>CM067862.1:19695326-22095326 GCA_034642435.1 Megalocaria dilatata | reverse complement strand
TTTAAAAATTTGAATATCAAAACAAATTAAATATAATATGTTGTCTTCTACAATTTTAATTTCAAAAAATTTTATTCAAAAAACTTTTAGAATTAAATTAATGTCTAAAATAAGCACCGTTTACGTTTAATAGACGTATATTATCAAAACTCAATATATAATGTCAAATGGAATAAATAAACCGATAGATATACGAAAGTCATTAAAATTAATAAATAAATATTTAAAGGAGACAAAATTTTGTTTCTGGTCTTACCCTTAAGAGCACCAATTGCCTTTTAAAAACATGAACACACCTTAAGGACTTCTCAAAGAATATAATTTATTTGAAGTATTCAATATATTTAAATATTCGAATAAGTTAATTCTGAAATCTCTCAAAACATGCACTATATCTTCAAAAAACAAATATTATTCTAAGTAATTCCTTCATCGGTCCTAAATAATATTCCAAATATCAAAATCAAAAAACTAACCTATAATATATCACAACGCACAAGTGGTAACAATGAATGCTTCGAAAATAAACCAACTTTAGAATTCAAGATTGATCTATGTTCTAACAAAATCAAAGAGCAGTATAAGTTATTTTTAAGTTTATTTAAATTCATTGACATTCCATAATGAGATTTATTGAAGCCAAAATATAATTATATATTATATATAAAATAAAATAGAAATTAAAATTGTAGAAGACAACATATTAATTAAAAAAATGTATATGAGACAGTAATTTATTTCCACAAAAATGTTTGTACTACTACAACAATTGTTTCACCACGATGTGGCATCTTCAGGTATTACATTGTACTGTCTGATGGTACTCAGAGTAACCGAGTTTAAATACATTTTTATGTACGTGACCAAATAATGGAAGCACAAGTCATAAAAACTATAGGTGTTTATTGGAGTTTGCCGCTAAAAATGCCATTAAGGAAAAATATTCAGTAATGGAGAATGATCGACATCTGTTTGTTCGTTCAAAAGGATTTTACGGGCATTATACCTGTTGATTTCAAGAAATTCTAATAGTGTTAATCTAGAACTTTTGTTTTCAACGTGGATAATTTCATAATTATTGTTGAAATTATGCCTGAATTCCTTAAGATGATTAGCATATGTCGAATGTACAGAATTGGATATATAACCCCTTTGGTGTTCTTGGACACGTTTCTTGAATGATCTACCAGTCTGGCCAATGTATACTAAAGGGCAATCTTTGCAAGTCAACTTGTAGACTCCGGATTTATTTTCTTTATTTGTACGATCTTTATTGTTTTTTTATGTAGGTACTAAGGTTATTAATTGTCTTAAAAGCCGCGTTATAATTGAAACTGCTTTTGAAATATTTAGCAATTTTTTCAGATAATCCATTGACATAAGATAAGGAAAAATATTTCTGGGTATTGTCCTCTTTTATGATTGGGTACACGAGATTTAATGCCATTTTCTTTTGTTTATTGGATACCATTTTGTCTATAAGAAAGGGATTGTAACCGTTGTTTGACGCTATTTGTTTAATAATATTTAATTCTTTCATAAAGTTTTCTGAATTTAAAGGGACATTCAATAATCTATGAATAAAACTATTATACGCTGACATCTTTTGGTTGGTGGGGTGGTTTGAAGTTTTATGTATTGTGATGTCTGTATGTGTTGGTTTGTGAAAAATACTAAAATCATGTAAATTATTTAATCTTGTTATAGTGAGGTCAAGAAAATTAATACTTTGATTCTTTTCTTTTTCGATTGTAAATTTGATTTTTGAGTGGAGTTTATTAATGAAATTCGTGAAGATATGTAGTTGTCGGTTGGTGCCTTTGAAACAACAAAAAATGTCATCTACATATCTGTACCAATAAAGAAAATATTTACTTATAGGATTCAGGTGTATTTTTGATTCCAGATAATCCATGAATATTTCAGCTAAAATTTTATTAAAAGACAACATATTATATTTAATTTGTTTTGATATTCAAATTTTGTTATATTTCTTCTATCAAGTAAAAAGCCTTTTTCTATTTTGTTTTATTTTAATTTAAAATTCTATCAGTCTAAAAAAACATCCCATATATAGAGGTAAAAAGCAGAGCACAAATTATTCAAAAAATTTATTTAAAAATTCTCATACAATCGTCATAGGAACATTAATTTAATGTAAATAAGTATTTAATCCAATATGAACTAACGAAAAAATATGTAATATACAAGTCATTGCTTCACAGATCTCACAATATCTTACAAAAGTATTATAAAATTTGAGCTAAGAGTATGAATTTCATCGGTACATACACATCCTCATCCCTCTTGAAATGATACTAACAGTATTTTTTCAAATATAGATAAAATCTAAACTCTAACCTATTAATTTCAGTGTCCTCGATTTCTGAGTGTGCAAAGAGAAAAATATTTTTTTTCTACTGAACACTAGAGGGTTCTACCCGACACAGAGATGAAGGTTTCATATGAAGTCTTTTACACTTTTATGTAAAATTTTTAGCGCTTTAGTAAATATTTTGTATGATTAATAAATTGCCCCAATTCAGCACAATAAAATGCTCACATTTTTCTGTATAATGAAAACACCGATACCCTCTAATGTACAATAACACAACTTCCTGTTATGATGACAATATACAAAGTATGCTGACAATTAATAATAACTTTGAACTAATCAAGTGCTCTGAAATATAAGGATGGTTGTTAACGTATCTTCTTTAATCACATTGTAAGGTTGTAGGAGCTACACTTTAATTAAAAACTCCTTGGCCATCTAGGGTGCCATAATATCAAGTTGGAATATATACTGGTACGAAATAACGAGATCGAAAACAGGTCATTAAGAGTTCAGAAGACTAAAAATCATTCAAATGATCATAACATTCTGGTTCGATAATATATCGTCACGTGGAAACCTTAATTGAGAAAATTTCTTTAGCTGGGATTTCCCAAATCGTGTGGTGTGGAAGAACGTAAGAATTCCTATTGTTATTACCCTTAAAGTACTCTTCGATCTCCTCCAGACTCTTATCTTTCGTCTCTGGTAACACAAACTTACAAAAAATAACTGCCACGCAAGAAGTCACGAAGAAAGTGAACAAAGTACCGCTAAAACCAAGCAAATCGTTCAGGTTAGGATAGATCTTAACTGAAATGAAGATGAAGGTCTGTGCTATGCAGATAACCAGACCAGACATTATAGATCTGGCTCTTAATGGGAAATATTCTCCAACCAGTATATAAGGTATGGGCAGCATGCCCAACATGCTGAAGAAAACATTGAATATAACACTAACAAGTGGCAAATATGGGAGATACTTTGGTTCTCCTGGAAACATCTCATAGTATTTAATATAAAACACTAATGGTAATAGTGTGCAAGCCATCCCGAGACTAGAAGTCACGCAGAGAACCCTCCTGGCAAACTTATTTATCAAGAATGCAGTCACAATTGACATGAAAAATCTGATGCCTCCAACAACGATAGAAGCTAAGAAATCATCGACGTTCAAATGGGTTTCCTCGAAGAAATTAACCGTATAGAACAGGATGCTGTATATCCCAGACATCTCTTGAAGGAAAAACAAAGTCACAAGGATCAGGAATGGTTTCAACGTCTCGCAACAGCAAAGGACTTCCCTCCAGGTCGTTTGTGAGTTACAGAACTCATTATTCTTAGAAGTGTGTTTCTCCACCTCTTCTTGAGCTCTGGCATTGCTGCGTCTGAAGAATAGATAGGCTTCGAATATCTTCTTCGTGTCTTTTCCTTTGACTAAGTGAGCTGGAGATTCTGGTAGGAAGCTCATGGATATCAGGGTGAAGATACAGAAGAAGAGGCTGATGAGGGCAGTATATTTCCATTGGAATAAGTAGCCTGATACGTAGGTTAGCAGTATTCCAAAACTGGCACTTATGGGACCTAAAGCCTGTAGGACCCCTCTGTTTTCTGGTGTTGATATCTCAGATACGTAAGTGTAACTAGCTGAAGCCATTCCTGAAAGAACAAAAAAAGGATTTTTATATGGCCAATAATGCGAACAAATATCTATATTCTGTTTTTGTAAAGTTGTTTAAAGGGAACTACAGATGACATATGCTTTTGCAATAACAATTTTCAACAGGAGTTACCTGGAGAGTTGGAATTTGTAGATAAGGTTTCAGACCAAATGGAAAATTAAGACGAAATCAACCTAATAATGGGTTGGAAGATATTCCCATTAGAAATTTCGTTTTAACATTATCTCAAAAAATAATCTAACAAAATCTTCAATTTTTTTATTTGTATTCAGTGGAGTTATTCAAACAATTAATATCGAAGTGCTTCAAAGTTGCTAAAGACAATTTGGTGTAAATGGTTTTTTATCGATGGTATCAAATACTTTGAGCAATGATATATTTGCTAAAAAAGGATGTAATATAATTTTTACCTGCAGCTATTCCTGTTATAATTCTTCCGAGGTAGATCCATTTCAGTTCATTTGCTAATCCTATGCACAGCCAACCGATGAAGAATGGAATCGTTGTCAATTGTATAGCCATCTTTCTGCCCATATACTCTGCCAACACACCAGAAGCTATTGAACCGAGAGGATTCGTGACTGCTCCCAAACTAGCTAAAAATTAAAAAAAATTCAATCAGAATGAATATTTCCATTGTAATTAATCTTCATGCCATCCACACTTGGATGAGAATTAACAGTGATGTAATTAAGAAAAATCAGAATAAGAATTATATGGATGATTAACAATACATTGTATTCCTATGAGATGCATTTCGAAAATGTAGTAAACACTACGAAACGGGAGTCACTGTTTCTACAGTAACAAAAAGTTGAAGAAAACGTTGTTTTATTCCATTTTAAAATGAACAATCACAAAGTTATGGACTACTCCATTTAATGTTTTAAATTTATGGGAAATATATATAAAATATGGAAGTAACAATAACCATTCAAACAAACAAACGGAATTTTATTCTTTTGAAAATTTTCAAGGAAGAATTTGTACCTGAAGAGAAAAAATGAAAGTTTGCAAAACAACTAATGGAATATCTTTATTTCTTTGCCTTCCTTGAAACTATCAGAGAAACGTTTGATTGATTCTATCTTTACTTGGTGAAAACTCATTTCAATTAAAAAATATTTAAGAGACAGTATTTTAATTTCCACAAAAATGTTTATAATATAACAATTGTTTCACCACGATGTGGCTTCTTAAGTTATCTATATTCTACTGGCTGATGGCTGAAGCTCATCACTTCACTTTGTAAATTCTTCTTATTATAAGGATCATTCATTTACATGATGAAAATACTGTGGCTACAAAAATCGACATTTTTTATCAAAGCAGTCTTGAAAACCCCAATTAATGGAAAAAAAACTATAAAAAGCGGATTTAGGAAGCGGAAAACAAGAATTAGAAGAAACGAATACTGGAATACTGACCAATTCCATAGAGTTAATTGTAAACCACAAGAAATACGTCAGAATGCGTAAGTATATACCTTTTTCGAGTTCACGTCCTTTAAGAACCTAGATCTATGTCGTATGCCTACCAACTTTCATAAACGACCATGAAAAATCGGAAGTTGATATTATATTGGGTGTTGGTTTCACATATTTACGCTCAAAAGCTTCCGGAACGCACTCTTTCAGGTTTTTAATCATGGCGGAAGTGTTTACTTGTCAAATCAGTTACGATTGCCGAAATATTGCACCAGATCGGAACAAATTGTATGGTGATTTTGAAATATCAGTTCTTTGAGGGTTGAGGCTAATGAGGTTTACTGATAGATGCATTGTGTCTCTCAGTCTGTCCGTAATATTAACATACGTCGTGTTTTCACTAAATCAAACATACTACTAGTAGGCCAGGCAAAAATTATCCTGGCTACAAATCGACAATAGACCACCATATTGTCTTAGTTTCCTACAAGTGAGAATACGTTTCTGATAAATATTTTTATAATTCTAATAACGATTTAAGGTTGCAAAACGGAATCAAACTGGCTTAAATGGGGCAGATTGGAGTTTATATAAAAATAAAAGACTCATAAACAGGGTTCCGAAAAAGCTTCGTTTACGAGATACAGATATTAAGATTTGAATATATTTCAAAGATTTTTCCACAAAGTATCTGCATTTCTCAATATATTCAGCTGAAATTTGCCAGAGAGATTACATCGTATGATAACGCCAATTAGCTGTAAAAATTTACGGGGTAGTTATAGGGTATCTTTTTCCTCCAGAACTTTTTTGTGATGCACCACTGGTAGTTTAAAAATATGACCAGAAACTTTGCTTCTTTTAAAAACGTTTTGACTTCCTGCAGCTTCTTTGTATCTAACCCTGTTTTCGAGGAAAAACGTGTAAACAAACTAAATCATCAGGAAAATCAAAATTTTCAAATCAATTCATTTTAATTAAAAAAAATGTATATGAGACACTAATTTATTCCCACAAAAATATAATTTTTGTGGAACTAAATAACTGTCCCATATACATTTTTTTTAATTAAAATGAGTTTTCACCAAGTAAAGACCGAATCAATCAAATATCAATTCATTTTAGGATATATTCCAAATTCCATTATTAGCTATTCATATCAAACTCATGTGTTTGTTATAGTAATAATAATAATATTCTTTTCTGTAACAAACTGAAATTCAAAAATTCATCAATTGATTATTGTTTTGATTCAACTGAAATTAAAGTGGATCTTTTTTAATTTTCTAAAATTTATTTCTCTGCTAAGTGTTAATGGTAATACATTGAAGTATTTTACACAAAAATATTAGCCATTTTTTTTACAAGCTGAATATTCTGGATAAAATATTTTAAATATCATACAGATTCATTCTGTTAACCTCCTACAGATTTTAATTTAAAAAAAAATATATTCATCTTATTTAATTAATGATTTAAATTTTTTGGAAATCTTTTATTCCTTTTGGTACTGTGTTATTTCTATATGTCTAAAAAATTTAAACTGTGTTTTCATTTAATTTAATTCTAAAATTTTTTCGAATAAAATTTTTTTTTAAATTAATATCTGTATGAGGTTAACAGAATAAATCTGTATTATATTTAAAATATCAAAAGTAAAACTTCTATCAAGTAAAAACCCGTTTTCATTATTTTATTATATTTCATTATTTTATTGTATATATAATAATTAATTAATTAATTATATATTATATTATATTATAATTAATATATACATAATTAATTAATTATTATATATAATAATTAATTAATTAATTTTGGTTTATCACTCATATCGGGTGTTTTTTTTAGAGTGATAAAATTTTAAATTGAAATAAAATACATTCAAATTAAGATTGAAGCCAATTTTTTTTATTTGAAAGTTAATTTTATGACATTTATGTTTTAAAAATAATTTCCGTCATATGTCCACCACGACTAGTTCTGAGGAACCACATTCGACCAGACCAATTTTGGACCACTTTTTCTAGTAATTCAGGCCTTATTTCATCTATAACACGAGTTATGTTGGCTTCCAAAGCATCTATGTTTTCTGGTTTAACAGCATAAACCAATGGCTTGACATAACCCCAAAGAAAATAATCCAGTGGAGCTATGTCGCATGATCTTGGAGGCCAATTAATTGGACCATTTCTCCTAATAATGTTATCGCCAAATCTTTCTTTCAATAAATCAATTGTTACGGTAGCAGAATGAGATGTAGCACCATCTTGTTGGAACCAAAAAACTTCTGGGTCGATACCATTCAAATTTTCAAACAAATAATCATTGATAATCGATCTGTAATGAGCATAATTCACCGTAACATTAGCTTCAGCATCGTTTTTGAAGAAATATGGACCGATGATATTTTACGATAAAAAGGGGATCAACTTCAAGCTGTTCTAGGGCCCAATCAGCAAAAAACGACGTTCATTATGGTCCAGTGGCTTTAGTTCTTGAACCAGTTGGATCTTGTATGGGCGTAGACCAAGATCTTCACGCAAAACTTTCCATGTAGTGGATGCACGAATAGATAAATCTGGATCATCATTAACACTATGACTTACAGCAGAGATATTTTCTTCTGTACGTACAGTTCTTTGTCTTGTTGTTGTTGCATCGAGTAGAGAAAATGTTGTCCGAAATCTATCGAGAGTTCGATGATTAAGCTGCTCTGATGGACGATTATGTAAACCATAAATTTCACGAAGTTTGGCGAATAGAATACTGATTTTGAAAATAAATTTCCACAATTTATGAACGTTGTTGCGGCGCGAGTCTTTCCATGATAATTTGTCAATGCTTACTGAACAGAAATGTCAAAACAACATGGCTTCTATCTTCTATCGAAAGTTCTATCACTCTAAAAAAACACCCGATACATATTATAATTTGGATTTAACTGAGTCCTAAAAATACCTTGCAAGCTTTGTGTAATTTCTATGACGAGCATAGAATACGTAGGATTTTAAAAAGTTCACTATATTCTGGTGTTTGTTCAAAGGAAAACACGAGGCTGATCTGGTAAGATATTTTCAATTAATTATTTCTATTTTTTAAATATGAAGTGGGGCTGAAGAGTTATCGTTTGCTTTAATTCTAAATTGCTTTTGGAAGATGGGCTGGATGTTTTAGGAATTTTTTTGAAGGAACTTATGCAAAGTAAGTTATTTTTGAAGTACTTCTTGAGGTTATGTTTTGCATTTTTGGAAAGGGATTTGGTTTTCATAATACAAGGTACGAAACAAAATTTTGTATCCTTCAAGTGTTTATTTAGTATTTTTAATTAATAATTTATATTTCTTGGAACTCTTTCATTTCTTTTGGTACTGTTTAATGAATGTTAATTGTGTATGTCTAGTAAATCGAAAATGTGTATTCTAAGACATTTATTCAATTTAATTCTAAAAAGTTTTTGAATGAATTTTTTTAAATTAAAATCTGTAGGAGGTTAAGAGAATAAATCTGGATGATATTTTAAATATTGGAATAACCCTGCTATCAAGTAAAAACCCCTTTTTATTATTTTGGATAAAATATTTTTACAGCTTGAATTGGATACACTGACACTTCCACCATATTATCCAGATTTGGTGCCTTCGGATTATTATTTGCTCCGGTCAGTGCAAAATGTTTCGGACGGTCAAACCCTTACTTCAAATAAAGAAGTCAAAAATCACCTGCATCATTTTTTTGGCAGCGAAGAGCAAAAATTTTATGATCATCGAATCGTGCTACTATCAGAAAGAGGGTGTTGAACCAGAATGGCCAATATATAGTTCAATAACATATTTATTCATTATACAAAAATTGTCTTCCATTTTCCAAAAAAAAAACGAAAGTAGTTCCCGAACAACCCAATAATATTGTATAAGAAATTATTAGATATCAAAGCAAAGTTTCAAGCGAATGGTCTACTGTATGTCCATACTTGAAACTCTTAGATTTTTTATAAGATTAGAGATATCATATCCTATCAGTTTTTAACGTATATCACATAATAATTCTAAAAATAAACTTTTAACTCACCTAACCATGAGCCAACTTCCATTGTTATGTTATACTGGGGTGAAGACTTCAGTTGTGGTATCAAAATGGCGCTGTATCCCTGACATATTCCAATAGACACTGATACAGAATGAGCACATATGGCTGCCAGGACCTGCAAGAAGAATATTAAAATATAAAAAAGATATTCTTCAGTTCTAATTTAAAATTAGAGAATTTCCAAATGATTATAAAGATTTTTCATAAGGAATAATTTTACTTATAATCACTTTCGAAGAAGGGTCAAAAAAGTACATTGTTTTAGCTATATAAAACCTCTCATTCCTCCAGGTGTCTTTAACATATATGTTAACGTCACATTTTTGTTTTTTTAAATGAGCTTATGTATTTTCCAGTGGTCTTACATCATACTAAATGTGCATAAAGAACGGTTAATAGATGAGAATGAAAATGACAAAGCACTTTCAACTAGAAATCTGTATTTCATACACGCGACAATGCCGGTATAAAAAATATTTCGGTTCAAGTATGATAATAAAATACATAATTCCTAATAGAGGCGTGAATACTTCCACATTTTAATTGATTTTTCATAGACTGGATAGAACTTCCGATTGAGCGAATAATAGAACTCAAAATTGAACCCATTTGTGGATAATATTGGTATGCAAATCAGTCTCTTCGTTATTATTTCTCAATCTTGTTGTTGTTGTTGCGTCGAGTAGAGAAAATGTCCGAAATCTATCGATAGTTCGACGAATAAGCTGCTCTGATGGACGATTATGTAAACCATAAATTTCACGAAGTGCTCTATAAGTTTGGCGAATAGAACACTGATTTTGAAAATGAATTTGAACAATTTGTAAACGTTGTTACGGCGTGAGTCTTTCCATGATAATTTGTCAATGCTTACTGAACATAAATGTCAAAACAACATGGCTTCTACCTTTCGTCAATTCACAGTTATACCTATCGAAAATTCTACCACTCTAAAAAAAACACTCGATATAATGTTCAAGTTCTGTATTAGGGAGAAAGAATTCCTATGACGACATTGTTCCGAAAAAGCCGGGTTGCGCGGGTGGCAACAACCCCCAAGTTTTTTTTTAATAGGAAAGAGATGGCAAATATATTTTAGTAAAGAACTTTTTTGTGGTATAAACATCAGAGCTGAAATTTTTGGTATTGAACATCATCAGAAATAACTCAAACAGAAAGCCAATACATTGAAATACCCAGATTGTAAGTTATGATAGGAAACATCCAGAAAATTATTTTTGGATTTCTGGGGGGGCAAATTTTCGTTGGGACACCTGTATAGCAACGTACCAACCATCCAACACCTCCCGATATTTTTGTACATTTTCAATAATTTTTCAGTGGTTGACAACCGTTGTCAATGCAAAATGTCGCAACATTTTTTCATGAAAAATTTCTGCGATTCTGATTTAGAGTGATTGTGATTGCGAATAAAATCTTGTATTGCATGCGTGTTGTAGATACATTTAATTCACTTGAGAATGCACCAAGCGACGACAACAATAATAAATGGAACCAGATGTTCGAGAGTAGGGGTGCGACGGTAAAAATTTAACACTCTGGGCGCCCCCGTTCAGTCCGCGACGAAGAAGTGATTCGAGAAGTGGAGGCGTCGGTTCGTCAAAATCCGTCTTTATCCATCCGAAAGAGAGGACAATCATTAAACATCAAAACATCGTCCTTGTTCCTTGGTTTTAAAGAAAGATTTGCATTCAAAAGCCTATAAAATTCAATTGTTTCAAGAATTGAAGGATACAGACTATGCTAACAGGTTGAACCAACCAAATGTTACAGCCGTTCAACAATTTTGATAACATACTGTTCAGTGATGAAGCAAACTTTCATGCTCATGTCAATTAATAGAATTGTCGGTACTGAGCAAAGGAAAATCCGAGTCTATATCTGCTATAGGCTTAATCGGTCCTTATTTTCATGAAGATCGACGAGACCGACCGCTCAATGCGAAAAGTGACCGTTAATGCGATATGCTGCGAAACTTTTTGGATCCAGAGTTACAGGAATTTCAAGGTTTCAACTCAAAAACGTGGTTTCAACAAGTTTCAACTTGCCATACATCAAATCAACCAATGGAAGCTGTCAACGAATTATTCCTAATAAGGTAATTTCGCGTAGGGGTAACATCAACTGCCCCGACCTTAGTCCACTTGACTAATATGCATTGGGATACCTTGAAAGTAAGGTCTTTGAGAATAATCCGAGGAACCTGCGCAATTGAAGTAAAACATCAGGTTAGAAATGGCGGCAATATGGAGAGCTATGTGTCAACGTGTGATCGCCAATTTTTGAAGAGTGCCAGCACCATTTAGATGACATCATCTTTCCCAAATAATTTTCCACTTTATATTGTAATAGTTAACAATAATTTGTTTTTTAATTTTAAGTAGTTTTTGTTTTATCGAAGTAACGAATACCCGATATTCTTTTTGGACACCTTGTACGGTTAATAACTATTGAACGATTTGCGCAAAGCTGGATTCAAGAAGAATTTGGATATTTGGGTGCCTCAAAAATTGAAACAAAAAAATGATGCATCGAATTTCCATCACACGCGAAAATAATGGATTTCTTTATCCAACCTATTGAGACAAAGTTTCGACTGCCAATTACTTTCGCTGATATTTTATCCTAAAATCTCCTGTTGAAAGTTCCAAGAGTTCAGTTTTTCCGTTCGAAATTTATAGTGTTTACGGACAGACGAAAACTACTTTTGGTCTCACACTTCCTCATCAGTATAATACAGTCCGTCTAGAAAGTATCCGGAATTTATTATTTTGATAATTTTAATATATTTCTTTTTTGTAACATTCTAAGACTAAAGTAATGTATAAAATAGGTTGTGCAGATAGTCGGCTATGGCCAAAAGATGCATGGAAATACTATTTGTCAAATATTGTTGATTGTCCACGGGTATACAATTTATGAAATAAAAAAGTAGGTAGAATATTTGTATAGGAAAGGTATTCGAAACGTTAAAAAATTAGTGCAATTGACTGAACTGGGAAAAAGTGCTTTATATGAGACAATTAGGAGGATAAAAAATGGCATGGTTATAAGGCATAGACCAGTTTCAGGAAGATCGCGTAAGATTAAGGGAAACAAATTAACGCTTTATTGGCCTTAAGAGTACACAATCCGCGCCTGGGGTTTCTTAAATTGGCTAACAGATTTGGAAATCACCGAAAAATTAAATTATGTCCTCATGTCACTGAAAAGATAAGGCTACATGTCAAGGAAACCAAAAACATCCCTATAATGTTACCTTTACAAAAAGAACGAAGGATAGAATTTTGTCAACGTTTCCAAGAAGATAATCTAAATGATGTCTTTATATCCGATTAACGTTGCTTTCAACTTGATGAAGATCACTTAAGAATCCTATCAAAACAATGTGTTGCCGTTCGAATTTCCAAATTTTCCACCAAAATAATGGTTTGGGGGAGCAATATCTCAGCGTGGTGCTACGCCTCTCTGTATAGTTGATGCTACCATTGATAGTGACAAGCATTATGGCATTTTAAACGTGTTTATCCTTGAAACGGCGCATGCTTCATATCCAGAGGGATGGCGTTTTCAGCAGGATAATGCAAGATGCCATATTTTGGCCTATGCTCAAACTTGGATGCAAGAACATCAAGTGACAACCATTTCATGGCCAGCAGCTTCATCAGATCTTAGTCCCATTGAAACATATGCGGACTAATGAAGATTGAAGTTGAAGGAGCAGCGCCACGAAATAAAGTTGATTTAATTCAGTCAGTTTTTCAATCTTGGACTACCATCGCCGAAAATTATGCAGTTGATTTAGTTTCGGGTGTACCTCGACGTTTAGTTATAATTTTCTAATTCAACAATTAAAAATATATACTAAATAATTACAATTGTGCTTTGTTTTTTCCGGATGCTTTCTAGACGGACTACACATAATATTTCTAGACCAAAATTGGAAAATAACATACATTTGGGCGAAACGATAGCGCGCTGTTTCCTAGAACAAGCGCGCAAAAGTTACAAGCTTGATTATTCCAATTAGTTATTTACATCGTCAATATTGAATTAATTGAAAACCTCTAAACACAAAAACCATAAAAAAACCATAATATAAACACGCTTCGAACATTCTTCTGCTAAACGACGTGAAAATGCAAAATCACCGTTCGTTCGAAGACAGATTGCGTGCATTATTCGTTCAATTAATGACTTCTAATAGCCGCAGACCAATCATAACTTATATCAATAAATGTGAAAAGATAAAAATCGTGCTTATTCACCATCGAATTGATTTAATTCCTCCGAAACTGCGAAGCTTCTAGAACCGGATATCCTAATAATAAAAGAAAAAATACGGATGATTTGCCGTAATTTTCAACGTTGTTTCATTGTCGAGGTCATACAGAAAATATAATTGATGTTCAAATTGTGATTATATCATCTTATCGGTTAATGGGAGTATTGCGGTGATTATCTTGAGTCGCACGCAAAAGTTACGCCAGAAAATTGATATGTCGTTTGTTCAATATGCTTAACGAACAGACGATGTGTGAAAATATTGTAGAAAATATATCGAGACATGTTCGAAAATCTTATTAAGGGTAGAAAGAAGTTCGAGAGGTTTTCATAACAAATGTCGCTATTAATTTATTATTCCATTGTTTCTTCTTCATTTTGAAGTGTCATCATTTAGCTTCCTTTTCAATATCAGTCATTTCGCTGAATTAAGCCGCATAATCCTTATATGCTTTGAGAGCTGATATAGCGGGGCTTGTGTGTGAAAAAGTTCAATTGATTCTACGCAGTAGTTTTCGGTTCGTGCCCTTTTAAATACGGATTGCTCTTCAGGAGCAATTTCGTCATATTTTACTTTTACTTTTTTTATATAGGAAAAGGTTAAAATGCTGTTCAAGCCAGAAAGAATGGTGTTCTGAATTTATTTGCGCTTCTCGTTGTATCGGGTGTTTTTTTAGAGTGATAGAACTTTCGATAGGGACAACTGTGATTTGACAGAAGGTAGAAGCCATGTTGTTTTGACATTTCTGTTCAGTAAGCGTTGACAAATTATCATGGACAGACTTAAGCCGCAACAACGTTTACAAATTGTTGAAATTTATTTTCAATATCAGTGTTCTATTCGCCTAACTTATAGAGCACTTCGTAAAATTTATGATTTACATAATCGTCCATTAGAGTAGCTTATTCGTCGAACAGATTTGGGACAACATTTTCTCTACTCGATGCAACGACAAGACAAAGAACTGTACGTACAAAAGAATATATCGCTATCGTTCACAACAAGTTGGACTCTGTACATCCACCACATACAAGATCCAACTAGTTGAACAGCTTGAAGTTGATCCACTTTTTTATCGTAAAATTGTGTTTAGTGATGAAGCTCATTTCTGGTTGAACGGCTATGTAAACAAGCAAAATTGCCGTATATGGAGTGAAAACAATCCTCAAGAAATTCTGCAGGTTCCATTGCGTCCTGAAAATTGCACTGTATGGTGTGCTTTACACGCCGGAAGTATCATCCGTCCATATTTCTTTAAAAACGATGCTGGAGCTAATGTTACAGTGAATGGTGCTCAATACAGATCGATGATCAATTATTATTTCTTTCAAAATTTGAATGGTATCGACCCAGAAGTGTTTTGTTTCCAACAAGATGGTGCTACACCTCACGCTACAATCGTAACAATTGATTTATTGAAAGAAAGATTTGGCGATAACATTATTTCGAGATATGGTCCAATTAATTGGCCTCCAAGATCATGCGACATAACTCCACTGGATTATTTTCTTTGGGGTTATGTCAAGTCATTGGTTTATGCTGATAAACCAGAAACAATAGACGCTTTGGAAGCCAACATAACTCGTGTTATTGATGAAATAAGGCCTAAATTACTCGAAAAAGTGGTCCAAAATTACTGGTCACATGCGGTTCTTCAGAGCTAGTCGTGGTGGACATATGCCGGAAATAATTTTTGAAACATAAATGTCATAAATTATCTTTCAAATAAAAAAAATTTGGCTTCAATCTTAATTTAAGTGTGTTTTATTTCAATTTAAAGTTCTATCACTCTGAAAAAACACCTGATATAAGGTGAAGTCTAAATAATTTTATCATTATATTTCTTTTGATTCTTTTTAAGTTAATTTCCACGACATATGATGATAATATAATATGTCTATAGAGGTATTCAGTGTATTTAGGACATATTTTAAAATTTAATTCCAAATGTTTTCATGAGATTTATTTAGATTGAAATCTGTAGAGGTTCTGGTGAATTGATTCCAGCTTTTATTCTGTAATATGCAAATACTTCTTCGTAGTAAGTTTCAATTTATATATTTTTTAGAAGTAAACAGCCTTATTTTTCTATAATTTCGTTTTATATTTAGGTGAATTTTAAAATTTCTATTCGTTCTGTTAATGTAAACCGTTAAGCAGTCTGATACACTTGTTTAAAATTTGTTGGTAATTATTAAATCTAAACATAACAATAACAATTGCCTTTTAAAGCAAAAAATATAATTTTATTGAACTTAAGAGATTAGTTAAAATGTTATGGATGGAATACTTGAAAGTCTCTAAAACAATTAGAGAAAAAACTGTTTTTCTTTTTCCTTCTCAAAAATATTAAAAGAACATCTGTGTATTTTTTTTTTTTGAGAACTATAAATTAAATTTCAAATATCATACAGATTTATTCCGTTAACCTCCAACAAATTTTACTTTAAAAAAAAATTTATTCAAAAAATTTTGGAATTAAATTGAATAATGGTCTTAGAACACACTGCCTCAGTTTAGTAGACATAGAATTAACACTTATTACACAGTGCCAAAAGGAATTATAGAATTCAAAGAAATATTAGTTATCAATTGAAATTACTTGAAGGGTACAAAATTTTATTTCGTACCTTGTTTTTTGAATTCCAAATTCCAAAATGTAAAACATAACGTCAAGAACTTCTTCAAAAACAACTTGCTCAAAATAAGTTCTAAGGCATTTATTTTATTTTATTCTGAATAAAAATTTGTAAAAGGTTAACAGAATAAATCTGTATGATATTAAAAATATAAATCAAGGAAAAACCTCTATTTATTATTTTATAAATAAAATTATCTAGCTCTATATCTTGTTCTCCGAGGAAGTCCACTGCTATGAACGAAACGCACGTTAGTACCAATAAAATACAGTAGATATAGAAACATGTGTTTCACGTATAATATCAACACAAATTAATTGACATCCTACATAAAATAAACATGTACCTATTACCCAACTGAAAAAAATTTGCAAATTATTATCAAGTAGTCAACGCAAATTAAGTAGCTCCATGAAGCTTACGAAAATTAGCCACAATAAAAATAGTAATTTACTATTACCATTGACCTTAAACTGGTGCTCCGTAGGTTGGTCAAGATCAAGGAAATATGAGCAGGGATTTGTTTATATGTACTAGTTTCAATGCTACTCATAAGTGAACACCAGATGATTTTTATTAGTTGAGGTAGTTTACTCTTGTTTCTGTCAGATGGTGCCTGTTAATTTAATTTATAATTTAAATTTACCGATTTCCGCTTATTAGGAACAAGAGGCTTATTCCAGGGGAAAAATTTACACAACCGGAAAGGATAATAGCTTGAAAATGTGAAAACACGTATCCATATCAGTTTTCACTTGTAAAAGAGTGTTCAATAGTCCCAGTTAACAAACAATAATTGCAATATATCTATATATAGTGTGTATATTCAGTTATCTTAGTTTAACGTTAACGAGAATTTTCAATGAATAGTGAATAGCATTCAATTTCCGCAAACGTTTCACCAATGAAAAACAATTGTTTCGCCTTATTGTGGATTAAAATGGTTCCACATAGTAAATGATTAGGTGTGAAAACTCATACAAGGTGTCCACTTTTAAAGGACCAAACTTCAACTGGAGGTGAAACAAGTTATTTGCAACACAAAATGTCATATAACGCTTGGTCGAAATGTTGATGTTGAGTCTGAACGCGAATTGATATACATTTTCTTTCAAGTTGTTGTAGACATAAAAATCCAAAGGGTAAGGTCAGGGTTTCTTGGTAGCTATCTTACCGGACCGTAACTTCCAATCCATTGCACCCAAAAATATTCACTCCTTAAGTAAAGAAAACATTTCCATAATTAATAATTTTTCATCGATAAAACCATTAGAAAAATATGACTTTTTTTGTTCACTTCAAAATTTTTAAATATTTCGTGAAATCAACAAATGTTTTTTAAAGAATAACTATCAACATTTCGACCTTGTGTTATATAAGAGTTTTGGTTGCAAATAACTTGTATGATCTCCTCTTTGAAGTACATACTGGAAAAAGGGGACTTAATTGGGTTTTATCAGAGGTATTCTAAACAACATGGAGAATATGAAAGAAACTGAATATGTTAATAAAAGTTATTGGGATGTAAGATAAGGCAAGAAGATTGAAGTAACTAAACACAGCAATTGAAGTTATTGGGAGTGATCGCTGGTATTTCTAAATCTACAGGAAGATATTTAGTAAGGATAATCTACAGACATTACTCGATGAACATCAGTCTTATCCAAGACGAGTTTACGTTGAGGGTCACCCAACAAGCAGTGTCTGTACGTTTGAAATCTATGGACCTGATTCGAAAGCAAGGCAATTGGGTTTCTTTTGAATTGAAACCAGGAGATCTGGAATTGCGATTATTTTCTTGGGAGCAGCTTCTTCAAAGGCAGTACCACCAGGTAGTGACTGGTAATGAGAAGTGGATCTTTTATGACAACCCCAAGAAAAAATATACTATGGTCTACCTGGCCCGTCGTTGCCATCGACCTCATAGTGAAAATAATCTAAATATTATTGACCATAGGGATCTATGTAAATATGAAAATTATCACTTCATTTAAATTCTTATTAATAGTTTTTTCAAATTTATGATAGATTGGGCCGTTGCTTGGTAGAAATCAGTTGTAATGTAAACAAGTGTTTTATTTTATAATGACAATAGTTTTTTCACTTGTCACCTTGAATCTGCCTGCTTTGAATACTGTGAAGATGAAATTGCAGACATGAAAAATTTATAAATTTTGAATTTTTGGTCCTAAAACATAATAATTTTTGAAGACTAGTTATAATTATGATCAACCACCAATATTAACGGCTGAAACAGTTGAATACGTTCCCTTTTATTTTGAATTGGTTTAAATGATAAGGAAGCTATACATAGCTTTCTACTATTTCTGGTAGTATAAAAGACCATGCAAGCATTATTCATATCTACCAATAAATCAACTCTCGAGAATTTGCGGAGGTCTTTCTATCGAACTTTTTCATCCTTTAAGTGCAAATCAAGACGCGTGTGTTTCAGATGAAGGAAATAACATATACGTCTTCCTTGATGCCAATTATAACTCGAACTTCATTCACAAGTTTTGAAAACAAAAACACCTTCATATGAACTAGATAAGTCGGGTATCAGGTCAGGGACGCATAAATAGAAAACAGTAAACGTAATATAAGATAATTAGTAATATTATTGGTCCTTACGTAACTATCAGGAAAAAGATAATCCAAGTTAGTGCAAATTTATTTCTAGCCCTTTAACCCATTATATATCTCTAAAATTAGTTACAGGCTATTCCCAAATATCGTACAAGAAAGCTTTGAGTATCCATGGAAAATAGAGAAAATTGATAGAAAATATAAATGTATGATTGTTTCGGTCTTTACTTGACGGAAATTCATCTTGAAAATAGGTAGCTAGGTAGCTAGATATTTAAAGAAGAATCACAATTTTAGAATTTCTTATAAAACAAATAACTCCCTAGGAAAACTAATAAAAAATAATAAATATAAAACATCTAAGAACAAGAAATCAGGTGTTTATAAGTTAACTTGCGGTACTTGCCATTTTGTATATGTTGGTCAGGCAGGAAGATCGTTCCAGACGAGACTCAGGGAACATGAAAAATGCTATTGTAATAAAAAGGGAAATTCAACCTACGCAGAGCACCTTCTAGACACAGGACATAGTTTTAATAGTAACTTTGAAATTTTACACTCAGAAAACAAAAGTTTTAGATTAAACTTGTTAGAAACTTTAGAAATTGATAGATATCACAAAAGAAAAATATTATTGAATAACCAAACAGAATTAAGTAACTCCCCTTTGTTGAATCTTTTTTGAACCATTTTTCAGTTTCCCAAAAGAATTGTAAAACTCTCTTCACCCCCTCTTCTATTTTTGTTATATCCATGTACTATAAAATGAAGTTCTTATTCATGGTATACTCAGTGTCTTGTAATACTCACCTGAAGAAGTCATGGTATGACGTAACGATCGTAGTGTTAATAAAATATTAGCGGAAATTAGAATATTGTTTTTATTCATATTTTAGAAAATATGAAACAAACAAAACTGATACAATTGTTTGTTTTATATTCTCTATCTATTTTCTATGTTTTTTTTTTAACTTTGGAATACTGAACGATATTTGAGAATCTCTACTGAAAGGAAAACTTAGTTTTTCTAAGACATTTTGATCTAATTTTATTAATTCAATATATTTCGCACAAATTCAATTATAGACCTCTACTTTCAGTGTAAAAAAAAAATATATATATATATAATATTTTGCAAAAATTCTTATCTTTTAGAGGTTGTTTCGCGTATTGAAAATCTTATAAAATTTTAAATATCATACAGATTTATTCTGTTAACCTCCTACAAATTTTAATTTCGAAGAATCTTTATTCAAAAACTTTTAGAATTAAATTAAATGAATGTCTTTAGAAAGCGCCATTTCAGATTGCACGTATTACACAGGAATAAAATAATTCAAAGAAATATAAATTATTAATTAAAATTAATTCCTTTCCAAAAATGCAGAACATAACCCCAAGAACTTCTTCAAAGACAACTTGCTCAAAATAAGCTCCTTCAAAAAAATCCTAAAACATCTTCAAAAAGTAATTAAGAATTCCAATATTTTTTAAATATGAAGTGGGACTGAGGAGTTTTCGTTGTTGGAATTCTAAATTTTGAAGATGTTTTAGGATTTTTTTTGAAGGAACTTATTTGGAGTCAGTTATTTTTCAAGAAGTTCTTGGGGTTATGTTTTGCATTTTTGGAAAGGGATTTGGTTTTCATAATACAAGATACGAAACAAAATTTTGTATCCTTCAAGTCTTCATTTAGTATTTTTAATTAATTATTTATATTACTTGGAATTCTTTTATTCTTTTTAGTACTCTGTGTAATGAGTGTTAATTATATATGTCTACAGAATTGAAACTATGTTTTCTAAGACATTTATTTAATTCAATTCTAAAAAGTATTTAAATAAAATTTTTTTACAAATGTAAAATTTTTAGAAGTTAACAGAATAAATTTGTATGATATTCAAAATATTGAATTTGCAAATGATGCTTATTAAGTGTAAGTTTACTTTATTATTTAAATCAAGTGCTGAAAAGGAATAACCCTTTCGAAAGACACTTTATGTTCATTTGGAGCATTATATAATAAGACTGCGAGAAAATCGAAATCAGAAAAATGGAATCTGGAAAATCCAACTGAAAATAATTATATTCACTCAAAACCACAATATTTATTCAACAGATTTTTACTTGTTTGCAAGAAAATGATTTATAATCATTTTTAAATAAGATCAGAACTAATTACAAACAATTGGAATTCTAATGAGCAAAGTTGTAAAAAGGAAAATATTTGAATATTATTTAATTGATCCTGTGTTTACCACGTCTAATTATCACTGATTAAGTTATCAACTTATGTTTGGAATGAATAAAATCTTGAATATACTTTGCATATGGGTGTTAAAAAAATTGAAGAACTTTATTCTGTCAGCGATGAAAAATAACATGTTTTTCTGAAATTTTCCATTTTTCTCATGACATTTCTATGCAAGTCCAGGGAAACACGTGTATGGACTTGGTGCGTGGACTTAATAACCGATTTAAACTATATTTGAAGAGCTAAATCCAAATATGAAATCAGTTTTTCTCTATCAGCTCAATTTTCTCAGCTACATTTTGCTATAAATATCAGAATCCCAGTGTGAAAAGATCTGATGGTCATCCATAATGACTCAGCATAGCACATTTTCACATTTCGTGAAAGAAAACTTCACGTACATCTGAAATTACATGATTATAGCATTTCTACAGTCACGCTCAATTTAACGCTTGCCTTCATTTGAATTTTGTTGAATTAATAGCAACAGAATCTGTATTCTATAGGAGAATCACTGGATACTTCAATTGTATTCGACTGGCTTCAATATTTCTCAGGAAGACTAGTACAAGAGGTGAGGAAGCTGAACTTATATAGAACCCGAAATTCGCTCAGTTTAACTGAAATCGTAATCAAAAATCCATCAACCGAGGCTCTCTATGATATTTAATATGAGGACAAAATAAACGAAACACTGATCGTGAAAGTGAGCAAGCATTAGTGAAGATTTTTCACCTGGAATGAGCAAACTGTAAGATTTTTCATCAGAGCCTTTTGATTACTATTTATAATTCAGACAGTCTAGAAAATATCCGGAATTGATTATTCTTCATAATTTTAATATACTTTATACAACAGCAACGCAATAGTGTTGCTTGGCAACACTATTTGTGAAATATTGTTGATTTTCCAGAGGTATACAATTTATGAAATAATGTCGCAACTTAAAAAAAAAAAAACAGGTTTGTATAGAAAAGGTTTTCGAAACGGTGAAATATTATTGCAACTGACTGAACTGGGAAAAAGTGCTGTGTATGAGACAATAAAGAGGATATGAAATGGAATGGCTATATGGCATAGAACAATTTCAGGAAGACCACATTAGATTGAATAAAACAGTTTGAAAGCTTTATTGGCCTTAGAACTACACAATCCGCGCAAATTGCCTAACAGATTTGGAAATCAACGAAATATAAAAGTATGTCCAGAAACCGTCCGTATGTCACTGAAAAGACAAGGCTACATATCAAGGAAACAAAAAAATATCCCTATAATGACACCTTTACAAAAGAAACGAAGGATAGAATTTTGTTAACGTTTTCAAGAAGATAATTTTAATAATGTCCCTATATCTGATGAAAGTTATTTCCAACTTAACACCCCATCAAAATAACCTGTTACCGTTCAAATATCGAAATTTCCCACTAAAAAAATGGTTTGGGGAGCAATATCTCATCCTGGCGCGCCTCCCTGTATAGTTGATGGTACCAGGTACCATTAATAATGAAAGGTATTGTGGCATCTAAACGATTTTCTCTTTGAAACGGCTTATGCAACATCACCAAGTGACAACCATTTCATGGCCAGCAGCTTCATCAGATCTTAGTCCCATTGAAAGCATAATGAAGATTGAACTTGAACCAGCATGAATTTCTCTTCCCCAACCTATATTGCATAATTTGGTACTTTTTGGTTTTCGCAAACAGTACTCGCCATTCAGTCATGAAACTTTGTACAAAATCGGATATTCAAAACAACAAAATCCGTTGAAGTATTTTATATTCCAATTAGTCTCTCTTTGATTGGCATTAAATTCGATGAATAATTCTTAACAATTACATTAGTAACTGAACAATCAAATAATTGAACTATGTAATTGATTCAATCCACTCAAGTTCTGGAAAACGCAGACGCCTATAATGAATCAACATCTTGAAAAGGAATCATTATATCCCTGTTAAAAGGAGACGACGAACCTACGGTTCCGGTGATTGACTAGCTAACAGATAATTAATCATTACCATTATTTTCTCTGCTCCTAGAATATCATTAAATGTTAAAAAATTGCGAATGAGAGATAAATCAGTGAAGTAAGGCGATTGATGCCATTAAATGTAACCATTTAAGTTTATGTTAGCTATAAAAATTTCACACAATAATAAGGCAAATATTCTCGCTAATATCTGGGTACTTTTGAAAATACTGATTTAATTGCTGCGAATAACATACAAATGTTTTCATTTCACAACAAAAAAAAGATAATGATTATTCAAGAAATTATTATTTGAAATTGAAACCCTCTATTTTCAACACTAAGAGCAAATTGATTCAGATAAAAATCTAGGAAGATTATTTGTTGGATAACATCCAATCATTAATTACATCTTGACCTCAGATAACAAGACTAGATAATTCACATGATTTTAGTATTTTTCACAAACCCACACATACAGATATAACAATACATAAAACTTCAAATCACCCCACCAACCAAAAGATATCAGCATATAATAGTTTTATTCATCACTATTGAATGTCCCTCTGAATTCAGATAACTTTTCCAAAAGAATTAAGAAGGATTAAATAGATAGCTTCAAACAACGGTTACAACCCCTTTCTTATAAACAAACTGGTATCCAATAAACAAAAAAACATGGTATTAAATCTGTTGTACACAATCATAAAAGAGGATAATACACAGAAATACTTTTCGTTATTTTATGTTAATGGATTATCTGAAAATATTGCTAAATATTTCGAGAATAGTTTCGATTACAACGCAGCTTTTAAAACCATTAATAACCTTAGAACTTACATAAAAACAATAAGGATCGAACAAAGAAGGAAAATAAATCTGGAGTCTACAAACTGACTTGCAACAATTGCCCTTAAGTGTATATTGGCCGGACAGGTAGATCATTCAAGAAAAAAATCCAAGAACACCAGAGAAATTACATATCGGATTCCGTACATTCAACATTAAAACAGTGGCTAAATCTAAGGAGATAGATCAAATCAATAAGCTGCGGAATAGCTGCGAAAATTCATATTTTAAAAAAATCGATAAGAAGGTCTGAAAATCGAGGTGTTAAGTTTTCGTTGGATCACACTGTATTTATCTCCAAAGGATAACCCACAGTAACGATTTCTATTTCTACATATTACAAAAAAATAGTTACACTAGTCAAGTAGGTCTTCATCGAATTTATAGAAAAAAATTCATGAAAACTCCTTGAAAAAATGCATTGTTTAGTGCTATAGATATTTGGATGACATTATGAAGAGTGGCCATCCAGAGTTTGTATTTTAAAGTAGTAGTTATTTCGTGTCTGGCAGCACTTCAAAAAGTTAATTTATTGTTTAAAGAATGCATTAAAAAAAATTCATCCATTCGGTTATGATGTGTCTTATTAATAAATCAATTATAAATAATCTTAATCAAGCATCGGCCAAATCAATCCAATATAATATCAGTTTCTCTCAACTTATCCTACATAAAAAAGGAAATGAAAGAAAATATAGTACTTTTGTAAGAAAATTCTTGCTTCGAAAACGACAACCATTGTTATTAATATGAGCAAATAACATTTTATTTCGGAATACCTTATGTTAATAATATGATATATTTTATCTCGACAGCAATCTCGAGTGTTCTTAAGTACTCATTTTTTTTATTTTTGTTAATGAGCTTGATTATCGTTATGAATAACATATTATAATAAATCAATTCAACTAAGTATTTACGCAAAGTTGAACAATAACTGCGTTCGAAAAATAATCCTAATACTCGAGTATCACATGATATCGAACAAACAAATTGTGAACTTGTTTTCCATTATTCTTTTAACGATTGCGAAATGATCGTCAATCAAGATCTCGAGTTCGTTGCTCTGTTAACATTGAAACTAGGAAATATAGCAAAATGCTCGAATTTCGAAGAGAACCCCAAAAACTGCATTCAACTTATCAATAACGAAAAGTTCTTAAAAATATTTGTTGCCTGTTATACATTCTGTCAAGAAAGTACCGGGAATTATCGATTTAAATCTGGCGGGGCAATGAGGCAGGTAAAAATTTTTTTTCCTAGGTTGGTTCCACTGTCCTTAATTACTATGCCAAGCTTGAGCGGGATCTGTCAACTAGTGTGTTTGCAACAGCTGATTAAGTCAGTCGATGTCAGAGTGCGTGCCGATTTTTACTATGGGTGATTACGTTGAGCAAAGAATTTGTTTAAAGTTATGTGTTGCAAATGAATTTTCGTGTGCCGATGCATTGAAAATGTTGCAAAAGGCCTTTGGTGATAATGCTCTATCGAAAACTCGTGCATATCAGTGGTACGGAGCCTTCAAGGACGGTCGTGAAGTGGACGCCCATCGACGGCTTCGATCGAAGATAACGTCGATAAAATTAAGGAAAGGGTGCTGGAAAACCGTCGTACCAGCTTGAGAGAGATAGCACATGATCTTAAGATATCCCACGAGTCCGCACGTACGATTTTGATTGATATTTTGGGCATGAGAAAGGTGGCCGCACGACTCGTACCGAAAGACCTGAATTTTCTTCAAAAACGTCATCGCAAACAGGTTGCTTCAGACATGCTGGATCGCTGTAATTCCGATTCTACATTCATGGAACGCATTAAAACTGGTGATGAGACCTGGGTCTACGAGTACGATATGCAAACAAGCCAGCAATCATCGGAATGGGTGGCAAAAAATGAGCCGAAACCGAAAAAACCACGCCAAAGCCGCTCGAAAATGAAGGTGATGCTCATTGTTTTCTTCGATACCCGTGGCGTGGTGCACTACGAATTCGTTCCAGAGGGTCAGACGGTAAACAAGGAGTATTACCTAGGCGTTATGAAACGTTTGCGTGAGCGTATCCGTAAGAAGCGGCCAAATTTGTGGGCGAACAACTCATGGATTTTGCATGACGATAACGCGCCTTCTCACCGAGCTACGATTGTGACTGACTTTCTCGCCAAAAACTCAACAAACGTGCTTCAGCAACCACCGTATTCGCCGGATTTGGCTCCCTGCGACTTTTTCCTCTTCCCAAGACTAAAATTGCCCCTTCGTGGCACCCGTTTTGAGTCGATTGAAGCCATAAAACAAAATTCGGCGCGAGAGCTAAAGTCCATCCCGGAAAGCGCCTATAAAAAATGTTTCGATAATTGGAAGTGCCGTTGGCATAGATGTATTGGAGCAAATGGAGCCTATTTTGAAGGCCACCCAATAAATTTTGACGATTAAATGTAAAAATGTTGTTTTAATTGAAAATTCCCGGTACTTTCTTGACAGAGTAGTAAGATCAACCAATAGATCGAAACTTTGAGGACACTAAATATTCAGAATGATACATTTTTAATGGCGATGTTGATCATTGAAAGTGTTCAAATTTTACCAAAGTGGACTGAGAAAAAGAGGTCTTTCCACATTACCCTGTAAAAATATACAACTATAGTTCGAAACTTTAACGAAAAAATATTTTTGCAATGTTTAATTTTCAATAGCGATGTTGATCAATGGAAGAGTTTAGAATTTTATCTGAGTGGTCTAATTGAAGGTTCTTTCTATGGAAAGCCACATTTTTACTTTGATGTTACTCACGCATGGCAGTCATTGTTTATTTGTGACATTGACAGTTGCAGTTGTCAATGTCTATCATTTAATCATGGAAAGGAACACACCCCAAAAACGTTCACAAATAATCCAAATTTATTATTATTTGGCCTTACTCTCAATATTTATGAACCTGCCCTATATAAATTCTTCTTGAAATACGTTCGGAATGAAATTTTCAGCAAAACAGCAATTGAAATCGGCAAAAGTTTAAGTTGACCCACATCGTAATTATATTTCCCTTCATGGCAATTTTTCTACTCTTATTTTGGAAATACTAAACGAATTACTGGATCACAATTGACCACAAAAAAAATTTTCGAATTATTCATTTCCAATAGGGATGTTGATCATTGAGAGTTCAAAATCTTATTGAAATGAATTAAGAATAAGAAGGTGGCCATGTTCGCATCTTTACCAGAAGATGAAACATGCAACTGTAGATCAAAAATTGAACAAATTTTTATCTTTTTGGGCGGCTAAAAGAATTTGGTCATATTCTTCACATTTATGAACATGTTATACGTGAATTTAATCTCGTAACACATTCGACATTGAATTTTCAGGAGAACAGCAATTTAACAAACCAAAACCTAGAAACAATGCAGTTTTCAAGTTAAGCTACATTGTTCCGTTGTTTTTAGTCTCCTAGAATTTTTTTTCATTCTGTTTTGATCAAACGAAAAATTTCTGTATTAATTGATAAAGTTAATTTGTTTGAAAAATTTAAATATCAAAACAGATTCAATCTGTTAGCCTCCCTTAAATTTTAATTTCAAAAAATTCAATTCAAAAAAATTTAGATTTAAATTAATGTCTTTCAAGCACTGCTCATATTTAATAGACATATAAAATCAAAACTCATTATATAAATCAAATGGAACAAAAAAACCAATAAATATGGAAATTACAATTTATAGGCTTACAGATTAAATATGTTTTGATATTTAAATTTTGTTGGGTTTATTTATTACATTTGATATATAATGAGTTTTTATTTTATATGTCTATTAAATATAATCAGTGTTCATAAGACATTAATTTTATTCTGAAAGTTTTTGAATAAAATTTTTTGAAATTAAAATTTATAGGAGGCTAACAGATGAAATCTGTTTTAATATTTAAATTTTGTAATAATCCTTTTATCAAGTAGAAAACATCTTCTCATTATTTAATTTGTTTAATAATTGATTGCCAAAAATGATGATGTTGTTTATTGTAAGAATTCAATATTTTACCTTACTTATTCTTAGTGGACTAAGAATAAGATTGTTTTCATGTTAGTCAATAAGAAAACAAAACTGTCTGATGAAACTCGACAAAAATCTTAACAATACTTAGAACATAGATCAATCTTGAATTATAAAGTTGATCTGTGTTTCGAAACATTCATTTCGTTACACGTGTGAGTTGCTGATATAGGTTAGTTTTTTGATTTTGATATTTGGAATATTATTCAGGACCGAAGAAGGGATTGCTTAGAATTATATTTGTTTTTTGAAGATAAAGTGCATGTTTTGAGAGATTTCTGAATTTACTTATTCGAATATTTAAATATATTAAATATTTCAAATAAATTATATTCTTTGAGAAGTCCTTTAAGTGTGTTCATGTTTTTTAAAAGGCAATTGGTGTTCTTAAAGGTAAAACCAGAAACAAAATTTTGTCTCCTTTAAATATTTATTTATTAATTTTAATGACTCGTATATCTGTTGGTTTATTTATTCCATTTGGCATTATATATTGGGTTTTGATTATAAACGTCTATTAAATGTAAGCGGTGCTTGTTTTAGACATTTATTTCATTCTAAAAGTTTTTTGAATAAAAAATTTTTTGAAATTAAAATTGTAGAAGATAAACATATTTCAATTTGTTTTGATATTCAAATTTTGTTATATTTCTTCTATCAAGTAAAAGGCCTTTCTATTTTATTTTATATATAATATATAATTATATTTTGGCTTCAATAAATCTCATTATGGAATGTCAATGAATTTAAATAAGCCTTAAAAATAACTTACACTGTTCTTTGATTTTGTTAGAACATAGATCAATCTTGAATTATAAAGTTGATCTGTGTTTCGAAACATTCATTTCGTTACACGTGTGAGTTGCTGATATAGGTTAGTTTTTTGATTTTGATATTTGGAATACTATTCAAGACCGAAGAAGGGATTGCTTAAAATTATATTTGTTTTTTGAAGATATAGTGCATGTTTGAGATGCTGGAGCTAATGTTACAGTGAATGGTGCTCGTTACAGATCGATGATCAATGATTATTTGTTTCAAAATTTGAATGGTATCGACCCAGAAATGCTTTGGTTTCTCCAAGATGGTGCTACACCTCATGCTGTTACCGTAATAATTGATTTATTGAAAGAAAGATTTGGCGATAACATTATTTCGGAAGATGGTCCAATTAATTGGCCTCCAAGATCATGCGACATAACTCCACTGGATTATTATCTTTGGGGTTATGTCAAGTCATTGGTTTATGCTGATAAACCAGAAACAATAAACGCCTTGGAAGCCAACATAACTCATGTTATTGATGAAATAAGGCCTGAATTATTCGAAAAAGTGGGTCAAAATTGGTCTGGTCGAATGAGCATTCCTCAGAGCTAGTCATGGTGGACATATGCCGGAAATTATTTTCAAAACATAAATGTCATAAAATTATCTTTCAAATAAAAAAAAATTGGCTTCAATATTAATTCAAATGTGTTTATTTTACTTCAATTTAAAGTTTTATCACTCTAAAAAAAAAACACCCGATACATCTGTTGAGCGAACTTATGGTCTTAAAAGGCCATAAGAACTTCTTGGCCTTACTCGCATTATTTATGAACCTGTAGGGTGTGAATTACATTTTGAGCACAGTAGAAATGAAGTTTTCAGGAAAATATTGATTCAAAACGCCAAAATCCTCGAAACGATGCACTTTTCAAGTTGACCCACATCGTAATTTTTTTTTTTCGTATATCGACGAAACCCACACGACTCCGTAAACGGCAGAAGAAGGTGAACCGATTAAATCGTGTAATTGAAATCATTTAAAACCATTACGAAAATTCAATCAGATCCGTAGTTGTCCGATATGAATTTAGAAATTCTGACCACAGGTTTACCTCACGTCGATTAGAAAATGTTAATTAAAAAATACCGACAATTGGGAAATCGACTGATTTGCAACAATTTCATTGCTAAAACCGTGCAACTTCAAGAACTGCATTGGTGGGAATTAGTGAATTCAGTTCAGAAAATAAACCTTTAAGAGCCAGCGCAAAAGATGTAACAAAAAAATTTAAACGAGAGGGACTTCAAACGAGTACCATAATCAAATAACTAAAACTTAATAATTTGCATTGAAAAAAGGACTAAAATAGCCTCGGCCATTTGCCATACTTCCGTTGATATCTTCAAATTTTGGATTGAATTAAATATATTATAATTTTTCAAAATTTATCAGTGAAAGGTGGCATATTCTAATTTTCATAATATTTGAGGTGTTTTTCACGCCCCACTTTCTAGGAAATAAAATTGTGGATTTTTAATAAGATTTTAGTCCTTTTTATTCAGGTTGAAACCTTAGCTGTACGATTTCAAAGTCCATACATACTATTGGTTGATATCTTAATAGAACAATTTTGTGCGTGTACATCGATATAAAGTGATAAAATACTTGATTTTGATGGAAAACATGATGAGAATACAATGGACTAGAGATACTTTATTGAAATTCCAACCTTCCATTATCAATTATTCAATATCGAATAGCAGAATCAAAATTTTATAAAGAATGACAAGGTTTTCCAGATAATAAGAAAAATTTACGGTTTCCTAAATAGAAGATATCCTGAATTGTTTCAGCCGTTACTATTTGGTAGTTGATCATAATTAAAACAAATTGTAGAAATTACTATGTTTTACTACCAATAAAAATACAGTCGACTCTCGTTAATTCAAACCTGCGATAATTCGAACCTCTCTATAATTCAAAGTTATCACGAGTTCCCTACTAAATCTCTCTATATTTCGAACTAAATCAATACATTTTCATACACTTGGTAATTCGAACGAAAAAATCATTTCTATTTAACAAAACGACACGTTAATTCGAACTCATCAGCGTCCAACACTCGACAATTCAAAGTTGCAGAGAGAAGAGGCGGAAAGATTGTAAGTACATTTTGCGACAAGTTCAAACTTGTATTAAGATACACGAGCCTTTGTTTTTGTTATGATTAGTTTGACTACTTGACGCACACACTTCTTACGAATTGGTTTGTTTAGTTATTCAGTTACTGTTACTCTTTCGTTGGTATGCAGATTAAAAGTTAGTGTTAGTTATGAGCCCTAGAAAGTATAGATGTTTGACGATTGCTGAAAAGAAAAAGTTAATCGAAAAAGTAGAAGAAGGTGAGAAGAAGAGTGATGTTGCAAAAGAATTTAAGATTCCTCTGAGTACTCTCTCAACAATAATAAAGCACAAGGAGAAAATTAATGCTGCTCAAACTGCATCGGAACCTTTGGTAGAGGTGTCAGTTAAGGAAGCAAGATCCTCATTTGATACCTTACAAAGCTTCTGTCTACAAAACGAAAGTGATGAAAAAGCATTTCAGGCACTTTTTCTCTTAAAAAAAGTTATTGAGCAGTGTGAGCAGCAGAATTGTGCTTTAAAGCAAACCAGTATAACAAAGTTCTTTCGAAAGATTAATTAATTCACATTACGAATACATGTATGTACACGAATGTTCCTCTTAATTCTTGTCATTTTTATATTAATAAATAAAAATTAACCAACACTTAATAATTCAAAGTTTTATTTATTTTCTCTCACAAATTTCAAACCATTTGATATTTCAAACACTCGATAATTCGTAATATTTCAAGAGTCCCTCGAGTTTCGAATTAACGAGAGTCGACTGTATATATCACACATTTTCTTGTGACTCGAGTTTCGGGAAATGAACTATCCCATCATCAGACAACTGGTCAAGTTGTCTGATGATGGGATAGTTCATTTCCTGAAACTCGAGTCACAAGAAAATGTGTAAAATATATTTTTATTGGTAGTAAAACATAGTAATTTCTACAATTTGTTTTAATTTTAAGAAGATATCCTAATATATAACAACCAATTTTTGATGATATAAATGTCAGAAATATTTAGAAAATTTTTTTTGGATCAAAAATAAGAATTCGTTTCAACGTTAGAAGGTTATATTTTTTTTATTCGGGTAAAAGTCGTCAAAACGGTAAAATACCTAGGGCTAAGTCAGTACAATTAGTTTTTTATAAGCAAATCTAACGAGCAGTTTAGTTAATTCGGTTTTATCCTCAAGACGTAACGTAGATGTTATTGTACTTTGTTAATCAGACTAGAACAAATGATTCTATCTATTACAGGATATGGTCGATTAATATCGAATACTTCACAGTTTTGTTTCACTCTATCAGGAACATGAATCTATAAAATTTTTCAACAGATACTTAAGAATCAACAAATTTTATTATAGATCTAATGTTAAGAAAGGTTATACTTAAGTTTATGTACTACTCTGTCAAGAAAGTACCGGGAATTTTCAATTAAAATAACATTTTTACATTTAATCGTCAAAATTTATTAGGTCGCCTTCAAAATAGGCTCCATTTGCTCCAATACATCTATGCCAACGGCACTTCCAATTATCGAAACATTTTTTATAGGCGCTTTCCGGGATGGACTTTAGCTCTCGCGCCGAATTTTGTTTTATGGCTTCAATCAACTCAAAACGGGTGCCACGAAGGGGCAATTTTAGTTTTGGGAAGAGGAAAAAGTCGCAGGGAGCCAAATCCGGCGAATACGGTGGTTGCTGAAGCACGTTTGTTGAGTTTTTGGCGAGAAAGTCAGTCACAATCGTAGCTCGGTGAGAAGGCGCGTTATCGTCATCAACGTAATCACCCATAGTAAAAATCGGCACGCACTCTGACATCGACTGACTTAATCAGCTGTTGCAAACACACTAGTTGACAGATCCCGCTCAAGCTTGGCATAGTAATTAAGGACAGTGGTACCAACCTAGGAAAAAAATTTTCACCTGCCTCATTGCCCCGCCAGATTTAAATCGATAATTCCCGGTACTTTCTTGACAGAATGTATATTTCCGTAAAAAGCTTCAAACAATCTTGAAAAATGGTAGTCTGAACTTAAAAAATATATTCACTAAAACATTTTTCGATATATTATAATTATTTATATGATATATGTCTTATATTAATCGTATTATTGATTCTAATATTTACCGTATACTTTATATATTATAAATATATACATTTTATAAGTACATGATAAATTATGCAGAATTTTAATTTTAATGGCTGCATTTCCTGAATTTTTTACACAATATATTTTAATGTGGACAAAAACTTCGAAGAAAATGGAGGATTAATATAAAAATTGAGAAATAGAACATAAAATTTTGTAAAACTATTAAAATATATCCTGGAACAGACTGAAATTGACGACAGAAAATATTACAATAGTTTATTTGAAAAATTCATTAAACAAATAAATAAAATAAATATTTGTTGGAATATATCCTGGAACAAGAAAAATTATTATTCAATCTGAGACCACAAAAAATTGAAAGTTTGTTTATTTTTCAAGATATGTTTCAACAACATTTTTTCTCCTTTATTTTTTTTTAATTTCTCAAACAGAAAATATCTTCTGCCGTCAGATTCAATCTATAATCATTATTTATGTTCTTGGATATATTGTGAAAGTTTTTATTTCTTTACCTTTTTAAATTTCAAATTTTTTAACTGTGTCATTCATTTTCTTCAGGTTTTTTAGGATTTGTCTTTATTGATATATATTTCGTACAAATAATTCGGGTAATGGATGTTCGAAATCAAAATAATAAAAAATGTCTCAGAAAAACTGTTTCTATTCAAAAAAGAATTGGATTTCTCTCACTATGTTCTGTAGAGATTAATCTAGTTCGATATTTCCTAATAGTTGAATTTCTTATATCTTGTTAAATGGAAACAATTTTTCTTAGACATCAGATATTATTATTAATATCAAAATTATTTTTGTGAAGATTTCAGAATTAATTTATATGAATTTTACAAGTTTCAAAGCCTCGATTTGAGTGGACATTTGCGTCAACAAAAGAACTGACAGAGCCTTAAAAATATCCAAAATTATTCTGAAAGAAAAAAACTTTTGAATCGTCTACTGAAAGTCCATCCCTAGAAAATCGATGAAAAGTTGAGTTATTTTCACTTCAAAACACATGTAAAATAATATTCATGTTTATTCCAGAAAATTAACTCGCATTTAATGGTAAAGTGGAAAATTTACATAGACGAATTAAATACAAATAATATAAATAACGAGTCTTCAGTGGGGAAAATAAATTGTAACCGACAAATTACATTGTTTAACGAATAGACTCTTGATTTGAGCATGGGAAAATTCAAAGTCAACAACAAGATTTTATTTACAGCGAGTAATAATGAGATTTTTTGAAACACTTTCAGATGGTCAAAAATAGATGATGTGTTATGGCTTCATCAAGTGCTATTTGAAATACCGAATTTTATATCGGAATAATTATGATTTAACTGAGTCATGATTGTCAATAAGATTAACTTTAATCGTAGGATTTACAAAAATATTAATATTAAGTAATATTATATAATAATATAATATTCTAAGAAACACTATCTCATTGGAATAATATATAGAATTCAAAGTATAATCTATTAGTTGAATTTTCAATACACCGCTTTTGAAACAGTGTTTATAAGTTATTACCATTAATTCAGTATTAATAATCCTAAAATATTTTTTAAATTTGAAATGAAAGATTAATAAGAGTTAAGTATGCAATTCAAGGTTTTCTTTCCTGAATAATTATTTTTTGAATAAATAAAATGATAAAGATTATTCCTACAATTTATTAAGTTAACTACAATGGTTTCGGCAATTATGTGGCTTTGTCAAATTCACTTTTTGAACTAGCCCTTAAAATTACAGATCCACTTCTTAAATAGCTAGAAACTTGAAAAAATAGGCTGACTAACTGACAATTTTAGGAAATAAAGATTAGAAAAACATTGCAGAAAGGAATACGAATAACCATCAATCAACAGAAATACCGATAAAGAAAAATATGCGAAAAAAGTATATGAATAACAATAAAATATATTTTGAGGTTAATTATCGGAAATAAAATAAATGGAGGTTTATACTTGATAGAAGGTATATAAAATTATTTAAATATTTTAATATTTACAGATATATTCTGTTAGCCTTCTACATATTTAATTTAAAAAATTATATTCAATATTATAACTTCAGGAATTAAATTAATGTCATATGAGTACTACTTATATCAAACGACCTATAAAATAAACATTCATTATAATTATACTTATAATTAATTTTAATTATATATTATAATTATAATTAAAGGTGAGTAAATATTTTTTGTTGATTTTTTATTTTATTGAATACGATTGAGTTCTGACGTAACAAAGTCTCTCTTGAAACTCGTTTTTCATTAATATTTTTACATATCTTGAGATTTTCTTAAAAGTAACTTAGTTAGATTTCCAATAATACTGAATATTTTAAGTAAGATAGTTTTATGATGAAATTCTTAAGATTATGTTAAACATTTTTGAAAGATATTTGTTTTCATGAGGGAAACAAAATTTTGTCTACTCAAAATATTTAATTTATTTTTGGATTTTTGTTAACAATTTATATTTATTGGATTTTGTTATATCATTGTCATTAAAATATCTCAAGATATTTTAATAAGTACCATCTGTTTTAACAACCTCCCTTGTCGATTGCAGACATTCTGATATCTGGCCCATCCCCCCTTTTTTACTCTAGCTTTTGTCATTTTTTTAAATACCTCTGTACCACCGTTAGGTCTTCAGTTGTCTGATGATGGGATAGTTCATTTCCCGAAACTCGAGTCACGAGAAAATGTGTAATATATCTTTTTATTGGTAGTAAAACATAGTAATTTCTACAATTCGTTTTAATCTCGCAATCAACTTACGTCAGTCATTTGAAAGAATTTGGATATAGTTCAAACAATAACAATGAAATTATCCATAATGAAAATAAAAAGTACCAAACTGACGTTTTTGAAAGCAGTAGAAATTAGTGGGTATGAAAACCTTAAAATTGTGTTAAACGAGCAAACAATTGTCGCTAGATCCCTATTGTTAATTATTTTTACTTAGTGAGGTATTTCCGATAATTGGCCATAATATATTTTATGGTTATTTATATCTCTTTTTTCGCATATTTTTCTTTATCGGTATTTCTATGGATTGATGGTTATTTGTATCCCTTTTTGCAATGTTTTTCTTATCTTTATTTCTAAATTGGAATGGAATAAGAAATTACTTTGTTTCCTATCACTTTATTGTTAATAAAGTTAAAGTTAAAGTAATGGACCACTCCATTCAATATTTTATTTCTAAAAATTGAGAGTTAATTGTACAGCCACTTTTTTTCAAAGTTTTCAGCTATATAAAAATTGAATGTGTAATTTCGAGAGTTAGTTCAAAATATAAACTTCACAAAACCACAGTGTTGGCGAAAAATTGTCGTTTACTTAATAAATTATGGAAATAATCCAGATTATTTTATTCAATTAAAATGAATTTTCATCAAGTAAGGACGGATTCAATTGAATTTTTATAGTTCTTTATTATTCATTGATGATGAAACTTAAGCATCGTTGAAAATAATTTCAATATCTGCCATTTTCTAACACGTGAAATTCTAAAATCGAGAAAAAATTTCAGATTGTGATATAAGTTTTAGGATTTATTCAATAAAATATAGATGTTAGCAGTACTCAAAAAATACTATAACTTTCACCTACATAGACATAAGAATGGTGCATTTTCAAGATAAAATGTTTCTAAAGAAACAACACTGGTAATAAATTAATATTTAAATCCAAATTTGACATGCTGAAATATTAATATTATTTATAATGCCCCCTTTAATAAAAAATCAGTATAAAGAAATTTTCAAAACATTTTAAATATATTAATGATTTTGATAATAATTTTCGCCAGTTATAATCGACTATTCAACGTATTGACGTGAAAATATTATTATAACTTACCATTCTACCTGCTCCATATTCCCAAAATTTTTCCAGTTTACTTTTCACCACTTTTTTCACAAACATTTTAAATTTTTTTTCACCCTGCAACATAAAAATATTATATTAAATCAATCATGTTATGAAGTAGAACGAATACACAAAAAAACTATATAAGACATATTAACATATCAGTGTTTATTTATATGATATGTATTTATTTCAAATAAAAACTACAAGCATTCAAAAATAAATGAAAATATAGGGGAAAACAAACCTATTAATCAAGTTTACATAAGATTTATTATATTTTAAGCTAGTGCAGGCATAAACAAATAACCAAATAAATTATATTAATCTCGGAACTGGGTAAAATTTTTAAGAAAAATTTCGATACCAATTTTGATTTTGTTCATTTTATATTTCACGTTGTTGGAAAATACGTTCAAGTTTTTCTCGTTGCTTTGAAACATCGATCTATTTTCGAATCAAAACGAAATTTGTTTCGCGACTCTCAACGATAACAGTAATAGCTTTTGGACATCTAATTTTAAAAGCAAGAATGTTTACGTTTGTAACCATGCAAATAGAAAGTTCATTCATCGACGAAATTTGCTTCTCTTGTTTTCGAAACGATATGCGATGTTTTTTTAATATTATACAAGGTGAATCATAACTATCGGGACATAGACTGAGGACATGTAATTAGGACCAAAATATTGCGATTAGAAATAAATTTTGGATAGCTTGATCCATTCTTAACAAATAAGGTTTTTTTTAATTACTTGCTAAAATTGAAGGTTTTTGAGAAAAACATAATTTATCAATATGATAGCGTGAGTCGTTAAGGCTGGAATTATATCCGAACTAGAACTTATCTAGTAAGTGTATGTTATTTTATTATGACAACTGACTAGTTTTGATCAACTTTGATTGAGTTACAATTATCGTCAGTTTTTTGGTTTTTAAGGAAAAACTAAAAAATGTGTTTCGGGCGCCATCTTTAGGGGGTTCCAGGGAGGGCTCAAAAAAATTAAGTTTATATTAAAGACCCACCCTATTTTTTGACAAAGAATAGCCCCTAAATTTTTTTGCAACTATTTATATACATCCTGTATATTACGGTTATTTGTATCGCTTTTCTGCATATTACAGAATAATAGCTGGAATCAATTCTCCAAAACTTCTACAGATTTTAATTTGAATAAATCTCATGAAAACATTGAGATTTAAAGTTTAAAAACATGTCCTAGATCATTTTATAGACATATATATTATCATCACTTGTGGTGGAAATACAATTATCGGTTATTTCAATCAATTGATAAAACTTACATACACAGTTCAAATATTCATCTAATAAATTCACGGTTTAACGAAAAATTTTTTATGAAAATAATAAAAACTAACAGGTTCTATAAAAATATCTACAAATTTAGTTATCGTGAACAAAATCACTGAACTAAAAAATATTAAATTGAGAAACTTACTTTGTTTTTTATCACTTTGAAGAGTTACGCAGAGTTTCGTACAGTTACGATATTTTCAAATTATAAATTACAAGTTGTATCTAATGATTTTTTGTCATCTTTAAGGTATGTACATTTAGAAGCTTTATGGTTGGTTAAATCTACTTCTTCTTTCCATGGCTGTACTTGAAGATTGATCCCAAGATGTAAAATTTTTTCTGTTTCAGATGGAGGGTTCCAGGGTCATCTAATTCTTGGAATACACGATTGGTTTGAAGAATAATTTTAATTATTTTCCGGTGTTTGAATGAAAACTGCGTTTGAATGAAAACTTGAATATTTTTGTAAAGTTTTTTTTTCCATTTGGCGTTTACATATGGTAGTACAATTATTATAACTGAATTTAATTCAAAAACCTCTGTATATCTTTTTAATTTTCTCTTTATGAAAACCATGACCATGAAACAGACCCAATATCTTATTATATTTTCAATTATTAGTTGTACTTTCGAGTAAATAAAATTTTCAATTTACTGATGCAAACATTGGACCGAAAGCTCTTAACTCCTGAGTTATTATCGAACCTGTTGTTTTTGTCTTAAGCATAGAGGAATACTACTCTGTCAAGAAAGTACCGGGAATTTTCAATTAAAACAACATTTTTACATTTAATCGTCAAAATTTATTGGGTCGCCTTCAAAATAGGCTCCATTTGCTCCAATACATCTATGCCAACGGCACTTCCAATTATCGAAACATTTTTTATAGGCGCTTTCCGGGATGGACTTTAGCTCTCGCGCCGAATTTTGTTTTATGGCTTCAATCGACTCAAAACGGGTGCCACGAAGGGGCAATTTTAGTCTTGGGAAGAGGAAAAAGTCGCAGGGAGCCAAATCCGGCGAATACGGTGGTTGCTGAAGCACGTTTGTTGAGTTTTTGGCGGGAAAGTCAGTCACAATCGTAGCTCGGTGAGAAGGCGCGTTATCGTCATGCAAAATCCATGAGTTGTTCGCCCACAAATTTGGCCGCTTCTTATGGATACGCTCACGCAAACGTTTCATAACGTCTAGGTAATACTCCTTGTTTACCGTCTGACCCTCTGGAACGAATTCGTAGTGCACCACGCCACGGATATCGAAAAAAACAATGAGCATCACCTTCATTTTCGAGCGGCTTTGGCGTGGTTTTTTCGGTTTCGGCTCATTTTTTGCCACCCATTCCGATGATTGCTGGCTTGTTTGCATATCGTACTCGTAGACCCAGGTCTCATCACCAGTTATAATGCGTTCCATGAATGTAGAATCGGAATTACAGCGATCCAGCATGTCTAAAGCAACCTGTTCGCGATGTCGTTTTTGAAGAAAATTCAGGTCTTTCGGTACGAGTAGTGCGGTCACCTTTCTCATGCCCAAAATATCAATCAAAATCGTACGTGCGAACTCGTGGGATATCTTAAGATCATGTGCTATCTCTCTCCAGCTGGTACGACGGTTTTCCAGCACCCTTTCCTTAATTTTATCGACGTTATCTTCGATCGAAGCCGTCGATGGGCGACCACTTCACGACCGTCCTTGAATGCTCTGTACCACTGATATGCACGAGTTTTCGATAGAACATTATCACCAAAGGCCTTTTGCAACATTTTCAATGCATCGGCACACGAAAATTCATTTGCAACACAAAACTTTAAACAAATTCTTTGCTCAACGTAATCACCCATAGTAAAAATCGGCACGCACTCTCACATCGACTGACTTAATCAGCTGTTGCAAACACACTAGTTGACAGATCCCGCTCAAGCTTGGCATAGTAATTAAGGACAGTGGTACCAACCTAGGAAAAAAAAATTTTGCCTGTCTCATTGCCCCGCCAGATTTAAATCGATAATTCCCAGTACTTTCTTGACAGAATGTAAATCGAAAAAGCTAATTTAATATAGTTCTTTGGAATTCTTTGAGCTTCCTTTTATTTTACTTTGGAAAATTTTACATTGTTGTTTTCTTTATTTTAAATGAGATATATTAGTGCTATAATGATCTGCTTCTTCTTTTTATTCATAAGAGAACTTATAAATAATTAACAACTATTTGTTAATGGGATTTAGTTCTTTTAGCAAAGAAAAATTTATAAATTCTCTTATAAAGAAAAAGAAGAAACAGTTCATTAGAACATAAACATATCCCAATTCAATATATAGAACAATTATAAGAAATTTGACAATTTTAAATCTATTGATCCAATTTCACAGGAGCTCCAATAATTTCAAGGAAAAATATCAAAATAGCTTTAATTGCATTTCTATAGAATTTCGCATTTATTCTAAAGAGGCAAAGTTTAAAACAACCCTCTAGAATCTGCAACTGGAAATTATAAACCTTTGTGCCAGAAAATTGATCGTTTCAAAAAATTATTATTGAGTTATATCACGGATTACTTAACGATCTGTAAAGAATGAATTTCTTTTATTTGAAATCCATAAAAAATTGTATTTGTCATAAAATCTCATACGATTGAAAAAATAATTTCAATTGAGATGATAGAATTTCCTTCTTTTAGAGGTATCGAATGAAATGCTGAAACCGCAGAGTATTGAATGAAAAACATGTGGCTCACATTCAAAAGGTCAAACTTAATAATCTACATCGATAAAAAATTGTAGAATATTTTTTAGACATTTTCTGATGCAAAGCACCATTCTAGAATTTACTCATTACAGATTCCGAGAGAAATATGCTAATGTTATAAATATTAATCATGAAGTCGAAGAGATAAATAGATTTTATATAACTGACAAAAATGTTAATCACGGTGAATATGCAATTATTGAATAGATTTTTTGTTTGATTTTCACCCACAGTTGCTCTAAGTTTCCACCAACTACGGTTTGAAAGTTTATGCTACAATATTGAGTAGAGATTTTGCTTTTACAACATTTTATCTTTGACTATGTTATAATTCAGTGTCGATAATTTTCGATATGAAATTAGTTTCTCGTTAAAATGAGTCATTTTGAAGAATTAATTCCTCTAAAACTTTCATACTTATCAAAAATTCTTTCCTGTTCAGATAAATGGATTCCAAAAATTCTACCTGTTCTACCAATAAGTTTTTACTTCAAGTGAATTTTTATTCAGATCTATGTTGTAGAACAGGTAAAAATTTTGGAATTTGTAGTTATCTGAACCCAAAAAAAGTGTTAATAAAAATACGAAAGACATAAAAACAGGTGAAAAAGGGTTGAAATGAGAGGCCACCCAACAACTATTAGAATGTCGACACGTCAAAGAAGATTGGTAAACAGATGTTAGTTATTTAAATATTTAAAATAAATAAATTTTGGATTTACATAGATCCGTACAGTCATTCATTATTTTTACATTATTTTTGTTGTGAAGTAATTTGAAAATTTCAACAGATTCTAAATAACCAAGTTTCTTTCCTTTTGATTCTACATGTAAAATTTTAAGTTTATCGGAAAAGGATGGCCGTTTTCTAAACAATGAGTGGCCAAAGTAGAGGTTTGTTTATTTTTAATGAAACTCGTTTTATGTTCATTAAACCTCGTTTTGATGGAACGGCCCGTCTGTCCTACATATTTATTACGGCACATCGAACAGGAAAACTCATAAACTCCCGATTTATGTATGTTTGAAGTTGGGTCCTTTGCTTCAAATAATACGGATGATAATTTATTTTGTGTTTTGAAAGCAATATTCACATCTAATTTCGAAAAACTATTGGCCACTTTTTGACTTATGCTACCGATGTACGATAAAGAAATGAATTTTTTATTTAGGACATATATAACACTAAAAACACTACACTCAAAAGAAGATATTAAAGTAGCCTTCAAAGCCGACAACAATAGTAGCAAATTCATTAAAATTAATAAAGGAAAAATGGATACATTTCAATTATCAGTTATACAAAAACTCATTTGCTTAGGTTGTTCAAAAATCTGAATATGTAGAACAGGTACAAATTTTGGAATCCAGTTCTCTCAACACAAAAGAAGTTTTGATGAAGGCAAGAAAGACTCACATTACGCGAAATGGCTTTTAGAAAATAATCCAAATCTGTAAAGGTTGTACGTTGACGGAGGTCTTCAAGATAGACTAAATTTCCTAAAATAGCCAATTTTGAAATCTTGTTCGTAGAACCAAGAGGCAGAAAACTTTCTGGTGTGAAAATAATGCGTAATAAAAATAATTTTAATATAATGAATGACCATAAGGTTGTGAATCTAAAATTTACGGTGCCAACATTTTCAAATACTTTAATTCGCGTTATAATTGTTTTATCCTGAACCTACCTGATTTAAATACTCTGTAACTTTTGCTAAGTTTGAAGTTGCCTGAAGATGGGGTAATACTAAAAAAGTTGTAAATTTTGACTTTCTTGATAGTAACATATGGTTATTTCACAAAAGTTGTTTCAATAAAAGTAACATTTGCACATTTTCATGATTACTATAAATTCATTTACCCAAAATTGTATACGTTATACTCTGAGGAGTCTGTTAGGCATGGACGAAACGTATGTCAGTACCTTCAAAACCTAATAGAACTAGGAACATGTATAATGATATTAATTATAAATAATTTCTACTGAACATCTCCCAAATTAATACAAGTTTTTCTCATCGTTGGTATCATAGTTTTATTCAATTTAATATACAAATAATCCTTGGGAAAATCTTACAAGCAACCTGGTTTCAGAGTACGTTTGTAGACTTCAATTCTTTTCGAAAAATCGAATAGGTAATGAAGGATTCGTTGGATTTTTGGGCGTGATTTCCAACCAAGACCTTGAAGATTCACCGATAGCAAAAACCTCAGTGCAGGAACATACGATGACTCGGTAGATTTCTGCACTTTCACGTGTGATCACGACAATTTGTAATTAATATTTCAGTTCTATTATTTGCGACCAGAAGGATATGTGAATGCCAGAAGAAAAAAGCAGCAGAAAGCTTGAAGGAAAACGCAGCAAAGTTTAAATCTTTGCTTCAAACCCACAAATTTTTTGGCGATATCGATTATTTTAAGCGTTTAGTGTGAATAGCAAATTGAGGTGAAGCTTGTATGACTTTCGCATCATTAAAGACTATCTTAGCATTTTCTTGTTAAGTAGATAAAAAAATAATAGCAAATAAAAAAGTTGAATTATCCTAGTAGAATATCCGTCAAACCTATTTTTTCTCACAAAGTTATCAAGTAAAGATAATTATCAAATTACAACATCACAAACTTCTAAATTGTGCCGTTTTAAAATCATTTAACGGTCTCTGGGAACCTATTCTGAAAGTTAAATATTGACTCATTTATTGTTCATTATAATCTATAGGTTCACCGAAATAACAAAAACTAATCACTCACTGTCTAACTGAAATCCCTTAATGAATCTTTATTTTCTTAATTTCAGTGATATTTTTTCTGAAATCAGCTCAAATTATTACTCAACTGAATTACTTCTATTTAATTAAAACAAATTTTTATTACTATGTTTTACTGCCAACAATTTTTAAATGTTTTACAATATGTAAGGTTTACATTTTTACAACTAGTAAGTAGTAAAACATAGTAATAAAAATTTGTTTTAATTATGATTAACTTCCAAATAATAACGGCTGAAACAGTTCAATACTTCTATTTATTTTTAAGGATCGCTCACCTGAAATGTTACATTAAACTGCTTCAAATAATTATCAACAATTGTTCAAAAATTTGTTACATAAAATATTTAAATGGTTTCTGCTTTACGGTGAGGGGTAAAATAAAATTTTTATTACTTGGAAAACTACCGAGAATAAAACTAATATGGGTGAACTTCTTCTGATCATTCAATAAATTCCCAGAATTTATTAATCGGTTTATTTCTAAACTTTCTGACCTTTATTTTCCTTGTACAGAGTCTAAGAACGCCCATCAAAATTAGTTTTTCTGTGAACAGATGTTCTGCATACGAAGAATCTTGAGGAATGATTTTCCATTAATCAAGATTTTTGTCCAAAATAAGTAGCAAGCAATTTATTATAGGTTTAGAGCATTTTTAATTTTCAGGAAAAGTTTTTGGTTCTTTATTTGTAGAATTTGTTTACCGTAATAGCTCAGAGAATTTAATATTTTTTAGGTTTTTAAATTAGGATATTTTTCAAAAATGGCATAATACTGTTAACGAAATATTTCCTAAATTAAAAACCGAAAAAGTATTAAATTCTCTCAGCTAAAGGGCCTTTTATTAAGAGCGCCCCGCTTTGTTTTGTGAATAAAACACATTTATTCGAAAATTATTGAAATTTTTATTTCATTATACAGCGGATACCATTAGTTATGAAACAAAACATCATTTAAATGTCCACCACACTGGCAGGAATGAAGTCGTTGAACCCAATTTTCCAAGACTCTCTCACACAAATCAGGTCGCATGTTAACAATTACTCGTTCAATATTGATTTATAAATCGTCTAAATTTGTTGGATGATTGCTGTAAGCCAATGACTTAACGTAACCCCAAAGAAAGAATTCCAATGGAGTTAAATCACAGGAACGAGGCGGATAATTTATCGGTCTATTTCTTGAAATAATCGAATGATCAAATTTTGTTTTTAATAAAGTCATTGTGTCATTGGCTGAATGAGAAGTGGTAGTGTCCTGTTGAAGCTACATGTTCTGCAAATCAAGATGAACCAATTCTAGCCATAAAAAATCAGACAACATTGAACGATAACGATTTCCATTGACAGTTACCGTCTCATGAGCTTCGTTGAAAAAAAATAAGGTGCAATGACTCTTCCAGAAGAAAATCCGCACCAAACAGTGAATTTGTCAGAATGTAACGGCAGTTCTTGATATTCTTCAGGTTCATCACCACTGCAGATATGGCAATTCTGCTTGTTAACATAACCGTTTAACCAGAAATGAGCCAGAAATGATTTTCTCATGAAAATCTGCATCATTTCCGATTTTTTCTAAGCACCAATTACTGACTACGCGACGCTTTAAATCATCTGTTGTTTTGAATTTTCGGGTTAAAACAATTTTGTATGGATGTAAACCAATGTCTTTTGGTTAAATTCGCCATAAAGACGTTTGGGAGATGGCTAGTTCTTGTGAACGTCCTGAAATCAATCAATTCTGGTCTTCACGAACACTTTCACGTATGGCAGCCATATTCTCCTCACTTCTTGCATTTCTTTGTCTCATCGGCACTGTAACAGCATGAAGTGTAAAATTTTCAAACTTCTTCAATAAACGTTCGATTGGAGTTGAAGCACGTAAAGTTAGTGTAACAGATCGCAATTTTTCATAATAAATTTGGATTATTTGTCAACGTTGTTGGAGGTGTACCTTTCCATGATTAAAGGGTAGATATTGAAAAATACTACTGTCAATGTCACAAATAAACTGCCATAAGCTGCCATGCGTGAGTAATGTCAATTTAAAAATGGGGCGTTTCCATTGAAAAACCCTTTACATATTTAGTTTATTTTTTGGTTAAGAATGAGACTTTAATTTGTATAAATAGCTGTACACAGTTTTAATCTTCTCGAGAGTGAATAACTCGACAGTTTTTTGAGTTTATTTGTTTTGGTTGTAATTAACTGTTTAATGAACTCTTTTATAACTATTAACATATTATTTTCTATACAATGTTCCGCAAAACCGGTTGATTTCTGGTTTTTCAAAATAGACATCCTATGTCAATCGATAGATTTCGGACATTTTCTCTACTCGGTGCAACAAAAACAACAAGACAAAGAACTGTACGTACAGAAAAAAATATCGCTGCTGTGTGTCATAGTGTTAATGATGATCCAAATTTGTCTATTCGTCGACGTTCACAACAAGTTGGACTTTGTGCATCCACCACATGGAAAATTTTGCGTAAAGATCTTAGTCTACACCCATACAAGATCCAACTGGTTCAAGAACTAAAGCCACTTAACCATAATAAGCGTCGTCTTTTGCTGATTGGGTCCTAGAACAGCTTGAAGTTGATCCACTTTTTTATCGTAAAATTGTGTTTAGCGATGAAGCTCATTTCTGGTTGAACGGCTATGTAAACAAGCAAAATTCCCGTATATGGAGTGAAAACAACCCTCAAGAAGTTCTGCAGGTTCCATTGCATCCTGGCCAACGTGCTTTACACGTTGGAGGCATCATTGGTCGATATTTCTTTAAGAACGATGCGGGAGCTAATGTTACAGTGAATGGTGCTCGTCACAGATCGATGATCAATGATTATCTGTTTCAAAATTTGAATGGTATCGACCCAGAAGTGTTTTGGTTCCGACAAGATGGTGCTACACCTCATGGTGCTGACATTATTTCGAGAAATGGTCCAATTAATTGGCCTCCAAGATCATGCGACATGAATTATTTTCTTTGGAGTTATGTCAAGTCATTGGTTTATGCTGATAAACCAGAAACAATAGACGCTTTGGAAGCCAACATAACTCGTGTTATTCATTAAATAAGGCCTGACTTACTCGAAAAAGTGGTCCAAAATTGTCTGGTCGAATGCGGTTCGCCAAAGCCAGTCGTGGTACGTGGTGTATTTTATTTCAAATTGAAGTTTTATCACTCTACAAAAAACACCAGATATGTAGCATTATAATCCTCACATCTAATTTGAAAAATCCTCGATTCGGAAAAATTGGGTTCCTTTCTTCATCGACTTCACCAACTTCTTAGCTAAATTATTTCTATTTAATGCTGATGAATTAATTCCCATTTCAATAAAAAATAAATATTTATATTGGATAAACCGGAAGACAGTGCCGACAGCTCAGCGGTAGAGCATAGGGCTCGTAGACGGAAGGTCGCGGGTTCGAATCCTGTTGAGGTGGGAAAGAAATTTTCTAGTTGGACGGGTGTCGGCGACTATTTCACTGTTGAATCGAAAATTAACATAAAACAAGATCGCAGTAACAAAGCCTACCCAGAACACAACTCCTAACAAGCTGAAAAAGCTTCTAAAGGATGTTCACAGATGATCTACGAGTATCAGAATAATAATAATAAAATAAAAAAATGAAAATAATCAGCTGTTTCGAAATTATAATATAGGAACTTAGACGTTCCAGCCTCAATGATAAGTTGGATTCTCTATGTATGCGGAATATCTAATAAAAGATAAACATGATTTTGACGTACATTTCAGGATTTTTCATGAAGAAAATAAGGGTCTAAAACTGAACCTGTAGAAAAGTATGGAAATAAACCGAATTTAGAAATTCGTGGAATTTATTGAAAGTTTCTAATTTACCTTTATTGGATATATTTAACTAGGGACCCGGTGGTTTTACCAAAAGTAATATTTTATGGGAACTTGATGATTAAACAGAAAATATTTATATACTGTATGTTACCAATATTTCAGGCTAGTTGTTTGTAAGCATCTGAAGAAGTTAAGTATGTTAACGAAACGCGTCATTTGAACAACTCAAGATAATGAAGAAAAATTTATAGATATATTATATATGTGTTTCTCTTAACTAAAGTGTATACTCGATATAATTGATTTATAGTTTTCAGAAATTGTTTATCCTTATTTGAATTGTCTGTTATATTATGATTGCAACCATTATTTGCAGCTATTAATTTTATAGTATTCATTTCAATCTAAGGGTTATTTTTTAAGTAGAATGAGAAAGCACTATGAATAAAAGATCGTAATGCTGATATTTTTTTGTGAATTAGATGGTTGTCATCTATAGAAATATATCTATTCATCAAATATTGTAATTTCTGTTGATTTGCTTTAATTGTGATCAATTACCAAAAAGTAGCGACCGAAAAATATTTTAGTTTTCAGATAAAAAACTAAACTTTTCGCAGGAGCGTGAATGTTTTCTGTCGATACATTTCATAACGATCAAGTTTGCCAATAAATCCAAACATCAAAAATCAATATAAAAGTAGAAATCAAAATCTCAAACACTTACAATCGGCAAAAAACACGCACAGAGATTACTTTGGAACTGAGGTCAATTCAAAAATCGGCAAAAACCTTTTTCACTTCCTCTACATGTTAAGAACAAACGTTCAATGATACCAGAAGCACAGACTCGAACTTTTCAAATTCGAAAACAAGCCAGCCGCTCGCATAAAAACAAAAGAGCGCGATTTTCCCCCACCGCTCAGTTTGCGGAAAGCCAACTTAAATAATCTGTAGCGCGTTGGATCTGACAAAACGAAAGTAATAACAAAGATCTAGATATCTATGCAACCATCGTTGATAAGCCGAGTAATGTTATTGATATCGCTCAAGACAGGTACTCGGTATCTAACGAATGTGACTCAAGCTGGTGCTACTTAATTTTCTATTAGGTACGGGGGTTTTACGAGAATAAGATTTGATAATAATAAGTATTTCAATATTTGAACGGTAATTTGAATAATATTATCTTAATTTTCATATAGTTCCTTCAGATATGACCATTATTCCGCTATACATTAGATTCAACAGATAATACATTTAGAAAAAGTATCTCAATCAGATATTACATTACAATTTTATTGAATAGGTGAATAGGGGTGCTGGGGAACCACAAGAAGGCCTTTCGAGGTCAAAAATTCTGTTTTGGAGAGGGCAGTGTGACATGGGGCACTGTCATGATTTAGAATCCATTTATCTGCAATATCTGATCTCATGCGATGACCCTTGGTTAGCAGTTTATCCTGGAGAAACAAATTCTTTGTGAACGAGGTTCCTCTGTCAAAAAACCATTGGTGTTCCTGTGCAGAGCGAATATTGGTGCGTGGCAGATATGTAGCCGTTGAACAACCCCAGGGCACTGGCGAGAAACCAACAAGTTTCGAAACATGCGCATGTCTGCTACTTATATCCTAGCGATCACCAAAACTTAATCGGACTTGTTTGGGTGCAGAATTGTTATACAGATAATTTTTTTTCAATTTTCAAATATCATACAGATTTATTCTGCTAATCTCCTATAAATTTTAATTTCAAAACATTTTTATTCAAGAACTTTTAGAATAAAATCAAATAAATGTCTAAGAAAACGCTGTGTTAATTTAGTAGACATATAGAATTAAACACTTATTACACATAACCAAAGGGATAAAAGAATTCAAAGAAATATAAATTATCAATAAAGTATACTGAATAAATACTTGAAGGAAATTTTGTTTCGTTCCTTGTTTTATTAAAACCAAATTCCAAAATTGCCGAACATAACTTCAAGAACTTCTTTGAACAACTTGTTCAAACTAAGTTCCTTCAAAAAAAAAACCCTAAAACATGCAGACCATCTTCAAAAAGCAATTTAAAATTATTACAACGAAATCTCATCACTACACATTTAAAAAATAAAATTTATTTATAAAATATAACATTCAAAAAATAAAATTAATTTATAAATTATAACTTACCATACAGACTGAATGAAAATATCTGAACAAGCACTAGAATGAAGTTAACTTTTATAAATACTACGTATTCTATGTTCACCACAGAAAGTACAAAAAGTTTGCATGGTATTTTATGGACTCCAAAACCAAATGATAATATGTTATAAGTGTAAACCAGAATATATGATTATTGTATATACATTAAAATAATAAAAAGAGCTTTTTTACTTGATAGACGGAATATTTAAAAAATGTTTGAATATCATAAAGATTTATTCTGTTAACCTCCTACAAATTTTAATTTCTAAAAATTTTTAGTCGAATAATTTTAGAATTAAATAAATGTCTAAGAAAACACAGTGTCAATTTAGTAGACATATAGAATTAAACACTTTTTACACATTACTAAAGAGAATAAAAGAATTCAAAGAAAAATAAATTATCACTAAAATCTACTGAATAAATACTTGAAGGGGACAAAATTTTGTTTCGTTCCTTGTTTTATCAAAACCAAATTCTTTTCCAAAAATGCCATAACTTCAAGAACTTCTTTAAAAACAACTTGCTCAAAGTAGGTTTCTTCAAAAAATTCCTAAAACATGCAGAATATCTTCAAGAAGCAATTTAGAATTATTACAAAAGAAACTCATGAGCCCTACTTCACATTTAAAAAATAAAAATAATAAACAAAATATATCTTACCATACCAACTGAATGAGGATACCTGAACAAACACTATAATGAAGTGAACTTTTAAAAATTCTTTGTATTGTATTCTATGTTTGCCATAGAAACTACACAAAGTTTGTAAGGTATTTTATCAAGTAAAAAACCTCTTTTTATTATTTTATTCTTATACAGATATATGTTGCACTGTCTTGATTTGTAAAACTTTCTATTACCATACTTAACCAAACTTAAACTGCTCAAAGATTTATATTGGTAGAACAGTAAGGCATTTTAGAATTCGTTTATCCGAACATGGAAAAAGTTTTGATAACAATAAAGCTGTTAACATGTTCTAGAAAATAATCACCCTTTTTTGAATAATATTGATATGTGGCATATTGAATGAATTGTGAAATTTCATTTATGGAAGTAATATGCAATAGACATAAAATTAACAATAACTATTTAAACTTAAAAATACACCCCTTATCATGCTATTAGTTTGAACGTGATTCTATTAGTGCGTTATCCCAATCCAGAAAAAGCCATCAAAATCGAGTGATTTGAAAGCGATAGTTTTTTTTTGGGGCATGATTAATTTTTATTTTAATTATATTTAGTTTGGAAATGTTATTTTCTTCTCTAATTGGAATTTTAACCTGTCTGTGAATCATCTTGTTGAAACCTGATAATTTCTGGTTGATTGCATCTGTGTGTGTGGGCTTGTAAAATATTGAACATTCATGTGAATTCTTTAACTTCCTGGTGGTTATATCGGGAAAATTAATACTACTGTCAGACTCAATTTCTATGGTGACTAATATTAACGGATGTGACCCATTGATAAACAAAAGGAACTTTACTTAATTGTCTATCTGAACCTATGACATACAAAGTATGTCGGCACTACGTGACTCTTTCTTAGATGTGAATGAAGTATAGTCCATCTAAAAAGTATCCGGAATTATTTTTCATAATTTTAATTTGATTCTTCTTTGTAACATTTTAAGAAAAAGGTAATGGTCATTATAAAATAAAACACTTGTTTACATTTTCTACTTTATTTTTGGTATTGACGTACGTTTCGTCTTTGCTAGAAAGACTTCATCAGAATACGAAGTAACAGTTGTTGTACAATGAATTTATAAGATTTTTTACTGTAAAAAATCTTATAAATTCATTGTACAACAACTGTTACTTCGTATTCTGATGAAGTCTTTCTAGCAAAGACGAAACGTACGTCAATACCAAAAATAAAGTAGAAAATGTAAACAAGTGTTTTATTTTATAATGACAATTACAACTGATTTCTACCAAGCAACGGCCCAATCTATCATAAAAAAGGTAATGTATAAAATAAGTTTGCGAATAGTCGGCTATGGTCAAAGTTGCTTGGCAACACTATTTGTCAAATATTGTTGATTATCAACAGGTATACAATTATGAAATACTTCCTAGTAACTAGGAAAAATAAAGCAGGTAGAATATTTGTATAGAAAAGTTTCTCGAAAAGTTAAAAAACTAGCGCAATTGACTGAACTGGGAAAAAGTGATGTATATGAGACAATAAAGAGGATAAAAAATAGCATGGATATGGCACATACCAGTTTCAGGAAGATCGCGTAAGATTAAAGGAAACAATTTAAAAGCTCTATTGGACTTAGGACGACACAATCCGCGCCTGGAGTTTCTCAAATTGACTAACATATCTGGAAATCAACGAAATATAAAAGTATATCAAGGAAACCCCTCTAATGAGACCTATACAAAAGGAACGAAGGATAGAATTTTGTCAAAGTTTTCAAGAAGATAATTTTAATAATGTCATTATATCTGATGAAAGTTTCTAACTTTTTCTAACTTGGTGGAAATCTTATCACAACAACCTGTTTCCCACCAAAATAATGGTTTGGGAAGCAATATCTCAGCATGGTGCTACACCTCTCTGTATAGTTGATGGTACCATTAATAGTGAAAAGTAGTGTGGCATTCTAAACGATTTTCTAGTTGAAACGGCGCATGCTTTATATCCAGAGGGGTGGCGTTTTCAGCAGAATAATGCAAGATGCCATACTTCGACCTATACTCAAGCTTGGATGTAAAAACACCAAGTGAAAACCATTTCATGGCCAGCAGCTTTACCAGATCTTAGTCCCATTGAAAACATATGGAGACTAATGAAGATTGATGTTCAACGAGCAGCGCCACGAAATAAAGATGATTTAACTCAGTTAGTAGAAGAAGTGAATCTTCACCATTAATTATTAATACAATATAAACCAATTAAAGATGTTACGAAACCTCCTGAAGTCATATCAGTGCTTTGATTGAATATTTTTGTTCATAATACACTACCATCTTTCTTTGGGTTTTGTTTATTACCTTATTATTATTTTACCTGAATACATATAACAATTCATCACGCTTTCATAAAATATTTTCCTCAAATCCAGAGGTCCATAATCGACTTATCAATCAAAGATCATCTGTTCCATGTTAATCCGTTTTATCCGTTACTTAGTCTGCAAGATGCTGCTGACTCAGCCTTTTTGGGTGATGGAGTTCAAAGGAAATCCCCAATGAGGAACAAACAAGATCACGCGGAGAGATTCCCTGAGAGAAATTGAAAAATTGTCTCGAGTCGTAGGTCATGCGATGAATAAGAGTCCTATTATCCAATTTCAAAAGTTTCCTAGTTAATTCAACATCAGCTAGAAGATCTACAACTTTAATTCGAAGAAAAATACATTGATAAGCACTGGTGTTCGTTTATCCTCATTCCACATCGAAATAAGGTTATTTCCTATTAAACATGTACCGGTTTTATCTGCCTTTCAGCTTTGAAGACATTTTTCAATTGTTATTATTTTATCGTAAGCTTCCGAAGTTTGTGGTAAAACTTTAGCTTAAACCTTCCGACTATAATATACAAGTTTGTAAGTTAATAAGAAAGAAGGGTGGGCCATCTATAGTTTGCATTTTGAAGTAATGGTTATTTCGAGTCTGCCAAAACTTGCAGGCCTCTCTCTTTACTTTAGAATCGCTAATTTGCGTAGAATTATGACGTGATAATGTTTTCTTTACGGGATCTTGTTCGTGGAGTAATAGTTATTTGAGCTTTTTCACCGTTGTTCAGTTTCCTGAGTTCACTTTTTGTAATTTCACTTTATACATGTACTAACTAAGAAACAAATAATGTAGATATTACATTCACTTCTAGGCCTTTAAGTACGTTGTGGGTTATCAAGTGAGGGTGTTCCTTGGAAGGTTAAAGTGATTGCGAATATAAATTGATTAAAGAGCATAAAGAGAGAGAGAGATGTGTGTTATAACTTTGGAGTTGAGACAATGAGAAAATGTGGTTAGAGCTTACTTGTTTATACAGTGTGTGTGTATTGCGTGACCGTCTGGTCGAAAATTATGAATTTACGAAGATCACTAAAGAAAAATCAAAAATTGTAATGAAATTATATTTATATAATGTATACCTACTTCTCTAATCATTCACAGAAAAAGTCACAGCAATAATTGGAACAACGTGCTATAAATTCAAAATATGGTGCAATAAATCTTGATCAGTCTGAATAATAATACTTATAGGTACAGACACCGCCATCTTCAGCAGAAAGTCGTCAGAAAAATACTGTTACACTTTGGACTTAACCCTGATTGCAGAAGTTTCAGTATAGTATTTCTTGAGAAGTAAATAAACTTGGCTGTATATTCATTTACTTCTATTTTATGTTACAAATTTTTCATTGTTTTATTTTTTATTTCGAATATCAACATATCACATAATAATCAGGTCAACAAAATATATAAATATATATTATATATCAACAAATATCTACAATAATCATTAGTTTATAATATCCACAGTCTACTAATAACGCTATTTATAACTCTTTTGGAACTTTAGCTACAAAATTTGTATTGGAACGAGTTGCTGACTTGCTTTTCAAAAAATTTCCACATCAAACTTAACTAGAATAAAATTTAAAATGCAAAAGCATTATTAACAGAAATATACCAGCAGAATGAAACGCCTCAAAATGAATTATTTTCCATTCTATATATTTATTCATTATTAGTAAAATTGTCATTTATAAATTCAGCATCTCTAAAATCTTCAACTGATGGCATGAAATATTCAAGTCAAATCATTTGTAAAACTCAATTATATAAAAATATAATATAATATTGACTGGCTTTTCTCAGAAAATTGTGCATATTGTATTGTTCTTTACTTGGCGTTTAATTACAGAAAATTCTTTCAGAAGTCGGTAAATTCTCCAAAATATTTACACCTTTATACAAAAGCACGATTAGCGCAGAGACTTCCAACTGTTTTCACTAGTATTTATTTAAATTAAGTGTGTACTTTTCTTGTTTAATGAATCATTAGTTGTGATTATTTCTTCTTTCACATTTTTTACTTCTAATTATTGAAGTTTTTGAAAATAAAAATTTTACTACACGTATTAGTTTTCTAAATATTACCTCATCCCAATCTGTTTCCTCTAAAATTTCACGATAATAATCATACAAAATTGTTATGCATTCATCTGACATAAACAAAACATAACAAAGAGCAATAATTCGTGAATTTTGAGTGTTAAAATTCAAATATAATCATAGTGTAGGCCAAAAAAATTGCGAAGAAATTACACGTTAATAATTTTTATATGCGATAAAAATCCCACAGCATGTTATCAAATAAACAATGGCAGAAACAATTTCACGGGACAATAATGGATTAGGTACTTGATCTTTGCAGATTGAATGGTTGATCTTAGATGTGAAATTGAACAAAATTTCCTAGAGCATGTATTGTCACCAAGTAATAACCTACTCGTGAAGGAAATACATATTAATAATTGATTAAATGAGAAAATTGTTGATTTTTATTATCTCGCCTTTTTACGGAAGTAATAAATGATTAAAACAAGTTGTAGAAATTACTATGTTTTACTACCAATAAATTGATAATTTACACATTTGATTGCGACTGGAGTTTCGGGAATTAACTATCCCATTTTCAGACAACTGAAGACTCAACAAGCAGGACAGGGTATTTATACATATACAGAGGTAGAAGAGGTAATAAAAACAGTTTAAAAAAGGTTCAAAATGAGAGGAGGACGCCTAACAACTATTAGAACGTCGGCACGTCAAAGAAGATTGGTAAACAGATGTTACTTATTTAAATATCTCAAAAATTTTGGATTTACATAGATCCGTACAGTCATTCATTATTTTTATTGTGAACTATTTTGAAAAATTCAACAGATTCTAAATAATCAAGTTTATTTCTTTTTGATTCCGTTTATGTACGTTTTTAAATTATCATCCGTATTATTTAATGCAAAGGACCCAACTCCAAATATACATAAATCGGGAGTTTATGAGTTATCTTGTTCGACGTGCACTAATAAATATATAGGACAGACGGGACGTTCCTTTCAGACGAAGTTCAATGAACATAAAATTAATTTCATTAAAAATAAACGAACTTCTACTTTTACCACTCATTGTTTAGAAAACGGGCATCCTTTTCCGACAATAGATAAACTTGAAATTTTACATGTAGAATCAAAAGGAAAAAAACTTGATTATTTAGAATCTGTTGAATTTTTCAAATTAGTTCACAATAAAAATAATGAATGACTGTACGGATCTATGTAAATCCAAAATTTTTGAGATATTTAAATAAGTTACATCTGTTTACCAATCTTCTTTGACGTGCCGACCTTCTAATAGTTGTTAAGCGTCCTCTCATTTCAAACCCCTTTTAACCTGTTTTTATTACCTCTTCTACTTATGTATATTCATAAATCCCTGTTCTGCTTGTTAAGTCTTCAGTTGTCTGAAGATGGGATAGTTAATTCCCGAAATTCCAGACAAAATTAATTGTGTCAAATATCAATTTGTTGGTAGTAAAACATAGTAATTTCTACAACTTGTTTTAATTATGAGCAACTACCAAATAGTAACGACTGAAACAGTTCAGTAATAAATGAGTTTGAATACACTGATGATTCAATAATCACAAATATAAAGAGAAGAGGTTACTTCAAAACCTTTTGTGCCTAACTCCAACACCAAAAAGGTCAAAAAATGCAGAATTCACGAAGCAGTTCTTTCTTTTCTAAATGTAACACAAGAAAAATTGATATTTCAGGGAATAGAATGAGAAATTTCAAAAATAACGATTTACCAAAAAATACCGTTAGTTATAATTTCAAGAGCGTGTTCGAAATATGTTCTTACAATTTTTCTTATATTAGTAGCACTGTACAGGGTATCGCATTAGTTGGTGATATTATGTATATTCAGGTGAAAAAGACTCATTCAGAACCTGTAGAAGGATCGAGAAACTTCGAATACCTTGTGGCATAATTTCTCTTCAGTGAAAACTAACGCCAAGATTTGAACAATGTTAACCTGGACTGTTTCTGTTCTATGCGCTTTGAATTGATGGAAGCCATAAAAGCTGCTGGTGTGGAAGACCAAATCAACTCACGAAAATAACGAAAAAAGTATGGAAGACTACTAGGTTGAAGCTGCAAGCAGAAGACTTTTTTTAAGGCGGTAAAATAAATATATTTGACAAATAAATTTCATCTTTGATTCCACTGAAGAACTTGTGGTATATATCAACATATTCTAATAGGCTACCAATCTGAACTTACTTCGTCCTTCATCAGAGCAAAAAAATATATAAATGCACTAATATTGCAACTATTGACACTTTCAATATACTCGTGAAGAGTAAGTAACATTTTTTCTAAATTTCTCATTCTATTCGATAGCTATTTCTGTCTCTCAATTTGTATCCAAGCAATTCTGGTCCAATTTTTTTTGTTAAAAATTACATCACCTTAGACGCATAATGGAGCACAATCACCCGTGAATTTTTGGACGAATTTTGGCCTCCTTTATTATTGCACCACGTATAAAAATTTCTCAGTCTTTACCAGTGTCGATATACTAGAAACCTAAGAAACTGGGTTGCTTCCTACTGACGTATCCAGAACCAGCCATTTTTGGGATTTTGTTGGAAATGGTAAAGGAGCTGTTCTTTGTGTGGTGCAAATAGGAATTTTCAAGGAAATATGTTGCATTCTTCGGCTTGCAGTACTCCATGATAGCTCCATGAGAGCAAACGTTGAACTTGTCGAAATCCATGAAGAGGAAGAGCACACCAAATAGGGCTATAGAAACACCAAAGATGACAACTCCTAGGGCTGGAATTTTTTCCCTGCTCAGGGAGCTACCTTCCGAAAGCCTCAGATAGCTGAGAGCAGGGAGCACGTAAGCTAGAGGTACTGCTGCAAGCACACCCTGTAATACGAACAGAAATGTTGTGTTAAATTTTCTGGTAATCAAGGTAGGCAAATATGGACTAAAATGAATATGATCATTAGCTCTTTCTAATAACATTACATGTAATGCCTGACAACAATAGTTAAAATTGAAACCCATATTTACTTCATTAAGCCACTTTTTTTGGAACATCATGAAATGTTATCATAAAAAATATGGTGGCTCTTGAGAAAAATACAAAGAAACAAACAAGTATTAATTTTAACATCAGGCATGGATAAAAGAGGGTTCAGCTTCCTTCGTTAGCGCAACATATGCTTCGTGTACATAAGCATATGCTACTTGGTGGTCGTGGATGCTGTCAATTTCCAAGGTTTCAACTTGAACGCTGGAGTGCCCCAAGACTCAGTTCTGCAGCCACTCTCTTCCTGATCCACATAAACGATCTTCTTAGCACGACCGAATGATAGCTTCCTGAATGATAGCAAACTTTCACCAGTGACAAACCTCCACAGATTTGTTTCCAACAAGATGGTGCTCCACCACACTAGGAAACCTTAGTATGTGACTTTTTGAATCATCATTTTCCCGAGAATTGGATTGGAAGGAGAGGTCCTATTGAATGGCGTTCGAGATCTGCTTATTCGACACCTCTAGACTTTCTTGCGGAGTCATTTGAGGAGTATCGTATTTAAAATATTGAGTGTTTTTTAAGAGTGATAGAGTTTTCGATAGGGATCACTGTGATTTGACAGAAGGTAGAAGCCATGTTGTTTTGACATTTCTGTTCAGTAAGCATTGAAAAATTATCATGGAAAGACTCACGCCGCAACAACGTTTACAAATTGTTGGAATTTATTTTCAAAATCAGTGTTCTATTCGCCAAACTTATAGAACACTTCCTTAAATTTATGGTTTACATAATCGTCCAACAGAGCAGCTTATTCGTCAAACTATCCATAGATTTCGGACAACATTTTCTCTACTCGATGCACAACAACAACAAGTTGTCTTGTTGTTCTTTGTAGAACTGTACGTACAAAAGAAAATAACGCTGCTGTAGGTCATAGTGTTAATTATGATCCAGATTTGTCTATTCGTCGACGTTCACAACAAGTTGGACATTGTGCATCCACCACATGGAAAATTTTGCGTGAAAATATTGGTCTACACCCATACAAGATCCAACTGGTTTAAGAACTAAAACCACTTGACCATAATAAGCGTCGTTTGTTTGTTGATTGGGCCCTAGAACAGCTTGAAGTTGATCCACTTTTTAATCGTTAAATTGTGTTTAGTGATGAAGCTCATTTCTGGTTGAACGGCTATGTAAGCAAGCAAAATTGCCGTATGGAGTGAAAACAAGCCTCAAGAAATTCTGCAGGTTTATTGCATCCTGAAAATGCACTGTATGGTGTGCTTTACAGGCTGGAGGCATCATCAGTCCATATTTCTTTAAAAACGATGCTGGAGCTAATGTTACAGTGAATGGTGCTCGTTACAGATCGATGATCAATGATTATTTGTTTCAAAATTTGAATAGTATCGGCCCAGAAGTGTTTTGGTTTCAATAAGATGGTGCTTCACCTCATGCTGCTACGTAACAATTGATTTATTGAAAGAAAGGTTTGGCGATAATATTATTTCGAGAAATAGTCCTATTAATTGGCCTCCAAGATCATGCGACATAACTCCACTGGATTATTTTCTTTGGGTTGATGCCAAGTCATTGGTTTATGCTGACAAACCAGAAACAATAGACGCTTTGAGAGCCAACATAACTCGTGTTATTGATGAAATAAGGCCTGAAATACTCGAAAAAGTGGTCCAAAATTGGCATTGTCGAATGCGGTTCCTCAGAGTTAGTCAAGGTGGACATATGCAGGAAATTATTTTTAAAACATTAATGTCATAAAATTATCTTTCAAATAAAAAAAATGGCTTCAGTCTTAATTTAAATGTGTTTTATTTCAATTTGAAGTTCTATCACTCTAAAAAAACACCCTATTGTATCTACTTCTCTAGAAAATGTTAGATGGAGAAAAATGTTGACAAGAAATAATACTCGAAGTAATACAGAATGTAAGAGAAAATTTTGAACAAGGACACTAAGTTTAGGAATTAACGATAGGTAATTTGAGCATCTTATATTAATTAAAATTCGTTCAGAAACTCGACCACTTAATTCACTTCAAACGTGTTACCGAAGCGAAGGTCAAGCAGAATGTTTCCAGCATATTACCAAATGGAATTGCAAAACCTTGAGATCTATTGCCATTTAAAGGGTTGCACCTCGCTTAGGGGGATCATCGTACATCCACTAATTAGCAATGAAAAAATGTATCCCCTTCCAAATAAGAATCAGCGTTTTCCGAAAAAACTCATATTTACGGAAATCCTCGGCTGGACTGTTTGATCTGGGCGATACTGTATATGACATCATATTATATTTAAGTGAAAAACTATTTTTTTCTCTTACAAGCTTATGCCTAGTTTGTACTCACATTTAGTTCTAAAACAACTCCCAAACAATCTGTAGAAATGGATATTAAGTATGTAACCATAATAATTGCCAAAGTTATAGCGTAGTGGGTGTTATCAGACACTATAGCGCTAGGGTCGTCTTTGAAGATCGAATTTTCTATAACTTCTCTGGTCACAAGGCATTCGATGGGATAAGTTAGTAGTATCTGGACACTGAAGAGCAGTCTGCTTAGGTTCATTAGATCGTCGTCCCAACAGTAGTTTTCCAGAAGATCGCCTTAAAAAAGTATTGTTTCAATAAATTCTCAATTAATATTTTTAATCTTATTTCAGGTCAACTACAGTTTTATTTTCCGGGGATCAAAAGATTCATACATACAAAAATGCATCCGGATTCTACGCAGTTCGTGAACAGTCAACAGATTTACAGCAACCACATGATTATTTACTTAGAACATAATTTCTAGAATCCTTATTTTCCTTAGGGTACATATTTCTCTTATACCACTATGGATATTCAACCATAATTAATCTACAGATCAGATCTGGGTAATCCTGCCTTTAACCCAAAGAATCTGCACAGATAAAAGTACACGCAGAAACATCGAGCACAGTAGAGGACGTATTTTGTTCATCGTTTCAAAGATCTTCTATATATTTTCTAATCTAGTATTATATCCATGGATATCAGGAATTTCGATCAAGAAATTGAATAAAGCTACGTAAATCTGACTGCTATGCGAAAAATAATGAATGAATAAGTATCTATGACTGATTCAGAGAAGCGTATATCATTTATTACGTCTCTCTCCCACAGTGAAATTGAATTTGATAAAAATTTTGTTTAGAGTTCCAACAATTATATCTATTCATTCTTCTATCAAGAACACATTTTGTCCTAAAAAAATATTCTCACCTTGCGAATAAGCTGCAAACGTTGCATATCCAGCTAATCCAAAAAGTATTGCAACAGTTAAACTCGTGAGTATTGAAGCATGGGTGACTGTAGCCCATTTTTTTTCATCTGGTTCCTCGATCGACGTATAAATCAAGAATGTGTTATGATGACACATAAAAGCTGTAAATTAATTATTGAATTTAGTCGATTTACTTTACACAAATGTGTAAAAATTAATTATCTTCATTAGACCGAGAACTTATTAGCCGACATGTTAGTCCGGCTGAAAGCGGAGTTATAGGACTTTCCGTTGTTAGGTCAATAATTTGTCTAAAAGTTTTATGATCGAATTTGTTCTAAACATATTTGTTATAATATTTAAATAAGGTTATTCTGATTTTCACAAATTTTTATTGTTATGTTTACAAAAATCGTTTCACTATCACAGTGGCATCATCAGGCAAGATTACATTTTGAATAACAATAAAAATTTGTGAAAATCAGAATAACCTTATTTAAATATTATTTAATATGGATTTTCACCAAGTAAGGACTGATTCAATTCAATATTTTTTATAATTTTAAAAATATTTTAACCGTTCATTACTGTGCAACAGGTGACAGTTAATAATCATTGTTTTCAATAAGGTTTTGACGTCAGGAGATGGTATAAAAACTTACCAAAAGCCATAATTCCTATTGCTGGTACAATATCGTCATTGAAAAACGTCCAGGAAGCATGATGGTGTGGTCTAAAAAAAATTCAAGTAAGCTTATCACACCCTTTAAGAATCAGTGAAATATTTCAGTCAAACAAATCTTACGAACTCTCATATGATTCATTGTATGATTTGAAAATTAACGCTAGGTTACTCTCGTCAAGCAAAAATAATTTAACAATATTAATATCCATTGATCCCAACAGATACAACTATTTATATAGAACAAGTCACAAAAAAAAACAAATAATTATAAAATCTAAAGCTACATTATTCTCCAAAAACTGTTTGACAGAATAATACGTCTTAATCTGAAAGAAAAACTTGAATAATTTGAAAGTTTTCGTAGGGTTAACTCTCAGATGATGAGGCTGATGATTGAACTGTTCAATGCTGTGGTGTTTGGAAGAGCTTTTTGTTTTGATAAGAAAAATATTGATTGACTTTTCGTTGCATAATCGTAAAACCAGAGAGTTTCAAAAAGTTAGCCTCATTATATTTCAAGTACAGTTGACATCTATAAACATATATATGGAATGGTCAAGAAGATCTTACTAATGAAAGCTGACCTGCATGATTTTATAAGATCTAAATTGAACATCATTCTCAGAATTCGCTTCTATAGATTGAGTACCCTGTGTATTTCTACTAATTACCCCTTCAATAATGTAGGATGAATGACTATATACTAGACAGTAATAGATAGTTATTGACTTGACTGGCAACGGTTCCTTTATTCTACTCAAGAGATAATAAGCCTTTGTTTTAGTAAACATAGTCAATATGTTCTGCCCAAGACAATCCATTATATAGCCGTCTTGAAAGTATCCGGAGGAAACAAAGCTCAATTGTAATTATTTAGTACATATTTTTAATTCTTGAATTAAAAATTTATAACAAAATATTCATCTTATGTACTTATACAATCTCCATTTAACTGACTAAACATCGAGGTATACCCGAAATTGGATCATCTCCATAATTTTCTATGATGGTAGTCTGTAGGACTGTAAAACTGACTGAATTAAATCATCTTTATTTCGCTGCTCGTTGAACTTCAATCTTCATTAGTCTCCGTATGTTTTCAATGGGACTAAGATCTGATGAAGCTGCTGGCCATGAAATGGTTGTCATTTGGTATTCTTGCATCCAAGCTTGAGTATAGGCTGAAGAATGGCATCTTGCATTATCCTGCTGAAAACGCCACCCCTCTGGATATCAAGCATGCGCCGTTTCAAGGAGAAAAATCGTTTAGAATGCCAAAAGACTTTTCACTAGTAATGGTACCATCAACTATAGAGAGGCACAGGACCACGCTAAGATATTGCTCCCCAAACCATTATTTTGAAGAATCGTCAAAAATCATATGCCTCCCAGCAGCACCGTTGAGACCAAAATATAAATATAAACAGTCTTTTTTATGAGCATTCAAAATTGAAGCATTTTTATGAAACCAACAATTAAGAAAGCTTTTAATATTTTCACATACCCTTGCAAGCTTGTCAGGATACCAAAAATAATGATAACTGCAACTAGAATATGTTCTGGTAGATCATTAATAAAAGAAAGAAATATCAAGGGTCCTAGTACGGACTCCTAGGGAAACTACCAAGGTTGCGTCATAACCACTCGACCAAGTATCCTGCATTTTAACACGCAAAGTTCTATCTGATGGGTAACTTTCCATCCAGTCTAAAAATATACCTATAAATCCAAGATTCTAAAGTTTCTCAAGCATCAAATCAAAGATGAGGCAATTAAAGGATGTGGAATGATCAAAGAATAGATCTGCCATTTAGATGCCTCAAGCAAGACTTTTATAAACGTGTTCAACAAATGTAAGAGCAGCCGATTGTGCAGATGCACCTTGCCTGAAACCATGCTTGTAGTTGGTCACAAGCATCATCACACATCTTCCCATTGAGGACAATCCCTTCAAAGACCTTAGAGAACACATTCAAAAAGGTTATTTTCGAGAACTGGAATGGCTGTTGATATTTTCAATATGGAGGAAAACTTACTCGTAGAGAAGGAAAGATTCAACAAGAACGATAAAGAGCAATCTGCTCAGCTATCTACTTTAAAATTTTTGAAGAGATCAATAGATACCAGTATCTTTTTTATTTTTAATGATTTTCTCGCTGTAACGGTAAAAAAAGAAATTAGAATTTTTTATTTAGGATGATGTGCAACAGTGCGAAAATGTACTCACAAAGAGTTGGTAGAGACATTACAATTCATTGTAGAAAAGTATTTTCCAAACGCTGATCACAACATCAACATTGATATAAAATTGGTGTTCATCCGACAAGAATTTGCTTAACTCTTACTTAACAATTTTTCAGATAGTTTTATTCTTATTGTGATATGCATCTAGACGATTTTCCATATGAGTCTTGGCCCCATCAACTCTCAACTTGTTGAATGTAACATGACAATTTTTCGTGTGTGGACTCTTCACTATCTTATCACTTAAATGAAAACAATAAACCAGCAAAAAATGTTTCTCGTTCGGGAGAATACAGGGGTGTTCGAAGTTGATCAGTTTTCAGCGAATAACGAGAATTGGAATATTGAGAATATTCCGTGGAAAATGCCGGGACATCCAATTTCTCAGTTTGACCGGGCAAGAATAGTAGCCCTACATCAAAAAGCTTTGTCGAAACATCAGATTGCGCAACGTTTGAATATTCCACGGACTTCAGTAAGGCGCATAGTGGCTCTTTTCATGGAAAACGGCAGCGTTGCCCGGAGATCGGTGCCTGGTCGACCCAGAGTAACATCTTCAAGGGAAGACCATTATATCGCAAATTTTACCCAAAGGAATCGAACAGCCTTTCAAAGTCATTTTTGAGGACCTATAGACGGGTAGTCTCAACAAGTACCATAAGGAGACGGTTGTATTCCTCAAATTTAAGGGTAAGAAGACTTTTAAGAGTACCTCGGCTGTCACCTGGACATAGAGCTACCCGTCACCAATGTGCAGAACACCACCAAGACTAGCTTTTATCACAATGGCGCAACGTACTTTTTTTAGGACGAGTCACGATTCGGTTTACAAAGTGATAGTCGACGAGAAAGGGTTTGGAGTGGTCCAGGCAGACTAGAGCGACTCAATTACGCTCGGGAAGTTGTGCCCTTTCAAGGCGGATCAATAATGTGCTGGAGGTGTATAATGTTCGTTTATCGAACAATGACTGGTGCCATATACGTAGAAAACATCATTAAACCAATCATTGTTCCTCTGTGCAACGAATTTGGAGATAATTTCATTTATCAGGATGATAACACCCCATCACACCGCACACGAAGGGTTCAAAGCATTCTTCAAGAGGGGCGTCTCATTCTCATTGCGAGACGAGGCGCACCTAGAGCGTACACGCTGGGACCCGAAAGATGGTGAACTATGCCTGGTCAGGACGAAGTCAGGGGAAACCCTGATGGAGGTCAGTAGCGATTCTGACGTGCAAATCGATCGTCGGAACTGGGTATAGGGGCGAAAGACTAATCGAACCATCTAGTAGCTGGTTCCCTACGAAGTTTCCCTCAGGATAGCTGGCGCTCGTTGCGTACGAGTCTCATCCGGTAAAGCGAATGATTAGAGGCATTGGGGTCGAAACGACCTCAACCTATTCTCAAACTTTAAATGGGTGAGATCTCCGGCTTGCTTGAATGTGAAGCCGCGAGATTACGAATCAGTGCCAAGTGGGCCATTTTTGGTAAGCAGAACTGGCGCTGTGGGATGAACCAAAAACACCTCAATATCCAGAGAATGAACTGGCCAGCAAACTCCCAAACATGAATGCAATTGAGCACGTATGGGATTACTTAGGGAGAGCAATATCCAATCGTCCAAGCCCACCTTCAACTTTTCAGGAATTGAGTTTAGCCCTTCAGGAAGAATGCAACGATATGCCTGAAAATTTCATTAATGACTTGATTCGTGGGATCCCTAGGCGTATTGGGCAGTTGATTGAAAGAAGAGGTGGTAATACGGACTATTGAATTTGGATTCAGCTGTGGAATAACTATAATTAATCAAAAATAAATAATCGATAAATTTAGATTGTTTCTCATTTTTTATATTTTGTCCCATCCTGCATAAAGCAAAGAGTTACAAAGATATTCTATCAAATATATTGCGGTTGAAATAGAGGAAAATATTCACCTCATTTCGAGAACATAGATTGTTCAATTCTCGAGAAACCTAGAGGGCCAATACTTTTGACGATATGTGTAGTTATACTTGGTATCTCTCCATAAATATATATAATTAATTGTCGCCGGCCTATACTCTAAATTCAAAATCAGTATTTGAATTTCATTTAGCAAATGAAAGAAAAATCAACAAGTTGAAAGGTATCTTCAATAGAAACCCAATTGGATATAAATATGGAAAGTCTGATAGCCATAGAACTAAACCTTTGGGAGCAACATGCACAATGTCTACATGAATAGATATGTCAATGTCAATATTAGGAAAGTAATAATATCCTTCCTATATGTTAAAAAATATATATATAGGAATGTTGAAGATGAAATACTTACACCTTGTGGCTCATTTCACCCATCCTCACCAAGATGGAGAATAAAATGAAGACTATGCAGACCAAACTGAAGAAAGATATTTTTGCTAACTTCGATACATTTCTGTAGAGGCACAGCGGTATAGTTATAAACAAATTTGCCAATAAAACTATGACTTGTCGTTTTGCAAACAAGGATGTCGTACTCATTCCTGTTAACCTTATGAGTACCTTGGTCACTGTGTCTCCTACCACTACATTATAGGATACCATAGCTGTAAAAATAAAACATTAATGAAACTTACTTTGACTTATAAAGCACTGTATATATTTTTAATGTTTGCTATATAGTTTTGATCTTGTAGATGTCGAAAAACTCTAGAGAACATAATGATAATGTTAAGTTATACACAATATTAAACTAATTTTAGCTAGATTGGTAGAAATATTAACATCAATCTGACTGTTATCGTCCACTTAGGCACGTCATATGGTATTCCCAGTATTCAGGGCCTACCAAAGGCAGCGTGGCTTCAGCAAACGCCAGCCGATCTGCCTTTTCGTTACCCAAATAGTTTCAGGTACTTGGTGTCCAAACAAGAATGATTATGTTATAATTACCGAGCCTGTTTAAAGCCGTGCGGCAACTCCAGACAGTTTTCGATGTACAACAGCTGGATTTCAGAGCTTTTAGTACTGACTGACTATCTGTAAATATTTTGATTTTGCCGTGGTGGATTTGCGTTATATCAGTAAATCCGCCGCGGTCTCGATGGCAAATAGTTCTATCTGGAATATGGTTGAGTATTGACCGATACTCAATGAGATGTTGATTCTCGGCCAAGCTAAAGCCAAGTTCGGTCCTCAATAGAACCTCAGCATACTGGGTCAATTCGTTACATTGAAATGCAGTTCTAGGCTCGTGACTTTTGACATTAGATCTGAGGACATTGATAGGGTGCTGTTCGCAGTCCTGAGCCTCCCATCACTATTGCCTCTGGCTTGTCGATGGCTAGTTGATGTAGTTGTATCTGGTCCCCTCCGCCTCCCTCAATTTGAGTAACACACAATGCTAAAATTTCGACTCGCTCCAACTCAATTAGTTAGAAATGAAAGCATACTTTATTCTGTCAAACAAGTTAGGTTAAAGATGAAACTAAGCAATATTAGTATGTCCTGGTAACAGAATTCATTTTACCTAGGGCTGAAACAGTATCAACTGAGCAAATTTGAAGCTTTATCTATACTCAAGCTTAAGCTAGTGCATTCCTTCATTTTCGACAGGAGTTATTTTATCTTAAATACATTTTTGAAACCCATGTCTAACGAAACTACAGTAGATCCTTTAGTTAAATATTTAAAGCTATGAAATATAATATAGCTTAACCTAGAATATACTGTTTTTTATGGGAATATTTACTTTCGCCTCAACTGACATCGGCAAATTGGATATTAGTGGAGCATCAGGAATATTTCTTCGTCTGTGACGTCAAATGCAATTGGGAGTACAGTCTGATTCTAGATAGATGGCTCTGTTCTTTTAAAAAACAGCTGGGTTGCTATGCACGGCAAATATAGGAGCGAGTCTGTGTTGCATTCGCTAGCATTAGAGCAATGTACTGATGAGTAACCAAAAAGCTACGAAGAACATTTTTGAGCTAATCGAATTAAAGATATTAAGTTAGTTAAGTCGAAAACCTTAGGATGTTTTTGTTAATGAGAAACTAATCTGAACACCTTAAATATTAGTTCTGACTTAAATGATTGGTAAGAATGATGCGCACTTAAAATACACACATCGTCAAGAGTCTTGGCTCCCCTATCAACTCTCAACTTGTTGAATGTAACATTACAATTTTTTGTGTGTGGAATCTTCACTATCTTATCACTTAAATGAAAACAATAAACCAGCGAAAAATGTTCCTTTTTCGGGAGAATACAGATGTTTTCGAAGTTAATCAGTTTTCAGCGACTAACGAGGGTTGTAATATCGAGAATATTCCGTGGAAAATGCCGGGACATCCAATTTCTTAGTTTGACAGAGCAAGAATAGCAGCCTTACATCAAGAAGCTCTGTCGAACTACCAGAGTACGATACCTTTGAATATTTCACAGACTTCAGTAAGGCGCATAGTGGTCTTTTTCCTGGAAACCGGCAGCGTTACCCGGAGACCGGTTCCTGGTCGACCCAGAGTAACATCTGCAAGGGAAGACCATGATATCGCAAATTTTACTCGAAGGAATCGAACAGTATCTGTAACAGCCTTTCGAAGTCATTTTTCGAGGACCTATAGACGGGTAGTCTCAACCAGGACCATAAGGAGACGGTTGCATTCCTCAAATTTAAGGGCAAGAAGACCTTTAAGAGTACCTCGGCTATCATCTGGACATAGAGCTACCCGTCGGCAATTGGCAGAACATCTCGAAGACTGGCTTTTACCACAAGGGCGCAACGTACTTTTTTCGGACGAGTCACGATTCGGTTTACAAAGTGATAGTCGACGAGAAAGGGTTTGGAGAGATGTAGGCAGACTAGAACGACTCAATTTCGCCCAGGAAGTTGTGCCCCTTCAAGGCGGATCTCTAATGTGCTAATGAGCACGTATGGGATTTCTTAGGGTGAGCAATATACAATCGCCAAAACCCACCTCCAACTTTTCAGGAATTGAGACTAATTCAGGAAGAATGGAACGATATGCCTAAAAATGTCATTAATGACTTGATTCGTGGGATGCCTAGGCGTATTAAAAGAAGAGATGGTAATACGGACTATTGAATTTAGATTCAGTTGTGGAATAACTATTATAATTAAATTTATGATAGATTGGGCCGTTGCTTGGTAGAAATCAGTTGTAATTGTCATTATAAAATAAAACACTTGTTTACATTTTCTACTTTATTTTTGGTATTGACGTACGTTTCGTCTTTGCTAGAAAGACTTCATCAGAATACGTATTCTGATGAAGTCTTTCTAGCAAAGACGAAACGTACGTCAATACCAAAAATAAAGTAGAAAATGTAAACAAGTGTTTTATTTTATAATGACAATTATTATAATTAATCTAAAATAATCGATAAATTTAGATTTTTTCTCATTTTTCCTATTTTGTCTCATACTGCATAAAGCAAAGAATAACAAACAGAGATTTTCTATCAAATATATTGCAGTTAAAAAAGAGTAAAATTTTCATCTCATTTCCAAAACATATATTGTTTATTTCTTGAGGAGCCTAGGGGAGCCCAGACTTTTGACGATGTGTGTATTTCAATATTGGTTAAAACTTACCGACGAACGGATAAAAAAATTGAAGTATTCCGAGTAATATATATCCTGGACGACCAAATGCAGCCTCCATAATTCCTTGGTAAGAAAATCTCCCGCTCAGATGTCCACATTTTATCATCAAAATAATAGAATAATCCGTTATATAAGCTACTAACAACAGCAATATGAGTCCGAAACCAAAGCCTGCTTTCTGTAGTGCGTACGGTATACCTGAAAAACAAATAAAGACCAACGGAAATCGAAAAGATCAAACTGATATTAATGAATATTGATTTCTCACAAATCACTTGGTGAAAAAAATTTTAAATCAATAATGTAAAGAAAAACACTTAAGTTCCACCATTTATTTATGTTGCTCACATACTACTCTGTCAAGAAAGTACCGGGAATTTTCAATTAAAACAACATTTTTACATTTAATCGTCAAAATTTATTGGATCGCCTTCAAAATAGGCTCCATTTGCTCCAATACATCTATGCCAACGGCACTTCCAATTATAGAAACATTTTTTATAGGTGCTTTCCGGGATGGACTTTAGCTCTCGCGCCGAATTTTGTTTTATGGCTTCAATCGACTCAAAACGGGTGCCACGAAGGGGCAATTTTAGTTTTGGGAAGAGGAAAAAGTCGCAGGGAGCCAAATCCGGCGAATACGGTGGTTACTGAAGCACGTTTGTTGAGTTTTTGGCGAGAAAGTCAGTCACAATCGTAGCTCGGTGAGAAGGCGCGTTATCGTCATGCAAAATCCATGAGTTGTTCGCCCACAAATTTGGCCGCTTCTTACGGATACGCTCACGCAAACGTTTCATAACGCCTAGGTAATACTCCTTGTTTACCGTCTGACCCTCTGGAATGAATTCGTAGTGCACCACGCCACGGATATCGAAGAAAACAATGAGCATCACCTTCATTTTCGAGCGGCTTTGGCGTGGTTTTTTCGGTTTCGGCTCATTTTTTGCCACCCATTCCGATGATTGCTGGCTTGTTTGCATATCGTACTCGTAGACCCAGGTCTCATCACCAGTTATAATACGTTCCATGAATGTAGAATCGGAATTACAGCGATCCAGCATGTCTGAAGCAACCTGTTCGCGATGACGTTTTTGAAGAAAATTCAGGTCTTTCGGTACGAGTCGTGCGACCACTTTTCTCATGCCCAAAATATCAATCAAAATCGTACGTGCGGACTCGTGGGATATCTTAAGATCATGTGCTATATCTCTCAAGCTGGTACGACGGTTTTCCAGCACCCTTTCCTTAATTTTATCGACGTTATCTTCGATCGAAGCCGTCGATGGGCGACCACTTCACGACCGTCCTTGAAGGCTCTGTACCACTGATATGCACGAGTTTTCGATAGAGCATTATCACCAAAGGCCTTTTGCAACATTTTCAATGCATCGGCACACGAAAATTCATTTGCAACACAAAACTTTAAACAAATTAATATTGTCAAGTTCAACATAACCTATTCAAAGTCTGATGTGTTTTTATTCAGAATCAGTTCAAGAAATATGAAACATCTAACGAAAACTTAACACCTCGAATTTCCTACTTTATTGAATTTGTTGGAAATCGCTGGGAGCCGTCAATTTCTGATCTCCGTAACTTCAACTCCCTAACGGGGGTGAGTACAACCCCTTGAATAGGGATTGCGATAACTATTTTTGAAGATCGTATCGAGTACTATCTGACCCTAAAATTTCGCTTCAAAATATCCATCGATAATGAAATAACAGTGAAAATAGTGAAAGGAGCAATGTGGAATTTATCTCGGGAATATTATTCGTATCCGAAGCAATTCAAAGGTATGTAGTAGTTATGTTGTTAATTTTTTGTCCAAAAAAGTATTAATTTCTTGTCCAAAAAAGTAGATGGTGCATGTTTTTGATTTACGTTAGTCTATCGTGAATTTTTAAGAACGTTACAAAGTGTTTGTAAATTTTTAGCAGAATTAAAATGGTGTATTCCGTAGAAGAAAGAGTGGAAATAATCGAATTATTTTTCAGAAATAACGTCTCTGCGGGAAAAACAGCGGCTTTATTTAACGAACGACATCCTGGAAAAAATGTATCCGCTGCTTACATTGTGCAACTGGTTGCCAAATTTGACACTACTGGTTCAGTCGGAAACAAAAAGAGGTTGCATGAAAGAGCGACTCGAGAGACGTGGCTATCTTAGGTCATGTAGCAATGGGTCCGATCTTGAGTACTAATCCCGATCGCCGACTCCAGTTCTGTGAAGTGGTCAGGGAAATAATTAAGGGTAATCAAAACTACATGCTCGATATCCGTTTTTCGGACGAGTATTCATTTTACCTTAACGGCATTGTAAATCGGCATAACTGTCGGTATTGGTCAGATGAAAGTCTCAGATTTTTTCGTGAGGTCGATACTCAGCGTCCCCAAAAATTAAATGTTTAGGCGCTTATTTATGGAAACCACATAATCAGCCCCATTTTTATACCCCGTAATCTCACTGGCCAAATTTATTTAGATCTATCAGAGAACGCTATTTATCCAGCCCTCGTGCTAGTATTGGAGAATGCAGACCATCAAACGATCATTTTCCAACAAGATGGCGCACCACCTCTTTTCGTTCAACCGGTGCGTCAGTGATCATAGATGAAGATTTTCATCTATGATAATATTCCTCACGCCTGGATTGGAAGAAGGGGACACATTGAGTGTCCCCTGATCACCTGATCTGGTTCCTCTAGTCTTTTTTCTATGGAGTCACCTGAAATCCAAGATTTACGCTAACCAGATTTGCGAACTCAGATCATTAATGAATGCCGTCAAATTACACCAGAAATCTTGAGTAACGTACGTGAACGTTTTCAGTAAAACTGACATTACTGCATGGAAGTGAATGGTGCCCATTTCCAACATTCAATAAACTAATCACAAAAGTAAATACTCTTCCACTATTTACCTGTCATTTCGTAATCGATGGAAGTTTTGAAGCGAAATTTCAGGATCAGATAGTACTCGATAAGATCTTCAAAATGAGGTATCGCAACACCCCTCATCCCTATTCAAAATCAAGGGGTCATACTCACCCCCGTTAGGGGGTTGCAGTTACGGGGATGCGTAGAGCGGAAAAATTATTCCTCCTCGAATCAGAAATTGACGAGCGATTTTCTATATTTTCATTTTAAAGCTGGAAAATCGAGGTGTTAAATTTTCGTTGGACCACACTGTGTCATTATTTCATTGATAAATTCATGGAAAGTTTATTCATCGAAAACAAATATGTTTTGAAACTTACCAATAACTCCACTACCGATGATAGAATTGATAAAATTGAAACAAGCTAAGGGTAAACTCGATCTAGGTGTGGTATTTTCTTCATTCTGCAACCAATAAGACAACAGTGAGAAATTCAGAAAAAATTGAGGAAGACTATAACACCAAATGAAAATCAATTACCAACAAGTTACCTATTTCAAAATACAACGATATTATGATGACCAACATGCTATATAAAAGCGAGCAGTATCTGATTTAATCTCACAATGTTAAGCAAATTTCCCTCCAGAGTTATGTATACATTTAATTACCCACTCCTGTAGCTGTGAGGTTTAAATCACTCTACATCCCTCTTAGGGCCTTGGGGAGGTAGTTGAAGTAATGAAACAAGTTGTGAATCTGTTCCTAAGGGTAAGTTATAACTTTAAGAGTAGCGCTAATTCCTAAAAGGATCCTCTTGTGGTTCCTGGAAAATTAACTGTAATTGATTTTATAAGTGGTGTAAATTTAACCGTTCCAGTAAAGATGATTGGTTCGAGATACGATTTCATCATTCTTGTAGATTATACAGGGTGTTTAAAAAAAGATGACCCCATCTCTAGGATGGGTAGGAAACTGAAAAATAATTGGGGTTTGCCCAGTAAAAATTTTTCGAAACACCATTCGTATTCAAGATGAAGGGAGTTGAAGAAAAAAAATGTATACACATTTTTTACGATTTTGCCGAAACAACTGGCAACATTGTGATAAAATTTAATACGAATATGTTTTGGAAGCTAATACATTCCATGATTTTGTTTTTATATCGGATTCTCATCTAGTTACACGGTTCGTACCAACTATCAGGTGTTTTTTTAGAGTCATAGAACTTTTGGATAGGGATAACTGTGATTTGACAGAAGGTAGAAGCCAAGTTGTTTTGACATTTCTGTTAGTAAGCATTAACAAATTATCATGGAAAGAATCACGCCGCAACACCGTTTACAAATTGTTGAAATTTATTTTCAAAATCAGTGTTCTATTCGCCAAACTTATAGAGCATTTCGTGGAATTTATGGTTTAAATAATCGTCCATCAGAGCAGCCTATTCGTCGAACTATCGATAGATTTCGGACAACATTTTCTCTACTCGATGCAACAACAAAAACAAGACGAAGAACTATACGTACAGAAGAAAAAATCACTTCTGTAAGTCATAGTGTTAATTATGATCCAGATTTGTCCACCACATGAAAAATTTTGCGTAATGATCTTGGTCTAAACCCAAACAAGATCTAACTGGTTCAAGAACTAAAACCACTTGACCATAATAAGCGTCGTATGATTGCTGATTGGGCCCTAGAACAGCTTGAAGTTGATTCACTCTTTTATCGTAAAATTGTTTTTAGTAATGAAGCTTTCTGGTTGCACGGCTATGTAAACAAGCAACATTGCCGTATATGGAGTGAAAACAATCCTCAAGAAGTTCTGCAGGTTCCATTGCATCCTAAAAAATGCACTGTGTGGTGTGCTTTATAGGCTGGAGGCATTATCGGACCATATTTCTTTAAAAACAATGCTGGAGCTAATGTTACAGTGAATGGTGCTCGTTACACATCGATGATCAATGATTATTTGTTTCAAGATTTGAATGGTATCGACCCAGAAGTATTGTGGTTCCAACAAGATGATGCTACACCTCATGCTGCTACCGTAACAATTGATTTATTGAAAGAAAGATTTGGCGATAACATTATTTCGAGAAATGGTCCAATTAATTGGCCGTCAAGATCATGCGACATAACTCCACTGGAATACTTTCTTTGGGGTTATGTCAAGTCATTGGCTGATAAACCAAAAATAATAGACGCTTTGAAAGCCAACATAACTCGTGTTATTGATGAAATAAGGCCTGAATAAGGTCGAATGCGGTTCCTCAGAGCTAGTCGTGGTCGACATATGCCAGAAATTATCTTTAAAAGATAAATGTCATAAAATTATCTTTCAAATAAAAAAAAAATTGACTTCAATCTTAATTTAAATGTGTTTATTTCAATTTAAAGTTCTATCACTCTAAAAAAACACCCGATAGTATTGAATACAAATTTTTTAATGTTAGTTTTATCAATAAAAACTTCAAGTGAACTTAAACATCATTAAATTTTATACCAAAAAGGTACTCCTGGTGAAACTTGATACTACGTTTCGTTTTCAGAATATTTTGATTTGAAAATTATGAAGTAACTTCCTATGCTGGTATAAAGTAATGATAAAGTTATTGATTGAACAAAAAAACAAAAGAAGAAAATTAAAATAAAAGCTAAGAACATAAAATAAAATTCAATTAGAGTAAGTGTTCAAAGGTAATCAACGAAACTGAATTTCTTTAAGAAAACCTTTTTTTGTCCAATCTAAAAAGGAATGTAGTTAGTGCTATACCATTTTAGAATCCTTATTAAATGTGCTAACTTTTGAAGTAACTTGCCAAACTGATGTAGTACAATTTTTTTTCAGTACAATCAATTGAAGTTGGGCGAAATTTTAATTTTGAATACATGGTCGGCAAAAAGTGACATTATTTTCCAAGCTGGAGCAATTAGCTTGAAATTGGAGATTACAGGTTAGAGAAGCACTATTCGGGATAAAATAAATAAGGAAAAATACAGTTTGAAATAAGTAAAAAATTGTAGCAACAGGAATTCAAAAATCATCAGTGGGTGTGCATTTTATTGAATAAAAGAAAGTGCAATATAATTTGAAAAATACAGGACTTGGATTTTCTTTTATATTTTTCTGGTGACTATTATGACTTAGCTTGTGACCTAATTCCGGCTTGACGTTGATTTTTGGGACATCCTGTATTTTATTAGTACTGATGTACCTTGGACTTCGGTACATCAAAATACAAGGTATTCCTACAGTTTGAATCATCTAATTCATCGTTTTCATAAAAAAAAGATGCAGAAAATCCTCTTATAATTTTACATGATTCAAACAAATCACTCAAAATATTAAAAAGAGGTGTCTCTTCAAAAATGTTAGTTTTATGGCTATTGATTTCAAGTAAGGGTTGGGTCATTTAAAATTTGTACTTTTGATCGGCTATAAATAAAATATGTACTAAGACGTGTATGTCCTGGCATTGTCCTGATGGAACACCACACCTCTTCTGTTGGTCAATTCTGGCCGTTTCTGGTCAATCGCTAGCATCAAACAGTCCATTTGTTGATAATAGAAATAATGAGGAATATATAAAGATACAAAACTTTTTTTTATTGAGAAAAGTCGCAAAAAATATAAATCTACGATAAATAAAGAATCAAAATGCGAAAATTATGGATTATGTTATAGTTCATTTGAAGGATGCTGATTAATGTTAACACGTACTCTCCCAGTTCTGTATCGTTATTTTGGACATAAACCATAAAAATTATATTATCCACGTATTTGGAGTATCACATAAAATATTTATTGCCGCATTTTCTCGGATTATATTTGACGTGCGAAAATCCGTCGAACATCAATGAATTCCAATAAATATATAAATAGCGTCACTTTATTGTATTAGAGGGTTGTATTCGATTTTAAATATAATAATAATAAATTTTATTTTGGTGAATAAATGAATTACATCACTGAGGAACAATAATATGTTGACCTGTACGTGACATTAAAGTGATAAAATAATTCTTAAGAGTGAAGACAAATTTTTGAAAAAGAAAAAACAATAACATAAGATAGTAAATCACTGAATAACAAAATTGAGACATAAGTCCATGCATTGACAAAAATTCCTTTGGAAGTTCTTCACTATATTCATATCATGAGTATTTGTGTCATGAATATCAACATTTGGTGTATTTTCCTCAAATCCGGTAAAAAGATGTCTCAATTTGGTTAGAAGTTATGCAGGGTGTATATGAATAGTTGTGAAAAAATTTAGTGATTCCTTGTCATAAAATATCGGGTCTTTATTTTTTTTTTTGAGCCCCCTTAAGATGGCGTCCGAAAAACAGTTTTTAATTTTTTTCTTAAATACCAAAATACTGAGACAAGAATAAAATTAAACAGACATTCTATGCGGGCGAGAAGCCACTCAAAAAACTTCTTGTTGGAGTTCCTCTATGATTGTAAGGGGTAAAAAAGCCACCCCTTAACCTTCTATCGCAAGAAACTTCTTTCCATATTCCTACTTTACATATAGAATTCTCAAATATCATACAAATTTTTGAAATTTGTTCGTCATAATATTCATATATAACATTTTTTATTTTATATAAATTCGTTTATATTTTGAATTGCTATATGATACTTTAGAATTCTATAATAGAAACATGATTTTTCAAGACATTTTGATGAAAAAAATTTTAAATTAAATTATGTTGAAGTTTAACAGAATAATTCTGAATAATATTAAATAAGGTTATTCTGATTTTCACAAATTTTAATTGTTATTTAATACAACAATTGTTTCGTTATCATAGTAGCTTCTTTAGAAGTTTTTCCTAAACGTTCTTCCATATTTGACAAGAATGTAAGAAATTCGGAATTGATGAATGAAGAAAGTTTATTGAATATTATTTAACAATGAACAGTAACAATAATAGGTAAATTTTGAATATCAAAACAGATTTAATCTGTTAGTCTACTATAATTTTAATTTCAAAAAAATTTATTCAAAATTTTCAGAATTAAAGTAATGTCTTATAAGCACAGCTTATATTTAGTAGACGTATAAAATCTAAACTCAATGTACAATATCAAATGGAATAAATAAACCAACAAATATAAATTGTCAATTAAAATCAATTAAATAATGATTTGAATGAGACAAAATTTTGTTTCTGATCTTACATTTATGAAAACTAATTCCTTTTCGAAATTACAAAAGATAATTTAAGAAATTCTCGGAGAATATAATTTATTTAATATATTTAAATAAATTACTTCTAACATCTCTCAAAAAATGTATTATATCTTCAAAAAATAATTAGAATTCCAAGTCAGGTCTTATCAGTCAAACTTTCTTGTTATCCTCGTTTGAAACCAACTTTATAATCCAAGATATTCTATGTTCATCACAAAAATGAAGTAACTTATTTAAATATATTAAATATTTTAGATAAATTATATTCTCTGAAAATTCCTTAAATTATGTTTTGTAATTTTGAAAAGGAATAAGTTTTCATAATTGTAAGATCAGAAACAAAATTTTGTCTCATTCAAATATTTATTTATTTATTTGATTTTAATTCACAATTTATATTTGTTGGTTTATTTATTCCATTTGATATTGTATATTGAGTATTGATTTTATACGTCTATTAAATATAAGCTGTGCTTATAAGACATTACTTTAATTCTGAAAATTTTGAATAAATTTTTTTGAAATTAAAAATATAGGAGACCAACAGATTAAATCTGTTTTGATATTCAAATTTTGTAATATTCCTTCTATCAAGTAAAAAACCAAATTTTATTTTATTTCATATATAATATATAATTATACTAGGTTTGAATAAAACTCATTATGGAATGTCAGGGGTTTAAATAAAATCATATAGTTCCTTTCAGCTTTCTGTGAATTTTGTGACGAACATAGAATATCTTGGAGGATAACAAGAAATCTGTAGATAAGTTGTATTTGTTGACTGATTTTAGTTTTTTAAATGTAAAGTTTGACTGATTAAGACCAGACTGGAATTCTAATTGTTTTTTGAAGATATAATACATGTTTTGAGAGATGTTTGAAGTAACTTATTTAAATATATTGAATATTTTAAATAAATTATATTCTCTGAGAATTTATTAAATTATGTTTTGTGATTTTGAAAAGGAATTAGATTTCATAATTGTAAGATCAGAAACAAAATTTTATCTCTTTCAAATATTTATTTAATTAATTTTAATTGACAATTTTTATTTGTTGGTTTATTTATTCCATTTGTTATTTTATATTGAGTTTTGATTTCATACGTCTATTAAATATAAGCTGTGCTTATAAGACATTACTTTAATTCTAAAAATTTAGAATAATTTTTTTGAAATTAAAATTATAGGAGACTAATAGTTTAAATCTCTTTTGATATTCAAATTTTGATCCATAATAATTATCCTTTGTCATACTATTTGAATAATGATTGCTAATATTAATAATTAGTTTTCAATGGACTTAGATAATGTAGCCGAAGATTTCTAAAATTCGTTGAGTTATTGATATTTTAAAGAACTCTTTTCTTTTCATCTAAGAATATTAAAAAGAAAAAACTAAAATTTTCCTTTATTCTCAATGGGTTTTTTCACTGATTAAATCTCCAAATAATTTATCGATATAATCTATTGAACGTTATACAGAGTGAATCATAACTATTGAGACATAGGTTAAGAACAAGTTATTTGTACCAAAATATGACGATTGGAGAAAATATACCTTAATAAAATGTTGCTGTGGGAAAAGATTGAAGTTAAATCTGTTTTGATATTAAAATTTTTTAATATTCCTTCTATCAAGTAAAAAACTTAATTTTATTTTATTTTAATAATAGGTAAATAACGAATCTAACGTTAGCGGCAATAAATATGCGTTTAAAATGTTGCTAAATACAAAATTTATATCCCCACATGCACCCAGCAAATTGTTGTCTTAATCGACTTCTGAAAGCGGGGAAAATTTGAAAAAAATCTCTAAACTCACCTTCTCTTCGACGACATTTGTGTGTCCCTCCAAAATATAACTATTTTCGTTCAGGACGTTCTCGTCATTCGAAGACATTTCAATTGGCTAAAATTAAAATCGGTAAAAAAAATAAGGGACCTTATTTTCGCGCTACGTTTTCCTTCATCTAGCTGGTCCAGGACGGAAGAGGAAAATTATTGTCCAGACGTGGTGGAAAATCGGTTATCGATCCGTTTCACCGAAAATTCATTGCGCAGGGTAGATCAGATTGAGACGAGCTGAGTGCAAGGCGGAAGTGAGACGAGCGTGTGGTGGGTGATGGTGATGGACGTCAGCTATCCCCGATTTTGAGACAGAAAGCGCCCCCTGCGGCCTCGTTTTTACTCGATTCGCCCGTTCGAGCCACTGTTGCATCCTCGTGGAAATCCGAAGGAATTAGGGCAAGGTCAAGGGCATTAGGACTGTTTTCGCTTCAACTTCACCCCAGTTTAGCCTCCTCCTCATTTGTAACTTTATATTGGGAGTAGAAATTAAGTCATTCAATTACTACGCAGCTTTTAAAACCATTAATAACCTTAGTACCTACATAAAAAACAATAAGGATGGAACAAATAAAGAAAATAAATCTGGAGTCTACAAGGTGACTTGCAACGATTGCCCTTTCGTATACATTGGACAGACAGGTAGATGATTCAAGAAAAGAATCCAATAACACCAAAGGAGTTATATATCTGATTCCGTACATTCGACATAGGCCAATCAGGCATAATTTCAACAATAACTATGGAATTATCCACTTTGAAAGCAAAAGTTTTAAATTAAAACTTTTAGAATTTCTTGGAATCAACAGGTACAATGCCCGTAGAATCGTTTCGAACGAAAAAACAAGTTGGCAAGTCTCCATTAGTGAATATCTTTACCTAATGGCATTTTTTAGCGGCAAACTCCGATAAACACCTTGAGTTTTTATGACTTGTTCCTCCATTATTTTGTCACGTACCTAACAATGTATTTAAACTCGGTTACACTGAACACCATCAGCCAGTAGAATGTAGATACCTGAAGAAGTCATATCGTTGTGAAACAATTGTTGTATTACAAGCCTTTTGTGGAAATTAAATACTGTCTCCTATATATTTTTCAAAATAGGAAAAGGCTTCTTACTTGATAGAAGGAATATAACAAAATTTGAATATCAAAACAGATTTAATCCGTCAGTCTTCTACAATTTTAATTTTAAAAAAGTGTTTATTCAAAAAACTTTTAGAATCCAATTAATGTCCTATAAACACGGCGTATATTAATATCCGTATAAAATCAAAACTCAATAATCAATATCAAATGGAATAAATAAACCAACAATTAAATTCAATAAATAAATATTTGAATGAGTCAAAATTTTGTTTCTGATCTTACAATTATGAAAACTAATTCCTTTTCAAAAATACAAAACATAATTTAAGGACTTCTCAGAAAATTTATTTAAAATATTCAATATATTTAAATATTTGAATAAGTTAATTAAAAAATCTCTCCAAACATGCATTATATCTTCAAAAATCAATTAGAATTCCGATAATCTCTTCATCGGCCCTAAATCATATTTATAAAATCAAAATCAACCAAGAATAAATATAATTTATATATTTTGAATGAAATAAAATAGAAAAAGGCTTTTTACTTGATAAAAGGAATATAACAAAATTTGAATAGAAAAACAGATTTAATTTGTCAGTCTTCTACAATTTTAATTTCAAAAAAATTTTTTTTCGAAAACTTTTAGAATTAAATTAATGTCTTTATTAATACGTCTATTTAATAGACGTATAAAATCAAAACTAATAAAATATATATAATATATAATTATACTGAGGCTTGAATTAAAATCTTTTTATGGAATATCAATAGTTTAAAGAAAACCTTATAATACCTTACAGCTTTCTGTGATTCTTGTGACAAAACACAGAATATCTTGACTTTAAATTTAGTTATTCAAACGATAATCCCAGGACCACTTTTAGATAAGTTATAATTATTGTTGTTTGATTTTGATTTATTAAATATGATTTAGGGCCGATGAAGAGATTATCGGAATTCTAATTGTTTTTTGAAGATATAATGCATGTTTTGAGAGATGTTTGAATTAACTTATTTAAATATTTAAATATATTGAATATTTCAAATAAATTATATTTCCTGAGAAGTCCCTAAAATTATGTTTTGTCTTTTTGAAACGGAATTGGTTTTCATAATGGTAAGATCAGAAAGAAAATTCTGACTCCTTCAAATATTTGTTTATTGAATTTAATTGACAATTTATATTTGATAGTTTATTTATTCCATTTGATATTGCATCGGGTGTTTTTTTGGAGTGATAGAACTTTAAATTAAAATAAAACACATTTTAAATTTTATGTTTTAAAAATAATTTCTGGCATATGTCGACCACGACTAGCTCTGAGGAACCACATTCGACCAGACCAATTTTGGACCACTTTTTCGAGTAATTCAGGCCTTATTTAATCAATAACACGAGTTATGTTGGCTTGCAAAGCGTCTATTGTTTCTGTATATCAGCATAAACCAATAACTTGACATAAGCCCTAAGAAAATAACCCAGTGGAGTTATGTCGCATGATCTTCGAGGCCAATTAATTGGACCATTTCCCAAAATAATGTTATCACCAAATCTTTCTTTCAATAAATCAATTGTTACGGTAGCAGAATGAGGTGTAGCATCATCTTGTTGGAACCAAAACACTTCTGGGTCAATACCATTCCAATTTTGAAACAAATAATCATTGACCATCGATCTGTAACGAGCACCATTCACTGTAACATTAGCTCCAGCATCGTTTTTAAAGAAATATAGACCGATATTCTATATCAAACGAGATATAGAATTCAAGAAAGGGCGGTAATGATACAGGGGTTAATTCAGTGGAGAATAACAAAATTAACGCGAGGTTCAATGCCCCTGAATTAATTTGTTTATTCTTATCTCCAGAACAGTTACTGTTAAACTTAGGAATTCACTTTCGAACGAATGAACGGCTTCATGAAAGTGAATTCTTTTACTCTGGCCTATACAGGGTGTCCCAACCAAAATTTGAACCCCCCCAGAACTCAGAAACGAAGAATTTTCGACGATTTAAAAAAAACAGGTCAACTCCTGTTTTGAGGAGGACGAATTCCCATCATGAGTTTGTTCCGAAAAAAAAACCACCGCCATGAAGGTTGAATCAACCCCCAAAATTTTTTGAATAGGGACGAGATGTCGAGTGTTGCTTAGTTTGAAAATTATTTATGATCTGTGCACAACACAGTTAAAGTTTTCAAAATCGGTTCACTATTCACGAAATAATGTAATATTGAACTTTCCGTCAAAAGGTGATGTTGAACACACAGTTGAACCGCCCAAACTTAAAAACCTAAGAATGTTGAAGAATCCAAAATGAATTTTCAAGAAGTATCAGGGAGAAAGAAGTCTTTTGACGGCATTGTTCCGAAAAAAATCCAAAAAACCCCCAATTTTTTTTGTATAGGAGAGAGATGGCGGATTTATTGTTGAGAAAGCAATCAACCAAGAGCAGTAGTTAAAAGGCGGAAAAATAATAATTACTCAATAAAAAGTGAAAATACTGGAATATACAACAGTGATACTATAAATATAAACTTTGTTTATTATTTACGTTAATTTTTCTTATTTATCGCATCCGCCAATTTTCGTTCTTATTACACCATAAATATATAGGGCAATATCTCTTATATAATTTTTACATTGATAATTGGATTATTTCTACAATTTGTTTTTTATTCAGTTGTGTCGATCAAGATACGCATACCAGTGTACTTAAAGAACAGATGCACTAGAGAGTAATTAAAACAATGGAGGTAGCCATTGTTCCGATAAAGTAAAATCTCTTTTTCGTTAAAATGTAGTGAATGATTTTCTCTCCTTTTTCGGAATTCTGCTATAGATAGAAAACAATTTTATTATACAATAAAATAATCTTATTATTTTCATTTACAATTTTGTGAAGATACATGCTTCTGTGAATTGTGACAGGCGACACTTGTCATTCTTTATCTGTGGACTTTGCGAAGTTTGTCAATTGAGCTCATTACAAAAATCACTTTTCACTTATTGGTTATAATTTAAAATCATGTCCGAAAATAGAGATAATTCCAATTTAGGGGTATCAAAAAATGGGTTAGACGAACAAATTTCTCCTCCTCAAAGTAAAAGGTGTGACAAAATTTATACATAAATTTTATTGTGTCCTTATATCCATTGATTGTTGTCATATTATGATTAACACACGGTGTTCATTTTGAATTTTTGTACTTTAGTCTGTTCATTGTCGACGAATATATTCAGCCTTTTAACTGCTATAAAAAGAGCTTTGTACTAAACGTATATGCTCATTGAAGAGTATACATGCTTCTCTTAATACATCTCGAATCGATTTTTAATAATCAACGATTTCCTCATTAATATGAAGCTAAAATTTTATTGAATTTATTTACCTATGTTTAAATATCATCAGAACTAGGCTTAGCAACGACAATTTTTTTAATTGTAATAAATTATAGCTATTGGAATATCATTTCCACTTACTATCAACTCCCTAATTTTCAGTTCCAAAAAGAAAAATAGACAGAAGAAAAAACAGGAAAATCACCGAGAAGAAAATACAGTAACAGAAAATGGAACACAAGAAGAGGGTAAAGCGGATAAGAAAGACAGTAATAAAGTTAAGAAAGACGTGAAGGCTGATGATTCAAAAAATGTGGCTGGTGCTGACAATACAATCTCTATCAGGGATTTGAGGGCTGCCATGGAGGCGCTCACCATGTCCCATAAACCTGCAAAAACTACGGAGGAAGCTCTAAGCAAACAATTCCAATTCTGGAAGACACAACCGGTACCTAAACTAGGTAAGGGTGAAGCGTTCTTTATTTTTCCTAACATATTCTTTTTCATCTAGCTCTCATGAGGTTTTGTAATCTCTTCATAAAATCATATCAGAAATAATGTAGGGATTAAAATTGAAGATATATTTTGAAAGTTTCCTATGAGTTCATTGTCCTTGAAGATAAATTCTTTTGATGAAGTTCTCTTTGTATAATTTTTATTCTGCTAATTCTACAGTATTTTTTTGTAAATATAATAGCTGTGTAAATCAATTCATACGAAAACATGACCATACTGGATAAAATTCTTAAAAATCAAGAGAAATTCTAAATATAATTTATTTGAAATAATAATTTCAAATAAATTATATTGTCTGAGAAGCCCTTAAATTATGTTTTGTATTTTTGAAAATATAATTTATTTGAAATATTTAAATATTTCAAATAAATTATATTTTCTGAGAAGTCCTAAAGTTAAGTTTTGTATTTTTGAAAAGGAATTAGTTTTCATAACTGTAAGATCAGAAACAAAATTTTGTCTCCTTCAAATATTTATTTAATTAATTTTAATTGACAATTTATATTTGTTGGTTTATTTATGCCATTTGATATTGTATATTGAGGTTTGATTTTATACGTCTATTAAATATAAGCTTTGCTTATAAGACATTAATACAATTCTAAAAATTTTTGAACAAAATTTTTTTGAATTTAAAATTATAGGAGACTAACAGATTAAATCTGTTTTGTTCAAATTTTGATCTATAATAATTATTCTTTGTCATACTATTTGAATAATGATTGCTAACAGTAATAATTAGTTTTTAATGGACTTAGATATGTAGGCGAAGATTTCTAAAATTCGTTGAGTTATTTATATTTTAAAAAACTCTGTTTTTTTCATCTAAGAATATCAAAAAGAAAAAAACTAAAATTTTGCTTTATTCTCAATGGGTATTTTTACTGATAAAATCTCAAATAATCCATCGATATAATCTTTTGAACATTATACAGAGTGAATCATAACTATTGAGACATAGGTAAGGACAAGTTATTTGGACCAAAATATGACGCAAGTATGCCTTAATAAAATGTTGCTGTGGAAAAATATTAAAGTTATTGTTTTTTTAATATTTTGCTAATAATTTACTGTTTATTTCTCAATTGTTACAAAAATTGGCACAGATGCATAGCTTTGCATGTGGAATATTATTTTTTATTAGGTCTACCGGAAAGTTTTGTTTGTTTTTAGAATGGAACAAAAAGATAAAATTTTCATATTTTGAATAAACTTTACTGAATAGTATAACTGGCAATGTTTAAAAAATGTCTTATCTTTAGAGGCAAAAATTGAAGCAGTGTGTCTGACATGTTATTCCTCCTTGAATTGTTTGCCCTGCAAGAAATTTTGTAAGGACAGAAATAAGTAATAATCAGAAGGTGCTAGATCAGGGGACTTAACTTCGGTTTAGAGGTGAAGGGCACAGGTTTTCCGGGTTCACAATATATCCTTTTCCTTATGGTGTTTTCATCCCCAGTTGTGATCCGGTCCAAGAAGGGTTCGATTTTGTTGCGTGCAAGCAGAGATGTGCATTGAATACAATGAGTTCACGCGTTTTTGAGAAAAATGCAATTGAAGAGTTCATTGTCTCAGAAAGTCATTTCAAATAACAGACAATAAAGAAAGTTGTAATGTAAGGCTTCTGTTTCAGCAGTAAATAAAAATTAAAAACAATTCAACATAAAAAGAGTAATTGAGTGCAACTTCATTTTTTCAAATGAATCACCCTATGTATGTGCATGTGTTGGTTTATCTCTCTTATTTTGAGAAATAAGAGAGGGTTTGCCTGAAGTACTGTTTTTTGAATGTCGGTGTGACCTTTGTTATAATTCTTCATAGAGTGTTATTGAAAAAGGTTATATATTCAGGAGTGATTTCAATCTGGGGTTCAATCAATTCGAGCATTCTTCTATTCACTTCTTCAGTGTTGCATTTTTCGTAAAGTAATTGGGTCTCCGAATTTGAGACTGTAGTTCTCAAAATAAGAGAGATAGACCAACACATGCATATATATTCGTAATCAGGAAAGGAAGAGCTAGCCAAAAATAAGAAAATATGCTAGGTGATCCATTTGCAAAAGTGAAATTGCACTCAATATCTTATCCATCCTGTATATATTCCATTTTGTGAAATCATTTCGACAAAATTCAGTTGATTTCGTACAACTTTTGTGAAGAACTTCTTTTTGTATCACCATTTGTAACAAAGTTAAAGGGGGGGTCAAATTTTAGTGAAAAACCCTGTTCATTTTACTATACAGGATTGTTTCAGGGGTAAAATGATTTATTTTAATGAATTCTACTTCCTGTTACAAAAGGACCCACCTTTGAAAACTGTACGAGGTGTTGCTTTTTAAGTAAAATGTATATCGTTGATGTCTGTTAAAAAATGAGGTAAATTTGTATCTGAATACTGTGAACTTTATGATATACGAATGATATAAACAGTTTTAATCTTTTCTTCAGATGAAGAAATAGAAGTCAGTGAAGCTATAGAACCCGATAAGGATCCATCTGAAATTAGACAGGAACCATACAGCTTACCGGACGGATTCGTATGGGACACTCTGAATCTTCAAGACCCTCTGGTGCTGAAGGAACTGTACAATTTGCTGAACGAAAATTACGTAGAAGACGACGATGCTATGTTTAGATTTGACTATCAGCCGGAATTTTTGCAATGGTAAGTTGTTTCAATCTTTGTCATAAATTTATGTCTTTTTCAGAATCGATCAATTCTTAAATTTCGATTCCATTTAATTTCTAGGGCGCTCCAACCTCCTGGCTGGAAGAAGGAATGGCTGTGCGGTGTCCGAGTAGTAAAAAGTGGTAGATTAGTAGGATTTATCTCTGCGGTGCCGGCTACACTCCATATTAAAGAAACGTAAGTTGAAATTACTTCTTTTCAATTTTTCATGTTGAAAATAAAAGTTACAATATGAACATTTTAGAGTCTCTAACGATAAATAAAAAATTCAAACCTTGCTTACTGAGCAAACAGATGTGAAAAACATTTTCTCTTTAGGATATTTTTAAGAAGTGTAAAAGTTATTTATACTTGTAGTAAACAGAAATTCCTTCGGACCCTTGTTGAATACCAGGTGTAGAAGTATGAAAACTGAATATTTTTTGTAAAAATTACGTATGTTGTTTGAAAATGGTAAAAAGTATTACCCATTGCTATTTATACGTTTTTTCTACCTCTCTGCCTGTCAGTTTATGAATACCACACCAAAAGAACAGTTCTTCTTTTGAAGTGAACCAGATATCGAGCCATTTTCGTACATTTTCATACGAATTGAAACGTTGTTCAGCGAGAGCGTGTCCCAATGATGTGAATAGATGATAATTGGACGAAGCTAAGTCTGGAGAATGATTTGCCTGGATTCACCCATGACTTACGAGGCTTACCATTCTCAAAATATATCTATTTTTCATCACCTGTCTCGATTCCAGGTAGAAATGATTTTCTTTGGTATCTGTCGAGCAACCTTTCACAAGCGGTTTCTCTATTTTCTTGTTTCTTTTATTCTACTCACATCTGTTTGCCCACTTTCTGAATCTTTCCCATAGTTTTTAAACGAATGGACACGACTTTCTGTATCACAAGTTCTTGTTAAGTTTGAGTATCATCTTCGTCTATAAGGCTTGTAATTTGTTGTCTGCGAACTTTATCGGTGGTTTCCCACGCGTTTGACGTTTTTCACGTCAAAAACCTACTTGAAACGCCGTGTTTTAACTAAAGCATGTTAACTGAAGGCTTCGACAACCGTTTGATGCGATTCTGCAGGAGTTTTCTCCAAATGATAATGGAAAACCAAAGCTGCCCTCATATCATAGTTCTTTGACCCATGTTTCAAGGTTATAAAATGTTTTATTGAGCTGGGGCTGTTGTACCTTGAAATTCTTCATCAGTTGTTAGAACAAGGTGATAGAGCTGTAGATGTGGTCTTATGGTCTGCAAACTTATGGCTAGCACCATCTATAGGAAAATTCTGGTTTCATACTTCTACATCTAGTATACTATGTTTTCAACAACCAACAAGTCTGTGTTTAGTCCTCTGTAATCACTTTTTATTTCAGGGCCAAACCGATGGTTGAAATAAATTTCCTCTGCGTGCACAAAAAGCTGCGATCCAAGCGCGTCGCTCCTGTATTGATCCGAGAGATTACAAGGAGGGTTCATATGCAGGGTCTCTTCCAAGCGGTCTACACCGCGGGCATAGTCTTACCCAAACCTGTTACCTCTTGTCGCTATTGGCATCGCTCACTGAACCCCAAGAAACTAATCGATGTTAAATTCTCTCACCTGTCACGTAACATGACTTTGCAGAGGACACTCAAGCTTTACAAGCTAGCTGATGCTCCGAGAACACCCGGATTCAGGAAGATGACCAAGAAGGATCTAGTCGGAGCGCATAAGTTACTCAGCCAGGTAATATTGATGAGATTATTATGTAAAACAATAAATCGGCATATAAGGAGTGGGCCATTTAAAATTTGCATGTTTGATCAGTTAAAAAACTAATGAATATTTCTTCAAAGTTTTGAGGGAATTTTCCTTATAAATTTCTAACAGTTTGGGCAGTAGATTCACCACTTTGGAAATAAGTTTGTAATACACTGACAAGCAAAAAAAGCAAGTCACTAAGATTTTACAGTTTTTTCCAATAGTCTCACGTGTTCCAATTGATTCAATAATATTTTTTTCATCATCTATCTTTCGTTAGAAAATCAACTAAATATGAGCAAAATGTAAACATATGGGCTGAAAAACTTGGTGAAAGAAACCATCTTCGACTAATTCTTCACGATAAATTCATTGTTTATCAGTTGAGTTCAACATTGGGCATCGAAAAGTTTGTTTTCGACTCTCTGAAAGAAACAATTTCATAAAATGAGTTTACCAATTGAAGATTGTGCGAGAATAGTGGCACTTATTGAAAATGGGCTCAGCTAGAGATCTGTTGTTAGAAGAATGAATTTTACCCTATCTACAGTCCAAAGAATATTGACAAGGCATCGGGAGACAGGCAAGCTGACCAGAAGACCTGGATCTGGAAAGATGGTGCACATCCTTGGGGGATAACAGATTCATGGTTTCCACAAGTTTTCGAAATTGCCATTTTACTGCTGTTGAAGTTCGAATTCGATTGATGAAGGTACGTCAGGTAAACGTAAGTGAATGGACTGTGAGAGGACGTCTCCCAGAATCGAATTTACAACCATACAGACATGCGACAGGTCCAGAAAGATCGAATTGTGCCTCTTCAATTTGCACGAGATCACGTAAACTGGTTAGAAGCTCAGTGGGCCTTGGTACTTTTCTCTGATGAATCCAGATTCAGCATTCGAAGAGCTGATGGTCGTAAACGCGTTTATAGACGTCCAGGAGAAAGATACGTCGATGCCTGTATAAAGGAGGGAGTTCCATTGGGTGGAGGATCTGTTATGGTCTGGGGAGGTGTGTCTTTAGAGGGCCGCACAGAGTTGGTTTTTATAAATGGATCTTTAAGAGCAGTAAGGCACATATGGACCATATTGTACCTTATATACCATTTCTGTGAGAGCAGGGAATTTTTATGTATGACAATGCATGATTTTTTTTTCAAAAGAAGCTTATTATTTTTATACAAATCGAAGAAAAAGTTCCATTTTTCTTTAGGCAATTCTCTTTTCCCTATCATTTCAGAAATTTCATGATTCTCATAATAATTTCAACTAAAAAAGGTATTTGAACATTAATGATCAAGTGACCCATTTTTCCTGCTCGCCTGTGTATTTCCCAGTTTGGTTCGAATGTAAATCATCCCAATGGGTTAATGTCAAATATTAAACAATAACTACCAAAATTCAAATGCTAGATGGCCCTCCCTTCAATTTTCTGGAATTTGAGTAGGCAATTGTATAATAGATTAATTTTTTATTTCATTGTTGCAGTATCTGTTGAAATTCAGCCTAGCTCCAGAATTCTCCCTGGAAGAATTCACCCATTTCTTCCTACCACGACCCAACATTGTCGAAAGTTTCGTGGTGGAACGAGAGGGTAAGATCACAGATTTCGTGAGCTACTACACCCTACCATCCACGATTATGCATCATGCTATCCATAAGTTCCTGAAGGCGGCCTATTCTTTCTACAACGTCTCGACGGTAACCCCCTGGGTGGATCTTATGACCGACGCTCTTATTTCCGCCAAATCGCTGGGTTTCGACGTGTTCAACGCCTTGGACCTGATGGACAACAAGGAATTCTTGGAACCTCTCAAATTCGGAATCGGAGACGGAAATCTCCAATACTATTTGTATAATTGGAAGTGCCCAAATTTGAAACCTCAGGAATTGGGTCTGGTTCTTCACTGAGGACGACCCACGTAGATATACATTATCTGGTTCTGTCTGGAGATGTTCCATTTATAGATGAATTCGAATTTGATTGTTTTAAGTATAATTTTGAGTTAATTGTATTATCGTGAAGGATTTCGAGTGCAATGAGCATCTAGGACACGATGTTAAGTGATAATGTTAGTGTGGAGTGAGAATTATCTAAGAACAAAGGATCAGATGATGCTACTACATAGGCACTATGTAATTTGGTATACACATTTTCGACATCTGGTTTGATTCATGTATTAAAATGGAAATTAAACAATTGGTAATGTACTAATTCTACCCAAAATTCTAGTACAACTTTTAGATTTCAAAAAAATTCTGCTATGGAGCTTTAACATACCAGCTGATAAGTTCCAAGTTAATCAAGAAAACACAACTTTTGACTTTATTCTTCAGGAGTGATACAGTCATTCCGGTGCTTCTCTAATCTTTCGATACCTTTTGTCCTTAACCTTATTTCAAATTCTGAATCAAGCTTATATGGGATCATAGTGACCCTGGCTAGTTCATGTCAAAACTAAAGTTGGTAACAGGATTATAACTTCTGGACGCTAGTAAAGAACAAGCACTTGTATTTAGAGATTTTATTTACAATATAATACAAATTGTTTAGCATTAAATGTCAAAAGCGTTCTTCTCTCACTAATTCATCACTAACAGTTTTATCATCTTTGAGATACTCAATCACTTTAACAATTATACAGTTCTTATCTACATACATAATCACAGATCATGAGAAAGTCAAATTAAGTGCAAAAGAAAGAGAAAAGAGAACCTGTCATTATCATATTGCCCTGCAATATTGGTCGTAAGATACGAAGGGATTTGACTTTTCGCGTTGACAATTTCAAGATAACTTGACTCATTAAGGGTACATATTCTAGGGAATAGTTAATACAGCAATGGTCAGACCGTAACGATACCTTTCTTGAAGAACGATTTATTTTTTTATTCAAAATAGACGTTTGGTTGGGCACTAACGTCCTCATTCGAGCCAAATCTCTCTCTGGTAAGTAATTTTTTTTGGGTGAATGAACAGGTAAAAATCATCGATGGCCAAATCTGCAGAATCGGCTAAGTGCGGAAGCAAGTTGAAATGTAATTTGTGCAATTTTGTCAACATAAGCAACGACCCGTCCAAACATTTAATTTTTGGGGACGCTGAGTATCCACCTCACGAAATAATCTTGGATTTTCCAATCTTTTCCATCTGACCAATACCGACAGTTATGCCGGTTTAGAGTGCTGTTCAGGTAAAATGGACACTCGTCTGAAAAACAGATATCGAACATGTAGTTTTGATTACCGTTAATCATTTCACTGACCACTTCACAGAACTGAAGTTGGAGTTGGCGATCGGGATCATCCTTATTCAGTTCAAGAACCAATCGTATCTTATAAGGATGGAATTTATGTCAGGATTCTCATGATTGTTGTGCGTGAAATACCAGATACATCGGACAATTTCCTAGTACTCAAGGTGGGATCCATTGCTACATGACCTAAGACAGCCACGTCCTTCGCTTCGTCTCTGTCATGCACCCTCTTTTTGTTTCTGACTGAACCAGTAGCGTCAAATTTGGCGACCAGTTGCAAAACGTCAGCAGCGGATACATTTTTTCCAGGATTTTGTTCGTTAAATAAAGCCGCTGTTGTTCGCGCAGAGTCGTTATTTCTAAGAAATATTATTCATTTCCACCCTTTCTTCTACGGAATACACCATTAATTCTACTACAAATTTACAATCGCTTTGACACACTTGTAACGTTCTTAAAAATTCGCGATAGACTAAGAGTAAATCAAAAACATGGTCCATCTACTTTTTTAGACAAAAAATTAACAACATAACTACTAAATACCTTTGAAATGTGTCGGATACGAATAATATTCTCGAGATAAATTCCATATTGCCTCTTTCACTATTTTCGCTGTTATTTAAGAAATTGATGGCTCCCAATGATTTTTCACATTTTCATTTTAAAGTCGGAAAATCCAGGTGTTAAGTTTTCGTTCGACCACCTTGTATATTGAGATTAGTGACATAATCATTGAATGATTATTCCTTCATTTCTTTAGTTTTGAATTGAATTTCCTTTGTAATCCTATTTAAGGTGAATTTAGCTCATGGAAATAAAAATACACATATTTTGGGTTTTGATAAGAAATTTAAATTATTTAGGATATATATCTCTTTTATATCCTCAAACAAACCATTTCAACCTAAAATCTTTTTCCACTGCTGTTTTCCAAAGGTTTTTATCGGCCATAATGCAATCAATCTCTATGCAAAAATTTCAATTGGAAAAAAACAAAAACGAAAAGTTATATTACAAAATTGTAATCAACAATAATTTATAATACAGCTAACTAATAATTGCTTAAATATATTCTATTCACTTTAGATTCAATATTTGCTTTACATTTTTCATACAATTTATAGGTGGAATCAAGCATTTTTCTGTCTAAAGCCATCTCCAAATTGTTCCAAGAAGATTTTAGGATTTCTACACATTGTAATACCTGAAAAGATGAAAAAATCACTAATGCTATTCGAAGAAAAATTGAGACTAAACCACTTACGTACTATGAACTTAAACATAAAATGATCAACTAATTCCAAGTACACCCTAGACTTCGCAAATGATAATGATGTTGCCAAACTCACACAACATTCTTCAAATCTATGATTGTTTCGGTCTTTACTTGACGGAAATTCATCTTGAAAATATGAATAAAAACAATATTCCAATTTCAGCTAATATTTTATTAACACCTGAAGAAGTCATGGTATGACGTAACGATCGTAGTGTTAATAAAATATTAGCGGAAATTAGAATATTGTTTTTATTCATATTTTCAACATTCTTCAATTACCAAACTGTTATCGAAGGTACAAAAAGAAGAAAAGTTTACTTCTCCTGAAGTGGCAACAATTAATATTACAAGTGTTGATAAATATTACAGCGATATCAACAAATGTTTAAACATCTTTATTTTCATTAATTGCTCTGAAGTACTTCTTTTTTGCTTGCTCATAGCAAAATCCATACTCAAACAGCTAAATTTTGAAATCTTCTATTGTCGATAAATACGTTATAATAGAATATTAAACCTTTAATATTTCTGGTAGATGAATCACACTTACCGACTTAAAACTATAGTCATTTTTCCTATCGTTGAGAAAGGCCACCATGGTCTCAACTTCCTCTACGAAATCACAGTGCGACTTGATGACTGAATCGAGATCCGTGGACTTCTCAAAATCTAGTTCAAACTGCTTGACACACTTCGTCAGGCAGAAACAAAGAACGTAGTGATGTATGAAATTCAGCAGTTGCAGCAGACTAAACCTAAAAACGTGCAATTTTCTGACGGTGTTCTTCACGAGTCTACTACTGTTTTTGGTGTCCCCTCCGAAAATATCTGGAAAAGTTTTCTCATTAGGAACTTCGATAGAGAAACTGGAAGAACAGTATTTGTACATAGATTGATTTGTAAGACATAATACAGTTTATATAACTCATTTCAATCATTGAACTGTTGTTTTAAATCCAGTTTCAAAATATTTATTAGCAAGATGTCAACTTCACTTCGAAAACAGTGACATTTATCGATTGTTTCTCTCATAAGTACGAGGTCTAAAACCATTAATTTGAGAAAATGTTTCAACAAATAAATATCTGTGTTTTAACAATATTTACCTTTGAGGTTGAGGTTATTCAATGTATGTAGAGCCCATTTTAACTTGATGAGAAAGTGGAATATCGAACTGTACACTTCGATCTCTTCTTCGGCCACAACTACACTTAGAGGCCATTTCAATATAATAGCAATGTTCAGATTGTCACAAATGTCCAAAGGATCTGTGCACTGCTCTCTGATGGATTGCAACCTTACTTCGCAATTCGTAGATAAAGAGGGATACTTTTCAGATACTAAATCTTTCAAGTTCGACGACAATTTCATGTATTTCCATGGATTGTTAGGGAGGCTTTGCATCTGAATAAAGTGATATATGTAATGAAAAATTCAAGAATTAAACATAAAAAAGAGGATGGCGTGTACGAAAGTGACCTTTTAATGATTGACTTTGTTTTCAAGAGTACAAAACCCTTGAAAGCATTAAGGTGTTACTAGTATTCCTAATTACCCACCTCTGCAAAAAAGTGGTGGAAAAAGGAGTATATAGAAGCATCGCTAAAGAAAAACAAGGCTCTTAGAAACTCGAAGAGTTCATCCAGGTGATGATCTTCAATAAGTGTATTTTTCACCATCAGTCCACATACACTGTATCTCTCTTTCAGTATATCGTGGAAAATTTTCTCTATTGTATTTCTCAGAGGAAAAAGTCCTGTTGTAATTTTGCTGATCCTAAAATATTTCTTGTTTTCAATATATTCAGAGTAATTTCCTTTAAATTATACTGATAGTTGTACTACTCTGTCAAGAAAGTACTGGGAATTTTCAATTAAAACAACATTTTTACATTTAATCATCAAAATTTATTGGATCGCCTTCAAAATAGGCTCCATTTGCTCCAATACATCTATGCCAACGGCACTTCCAATTATCGAAACATTTTTTATAGGCGCTTTCCGGGATGGACTTTAACTCTCGCGCCGAATTTTGTTTTATGGCTTCAATCGACTCAAAACGGGTGCCACGAAGTGGCAATTTTAGTTTTGGGAAGAGGAAAAAGTCGCAGGGAGCCAAATCCGGCGAATACGGTGGTTGCTGAAGCACGTTTGTTGAGTTTTTGGAGAGAAAGTCAGTCACAATCGTAGCTCGGTGAGAAGGCGCGTTATCGTCATGCAAAATCCATGAGTTGTTCGCCCACAAATTTGGCCGCTTCTTACGGATACGCTCACGCAAACGTTTCATAACGCCTAGGTAATACTCCTTGTTTACCGTCTGACCCTCTGGAACGAATTCGTAGTGCACCACGCCACGGATATCGAAGAAAACAATGAGCATCACCTTCATTTTCGAGCGGCTTTGGCGTGGTTTTTTCGGTTTCGGCTCATTTTTTGCCACCCATTCCGATGATTGCTGGCTTGTTTGCATATCGTACTCGTAGACCCAGGTCTCATCACCAGTTATAATGCGTTCCATGAATGTAGAATCGGAATTACAGCGATCCAGCATGTCTGAAGCAACCTGTTCGCGATGACGTTTTTGAAGAAAATTCAGGTCTTTCGGTACGAGTCGTGCGGCCACCTTTCTCCTGCCCAAAATATCAATCAAAATCGTACGTGTGGACTCGTGGGATATCTTAAGATCATGTGCTATCTCTCTCAAGCTGATACGACGGTTTTCCAGCACCCTTTCGTTAATTTTATCGACGTTATCTTCGATCGAAGCCGTCGATGGGCGACCACTTCACGACCATCCTTGAAGGCTCTGTACCACTGATATGCACGAGTTTTCGATAGAGCATTATCACCAAAGGCCTTTTGCAACATTTTCAATGCATTGGCACACGAAAATTCATTTGCAACACAAAACTTTTAACAAATTCTTTGCTCAACGTAATCACCCATAGTAAAAATCGGCACGCACTCTGACATCGACTGACTTAATCAGCTGTTGCAAACACACTAGTTAACAGATCCCGCTCAAGTTTGGCATAGTAATTAAGGACAGTGGTACCAACCTAGGAAAAAAAATTTTTACCTGCCTCATTGCCCCGCCAGATTTAAATCGATAATTCCCGGTACTTTCTTGACAGAATGTATATAAGTGCTAGCTCTAATGCCTGATGAATGCAATACTATGCAGTGAAAACTTATTTAAGCTTTAGGACGATCTACTGAAATCGAATAATTTCTTACCTTTCTAAGAGAGTCATGGTCTTTGGTTTATCATTTATATTCTGCATATTATCAAAAAAGAACGACTCAAATGCTTTCATCAAAAAACCATTATTTGTATCCACCAAATTTTCCAGTTTATCCATTTCAGTTACTTTCTTACATTTATCCACACTTATTATTGGATGTTTAACTTTGAGCATCTTTGGTTTATGTGATTCGTCACACTCTGTTAAGTTCTCAAGGACGTCACTACTTTTGTACTTGAAAAATTTGCAAAGTTCCATCAAGAACCTTCTGATCAATTCTTGGTGAAGTGTTTCTGGGAAAACAGAAAAGAAAATAAATATGAAATGATTAAAGAAAGTTCAATAAATAAAAAGTGGCGAAATGCAATGTACCTTTATATTTGTTATAAAAATCAAATTTCCTCAAGTGAAATAACAGTCTGATATTCTTGGTAATGTGTAAAACCTTATTACAAATAATTTTTATCACGCCATTTTCTTCAAATTCTTTGTTTATGCGATCACTTATGGTATATATAATTCTAGCACTGGAAATGGAAATACAATGTTTTAAATTTGCATTTATTATGTTTAAAATTTTGATTACCTCAATAAGGGACTAGTTTTGTATTCCAATGTTTGGGTTGAGCTACACCTGGAATGAAAAAAAAACAATGAAGTGAATATTAGGAATATTTCTTCAAGAATAGCAATTATTCAAGTAACTCACTGAATCAAAACAAACTCAAGATCCCCATCAAAAAAATCGTTCGTAGACAGCCAGGAATCGATAATGGTAAAATATTTATACAAACTTTCCAAATACAATGTCAACTTTATGTCATTCTCTAGCTTAGAAGTGGATTGTCTTATACTCCAGTGCAAGTTGCACAGCAGGTTGGTGGCACAGTAAAGGGCTGAATTAATTTCTGTTGGTACTATTACCTTATCGTGTATTTCTTTCAAGGTTATTAAAGGTTCAAAAATTGGCAACAGGTCATTTGCCAGACACAGTAAAGTGTATGTTTTCTCTGAAAAAAAAAGATTTAAAACACATGTTTGGGATTTTCACTCATGTACATCAAATATAGTAGAAATAAAAACAGCATTCTTATAATGTAACAACTAGATGTTATATCACAAATTAGCAATCACTGTTATACCCATTAAATTTTTACCTTGTTTTCGCACGACTTCCTCTATTTCCATCAGTTTCCTATAAATTGGATCAAGAATATTCTTTCTAATAGCCACACCATAACAGATGTATGTCTGGCATGATTCTTGGTTGGAATTAATAAAGTTCCTGAAGAATTCCAACAATTCTATATATTCGAGAAACTGCTGTAGAAACGACCTAAAAGTAACCTAAAATTTGGTAAAAATAGATTAGAAAAATTAAGATATTTATTTTTGTTTACTCACATTTCTCACACTAGCTACAGATATATCACTTCTTATGTTCAATTCGTTTCCTTTAAAATAGAAGACAAAGGATTTGTGTGTTCCAAACATTTGCCATAAAACTTCTCGTATGACTTTGTATTCAGAAATGTAACTAATTTTATCCAAACCGAGCAAGCCGTGTGTTTCTGATTCCAAATATTCTTCCCTTGAAAAAAGTTTTTTATTTGTCTCATCACCACAAATCAAGCAATGACAGAGAAAAAACATCAACATAATATATGAAATTCTGGAAATATTAAACTTTTTAAAACTGTCTTCAAGAATTTCATTTATTTATACCTACCACAAAATACCTATGTTAGCTTCTTCTCTAGAACTAACTGGTTTTTCTGAATAATGTTCACTATTGTACCAAGTATGCTGGACAGTTGACACAAGCTCTTGATTCACATCAAAATTCATTCTCAGGTCAACATTGGATGTCGATTCCAAAATTGGTTTGAATTCCTTCATTTGTACCTCGTTTATCTCTTCCTCTGGGGTTTCAAAGTCACTTGAGTCGTCCTTAAATAAATATAAGATCATTTAAAGTTGGAAATAATTATGACATTTCAAACAAGAATGCGTTAACTCACACTGGAGTCTTCAAACAGCTCTGGTGTATACAGTTCAATTCCTTCCAGAAGATATTCTGCCCAGTTTATCACTTCTTCTGGATCTTCTTCCTGTATAACACAATATTTTTCTGGATGTTCCATAAATTTCGTTGTTGGGCTTTCAGACATGTATAGTAAGAACCGAATGATATTCAAAGGTGTGTGAAGATCTTCCTTAGGTAATTTACTAACATATTTGTCGTACACTTTCCTCAAGTATTCCGCTTGGGGAGCAAAGCCATGAAATTCATATTTTTCAGCCATTTTTTGTATCGATAAATCCATTTCTCTCTTGTTCACAAAAGACATTGTATCTCCCTTTTTTAACCTCGAAATGACCTGTTTTTCCTTTGCATTTATGACCTCCGGGTTACTCTGAAATTGTTTTTATTTAGGTGAGGATTGAACTCATTTAGCATCAAAAAAAGGTATGAAAATTTTCTGATTATTTCGACTTGCATTGTCTCTTAGAAGATGTTCGACCAAGCTTCTCACTTCCTTGTTTATTGTCGTATTCATATTTATTAGTTTTCCTTTTAAGAATATGGAATATTTCAAATAACAGACATTACATTATTTGGTTTTCAGTTTTTCTCATTTGAATGTTTGGTTTGGTGAATTTTTTAACTATAGAATAAAAAAAAAGACCTACTGTCAAAATCTTCATAGCAAAATAGATCTAATGGAACCTTCTACAGTGGTGTAACAAACGGTGCTGCTCGGGTTCTGAATTTAAAAGAACTAGGAACCACTTCATTCTTTCATTTGGCGTTGTAATCCACAAGGTTGTTCGGAAAGTAATTTCTTTTTTTCCCGACAGAGAATTTAATCGTATTTTTTCGAACCCAACTTCACATTTGCACCGCATAATCATTATATGATTTGAGAGCTGATGTAGCAAGGCTTGTGTGTGAAAAAGTTTAATTAATTCTACCCATTAGGTTTTGGTTGGTGCGCTTTTAAATGTGGAGAGCAATATGCAGCATTTTCGTCATATTTTGCTATGGAAAATGCAAAAATGCTGGACAAGATGTGTTGACAGTACGCTACTGCAAGAACTGGTTTGCAAAATTTCGATCCTGCAATTTTGATGTCGAAGGCTGGTTGAAGCAGATTAAGACATGATAAAGATAAAGGCATTAGTTGATGCAAATCAGTGAATAACAACACGTGAGATCGATTAGGCAGGTTAAATTTATGGAATTCAAATATTTATGACCACTTGAAAGGTCTGGGTTTAACCTCGAAGCTGGATATATGAGTTCCTCATGTTCTCACGAAGAGAAATTTCTCTCCGTCGACGTCTGTAATTCGCTTCTCAAACGTCACGAAAATGATCCATTTTTGAAGAGCATCATTACTAGGGACGAAAAATGGGTTGTATATAACAGTGTCAAACGCAAGAGATCATGTAGCAAAAAAGATAAACCGGCTCAAAGCATTTCGAAAGCCAATATCCATCAAAAAGGTGATACTGTCTATTTGGTGGGATTTTGAAGGAATCATTTTTTTGAGCTTTTACTGGATAACACAACAATTAATTCGGAAGTCTATTGTCATCAATTTGACAAACTGAATGATGCACTTCAACAGAAAAGGCCAGAATTAATCAACAGAAAAGGTGTAGGGTTCTACCAAAATAATGCGAGACCTCATACAAGTCTGGTACTTGCCAAAACTATTACAGCTTGAATGGGATACACTGCTACACCCACCATATTCTCTAAATCGGGTGCCTTCGGATTATTTGTTCCAGTCATTGCAAAATTTTTTGGACGGTAAAACCTTTATTTCAAATGAAAAGGTCAAAAATCACATCAGTTTTTTGCCAGCAAAGACCAAACATTTTATGAGCGTAGAATCATGTTACTACCTTAAAGATGGCAAAACAGAAAGGCCAATCTATATTTTAATAAAATATTTATTCATTTTACGAAAGTTGTCTTTCATTTTTCCAAGAAAAAACGAATTTATTTTCCGAACAACCCAAAAGCTTTAAAGAACAAATTAAAATTATATAATGCAGCCCGCAATTCTGGCGAATCGTACGTCTATGTCTCAATATACGTATATTTCAACTACTTTTTGACATGTGAACCATAACCAAGATGTCATCGTAGTCCAATTCGAAATGCGCCGTTGACGGAAATAGTAACGAAAAATGAAAATATGTTAAATGCTTCAACAGGTGTCTGTGGAATGTTTTTTGTAAATTTTTTCAATCAATGACTGAAATATTGTGAATTAAAGCACTGCCTTTCAACTGCCTTAATGATGCTTCTATCCATATAAAAATCATTCATCAGTTCAAAGTTGCACGTAAGATTTGAATAGTGGTTTGTCTTCGGAATTTGGAGGTTGGAATCAATTTTTCATTGATTTTCCATTCCCCTGTTTGTTTTATCGGGAATTGAAATTGGATCGGACTTATTGGACATCAAACGATGAAGAACACATCTAGACAAGAGAGAGCCAAATCTGGAGGATTTGTGAGTACAGAAAAATTCTGATTGTTGTTATCTTTTACAAAGGAAGTTGCTTCAGACGTTCAAACCTTCAAAAGATTAGATTCGACTGAAAGGAGATAGGCAGGAAACGCTTTTTCTCTATACAAATTCGTCAGTTATCAAAGAAAGATACTTCCAGGCAGTTAAATTTAAAACAAGAAACAAGTCAGCTTAGATATAATTGCGGTCTTTTATTTTGAATGAATTGAAATAAATTTTATTATATGCCTAGCTTGGATAATAGCCACCACATGTGGAATGCTAACACACTTAATATCTCTTTGCAAAATGAAGATATGTTTGGTAAATATCCATTTTCTCAGTTGTGTACTAATTTTATTAGTTTTGATAAATTTTTATCATGATATTATATCCTAAGAGAAATAATTCAACATATGACAGGACAATTACTGAAAACAGGATTATAAATCAGTATGCCAAAAAAGTTTCGATTCAAACTGGACATTAATGAGGGTTCTAAGAAAGTCTACTGGCTTATCAGTTTCTTTTTGGTGGTTATTTGAGAAAAATTAAAGAAAAAAAGAACTAACAGCAAATATATGGCTTAATGCAAAGACTTATTAATTCTTTCATTATGTAAAGGATAGTTAAAAAGAGCATTTAATCACAGAATGCTCCTTTAAGGATCAGTTGTTTTGTTTCCATTTGTTTACACAAACTACTTGAATAGTCCTCAACTGCAGATTAAACTTGATAGATATTGTAACAACTGGTCAAAAATATTTTAAACAAATTTGGGCCTGTGGTATCATATGCTGGTCTTAATTGGAAAAATATATGGGTTGTTTTCAAAGTTAGTCTTTTGTTAAAAGGATTTAAAAATTGTAAAAATGAAAAAAATCAACTACTTAAATTTACCATCTAAAATAAAAGTTCCCATGCAGTACTTAAGATATATATTTTTTTAAATTTAACACTTTATTAGCAATCAGAATACATTAACTGTATAGATTAATGTGATTGCTTAAGAGCTGCGTGCTCTCAGAGGACGTGATGAGGGCTTCTCCAGTGAGATCTGTTGGCCAGTTCCTTTTGAGTCTTCTGCCATTTTGTAGATCGAGTAACGGTTGGAGAGAAATATTCTTGTGATGATGTAATTTTTCATGGTGATTTATACTTTTTTCTCTGATGATGTCCTTCGTACATAGCCCCTTCAGGCCTTCATGTAAGCTCTGATTGGTAACATACCATGGAGCATTTGCTATCATACGTAGTATCTTTGGCTGACTTCTCTGTATAAATGCCATGGTTGACTTGCTTCTGCAGCCCCACAATTCTATTCTATATACCCATATTGGTCTGATGATAAAATTTTGCTTTCCAGTGATAAATTGGACTGTCTTCTTATTACCCAATATAGATCTTTCACTCTCAAATCAATTTGTTTCCGTTTTTTGCAAACATGCTAGGTGAGTCTCCTGTCCAAATGCATTCCCAAGTATTTGGTAAATGTAAACTCCGGCTACGTTAATAAGCAGAATTATCGCATTTGGGGCTTGGAAAATTCAAGAATTATTTTTAAAAAGTCTCTCCATCCTCAACATGTCACTGTTTGATGCGGTTTTTGAGGTGGCAGTGTGATTGGACCTTACTTATTCGAAAATTAGGCTGGGTGCTACTGTTATGGCAAGTGTATTGTGCTACCGAGCTATGATTAATGATTTTTTATGGCCGTAATTGGAAGATATTGATGTGGACGACGTTTATTCTCAACAAGACGACGCTTCGTGCCACACAAGCAACGAAATAGAATCTTGCAAAAAAGTTTCCTGGCCATGTTATTTCTCAAAGAGGTGATCACAATTGGTCACCGAGATCTTGTGATTTGTCACCTTTAGACTTTCTTCTTTGGAGCCACGTGAAAGATAAAGTATAGACCAATGCTTCACAATCGTTTCAAAACCTTAAAGATGGAACTCGTGATGTTATACAGGACATACAGCCTGTGCGAATTGGTCATGAAAAGAAAATATAGTGCTGCAATCGTGGCGGCCATTTGGCGACTATCGTTTTCCATTGCAATGGCATACCTTCCTCTTTACAATGAAATAAACATCCATTGATTTCTCTTAAAACATTCCCTTTTTTTCAATGTCGAAATGAAACCTCTTATTGGAAAACCCTTTACGTGTATAACTGCAATTTTTGTTTTGTGATGAAGGTGGCCAATTTTCAATCCTATTGAAGTTAGAAAGAGAACAGCCGATTTCTTTCACCTTCGAAAACTTCAAACCCCCTCGTTAATGCGACGTAGACGCGGCGCCACTGACTTCCTCATTATTCTCGTTTACCTAAACCGCTCAAAGGAATTGATAGCCTCTGTTAAGTCGTCGATCGGCTCTAATTTTTCCGCGTTGGCTCAGTTTATCCGGGCTCACTTTACAAGTTCTTTATCTTATCGCGACATTCGTCATGTATTATTGAGTTCCAATTTTAATTCCAGGTAAAACGATACCTTTCGAACTAGTCCCACGTCTCGATATACGCGAAGTAGGCGTTTTTTTTCGAACGTAGTGCGGAAAGTCCTGAGGAAAATTGGTCTCGTGATTTTTCGCGTAGTGAAACTATACGGTGCTTTTGGCGTTTTTCAAATATGGATTTCAAGCGTGGGAAGGCTGATAGACGCACCAGAAGGTTGACAAAGACTAGTGTGAGTCTCACGGTTGTGTTTGTGATTTTTTGTGGGTTAAGAGGTGTCGCTTTAATCAAAAGATGTGTAGTTGAGGTTCTTGATATCGCCAGCTTTCGACTCGTTCTAATTGATGTACCTATTTTTCTTTTTTTTGACCACTGAGAGAAATCGATGTCGAATGTTTATTTAATTGTAAAGAGGAAGGCATTTCATTGACAATGAAAAACGATATCAGCCAAATGGCCGCCACGGTATGAAATTTTCCATGCTGTTTGTCCTCGATAACTTCACGAATTCCATTTTTAAGGTCTTGAATTTATTGTGCAGCATTGCCCCCCAAGAAAAGGTTTAAAGATGTTAAATCACAAGATCTCGGTGGCCAACTGTGATCACTTCTTCGAGAAATATACTAACTGACAAAGAAACTGCAACACCCAGAAGGAGCTGTTTAAAGTTTAAATTTTTTGTGGTAAAACATAGATAGTATAGCAAGGAGTAAATGATTAAAATTTGGAGAAAATAATCGTGAAGGTCTTTTCATGCAAATATTTTTTGTTACTTAAATATGTGGTCGATTTTTGCAAATTTTTTGAATTTTACAACAAACCAGCTGTTCGAGGAGATCCAAAGTCGATGTTTAGTTGTTGTTAAAATGCCTGGAGCACGTGTACGCGGAATTTATCGCCAGCTAAGTGAATTTGAAAGAAGTCGAATTATTGGTCTACGGGAGGCCGGAGGCGGGGTTGTCATTTCGAGAAATCGCTAACCGTACGAACAGAAATCCAACTACTTTTATGAGATGTTGTCAAGCATGGTTTGATAATGCCCAAAATCGAAGAAGAGTAGGCACCGGACGTCGAAGGGGCACAAATGAAGTTCAAGATCGACGTCTAAGACTTATGGCTATTAGAGACCGATTCGTAACAACTCGATCTTTGACCGATGAGTGGTTAGAAGAACAAGGCCATCCTGTAACTGTCCGAACGGTTTACCGCCGGATAAGGTCTTTTGGACTGCAGCATTATCGACCCCATCTTGTGTTACCTCTGACGGTTGACCATCGCCGGCAACGATTACAGTGGTGCAGAGGACGTCAACATTGGAATGTGGAATGGCATCAGGTCGTCTTTTCTGATGAATCTCGATTCGCCTTGGGTACACATGATGGCCGAAGAAGGGTTAGACGACGTAGGGGAGAAAGGCGTGAACCTCAGTTTGATATTGAGCGTCATGTACAGGTGAATTCTACCAGAATAGTTATTGGCTATTTGAGGCATGGCCTCTTTTCCAAGTGACTACCAAGCAGTCTCCACAGTCCACCCAGAGGTAGAAAGTGTGATAAGGATTACGCCATATCATCGCGCGTGGCGAGAACCCCTCCGAAGAGATGAACCCACCAGCTTCCAGTTTGGGCCCCGACTCGAAAGCCAGAACCGTCTGACTGGTAGCAGCGAAAGCACTATCCAACCTCTACTGGCTCTGCAGGTCAGTACCCGAGTTGTTTGAGACGCAACTCACCCGCCGGAGGGAATTCTTATCCATCCACCCGAACGCAGTCCCAAGAACTAAGATAAACTCAAGATTGACGACTACAATTGATCCTGGTACTGAGCGTCATGTACAGCGGACAGTAGGCGTTATGGTATGGGGTGCTATTGCACATGCAAGTAGGTCACCCTTAGTCTTTATTCGAGGTTACATGACAACGCTGCGTTACCTTCAAGAAATAGTGGAGCCATATGTTCTCCATTACCTTAACCTAACTTAAGGTATAGGCCGAAGTATGGCATCTTGCATTATACTACTGAAAACGCTACCCCTCTGGATATAAAGCATGCACCGTTTCAAGTAGAAAATCGTTTAAAATGCCCCAATACTTTTCACTATTCATCAACTATACAGAGAGGCGTAGCACGACGCTGAGATATTGCTCACCAAACCATTATTTTGGTGGGAAGTTTGGAAATTTAAACGGTAACAGGTTATTTTGATAGGATTTTTAAGTGATTTCCACCAAGTTGGAAACAACTTTCATCAGATATAAAGACATTATTAAAATTATCTTCTTGAGAACGTCGACAAAATTCTATCCTTCCTTCCTTTTGTAAAGGTATCATTATAGGGATATTTTTTTGATTTCTTTGATACCTAGCCTTGTCTTTTCAGTGACACATGGACGGTTGCTGGACGTACTTTTATATTTCGTTGATTTCCAAATCTGTTAGCCAATTTGCGAAACCCCAGGCGCGGATTGTGTCGTCCTAAGGCCAATAAAGCGTTTAAATTGTTTCATTTACTCTTAGGCTGTCTTCCTGAAATTATACCTCATATCTACGCCATTTTTAATCCTCTTTATTGTCTCATATACAGCACTTTTTCCCAGTTCAACTGGGAAATTTTTCAACGTTTCGAAAACTTTTTCTATACAAATATTCTACCTGTTTTCATTTTTCTAGTTGCGACATCATTTCATGTTGACAATCAACAATATTTGACAAATAGTGTTGCCATGCAACTTTGGTCATAGCCGACTATCTGTATAACCTATTTTATACATTACTTTTGTCTTAGAATGTTACAAAAAAGAAGTATATTAAAATTATGAAAAATAATAAATTCGTAACCTGCAAATTTCAAGTCTCTAACTCTTTCCATTTGGAAGTTATCATATTAAGGCCGGACAAAATTACTTCTGATCTCGGATTCTCCATCAAAATTAGGCTCAAAATTAGAAAATTACAGATATATGGGTGAAACGATTGCACGCTGTTCCGCAACTTATTCCTTATTCAAATTTCCAGTTAGTGCAGAAGGAAAATTGCCAAAGAAACTTTTGAAAACATTAAGTAGTATTACAGATTTCAATCTAAATAAATCTCATGAAATAAAATAAATGGAGTTTCATACTTGATAGAAGGTATAAAAAATTATTTAAATATTTTAATATTTATAGATATAGCATGTTAGCCTTCTACATATTTAATTACAAAAAATTATATTTAATAAAAATTTAATTCCTGAAGTTATAGTATTAAATATAATTTTTTGAAATTAAATATATAGAAGGCTAACAGAATATATCTGTGAATATTAAAATATTCAAATAAATCTCATGAAAATATTTAGAATTAAATTTTAAAACATTTCCTAAATACACTGTATTACTTTATAGACATATATATTATCATCACATGTGGTGGAAATTAACTAAAAAAAGAATCAAAAGAAATATAGAATAATGATCAAATTATTTAGACATCACCTTATACATATATGTTTCGATTGGACGTTAAAGAATCACAAGTTCCATCACCAAAAAATGTTCAACATATAATTCAAAAAGGCCTTTTTTATTTTCCTTTTTTAAAGAATATACAACAAAATAATTGTTTAAAAATATATATAAATATCTTCTTTAATTATCACATTTCTGCAACAACTAACAAATTATGGGATAAGCATGGGCTATATGAAAATTAGGCTATATCCCAGAAATATACAATGAAAGAAGAAAATCTTCTTTCATTCTTTCATATTAATCGAAATATATATATATATTATATATGTATAAGGTCTATGATAATATATGTGTCTATAAAGTGACGCAGTGTATTTAGGACATGTTGTAAAATTTAGTTCTAAATGTTTTCATGAGATTTATTCAGATTAAAATCTTTAGAGGTTCTGGTAAATTAATTCCAGCTATTATTCTGTAATATGCAAATACTTCTTCATAGTAATTTTCAATTTATATACTTTAATCATTAGGCAGTAACTTCAAATCACCACGATCACATGAAATAACTGCAAAATTCTTATTTTTTGTAAGAGACATGACGATATCATTGAAACGTAGAAAAATAAAATGATTTATACGTTTCTGATCTTTGCAAATAAGATAATTATTGGCATCAATAATACTAAACTCAAATAAACACATCGTATAGCAAAATCAACGAGTCATTAGGGTTACTCAACTTTTTTTTCATTCCTATCGTAATTCAATCAGAACAGCTCATTATCAGCATATAATGTCCGTTAAGCTTATCTCAATTACTGTACTTTTGTAGATACCAAACGAAAACTTCGTCTAATTAAAACGGTGACATCATAAGTATGAGAGTTTGTTTGTTTTCTTATGCATATTCGAAACGAAAAAATAACATTTATTAGCTTCTGCTCAGACCTTCTGTCTGCTAAGTGTATGACATCATTCAGGCATTTTCTCATTCACTTTTTAATGGAGAGGTCGATTCTTGTGGACCTATAAAACCGGAATTTGTACGGCATTCCTAGCTGGATGACGAAGGATATCGTTGCTATTCTTGCCCATATAAAGGCGATCATTAAATGATTGACTGTTTCAGTGTCTTATTAGTCATTTGAGAGGCATTGATAATATGCCAGTTTTGTTGTTATTCTTGTTATTTTAATGTGTTATTGATGGTGCTTACCTATTAAAGAGCCATTTTGTCAGGGTTATATGAATAAGGACACATGATAACTTCCAACAAACAACCCATTTGCACGATTGATTTTAGGGTGAAATGGAAAGTTTTAGTTGGAGAATAGACACATCCGCCCTTTGGGTCTAGAATTATGGCCATTCAAAATTCTGTTTCATAGATATTTTTGAAATTATCATCATATCTACGGGTAGAATTCAATTCAATCAGTCCTTACCTGTTGGAAATTCGTTTAAAACTAAAATTAATGGAGGTTTGTACTTGGTAGAAGGTATATAAAATTATTTAGATATTTTAATATTTACAGATATATATATAGCACCGCTTATATCAAACGACATATAAAATGAACATTCATTATAAAACATCGAAATGAGATAACAAAATCCAATAAATATAAATTGTTAACAAAAATCCTATAAATTAAATATTTTGAGTAGACAGAATTTTGTTCCTACTCATCAATCTTATGAAAACAGATATCTTTCAAGACGAAGAAAGTCTAACAATGGGGAACCCATTAAGCCCCTTGTTATCAGAAATATTCATGGATCACGTAGAAACCAATATCCAAAAACTCCCACATTTTAAAGATTTCGTTTATTGGTACCGCTATGTAGATGAAATAATTTGTTTATTTAATGGCACAAATAGACAACTTAGTTCATTTTTGGAATCTATCAATAAATTATATCCAACAATTGAATTCACACAGGAAGATGAAGTAAATAATAGCATCAATTTCTTAGATTTAAAAATCACTAAAATTAATAATAGACATCACTTTTCCATATACACATACAGATGGTACGATTCATTATACTTCAAACCATCCATTTTCACAAAAATTGTCAGCTTATAATAGTATGCTTTATAGATTGGTTAACATACCCATGACGAAAGAAAATTTTGACAAAGAGTATAAAACGATTAAACAAATAGCTTTAAATAATGATTTCAATCCGTTAATTGTAGACAATTTACTTGATAAAATAAATTACAAGAGAGCAATATCACTTGTATATCCAAAATTTCAAAATTCAAGCAAAACCAAATTTATTTCATTAACTTACATAGGCCAAAAATCTGAAAAGATTGCTAGATATTTAAAGAAAAAAGAAAAATATAACATCTCTTTTAAAACTATTAATTCTTTAGGCAGCTTAATAAAAAATAATAAAGACGTCATTCCTAAAAACAAAAAATCAGGAGTTTACAAGTTAACATGTGATTGCCCATGTGTATATGTGGGACAGTCAGGCCGTTCATTCCAAACAAGGATACGAGAACATGAAAAATGTTACATTAATAATAAACCGAATTCAACTTATGCCAACCATTTGTTAGAGACTGGCCATAATTTTAATATGAACTATGAAATATTACATATTGAAAACAAAAGTCAGAAACTAAATCTGTTAGAAACTTTAGAAATCAATAGATATAATAAAAGACAAATATTATTGAATGATCAAATAGATTTAAATAGATCCCCCCTACTTAATATTTTTCATTAATTGTATACCTCTCTTTCCACCCCTCTATTTTTTGTACCAGAGCTGTGTATTTAAGGTCATGTTTTGCATTGTATACCTCAGTTTAAATACTCACCTGATGAAGTCATGGTATGACGAAACAATTGTTGTGAAAATCAATAAAATAGCGGAAGTTAACATTTGTTTTTCTTATAATAACATAAACATTTGGTAATAGTATATTTAAGCGGTTTCGAAGTGGCTTCCTTTGGCGGCGTTACATAGCTTCAGTCGCTTCTCGAAATTTTCGGCAATGGGCCACAGCTCTTCGGGCGTTGATCGGTCCAATTCCCGGCGAAGGGATTGCTTCAGCGACTCCAAACTTTTGTGGTGTTTAGCACACGCCCTGAGCTCCAAAATCGACTACACGTTGTAGTCTATTGGGTTGAGATCCGGCGAGTAGGGCGGTCATTCTGCAGATGTGATGAAACCCGGAAAATGGGCCTTACACCATTCTTATGTCATTTTTGCCTTCTGAGCCGGAGCGGAGTCTTGTTGAAAGGTCTAATGCGTGTCGCCGAAGGGCTGTTGGTCCATGGAAGTACTGCGGCTTCGAGAATGTCGCAGCGGTAGCCTTCTTGATTGATTTTGACCCCTTGATTTACGAAAACCAAGGGTGTTTTGCCGCTGGCGCAAATTCCGCCCTCGACCAAGTCGGATTGAGGATTTTGATGACGTTCAACGATGGCCGAGGTACCGGGAGCCTCTGCGGACCAGACTCGGTCGTTTTGGTGGTTGTGGGATTGTTCTACGGTGAAAAGCTTCTCGTCTGTGAAGAGAATACGCTTCGATTGCTGATAAGCGGCGAGATGAAAGAGTTGGTGGCACCTTTGGAGTCCTACGCGCATATTTGTTTTCATCCGTGAGGAGTTGAACTTCTTGGAGCTTGTATGGCTGAGATTGAGCTCCTTTTCGGACATTTGTCGAACGGATTCACGGTTGATACTGATCTCACGGGTTTTTGTCCTCATGGAGACCCTCGGAAAGGTACGAAGAACCTTAATTTAGGAACCGGAAAAATAACTCTAATTTTGCGAAATATTTTTTCGAAACCAACCATATCTTCTCAGAATTGGGCGGGCAATCTTGAAATATTACACCTGCAAGCGAAAGGAAAAAAACTAGACATCCTGGAATCCATCGAAATTTGTAAACACCTAAAGCACGTATCGATAATAAAACTATTAAATGAGCAGACGGACCTGTGGCACACCGCACTTTTCGAAGTTTTGCCGAAGTCAAAACGAAGACAACTTCGAGGAATATACGGATTTAACGTTAATATATTTCAGACGTGATTCTACAGGTCAATATGAAGAAAACTTCACATCAACTTGGGTCCTAAAATGCACCCCATGGACGCTAGAGCTTCTTCAACATAACCTCCAAAATCCAATAAACTAGCGATATCCTTGTCAACATTTGGTAAATTCAAATGAAATTCAGTACGTGGAGGTTTATGGATAAACTGAATCGTCTGGTGATTAAAAAACTTACTGATCCTCAACAGTGGCGGAGATAATAGGGGGTCTTTCATAAAATTACTTCAAATTTTTGACTGAGTGATCAAATTGAAATTTTAATCAAAGAAATAGACCCCTCACACACTTTTGAAGAAAAAAGGTAACGTTGAAAGCGTTACAGAGCACCATTCTCGAGAAAAAAGTGGTTTTGTGATGATCTGCATTCTAACTGAGCCATGGGCTGCTTATCTCGAAAATAATAGACGTTTGTCAGTTTGACATCATCAATAAAACACGAAAATTGAGTGGACTCTTCGTACATTCCCGTATCTAAAAAATAATCTGAATTGATAAAAATGGTTCCATATTAAAATCAAGAATAGGCTGATATGCATTTTATGTATGGAACTGCTGATGGAAACTTGTGTGCTGCCAGACGATTCTATGAAGGAGCGATTCCTGAACGAGTCCTTTCTTGCGAACCTCCACCGGAGGTTATGCGAAACGGGCACTTTTATCCCTTCCAAATCTGAATGTGGTAAAGATCCTTGTACCCGTACAGTTGAAAATGAAGAAGCCGTTTTGGAAGTTGCAGCAGCAAATCCAAATATTAGTGTGCGACGAATTTCGATACAAAAAAGAATTCCGAAGAAGGTGTGGGAAGTTCTCCATGAGCAATTACTATATTTATATTACCTGCAAAAGCCTTGAAACCTGAAGGCTTCCTAGCAAGATTAGAAATCTGTTATTGGTTAACAGAGCAGCTAAGACTGAATGCTTCACAAGACATGTCAATTTTCATAATATCCACATGCAAGTTTGGAGTTGAACCATCAAGACAAATTCATCATAAATTATTATTATTACAAAAGTGATAAGAGTAAGGGTAAACCTATAAACTCAACGGGTGTTCCGCCGCTGGACAGATTCCAAAAGTTCCCGATCACCCTTCAGATTGGCCCGTCAAACAGGGCCCGCATATTCCAGAATAAGACGCACGTATGTTGCGTAGAGAGTTCTACTTGTGGATACATCGCATCTTGTAAAAGTTTTAGATAGCTGGTAGGTGAATTGTCTCGCTCTAGACACAGCAGTCGAAATGTGGGTAGACCAACTCAAGTCATCCGTGACGGTAACACCCAGGTCACAATGCTGAGAGACACCAACCAGCCTTTGCTGGCCAACGAAGTAGGAAGTACTGGGATTTTTTTGCTGATATGGAGCATGCAACACTTCCCGATATTAAGAGGTACAAACCACCTCTCACACCACTCAGAGAGCTTATTGAGGTCTTCCTGGAGGTGCCCCATGTTAACCAAGTTGACAGTTGTAGAGCTTCGAGTCGTCTGCGAACAATGCACAGTTGGATTAAAAAAGAAGTAGGACCCAGAATTGAACCTTGGGGAACTCCACTAAGGACTTTTATATCGTAGGAGGAGAAACAGTCACCGATCCTCACCCGGAAAGTGCTAAGTGACAAAAATGACCGGATCCACGAGAGCAGAGGACCTCTCACTCCCAAGAACCCAAGCTTCGTCAGTAGACGACGATGGTAGGCACGATCAAATGCTCGCGCAAAGTCCAGATTAACAACATCCACCGGACAGCCATAATCAATGCACTTAGTCCAATCGTTGACACAGGAGAGGAGGTTCGTGATGGTGAACCGACTCGGAAGAAACCTATGTTGCTCCTCGGGAATTATATCATTATGTAGGGCGAACTCTATCAAATTATCGCTAATGATTCGCTCCAGCAGCTTGCAAACTTGAGATGTTAAGCTTATTGGTCTGTAGTTCTGAGCAGAAATCTTATCGCCTTTCTTGAAGATAGGTGTAACAGAAGCTGACAACCAATCTTGAGGGAGCGAGGAAGATTGAAGAGAATACGAAAACATCATAGACAGTGGCTCAGCCAAGACATCGGCACAGGAATGAAGCAGTTGCGAAGAAAATCCATCGCGACCAGGGACAGAGTGCTTCTTCATCTTGGAGAGGTAACTCAGCTCCCGATAGACATTGATGCTTCCCATTTATCGTGGGAAATTGGGATCGGAAATTAGATCGTCAGGTTCCGACACAAAAGCGGAGGCAAAAGATTCCGCCATCACATCAGCAACCCGAGTAAGAATCTCGCAAGGCTCACCGGCAGAGTCATAAACGAAGGGTAGTTCAACCTTGCTGTTCATGCAAGAGCGAAGATACTTGCAAAGTCTTTTCTTATTCTTGGAGCTGATCAAATCATGTTCAAAGTTCTTCTTGGCTTGTTGAATAGTCGACGACACGACGTTGGAATTTAAACGATGGTATGAATTTCTGAAACGATGAAACGATTTCTTTAAACGATGGTATGAATTTTCTTTGATGTGTCGAGACGTCGAGTAGTTAACATTGTCATCGGTGGCTGAGGAAATCTTATCAATACTAAACTTAAACTTCTAAATCAAACTGTATTAGTGAAGTGTCTGGTATAAATGCGTCAATTGAAAATAAGTTGAACATCTATTTTTTGAGGAAATTTCCAATATATAACAATATTTATTTATCATTGCGACCTCTCGAGTGACAAGGTGTAACACTGTTGCCAGTATGGAGGAATTATGCAAAGTTTGTCAGAAGGCGGTAGATGATGGGGAAGAAGCAGTCTTTTGTGATAGATGCGAAACCTGGATACATCGTCTCTGCATAAACATGTCGCAGAAGACCTATGTGCGGATAAGCAAGTCATCTGAAGAATGGTCATGTAATCCATGCATTCAACAGCGACCGAACAAAGCTGCTAAGAAAAATAAAAACAGAGCACAAGATACATCCCAAAATAAAGAATACACGCTAGCTGATATAATGTCCAAATTAGATGATATGGACAAAAAATACAACGCACTTTACATAAAATACAATGAACAAGTTGAAATAAATAAATCTCTCCAGTCTGAAGTCATGGAAATAAGGAGTCTACTCAACAAGCGGGAGCAAAAAGACCTGGAGAATGATCTGGTTGTTCACGGCATCCCTAAGGACAATAATGAAAATATTCAAGATATTGTCAAAAACTTAGTAACAAAATTAGATGTGGAAATCCAGGGAAAAGTTGTGTCGGCTTTCAGAGTGGGGAAGGCTGTTGATGGGAAGGCGGCACCGATCAGGATCAGAATGGAAAACAGGTCTGACAAGATGAATATGCTTAAGAGCAGTGGCAGAATCAAACTAACCGCAAAAGCTTTAGGGTTCAATTCAAGTGAAAAAATATTCTTGAATCACGATTTAACGAAGTCAAATCGGCAACTATATAAGGAAGCACGTGATTTCAAATATGAGTATGGATATAAATATTTGTGGATTAAGGAGGGTAGTATTTTCATTCGAAAGACTGATGACTCCAAGGTTATATTGGTTCGAGAGACGAAGGATTTAAAAAACTATTAACTAACCCTAAACTGAATGTTATATATATGAATGCTCAAAGCGTGAGGAATAAATGGGATGAAATAACTTGTTTTGTCAGATGCTACTGTTGTGATATTCTAATCTTGGTCGAGACCTGGCTGAAGGAAGCCGAAACATATTTCTACCAACTAGAGGGATATGTGGGATATCATACGTGTAGAACCAAAGTAGGAGGTGGTGCATCAGTGTATGTCAGAAACCATATAGATGTATCGGTGGTGGAAAGATCGGGATTGGAAGAAAACATCAGTTGGCTTTGTGTTGAAGTGGGTGAACATAAATTTAAAATAAGTGCCATATACAAACCACCATCATATAACGATAATGACTTTTTGGGCTATCTGGAGGACATAATGGTTAAATACCGAAAAAAACATATCATAGTAGGCGATATTAATATCGACATACTGAATTCTAACTCACAATTGTGCAAAAATTATCTCGATGTTTTAAGGTTGAACAACTTTCGTATTGGTAATATCATTTCTAGACAAATGGCGACTCGGGTAACACAACACTCAGAAACTCTCTTGGACCATGTTATTCTGGATCAGAGCACGGCTTTATTTGACTCAGTTGAAGTTCACAGCAGTCCACGTTCTGATCACAAATACCTCTCGTTTAAGGTGAAGGAAAATTTTAGAATACACCGACCGGGGGAGTTTTTCGAAAAAAGAAGTGTCGATTACATAAAATTTAAGGCATTATTTAAGCAAAACTTACAACTGTGCAATATAGAAACATTTGCTAGTCTAATTGATCTTATAATTAAGTGTAGGATAGAATGTGAATGCGTGAAGAGAATTAAATGTCATTCTAATAATTTCTGGGTAAACAATGATTTGATTGGTCTAATTAGGAAACGTGACGAACTATATAAAAGAAAAAACAAACCGGGAGCCGATCATGCTCAAGAACAACAATTTAGAATCTTAAAAAATGATGTGAACAATAAAATCAAAGCACTAAAAAATCGGTATTTCAGACTAGAATGGGAGAAAGTCGGCAACGATGTAAAGAAACAGTGGAGATTCATAAACGGACTTCTTAAAAGGAACAAGAAACAAAAACATGAGGGAATAAAAAAGTTATCAGTTAACCATGATGTTATAACGGATCGTGCCGCTATACTTGATAATTTCAATAATCACTTTGCAAATGTTGGGGAGAATATTGTTAGACAGGTAGAAATTGACATTATCTCTAACAATCCAGTTTTAAATTTTGAAGAGATTGATAATTTAAATACATTTGTTTTATCATCGGTTACTGAAAACGAAATCGATGATATTATTCTCAATATGAAAAGAAATTCTGCACCTGGACACGACAAAATAACTGTTAGGGACATATTAAATCTGAAAGATGATTTATTGCCGATCGTAACAAAACTGATAAATATGACGCTAACATCTGGAAATTTTCCTAGCGAATTGAAGATTAGTAAAATTACCCCAATACATAAATCCGGAAAAACAGATGAATTGAATAACTATAGACCCATTTCCGTGATCGGTGTGTTCAGTAAAATTTTGGAAACTGTCATAAAAAACAGAATGATTTCCTTTATTAATAAGTATGTGCCAGTTGATCAATACCAGTATGGATTCACAAAAAACAGTAATACATTAAGTGCAACAGTCGATTTAATTAATGAAATCTCCGTAGCTCTAGACGACGGCAAAATAGCCGTGGCTATACTCGTTGACTTGAGGAAGGCTTTTGATGTGGTTAGCACTGATGTCCTCCTCAATAAACTCCACCGTATGGGTTTCAGAGGAAGGATATATAAATTGATTGGTTCCTATTTAACCAATCGCCGTCAATATGTTTGTATGGATGATAAAAATAGTAACTGGTCTTCCAGTTCATTTGGTATTCCTCAGGGGTCCGTACTAGGTCCCCTTCTTTATTCATTGTATGTACTTAATCTAAGTAAATCACACATCGGAGCCAGGTATTTCGCTTTCGCAGACGACACTGTATTATTATACACAGGCAATAAAGTTGACGAATTAACTAATCTAATTAATGAAGATCTAAAGCTTTATTTACATTGGCTCTGGCAGAATAAATTGAAAATAAACATTGAAAAAACCAAGTACATTGTATTCAAGCAAAAAAATAAGATTGTTTCAAATTTGAATTTGATCATTAATAATGTAGAGTTGCAGGAAGTTTGTGAGGCGAGGTATCTGGGTTTAGTGTTGGACGTAAATTTGAGCTGGAGTAGTCACATTGATTCAATGATCAAAAAGATAATACCTATGGTCTCAGCTGTTTATAGAATTCGATCTCATTTATCAATGAAGAGCAAATTTCAAGTGTATAATGCATTTTTCATGTCACATATAAGATACTTGCTGCCCATTTGGGGAACCTGTGGAAAAACTGATTTTAAAAAAATGCAAAGGTTGCAGAATAAATTCATAAAGGTGTTATTTAATTATGATAGATTAACAAATACTGCAGAGCTTTATTCAAGTTTGAACATATTGGATTTGTGGAAACTTTTACAATTAGAACAATGTAAACTTATGTTTAAAATCACAAATAAATTACAAAAATGTAATACACAGTATAAATTTGGAAATGATGTTCACACTTATGAAACAAGAACACATCAGCACTTATACCTAGCCAAAGTGAAAAGTCAGAAAGGGTTGAATAATCCTATTGCGCAAGCGTCCAAAGTGTTCAATAAATTGCCTGCCTCCATAAAATGTGTGAATTCTATTAGAGATTTTTCCAATCATATGAATACATACTTGGAATTAGGGTAGTACTAAAAAATGTGATGTAATTAGTTGATGGGATGTAATTGAAATTCAGTTTGTGGGGGTTTTCTTGTAATTTTGTTTTTGGTGTTGAGATTCGGTATTACTGGATTTCGAGAATATAAATAGGAATAAATCGATAAACTCGAGCACTGTTAGTCCGAATTAGATTTTATGGTGTTTATGTTTTTATCCTCGATACCAGTTTAGGGTACTGTTTAGAGGATCACTAATGTAAGTCTATTATGTATATATCTTTCATTAAATAAACCATTTCAAAAAAAAAAACTGAGTAGATAGTACAAGCAGCCACAGCCTCATAGATTATATCAGAAAACATTCTCCAGATGTCCTCCATCGAAAGCTGAGAGGAGAGAACAGAATACCAGTCATAGCCCGAGATGATTGAAGTTGATTCTACTCTTCAGCTCACTCTGCCTACTGTTTGTGATTGAGGTGTCGAGCTGAATTTGGGTAGATAAGAGAACGTGGTCAGATTTTCCAATAGGGGGTGAATGTATGGGTGGGAACTATAAATGACTCTTTGATCGGGCCTTATGTACTACCGAATCGTTTGAATGGAGAAAGCTGTTTGTAGTTTTTACAACATATTTTACGAGATTTGATGGATGGTGTTCCTGGCTTAAATAGACTGAATATGATGATTTTCATGCATGATGGGGCACCTGCGCATTTCTGTCGGGGTGTAGGGGGATGTTTGGATCAAATTCATAATCAAAGATTGATTGGCCGAGGAGGACCTGCACACTGGCCGACACAGTCACTGATATCTACCCTCATTCTTATATATTTCCCTTGTCGACCCTCAAAAACTCGATGCTAGCCCCTGAGGGTATTTAACGCTCTGAGAAGCGCTGCTTTAGATCGTCTCTAACACGAGAAGTTTTTTCGGAACGCCATACGGAATTTACCTGAGTGGTGTGGAGAATTACTTAAGCAGTGATGTTGATTAATTTGTTAATTCCTTATTTTCTGAAATAAGCGCCCTTTTTGCGTTAAAAAAACGGACCGAATTAATTTGTACTCCCAAAATATCAATTATACTACTCAAAAGTTTATGTATCGATAATAACCGTCTATTTAAGTTGTCCAAATGTATTCGATATTACTCTCCATGAAAGTGAATTAGAATGCACCTGCAACTTCCACTTTTAAACTAACTTAGCGGTCGCGTTGACCGATTTTCGTTACGCGAGCTACGTTTCGAATCTAGTAGAGGTCCCCCAAGCGTGTCCTTTAACCAGATCACGGTCCGCTATCCATCAGCCTAGAAAGAACGATTAAACCGACCAGCATGCACCACGGAAAGATAAGAGCTCGATTTGCCTTTTGATTATGAACCGGTTAAGGTAGACTTACACCGTCTGGATTTCTATCTGAGTTTTTACCCGGGTTGTAACTCATCGACAAGTTCCCGGTTTAATGAAGAAAGCACTTTGTTATGTGCTTTTCATATGGTCAAACACTTAATTCGTATCTCTACTGTCAACAACTGGACCGTTTGAATCTAGGTATTGACCAGAAACGGCCAGAAATTACCAACAGAAGAGCTGTTGTGTTTCATCAGAACAATGCCACACACGTCCATAGTGACTCGTCAAAAACTCCGGGAGCTTGTTTTGGGAATTTTTAATGCATCTACTGTATAGTCCGGACCTGACACTCAGCGATTACATCTTTTTTATGTCTGTCATATGGTTTTGTATGACAACTCTTAGCATAGCATATAGAGTACCTTGGATATTAGATGTACCTAGTTTGAATTTGCATTAAACATATATTCCAAAAATTGTATGGTAAGTTTACAAGTTCATTTATTGTTATTTGATTTTATCTTTCAAATGTAAAGTAGAACTGACCCTATCTGAATCCTAATTGTTTTTGAAGATGTGCTACATGTTTTTGTAGTAACTTATTCAAATATTTAAACATATTAAATATTTCAAAAAGATTAGTTTTGGAGAAGATCTTAAAATTATGTTGTGTATTTTTGAGAGAGATTTAGTTTTCATAAATATAAGATCAGAAACAAAACATTTTGTCACAGGGCATGCTTGGAACGAAACATTCAATATTACTTATTTTTTAATTTCAATTAACTATTTATATTTGTTGGGTTTTTTTATTCCATTTGATATTGTATAATGAATTTTGATTTTATACGTCTATTAAATAAAAGCATTTGAGAAGTAAATTCAATTCTAAAAGCTTTAAATTTTTTTTTTTAATTAAAATAGTAAAAGACTAACAGATTAAATCTGTTTTGATATTCAAAAAAATTAAATGCGATGATTGTAATGCTACATACACACATTGTCAAAAGTCTTGGCTCCCTAGCTTTCTCAAGAAATAAACGCAATATATTTGATACAAAATCTTTGTTTTTTACTCTGCTTTATGCACGATGAGACAAAATAGGAAAAATGAGAAAAAATTTAAATGTATCGATTATTTATTTTTGATTAATTATAGTTATTCCATAACTGAATCCAAATTCTACAGTCCGTATTACCACCTCTTCTTTCAATTGCCCAATACGTCTAGGTATCCCACGAATCAAGTCATTAATGAAATTTTCAGGCATATCGTTCCATTCTTCCTGAAGGGTGGGTATAAACTCAATTCCTGAAAAGTTGAAGGTGGGTTTTGGCGATTGAATATTGCTCTCTCTAAGTAATCCCATAAGTGCTCAATTGGATTCATGTCTGGTGAGTTTGCTGGCCAGTCATTCTCTGGATATTGTTCTCTTGAAGAATGTTTTGAACCCTTCGTGTGCGGTGTGGTGAGGCGTTATCATCCTGATAAATTAAATTATCCTCAAATTCGTTGCGCAGAGGACCAATAATTGGTTCAATGATGTTTTCTACGTATATGGCACCAGTCATTGTTAATGGGAGGGGTACGGCGACCGAACATTATACCCCCCAAGCACATTATTGATCCGCCTTGAAAGGGCACAACTTCCCAGGCGAAATTGAGTCGCTCTAGTCTGCCTGGACCTCTCCAAACCCTTTCTTGTTGACTATCACTTTGTAAAACGAATCGTGACTCATCCGAAAGAAGTACGTTCCGCCATTGTGGTAAAAGTCAGTCTTGGTGGTGTTCTGCCCATTGCCTACTGGTAGCTCTATGTCCAGGTGATAGCCGAGGTATTCTTAAAGGTCTTCTTGCCTTTAAATTTGAGGAATGCAACCGTCTCCCTATGGTACTGGTTGAGACTACCCGTCTATAGGTCCTCAAAAAATGACTTCGAAGGGCCGTTGCAGATACTGTTCGATTCCTTCGAGTAAAATTTGCGATATAATGGTCTTTCCTTGCAGATGTTACTCTGGGTGGACCAGGCACCGGTCTCTGGGCAACGCTGCCGATTTCCAAGAAAAGGGCCACTATGCGCATTACTGAAGTCCGTGGAATATTCAAACGTTGCGCAATCTGGTGTTTCGACAAAGCTTCTTAATGTGGGGCTACTATTCTTGCCCGGTCAAAGTGAGAAATTGGATGTCCAGGGATTTTCCAATATTACAACTCTCGTTATTCGCTGAAAACTGATTAACCTCGAATACATCTCTATTCTCCCGAACAAGAAACATATTTTGCTGGTTTATTGTTTTCATTTAAATGATAAAATAGTGAAAATTTCACACACAAAAATTTGTCAAGGTACATTCAACAAGTTGAGAGGGAGGGGCAAGACTTTTAACGATGTGTATATATAGGACAGACAGGCCGATGTTTACAACATAGAATCAAAGAATATAGGATGTTCATTTTGAAAAACCAGAAACCCCAACCGGTTTTGCAGAAAATTGTATAGAAAAAAATATTTTTTTTAATGAGAAAGATGTTACTTTACTATATAATGAAAATAAGGGTAAATTGATGGACTATTTGGAGATTCTTTCAATCAAAAAAGCCATTGAGAAGAAAAAGGAGAATTTAACAAATTCCCAAATTCTTTTTGGCAAAACCTCTTTATTGGATGCTGTTATTTTCATGCGCCATAAAAATACACAGATGTCCAAAGTGTATTGAAAGAACCTTTTCATATTTGGTTCCTTTTTGTACTTCTTTGAAGACCGGAATAGGTGTCAGAGTTCTGAATAAATTGTGAAACATGAAAACTCTGTGAATTTTTTTTAATAAAAGGATAATTCTAACGTGTGTGTTACTCTTTATTTTTGATACCAGCATTATTTGTGGTAATTTCAACGTCATCTACTCAAGATCGGAGGATGATGTAAGATGTTGGGAGTCACAGACTAATCATCGTTTATTTCCATCGTGCACATGGGTGTCCCACCCGCGTATCTATATTGTCCTTGGCGACTGCCCCCCCGTGTATCTGTCCAAACAAAAATTAACAACCTGTCAATTGCGGACTGTTCCTAAAGCACGTGCCGTGAAAAACCTGAATCGGCTCGGGATATATTGCGTTAAGGATGTGAATGATTTTTGAAGAAAATGTTTTTGTCGTTGGTGAATATTTAATAACTTTTGCCTTGAGTGATTTCGAAGAAGGTGTTTTTGTTTAATAAAATAATATTCAGATTGTTGTGGATGCAGTTAATATAGAATTCATCGAAGGATGTATGGTTATGTACGTATCCTTTCAGTATATAATATAATAGGTTGAAGAAAAAGCTATCCATTATTTTTTCGGTAAATGGCAGTAGTGTATCGATCAAACAATTTCAGATTTATGCTCGTTGTCAAGCTGATAATTCACATTAGAAACATTCTTTTGCTGTTTTTTGTTTGGTTTATTCAGTTCTGAGTTACAGGGTGTTAAAACTGGAAGTGAACAGAGAAAAAATCAGTACATTTTACAGTTTATCGATAAAATCACAAAAATAACTCTGACCGGCAAAACAAATATTTTTGATTGTAACATAAAGCTGGATAGCATATTATGATAGAATGGACAAAATACGAAAAGGAAAAATGTTGTAGCACGTAAGGCTTTCTTGTTACATTTATAGAACCTCATTTAATGTTACCTTATCTGATGTGTAGTAAAAAAAAATGATTTCAGAATTTTTTAAACGTATATATCGACTTTATTTAGTTTTACACCTGCTAAACGTACCTTACATTTAAGGAAAACACAAAGATTAAAAATATTGACTTAAAATACTAATTAAATTCTATTTTTTCCTTTTATTGGGGTTATAACTTCTCTCTTCTTACCAGTAGTAATCACCCATCATGGCTGGATACAATGGCTTTGATGGCGAATTTCCATTGTCCTGATATCTTGGTCGAATCTTTCCTGCTCGTCACTTATAGCTACAAAATTCTCTGGAAAAAATGACAGATGTGGATGGAGGAAATGAATTTTTAATGACATTCAGGCACCAAGCGATTTGTAGGCATCTAATAGTTCAGTAACTAACTGTTGGTAGTTTTCATTCATATTGTTGCCCAAAAATCCTCTTATTACACTAACAAATGAGTTTCCTGCCGTAAAATTAACGTCATCCAGAGATTTTCTGATTTGTGATCCAATAAAAATACCTTCCTTTGATTTGGCATCACTTAACTTGGGGAAGACTTGTTTTAAGTATTTGAATCCATCGCCATCTTTATTCATAGCCTTCAAAGTTTTTCACCAGCACAAGTTTAATGTGAAGAGGAGGCAGAAGGACTTTTTGGGGTCCACAACATATTTTGAGATCTCGGTTGAAATACACTTCTTTCTGGTCAAATTATTGTTATATAATGCTGATTTACTGCACGAATGTCCCATAAACAAAACAAACAAAACAGCAATATTTCGTAAATCCTCCCTGAAGTCCCACTAAAATTCTTTTAACTTTCAAGTCCCCACATATCTACCTACCATTTATACGTGTTGTAGTTTATTTTATCCAAAAGAGTGCACATATTTTCATAACTTTCATCTTCACCGAATGGCCAACTGGTATAGAGGGTTTTAAATTTCCATTATGCAATAACACAGCTTTGAAACTGTATTTAGACGAATCTATAAATTAAAATAAAGTTCCCGCATTAAACCATCAATATCAGTACACGCACACAACGAATTTTGCAATATGTAGAATGCAGAAAACGGAGCATTTTTTTTTCTGAAATTCGTAGTTTTAGGTGCTTAATAAGTTCCATTCCTTGAGACGGGGACCAAGAAGTTCTGACTGTTGCTTTGATGACTCCAGATCACGTACTAAATCATTTAACTCACTTTGAATAATTAAATGTGGATGGGACCTGGAGTAAAAGTAGGGTCGGTGCACTATTTTTCGGAGCTACCTGATGATGCGTTGTCTCCAATATCTTCCATAACAACAGTTTGCGGATCTGAAGGTTCAATCGGCACTAGTAAATCTGCATTATGAGGAACAGGTCGTATTGCAGACTGCAAATTTGGGTAGTCAATTTTGTGCTTTTCCTTTTTGGAATAACATTCAGTGTTTGTCAGGCAATAATAGCAAACGTCTAAATGATTAGTGGGTTCTTGCCATACCATAGGGACTGCATAAGGCATTCTTTTTCTCTTCCCATTCATCCACTGCTCCAATGATACGCTACAACTGACACAGCACATATGGGGAGCTCACTGCTTGTCTTGATATCCAATTAAAACATCAGAATATGGGAAGTAGACTTTTTTTAACATTTTCAAAAAATGAGCTAACCCCCAAATCCCACATCGAAAAACGTTTTTTTCGCTTTTGAAGCAGCTGTTCATAAGAAAGTAATCGCCTTTTCAGGTCTTTTAGTTTCAATTCATAAGAAATCCGATTGCCTTGCCTTTCAATCAGGCCCATAGTTTTCAAACGTACAAATACGCTGTGTCCGAAACCGAAAGATGGCGGGTTCAAATTCTGTTCAGATGTGAAAGAAATTTTCTAGTTGGAAGGATTTCGGCCACCATTTCTTTGTTGGGTCGAAAATTAAGAACAGAAGATTTAGAAGTATCTGGATAATATATCGTGTGTTTTTTTTTAGAGTGATAGAACTTTCGAAAGGGATAACTGTGATTTGACAGAAGGAAGAAGCCATGTTGTTTTGACATTTCTGTTCAGTAAGCATTGACAAATTATCATGAAAAGACTCAAGCCGCAACAACGTTTACAAATTGTTGAAATTTATTTTCAAAATCAGTGTTCTATTCGCCAAACTTATAGAGCACTTCGTGAAATTTATGGTTCATATAATCTTTTCTCTACTCGAATCAACAACAACAACAGGACAAAGAACTGTACGTATAGAAGAAAATATCGCTGCTGTAAGTCATAGTGTTAATGATGATCCTGATTTGTCTATTCGTCGACGTTCACAAATTGGACTCTGTGCATCCACCACATGGAAAATTTTGCGTAAAGATCTTGGTCCACACCCATACAAGATCCAACTGGTTCAAGAACTAAAGTCACTTGACCATAATAAGCGTCGCCTGTTTGCTGATTGGGCCCTAGAACAGCTTGAAGTTGATCCACTTTTGTATCGTAAAATTGTGTTTAGTAATGAAGCTCATTGCTGGTTGAACGGCTATGTAAACAAGCAAAATTGCCGTATATGGAATGAAAACAATCCTCAAGAAGTTCTGCAGGTTCCATTGCATCCTGAATAATGCACTGTTTGGTGTGCTTTACACGCTGGAGGCATCATCGGTCCATATTTCTTTAAAAACGATGCTGGAGCTAACGTTACAGTGAATGGTGCTCGTAACAGATTGATGATAAATGGTTATTTGTTTCAAAATTTGAATGGTATCGACCCGGAAATGTTTTGGTTCCAACAAGATGGTGGTACACCTCATGCTGCTACCGTAACAATTGATTTATTGAAAGAAAGATTTGGCGATAACATTATTTCGAGAAATGTTCCAATTAATTGGCCTCCAAGATTATGCGACATAACTCCACTGAATTATTTTCTTTGGGGTTATGTCAAGTCATTGGCTTATGCTGATAAACCAGAAACAATAGACGGTTTGGAAGCCAACATAACTCGTGTTATTGATGAAATAAGGCCTGAATTAATCGAAAAAGTGGTCCAAAATTGGTCTGGTAGAATGCAGTTCCTCAGAACTAGTCGTGGTGGACATATGCCGGAAATTATTTTTAAAACATAAATGTCATAAAATTATCTTTCAAATAAAAAAAAATTGGCTCCAATCTTAATTTAAATGTGTTTTATTTCAATTTATTTCTCTAAAAAAAACACCCGATATAAATAAAATATCTGGCACTCATCTTGTAATAATTCCTTATTCTTTCAAACGTTCCGAAAATTTTTTGTTATCAGCCCATAATAATTCTAAAAGTTTAACTAATACCTTAAGTACTTAGGCTTCAAACTTTTTCGATGGTCCAGAAGGTTCTTTTTCATTAATATCATTATTTCTTGAATTTTCTAACCATACATATTGTTTCTAATAGAGCATGATGAACTGTAATAATGTACTTCAGCAGCAGTTCATTCCCATTTCAATATATTGCCATGATAATTCTTAGTCCTAAGGGTCAAATCTGATTAACTGCGGAATCATTGGATTTGGCCATTAACCAACGTAACCGAGATATATAAGTTCAAAGATGTCACGGAAGTCCTTAGCAAACTTAATGAACTAGGCAGAAATAACATGATATCTTTGTTTGGACTTTTTTGCACTCAAGAATCGGATAAAACAAGGAAGTTAATATGAAAATCATAAAAGGAATGCTTCAACTTTTTTTATAAGACCAGAACTTCTATCTGGCTTAGGAAAACACTGCATTAAAGAAAATTTAAGGAAGGAAGAGCAATCTGATAGAGAATCGCTCTTCCAGACTTGAACCTTGAGATCTTGATCTCGGCAAGAACATACTTCATCTTATCACAGGTTTCCTTATGGGACATCTCATCTCAGAAAACACTGGGTGAGATGAATGATGAATGCAGATTCTACGATAAGGAAAAATAAACTCCTGGACACCATGTGCCAGGATGCGTCACCATGGGAAGTAATAGTCATGAAATCATAAAAAATGGCAACATCTCAGCTCAGTTCATTCGAACTCTGGGACTGGATGCCTTAGCCTTAGCTCAGATCATACTTTAGAAAGGAGACGCAATATATTAAAAAGTAGTTCAAAATAACAATACACTGATATTATGCTTCCTTATAGATGCGTTATCATCCTCTGTTCGATAACTTATTCAAAGTCCATGTTCATATAGATATCTTCGCGCACAACCCTACATTTTTCACTGAAATTCCCTCGACTCGTCAATTCACAGTTTTCATATTTTCTGCAATTCCTAAAATGAAGGTTTCTTTCCAGCTGGAATCATGGTTCAAAGGTGGCAGCAACAAAAACTCGACATCGGGGAGCAGGCCGACTTCGCTGGCTATTTCCGGTCTGAACTCGGATCAAGACCTGGGGGAGCCGGATGACTCGATTCGGGAATACGAGAAGCTGATCAACAGCATGAGCGAGAAGGAGGTGAACGCCAAATTTGAGGAAATGCTGGTAAGACAAGAATAGATTCATTAAACTCACTCCTAAACTACTAAAGCTTGAGGAATGTTTTGCCAAATGTCTGTCAAAGCACCTCTTTTTAAGCCTGCAGACTCCAGCAGGTCAGAATCTTCATTTTGCTTATTTCTATACTTCGTTGTCGTTTTAAAGCAGTCTTGCTTATTGTTGCCATTTTTGACAGGTTAACCGTATGTAGACACTTAACTTAATACATCAGTACATATACAAAAACGCTTTTTTTCCCTTTATATATTGTTTTACGTACTTATGCATTTAAAATTCTGAGCACTAGATATGATAGCTCTCTACCCTTGACGTATCGATCTACCTTTCAAGTAATCGTTCTAAAGGGTTATTCATTTAGAGGTACTTTTTGTGGTGGGGATTTAATTGCAGATTGCGCATACCTCGTGTTAACTGAAGTGCCATTTCTGTTCAGTAGTGTTCGACAATTCATAATGGAAAGACTTAGCCCGAAACAGCGTCTACAAATTGTTCAACTTTATTACAAAAAGGTCGGTCGGCTTCAGTTCTTGCACTAGTTGCATTTTGTAAGCTTGTAAAGAAAGATCCTTACGTAAAATACGCCAAGTTGTTGAATATGACAGGCCAAACTGTTGAGAACGGTGACGAATTGACACTTCACGGTCTTCGCGTACACTCTCCGTTACCGCCCCTATATTTCCTTCACTAGGTGCCGGGTGTAGTCTATTTGGTCGAGTATTATCCAATAATGAAAATTGGGTCTCAAACATACGGATGGTAGAGCTGATTGTGCTTTCGATTAGGCCGATTATGTGGACCATAAATTGCTCTAAGCGCACGATACACATTCCTCGTAGAACGCCCATTTTCGCAATAAAGTTGAACAATTTGTAGACGCCGTGCCGTGTTAAGTCTTTCCATTATGAATTGTCAAACACTACTGAACAGAAATGGCGCTTCAGTTAACACGAATCATGCGCAATCTGCAGTTAATCCCCACCACAAAAAGTACCTCTAAATGAATCACCCTTTATAAGGATTATCTCTGGCATTCAATAAATTTCAAATACTCTAACAATTCCCAGTTATAAATATGAATAAAGACATTAACGATAAGTCTGACAAGTTGAAGAAACATTCAAATAAATACTTTTGAAATCTTGTGATAGGTATAGAACTTTCTATAGGTATAACTGTGATTTGACAGAAGATAGAAGCCATGTTGTTTTGACATTTCTGTTCAGTAAGCATTGACAAATTATCATGGAAAGATTCACGCCGCCACAACATCTACAAATTGTTGAAATTTATTTTCAAAATCAGTGTTCTATTCGCCAAACTTATAGAGGCACTTCTTGAAATTTATTGTTTACATAATCGTCCATCAAAGCAGCTCATTCGTCGAACTATCGATAGATTTCGGACAACATTTTCTCTACTCCATACAACAACAACAAGACAAAGAACCTTACGTACAGAAGAAAATATCGCTGCTGTAAGTCATAGTGTTAATGATGATACAGATTTGTGTATTCGTCAACGTTCACAACAAGTTGGACTCTGTGCATCCACCACATGGAAAATTTTGCCTAAAGATCTTGGTCTACACCCATACAAGATCCAACTGGTTTAGGAACTAAAGCCACTTGAACACAATAAGCGTCGCTTGTTTGCTAATTGGGCCCTAGAACAGCTTGAAGTTGATCCACTTTTTTATCGTAAAAACGTGTTTAGTGATGAAGCTGATTTCTGGTTGAACGGCTATGTAAACAAGCAAAATTGTATAGGGGTGAAAACAATCATCAAGAAGTTCCGCAGGTTCCATTGAATCCTGAAAAATGCACTGTATGGTGTGCTGTAATTACTCGAAAAAGTGGTCAAAAATTGGTCTGGTCGAATGCGGTTCCTCAGAGCTAGTCGTGATGCATCAATCCATCTTCTGTTAAATTTTTGATATAATCGTTGTTGCTGGTATATGATTCTTGTTTGTAACCTCAAAAATGTCTTGGGCGTCAGTGATAGTTAGGGAGCTCGCTATTTACTGGAAATAATTTCTTCATCAGCAAATTCTTGCATATTGTTATTATTAAGCCTAGGTTGGCCTATTTCAGCTTTTATTTAGGTTCTTGTTGGTGGTCTAATTTTAGTGCTTCTGTCGTCACTTTATTCCTTTTACATCATTTGTTTGATTTACTTCTTATCATATATTAGGAGTACAAATAAGTTTCCGCCGTTTTATTGTAGATGGCGCGGCACGGAGTTTCGGTTAGCTTTCGAAGATGATAACCGGCTTAAAAAATAGTTTGGATATTAAAAAACAACATTACCTATTAATATCATTGATTTTATATTGGTAAAATATAATTTTTATAAATTGAAAATGTCAAAATTTGAGCCAAGTAAGCGTCATTTGCGGGAAATATTAGTTTACTTCTTTAATTTAAAGAAATCTGCTGCTGAGGCGCATCAATTGCTCGTAGAAGCATATGGTGAGGGTGCTTTGAGTGAGAGAACGTGTCGAGAGTGGTTTCAAAAGTTTAAAAACGGTGATTTCGACGTAAAAGACAAAGATCGCAGTGGAAGGCCAAAAATTTACGAGGATGCAGAATTGGAGGAATTATTGGAGGAAGATTCATCTCAAACACTTGCTCTAACATTAGAAGTCACTCAGCAAGCTGTCTCACATCGTTTAAAATCATTAGGAATGATTCATAAACAAGGAAATTGGGTTCCGTACGGCGGAAACTTATTTGTACTCCTAATAATATGATGTAACTGCTCAAAAATTGATGTGGATTTTCGAAAGAAAACTGACTTTTGGCAAATTATCTACTTCAATTTTTGAGCAGTGTATTGAGGTTGTATCCTTTGTTATATCATTACTCTCTTGATCTACGTTTCAAATATTCGAGTTTCATGAGTAATTACCTCCAGTGGAATCCTTTTTGTTGATAACAAAGACTGACGATCTATTTTACCATATGAACGTTAACTTCGAAAAAAGAAATTAGGGAGCAAAAATTATTTAATCATTTCTCTCTCTGATATAATTTCGTCATTCCATGGCAGACAGACAATTGCCATATCTTGAAGCAATTCCCTATATAGCCTTTATCACTCTCCATGAGAAATTATTTATTACCTGGTGATAACTTCAAAAGTTCAATAGGATCACTCCAAACTTCACCAGCGATATCTTGAAATTGTATCAAGATCAATACCTCAAAATTTCGATGATCTGTTCAAATTTGGAATGTTTCCATCTCCTTTATCCCACTTAAGTAATTTGGGATTATTCCAAAACTCGCACGAAAATAACGGAGTTCCTGGTAAACATAAAAATAAAGGTGACATGAAAAAATGCGACGATGATATTGATCGAACAAAACTGGGTCAAGGTACTGCAATATTTTCGAATAATATACGGATCTGTGAAACCTTTATCTGAAGAAATATGTGCGGGCAATTTGTGACTCCATTTATTTCGGCCTAGACGTTTTGCTATATCAACAAACTGATTTCTCTAGAAAATGCATTTGTGTTCGAGAATTTGGAAAAATACCATTGAAAATTGAAACTTAAGCTTGCTATCGACTATGTAAATATATCAGTAGATACTTTTTTGAAAATGAAGCGAATAATGTGGTGAAAGAATCATAGAAATCGACCATAAAGAAGAAAAATTAAGAAAATGGTGACAATAATGAGGTTATTTAAATATTTTAATATTAGCCTTCTACATATTTAATTTGAAATAATTATATTTAATAATTATAATTTCAGGAATTAAATTAAATTAATGTCATATAAATACCACTTATATCAAACGACATATAAAATAAACATTCATTATAAGACATCCAAATGATATAACAAAATCCAATAAATAAAATTTTTTAACCAAAATCCTATAAATTAAATATTTTGAGTAGACAAAATTTTGTTTCTGCTCATCAATCTTATGAAAACAGATATCTTTCGATTAATTTCGATGGGTTTAAGTTGATTGTATTTTGACGTTTGTGGCAAAGAGTTTTACTTCAAGGGCACTTGTATGTAGTTATGTCGATGATGAATTAGCTTTGTTTATCCAATGAAATTTGAATATCAAAACAGATTTAATCTGTTAGTCTTCTACAATTTTAATTTCAAAAAATTTAGTTAAGAAACTTTAAGAATTAAATTAATGTCTTTATAAACACTGCTCATATTTAATAGACGTATAAAATCGAAATTCATCATACAATGTCAAATGGAATTAAGAAAAACCAACGAATTTATATTGTCAATTAAAATTAATGAATAAATAGACAAACATTTTTTGTTTCGTTCCAGGATGCGTACTGAACTCTTCAGACAAACGTACGAAGCCCTGTTACAAAATGTATTGTTTTCTGATCCCATATTCATGAAAAATAATTTATTTATAATATTATATTTATATTTTGTATTTATATTTATTATTATTTATTTTTCATAAATATAGGATCAGAAAACAATACATTTTGTAACAAACAGGGCTTCGTACGTTTGTTTGAAGAGTTCAGTACGCATGCCTGGAACGAAACTAAAAATGTTTGTCTATTTATTTATTAATTTTAATTGACAATTTATATTCGTTGGTTTTTCTTAATTCCATTTGATATTGTATGATGAATTTCGATTTTATACGTCTATTGAATATGAGCAGTGCTTATAAAGACATTAATTTAATTCTTAAAGTTTCTTAACTAAATTTTTTTAAATTAAAATTGTAGAAGACTAACAGATTAAATCTGTTTTAATATTTAAATTTTGTAATAATCCTTCTATCAAGTAAAAAACCGTTCCTTATTATTTTATCCAATAAGATAAACTAACGAAGATTGTAAGGAATTAAAGTAAAACACTCGTAATACACTATGATAACAACGAACTATAATTCTTGGTTTACTGTATATAAACTAAGTTGAAAGGTATGCTTATTACACTAAAAACAAATGTTATGAATTTGCCAATAGTTTGGCAATCGAATGTTTTACTATATCGATAATAACCGCGATAGCTTGGACCGAAATGTCACAAGCTACGTACGACAAATTTGACTATCCGAATGATGGTGCATAATGTAGCAAAGGCTACATGCGACAAGTTTGACTATTACTAGAATAATAATGATTTTACAGTCTTTTCAAAGACTGAACGTTAGAGGTGATCGAACAAAAAGAGGGAAATTATCGTAATTGATTGGAGGGTCCATTTAGAGATGGACTTAATGAACAAAATAAACCTTCTTATTGGTTACAGAAATTCCGAATGCTGTGTCGTGTCAAATTAACAGGCATAAATATATCAAAATCTCTAAATGACTTTCCATGTTTTCTGAGGCCATATATAATCATTAGAAAACAAATAATCTGAAGTGTAAACAGTCCCATCGGCAATTCTCAAAACTGTTAGATCGAAATATCAACGTAAAAGACCCAAGCATCGATGACAAACTAATGCCGAACGACAGGGTCGTCTCTAATGAGACGGAACAGAGGTCAAGAATAGAACCTTGAAATATCAAAGCTTTATCCATAATTCAAGTTGCTCAAGGGAAAAGACGTGTAGGTCTGCATTCTGAGAAGAGCTGAATCAATAATATACACGGTGTCCAAGTTATCTCTGGCCAAATTTCACAAGGTGATTTTACAGGCAATTTACAACACAAAATTTCCTGTAGAGTATGGTCCAATTGTCTATCGTTATACAGTTATTCAAGATTCTACTAATTTTTAAACTTTTTACAATTTTTTCACTAAAAACATAGCATTAACTTGAAAACTATCATCTGAATCAAAATTTAGGCTACACCATTGGGAAGAGCGGAAAATTCTCCTTAGGCTAGAGTGGTTTCGTGGTGATTTTTGTCAAGTACTCACATATTATAGGGTGGTTAAGGAAACAATTATTATATAGCCCGTCTAGAAAGTATCCGGAAAAAACAAAGCTCGATTGTAATTATTTAGTATATATTTTTAATTCTTGAATTAGAAAATGATGACAAAATATTCATCTTATTTACTTATACTACCTCCATTTAACTGTAAACACTTGACTAAACGTTGAGGTACACCCAAAACTAGATCATCTCAATAATTTTCGGTGATTTTAGTCCAGGACTGTAAATCTGACTGAATTAAATGATCTTTATTTCGTGGCACTGCTCGTTCAACTTCAATCTTCATTAGTCCCCCATATGTTTTCAATGGGACTAAGATCTGGTAAAGCTGCTGGCCATGAAATGGTTGTCACTTGGTGTTCTTGCATTCAAGCTTGAGTATAGGCCGAAGTATGGCATCTTGCATTATCCTGCTGAAAACGCCACTCCCCTGAATTCCGTATACTTTCTAGAAGGACTACAAAATTCTCTTCAGCCATAATCTTTGGTCAAAGTTTACTCTAAATTCCGGTCCGTAAAATGATGTGAAAAGCTGCCTGAGATTTATTCTTGGAGGTAGAAGAAAATAGTCCTGCAATTTTCCTTCTTTTCAGAGCGACATGAATCTGAACGAAGACAAGCAGAAACCCCTGCGCAGCATGGACATGAAGCAGAAGCGCAAGATGCTCCTGATGAAATGCAAAGGTTCCATGCAGGGCCCTGATCACAAGTTCGACAAGCCGCAGGAGTACCACGCCTACCTTGATCAGTACTCAAAGTCGGAATACCAGTCCCTAGGAAAATTGCTCAATTGCGTGGAGTCCCTGAGGATATCTTTGACGAACAACACGTTGGGGTGGGTGAACGATTTCGGTTCGGAAGGGCTGAACAAGATACTGAAGGTGTTGGAGATTGCCTTAAAAAAGTAAGTATTGTTTCATAGAATTTATACAGAATTTACACAAGATGGCCCACTTGAAATAGTCCTGCCAGATACTTCCGTGAGTATTAGTTTTCCCGGAAAACCCACAGACAGGTAAATTTTTAATTGGAGTAGGGGCATCTTTTGATTGCAAATTCCCCGAACTTAGAAACGAAGAATTTTCGAAGATGAAAAAAAAAACAAGTCATCTTCTGTTTTGAGGGGGACGAATTTCAGTCATGAGTTTGTGCCGAAAAAACCATGAAGGTGGCATCAACCACCAACATTTTTTGAATAGGAAAGGGATGTCGAGTGTTGGTTAGTTTGAAAGTTATTTAAGTTCTGTACACAACCCAGTTAAAGTTTCCAAAATCGGTTCATTATTCACGGAATAATGTAATATTGAACTCACCGTCAAAAGGTAATGTTGAACAGACATTTGAACCGCCCAACCTCGAGAACCTAAGAGTTTCGAAGAATCCAAAAATAATTTTCAAGTTTTGTATTAGATAGAAAGAATTCCTTTGACGATATTATTCCGAAAAAAGCACCTGATAGTGGTAACAACCCCCAATTCTTTTTTTAAGGGAAAGATAAGGCGGACATGTTTTAGTTGAAAAGTTTTTTCGTTCTCTAAAGATCCTATTTGAAATTTTCAGATTCCGTGAGTTCTATGAGTTCATTTTCTAATAGGTTGTCCTCGGTTTCCAGAATGTTAGTAATCATTGGATCAATGATGTCGTCTAATAAATTCATATAAGTTGTTCCGTCAAGATTCCCATCGATAAAAATTGGTCCGACAATATGGTTTCCTAATATTCCTACCCAAACGTTTAATTTTTGGGAAATTTGTGTATGTGCCTCCATGAATAAATGAGGATTACTATCATTCCAGTACCGACAATTATGTCTATTCACTTCCCCATTCAACATAAAGGAACACTCGCCAGAAAAGATTGTATTGTAGATGTGGGATATTATTCAGTTACTCACTAAATTGTTCACAAAACTGAGTCCGACGGTCAGGCTCATCTTCATTCAACTGTTGCACCAGCCTTATCTTGTAAGGGTGAAATTTATGAGCTTTCACAATTCGATGAACGCTAGATTTCGGAAGATTAGATGCTCGTTCTTATAGATTGCCGATTATCCATCCGTAAATGTCCGAAATACTGCTATTTCAATAGCTTCATTTCGGACTGGACCCTCAACTTCGTGTTTCTTATTCTGAATAGAACTAGTAGTTTCCATTTTAATCATCAAATGCTTAACATATTGGTGGCTCCCATTTTTTTCTGGATGATTATTATTAAAATACATTGTAGTTAATCTAGAATTTTCGTCATTACGATAGTATAATTTGAGAATTACTATTCTTTTTTCCATAGAATAGACCATTTTCGCCCTTGTAAGTCTCAAACCCAATTATGATGCAGAAACGAAAGACTGAAGAACATTTGAGAAAGAATCTTCGAAAAAATAGAAATATTTAATGAATTTCATGCGTTTCATACATTTTCCAATCATGAACGATAAGAAAATCGAATGTTTTCGAAGTAAGAACATTCAAAACCTCAAATTGTTCTGCCATTAACTAAAAAAATTTGAAAATTTCAACTGCGATGTTTAGAGAACAGAAAAAACTTCTCAACTAAACCATATCCAACATCACCCTATTAAAAAAATATTGGGGTTTTTTGCCATCTTCAGGTGGTTTTTTCGGAACAATGTCGTTAAAGGATTTCTTTCTCCCTAATACAGACTTACATAACTTGAAAATTATTTTTGAATTCTTCAAAACTCTTAGGTTTTTAACTTTGGGCAGTTCAAGTGTCTGTTCAACATCACCTTTTGACGGTAAGTTCAATATTACATTATTTCGTGAATAATGAACCGATTTTGGAAATTTAAACTGGGTTGTGTATAGGACATAAATAACTTTGAAACTAACCAACACTCGACATCTTTTACCTATTCAAAAATGTTGGGGGTTGATGCCACCCTCATGAGGATGGTTTTTTCCGAAGAAACTCATGATGGAAATTCTTCTCCCTAAAAACAGAAGTTGAAATCTTCGAAAATTCTTCGTTTCTGAGTTCTGGCGAGGTCAAATTTTTGTTGGGACACCCTGTATGTGTATTATTTAACTGAAGTGTGTACAGTGCTGCCAGTAGAGACAGCACTGTTTAAAAAAATGGGAACTTCCCGTTGTTCAGTTATCAAAAAATCTGACATTTTCAACAGCGCAACAAAAAATATTTTGCATGAAACTCAAAACAGTTCAAACTGGATGTTATCGACAGATGCCCAATCTGTTACTATCTAAATTTAATGTTTTTAGAGCCATCTTTTGAATATTGACCGAATTAATTTGTTCTCCTAATATTAACAATTCACAATAACAAGTTTTCAAGACTACCTATCTGTGGTACAGTTAAACATACTCAGTTTCGTCCAAACTCATGCACTTTATATCCTAAAACAATATTCCTCATTCAGCAACGACACAAAATTGCAATGGGAGTGCCTGAGATGCACAGAAAAATACATGAACAACACCATAGGACTGAAGTCATTCTTGAACAACACCAAAGGGCACAACATAGTGGCAAGATGTCTTAACCACGAGAAACCTCAAGTTATGATACAGGCTCTTAGGGTAGGTAAATTGTCTTGAATATTTTATTCGCATTTTTCAGATTCAAGAATTCGAAACGAATATAAACTGAAAATTACTTTGAAGGTTTATACGAAAACTCAAATTTAATCTAAAAATCTCTTTAAAGTTATTTAAAATCAAATTAAAAAAATTTAAATATTAAAACAGATTTATTCTGTTAGCCTCCTATTAATGTTAAGAAAAATTATTCAAAAACTTTTAGAATTAAATTAATGTCTTATAAGCACTGTTTAAATTTAGTACACATATAAAATAGAATGGAATAAAAAACCCAACAAATATAAATTGTCGATTAAAATTAATTGATGAATATTTGAAGGAGACAAAATTTTGTTTCTGATCCTATATCGGGTGTTTTTTTTAGAATGATAGAAATTTCGATAGGGATAACTGTGATTTGACAGAAGTTATGTCAAACAACCATGTTGCTTTGACATTTCTGTTCAGTAAGCATTGACAAATTATCATGGAAAAGACCCACGCCGCAACAACGTTTACAAATTGTTGAAATTTATTTTCAAAATCAGTGTCCTATTCGCCAAACTTATAGAGCACTTCGTGAATTTATGGTTTACATAATCGTCCATCAGAGCAGCTTATTCGTCGAACTATCGATAGATTTCGGACAACATTTTATCTACTCGATGCAACAACAACAACAAGACAAAGAACTGTACGTACAGAAGAAAATATCGCTGCTGTAAGTCATAGTGTTAATGATGATACAGATTTGTGTATTCGTCAACGTTCACAATAAGTTGGACTCTGTGCATCCACCACATGGAAAATTTTGGGTAAAGATATTGGTCTACACCCATACAATAACTAGCTGGTTTATGAACTAAAGCCACTGGGTCCTAGAACAGCTTGAAGTTGATCCACTTTTTTATCGTAAAATTGTGTTTAGTGATGAAGCTCATTTCTAGTTGAACGGCTATGTAAACAAGCAAAATCGCCGTATATGGAGTGAAAACAATCCTCAAAAAGTTCTGCAGGTTTCATTGCATCCTGAAAAATGCACTGTATGGTGTGCTTTACACGCTAGAGGCATCATCGATCTATATTTCTTTAAAAACGGTGCTAGAGCTAATGTTACAGTGAATGGTGCTCGTTACAGATCGATGATCAACGATTATTTGTTTCAAAATTTGAATGGTCTCGACCCAGAAGTGTTTTGGTTCTAACAAGATGGAGCTACACCTCATGCTACTACCGTAACAATTGATTTATTGAAAGGAAGATTTGGCGATAACATTATTTCGAAAAATTGTCCGATTAATTGGCCTCCGAGATCATGCGACATAACTCCACTGGATTATTTTCTCTGGGGTTGTGTCAAGTCATTGGTTTATGCTGATAAACCAGAAACAATAGACGCTTTGGAAGCCAACATAACTCGTGTTATTGATGAAATAAGGCCTGAATTACTCGAAAAAGTGGTCCAAAATAGGTCTGGTCGAATGCGATTCCTCAGAGCAAATCATGGTGGACAAATGCCGGAAATTATTTTTAAAACAAATGTCATAAAATTATCTTTCAAAAAAAAAATTGGCTTCAATCTTAATATAAATGTGTTTGTTTCAATTTAAAGTTCTATCACTCTAAAAAAATACACCCGATATTTATGAAAACCAAATATTTTTCAAAAATGCGAAACATAATTTTAAGAACTTCTCCAAAACTTATTTATTTGAAATATTTAATATATTTAAATAAGTTACTTCAAAAACCTCTTAAAACATGTAGCACATCATCAAAAAACAATTTGAAATCAAATAAGGTCTTCGTCAGTACAACTTCACATTTAAAAAACAAATCAATTAACCAGAAAAACCTCGTGGTATCCTTGTTGAACAAACACTAAAATTAGAGAACTTTAAAAATCTAACGTATTCTATGTTCATCACAAAAATCACACAAAGCTTGTTAGGTATTTTGTGGCCTTATTTTTCATTTGTAAAGTTGGCCTGACGAAGACCTTATTGATTTCAAATTGTGTTTTGAGGATGTGCTACATCTTTTGAGAGATTTTTGAAGTAACTCATTTAAATATCTAAATATGTTGAATATTTCAAATAAATTATTTTTGGAAAAGTTCTTGAAATTATGTTTTATATTTTTGAAAAGGATCTGATTTTCATAAATATAAGATCAGAAACAAAATTTTGTCTCCTTCACATATTTATTTATCAATTTTAATTGACAATTTTGTTGGGTTTTTTAGTCCATTTGATGTTATGAGTTTTGATTTTATATGTCTTCTAAATTTGAGCAGCGCTTATAGGACATTAATTTAATTCTAAAAGTTATTGAATAAAATTTTTTGAATTTATAGGAGGGTAACAGATTGAATCTGTTTTGATATATAAATTTCGTTATAATCCTTCTCTCTTCTTATAATTTTATTGATTGAAATTGGCTTCAATCTTAATTTAAATGTGTTTTATTTCAATTTAAAGTTCTATCACTCTAAAAAAACAACCGATAGTTTATTCTAGTTATGGTCTAAAATATTCAAAAATCAGCTTTCGGAGATTTTTGACATACATCATATTCACTTATTTTGCAGATTTTGGCACCTTTATGTTTGGTGCCGGGAACGGATGAAATGACCACAGGACTGGAGAAGACTCTGAGTGCTGTGACTAGGGTCGCCGAAGATAAGAAAATCGAAAGGTTTGCGCCGATAGTGAACGGCATAACTAAATCAAACAATGCTGACCTACAGGTAAGTCTTGTAAGGAAATGTGATGTGTCTGAAAGTGCCCAAATCAAACAAATTTGATTCTACTATTTCTGAAGTGCTTGCATCAGGTTATTTTGATTTTCACAAATATTATTCTTAATATAATACAATAATTGTTTCGCTTACACACAAGTTTCTTTAGGTAGGTGATATTTTACAGTTTTGAATAACTAAATTTGTTTTCGAAATCGGCTTCTATTTGTACACTGGCGAGCAGAAAAAACGGGTCACTTGATCATAACTGCTCGAATACCTTTCTTAGTAAAAATTTTGACGAGAATCATGAAATTTCTGAAATGGTAGGGCAAAGAGAATTGCCCAAAGGGAAATGAAACTTTTTTTTCGATTTGTACAAAAATAATAAGCTTCTTTTGACAGTATGACGTGTGACCTCCCCTAGCTCTCATTACAGCTTCCAATGCTTCGGAATGCTCGTGATGAGCTCTTAAATATTCTCTTGTGGATTATTTCTTCCATTCATGACGAAGGGCTTCACGGAGCTCGCGTAAATTATTGGGCAATGGAACCAAAGTACTGACTCGCCTTCCCAGTTCGTCCCATGGATGTTCGATGGGATTCAAAATTCAAGTCCAACCTCATTCTGGTACGCTGTAACTATTCGAACAGTATGTGGGCGTGCATTGTCTTGCATAAAGATTCCATGCTCTTCCAGAAATGATATATAAGTTACAACATGGTCCGTAAGAATTTCCTCTATGTACCTAACTGCTGCTAAAAATACATTCATTGAAACCAACTCTGTGTGGCCCTCTAAAGACACACCTCCCCAGACCATAATAGATCCTCCACTGAATGGAACTCGCTCCTCTATACAGGCGTATCTTTCTCCTGGACGTCTATAGACGCATCTACGATCATCAGCTCCTGGAATGCGGAATCTAAATTCATCAGAGAAAAGGACCTGGGCCCACTGAGCTTCTAACCTGTTTATGTAATCTCGTACAAACTGAAGACGCGCAATTCGATGCTCTCTGAGCAGTTCTGGACTTGTCGCAGGTTTGTATGGTTGTAAATTCGACTCTGAGAGGCGTCCTCTCACGGTTCATTCACTTACGTTTACCTGACGTACCTCCATCAATCGATTTCGAACTTCAACAGCAGTAAGATGGCAATTTCAAAGACTTGTGGAAACCATGAATCTGTTATCCCTTAACGTTGTGCACCGTCTTTCCAGGTCTTCTGGTCAGCCTGCCTGATGCCTTGTCAATATTCTTTGGACTGTAGATAGGGTAAAATTCATTCTTCTATCAACAGATTTCTGGCTCAGCCCATTTTCAATAAGTGCCACTTTTTTCGCACAATCTTCAATTGGTAAACTGATTTTATGAAATTGTTTCTTTCAGAGTGTGTAAAACAAACTTTTCAACGACCATTGTTGAACGCAACTGATTAACGATGAATTTATCGTGAAGAATTATTCGAAGATGGTTTCCTTTATCAAGTTTTTTAACCCATATGTCTACTTTTTGCGCACATTTAGTTGATTTTCTAATGAAAGATAAATGATAAACAAAATATTGAATTTAAACACGTGAGTCTTTTGGAAAAACAGAGTTAAATCTTATTCAGCCGTTTTTTTGCTCGTCAGTGTAGGTACAAAAATTTTAACCTAAGTTCGGAAGTTCATAATAAAATAAGGAGGATTTACAACCACTTTCTAAATACCAGATACGTCCCAACATAGTGGAAAAAAGGATTTTTTATAACAATTCACAAACACGGCACAGACTGTTACCAAGTGTCTAGCTATCGGCCAATCAACTCTTTTGCCGTTTCTAGGAAAAACATTTGGAAGAATCGTGAAAATGTGTCTCTAAGATTCATTTGGACAAAACATCCCTCTTTTACACTTTGACTTCAAGAAAAGTCATTCAACCATCCACCCATTAGTAGCTCTAATATCGAACGTACAAACCACAAAAAAAGGTCTCAAGTCAGCAGCCATATTTATAGACATAAAGAAAGTATTTGATGATGTGTGGCACGAAAGTCTTCTACACAAACTCCATTAATTTGACGTCCCAGTTTACCTAAAAAATATATGAAACTTCTTAAGGAACAAAAGTACGAGGAGACAAGAATTTTTGGACATCGTGTACTCCTCAACGAGGTATACCACAAGGCTCTCCATTGTCACCACTTCTGTACAATATTCACGTACACATATCTGCAAAGTAACAGAAGAACTGAAAAGTTACATCCTCCAATACGGTGATGACACAACGCTCATAACACAGCAAGAATCTGAAAGATACAATGGAAAAACTACAGAACCTATTTAACAAAATCATGACTTGGATGAAATAATGAAGAATTCTACCAAACCCTGACAAATCTAAATTAATAATATTTGGCCATAAATTAACAATTTACCAACTATCAGAATGCTGCAACATAATATATAAAAGGTCAAACACTCTAAATACCTAGGAATCACAGTGGATAATAAGACCAACTTCAAAATACATTCCTGTAATAAAAAGAGAAAAATAATTGCTAGATCAAAACACCTCTGATCCCTTACCTACAAAAACCACGGCACAAACCTCACAACAGCTTCTAGAATCTACCAAACTATATGAACACCTATATTAGAATATGGACATCTAATATATAAAAACTGTAGAAGGCCCACCCTTAATAATAACGAAATAGCAGAACGCAGTAGTTTGTGAACTTAGATTAAAATACGTCATAACCCACCAAATGATCTTCTCTATGAAATAATAAAAATAAACCCGATTCTCAATAGATTTCAAACCTTATGAAAGAAATTTGTGAGCAGACCAACCTCCAAATCCTTCAGGCCGTTATTATACAAGATCCGAAACAAGAACAAAACAAAAGAAAAAAACCCAATCAAACACCTAAAGGATTGCAATAGGAAACCTTTTCGGCATAGGCTATAGATAGGATCCTCAATTTCACACTTGGAATTTTTTTTTACTTACAAATAATATATACAATTCCTTATGTAGGAAAAACTATATACACACATCGTCAAAAGTCATCATTGAATCTCTGCGCAACAAATTTGGGGATAATTTCATTTATCAGGACGATAACGCCCCACCACACCGCACAAGAAGGGTTAAAAACATTCTTCAAGAGAACAATATCCAGAGAATGAACTGGCCAGCAAACTCACCAGACATGAATACAATTGAGCACGTATGGGATTACTTAGGGAGAGCAATATCCAATCGCCAAAACCCACCTTCAACTTTCCAGGAATGTATTTTAGCCCTTCAGGAAGAATGGAACGATATGCCTGAAAATTTCATTGATGACTTGATTCGAGGGATGCCTAGGCGTATTGGGCAGTTGATTGAAAGAAGAGGTGGTAATACGGACTATTGAATTTGGATTCAGTTGTGGAATAACTGTAAGTAATAAAAATAAATAATCGATAAATTTTAATTTTTTCTTATTTTTCCTATTTTGTCTCATCCTGCATTAAGCAAAGAGTAACAAACAAAGGTTTTCTATCAAATATATTGCAGTTGAAATACTGGAAACTATTAATCTCATTTCCAGAACAAAGATTGTTTATTTATAAGGAGGCCAAGGCTTTTGACGATATGTCTATATAAAAAAATCTATTTTATATTGGGAGAAAGACGCAAGTCGTTAGCTATTTGCTATAGCAATAAATATATTTTATCTCTGGAATGACCTTATTTGAAATATATCACTTTAAAAACCTCATAAGTGCCTGTCTGGTAGTTTTGGAGAAAAATCTTTGTAGATTTTTTAAAATTTACATACTTAAAAATGTGAACTTTATCAAGTGTTTCAATCAACTATAAAGGTTTATTAATTATGAAAATAAGAAATCAAAATTTATGAAAGACTAATTTCGATTAACAATCTTCAAATGAGAACTCTTCGACATAAAATCTGAAAGGGTAGTGAGATATATTGAAGAAAAACAGTTTTAAAGAAGTTAACATTGTAACATTAAAGTCTGAATACGTATCGGCTTTTCTTATCTACCTTCTGGAAGATACGCCACTGATTCTTATCGGATTTCAACGTGTTTTTTTGCTAAATGTTTACGCGCCATTGATCATCAAAGGGCGTGTTCAGAGGAGGGGGTTCGTTGACGTCGATTTTTTGCAAATTTCCAAGGAATTATTTTTCAGTTCATATGTTTGAACGATTAAATTAATACGGAAATATTTTGGAAGTAAATTCAGTTACAATTTCGTATATTATTTATTTATTGTAATTGTTAATTCCTAATGGAATTAAATAAGAGTATTTTCAATTGAATTATATTTGTTGTGATGAATTTAGGTTTTCAGTGAAGTGTGAAAAAGTTTAGTGAATTGTTGAGTTATAAGTAATTTATAATTTTGTTATTGTTTTTTCTTTTGTGATATCATGAAGATAAAGAAAATATGGAAAAAACATAAAAATATCATCCTGAAACAAGTAGTAAGTAAATATAAAATTTCAGTGGATTTGAAGTTCCCTCAAGAACTATCAAATAATTAACTGGATCATCAGTAAATAAGGATAAAAGACTTTTACAAAGTTGAATTTAAAACGTCAAATTTATCTGAAAGAATATAAATACCCGTTGATAATGTTGAAAATCTTCAATGTATCTTTCTGTTACATTTAATTCTTTCTTTTTACTAGAATCTTATGTTTTCTTCCCTTTCATCATTAACGATAGATTTATTTTTATTTCTTATGTTTTTCTTATTTATTATGTTAGAAGAATTTCTTATTTATTTTTTGTTCATAACTTTTTATCGTACTATTCATCTCATTTTTATGTCCCTCAATTTTTGTCATCTCTTAGTTTCAAATTTTCGAACGCTCTTGTATGGAAGAAATAAAGTTCTATTTTATCATTCATGTACAACCAAATCTAATCTGCACATATTTGCTTCCATTGTTTCCTTTATTCTAATTAATTTGATTGCCACAGGTAAAATTGTCCCAACTTTTTTATATAAAAAAAGATAATGATAACAAAGCAGAACCAAAACAAGCATAACCAAATTTTGGAGGCCTTATATTTCTCAAAGTGAATCGTTAACTTTTTTTTAAATTTTGGCCAAGGGGCATTAGTCAGAGTTGACTACCGGTATCTTATTGTATCAGATTATAAAGGGTCTTTCATTAACAGCGCCCCATTTTGTTTTGTAAATAACGACCAAGAATTGGAGTTACAGCACGTAAAGTTAGTGTAACAGATCGCTATTTATCATAATATTAATTATAATTTTGATTATTTGTAAACGTTGTTGGAGTGTGTACCTTTCCATGATTAAATGGTAGACATTGACTAACACAACTGTCAAAGTCACAAATAAACAATGGCTGTCATGCGTGAGTAATATCAATTTAAAAATGGGGCGTTCCCATCGAAAGACCCTTTATTTCTTCTATGATACGTATTGTACATCTGAGAGAACACTTATGTTTCAAAAGATGTAATTGAGGAATTGAGAATTTTTTCGTGATATTAAATGTTACCACAGTTTTGATGTGGGTAAGATGCTTCACATTATTATGGTGGGAAAGCGTGTATCGTTTAATTTTTTGTAATGGCATAATTTTTAATTGTCAAATGTCAAAATATGCCAGCTTCAAAAGTAACAGCTGTCTAGATAGCGGGCTTTTCAAAATGAAACCTCTTATTGGAAAACCTTTTACACACAGGGGGTTTTCATTAGTGGGCCTTTTCTTTAAACAGAAATTTAAATTCCCCCGAAATGAATCATTTCTTCAAAAGTTGCAAAATAAGAGTGTATTTTCGTCTCGAAGTTAACATAAATTTCTGATCCGGACCTGTCCTAAAACTCCTAGACTCCGCGATATTCCGGGTAATATCCGAACAGCTTCGGCTGTTTTGAAATATTTTATTAGATTTAGGTACAGGGTAGGTCAGTGAAGACGGACGTTTTTGTAACGGCTAGTGGTGCCTCGAGCATGTTTCGAACTTACAAAAAATTTGTAATAGTTTTCTCCTAGCAAGGTAATATTGTCAATGAAGGTTTCCTGCCTTAATCCCAGATCCATGAAAATTTAACGAAATCCATTTAAATACTACATAATTTCATTACACTTATGTTTGATTCATAGAAAAACAACATACGTATGTGAAAATCTCACAAAATCCACCATGTGTACGAAAATCCTATAGCTAGCAAATAGCGGGTGGGCCATTTAAAATTTGCATTTTTGGTCAGCTATAAATAAAAAAATAATGAACATTTTTTCAATGTTATGAGTTTATTGGAAAAGTTGAACCTTGACATTTACGAATGAAAAATAATATCCGCACGACTGGCTACAGTATCCCATCCAGTGCCCCCAATTTTACAGTACGTTATCTATTGTTTGGGGCTCAATCTCATGAATTGCAACTTCGATTTCATGTTTCATGACATCAATCGTTTTTGGATGGTTAGCGTAACACTTGTCCTTAATGGATACCCACAAAAAGTAGTCCACCCGAATCAAATCACGGCTCCGAGGCGGCCAATTGACATAAGCATTTCGATTGTTTATTCGATTTTCAAAAACTGTGGGCAAAAGATCGATGTTTAAGTTAGCTGCGTGGAAAGTGGCCCCGACCAGTTGAAACCAAATGTCATTCACGCTTTCCTTTTAAATTTTGGGACACAAAAATTGGTTGAGCATGACAAGGTTAATGTGACGGCGGCTCCTTGCTCATTTTCGAAGAAAAATGGCCTGATTTTACCACCGAAACAAAAACCGCACCAAACAGTTACTCGTTGTGGATGCATAGGCTTTTCCACAATGGATTCTCTGATCCCCAAATGCGGGAGTTTTGCCTGTTCACATATCCTCCGAAGTTAAAATGAACTTCATCGCTAAAGAAGATTTTTCTGGGAAAATGCTCATTGAGCGAAGCAGAAACGCATTGAATAGTCACGAGGCTTCACTTCTTGCACTAGTTGAACTTTGTAAACCTTCATACCGAGGGCTTTATGCGAAATTCTTCTCAGAAAAGTACGAAAAATATTCAGTTCTTAAGCACAATGACAAGTTGATATTAATGGATGTTCAACCTCATTCTGAACTGCAGCAATAATGTTTTCAGGTGTGCTCACCGGACGAGAACATAATTGGGTTATTTAATCGAATAACGATCCAATTTAACGAAGTCTCTTCACATATTGTCCTGAGAGCATTTCATTTATGTTGAATTTTCCACCTAAATTTCTACCGGTTTGGATAGAAGATTCACGACTTTTCCCAGATTTGTTTAAGCGTAAATCGACCCATTTCGTTAATGTCAAATATTAAAGTAACTTTCTGTCAAAACACAAATGACAGAAGTTTTGACTGACTCCAAATAACCACTACTTCAAAATGCAAACGCTAGTTGGCCCATCCCTTACTTTCATAGAATGTGAAAATAAAATAGGAAAAGGCTTTTCACTTGACAGAAGGAATATAACAAAATTTGAATATCAGAACAAATTTAATCTGTGTCTTCTATAATTTAAATTTGAAAAAAATTTTATTCAAAAAACTTTTAGAATTAAATAAATGTCTTATAAGCACAGTTTATATTTATATTCCATTTGTTATTGTATCGGGTGTTTTTTCTTAGAGTGATAGAACTTCAAATTGAAATAAAACACGTTCAAATTAAGATTGAAGTAAATTTTTTTTTATTTGAAAGATAATTTCATGACATATTTGTTTTAAAAATAATTTCCGGCATATGCCCACCACGACTAGCTCTGATGAATCGCATTCGACCAGACCAATTTTGGACCATTTTTTGGAGTAATTTAGGCCTTATTTCATCAATAACACGAGTTATGTTGGCTTCCAAAGCGTCTATTGTTTCTGGTTTATCAGCATAAACCAATGACTAGACATAACCCCATAGAAAATAATCCAGTGGAGTTATGTCGCATGATCTTGGAGGCCAATTAATTAGCAACATTAGGTGTAGCATCATCTTGTTAGAACCAAAACACTTCTGGGTCGATACCATTCAAATCTTGAAACAAATAATCATTGATCATGGATCTGTAACGAGCACCATTCACTGTAACATTAGCTCCAGCATCGTTTTTGAAGAAATATGGACCGATGATGCCTCCAGCGTGTAAAGCACACAATACAGTGCATTTTCAGGATGCAATGGAGCCTGCAGAACTTCTTGAGGATTGTTTTCACTCCAAATACGGCAAATTTGCTTGTTTACATAGCTGTTCTAGGTCCCAATCAGCAAACAAACGACGCTTATTAAGGTCAAGTGGCTTTAGTTCTTGAAACAGTCCTATGTTGTATGAGTGTAGACCAAGATCTTCATACAAAATTTTCCATGTGGTGGATGCACAGAGTCCAACTTGTTGTGAACGTCGACGAATAGACAAATCTGGATCATCATTAGCACTATGACTTACAGCAGCGATATTTTCTTCTGTACGTACAGTTCTTTGTCTTGTTGTTGTTGTTGCATCGAGTAGAGAAAATGTTGTCCGAAATCTATCGATAGTTCGACGAATAAGCTGCTCTGATGGACGATTATGTAAACCATAAATTTCACGAAGTGATCTATAAGTTTGGCGAATAGAGCACTGATTTTGAAAATAAATTTCAACAATTTGTAAACGTTGTTGCGGCGTGAGTCTTTCCATGATAATCTGTCAATGCTTACTGAACAGAAATATCAAAACAACATGGCTTCTATCTTATGTCAAATCACAGTTATCCCTATCGAAAGTTCTATCACTCTAAAAAAACACCCGATATATTGAGTTTTTGGGTCTATTTAATATAAGTCGTGCTTATAAGACATTAATTTATTTCTTAAAATTTCTTGAATAATAATTTTTTTGAAATTAAAATTGTAGAAGTCTGACAGATTAAATCTGTTTTGATATTCAATTTTTCTTCATATAATGTGGTGATTGTTATTATTTCTTCCGTTTTAAGTGTCCGTTGAAGCTTTGTTTTATTTCCCTTTTCACAAAAAATATTCCTCCAAAATATATCCATTTTCTGAGATATTCTGCAAATTTGTTTCAGGCGATTATCGATGAAATGCTTTATTTTAATGAATTTTACCAAATTCTGAATATCAAAACAGATTTGATCTGTTAGTCTTCTATACATTTGATATTGTATAATGAGTTTCGATTTTATACACCTATTAAATATAAGCAGTGCTTATGACATTAATTCAATTCTGCAAGTTTTTTGAATAAATTTTTTGAAATAAAAATTGTAGAAGACTAACAAATCTGTTTTGATATTCAAATTTTATGATAATTCTTCTATCAAGTAAAAAACCGCTTCTTATTATCGAATTTTACAGTCTGTTAAGAACGGATTCACCTTCAAGAACGCCTCGTATTTAATTTTGAAATCCAGAAATCTATGTTTTCACTGTAGTAACTCTCCCAATAAGGACGACCGGATTTAAAACTGAAATAAAGCACAGTTTACAACAAATATATTCCAAATCAGTTTTATTAGATGAGAAATTTTATGCCATTTATGACTTTATGAACAGTATATCATTCAAATGACAATCACAGTTTTTTGCGCCGTCCATGGATGGCAACTTTCGATGACTGTGCAGAATTTCGGATGGTTATGAATGTTGGCTCCACGTTGACCAAGAGCTTTGATATGTTTAAGAATCGAAAGAAATATAAAATGATGACCAAATTATTTGGACATCACCTTATACATATATCGGGTGTTTTTTTTAGAGTGATAGAACTTTAAATTGAAATAAAACACATTTAAATTAAGATTGAAACCAAATTTGTTTTTATTTGAAAGATAGTTTTATGACATTTATGTTTTAAAAGTAATTTCCGGCATATGTCCACTACGACTAGCTCTGAGAAACCGCATTCTACCAGACCAATTTTGAACCACTTTTTCGAGCAATTCAGGCCGTATTTCATCAATAACTCGAGTTATGTTGGCTTCCAAAACGTCTATTGTTTCTGGTTTATCAGCATAAACCAATTACTTGACATAACCCTAAAGAAAATAATCCAGTGGAGTTATGTCGCACGATCTTGGAGGCCAATTAATCGGACCATTTCTCGAAATAATGTTATCGAAAAAAAATACTCGATAGCATGGTTTGGCAAAACGCAATCCGAGGTTCATAATCCCGAGGTAACAGAGCTTGTACTCGCTGTACATGATATGTGTGGAGCTTATGTTTTTTCAATATTGTTACGGTAGCAGCATTAGGTGTAGCATCATCTTGTTAGAACCAAAACACTTCTGGGTCGATACCATTCAAATTTTGAAACAAATAATCATTGATCATCGATCTGTAACGAGCATCATTCACTGTAACATTCACCCTAGCATCTTTTTTAAAGAAATATGAACCGATGATGCTTCCACCGTGTAAAGCACACCATACAGTGCATTTTACATAGCTGTTCAACCAGAAATGAGCTTTATCACTAAACACAATTTAACGATAAAAAAGTGGATCAACTTCAAGCTGTTTTAGGGCCCAATCAGCAAACAAACGACGCTTATTATGGTCAAGTGGCTTTAGTTCTTGAACCAGTTGGATCTTGTATGGGTGTAGACCAAGATCTTTACGCAGATGTAATGGTCTTGTAAATCAATTCAAATTTGATTCATTCACATAAAAAGCGTAAAAATAATTTCACGTAGTCTTTTTAACCAAAATGAAATGAGGAGAATATTTTAAAATGAAAATAGGATTTTTTCCAATTTCTAGAGCCCAATCTGCAAACTTTCGGCGTGAACAGTGGTCAGTTGGCTCGGGTGTCAAAATCATCTTAAATGGAAGTAGGCCCGAATCTAATTGCAATATTCGCCAGTTGGCCATCTTTGAACGCTGCAAACTGGAAACGCTTCGTCTTCTGCTAGGATAGTGGCAATATTCACTTCATCGTGATCATTATTAATTTGTGCTGCCGATCTGATGTCATGTAGTTCAAACTTTGCAATAACACAATAGCGCGCCCAGAAGGTTCTGAAATTTTAGCACGAAACGCTCTTGGTGTGCCAACAAAACTTTTCGAATTTTGATAGAAAGATTCCAAACGCTGTGGGAACGTGAAACGATTCGTGATTAAAGGCAAACTTCGCAGAATTCAAATCACTTATATGTCAAATATCTTAAGACAAACATGGCCGCTACGAGCTGTCAAAATCCGGTCGTACCTATTGGGAGGCAGGTTAAAAACCAAACGGTTTCTCATTCAGAGAAAAAACACTAACATTCCAAAACCTACGAAACAGGTGCACGCTGAAGCTGTGGCCGTTAAAACTCTAGAATTGCTGAACATCGACTGTGGTCTTTTAAAAATAATCAAGGATGATATGAATGAGATTAAATTTGGAGGCAAGCCCTATGATCGTAGACGCCCTCTGTCGACGTGCGAATGCTCAAAATCCGTCCCTGGGTACGCTGATAACGAAATGGTTGCATATGAATCTTCGCCGTCTCCATATGATGATGGCATTTTTAAATGGCTGGATGAATTAACTGTCAAAATGAAGACCGATTCTGTCAGCGACGAATACAAGGTAGAGGCGGTCGATCTAAGTATGTGATCTGAGTTAATTTAAATTGAATCTGTGATTGTTACGGTTTTTACTTGACGAAAATTAATATCCAAATCTTATGAATAAAAAACAATCTTAACTTCGATTAAATCTTATTTAAACTGAGTACAGTAGCAGATTTGTTCTCAAGTACTGAACTCAGTGAAATATAGAGGGTGAAGAAAATAGTTTACAGTCATCACATATACGATTTTTCTATATACCATAAACAAACACAAAAAGTGGCCAATAGTTTTTCAAGATCAGATGTTAATATTGCTTTCAAAACACAAAACAAATTATCATCCGTATTATTTAACGCAAAGGACTCAACTCCAAACATACACAAATCGGAAGTTTATGAGTTATCTTGTTCGACGTGCAGTAATATAGGACAGACGTTCCTTCAAGACGAGATTCGACGAACATAAAATGAATTTCATGAAAAATAAGTGATCTTTTTCCGACAATAGATAATCTTAAAATTTCACATGTAGAATCAAAAGGAAAGAAACTTCATTATTTAGAATTTGTTGAAATTTTCAAATTAGTTCACAATAAAATTATGTAAAAATAATTATCGACTGTACGGATCTATGTAAATCCAAAATATTTGAGATATTTAAATAAGTAACATCTGTTTACCAAACTTCTTTGGCGTACCGACATTCTAATAGTTGTTAGACGTCGTCTCTTTTTCAACCTGTTTTTATCACCTCTTATACCTCTTTATATGCATAAATACCCTGCCCTGCTTGTTGAGTCTTCAGTTATCTGAAGATGGGATAGTTAATTCCCGAAACTCGAGTCCCAATTAAATGTGTAAAATATCAATTTATTGGTAGTAAAACATATTAATTTCTACTTCCTGTTTTAATAAGAAAAAATGCTATATTAATAAAAAATAAAATTCAATATATGCAATTACTTGCTACGAACGGGACATAATATTAAAATAAAAGTAATCGACTCAATCTCTTCGAAACCCTAGTAAACAATAAAATAACAAATTCTATTGAACCATCGAACAGACTCAAACAGAACTGCTTAATAGTTTTGAATAACATTTTGAAATTTGCCTGATGATTTTCACACCTTTATTTTTACTCGCCACTCTATATTTTTTGTGGATTTAGGTTAAAACTTCTGCAGGGTATACTCAGTTCAAATGAAGTTATCGTATAACGAAACAATTGTTATGTGAACAATAAAAATTTTGCGAAGTTGAAATTGTTCTTTATTAATTCTTTCATTTATTATATAATCTAAGTTGACTTGCTCCCTCTAAAGTAGTTTATTTTTTCTTTAATAAAACTATACATATATATATACATATATATATATATATCTATATATATATATATATATATATATATATATATATATATATATATACATTCTGTCAAGAAATTACCGGGAATTATCGATTTAAATCTGGCGGGGCAATGAGGCAGGTAAAATTTTTTTTCCTAGGTTGGTACCACTGTCCTTAATTACTATGCCAAGCTTGAGCGGGATCTGTCAACTAGTGTGTTTGCAACAGCTGATTAAGTCAGTCGATGTCAGAGTGCGTGCCGATTTTTACTATGGGCACGCATGAGCAAAGAATTTGTTTAAAGTTTTGTGTTGCAAATGAATTTTCGTGTGCCGATGCATTGAAAATGTTGCAAAAGGCCTTTGGTGATAATGCTCTATCGAAAACTCGTGCATATCAGTGGTACAGAGCCTTCAAGGACGGACGCCCATCGACGGCATCGATCGAAGATAACGTCGATAAAATTAAGGAAAGGGTGCTGGAAAACCGTCGTACCAGCTTGAGAGAGATAGCACATTATCTTAAGATATCCCACGAGTCCGCACGTACGATTTTGATTGATATTTTGGGCATGAGAAAGGTGGCCGCACGACTCGTACCGAAAGACCTGAATTTTCTTCAAAAACGTCATCGCGAACAGGTTGCTTCAGACATGCTGGATCGCTGTAATTCCGATTCTACATTCATGGAACGCATTATAACTGGTGATGAGACCTGGGTCTACGAGTACGATATGCAAACAAGCCAGCAATCATCGGAATGGGTGGCAAAAAATGAGCCGAAACCGAAAAAACCACGCCAAAGCCGCTCGAAAATGAAGGTGATGCTCATTGTTTTCTTCGATATCCGTGGCGTGGTGCACTACGAATTCATTCCAGAGGGTCAAACGGTAAACAAGGAGTATTACCTAGGCGTTATGAAACGTTTGCGTGAGCGTATCCGTAAGAAGCGGCCAAATTTGTGGGCGAACAACTTATGGATTTTGCATGACGATAACGCGCCTTCTCACCGAGCTACGATTGTGACTGACTTTCTCGCCAAAAACTCAACAAACGTACTTCAGCAACCACCGTATTGGCCGGATTTGGCTCCCTGCGACTTTTTCCTCTTCCCAAAACTGAAATTGCCCCTTCGTGGCACCCGTTTTGAGTCGATTGAAGCCATAAAACAAAATTCGGCGCGAGAGCTAAAGTCCATCCCGGAAAGCGCCTATAAAAAATGTTTCGATAATTGGAAGTGCCGTTGGCATAGATGTATTGGAGCAAATGGAGCTTATTTTGAAGGCGACCCAATAAATTTTGACGATTAAATGTAAAAATGTTGTTTTAATTGAAAATTCTCGGTACTTTCTTGACAGAGTAGTATTCTTCGTTTTCAAAACCAGCCATCACAAAATTTGTATTTGAACGTACTTTAAGTTCATTAACAGCGATGTTAACTTTTATTTAACGAATACTGTGAGTTGTTTCTCCGAACTACATACATGGAACTAATTGGGTGGTTGGTAACTTTGTCAGTGACTGCGACCTGTCGTGTCCACGAACTGTTGCCGAAAATTATCGAATCATGCACGAGTGAAAGAGAGATGGCATGCAGGATATGTTTCGAGGAAGTCTGTTACCTGCTCGGTTTCCTGGTATTTCTTTCGATCCCGTGAAAAATTTGATTACATTTGTACCTTTTTAGAAAGCTAATGAAACAAGAAACTAATGCCTTTGAGTACGACAAGTTAACACAATGAAATTTCATTAAGTGATCACTTATTTTTCAGTTTTCAATTGAAAGTATGATGTGTAGTTGTTTAATATGGTCAATTGTTTCTAATGATGAGACAGAAAATGTCTAAAAAGTCGAAAAACCGTCAAAGCTCAGCAACCATTCATTTTCGACTTCTGCTTAACTGGATTTAAAGAGACCTTAAGTAAATGGTGGGCCATTTAGCGTTTGCATTTTGAAGTAGTTGTTATTGCGAGACTATCGCAACTTTTGTTATTTCTGTTTTGACATAAAGTTAATTTAATATTTGACATTAACGAAATGGTTCGTTTTACGCTTGAAAAAAACTGGGAAAATTGGTGAATCTTCTATCCAAACTGTTAGAAATTTACGTGGAAAATTCAATTGATGTGCAATTTGAGAAGCGAGTTCGTGAAACTGGATCGTTATTTGATGAAACAGCGTTCTCATTCAGTGAGCACACCGAAAACACTGCTGCTGTAGGCCAGAATGTGGCTGAACATTCATCAACATCAACTCGTCATCGTGCTCAAGAACTGAACATTTCTCGCACTTCTCTGAGGACAATTTTGCATAAAGACCTCGGTATTAAGGCTTACAAAGTTCAGCTAGTGTAAGAAATAAAACCTCGTGACTATTGGATACGTTTTCTCTTCGCTCAATTGGCTAATGATCTCGTGGCCGAAGATGAGCATTCTTCGCTGACGATGTCAATTGGCCGCCTCGGAGTGCTACCCTGGTTTCCTGGCGCGGTCTTGATCTTGCGGTGCTGACGGATGTGGGTTTCCAAGGCCCTAAATTTGCAAGGGAATGCGTTCCCGAAGCAAGTCTCAGCAATGACGCTATGATTGCTACCACGGGAGGGCGGGTGCTCACAGGAGTAATCCTGCCGCTCTATTAGAGAATAGGTTTCGCTGTTGAAAGGCTGCATGCTGGGCTAGAGGGGTTCTGTCCCTTCGGCGTAGGATCAATCAAATGACTTCACATGGGTTCGGTGGGTCAGGACGTACAGGCCGTTAGTCGGTGCTCGTACCAGGATCAATAGTAGTCATCGATCTTAGATTATCTTAGTTCATGGGACTGCGTTCGGATGCTTGGATAAGAATTCCTTCCAACTCGAGTACTGACCTGCAGAGCCAGTAGAGGTTGAATTGTACTTCGCTGCTACCAGTCAGACGGTTCTGGCTTTCGAGCCGGGACCCAAACTGGAAGCTGGTGGGTTCATCTCTTCGGAGGGGTTCTCGCTTCGCGCGATGATATGGCGTAACCCTTATCACACTTTCTGCTTCCTGATTTTGGAGACAGCTGAGTAGTCACCTTGTGAAAGAGTTATGCTCACATGCCAGTAACCTATCCGGTAGAATTCACGATGGCCGCCTCAGAGCTGTGATTCGATTCCGTTGGACTATTTTTTGTGGGGATCCGTTACGGATGAGTGTTACGCTAACCATCCAAAAACCATTGATGTCTTGAAATCGAAGTTACCATTCGTGAGATTGAGCCCCAAACAAAAAATAATGTATACTGTAACCAGTGGCTGCGGTCATTTGAATGATGTTGTTTTTCATTCGTAAATGTCAAGGTTCAACTTTTCCAGTAAACCCATAACGTTGAAAAAATATCCATTAGTTTTTTATTTATAGCTGATCAAAGATGCAAATTTTGAATGGCCCACCTGCTCCAACCCCTTTGAAGTAACACGTCGAATTCACAATTAGTTGAAAAGGTTTCAACATGTCGGCAAATCAACAAGCGTGATTACTCAACTATTTATATTGAACAAAAACTTTTGGGCGTTTTCAGACACCGCAAATGTTGTATTTTACAGTGTGAAAAAATCAGATCTATTCAACTTTTTTTTACAGAGTATGTGTTTTCAATTTATAAACGCAATGTTATCCCAAACCGACGACTTTGAATTCCGAGTGCATCTAAGGAACGAAATCGTCAGGAATGGATTATATGACTATTTGGGTGAGTATATTGTCTCATTTTTTTAGTAGTAAGTTGCTGGTTTTCCTTAGTTTAAAAACAGAGTTCGAACCGCGGGCTAGAAAAGAAATTTTATGGTTTCGGGGGACCGTCCAACCATTCGCTGTTGGGTAAACAATCAAGGGCGGATTTTGCGTTCAATTCAGGGGAGGGGTCATATATATATATATATGACAAAACAGAAAAATTGATCCATTTTTCTCTTTTGTCCACGTTGTGAACGTGGAGAAGTTCCAATCCAGTAAAGCGGTCTACCATTGAAGCTCGAAACCAAGTTATGAACCTCCTAAGAGCGGAAAAGGACCTTCCTGCTTCGGCAACACTAACTGGTAGTTTAGCAAGAATACATAAGGATACATTTCAGTATCACAATTTTCTATAAGATGAGTAATCGACTGCGGAATATTCTGATTCCGCTGTCATTTCACCTTCCACAGCCAATATTCGTTTATATTTACTGAAACTAGAGTATTATCTATTAGCAGTAATTATAGTCGTTTGCAAGATGTTTAACAGTTTCTTTGTCTTCATCTTCATTAGTATAATCGACTTTTGGAATAAAAACGCCTAGTTAAAATAATTCTAGTACTTCTGGAGACAGACGGTCCTCTAAGTCATTATTACAGAATATAGAAGAGAGATGTATACATCCCTGCGGAAATAATCTTCAGCAAATTGAGCAAGATGTTTATTGGCTCTGTGTGTTTGTCGTGATACTATTTTGGGGCATTTAATTTCAGTATCTAGTTGCTCAGCTACTTCTTTTGCCTCTTCAAAAAGCTGTCGGAAAATTGTGTCAGCCTTTTCCCTTTTATTTCGTAGGAGAGTCATTGCATAATCTTTGGCGTCCATAGACCTTTTTAATTCATTTGACCTCGTTTGCAATGCTCTGCTTAAGGATACTGTTGTACCAGAAAAATATTAAGTTAAACTACAGTTTGGCTCTTTACGTGATATAAAAAGTAACCTGAACTGCCTTTGCTGAAATGCTCAAAAGTTACTAATCAAATAAATTATTCAGATCTTACGTCCATACATTAGTATCTTAGAATAAAAAACAAAATATTACTTAAACAGAAAAATGCTATGATGAAGTCCGAACTGCGCAACGATTGCAATAAGCAATGCGCATCATTGGCAGTTTTGTGGTCTTGCCAAGTAGAAATCTTTTCCAGAACGCTACAAATTTTCACTAAGTTGTCTCCTTGAAATTGTAGATGCCCATCATTTCTCTCGAACCAGCGCGTCTCACAGATACTTCGCATTATAACTCTAAGTTCTTTTTTAAAAATTTGATGTCTCTTAGCGAGAATGCATTGGCAAATGTCACAATTTTTCTCATCATACCTAAGGTGTTGCGGCAAGAAATAACTTTGGATGACGTAGCTAATGTATTATTAAGAACGTGATTGCTGCACTGGCAACGTTTGGCACTTAGAGCTTTTTTGACAACCCCTTGTATCTGAGGCCATGACCGAGCAGCTGTCAGTTCCAATACCCACACACCGTGTAAAATTTATATTCAATTTGAGACAGAGATTTTCAACGAATTTCGCCAGTGCTACACCTGTCAACCGAGGTTCTATAACGTCTTTATAGTTATCCACTTGATCACATCTAAGAGTATCGTATGTATCACAGAAAGCCAGAAAATCTTCCTTTATGATGCCATTGTGAAGATATCTAAATGATGGGTTCAGCTGTGAAATATGTGATATATCTGTTGTTTCATCGAATAAAATTGAAAAGTATTTAGCTTCCTACACTTTCTGTAATATTGTTTCCTGAATGATTTCCTTGCAAACATCAATCAACTCATTTTGCACAGTTTTGCTGATGTACGTTGCGTTAGATTTAGAAGTTTAATCAATAAGAATAGAAAAATTATCACTAGTCAACCTAGACCCAGCCCAGGGGGGGTCATGACCCCCCCATGCGATAGTTCATTTCGAAATGGAACATATTTCGGATTGTGTGATTTGGTTCAAATCTGCACCGTTTTGTTCTATAATTGGTTGCCATTTTAAAGGTAAGCTTCAAAATGCCTATCTCATAGAATTCTTGGTCCTTATTGGCGAAAAACTCTAGTAATCGATTTTTACAATCTTCTCTGGTAGATGCATTCAATCTTCCACTCTGTCACAAGTCAAGTTACGATGGCAAAATTCCATTAATTGCACTTTGAATTACTACACTCACCTTTTCTGCAGATTTAGCCCCCAGTGACCTAAAAAAGATACTCGCTGGAAAGAGAATAGGCTGCAATGAGGAAGTAAAGTCTAAAAAAACGCCTATTTTGAGACCAAACATTCAACAAAGGTATGGAAAGGTTAAAGAAGCACTGGAATGATTGTATCGCTCTTCAAGAAGTTTATCTTGATGCCTTTAGTCAAATTTGATCATTCATTAAACTATTAGCCCATATTTTAATACACTGTGTTTGCCCAAACTTTATCTTACTTTCCGTTCGGAATCTTATGAGATCAATACGAATTTCTGATTTCTCGTGACTAAAATCCTAAAGGAACTTTTTGGAGAGGTCCAAACAGATTACACCAGAGTGCTTTCAGTTTCTTTATAGGTTTATTTCCCTAAGCCATTCCAGAATATAGAGAAAACCATGCTAAAAAGATCCTATAAAACTATAATCTTATTCAACTAGTCTAACAATATTTTCCGTTGCAGCCGACCTCAAAAACGAGACAAATCCGCTGGTCAAGACGCAGTTCGACGTCTTTGAGGCCGAGAAAGAAGCAGACGCCGATGAGATTCACGAACGCTTCGATAAGAATAGACTGGACATGGACGATATACAGGACTGCTTCGATGTGCTGAAGAACACCACGCTGGAAACCCCAGCGGAGCCCTACTTTCTCAGCATCCTGCAGCACTTGCTATTCATCAAGGATGATGTACATATCAGGTTGGTTGATTTTTCGTTTAATTCGATGTATTATTATGAGAATAATGACATTCTATTTTAAATATTGTCATCATGATGTTTTAAAGACACATACCTATTACTTAACCCAGTTGTTTCCGTATTGCATATTTAAAAGAATTATTCCGTTCCCAGGCCTGCTTATTACAAAATAATTGAAGAGTGTGTATCTCAGCTAGTCTTACACAAATCTGGTCTAGATCCAGATTTCACCAAGAAACATTTCGACTTGGATCTACAGCCACTTTTGGACGAACTCAAAGGTTAGTTTAACACGCCCTCAAATCCGTATTTCCGCAAGAATTGATGAATTAAAAAAAAATTTCAGAGAGACCAATAGAAAACGACACCGCTAAAGTGGAGGAGCTGAAGAAGCAGTTGGAAGACGCGCTGGCCGCCAAATCCGAAGCTGAGGCCAAGCTGGACCTGTTGATCGGGAAAGGAGGCGCCGCGGAGAGCGGGAAACTTGATCCGGAAAAGGTCGCAAATATCGGAAAAGTCCTTGCACCTCCTCCACCGCCGATGCCAGGAATGGGAGGTCCTCCAGCTCCGCCGCCGCCTCCCATGCCAGGCATGATGGGAGGGGCCGGACCTCCACCTCCTCCAATGCCGGGGATGCCTGGACCACCTCCACCTCCAATGCCAGGTAAGTCAAGTGGTGCACAATTTTTTTTCAAGGAAACTTGAGTTGTTACAAATGTCCCCTTTTGCGCAGGAATGGGAGGTCCTCCCCCTCCACCAATGCCCGGCATGGGACCCCCACCGCCAAGAATGCCTGGCATGGGTCCTCCTCCACCCATACCGCCCCCAGGGATGATGGCGCCCCTGGGGGCCGTTCCAGGCGCGAACGTCCTACCACTCGGACTCAAACCGAAAAAAAAATGGGAAATAAGTGGACCGCTGAAGAGAGCCAATTGGAAAACGGTATGTAAAGATTCGCAATGGCCATGAATTGGTTTCGTTGTATGATAACTCATTAATATAACATCTTAAATTTTTTAGTGGTGTTTATTGAGGCCACAAAAAGTGGTTATTTTAATATTTATAAGTGTTTCATTATAAAGCCTTCTATAGAAATCTGCTTGAGATTAGAATTCAATGTTGTCCTTATGTTTTTCAATAAAACTAATATTTAGTGAAAAACTTATTATGCAGATGTGTTGGTAATGTATTCAACAATGACAGATGCGTTCTTTACCTCAATGTGATGTCATCGTACATTCAGCTAATCCAGATTATTTTGATTGAACAGATAAACATAAATTAAGTTTTTTGGATGTTCAAAAAAATTGTTTTCTTGACGAATTACTGCGTAGCACTTTTAATACCCTTACCCTAAGCAGATAAATAAGACGTTATTTATTATACTGTCAAATACCTCATTCCAATTGCTACCATTTCATTTTTGCAGATTACACCGCAAAAAATGACAGAAAAATCCTTTTGGGTGAAAGTACAAGAGGAGTCATTGGCATCCTCAAATATTTTGGATGAGCTAGCTCAGAGATTTTCCTCCAAACCATCAAAGCAGTCAGCAGATGTTGCAGATAAGTAAGTATGCTTCTCTCAGTTTTTGCACGCTTATTCTAGGAAACAGCATGCTATATATTGGTCCAAACGTCTGCAATTTACCAATTGTACAAGATTGGACTCTCTGGTGAAGAATCAGAGGTCAAAAGTAATTCTATCCGTCCATAAACGCTCTAACTTTCAAACGTAGTAAAGAACTATAGACTTGAAACTCTCAAGAAAGATTTTGGGCTTAAATATCTCGGATAAGTTCATTAATGGACAAAATCAGTCCAAGTGTTCTGCAGATATTCACATTTGAAAAACTTGGAGTGGATTCCGGTCAAATCATAGTTCACAATGCAGCAAATTCATAGAATTTAATCACGAAATCGTTTGAACACAGACAATACTGTACATCAGCATTATTAGACTCGAATCAAGCTTTTGATAAAGTCTGGCATCCTGATTTGCTCTATAAAATCAAAACCCATATGTCTGGATGTTATTATAAATTATTGAAATCGTATCATAGTGAAAAACAATTCAAGGTTTGAATTGGTGGTGAGGAATTGAACTACTTCCCAATAAGATCCCAAATGCTTCATGGTACATCACTAATCAAACCCTAACAAAATTATCGCACAAAGTTAGTAAACCATGTTACAACCAAAGAAATGTGAAAAAACAAATGATTTCGGAAATAAATACAAATGTTTAGATGATTCTCATTTGCTTGGCATAAATTTATACTGCATTTGTAATCAGTGCAAAAATGTAACCTAGAGAGAGAAGCTTCAATGTAGGGAAACGATTGTTATTCTATAGAATAAAATCGTTTAGGGAAATTGAAGTTTATCATTATGTTTTTAAACAATGATTTTTTTGTTTTAACCAATAAGTTATCAACATATTCATGTTTTAGGGGATACAGTACAGGCACACTGAAGAAAGTCAAACAACTGAAGGTTTTAGACAGCAAAGTTGCACAGAATATCAGTATTCTTCTTGGCGGTTCTTTAAAACATATGGAATACGACGACATAAAGAAGTGCTTGCTAAGGTGCGACGATGAAATCTTAACAGCAAATGTCGTAGAACAACTTATCCAGGTATGTAAATATCCCATATCTCATTCGATATCTCTTCCTGTTTGAATGATGTTTTTCTGTCTCAAACGTACATTTCTTTACTACTCTGCAGTACTTACCTCCTACGGACCAATTAAATAAACTTCAGCAGTACAAAGAGTCCTATAAAGACCTTACGGAAGCGGAACAATTTTGCTTGAAGATATCTGAGATTAAGCGGTTGCTACCCAGATTAAAATCATTGAGTTTCAAGCATCACTACCAAGAGATGGTACAGGATGCAAAACCGGTGAGTTAATGTAAAATTTTCGTTGATAAATGGTACATCTTTCAAAATTTTGTTGGAAACTAAAATCTCCTTTCCTTTTTCTATGTAGGATATTGTTGCGGCAACAGCAGCTTGCGAAGAAGTGAGAAAAAGTAAAAAGTTCCATAAGATACTGGAATTGATCCTGTTATTAGGAAATTATATGAACAGTGGCAGCCGAAATGCACAGGCATATGGATACGAAATGAGTTTCTTGACAAAGGTAGGCATTATTTCATAGCACTATGTATTTAAAGTAAAAAAGGGAATATGCTTAGCCAGTTCAAGATAACCTGCAGATATTGAATCCGTCTTTACCTGAAAAATTCATTTACAATGATGTTTTAAATAAGGTTATTCTAATGTCCACATATTTATTCTAATTATAACAATCTTTCAATAATTAAACTTGCTTCAAAAATATATTCATACTTTTACAGTATATAATTCTAATGAGATTACAATTTTTTTTAATTTTAGGACAAAGTTCTATATGAACAAACTTTCAATAACTCAACGGCTGCTAAGTTCCCAATTTATTGAACTGTAGCCAACACGACTTGTTACATGGTACATTGTCTTCATGAAAGATAACTTTTTTCTTTGCATATGGGCCATTTGTTTGAAATTTTCATATTCAATGGATCAAGTTTGCTCTTTTCAAGGCGTTCCATAAACAAAATACCGTACACATCTCATAATATGGACTCCATAACCTTTGCCTGCTTTAGACTAGGTTCAACGGCCGTCCACTCAGTTGACAATCTTTTTCATTCAGACATTCTTTCATATGGACAAAAAAATTCTGTTTAATCAGCTCGAATAACTCCTGACAATGTTTTGAATCATTCAATCATTATTTTTAGTCATCTGTTAGCAAACATGGCATCCACTTCGAAACTGCATCTTGACTTTACGGTTTGCCAAAACTTTTGTAGACTTTTCTTTGTTCTCCAGTGCAACTACCTTAAACAACAAACCTGAAATAATGAATTCAGAAGCATAAGTAATCCCACTAGAAATAAATACACAGAATTGGTGTGAATTTAAAATTTGTTAAAAATTTAATAAAATGTTTGGAATTCTAAATAGTTTTTACATGTAATTTTTATTACAGTTAAATGGCACGAAGGATGTACATAACAAATCAACTCTTCTGCATTTTATTGTCGATACAGTAGAAAAAAATTTTCCTGAATTGCTCAATTTTCACGATGAAATGCCTCATATCGATAAGTAAGTATAAACAACTACGTAAACTTCGAATTACTTGATCGAAATCCATTGCACACTAATTAAATAACACAGATCTACAAAAAACAATTTTTTCTATAATATTTGCATAATATTAAAAGTTAGGAGTTAGCTATTATTATTCAATCTATAGATTCAGCTAATAATAGTGTAACATAACACCTGCATACAGTATTTCATTTGTATTTGCTGAATTTTGATAAAATAATCATAGATGTACGGATTTTTGGGGTCATATTAGGTGCTGTATCTAGAGGTGTGGATTGTAGGTTAATATGAAAGTTTCTCCATATTCTGACCTCTAGAACTACGTCCTGAAAAAGTTTAATAATTATAATAGTTAAAGCCAGACATTCTGTATGTATGTTATTTAATTAGTGTGCAACTTCTAATAGGTTAATAGTTTTTGTAATTGTGAATTATTTGTGGACATCGTCACGTCTGTAGAAAAAAATTGAATCTTTTATATTACAGAGCTAGTCGTGTTTCGATGGAAACCATCCAAAAAACCTTAAAACAAATGGACAGTAACATAAGAAACTTACAGACTGACGTTAATAACAACAGAGTGCCTCAGAGCGACGATGATAAGTTCTTGGAGGTGATGGAAGCCTTTGCAAAAGTTGCAAGGGAACAGTGCGATGTAATGCAAAATATGTTCAAGAAAGTCGAAAATCTATATCAGGAGCTGTCGGAATACTATGTTTTCGACAAGCAGAAATACACGTTAGAGGAGTTCTTCACCGATCTAAAGACTTTCAAAGATAATTTCGTGGTAAGTTGATCTTCTGGGTAAAAAACTAGCGTGAACCTATTTAGTTCCTGATATTTTTACTATTCGATGGGGAATTTATTCTTCAGGAATCAAGAAAGGAAAACGAAAAAGAAAGAGAACTTGCAGAGAAGAGAGAGAAGACTCGGTTAGCAAAAGAGAAAGCAGACAGAGAGAAGAAAGAGAGAGAAGCTAGAAATAAAGCACTAATAGATATGAATCCAACTGAAACGCAAGAAAGTGTTATGGATAGGTGAGGAATTGAACTTTTTTTAAAAATACATAACAAAAAGTGGACATATTGGCGTGAAAATATGTAAATGTTCATTATAATTTTTTTTTCAGTTTACTTGAAGCTTTACAAACAGGCAGTGCGTTTAGTCGAGAGCAGAAAAGGAAGAGGGCTCATCGACCAGCTGGTGGTAAGTAATTTTTTCATCGTTGAAGTTTACATTAAGAAGGATTTGTAACTATATTAAAAAATAACACCATGTTTGGATTCAACAGCTGAAAATCTAGAAATTATCAAAATCAATAAGAGGGTTGATCAATAAGGGGTGAATTTTAAAAAATTTTTTACCGGTGAAACTTGCCTATCTGCTGACAGACTTCTGCCTTCTCTTTAAACTTGCGTCAAAATATAATATCAAAGTCTTCGAGAGAATCCTTTTCCTTGGCTCAAACCTCTTGGTTTGAGCTGTTTTTTCCCCGGACATGTCTTCATGTTGAAAGACATGAAGAAGATGCAGGGAAGAAGGTAAAGTGGCATATAATTCTGTATGCATGTCCTACAATTTTTTCTTTACTAAATTAAACTAGGTTTCCTTCAATTTCCTACGGACGAATAAGTTCAATAATTTTCTGAAGTAATCCCTGTGATCGTTCTTTGTTTCTACAAAAGGACCATGACAGTTATTCATTTGAGATTCCATAAAATATCTTCTCAAACTATATTTTCAAAACTATTGTTTGACTTCGGGCTGTCAAACAACCTATAATCGCTTCAAAATTCAGTATATTCTGTCATGTCAATAGGACGATAATTTATATGTCTGTCAGTAACACCACCTTTTTGATTCTTATTGATCAGTTCTAACATACAGGTTGTTTAATAAAGAAACAAAAGTTCAAACCTCATTTGTGGATTGATTGCAAGAAGGTTTTTATGTCCCAACAATTTTTTAAAGCACAAGTGTAAAGTATTAAACTTGATTTAGCCGCATGCTATTTATTTCTTTACTTTTTAAGTGTTTAGTGAGCTCTGTGATATTTGTTAAATCATCTTATATTGCAATTTTTTGTAAGGTTACCTTTTGGAGACTGCGGTGGTAAGTTTCAATATGTCTGATGAATGTTGTTAGCATGTTTATCGTGGCATAAAATGTAATTTGACAGAGAACCATTACAGCCGTTTGATTACATGTTGAAAATGCAAATACTCTCTTCAAGCAAATAAATGTCATAACTTAATACAAACTAAAACATATAATTTCAAAGAAGCCTATTTTTTCCTCATTTTGCAAAATATTTCAAACCAGTTATATTTTTATTAATCTGAACAATAACCAAGAAAAAGGATAAAGGTATAAAAAAATCATATCGCTTCAATCTCGATTTATAATTTCGTCAGCTGCACTCAACTTGCTTCCTATGTCTGCACTTGCACTTTGTACTTTTGTTGCTATTCATTATGAAAAAATACATGGGAGTACGAATTCAACCACCTTATTCAAAGGCCTTTTTTGTTGCGTAGGATACATTATTTTTTCTGTACATTAAGATCCATCAATAAGTACCAGTGTATCTTGTCGATAAAACTTAATTTTCTCATTGTTTACTGGCGTTGGTCCCATGATATACTAAATATCATAAAAAATAAAAAAGAATTACCTATGGTACTTTATTGACTGATTGTCGTGTGCTAAGCATGATGGACAATATTTTTTTCTGTTTCGGAGAATTAATTCATGGTTATTTTGTGTTCTTTGCAGCTGAAAGAAGGGCGCAACTTGTAAGGTCAAGGTCGAGGACAGGTCTTATCACAGGAAGAGAATTAACAAGGTAAACTCAAATATTAACAAATAATTATAATTTTATAAATTATATTTGATACATTTAATGAGAATGAATAATGAATTCAATGTCTATCAGTTCTTAAAAATTAAAGTATTAAGAATATCATCAAATTATTATTATTAGGAGTACAAATAAGTTTCCGCCGTTTTTTAACACAAATTAAATATTTATTATAGAAGAACGGTAATTTAAATTTATTTAAAATATTGCCCACCACTTGCAACCACTTTTTCCCATCTCTCAGGCAGCATTCGAATCCCACGTCTGAAGAACTCCTTGTCTTTTGAGGCTATCCACGAATCAACCCAATTTTTGGTATCCTCATAAGATGTGAACCGCTGCGCCGTCAGAGCATGTGCCATGGACCGGAACAGGTGATAATCAGACGGTGCAATGTCTGGTGAATACGGCGGGTGGAGTAACACTTCCCAATCAAGTGTTTCCAAGTACTTTTTCACGGGAGCCGCAACATGTGGACGAGCATTGTTCAATATCTCTCGGCTTTAATTTGTACGGAACCCAATTTCCTTGTTTATGAATCATTCCTAATGATTTTAAACGATGTGAGACTGCTTGCTGAGTGACTTCTAATGTTAGAGCAAGTTTTTTTTGTGTTTGAGATGAATCTTCCTCCAATAATTCCTCCAATTCTGCATCCTCGTAAATTTTTGGCCTTCCACTGCGATCTTTGTCTTCTACGTCGAAATCACCGTTTTTGAACTTTTGAAACCACTCTCGACACGTTCTCTCACTCAAAGCACCCTCACCATATGCTTCTACGAGCAATTGATGCGCCTCAGCAGCAGATTTCTTTATAGAAGTAAACTAATATTTCCCGCAAATGACGCTTACTTGGCTCAAATTTTGACATTTTCAACTTATAAAAATTATATTTCACCAATATAAAATCAATGATATTAATAGGTTATGTTGTTCTTGAATGTCCAAACTATTTTTTAAACCGGTTATCATCTGCGAAAGCTAACCGAAACTACATGCCGCGCCATCTACAATAAAACGGCGGAAACTTATTTGTACTCCTAATAGAAAAATTAATTTAATGCATCAAAACTGGAAATCTGGTTGTAACTAAAACATATTGTTGATTCTTTTTGATTAATAATTTTTTTTGTTTTCAGTGAAATATTGACTTGAAAATCAGCAGGTACCAGCCAAGAGTGTTTATAAGTAATTAAATGACATATTTGTACATAATATATCCAGGAAGGAACAATAACAGGAAATTTGTTCGTTCTTATGTTGTATAGAATTTATAATTTGGCAAAATGTTGAAATAATTAAGATCTGAATTTTATTTTTAATTTTTGATAAAAGTGATATGTTGAAGAATTTGTGATTGTATAAACTTAAAAAGAAAGAAGTACTATTTTTAATATCTAATAAATTATTGTCTGTTTTACATTTTTTTGTTATGATGTATACATACCCATGCCATAATAAAGACTCGATATCCTTAGTATAGTACGAGTTATTGACAATGATCTTTGCAACAACATAGAAATCGATAAATGAATGTGAAAATCAACCCATTGTTGGTACTTTTAAAATTGTGAGTATCTAAAAAACAATTAAACAATTACTCTACCCATATCATAATCTTTTGTGTACTGTTATACGAAACAGAGTGGGTTTTGCGCAAATGTCTTTGAATTTCGAGCCCAAATGGTCTCAAACAAGTAGATTGGATTCATTGATGAATAATCCAAGGTCAGAAGTCATTCTCTCATGCTGATCCGGTTCGTGTATAAACACTCGAGTCTAACGGAAAGAGCTAGAGACTTGAAATTTTCAAGGTAAGTTTTGGGCCTAAGTATTTGGATTAAACTTCGAGTTGTGTTGGACTTTAATTTATAGAAATCCATTGTACACTTAAATAAGACATATATAATATATTTCAAAACACCAATTCTTTATTAGATTCATAAATCCATCCAATACGATTTTTTACTGAAATAGAACAAGAAATTATCCGAAAGTTTTGGAAAAATATTTACTTGAAGAAATTTTTCAAAAATTTCATTGATGAAGCAATTTATTGAGGAAAATAATGAATAATAGTCAATTTTGGGAAACAAATCATTTTTATCCACAAGAATCTTAGTCTTCTAGGTTTTTTCCTACCATATAAATTTATAACTTCATCTAGGCACTCTTCATCTGGAGTCTCCGGTCCTTCAATACTTATGAGCAAACAATGCCTTAGCGTTCCTGGTAACATTCTGTTTCTTGATTTATTCAGTACCCCATTCATCGTACTGAACGATCGTTCCACGGATGCAGTCGTTACTGGGATAACGAGAATTATTTCACAGAGCTTCTGTAATTCTCTGTATCCCACATCCGCTTCCAAAATCTTCGAAATCGGATTATCATTCGTTTTCATCGAATCATTACTGAGCATTGCCTGAATGTAAAATTTAAATGATTTTATGCCTGCTAATACAATGTCTGCATTGAGAGTAGGGAATTTGATAAAGAATTTATTGATTTCATCTTCTGTGAGTCATAAAAGACTGAAAGATTTCAAATTTGCTTGAAAAAGTCATAACTTCAATCGATTTATCATTGAAACTGTCATCTATTTCATTGACTACGCTATCGCAATACGTTTTCAAGACTCTTATTGTTTCAATAATTTTCTCATCTTGAATAATTTGGACTTCATTTTTCATTTCATCGATTTTTCTAATTACGTTTTTTTGTAAGGGACTTCTCTCATCTCCGCACTGTTTTGCAATATCTTTTAGATGCAATTTTGTTGCTGTAATTAACGGATTCACTTTGGTCAGGCACAAGTCCTTTCTTTGCAAAGCATTGCTGAGATACAAGAGTGTACTTAGCACCTCGTTCATCACAGATGACATAGCAAGTGACGATGAAACTCTCGTTCCTGATTTCAAGCAAAATGCATCCTTTAAGCGATGCAAGATCTGCACCTTCCTTACAAATGTTTTCGCAAGCCATCAAAATGGACTTGTGACTTCTGAAAACAGCATTCACTATGTTATAGTGGGATAACCATCTAACTTCTATGCATTATGGGATTTTTAGAATTGGATCATTCAAAACAGATTGAATTTCGTGCAGATTGTTCTATTTTTTTGGTGATTTGCTGAACAGTTTGTAGATGTCCTTCAGTACATACCTTTCAATTTTTTTATTTCCAATCCAACAGGAAGCTGCAGCTAATGCCAATATATGCGCTCGGCAATGCATATAGCATATTTTTTGGCTTTTTCAGACAGTTTTCTTCTTACTCCACCTACATTTCCGGGCATATTGGATGCTCCATCAAAACCAAATGCTATAATGTTATCATAAAGAAGACCGAGAGATGTCATTTCTTCGTCGATAGCATTCGAAATAATCTCGGCCTTGCCATCAGGGATTTTTACTTTTCAACAGGCACTTTATTTTCGACCACTCTGAACATTATACTCAGCTCCATTCCATTGTTTAAAGAAGTGCTTTCATCCGCTAAAACGGAAAACATCTTATTTTTCAAGGAATCCTTGAGTCGATCTCTCAAAACTTCACCCATACATGTGAGCAATTTACAAGCTTACTTCTACAATTGACTCACTCAGGGTCTAGTCCATTGATGAAGTCTTCATTTAAATTCACCAAAATATTTTCGATCAAGCCTCATATTTTGTATTAGGAGTACAAATAAGTTTCCGCCGTTTTTTAACACAAATTAAATATTTATTATAGAAGAAAGCTTGCTGAGCGACTTCTAATGTGAGAGCAAGTTCTTTTTGTGTTTGAGATGAATCTTCCTCCAATAATTCCTCCAATTCTGCATCCTCGTAAAATTTTGGCCTTCCACTGCGATCTTTGTTTTCTACGTCGAAATCACCCTTTTTGAACTTTTGAAACCACTCTCGACACGTTCTCTCACTCAAAGCACCCTCACCATATGCTTCTACGAGCAATTGATGCGCCTCAGCAGCAGATTTCTTTAAATTAAAGAAGTAAACTAATATTTCCCGCAAATGACGCTTACTTGGCTCAAATTTTGACATTTTCAACTTATGAAAATTATATTGTACCAATATAAAATCAATGATATTAATAGGTTATGTTGTTCTTGAATGTCCAAACTATTTTTTAAGCCGGTTATCATCTGCGAAAGCTAACCGAAACTCCGTGCCGCGCCATCTACAATAAAACGGCGGAAACTTATTTGTACTCCTAATAGTATGGGCAATTTTTTCTTTTAATAAAAAGTACAATCCTCTTAGCAGTATTTTTAAGCAACTTCTATCCGAATTCTTTTGACTATCGCTCTCTGACAGAATTTGGGCATGAAATGGTCTTTTCAATGCCTGTTTCATGAAAACAGGTAACAATAAGCTGTTTCCTCAACATTTATTCATTTTGTCTGTTGCGTTCAGAATTGTTTTAAAAATAAGTTCGTTAATTTTGTGATCGACCCTCGTATATGTATCGCTTTTGTTATGCTTTTATGAAATTTACAAATTTAATACGCACAGATTTTTTTGAGACGGAAAAAAAATCGACAGATTTTGATGCCGCGTATAGCACGTGGAAAACCAGTTTTATTTGAAGTTGAGTCGAGGGAAGTTGATTAGAAATTTTATATTTCTATGATAAAATCGCCGAATAGAAGTCACTATTGGAAAGTTTGGATATTGTTTGAATTTAAGTAACCCTTTTTATAAGGACTTGAGGCGTTTTATCTTCGTGTTTCAAAAATTGAAACTTCTTTGTTGGATGTATTGGAGCAAGATTCTTGAGGTTTCGACACCTCGATTTTTACTGGTGACCCCCGGGAACAACCCCGAGGGAATATTAAATACCCACTACCACTGGGGGCCTAAAATTGATGGAATTGGTGACAGTGAACCACAGGAATATACGAGGGCCGTTTTGAAGAGCTGTCGTCGATGAAAGTTCTTCACGCTACCGGACCCGGAGAATTCATACAACGTTTGCACTCTTAGGGACGTACAGGTTTGTTTTGTTGATTATTGCACTTTCTTTATGTGGAATACACGACTATATCTACCAACAAATTCAGTTGTGTTTCGGATTACACCTGCATCGATTCAGTTTTCTAATAACCTGAGTCCAGCTCACATTGCTGAAAAAGTTGTTAACAGTTGGAATTTGGTTGTTAATGCATTCATTGAAGTCCTAAACATTTTCCTTTCTTTTATTGTATGCTAATTTTGATTATTGCGTTTCGGATTATACCTACCGCTACATTCAGTTTTCTAATAACCTGAGTTCAGCTCGCATTGCTGAAAAAGTTGTTAACAGTTGGAATTTGGTTGTTTGAGCATTCATTTCTTTTATTGTATGCTAATTTTGATGATTGCGAATACTGTGCTGAATTGTGTTCAATAAATATATCTCGAGCTCTTACATATGTGCACGTATTTCGGATCGCTGCCGTTAATTGTTCCTAATTATTTCGTTGTTGACAACTTTTTTGAATAAGTGAGAAGTGTAAGTCACCGTGAGTATACTTTAACTCGTGTCTTGTTGATTGTCTGGCTTTTGACAGTCTTCTTCCGCATTTTGTTCGGGGCGAGTCATTGTTTATTTCCAGTGTTCCTTATCGTCCCGTGGACATCTGCTAGATAAAAGGAATTCCCTTGCTAAAGATCCACATGCATGATCGCACTTTCAGTGTGATATTATTTTTGTTCAGAATATCTCTATTCTGTCCTTGGCCTTTTCTGTTTTTCTATTTCCGAGTCTCCCTGACGGGCCACAGAGGAGTGAAGCGTGTGCCCCTGTTTATAACTCATCCCTATCCCTTTATTCTCCTTTCATATCGTCGCCAACATGTCAATCTGTGATATCTGTACCAATGGCATATCTGGCATAGGTTCATGTGAAAAATGTTTTCACGCCAAATGCGTTGATCTGAATAAGGCGGATGTGGCCCGATTCCAGTTACCCGGGGTCTTATGGAAATGTAGAGGCTGTAGACGTGTGGGAGCTGCACCTGGACGTCGATCTGTCCTTGTTCTCGCTAATGATGCCGATATTGTTCCATCTGAGTCTTTCAGTATGCTACAGGAAATCCAAAAAGAGATTAAATCGTTGACAGTCTGTTACTTTTTGTAGTGACTCGGTTTCGGCGTTCGAACGAACTATTTCCAACATCAGCAAGAAGGTGAATGAAATGGAGAAGGTCACAAAGGAGAATTTGCTGCTGAGGACTTCCGTGAGGAGTCTCCAGGATCGGGTGGATTCACTCGAACAGTAAAATAGGGCCAATAACGTGGAGATCTGTGGAATTCCAGGAAAGGAAAATGAAAACATCTTGAATATCGTGTCCAATGTCGGTGAAACTATTGGCTGTCCGATCGAGTCATCTGAGGTGGATACTTTCTATAGAGTTCCTACTTTTGACTTCTCCAGAGACTTTTCCAAGCAAAAAAGAGACAGTTTTTTGGGAGCTTCGAAAGTAAAACGTCGACAATCTGCCGGGGGTCTTAAGATCGACAATATTTCTAGGGATTTATTCATTAATGAACATCTGACATCAGGTAATAAGAAGCTGCTGAGGAAGACCAAGGATACTGCTCGATCAAGGAATTTTAAATTCACATGGATCCGCAATGGATCTATTTTTGTCAAGAGAGACGAGAGATCCAATAATACCCATAATGTTTCGGGTAACACACTTGATTTGATTCCAAATAATACCTTCAAAATAACTAATTTGAAACTTACGGAGCACCCTCTAGTACCCGAGGACTGTTATCATAATTCTCTTGAATTTGACATAGATGTTTCGGCATCATTTAGAAGATATTTGGATAATTCACGATTTTCAGTCTTGCTGATTATGACTCGTTAAATGTGGCGTTACAAGCTATCGACTGGAGTGGCGAACTATGTGGGCAGGATTTGGATGGTTCTGCGGAGAGATTCTATGAGATCATCTGTTCTATCTTCGATAGGTATGTTCCCTCATTTCGCAGATACTGTAGAAAGCACCCTACTTGGTACACGCTCCCTACTATGAAAGTGCTTAAGGAAAAACAGAAATTCCATAGGCGTTGGAAGATATATAGAAATTTGTTGAACTATTTGACTTACAAGCTTTTCAGGGGTAGGGCCAAGTACCTAATATCACTAGACTACATAAGATTTATCGAAAGTGGGGAGAGTAGCATCAAACAAGACCCGAAGTTTTTCTGGCGTTATGATCACAGTAAAAAAAATTCTCCCGGTAACCCCGATTCCATCAGAACCCCAACCGGAATTATCACTGATCAGCAAATGATATGTGATCTGTTTTATGAATATTTTGGTTCAGTAGTTGAACATTCCATAGGAAAAAAGATCATTGAACATCATGATACACCTTTGAATATCGGGTGTTATAGTATAAATCGAGGTGAAATTAGAGAAAAGATCATTGTAATGCCAAATGTTGCATGAGGGTCTTCTCAGGTGATTCGAGGCTTACCTCAGGAATAGATCTCAGCGAGTTGTATTGGGTCAGTTAAGTTCTGGAGATATACATGTAACATCGGGTATCCCACAGGGCTCACATCTTGGCCCATTGCTATTCCTTCTCTACATTAATGATGTCTCTAAGTGCTTCCAATTTTGTAAGATCCTTTTATAAGCTGACGATCTGGAAATGTTCCGATCGATTTCCCATCCCTCTGACCGATCACTTTTTCGGGAGGACTTGGATCGTTTTGACCACTATTGTAAAGAGAATCACTTATTTTTGAATTTTTCCAAGTCTTGTATTATTAACTTCAATTGAAAACCTCCTACAGCCATGCCGATTATATACGAAATTTCGAACCGTACCATCTCCCGTGTTCAATCAGTGCGCGATCTTGGGATTATCTTGGAGTCGAAACTACTCTTTGATCAGCATATTTACCATATTACGAAAAAAGCTAATCGTATGTATGGTTTTATCCTTAGAACGGCGTACGAGTTCACGAACCTCATTGTGTTGCGTACACTATACTTGGCCTATGTTAATAGTGTATTGGGTTTTGGTTCAGTGATATGGAACCCTCGCTGTGGAATATATATCGATAGGCTGGAGGGAGTTGAGAGGAGATTCATCAGACACTGCCAAGCACGATTCTTCCCCTCTGTAATGAATGTGTCCGAGTTGCACCGAAGATTGAATTTAATATCTCTCGAGCAGCGCAGGAAGATAGCTGATGTTGCATTCGCCTTCAAATTGGTCAATAAGAAAACTGATTGTGTGGACATCTCTCGTCATATAGGACTGTTCGTTTCGCGTTATAATACTCCACACAGGAACACAATTTTCATGGAGCAGGCTAGTACCTATGGAGGGGTATTCACCCCTCCATAGATCCATGAAGACATATAATGGCGTATCTCAGGTTTTAAATAAAGATGTGTTTTCTGATACATATGTAAGATTTCGAACCATTCTGTTCGGTTATTTTCGGGCTCAAGGAGTTTGATGCGTGCTACAGGCTCGTTGAAGTTCTCGCCTGCAGTCTGATTATGCTGTTGTATTTATGTAATACTCTGTTTTTGATGATTTTTATCTTGTATCTCTGAAATTTTTTATATTATATTTGTATTATACTTTATATTTGAAATATGTGGATACTATTTTGCGTCAGCCCCGTTTGTATACCAATGATTAAATAAATAAATAAATATAAGTGTGGTCAACGAAAACTTAACACCTCGATTTTCCGGCTTTAAAATGAAAATGTGGAAAATCTTTCGGACCCATCAATTTCAACTTTTCCGCTCTTCGCATCCCCGTAACTACAACGGAGGTGAGATTTTGAAAAGGGATGAGGGGTGTTGCGATACCGATAGCGTACTTTAAGGAAATGTATTTAAAATTTTCTTTTATATTAGGATATACCATATTTAAAGCTATTTTATTATTTTTATTCATCAACAATTTGTCTATCAACGTATATGAATGAAAATAATAAAATAACTTTAAATATGGTATATCCTAATATAAAAGAAAATTTTGAATACATTTCCTTAAAATACACTAAAAGTATTTCGGAGAAAATTGCTACATACGTCAAAAATGAATATGTTTTAAGAACTTCATTTGAAACCTATTCAAACCTGAGTATATTCATTAAAAATTATAATGACAGTACACATAAAGATGATAAATCGGGGGTTTATAAGTTATCCTGCGGTGATTGCCCTAAAGTTTACATAGGACAGGCTGGAAGAATTTTCCGACATAGAATATGTGAACATTTGAAGAGTTTCCTCAATAATAAAAGTAATTCCACATATTCTAATCATTTGTTAGAAACAGGACATACTTTCAACCATAATTTTTAAATTCTACATAGAGAAAGTAAAAGTTATGCCTTCAACCTGTTAGAACCCCTAGAGATAAATAAACATAATAAAATTGGAATACTACTTAACGAACAATTAGATTTAAATAACTCTCCTATGTTAAATATATTCTGATAAGCTGGAATTTACAGATACCCTTTTTTGGGGTTTAGAGCTCAATAAAAATTTATTGTACTTACTGTAATATAAATAGCAACGGATTTCGGAAACAAGCTTAGTTATTCAAAATGTAAACCTGCCTGATGATGCTACTGCGATAGCGATACAATTGTTGTAATCATAACAATAAAAATTGTGAAAATCAGAATAACCTTATTCAAATATTATTTATCTGAGATAATTAATCCCCAAACTTACTCCGAAAGTTTCAAGTCTCAAGGTTTTTCCGTTCGAAGGTAAGAGTGTTTATGGGCGAACCTAGTCATTTGAGACCATTTTCGGCTCAAAATTCTTAAATTATCGACATTTGAGCAAAACTATAGCACGCTGTTCCCAAGAGAAAGCGCACAAAAACGAAGATAAGCAAATTGCAAAATATAATACCTATCTTAAGAAAGTCTATTTTCTATAAGTATTCAGAAAAAAATTCTGATAATAAGACGTTATAAATGACTCAAATAATTATGATGCTAAAATAAATATTAACAAAACAATGCCGTTATCATTGAAGGGTGAATTCAAATTCCTCAAGAATGTAAGTAACACTATTAAGTGGTTATTTAAAAACTATTGATAACTTAGGTTTATCAGTATATTAATCGAATGACAGGGATTTGTAGGGCTGTGATATTCTAGAAACTGAGATTGTAAATAATTATATAGTTATTAGAATATTTAGGATTGTTCTATCATCTCAATTCCTCATATTTTTTACTTAACTGCTTTAATCGTTCTTCGTTTTCACCATTAGATTTATTTGCAGAATATTATCAAAGTAATGAACTCATATAAATGGTTACACTTCTTATAACTCAAGTTCTATAAGTAGAAAGTTGCAGTAAAAAAATTACAAAAACAATGACGCTAAGTCAGTGTTATTTTTTGTCAAAAATTAGTTTCAAAAAACGCCTATAATTTCAGAGTAGCTAAGAAGAAGAAAAATAATAAGTATTCTAACTTCAGTGTCAGATTTTCATTTGTCAAAAATGCAGGTAGCTCGTTTAGAGAATTTATAATAAGAAGGTCTCAGTTAATTTAACCATTTTAATTTAAATTTAAAGTTAACTTCCTTTCGATCCTCCTATTTCGAAATCGAACCATTTCCTAGATTTCTACATTTCAAAAAGAATCTGGCAGGTTTGACTTTTTTGTGGCTAATTTATATTCATTTCGATACTTCAGGAAAACAATCTAAATGGATTTCAGTTTATAGTTCTTAGTATTATTGGATGGTACGAGTATTGTATATAATACATATTATCTGGTTATTTTCGTTCAAATCTTTCATAGAAGAGCGTACTCAGAATGAATGAATTTCAAATTGAAATGAAAAATGGTTCTGAGAACAAATTAAATTGGTGCCTTTTATGGCGAAAAATAATATCTAAAATTTGCAATTATAAGTGGTAATGATTCTAGTAACAATTTGCGATAGTATTTCATTATTTTATATTTTTTTCATAAGAATAAAATTACTAGTTATTTCGAAGTTAATTGAAGTACGTTCCAACCTCATTAGAATCTCGTTTAAAATTATACAGGTGTAATTTAAACGAATAAAGATCATTTGAATATCACTTACATGGTGTAAATATTTAATGGCTTGCGAAAAGTACTAAAGGCTTTATTATTGGGAAATGTCAAACACCAATCCGCTGTTTCGAAATTTTTTTCAATCTACTTGAGGAAAATTCGCGACATGATTTTTTACAAATATCGAGAATTATCCATGGACTATCCTCCGATTTTTTCAAAATAGTTTGATTACTCTTGAAGGTAGAAATACAGAAATATTTATCACGTGTTCATATCAAGTCGGCATTATATAATTTTGTCAAACCTTCACTGCAGTGCTCTACAGTTTATGGTTGTTGGATTATGTAATGACGATGCTAATTTTACACAAAAAATTCAATATTTTGTACTGAATTTACTAAATGTCCCAAACATTATATTACAAACGAAATCTGTTTTATCTGATTGATTCTGTCATTACTTGATACTTATTCATTATATTACAATTCATAAGATTTCATTAATTAACAATAATGATTGTTAAACGACGTTTCATTTACTTTTTTTGTTGTAACACGTGCTAGATGAAAAGAACCGTTTGATTTTATATAGATGCGACAACATCGAAATACGTTTAAATATATTGTAGTGATATAATCTTCATATTAAAATAATCTTCATATTAAAATAATAAGAAGTGGTTTTTTACTTGATAGAACGATTATTACAAACTTTGAATATCAAAACAGATTTAATCTGTTAGTCTCCACAATTTTATTTCAAAAAATTTTATTCAAAAACTTAGAATTGAATGAATGTCTTCTAAGCATTGCTTATATTTAATAGACGTATAAAATCAAAACTCATTAAACAATATGAAATGGAATAAAAAACCCAAAAAATATAAATTGTCAAATAAAATTTAAAAATAAAATTTTATTTATTAATTTTAATTGCCAATTGATATTTATATAATAAATAGAATTTTATTTATTAACTTTAATTGACAATTTATATTTGTTGTTATATGTTATATTATTATTATATTTATTTCATTTGATATTGTATGAGTTTTGATTTTATACGTCTATTAAATATAAGCAGTACTTATAAGACATTAATTTGATTCTAAAAGTTTTTGAATAAAATTTTTTGAAATTAAAATTGTAGGAGATTAACAGATTAAATCTGTTTTGATATTCAAAGTTCTTTATATTAATTGATGAATTTGTGGAAATCTTTGTTTATATGTTATTTCAAATATCAGATTTGATGAGATTAAAAAAAAAGGTTTCATAAAAAAGTTTCAAGTCCTCGTGAGAAGTATAATTTTATTTGAAAAGCTGATGAACCAGCTGTTCTACTTGTTCATACATATCCAGAAAGGTTTTGAGAAAGAGTATTTCAAATAATGAATAAAATAAAATTTAATATTAAAGTTAAATCAATAAAATTATAGAGAAAATGCTCAGAAATGCAATAGGTCATAAGCAAATTAGTCGAAATGTACTGGGTGGTTTTGAATTTGAGATTCAGTGACTGAAAAATCTATTTTGATGTGAAATTTTGGCGTGATTGAAAGAGATGTATTCAGAAATAACTTTGTAATACAACTTATTCAACTTAATGTATCAATTCAAAAGAATAACACCTAGAAATTGATAATCATCATATGTAGCTTCTATAAGAAGTAATTCGCAGATTTTGAATTTTCAGGGTAAATGGACCTTTGAACAACCACGCAAAAGCTTTCAACTTTAAGTCAGTGCTTCTACGATTTATTTAGTCACATTTTCAGGAATCGAGCTTGGTACTTGACGTTAATTCTCTTTGATGTATTCTGCCGACTGGAAACAGGTGCCTTGAAGTGGTGATTTGAGTTTTGGAGAGAGAAAAATTTTGCCACTCTGATATCAGGAGAATGCGGTGGTTTTTCGATAAGATTTCTTGAGGTTTTGGGCATACATTCATTCAAAATAACAGCCTTGTGACATGATTCGTTATCGAGATGCAGAATCTACAAGTTTTATTTCCAGAATCTGGATTTTTTCGACGAATTTGCTCTCTCAAACGCTGCATAATAATCCTAAATATTATTCTTCATTTTCTGTCAAGCATTCCGAGTGCACAACACCAGGAAATTTTAAAAACTGTCAACATGACCTTCCCTTTTGATCGACATTGACGTGCTTTTTTCGAACTCATGTGTTTTTTATACAGTCCATTGTAGCTCTTTGTAACATTATCATCGCTTCCACACGTGAAATTTCACCTGCAATGCAAAATTTAAGATAGATTCCCTGTTCAATATCTTTCATTGTAAAAATCGCAAAACACACTTGAGGTTAATTGACAAAATGGAGCACTGTAATAAAAAAAAATGACAGATGACGCTCAAACTTCGCGTGAGTTTTAGTGCATTATTTTCACAAATAGTCTGCTATGAACATATTCCTTCATCTCGTGTGAAATTTTTGTAGTTTGTAATTGAAAAACGAAGCTGTATATTTTTATTGATTTCTTAAATTAATTTCCGAGCAAAATGTTCAAAAATAGACAGAATCGAATCAATAAGTTTTGAGTAATTCGAAATTTCATTTTAGAAATATTTTCAGAAGTACAAATTCAATCGAGTCCGTCTGTAAATATGCCTACTGTTAAAAGAGCTAGAGCCTTCAAACTTCCAGGGAAGATTTGGGGTCTCAATATCTTGGATAAGTTCGTTAATATGCAAAATCGGTCCGACAGTTTCGCAGTTATTCACGTTCTTAAATTTGCCATACTTTATCCAATATTTTCGAAACTACAAATTTAATCAATCTGAAATTCTGAACTAAGTACATTATTGTGCGAAATATTATGAGAATCATATGATAAAAAGTTTAAAAAAAATCGTGATCAGTGTTGAGGGCAACCTTTATTACTATAACCTTTTTACGGAAAGAGATAGACACTTGAAACTTTCAGGGTAGGTTAAGGACTTGAATATTTCAGTCAAGTTCGTTACTGAGCAAAATAGATTCAATGATTTTGCAGTTGATGATCAAAGTAAAACAACTTAATTTCCGCTAATTTGTTGTTTTACTTTAATCATCAAGATGTATTTCCGACAAGTAGAGACCGATACAATCAAACATTCGATTTTGCAGTTATCTACATTTGAAATTTTCTTCTTATTTTATCAATATTTTACAAACCACTAATCTGATTCATCTGAGATTGACATTTTTAATAGGAGAATTATAACGAGCATGTTTCTGCAAAATATCATGAGGATATTATGATTAAAAGATTCAAAACAGAAACAAAAATGTTGTAAGCGGAGCAATAAGCATACCATTGCAACAATCGAGTTTAAATGCAGCATTTAGACTAAGGCTAATGCAAAATTTCGTGAGGATCAAATGATTAGAAAATTAAGAAGATGATTAAAATCGTGGGTAATATGGACAAGAGCGCAAAAGCTCCTGATAATTAACATAAATAGAGGTTAATTCTTGATAGAACGTATATAAAATTATTTAAATATTTTGAAAATTTAAAAAAAAATTTTATTTATTGGATTTTGTTATACCATTCGGATGTCTTATAAGGAATGTTTATTTTATATGTCATGATATAAGTGGTACTTATACGACATTATTTTAATTTATTTTCAGAAGTTATAATCATTAAATATAATCTTTTGGAATTAAATATGTAGAAGGCTAAGTTTAAAATTTTTTTAAAATTTTTAAAATATCTAAATAATCCTGATAATTATTTATATTTATGGATATATTTCTAAAAATTTTTGTTTAATTATCAAAGGGATGAAAAAAAGTGTACGAAAGGTTTCAGGCTTTATTTTGATTTAATTTTTCAATATATAGGATGTTGTCCCTACGTAAGAACTAAAATAAATAGTTTTGAGTTCCACTGTTTCAATTATATCTAATGAATTTTAAAAAACACTCAGAAATTCATAAGATCATAAGCAAATTAGTAAAAACGTACTGAGTGTTCCAAAATACTATCGTATTTTTGAATTTTTTTTATGGACCTCAATGACCGAAAATCTATTTTAATATGAAACTATTGCGAAATTGAAAGAGATGTATTCGGGAACAACTTATTTAATACCAATGTTATATAATTTGATATACCAATTTATATGAAAATACTGAATATTTAAAAAAAAATTATTCAAATCAAAGAATCTCTAAGTGTAAAAAATATCGCAAAATACATTCTATTATAGCCAATAGTAAAGAATACAAAAGTAACAAAGAAAACTCGGAAATATTTGCACAACACTTCAAAGAGGCATTACAATTCAACAAGGACATTTTTTATGGAAACAGAAAAAATAATAAAAAATTGGTATGAGAATTACTTCAATTGTGAGGTGGACAAAGACTCAGAATTTAATTTTTTTATCCGATATTCGAATTCTACGTGCTTCGAAATGTAAACTGAAAAATTCAAGGGGAATTGGGGAATATTTTTGCGCACCACTCCAATATTTTTTATTTATGGAAATTATAAACTAAAAGTAAATTAAATAAATAATGATCAAGTAGGGACAGAATTATCATTTCGTCGACATGTAGGTACATTGAAAATTTTGAGCTGAAAATGATCATAATTGATTATGTTGCACACATGTGATAAATTTTTTCTACCCGATTTTAAGTACGCTAAGTTTGGAAAGAAATGGAGATTTGGATTTTAATTTTAATATCCGAATCAGGAAGGCCAACTAGAAAAAGTTGTGGAAATCAAGCACTCTACATGTTGCTTAAGTGTTTTCATCAATACGGAAATGTTTGCCTATTTTTTAATAACTTTTTGAACATATGGGTTTAACAAACAAGCATCATAGAATTCACAGCGGTTAATTTTTTAAATTATTTAAGAGAAATCATTCTAAACGAGTGTAGAGAAAGAATTTTCAGCCAACACTTCAATTTAGGAGAAAAAAATTAAAAAATTCACCTAAATTTTAAAAGTTTGATCTGAATGATCTAAAATTTAATTAATTATAATTAATAATAATTAAACCTAGAGATGAATAAGTGACTAAATTCAATTCCATCAATTCGTTATCAACTGAAATTTTCAGAACAAAAACTTACGAGCTTGAAATTTGGGGTTGTTCCAAATTCAGTTTCGTAAATAGGGAAATATTGCATATGAAAATGAACAAAAAAAAATTGTTTTTTATTATCTAAAGAATAGAAACCCTGACGTAAAAAGGTGCTTTCATACATATTTTTATTCGGTTATTGAAATGAATATTATGAATTAAAAGAGGTGAAGAAATATTTTTTTTATTTCATGACACTATAAATTATGATAAATAATATTTGAATGAATATATTACATTCAACAAATATTTGTAATTTTGAGAACATAAAAAACCTTTACTACTCGAAACACTAGAAAGGTAGAATTTGTCAGAGTGATCTGTAAAGGAACCTTCATAATTTGAGGTGATTAGTTTAACTTATTGTTAATTTTTTTGCAAGATACGATAACTAACTATTAAACGATAATTGATCATCCAGTAAACAGTTCGTAGTGGGGATTGAGTGTTCTTATGTATATATACGGCCCTTTTGGAATAATCATTCATTCAAACTTACTTTGAACTAAGACATACTCTTATTTTTTTTGTAAATAACTTCAACTGTATAAACTTTTTACTTGTTTTCAACTATATTCTTCAATTTCTCACGGTGAATATAAGTTTAGGATTTTTTAGCGCTTTAGTTAGAGGTTAAAAGTGAATTAAAACTTTCCAGTGTTGTTTTATTTTGTGATACAAATTCGATAAACATGAGTCTCAAAAATTTCTGGAGAAAACACAAGGCTAGCTTCTTGAAAGGTTTGGTAAGTGATATTTTTTATATTTGTATTTCTAAGGAGTGCATTCACATTGTTTCCATTATTTCATATATACCATTATATAATTTCACATGTCGATTAAATTTCATACTCCTCAGGTTCCATCCAATATATATTCGCAAAAATCCATCTTAGTGGTATTCGAATCATTATTAATATGAAAGAATAATACAAAGGTGCAAGAAGAGAATAATGATTTGAAAAATTTGAATATCAAAATAGATTTAATCTATTAGTCTTCTATAATTTTATTCTCAAAAAAGTTTTAAATAACCAATTTATATTTATTTCATTTGATACTGTATATTGAGTTTTTTTGATTCTATTAAATATAAGCTGTGCTTACAAGACATTAATTTAATTCTAAAAATTTTTGAATAAAATTTTTTTGAAATTAAAATTACAGGAGACTAAGAGATTAAATCTGTTTTGATATTCAAATTTTGTAATATTCTTCTATCAAGTAAAAAAGCTCTTCTTATTATTTTATTTTAAATATAATAATGATTTGTTTTGCTTTAATCGTACTTGTGGATTTAATAATAAGAATTCTTTTCTCTCAAACACTGTCAAAGCTTCACATAAATCAATAGTCTTGATTTAAAAGTTAATTTTCAAATTGTTCAGCAGTAATCCATTGTTGGTAGTATATGAAATTACAAAGGCAAATAATCTTTTCTTCTTTTTATCACAAATTTCAGACGCATTTTCCTTTTTTCGATGACTTCAATATTCTGTTCTGATCATGTTGCCTATGAAATTTAAGCCTGCAGATTGATGTTTAAGCGAGTCCGTGAACTGTTTAGAATATACAGTCTCCTTTTATTAGAAAAATTGAAACTAGAAGATGAATTCGTCGTTGATATGTGATGAATATTTTCGATTTAAAATGAGCACGATTTTTTTATAGTTGGGCATTTCTGAGTTCATCTCAGAATTGTTGAGGTCTGAGGACGACGCGTTCGTGGACAAAGTTCGGGAAGAACTTGAGAAGAGTGGCTTGCACGATTTATTATGTAAGTAAAAAATACATTGAAAAAGGAAAGTGGACTTCCTGTGTTGGATCAGTCCCAATTGAAAAATATAATTCTTGTTTGAAAAGTTTAGTGACTAATAAATGTTCTATATTTCAGCATCGGTTTCTGAACCAGGCAAGCAGGAGCGAGAATTTCACAAATGCGTGAAGAAGGAGCGGCGGCAACTTCAGGAGGTTTCACCAGAAGAATGCACAGAGGTTGTGAAAAATACCACTTCTTTGGATACATCAGCAGAGCATTGTCTGCTTGTATTCCTTCATCGGATACTTTCAGATGACCAAAACACCGGGTAATTATAATAACATTTGTTATATATTCTCTTGAAGTATGTATTAAATACTTTTTCTCTTATTGTTCACCGTTTCTTCATCCAAATTGTGTTGGATGTCACTCGGTTGAACTTTTCATTACCAAAATATTATCAAACTTTAAACTGCTACATTTTAGTGGTAAAAAGTTTCTATCTTGTTTTGTGAAAAACTAGACTGGTTTTGCTATTAATATACACTCATATGTGTATTTGTAAAGACTGAATAACTTAAAATCCATAATTTTATGAATTTCCTGTAGTAGCATTTTACCGGAAAAAGTATTCAAGAATATATTTATGTCCTGCTAGCGTCCTTCTAGCTTTTTAATATTTTCACTTTAGAGAAATTTTATTGTTTCAGCCCAGCTCAAGAAAAAGTAGTCGAGCTACTCAGAAAAAGCGGCATCGACGAGCAATCAATTCAAAAAATAAAAGGTAAGTTGTCAATTCTTCTTCCACACAAGATACGAAGTCAAATTGTTTCCCATATTCATTTTAAATTTTATGGAATTAGGAAAGAGAATGTCGTAAAACACCTCATGATTTGATTGTAATAAGTTTCTGGAAGGTCATTTCGGAAAAAATAATCGGCCATATTTCCTACAAAAAACCAAACGAGTACTGAATTCAAAAAACATCCACAAACCAACTGTTGCAACAATTAATAACTTATATTCTCAAAGGAAAGCAGAAAACTTTTAAATGTCCTTCATTGATTACCAGTCTCAAATTTATATTATAATCTGAAAGAAACTCCCGACTTTATATCTTGTTTTTAATCAGAGCAACATGATTTTAAACTTTTATGAAATAGAAAGAGTTTAAGCTAAACAGACCTCCAGAAGATCGAGTAAAATTGTCAATGTTCTCCTGAGTAAAAAAACTAGCAATTAATTTTGAACCATTCACTCACTATCAAAAATATACAAACAAAATGTATTTTTATAAAAAAGACGTCGATGTGATCATTGGTCTTTAATCCAGTCAGAATAGACATTCAACATATCGACGTTTAACAAACCATTTTAAATGAAATGTCAAAAATCTCCCTCGATTTTTCTTCTACAAAAAAAATTCATTCAAGATCAACGATGAAAAATTCAGTTTTCTTAAAAACGGTGAGTTCTATCGCAAAAATAGGTCAAATAAAAGTTGTAGATCATAGAATTCTCTACAAAAAATATTGAAACATTTGTTTTCGTACGTACAACCATTCATGAGATATCGTGGTTTTAAAATCTGAAAAATTCATATTCTACATAATATGCACTTATTTCCGCACCACCTATGAGGAAATGTACTTGGCGCATTTCTTAACGTGGATTTCCTAGTAGGAATTCTCCATGACTTATGGTGATAAAGAAATTATGATCGTACCCTATTGATTAAAAAAATATTTCTTTTACTAATGATTAAAGCGGAACGGGTTTATTTTTTCTAAATGATATTATATGTAATTTTATAATTCTACTTCAACAATTATTTCTTCATCTTCGCTTTCTTCTACTTCTTATTGCAGAACTTCTGTACGCTATTCTAAGAAAACAGATGCATCAGTTTTCTCTTCATAAATATTATAAATATTGTCATCTGTCGTATTTCATTTAATATTGGGGCAAGTTTGACCTTCACAATTGATACTTACTGGCGATTAAAATAATCTCGCTTTTTTACAGCCACAATGCTTACTGCAATTCGTCTTTTTCTAGTCTTAAGCCGTTTTCTGGAGCAGGCAGAAGGGTATGAATTGGCTCCAAACAATTATCTGTTAATTTCCACCCCATTCTTCTGAGTCAAGTTCACTACCTAGAACTTTATAATAAGCTGATGATGGAGACAAGACAACTGTAATGTTTTATTGTTCCACGCAGATTTTACAAACCTTAAATATATGTACTTGTATATGAAATCTATTTTTTTGGCGCACCATTTACATTACACGAACAAAAGGAATTCCATTTGTGACGATTATGGAGAGTAATCAATTTTTGTAAATAGTTCTGCGCAATCAATCATATCATTACGTTTTTCGAACAATTTAAATATTGCTGTTTTTACCTTTTTCAAAGTTGCTGATGTAGTATCGCAACCATTTATTACGTGTAAAACAAAATATGAGTTTGACATTTTGGATATGTTGGACATTGTGATGAATATATTATTAATTTTACTTGAGCTTTCCCAGGTTTCAAAAAGTAAATAATTTCATCAATTGTAGTCCATGCATTCAGTAGTTTCAACATCTTTACCAACAACGACAGTTGTATTTGGTCTATTGAATTGTTCTACCGCTGCTTCAATTATAAGGACATCAGCATCATTATCAGTTGGTTTTGATGAATCAGCAGCTGCTTTGCTATCTCTTATGCATTCGCACCCATTTTCCATGGTTCTGTGCAGCTTTAGCGCAAAGAAGTTCTCCATATGGTTGGGTTTTGTACTCCTGATTTTTTTCAACATGACCTCACAGAAAAGAGTTTGAATGACGTCATCACAAGATTTTGGAGGCAGTTTTCAGGGACATCTCACGAGATAGCCAAATTTTCGATGGGCCTGCCTGTTCGAGATGCATCTTTAACCATCAAAAATATCTGAACCAAATTTCACGTAATCGGTTGTTACAGTATCGGAACCATTAACACCATTCACTTTTAGCCGCCTAATTTTCTCTTTGTCGACTTTCATATTTTACACCCTGTAACTTACAACTGAACTGAGTGTGAAATGTCACCTTAACATCGAGCATAAATTTGGAGGAACAGAATAAATACTATGTTTTGCGCGAAACGTTCTTCGAATATCAACAAAAACTTTTTCAATTATGATCGAAATTTTGGACAATTTCCAAATGCCAGAGCAGCGTGACGCGATTCATGGGGAAAAAGCTGATTTTGCTGTATTCAAATTACTACGTACGCCAAATAATTGGAAACAAATATTACTACCATGAGCTGTCAAGTTCCAGTAGCCTGTCTTCAAAAACTCGTTAGAATGAGCAGCTTCCTCAAAAATTATTCATTTCGTTTCAGAAAAGCCACAAAACGATAATTTCCAAGTGGAGGAATTGAAGAAGCAGCTGGATGAGGCTCTAGCCGCAAAGACCGCCGCAGAAGCTAAATTAGGCCAGCTTCAGAATGAGTTGGGAGGAAAGTCTAAGGTTTCAGAGGCTTCATCGTCGAACGAAGCCTTTGCCGCTCCTTCTCCTCCACCAATGCCAGAAAATGGCAATGTTCAGATTCCTCCTCCACCACCTCCAATGCTGGGCATTGCTGGAGCCGTCGTACCTCCTGGTATGCCCACAGCCGGGACTGAAATGCTTCCACCCGGATTGAAACCAAAAAAAAAGTGGAGAACTAATGGGTCTCTTCGAAGAGCTAATTGGAAAAAGGTATGAATCTGATCACCGTACATGTTACGTTAGTGTTTTGTTTTTACCAACTTAAACATATTTTCCTTGATTACATGAATTTTTTTAGCAAGTTCTTTTTATTTCTTCAATTGCATTAAATATCTCACCTAGTGCGTAGATATTCTCTCGATAATTTCTTTAGTTTCTTTGTCTTATTGGGGAAGACTGATATCTTGAAAAATACAATTTGTTTAAAATTTTTCAATAAATAGGATAATGCCAAGATATTGTAGACGCACATTTTTTTGCTATGTTGCATTTTGGAATAAACTAAATACAATTTACGATTAACTATATTTCTAACATTTTAAATATGACTATTCCTTGTGTTCTCTTAGCATTCTCCTAACATTCAGAAAAACATTATTAATGTTAATCCGGAAATAGCACTACCAGCATATAAACTCTCAACTAATTTCTATACAGGATTTTATAGTTTTATCAGTATTTAGTTGCGGTTCAAATTTTGAAATAAGTTAAGAAATTTTAATTTAATTTGATAACCCCCTAATAAATTTAATGGATATTCAAAATAACGGTTCATTTTTCAGATCTCACCTCAAAATATCACGGAAAAGGCTTTCTGGTCTAAGGTGCAAGAGGAGTCTCTTGCTAAGAGCCATATTTTGAGCGAGCTAGACAAAAAGTTTTCGACTCAGCCCAAAAAACTAACCTCAAAAGTTGACGAAAGGTAAGTAAAACGATAACAAGTTCTCACTTTTCATACTTTCGCTCACAAAATACCCGTTTCACTGATGCTAACTAGTTTTCACAAACGCACTTCTTTCAAGCTAGCATACAAAAAATAATCCAACGAAGTTAAGTCCGGTTAACATCATTAGCGAAGAAGCAATTCAAATTCAACGTATTGATTTTGACCATTATTTTCATGAAACGAAATATTATTTGTGCTTCACTGAAAAGCAAGTCACATAAACTTGCAGATAATTGCTTTTTTGAAGTTAATCAATGAAATTTATCCATAGATCTTCCCAAAAAAACTCACGTTTGACCTTTACTGAAAATGGAAACGTATTTGCATTCTTTTTAAGCAATTATACCACATCATTAATGGAAAGATAATGTGTTGATAGTATTTTATCTAAAAACTATTTTCTGTCGAATATTCAATTGATAAATACTTTCAAAACTATTTGTGTAACTGCACCAATCATCTTGCGTATAGATTTATCCTTATCACATTATTTTGTGTAGCACTTCGTGAAAGTCCATAATCTCTAAGAGTTCCACACACTTTCAAAATTTATGATCTTGTACCATTTTGAGGGCTTGTCAACCATTTCTAAAGTGGCCTCCTCATTCAAACAACCTGTACTATGTTTGTTTCGAAAATTTGTCTAAACTTTTTTACCAAGAGCAGATTCTGGTTTTGCCTTCTTACAAGTTGTACTAAGGCTTTCAAGAAGAACTAACCACAAATACTTATTAAAGCTTAATACTACCGACCCTGGATTTTATTTTTAAGCAGCATTTGTTATTGGAATGAATGCTAAACCTTATAGTTTTATTTCAGGAGATGGAGCACCGGCACAATGAGAAAAGTTAGAGACATCAAGGTGTTGGACAGCAAAGCAGCCCAAAATCTAAGCATCCTGCTGGGAGGTTCATTTAGACAAATGAATCACGAAAATGTGAAAAAAGCTCTGCTACAGTGTGACGCAAACATTTTCACCGAGTCCATCGTGGGGCAACTAATTCAGGTAAATATCAAATCTTAAGTTTTTAACAGTAAAAAATTAAGAATTTAAAGTCGTCTATGATTTTCTTCTCATTTAAATGCAGTACAGAATTAGAAATATATTCGAAATGCAATCGTTAATGGAATATTATATTCTTGAAATCCTTTCCTGTAAATATGTTTCAACAGTAACAATTTGAATATATATTCTTGTTTTTTTATTGAGTCTAATTTGTTACTTGACTCATTCTTTCCATATTTTAAATAAAGCACCGAATAGCAGTTTTCAGTTGCCGAGTTTAAGAAAAATACGTTAATTTTTCACATATAATAATACTAGTTATTTCTGTTTTGGGGAAGCAACATATTCCGTTATTTACGTCAGAATGTATCTTTTGCGCTGTACTAGAATTTTTATTATTATTTCTCCATTATTCTTAAATTAAGTTTGTTCATTTCGTCAGTTCATTAGAGAAGAATATTCAAAATTTTTTCTTAATGGAAAGTACTACGGTATTACGGTTTTTCAGATGCTCTTTTCATTTTTCAATTAACAGTTTTTTTGTGATATGTTGTAGATTTGAAATATTTTAATTATTCTGTTTTTTTTTTCAGTATCTACCTCCTTCCGAGAAACTGTTGGAGTTGCAAAAATTTAAGGGTTCTTATAAGGACCTCATAGGAGCAGAGCAATTTTGCCTTAAGCTTTCTGAGGTCGAAAGGTTGTTACCCAGGTTGAAGGCAATGTTATTTCGACATAAGTACCGTGAGATGGAACAAGACACGAAACCAGTAAGTTGAATATAATTCATATAAAAGAACAGAATAAGGTTGAAAGAAGTCGAATTTTTTCATTCCTTAAATTCAAGAGTTGAATCATCAGGCTGCTGATTTTTTCCCTCCTTTTTATTACATTTGACATTTGTTGTGAGCATTAATGGAGGATGGATTGTGTAGGTTTCGTTTTTAAATCCGAACTGGTATTTAGGAATTCATTTTCCTAGTGGCTCTTTGATCCTCTCTACAAAAATTTTTCAAAGTTCTTTCCCAATACCAAAGCAGTGTAGTAGGTCTATAGTTATCTATTTTATAGTGATCTGAATTTGCTTTTGGAATGGTTATTAAAATACCTTTTTTCTATTTTATCGTTAAATATTATAACAGTAAGTAATGCGGAAGTTATATATTCCCATTATTACTTGATGGATGAAAGTGTCCAATTTTCTCAGTATTTTTGTAGAGATATTATCGAAGCCAGGAGTAGTGTTTTTCTATGATTTAGCACCTTGTGATATTGATCTTCTGTTATTGTTACTTCTCCCATACTTGTATTGAAAACATCTCTCATAAGTAAATGGGATAACACTTTTACCTTGAAAATTTTTCACTGCTAAGAAATGTCAGATGTTCCAGATTTTCCGGCATTCAATAAAAAAAGTCAGAATAAATATGTGTAGTTCCTAGTTTTATTTCAAACAGTGTATCAGAAATGTTTGAGAAAAGAAAAGATCTATCAGAACTACTCCCAGAATTCTCAAAAATTACTTATCCTAATTTTAATGAAAACTAAATTTAATAATTCTTGTGGAATTTGTACAATTTCAGAATTAACCTTGATTAAACCAACTTATCCTTTTTTGTTTTAGAATATAATGGCTGTTACCGCGGCCTGTGAGGAGGTGAAGAATAGTCGAAAATTTTCGAAAATTCTGGAATTGATCCTGCTTCTGGGCAACTACATGAATAGCGGCAGCAGGAACGAACAAGCTTTCGGTTTCGAAATGAGTTTTTTGCCAAAGGTAAGCTAATTCATAACTTAATTTTCATACGGTTTTCAGAAAAATATTCATTTATCAAATTAATATTTGTCGTGGTGAAAACCATCATATTATACTCATATTCACTCTCACGAATAAGTCCTTTATTTCTAAACATATCAAAAATTTTCAATTTATTCTTTTTTCCCCAACTTTTATGTTCTCAAATTTTTTATTCACGAATATCTCATGGGTATGTGAAAATATCGTGAATGTTTTTGATAGCAACCGCTGCGTTGCTATTCTTGTGACATTTAATGTCCAGAAATTTGCCAAATTTCACCTTAAATTGAAAGAAAAATTTATTATTCACCGGTGAACAAGTCTCTCGAATTTTTTCGTGCAGAGAAACGACCTCATTTTCTCGTCCCTTTATTATCAAATAATTTTATTGTTACAAACAAATTGATTATCTATTTTTTTACGATTCCTTTTTTTCCAGCTCAAAAATACGAAAGATGTGGAGAACCAGTCGTCCTTGTTGAACTTTTTGGTGGAAACAGTTGAAAAGGATTTCCCTGACCTCATAAACTTCAATGAGGAGTTACCTCATATCGACGAGTAAGTAACTGAGTAATTAACTGGTCCAACAAACTTCATCATAAATGATTTTCGTTGAGAATTCTCCACTGCCTTAAAGTATCGTCATCAGCAAATGAATCAAAAACTAAAAAACCCATTAAAATTTCAGAGCCAGCAAAATATCAATTGAATGCATAGGAAATACCCTCAAGGTGATATCCACTAAGTTAGTGGCCTTGGAGGCAGAACTTAAACGTAGTGTAACTCCTCAAAACAAGGACGATAAGTTTGTGGAGGTCATGAAAGTCTTCTTCGAGGATGCTAAAACTCAGTCGGACATCATGCAGTCCATGTTCAAAACGCTCGATGTCCTACATGAGGATCTTGCTGTGTATTATGTTTATGACAAAAAAAAATACACATTGCAAGATTTCTTCACTGATTTGGCGATATTCAAGAATAGTTTTCTTGTAAGTACCTTTTTATGATCATGGTAGATATCTGCATCTAATTTCTGATGTAGCTTTAAAAGGATTTCAATAACTGTTTTTTTTACAGGATGTTCGAAAAGAGAATGAACAGAAAAGAAAACTGCAAGAAAGAAGAGGAAAAATAAAATCCCAGAAGAAACTTGACGATAAAAAATTGGCCAAATCATCGAATTCAAAACCAGAAACAGATGATATTGAATGGTAAGTTTCTATCAAGTCGAAAAAATGAAAGAGTGTATGGTCATTAGATTTTCAGAATCTAGTATTCCTAAATCATAATCATATAAAATAATATAGAATATAATTTTCGTGGGTGCTAATGATGAATTTTTTATTTTATGTAAATCCAGTATTGATATTTGAATTAAATAATATAATTCACCAATATTCTATATATATTTTGATAATTGATATTGGAAAATAATGTTTTCGAATTATCGGGTGTTTTTTTTTAGAGTGATAGTACTTGAAACTGAGATAAAACACATTTAAATTAATATTGAAGCCAATTTCTTTTATTTGAAACATAATTTTATGGCATTTATGTCTTGAAAATAATTTCCGGCATATGTTCACCACGACTAGCTCTGAGGAACCGCATTCGACCAGACCAATTTTTCGAGTAATTCAAGCCTTATTTCATCAATAACACGAGTTATGTTGGCTTCCAAAGCGTCTATTGTTTCTGGTTTATCAGCACCAATGACTTGACATTACCCCAAAGAAAATAATCCAGTGGAGTTATGTCGCATGATCTTGGAGGACAATTAATGGGACCATTTCTCGAAATAATGTTATCGCCAAATCTTCTTTCAATAAATAAATTGTTACGGTAGCAGCATGAGGTGTAACACCATCTTGTTGGCACCAAAATACTTCTGGGTCTATACCATTCAAATTTTGAAACAAATAGTCATTGATCATCGATCTGTAACTGGCACCATTCACTGTAACATTAGCTCCAGCATCGTTTTTAAAGAAATATGGACCGATGATGCCTCCAGCGTGTAAAGCACACCATACAGTGCATTATTCAGGATGCAATGCAACCTGCAGAACTTCTTAAGGATTGTTTTCACTCTATATATGGCAATTTTGCTTGTTTACATAGCCGTTCAACCAGAAAAGAGCTTCATCACTAAACACAATTTTACGATAAAAAAGTGGATCAACTTCAAGCTGTTCTAGGGCCCAATCAGCAAGCAAACGACGCTTTATTATGGTCAAGTGGCTTTAGTTACTGAATCAGTTGGATCTTGTATGTGTGTAGACCAAGATCTTCACTCAAAATTTTCCATGTGGTGGATGCACAGAGTCCAACTTGTTGTGAACGTTTATGAATAGACAAATCTGGATCACCATTAACGCTATGACTTACAGCAGCGATAATTTCTTCTGTACGTACAGTTCTTTCTCTTGTTTTTGTTGTTGCATCGAGTAGAGAAAATTTTGTCCAAAATCTATCGATAGTTCGACGAATGAGCTGCTCTGATGGACGATTATATAAATCATAAATTTCACAAAGTTCTCTATAAGTTTGGCGAATAGAACACTGATTTTGAAAATAAATTTCAACAATTTGTACACGTTGTTGCGGCGTGAGTCTTTCCATGATAATTTGTCAATGCTCACTGAACCGAAATGTCCAAACAACTTGGCTTCTACCTTCTGCCAAATCACAGTTATCCCTATCGAAAGTTCTATCACCATAAAAAAACACCTGATAGATTGTGTCTTGTAAAGGTACGGTCTTTCCAGTCCAATCCTACTTTTTCTAATGATTCAAATAGAAGCTCCCAGTTTACTTTATTGAAGGCTTTTTTGATTTACAAAAATTAAAGAAACACCTTTTTAATTTTTCCCTATTCTTTCTAAAATTTATCTAATACTGCTTCTCTCGTACCTCTTCCACTTCTAGACCCAAACTGATCTTCATCTAAACATTCTTCAACTCTTGCTTTCAGTCTATCTTTACAATATTCAATAAGATTTTACATACATGTGAAAGCAATGCTATTGTTCTATAATTTTCACAATTTGTTGCATTTCCTTTTTTGGGTAGAGTGATGGTCTTGCTTTTTATAAAATCATCTGGTAAAATACCTTCTTCATGTGATTTTTCAATAATTTTTAACAGTGTATGCTCTCCTTTTTTACCAATTCTCTGATGGACGATCATGTAAACCATAAATTTCACGAAGTGCTCTATAAGTTTGGCGAATATAACACTGAGTTTGAAAATAAATTTCAACAATTTGTAAACGTCGTTGCGGCGTGAGTCTTTCCATGATACTTTGTTAATGCTTACTGAGCAGAAATGTCAAAATAACGTGGCTTCGACCTTCTGTCAAATCACAGTTATCCCTATCGAAATTTCTATCACTCTAAAAAAAAAAAACCGATATATGTGAATTACTTGTGAAAACTTTTATGATGTTCGACTAAAACATTAATGATATTCTATAATTCTTATAGTTTTCTGGATGGATTGTCACAGACAGGGAAATTGAACAAAGAAAAAAAGATAAAGCCTCATCGACACTCAGATGGTGAGTATATAATTATTCAGATTGAACACAAGGTGAAAGTTTTTATAGGCTTATTTATACAACAAGAAAATCTTTATTACAATGTGTTATATTCATTTTTAACATCAATATTGTCTTCTCGAAAAGTACATATAAATGATTCAATGATTACTATCTTTCAGGTGCAAGGCGGCCCGAATTTTTCAGATCGAGATCTAGGACTGTGAGTCATAAATAAAAAGGAAAGTACCTCCATCCTGATTAATTGAATCAGTCCTGATTTGATAATAATTAATTAATAATAAATAAATAATGAAATTATCTCCACAGTTTCTTGAATGAATTAAAATGTTTCACCAACACTGTGGTTTCGTTAGCTTTTCATTTCGAAAATGTAATCATGACTAACCTTGTGTTGTGGAATAATCAACATATAAATTTCCATAGAAGCATCTTTTAGTTCTATTCAAGATTTCATTATTTCGACAGAAAAGAAGGTTCAGAAAATTAATTATTTTTCAATGGTTATTTTATTCATTTTATTTATTTATTATTATTATTTATTATGATGTGTATATTGTATTTTGGGTTTGTTATTTAATTTTCTAATTAAAATGATTTTTTTGTTAAAAAATCAAGTTACCATAACCGTTCATTGGAAATGGTTATTGTATATACCTGTATGAATGACCATTTAACTTATTTGTTTTTTTATCATTGTATTTATTGTAAATATCTGGAAAAAACGGAACTGTGATGTTTATATTGTTATCTATTGTGCATAAAATCTATTTATCAATATGTAATAAATTGTTTTTCGATTCAATATGATTTTTGCTTCTCATAGTATTGGACTTCTAGTGTTATTAACCTCGTGAAATATACAAATTTTAAATTGAAAAAAAAATTTAACCTGGGTAGATCCGAGCGAAACGCTTTTAAATTATTTTAGAATTTAATTCATTACACCGCAACATAGAGAAAAATTGATTTCGACAGATTTATTTTTCGACATTTGAATTCTGCGTTGTTAAACATGAAAATTCTAGAAAATGTTTTCAATTATTTATGTTGTCTTTGTTTACTGGTTCTCAGGTTGGAATAAGAAATCATTAAAATATTCTGAATGACAGTAAAGTGAAAATGATATTATCAGTTTTTGAACTTGTGTCTCATATACACACATCGTGTGCGGTGTGATAGTGAAGATAGTGAAGATTCCACACACAAAAAATTGTCATGTTACATTCAATAAGTTGAGAGTTGATAGGGTGTAAAGTGAAGTACACTTTTGAAAAAAAGATTTCACACCAAGTCTAACTGAAAATTTTCTATATTAATTCAAAATATTGAATAATCTGAATATTAAATTTAAATTCCATCGGACTTGAACATTTGAAAATATCGGAAAAATGAAATTTCAAATGAGAATAACTCAGGAACCCTAAAGCCGGTTCTGTCCATTATTGGACATAACTGATATATTGAAACTCCAAACATAGCTGAAATTTTAAGTTTCTAGGTCTTTTGGTTCAGGAATTAGCATCTTTATGTCCTGTAGTTCAGCCAGACGACCTGTCCTCACGAAACTATGGGGAAAATATGAAAAAAATTATATTTAATTCATTAAGGAACTTAACAGAGGTATTTAGGACCCAAACCTATCCTGAAAGTTCTGAATGTTCAGCTTCTTCCATTCGAAAGTTGAAGCATTTACGACAGAGAGATATTGGGGCCCAATGTTAGTTCCAGAGAACAGCATGCTATCATTTGACCTAAATGTCTGTAATTTTCTAATTTTCAGCAGAAAATGGTTTTAGATGACTAGGTTAGACTCAGTGATGAAGAATCCGAGGAGGTCAACGTAATACTGTTAAATGCTACCGAAACCAAAACAACAATCCTATAATTGGGTTTAAATTTTGCATTTATATGTAGTTAACGACAAGAAAGCTAATACATATGAACTTAAAACTATCGTATCTCTACCCTATTGCAGTAAATCTGCGGATTTTTCTATCCAATGGCCGAGTGCGTTATGATATTGGGTAGCTAGTTAGATCGCCAGACCTTACACCGTTGGCTTTTTCTATAGGGTTATCTCAAGAACAAAATTTATGCCGACGAGCCTCGCAGACCTAAAAGTAAGGATAACTACAGAAATGCGGAATATTTCAACTCAAACTTTAAACAAAGTGAGGAACGAGTTTTATAGGACACTGTGTTAATGTGAACATTTTGAGCATTTATTTCAATGTGTTAAAATCAATTACATCACGTAATTTAAGTATTCAGTTTCTTGAAAATAATTATGAATATTTTTTAAATTTGATCAGTTATTATTCAGAATATTGGGTGTTTTTTTTAGAGTGATAGAACTTTCGATAGGGATAACTTTGATTTGACAGAAGGTAAAAGCCCTGTTTTTTTGAAATTTCTGTTCAGTAAGCATTGACAAATTATCATGGAAAGACTCACGCCGCAACAACGTTTACAAATTGTTGAAATTTATATTCAAAATCAGTGTTTTATTCGCAAAATTTATAGACCACTTCGAGAAATTTATGGTTTACATAATCGTCCATCAGAGCAGCTTATTCGTCGAACTATCGATAGATTATGGACAATATTTACTCTACTCGATGCAACAACAACAACAAGACAAAGAACGTACAGAAGAAAATATCGCTGCTGTGTCATGGTATTGATGATGATCCAGATTTGTCTATTCGTCGACGTTCACAACAAGGTAGACTGTGTGCATCCACTACATGGAAAATTTTGCGTTAATATCATGGTATACACCCATAAAAGATCCAACTGGTTCAAGAACTAAAGCCACTTGACCATAAAAGCGTCGTTTGTTTGCTGATTGCGCCCTAGAACAGCTCATTTCTGGTTGAACGAATATGTAAAAAAGCAAAATTGCCGTATATGGAGTAAAAACAATCCTCAAATAATTCTGCAGGTTTCATTGCATCCTGAAAAATGCACTGTATGGTGTGCTTCACACGCTGGAGGCATCATCGGTCCATATTTCTTTAAAAACGATGCTGGAGCTAATGTTACAGTGAATGGTGCTAGTTACAGATCGATTATCAATGATTATTTTTTTCAAAATTTGAATGGTATAGACCCAGAAGTATCTTGTCCCAACAACATGGTGCTACACCTCATGTTGCTACCGTAACAATTGATTTATTGAAAGAAAGATTTGGCGATAACATTATTTCGATAAATAGTCCAATGTATTGGCCTTCAAGATCATGCGACATAACTCCACTGGATTATTTTCTTTGGGGTTATGTCAAGTCATTGGTTTATGCTGATAAACCAGAAACAAAAGACGCTTTGGAAGCCAACAACTCGTGTTATTTATGAAATAAGGCCTGAATTACCCGAAAAAGTGATCCAAAATTGGTCTGGTCAAATGCGGTTCCTCAGAGCTAGTCGTGGTGGACATATGCCGGAAATTATTCTTAAAATCTTAATTTAAATGTGTTTTATTTAAATTTAAAGTTCTATCACTCTAAAAAAAAACAACGATACATGATATAGTTCGTTGAAATGAGGTTATTAAGGAGCTTTAAAAAAGTATTATAATAAACAGGGTGTTCCATTTAGAATAATGGGGACGCACGATGCTGTACATTTAAGTTTATGTTTTAAAAGCGCACTATTGAATCTAGAAGTTGACGTGACCTAGTATTTTTTATAATTTTTTTACATGAGGATACAAATGATTTTATTTCATAAGTGATTTCCATACTGTATAACTGATCAATTCAGAACCTACTCTGGTCATTCCTTCGCCTTTTTTTCAGAAGTGATAATTTGTCCCCAAACTTACTCTGAAAGTTTCAAGTCTCTAGGTTTTTTACATTCGAAAGTAAGAGAGTTTATTTGCGAACCCAGTCGTTTGAGACCATTTTCGTTTCAAAATTCTTAAATTGTTGACATTTCAACAAAACGATAGCACGCTGTTCCCAAGAGGAAGCGCGCAAAAACGAAGATAAGCAAATTGCAGAATATGATACCTATCTTAAGAAAATCTATTCTCTATAAGTATTCAGAAAAAAACAAATTCCGATAATAAGCAGTAATAAATAACTTATATAACTCAAATATTTATGATGCTAAAATGCTTATTAACAAAACAATGCAATAGCTGCGGTTATCATTGAAGGGTGCATTCAAATTTCTCAAGAATTTAGGTAAGCCTACGTAATTATTTGATAAGTGGTTAGTTGAAACCTATTGATAACTAGGGTTTATCAGTATATTCATCAAATGACAAGGGTTTGTAGGAATTTGACATTTTAGAAACTGAAGTTGTAGATTATAATATAAGATTATAATGTAAAGTTTAGAACTATATGAATTTCAAATTGAAATGATAAATGGTTCTAAGAACCAATTGAATTGGTGCCTTTTTATGGCGAAAAAAATATCTAAAATTTGCAATTATTAATGGTAATGATTCTACTAACAATATGCGAAAGTATTTCATTATTTTATATTTTTTTCATAAGAATAAAATCACTAGTTATTTCGAACATCAAGGAATTATTTACATACACTTAATACCCTCCTGAGATTTGAAGTAGAGTCCAACCTCATTAGTATCTCGTTTAAAATTATACAGGTGCAATTTAAACTACATTCGAACTACACTTATATACTGTTAATATTTTATGGTCTGCGAAAAGTACCGAAGGCTTTATTATTGGGAAATTTCAAACACCAATCCGCCATTTCGAAATTTTTTTCAATCTACTTGAGGAAAATTTGTGACATGATTTTTTACAAATATCGAGAATTGTCCATGGACTGACTATTCTTCGATATTTCCAGTTGAATTTGATTCCTCTTGAGGGTGGAAATACAGAAATATTTATCAACGTGTTCATATTAAGTCTGCATTATATAATTTTGTCAAACTTTCACTGCATTACTTCACAGTTTATGATTGTTGGATTATGTGAAGAAGTTGCTAATTTTACACAAAAAATCGATATTTTGCACTGAATATACTAAATGTCCCAAACTTTATATTACAAACAAAATCTATTTTATCTTGTTGATTCTATCATTACTTGATATTTATTCAATATATTACAATTTGTTAGATTTCATTAATAAAGAACAATTACTGTTAAACCATGTTCCATCTACTTTTTCAACTGTAACACATGCTTGATGAAAAAACCTTTTGATTTTACATATCGGATGTTTTTTTTAGATTGATAGAACTTTAAATTGAAATAAATGAAATAATAATTTTGTGACATTTATGTTTTGGAAATAATTTTCGGCATATGTCCATTACGAGTAGCTCTGAGGAACTGCATTCGACCAGACCAATTATGGACCACTTTTTCGAGTAACTCAGCCCTTATTTCATCAATCACACGAGTTATGTTGGCTTCCAAAGCGTCTATTGTTTCTGGTTTATCAGCATAAACCAATGACTTGACATAACCCCAAAGAAAATAATCCAGTGGAGTTATGTCGCATGATCTTGGAAGCCAATTAATTGGACCATTTCTCGAAATAATGTTATCGCCAAATCTTTCTTTCAGTAAATCAATTGTTACGGTAGCAGCATGAGGTTTAATACCACCTTGTTGGAACCAAAATACTTCTGGGTCGATACTATTCAAATTTTGAAACAAATAATCATTGATTATCGATCTGTAATGAGCACCACTCACTGTAACATTAGCTCCAGCTTCGTTTTTAAAGAAATATGGACCGATGATGCCTCCAACCGGTAAAGCACACTATACAGTGCAATTTTCAGGATGCAATGGAACCTACAGAACTTCTTGAGGATTGTTTTCACTCCATATACGGCAATTTTGCTTGTTTACATAGCCGTTCAACCAGAAATGAGCTTCATCACTAATCACAATTTTACGATAAAAAAGTGGATCAACTTCAGCAGAATTCTCTTTTATGTCTTCTGTCGACTGAAAAACAGTTGTCTCGAAACAGTTATTTGAGTTTTTGGAGAGAAAAAAATTTAGCCAGACTGATGTCGGGAGAATGCGGTGGCTTTTCGATAAGATTTCTTGAGGTTTTAGCCATAAATTCATTCAAAATAACAGCCTTGTGACATGAATCGTTATCGAGGTGCAGAATCTACAAGTTTTCTTTCCACAATCTAGTCTTTTTCGATGAATTTGCTCTGTCAAACGCTGCATAATAATCATAAATAGTATTCTTCATTTGCTGTAACTCTTTCTGTCAAGAATTCCGAGTGTACAACACCAGGAAATTTAAAAAACACTGTCCACATGACCTTCACTTTTGATCGATATTGACGTGCTTTTTTCGCACTCATAGGCATGTGTTTTTAATATAGTCTGTTATAAGTCTTATGTTACATTATATATTTCTTGATTTTCGAAATTAATTTCCGAACAAGATGTTAAAAATGGGCAGAATCAACTCAATAATTTCTGAGTTACTTTCATTTAAAATTTAATTTTCTAAATATTTTCGAAAGTACATATCCGATCGAGTTAAAATTTAGTATTAAGATGTAAGATAATGACACAAAAATTTTTGCGTCTGTAAACTTGCCATTTGTCCTATCAAAAGAGCTAGAGCATTCAAACTTGAAGGGAAGATTTGGGGTTCAAGCCTCTCAGCTAAGTTTGTTAATGTGCAAAATCGGTCCGACATTTTCGCAGTTATTCATGTTTGAAAATTTGCTAAACATTTTACAATATTTTAGAAACTAAAAATTTAATCAATCTGAAGTTCGACATTCAGGAGAAGAATAGTGAAGTACATATTTGTGCGAAATTTCATGAGGATCCTATGATGAACAGTTAAAAAAAAAATTGTGAGCGGATCAGCGTTGAGCGCTAACTTAATTACTATAACTGTTGAATGGAATGAGATAGAGAATTGAAACTTTCAGAGTACGTTTGAAGCTCAAATATTTTAGTCAAGTTCTTCACTGGGATAAATAGATTCAATGGTTTCGCACTTATTTTAATTTGAAATTTTTTTCTATTCTTATCAATATTTTACAAACCACGAATCTGATTGACCTGAAATAAAAGTTTTTTGTAGGAGAATTATAACGAACATATTTCTGCACTATTTCATGAGGATCATTAGATCAAAAAATTCAAGACAAAAACAAAAACTTTGTAAGCGGAGCGCTAAGCATACCATAGCAACAGTCGAGTTTAAATGTAGCTTTGATGTAAAATAACGACACAAAGGCTAATGAAAAATTTCGTGAGGATCAAATAATGAGAAAATTACGAAGATGATTAAGATCGTGGGAAATATAGACAACAGCGCAAACACTCGTGATAATTATTTATATTTATGGATATATTTCTAAAAAATTTTGTTTAATTATCAAAAGGGTGAAAAAAAGTGTACAAAAGGTTTCAGGCTTCATTTTGATTTAATTTTCCAATATACAAGCTGTTAGATGTTGTCTCTACGTGAGAACCAAAATAAATAGTTTTGAGTACCACCATTTCAATTATATCTCATTAAATTTAAAAAACACTCAGAAATTCCTAAGGTCATAAGCAAATTAGTCAAAACATACTGGGTGTTCCAAAATACTATCGTATTTTTGAATTTTCTTCATGGAATTCAATGACAGAAAATCTATTTTAATATGAACCTATTGAGAAATTGAAAGAGATATAGTCAGGAACAACTCATTAATACCAATGTAATATAACTAGATGTACCAATTTATATGAAAAATTCTGAATATTAAAAAAATATGTTATACAAATCAAAAAATCTCTAAGTACAAAGATACCGCAAGATAATTCTATTATAGCCCATGGTAAAGAATACAAATCTGACAAAGAAAACGCGAAGATATTTGCAGAACACTTTAAACAGGCATTACAATTCGACAAGGACATTTGATATGGAAACAGAAAAAATTTTACAAAAATTGGTATGAGAATTACTTCAATTGTGAGGTGGACAAAGACCCAGAATGTAATTTTTTTATCCGATATTTGAATTCTACGTGCTTCGAGATGTAAACTGAAAAATTCAAGGGGAATTGAAGAAAATTTTTGCGGCTCCAATCCAATATTTATTATTTATGGAAATTATAAACTAAAAGTGAATTCATAAAATATTGGGTCGAGTAGAGACAGAATTAATGTTATCATTTCGTCGACATGTCTGTACATTGAAAATTTTGAGCTGAAAATGACCTTAATTGATTATATTTCACAGATGTGATATTTTTTGTCTAACCGATTTTAAAAGCACGATAAGTTTGGAAAGAAATGGAGATTTGGATTGTAATGAAAATATCCTAATCAGGAAAGCCAACTAGAAGAAGTTGTGGAAATCAAGCACACTCAGCATGTTACTTAGTGTTTTCATTAAAACGGGAATACTTGCCTATTTTTTAATAACTTCTTGAACATATGAGTTCAACAAACAAGCATTACAGAATTCACAGCGGTTAATTTCTCAAATCATTTATAAGGAATCATTCTAAATGAATGTAGAGAAAGAATTTTCAGCCAACACTTCAATTTAGGAGAAAAAAATTCAAAATTTCACCTAAATTTTACAAGTTTGATCTGAATGATCTAAAATTATCTCATTAAACCTAGAGACGAATAATTGGCTAACTTTTATTCTATCAATTCGTTAGCAACTAAAATTTTCAAAAGAAAAAAACTTGCAATCTTGAAATTTGCAGGTTGTTTCAAATCCAATTTCGTTAATAGAAAAATATATGTTAGAACTTTTGTTTTTCAGTATCTAAAGAATAGAAACCCTGACGTAAAAAGGTGCTTTCATTTATATATATTTTTATTCGGTTACTGAAATGAATATTATAGATTAAAATTCAACGAGAGGTAAACAAAATAATTTTTTTATTTCACAACACTTCATAAATTATGAACCGATAAATGATATTTGAATGAATATATTCAACAAACGCGTGTAATTCTAAAGAAAACGTAAGAAACATTTACTACCTTGATACTCTAGGAAGGTAGAATTTCTCAGAGTGATCTCTTAAGTGACCTATAATTTGAGGTGATTAGTTTAACTTATTGTTAATTTTTCTTCAAGATACGACTCTTCAACTAACTACTGATTTGAATAAGATATAACTAACTATTTACTCATAATTGATTATCCAGTAAACAGTTGGTAGTGGGGCTGAGTGTACTTATGTATATATACGGCCCTTTTGGAATAATCATTCATTCACGTCTTTGAACTAAGACATACTCTTTTTTTGTTTGTAAATAACTTCAACTGAATAAACTTTCAACTTGTTTTCAACTATATTCTTCACATTCACAAGGTGAATATAAGTTTCGGATTTTTTAGCGCTTTAGTTAGAGGTTAAAAGTGAATTAAAACTTTCCAGTGGTGTTTTTTTTGTGCTACAACAAATTTGGTAAACATGACTCTCAAAAATTTCTGGAGAAAGCGCAAGGCTAGCTTCTTGAAAGGTTTGGTAAGTGATATTTTTTATATTTGTATTTTTAAGGGGTGCATTTACTTTGTTTCCATTATTCCATATATAACATTACATAATTTAACAAGTCCATTAATTTGATACTACTGAGGTTGCATCAGAAATATTCGCAAAAATCCATCTTAGTGGTATTTGAATCCATTATTAACATATTTTAAGGGTGCAAGAAGAGAATAATAATATTGCTTTAATCTTACTTGTGGATTTAACAGAAGCCTTTTTCTTGTTAAAATCGTATTTGAAATGTCCATTTAATTTAATATTACTCAAAAAACTGTAGAGTTCTAACATATATCAATAATCTCAATTTATAGATTAGTTTTCAAATTCTTCAGCAGTAATCCATTGTTGGTAATAAATAAATTTAAAATAGAATAGAAAGGCCTTTTACTTGATAGAAGAAATATAACAAAATTTGAATATTAAAACACATTGAAATATGTTTGTCTTCTACAATTTTAATTTCAAAAAATTTTTATTCAAAAACTTTTAGAACTAAATTTATATCTACAACAAGCACTGCTTACATTTAATAGACGTATATAATCAAAACTCAAAACATATAATGTCAAATGGAATAAATAACCCAACAGATATACGAAAGTAATTAAAATTAATGAATAAATATTTAAAGGAGACAAAATTTTGTTTCAGGTCTTACCTTTAAGAATTGCCTTTTAAAAACATGAACACACTTAAAGGACTTCTCAAAGAATATAATTTATTTGAAATATTTAATATATTTAAATATTCGAATAAGTTATTTCAAAAATCTCTAAAAAATGTGCACTATATCTTTGAAATTAAAATTGTAGAAGACAAACATATTTCAATATGTTTTAATATTCAAATAAATAAATTTACAAAGGTACCTAATCTTTTCAGTCTACTTTTGATTTTAATCAGTCTTTTCTGCTTCTTTTTCTCACAAGTTTCTGGTGCCTTTTCCCGTTTTTTAATGACTTCAATATTCTGTTCTGATCATGTTGACATTTAATCGTGCAGATTGAAGTTTTAACGAGTCCGTGTACTGTTTAGAATACACAGACTTTTTTTATGATAAAAGTTGAAACTAGAAGATAAATGCTTTGTTCATATAACCATAATTAATAGAACAATTAGGAAAAAAACATGTCCTGCATGAATGTTTGAGGTTTAACGTTTATATTGAAGCTAGAAAGATTGTTATTGTTTTAAATTGGCCTACTTAAATGGGAAAATAAGATATTTTGGTGACTGTAACGAAAAATAATGAAGTATTGAATATACTTAAGAAAATAGAATGAATTTATTAGCATGTATAAATTTAACTTATCTAAATAGTTATTTGATATAATCGCATTTCCTTAACAACATTTATCATTAATTTTCTGTATAGTTTAGCTTAGTGTAATATTTATTCTAATATGTAGCTTAGCTTTCGAACTGAATAGCATGGTATATTTCAATTTAACTTAATTGGTTTGGGAAAATGAAGATATGATTGACCAGGATCAAAGTCCATTTGTTGCCTGTTAAACGATATTTGTATGGATTTTTAAAATTTTTCGAAATGAAAGTTGATGCTTGTATTATTTGTGACCAATGTTCGCGAATTATGAATTTAAAACGTTCGTGCACCTTAAACATCCGGTAAATTGGATCCCGTCTATTTGAGTTTTTGTTGCTTCAATATCTCAAAAAGTACAGAACAGAAAGTACAAACTTCGGTCGTTTTTTGATTTTCTGGATATATTTGAATTCTAAGAACTTTCATTTTTCATGACACGAATAGAATTTAATTTCTTACATTTCTCAATTGCCGTTTCAATATTATTGACATGTCATAATAATTGAATGAATAGATATCCAAACCATTTTTTTCACCTATTTTGTTAACTTTTTGAGTGTTTACCATTCAATCAGTGAAATTTATTTAACTATTTAACGAACGCACTTTATCTCCTTTCTGGTTCAATTCAAAAAATTTGTCCGTTCTTTCGTTTTGATCTTGGTCATTCTAAACTCAACTAACAGGGTATAGAAGGAGTTTTGCATCTAGAATCGCTCTAACATTTCATTACTCACTCATTGGTTGAAGTTGAAAAATGTTTGGTGGAAACTAATGTTCCAATAATAAATTATTAGGATCATGCCGAAGCTGTAGCAACAAAAACTTTGGAAATCCTTAATTTTGACTGCGGTCTTCTAACCGTACTGCAGGAAGAAAAACAATTAAAACATAAAGGAAACGCTCGACTTAAAAAAAAGTCGATTGGAGATATTAATGCATTTAACACTCTAAAAGACAACATCCAAGGATATGAATGTGGAGACGAGCTATTTTCTCTATCGCCTTATGATGAAATGTTACTTTGGCTTGATGAGATAAAACCCATGGCGGATTCTCTGAGCTCTTACGAAAAGGTAGAATCAGTAGATGAGTATTTTGTGTATTTGTAGTAAGTACCTATTAGATTATCTCAAGAAAGTACTGGGAAGTCTACCTGAAAGTTTCTGGTTTCGAGATCGTTCAGCAGAAAATTCATATGATCTTGGAACTTCTCTAAATCTTGGCAAACAGCACTGGACACTGTTCGATCAGTACATCTGCTTATTCAGATTCAGTTAGATTGTCTACTGTAATTATTGAACAGTAAACCAAATTTTATATGAAAAGGGGGCAGTAAATATAATTTTACTGGTTGAAAATTAATTTTCATAAAGTAAACACCGAATCCATCAAGCACTTGGAAAAAAGCCATTTGCTGTCAATAAGCCACATATCACATAGAATATGTCTGAGATAAAAAAATTTAGCAATAAAAGCTTGTCAGACATTGTTGATGGTTTTTTCGATTTGAAAATCCATTTTAAATATTGAAAGTAAGCTATATTTCAATAGGTGAAAAATTTTCTTTATATATTTTTTCAAAAGGGAACTTTTGGAATGAAAATGTCCTAGTACTTTCTTGGTTTTTCTTTTTTTATTATGTTATATAGACTATTGAATTTCTTTTTCTGATTAAGGATTAATCGAAGTATTAAGATTCGAAATTATTACAATAAGTTTGTCAGTATTATTATGTAGGTGCTTATTTTTATTTGCACATTATAAGCTGCTCGTAAATTCTCACATATGACGTTTCAATATAATAGGAATATCCGGATTAAATGTCAATCAATATATCGGGTGTTATTTTAGAGTGATAGAAGTTTAACTTGAAATAAAACACATTTAAATTGAAATTGAAGCCAAATTATTTTTTTATTTGAAAGATAATTTTATGACATTTATGTTTTGAAAATAATATCCGGCATACGTCTATCACGACTAGCTCTGAGGAACCGCATTCTAACAGACCAATTTTGGACCACTTTTTCGAGTAATTCGAGTAATTGTTGGCTTCCAGAGCATGTATTGATTCTTGTTTATCAGCATAAAGCAATGCCTTGACATAACCCCAAAGAAAATAATCCAGTGGAGTTATGTCCCATGATCTTGGAGACCAAAACACTTCTGGGTCGATATCATTCAAATTCTGAAACAAATAATCATTGATCATCGATCTGCAATGAGCACCATTCATTGTAACATTAGCTCCAGCATCGTTTTTAAAGAAATATGAACCGATGATGCCTCCAGCGTGTAAAGCACACCAAACAGTGCATTTTTCAGGATGCAATGGCACCTGCAGACCTTCTTGAGGATTGTTTTCACTCCATATACAGCAATTTTGCTTGTTTACATAGCCGTCCAACCAGAAATGAGCTTCATCACTAAATACAATTTTACGATAAAAATGTGGATCAACTTCAAGCTGTTCTAGGGCCCAATCAGCAAGCAAACGACGCTTATTATGGTCAAGTGGCTTTAGTTCTTGAACCAGTTGGATCTTGTATGCCAAGATCTTTAGGCAAAATTCTCCATGTGCTGGATGCACAGAGTCCAACTTGTGAACGTCGACGAATAGACAAATCTGGATCATCATTAACACTATGACTTACAGCAGCGATATTTTCTTCTGTACGTACAATTCTTTGTCTTGTTGATGTTGTTGCATCGAGTAGAAAAAATGATGTCCGAAATCTATCGATAGTTCGACGAATGAGCTGCTCTGATGGACGATTATATAAAACATAAATTTCACGAAGTGCTCTATAACTTTGGCGAATAGAACACTGACTTCGAAAATAAATTATCACAATTTGTAAACGTTGTTGCGGCGTCAGTCTTTCCATGATAATTTTTCAATGCTTACTGAACAGAAATGTCAAAACAACATGGCTTCTACCTTCTGTCAAATCACAGTTATCCCTATCGAAAGTTCTATCACTCTAAAAAAAAACACCCAATATTTCAAAACGTGAATGTGGGGATCAAAATACGGAAAATAAATTCATATCAGCTTACTGATAATAAAAATGAAAATTAAACTTAATTATCAAATGATAGAAGGGGCTGTTCTAAAAGCTCTATATTTTAGAAAAATATTAATCGCAAGTCGCCTATAGGTATAGGCGATAATATATAATAATAATATAGGCTATAAAGCTTTAAAGAAGGTTCTCTAAAGCTTTATAGTTCTTCTCAGTTGCAATGATTCACCCCTAAAGTTTTCAGTATTTACGATTCTCTTTCAATAACAGTGAGGTTTTATTTCACTTTCGTCCTAACATTTAAATTTTCTCCCAAAGATATGTTGTGAAGCTCTCAGTGTTTTTTTCCCTTTCATTTTCAGAATTTGTTGAAATTCATCTGTAAAATTTCACATTCTTGAGTGAATAGATGCAGCAATTTCCTGTCATTAGTTTTCGTTATTTCTACGGATTTCCGGTGATTTGAAGTACCTTTTATTATATTATCTTTTCCATCAATTTGGTTTTTCCCTCGTATATTTTTATTAATTCCAAATTATAACATTGGTTTTTTCTATTGATACGTTCTGTTGTCTCTAATTGATTTTATTGCCAAAATATTAAATAAAAGACACTTCACTATCTTCGCAAATTCCATCCAAACTTTATGTAATCGATATTATAAAGAATCTAAGCCAGTATGTCACGTTATTCTAAAATATTAGAATTGAAAAGTATTCAGCCTAATACAGTAACTGTAATTTTAATTCAATGGTGTCCTTCAAATATATTAATCCGATAAAAGCTGATTTGAAGAGAAAGAAACTGTCTTCCCTTATCATTTCTATTATTCTGGATTGTTTGATGTCGAATTCCAATTTAAGGACTTGCCTCAATTCTGTTTAGAATACCTTAAGCATTTATCATAATGTAAATTTGGCGATATGCTTGCTAAATTGCATTAAACTTGGAGTTTAATTCTTTTCAACGTCTGCGAAAGAAGAGCAATAAAGTTTTTGCTTTTATTCATTAAATAACAATTACAATTGTTTTGTCAGGTGAAACTTTTTCATAGAATAACAGCTCAGATAAAAATTACAAAACTTTTCAAAATTCTTATGTTTTATGCAGTTTACCAAAGAAGCCCGTAAGTTTTTTAAAAATACTCATATTGAAAATTTAGGATTAATTTTCATTTTGATGAAAAATCCAGATTATTTCTATAACATATATTTTATATAAAGTATTAAAAAAGTTCAGAAAAGAGCGGATCACTAAAATTTTATGATAATATGATCGTTTTCAAGGAAATTTAGTTTTCGGCTATGAACGACACTAGACCTTATTCCATATTTTTCCAGATGATTAAGAATCTGCTCAACGTATTTATCATGAGATAAATTTTGATAATTTTCTGTTATTCATTTGTTGTTTGGATTTTAATACCGCCTGCAAATACTCTTGGCGTCTTAAAATCTTGCCTTCAAGAAAGAAATTCTCTTATCAGCTGACTTGTTATTTCTATTAAATTTGATAGGGAATCTTCGAAACTTAAATGGACCTTTTTAATTATTTCAAAATTTGAATATCAAAACAGATTTAATCGGTTAGTCTCCTATAATTTTAATTTCAAAAAGTTTTATTCAAAACACTTTTAGAATTAAATTAATGTCTTATAAGCACAGCTTATATTTAATAGAAACATAAAATCAAAACTCATTATATAATATCGAATGGAATAAATAACCCAAAAAATATAAAATTAATAAATGAATATTAGAAGGAGGCAAAATTTTGTTTCCGATCTTACAATTTTGAAAATTAAATCCTTTTCAAAAATACAAAACATAATTTTGAGAACTTCTTGAAAAAAATTATTTCAAATATTTAAATAAGTTACTTCAAAAAACAATTAGAATTCAGATAAGGTCTTTATCTTTATTTATTTATTATACATGTTTTGAGGAATTTTTGGAGTAACTTATTTAAATATTTCAAATAAATGATTTTTTTGGAGAAGTTGTTAAAATTATGTTTTGTATTTTTGAAAAGGATTTAATTTTCATAATTGTAAGATCAGAAACAAAATTTTGTCTCCTTCAAATATTTATTTATTGATTTTAATTGACAATTTATATTTGTTGGGTTATTTATTCCATTTGATATTTTATAATGAGTTTTGATTTTATATGTCTATTAAATAAGACATTGATTTGATTCTAAAAGAAATTTTTTGAAATTATGAAATTATAGGAGATTAACAGATTAAATCTGTTTTGATATTCAAATTTAATAATAATCCTCCTATCAAGTAAAAAACTTCTTCTTATTATGTTACTTTATAATTTTTTGTTCGATATTTTTCCTCCATGAATAAAATGATGTGTTAACAATATTCAATTGCGAAAGTTTTTTTAACTTTCTAATGTTAAAACACGAAGTGTAAGTAACGAAACAAACACAAAGGGTTCACTTCTGTTTATTGATAACAGTATAAATAAGTATTATACACCCCATCTACGTGGAACAATTAATAAAATGATGTATACCTTTTAAACAATTGATTTTTCAAGGAAAATTTCTAAGGAACAACTATTGTTCAAGAACAAGACATAATCTAAACAAATAGCTTCGTTTATTTTAGTGGCTTTAAGGCTATCAACAGTTTGTATCATCTAAAATAGGTACAATATATGGTTACGAACAAAAACATTGAAAATTTAAATTTTTAATTTACTCAACTATCAACTGCAAATAAATATGAGAAATAACTTAAAATAATATAAATACATCTTGATTCACCACAGGAATTATACTTTCACACACTGACATTTTTTGGTAATTGACGTAAAAACATAATACTACTAAATTGTACAATGATATTAGAAAAAAAATAGTGAATTAGAGTGTAGATACTCGTTTTATTATGGTATAATATTTTTACTTCACAGTGAATTCAATCAACATCTTGAAATGATGACAAAAACGATGGACAACTTTTCTCATAGGTGAAATATTGGGATAAAGCTTTTTTTATCGAATTTGTTTTCCGTATCTAGAAAATTTCTTAATCTTCCAATAACAACAAAAATTACAAGAAATACAAGCAGGGATTATACACGAAATGATTCAATTTGATAACTAGTTTGAAATGTACAATTGCAAGAATGAGGAATAAAATATAGATCTCTCTTTCATAAATCCAGATGGCTAATGATCACAGCAGTCGATGTGATGAGACTCAAACAAAAAATTCAGAAATAGGAATGTTATTGATTATCTACTTTTAATTTTCTGAATTTCCATGAATTGTGAATGACTGGATAAAGGTTGTAATTAAATATGATATTATAAATACATATATATTTCAAAGTGTTTCAACATCTTCTGATGATAATTTTAATACGTAACATCATTAAAATTCCTTCGAAAATTAATTTTGCATTTAGAATTACTAGAGAAATTTTTCATCTTAAGAACTGAAAGTCGTAGCGAAATCAAAACATAATCTAAATGTCACAAAGTAAAGAAATAACATTATCTGCGAAAAGTAAAAAATGGTTGAGAATTCAATCGCTCGAAATATACAGTGTGCTACACATATTTTTTCTGAATGTGTGTACTGCACAAAGTTTGTACCGAAAACTTCTGGGAATGATTGAATTGGTTGAATAAGGGGTGAGCTATCTAAAGTTTGCATTTTTAATCAGAGATTATCTCGAGTCTGGAAAAACTTCTATCATTCGTGTTTTGACAAAAAGTTAGTTTAATATTTGAAATTAAGGAAATGGGTCAACTTACGCTCGAATAAAACTCCTTTCCAAAGTGGTAAATTTTCTATCCAAACTGTTAGAAATTCACGTGAAAAATTCAATAAAACTGAAATCCCTTCAATGCAAATTGTGGATCAATTTGTTCGTGAAGACTGGATCGTTATTTGATGAAAAAAAGTTGCCATCCATGAGATTGAGCCCCAAACAATCGACAAAGTACTGAAAAATTGGGTTGGTCGGATCGGGTACTGTAGCCAGTCGTGTCAGTCATTTAAATGATATTTTTTTTACAACTCTGAAAAAATTTTCATTAGTTTTTTTATAGAAGATCAAAAATGCAAATGTAAATGGTACAACATGGTACAGGTGGAATTCAGTTAAATTTCTGTTTTCGGTACAATAATCTTCATTTCCACCAGACGTGATATATTTTCTAAATTTCATCAAATTTCCGAAATGTAATTTTAGAATAAATATGGTCAGATAGATGTTGATCAAGAAGTAATAAGGATATTTCTTCGACATAAACGATTGATTTCCTTATTGATTTCAAATATTACTTGGAACTTGCCTTATTGATTTCAAATATTACTCTATTATTTTTATAAAAGTGTTGTCTTTTCTTATATACCTGTTTTTTCTCCTCCAATATTTACTAGTGATTTACTAATGCAATCATCATATACAGTGTGTTCCAACGAAAACTTAACACCTCGATTTTGCGGCTTCTAAATGAAAATGTGGAAAATTGCTGGGAACCATCAATTTCTGATTCACGGGGGAACAACTTTTCCGCTATTCGCATCACCGTTACTGCAACCCCCTAACAGGGGTGAGTACAACCCCTTGATTTTGAATAGGGATGAGGGGTATGCAATACCTCATTTTGAAGATCCTATCGATTACTATCTGATCCTGAAATTTCGCATCAAAATTTCCATCGATAACGAAATGATTGGTAAAATGGTGGAAGAGTACTTACTTTTGTTCATTAAATGCTGCAAATGGGCAACATTTACTTCCATGCAGTAATGTAAGTTTTGCTGAAAACGTTCACGTACGTTACTCAAGATTTCTGGTGTAATTTGACGGCATTCATTAATGATCCGAGTTCGCAAATCATCGGGCTGGGTAGCGTAAATCTTGGATTTCAGGTGACCTCATATAAAAAGGTCCAGTGAAGCCAGATCAGGTGTTCGCAACACCCCTCATCCCTATTTAAAATCAAGGGGTTGTACTCACCCTCGTTAGGGGGTTGCAGTTACGGAGATACGAATAGCGGAAAAGTTGTTCCCCTTCGAATCAGAAATTAATGGTTCCGCGTAATTTTCCACATTTTCATTTTAAAGCCGGAAAATCGAGGTGTTAAGTTTTCGTTGGACAAGCCTGTATATGTTTTTGTATATATTATAAATTGTATTTTATGTGAAAACCCCTGCTGAGTAGCATCATTAAAAGTATTAAACCTGATATGTGATGGATATTTTCGATTTAAAATGAGCACGATTTTTTTTATAGTTGGGCATTTCTGAGTTCATCTCAGAATTGTTGAGATCTGAGGACGACGCGTTCGTCGACAAAGTTCGGGATGAACTTGAGAAGAGTGGCCTGCACGATTTAATATGTAAGTAAAAAAAAACTGAATAAGGAAAGTGGACTTCCAAGTGTTCAGTGGATCAGTCCCAACATAGAACATATAATATATTTGGTCCTTTTTGATGACTAACAAATGTACAATATTTCAGCATCGGGGGTGGATCCAGGCAAGGAGGAGAGAAACATTCACGAATGCGTGAAGAAGGAGCGGCTGGAACTCCAGAAGGTTTCAGCTGAAGAATGTACAGAGGTGGTGAAAAATACCACCTCTTCATTGGATACTTCAGCAGAGCATTGCCTGCTTGTATTCCTTCATCGTGTACTTTCCGATGACCAAAACACCGGGTAATTATAATTACATATGTTATATATTCCCTTGAAGTATGTATTAAATACTTTTTCGCTTATTGTTCGCCCTTTTTCCATCCAAATTGTGTTGAATATCACAAGGTTAAACTTTTCATTACCAAAATATTATCAAACTTTAAACTGCTACATTTTAGTGGTAAAAAGTTTCTATCTTGTTTTGTGAAGAGCTAGAGTGGTTTTGCTATTAATATACACTCATATGTGTATTTTTAAAGACTGAATAATTTAAAATCCATAATTTTATAAATTTCCTATAGTAGTATCTTACTGGAAAAAGTATTTGAGATTAATATTAATATCGGTTTTTTTTTAGAGTGATAGAACTTTAAATAAAATAATACACATTTAAATTAAGATTGAAGCCAAATTTCTTTACATTTGAAAGGTAATTTTATGACATTTATGTTTTAAAAATAATTTCCGGCATATGTCCACCACGACTAGCTCAGAGAAACCGCATTCGACCAGACCAATTTTGGACCACTTTTTAGAGTAATTCAGGCCTTATTTCATCAATAACACAAGTTATGTTGGCTTCCAAAGCGTCTATGTTTCTGGTTTATCAGCATAAACCATCGTTTTTAAAGAAATGTGGACCGATGATGCCTCCAGCGTGTAAAGCACACCATACCATTTTTCAGGATGCAATGGAACCTGCAGAACTTCTTGAGGATTGTTTTCACTCCATATACGGCAATTTTACTTTGAAATTTAGAAGGATAACGATGAAATTAATTATAACCAACAAAAAACCTACTACTAGAATTTAACTCAACACTAAGATTGTACGCTGCCTAACGGTAGATCTGTATAATATTGGAAGGAACCGCTAAAGCGTAGCGACGTAGGAACTTTTTGTTACTACAAAAATATAAATCTCCCTTATTGTCACTAATAATTGATAGTCTGAACTGATATGTGTCTAAATTGACCTACTGTTAACTAATGGGGACGGGATAACTATTGGTCATAGAAGGGGCAATTTTGCTTGTTTACATAGCCTTTCAACCAGAAATGAGCTTCATCACTAAACACAATTTTACGATAAAAAAGTGGATCAACTTCGAGGTGTTCTAGGGCCCAATCAGCAAACAACCGACGCTTATTATGATCAAGTGGCTTAAGTTCTTGAACCATTTGGATCTTTTATGGATGTAGGCTAAGATCTTTATGCAAAATTTTCCATGTGGTGAATGCACAGAGTCCAACTTGTGAACGTCGATGAATAGACAAATCAGGATCATCATTAACACTATGACTTACAGCAGCGATATTTTCTTCTGTACGTACAGTTCTTTGTCTTGTTGTTGTTGTTGCATCGAGTAGAGAAAATGTTGTCCGAAATCTATCGATAGTTCGACGAATAACCTGCTCGGATGGACGATTATGTAAACCATAAATTTCATGAAGTGCTCTATAAGTTTGGCGAATAGAACACTGATTTTGAAAATAAATTTCAACAATTTGTAAACGTTGTTGCGGCGTGAGTCTTTCCATGATAATTTGTCAATGCTTACTGAACAGAAATGTCAAAACAACATGGCTTCTACCTTCTGTCAAATCACAGTTATCCCTATCGAAAGTTCTATCACTCTTAAAAAAACACTCGATATTTATGGGGCGTCCTAGCTTTTTAATGTTTTTACTTTAAAGAAATTTTATTGTTTCAGCCCAGCTCAAGAAAAAATAATCGAACTACTTAGAAAAAGTGGAATCGACCAAGACTTGATTGAAAAAATTAAAGGTAAGTTGTCATTCTTTCTTTCTCACAAGATTGGAAATCAATTTGTTCCAATTATTCATTTTAAATCTTATGGAATTAGAGAAAAAAGTATTTCCCTCGGTCGGAAATTTAGAGTGGGTTGTCGTGACTTGTTTAACTTAATGGTATCACGTAGTTTATGTAATAGGGTGTTACATTTAACTTTCTGTGTAGATGATAAAGCAATATAAACTTTTCAATCAAAACACGATCACTACGTTAATTGAGAGTAAGAGATGAAGAAAAAAGGAGTTGGGGTAGTCAGTGCCTCTCTTTCTTCAGGTACTTTTATTATATATAACATTAATATAACGTAGTCCAGTACGGTTTCACCGCCACAGGGTGCCCTACATGATCTTGGTTCGCGAAGAAATAGATCCTTGATTCTGACACCTTTCTACAGGATTTTTTTCTCGGTTACAGTTGAGACAGACAGTTGATGCCATTACATCTTCGATCATTTTAAAATTTACGTGAAAGAAACTGGACATTAGGTCTTTGTGCAGGTTTGTTGCAGACTATGACTCAATCGTAACGAGGGTGTACTCCAGATGAGGCCATTACATAGTAAAACATCTCATAATTTGTTTGTAACAAGTTTCTCGGGAAAAAATCGGCTAATGTTTCTATACAAGAAGCCCAACGAGTACTGAATTCGAAAAACATCTACACACCAACTGTTGCAACTACCTTCTTTTCGTTAAGAAAAAAAAGATCGCTACGAACTAAAGAAAATAAATATTTCCAGCAAAACCTGAGCGGAACACGAGGAGGGCACACAATTACTAATTTATTTTCTCGAAGAAAAGCAGAAAACTTTAAAATTTCCTTCATTGTGTACCAGTCTCAAATTTATATTATAATTTGAAAGAAACTCCCATAACTTCATATCGTGTTTTTAATCAGAGCAACATTTTAAACTAGTATAAATTAGAGTGAGTTTAAGCCAAACCAACGTTTCCTAACCTTTTTCCTCGAACCCCAAGTAGATCCAGTAAAATTTTCAATGATCTCCTGAGTAAAAAAATAGCAATTAATTTTGGACCATTCACTCACTATCAAAAAATATACAAACAAAATCTAAAAAAGACATCGACGTGATGATTGGTCTTTAATCCAGTCAGAATAGACATTCAACTTATCGACGTTTAACAAACCATTTTGAATGAAATGTCAAAAATCTCCCTCGATTTTTCTTCTACAAAAAAAATTCATTCAAGATCAAAGATGAAAAATTCAGTTTTCTTAAAAACGGTGAGTTCTATCGCAAAAATAGGTCAAATAAAAGTTGTAGATCATAGAATTCTCTACAAAAAATATTGAAACATTTGTTTTCGTACGTACAACCATTCGTGAGATATCGCGGTTTTAAGAGGTGAAAAATTCATATTCTACATAATATGCACTTATTTCCGCACCATCGTTGAGGAAATGTAGTTGGCGCATTTTTTAACGTGGATTCCCTAGTAGGAATTCTCCACGATCTATTTTGATAAAGAAATTTTGATCAGATCGTATCCTGTTGGGTCGAAAGAATATTTATATTACTAATGATTAAAGTGGAACGGGTTGATTTTTTCTAAATGTTATTATGATATGTAATTTTTTAATTCTACATCAACAATTATTTCTTCATCCTCGCTTTCTTCTACTTCTTCTTGCAGAACTTATGTACGCTGTCCTAAGAAAACAGATGCATCAGTTTCTTCATTAATATTATAAATATCTGACGAATTTCATTTAATATTGGAGAAAGTCTGACCCTCACAATTAATACTTGCTGGCGATTAAAATAATCTCACTTTTTTACATCCATAATGGTTACTACAATTCGTCTTTATCTAGTAATATGCTTTTCTGAAGCAGGCAGAAGGATATGAATTGGCTCCAAACAATTATCTGTTAATTTCCAACCCCATTCTTCTGAGTCAAGTTCACTGCCTAGAACTTAATAATAAGCTGATGATAGAGGCAGACAAGACAACTGTAATGTTTTATTGTTCCACGCGGATTTTACAAACCTTAAATATCTATACTTGTCCATGAAATCGATTTTTTGGCGCACCATACATTGCAAGAAGAAAACGAATTCCATTTATGACGATGAGAGGAATCATTTTTTGTAAATACTTTTGCGCAATCAATAATATCATTACGTTTTTCGAACAATTTAAATATTGCTTTTTTTACCTTTTTCAAAATTGCTGATGTAGTATCGCAACCAGTTATTACATGTAAAACGAAATATGAGTTTTACATTTTGCATATGCAGTTAGACATTGTAATGAATCGATTATTAATTGTACTTGAGCCTTCCCAGGTTTCAAAAAGTAAATAATTTCATCAATTGTAGTCCCTGCATTCAGTAGTTTCATCAGATCAACGTCTTCACCAACAACGGAAGTTATATTTGGTCTTTTGAATTGTTCTATTGCTGTTTCAATTATAAGAACATCAGCATCATTATCAGCTTGTTTCGTTGAAACAGCAGCTGCTTTGCTCTCTTTTATGCATTCACACCAATTTTCCGTGGTTCTGTTCAGCTTTGGAGCAATGAATGTTTGTTCCCAATTCTCCATATGGTTAGGTTTTGTACTCCTGATTTTTTCAAAAGTAAAAGAATAAATACTATGTTTTGCACGAAATGTTCTTCGAATATCAACAAAAACTTTTTCAATTATGATCGAAATTTTGGACTATTTCCAAATGCCAGAGCAGCGTGACGCGATTCATGGGGAAAAAGCTAATTTACTGTATTCAAATCACTTCATACGTCAAATAATTGGAAACAAATATTACTACCATGAGCTGTCAAGTTCCCGTAGCCTGTCTTCAAAAACCCGTTAGAATGAGCAGCTTCCTCAACAATTATTCATTTCGTTTCAGAAAAGCCACAAAACGACAATTTCAAAGAGGAGGAACTGAAGAAGCAGCTGGAAGAGGCTCTAGCCGCGAAGACCGCCGCAGAAAGTAAGTTAGGCGAGCTTCAGAATGAGTTGGGAGGAAACTCTCAGGTTTCAAAGGCTTCATCGTCGAATGAAGCCTTTGCCGCTCCTTCCCCTCCACCATTGCCAGAAAATGGCAATGTTCTGATTCCTCCTCCACCACCTCTAATGCCGGGAATTCCTGGAGCCGTCGCACCTCCTGGTATGCCCACAGCCGGGACTGAAATGCTTCCACCCGGATTGAAACCGAAAAAAAAGTGGAGAACTAATGGTTCTCTTCGAAGGGCTAATTGGAAAAAGGTATGAAGATCGTAGAATCTGATCACCGTACATGTTTTTACCAACTTAAACATATTTTCCTTGATTACATGAATTTTTTCAGCAAGTTCTTTTTATTTCTTCAATTGCATTAAATATCTCACCTAGTGCGTAGATATTCTCTCGATAATTTCTTTAGTTTCTTTGTCTTATTGGGGAAGACTGGTATCTTGAAAAATACAATTTGTTTGAAATTTTTTAATAAATTGGATAATGCCAAGATATTGTAGACGCACATTTTTTGCTACTTTGCATTTTGGAACTTAACCAAAAACAAATTACAATTAACTATATTTCTTACATTTTAAATATGACTGTCATGGGACCTTGTGTTCTCTTAGCATTCTCCTAACATTCAGAAAATCATTATCAATGTTTATGCGGAAATAGCACTACCAGCATATAAACTCAGCTATTTTCTATACAGGATTTTATTGTTTTATCAGTATTTAGTTGCGGTTCAAATTTTGAAATAAGTTAAGAAATCAAGAAATTTTAATTTAATTTGATAACCCCCCCAATAGATTTAATGGATATACCAAATAACGCTTCATTTTTCAGATAGCACCTCAAAATATTACGGAAAAGGCCTTCTGGTCTAAGGTGCAAGAGGAATCTCTAGCTAAGAGCCATATTTTGAGCGAGCTAGACGAAAAGTTTTCGACTCAGCCCAAAAAACGAACGTCAAAAGTTGACGAAAGGTAAGTAAAACGAAAACAAGTTCTCACTTTCCATACTTTCGCTCACAAAATACCCGTTTCACTGATGCTAACTAGTTTTCACAAACGCACTTCTTTCAAGCTAGCATACAAAAAATAATCCAACGAAGTTAAGTCCGGTTAATATCATTAGCGAAGAAGAAATTCAAATTCAACGTATTGATTTTGACAATTATTTTCATGAAACGAAACATTATTTGTGCTTCACTGAAAAGCAAGTTACATAAACTTGCAGATAATTGCTTTTTTGAAGTTAATCGATGAAATTTATCCCTAGATCTTCCCAAAAAAACTCAAGTTTGACCTTTACTGAAAATGGAAACGTATTTGCATTCTTTTCAACCAATTATGTTCATTAATAAGAAGATAAAGTGTTGATGATATTTTATCTTAAAACGAATATTCAATTGATAAATACTTTCAAAAATATTCGTGTAACTGCACCAATCATCTTGCGTAAAGTTTTATCCTTATCACATTACTTTGTGTAGCACTTCGTGAAATGTCCATAATTTCTAAGAGTTCCGCACACTTTCAAAATATATGATTTTGTAGCATTTTGGGGGATTATCAACTATTTCTAGAGTGGCCTCCTCACTCAATCAACCTGTACTATGTTTGTTGCGAAATCTTGTCTAAACTTTGTTACCAACAGCAGATTCTGGTTTTGCTTTCTTACAAGTTGTACTAAGGTTTTCAAGAAAAAATTTTTATCACCTAACCACAAATACTTGTTAAAGCTTAATACTTCCTACCCTGGATATTATTTTTAAACAGCATTTGCTATTGGAATGAATGCTGAACCTTATAGTTTTATTTCAGGAGATGGAGCACCGGCACAATGAGAAAAGTTAAAGACATCAAGGTTTTGGACAGCAAAGCAGCCCAAAATCTAAGCATCCTGCTGGGAGGTTCATTTAAACAAATGAATCACGAACAGGTGAAAAAAGCTCTGCTACAATGTGACGAAAATATTTTCACAGAGCCCATCGTGGGGCAACTGATTCAGGTGAATATCTAATCTTCAGTTTTTAACAGTAAAAAATTAGGAATTCAAAGTCGCCTATGATTTTCTTCTCATTTAAATACAGTACAGAATTAGAAATATATTTGAAATGCAATCGTCAATGGAATATTATATTCTTGAAATCCTTTCCTGTAAATATGTTACAACAATAACAATTTGAATATATATTCTTGTTTTTTGTTTGAGTCAAATTTGTTATTAGGAGTACAAATAAGTTTCCGCCGTTTTATTGTAGATGGCGCGGCAGGGAGTTTCGGTTAGCTTTCGCGGATGATAACCGGCTTAAAAAATAGTTTGGACATTCAAGAACAACATAACCTATTAATATCATTGATTTTATTGGGTAAAATATAATTTTTATAAGTTGAAAATGTCAAAATTTGAGCCAAGTAAGCGTCATTATTATTATTATTATTATTACATGAGTGATAAGAGTAAAGGTAAACCTATAAACTCAAAAAACAAAAATAAAATGAAACTGAGAAAGTACTCTAGAAGTGAAACAATTGTGTGGTGAATGCAATGTAATGGAATTAATTATTGAACCCGAGTAGACCATCCATCCAGAGTGTTCTTGAAAGAATTCACCGATGGCGATGACACAACTTCAGCAGGGAGTCGAATCCACGCCTCGAACACTCTGTTGGAAAGAAACTGGCTCCTCGGTGTCGTCCTGAAGTTCTCCTTGGCAAGCTTTAAACGGTGTCCTCTTAAGGCTCGATAATGGTTAAGTGGAAAGAGGTAAGACATATCCGTACCGAAGAGGGAGTGAAGTGCTCGATAGGTGGTTATCAGATCTCCCCTTCTTCTACGATCCGAGAAGGAGGGCAACTCAAACAACCGCAGCCTCGATTGGTAATCAGGGCGGAATGTGCCAAATGGAAGACGGGTGTCCCACCGCTGGACAGATTCCAAAAGATCCCGATCACCCCTCAGATTGGCCCACCAAACAGGGCCCGCATATTCCAGAATAGGACACACATAGGTTGTGTAGAGAGTCCTGCTTGTGGCTACATCGCATCTTGCAAATGTTTTAGACAGCTGGTAGGTGAATTGTCTCGCTTTAGACACAACAGTCGAAATGTGAGCAGACCAACTTAAGTCATCCGTGACGGTAACACCCAGGTCACAATGCTAAGAGACATCAGCTAGCCTCTGCTGGCCAACGAAGTAGGGAGTCCTTGGATTTTTTTTGCCGATATGGAGCACGCAACACTTCCCGGTATTAAGAGGTAGCAACCACCTCCCACACCACTCAGAGAGCTTATTGAGGTCTTCCTGGAGGTATCCCGCTGAATCCACAAAAGCAGAGGACCCCTCACTCCCAAGAACTCAAGCTTCCTCAGGAGACGACAATGGGGGACACGATCAAATGCTCACGCAAAGTCCAAATAAACAGCATCCACCGGACAGCCATAATCAATGCACTTAGTCCAATCGTTGACACAGGAGAGGAGGTTCGTAATGGTGGACCGACCCGGAAGAAACCCATGCTGCTCCTTGGGAACTATATCGTTTTGTAGGGTAAACTCTATCAATTTATCGCTAATGATTCGCTCCAGTAGCTTGCAAACTTGAGATGTTAAGCTTATTGGTCTGTACTTCTGAGCAGAAAGCTTATCGCCTTTCTTGAAGATAGGTGTAACAGAAGCTGACAACCAATCTTGAGGGAGATAGGAGGATTGAAGAGAATACGAAAATATTATAGACAGTGGCTCAGCCAAGACATCGGCGCAGGAATGTAGCAGTTGCGAAGAAAATCCATCGCGACCAGGGGCAGAGTGCTTCTTCATCTTGGAGAGGTATCCCAGGACCAGCTCCCGATCGACAGTGATGCTCTCCACTTCATCGACAATACGTGGAAAATTGGGATCAGAAATTAGATCGTCAGGTTCCGACACAAAAGCGGAGGCAAAAGATTGCGCCATCACTTCAGCAACCCGAGTAAGGTTCTCGCAAGCCTCACCGGCAGAGTCATAAACAAAGGGTATTTCAACCTTGCTGTTCATGCAGGAGCGAAGATACTTGTAAAGTCTCTTCCTATTCTTGGAGCTGACCAAATCATGTTCAAATTTCTTCTTGGCTTGTTGAATAGTCGACGATACAACGTTGGAACATGCACGATGGTTGCGATAGTCATCATCCGATCTGCTGCGTAAATAACGTTGCCACAATGATTTTTTACATTTGCGGGAAATATTAGTTTACTTCTTTAATTTAAAGAAATCTGCTGCTGAGGCGCATCAATTGCTCGTAGAAGCATATGGTGAGGGTGCTTTGAGTGAGAGAACGTGTCGAGAGTGGTTTCAAAAGTTTAAAAACGGTGATTTCGACGTAGAAGACAAAGATCGCAGTGGAAGGCCAAACATTTACGAGGATGCAGAATTGGAGGAATTATTGGAGGAAGATTCATCTCAAACACAAAAAGAACTTGCTCTAACATTAGAAGTCACTCAGCAAGCAGTCTTCTATAATAAATATTTAATTTGTGTTAAAAAACGGCGGAAACTTATTTGTACTCCTAATACTTGACTCATTCTTTCCATATTTTAAATAAACCACCGAATAGCAGTTTTCAGTTCCCGGTTTCTTGGAAAAGGAATATTTGTACGAAACTCAATGAGATTAAGAAGAATGTAATAATTTTTCACATATAATAATATTAGTTATTTATGTTTTGGGGAAGCAACATATTCCGTTGTTTACGTCAGAATGTATCTTTTGCGCTGTACTAGAATTTTTATTATTATTTCTCCATTATTCTAAATTTATGTTGGTTCATTTCGTCAGTTCATTAGAGAAGAATATTCAGAATTATTTCTTAATGGGAAGTATTACGGTTTTTCATATGCTCTTTTCATTTTTCAATTAACAGTATTTTTGTGATGTGTTGTAGATTTGAAATATTTTAATTATTATGTTTTTTTTTTAGTATCTTCCTCCTTCCGAGAAACTGTTGGAGTTGCAAAATTTTAAGGATTCTTATAAGGACCTCATAGGAGCGGAGCAATTTTGCCTTAAGCTTTCTGAGGTCGAAAGGTTGTTACCCAGGTTGAAGGCAATGTTGTTTCGACATAAGTACCGTGAGATGGAACAAGACTCGAAACCAGTAAGTTAAATATAATCCATATAAAAGAACAGAATAAGGTGGAAAGAAGTCAATTTTTTTCATTCCTTAAATTCAAGAGTTGAATCATGATATTTCTTCCACCATACATCTTGATGGATGAAAGTGTCCAATTTTCTCAGTATTTTTGTAGAGATATTATCGAAGCCAGGAGTAGTGTTTTTTTATGAGTTAGCACCTTGTAATATTGATCTTCTGTTACTGTTACTTCTCCCATACTTGTATTGAAAAAATCTCTCACAAGTAAATGGGATAACATTTTTACCTTGAAAATTTTTCACTGCTTAGAAATGTCAGATGTTCCAGATTTTCCGGCATTCAATAAAAAAAGTCAGAATGAATATGTGTAGTTCCTAGTTTTATTTCAAACAGTGTATCAGAAATGTTCGAGAAAAGAAAAGATCTATCAGAACTTCTCCCAGAATTCTCAAAAATTACTTATCCTAATTTTAATGAAAACTAAATTTAATAATTCTTGTGGAATTTGTATAATTTCAGAATTAACCTTGATTAAACCAACTTATCCTTTTTTGTTTTAGAATATAATGGCTGTCACCGCTGCCTGCGAGGAGGTGAAGAATAGTCCAAAATTTTCAAAAATTCTGGAACTGATCCTGCTTCTGGGCAACTACATGAATAGCGGCAGCAGAAATGAACAAGCTTTCGGTTTCGAAATGAGTTTTTTGCCAAAGGTAAGCTAATTCATAACTTAATTTTTATACGTTTCAGAAAAATATTCATTTATCAAATTAATATTTGTCGTGATAAAAACTATCATTTTATACTCATACTCATACTCACAAATAAGTCCTTTATTTGTAAACATATGAAAAATCTTCAATTTATCCTTTTTTCCCCAACTTTTATGTTCTCATATATTTTATTCACGAATATCCCATGGGTATGTGAAAACATCGTAAATGTTTTTGATAGCAACCACTGCGTTTCTATTCTTGTGACATTTAATGTCCAGAAATTTGGCAAATTCCACCTTAAATTGAGAAAAAATTTAATTATTCACCTGTGAACAAGTCTCTCGAATTTCGTCGTGCAGAGAAACGACCTCATTTTCTCGTCCCTTTATTATCCAATATTGTCAAAATGATTTTATTGTTACAAACAAATTGATTATCTATTTTTTTACGATTCCTTCTTTTTCCAGCTCAAAAATACGAAAGATGTGGAGAACCAGTCGTCCTTGTTGAACTTTTTGGTGGAAACGGTTGAAAAGGATTTCCCTGACCTCATAAACTTCAATGAGGAGTTACCTCATATCGACGAGTAAGTACCTGAGCAATGAACTCATCCAACAAACATTCGAAAATTCATCATGAATGATTTTCGTTGAGAATTCTCCACTGCCTTAAAGTATCGTCATCAGCAAATGAATCAACAACTAAAAAACCCTTAAAATTTCAGAGCCAGCAAAGTATCTAAGGAATTCATAGGAAATACCCTCAAGTTGATATCCACCAACTTGGTGGCCTTAGAGGCTGAGCTCAAACATAGTGAAACTCCTCAAAACGAGGACGATAAGTTTCTGGAGGTCATGAAGGTCTTCTGCGAGGATGCTAAAGCTCAGTCGGACATCATGCAGTCCATGTTCCAAACGCTCGATGTCTTGCATGAGGATCTTGCAGTGTATTATGTTTATGACAAAAAAAGTTACACATTGCAAGATTTCTTCACAGATTTAGCCACATTCAAGGATAGTTTTCTTGTAAGTACCTTTTTTTAATTATGGTAGATGTCAGCATCTAATTTCTGATGTAGCTTTAAAAGGATTTTAATAACTGTTTTCTTACAGGATGTTCGAAAAGAGTACGAACAGAAAAGAAAACTGGAAGAAAGAAGAGAAAAATTAAAATCGCAGAAAAAACCTGACGATAAAAAAGGTACCAAATCCTCCATTTCAAAACCAGAAACAGATGACATTGAAGGGTAAGTTTCTATCAAGTCGAAAAAATGAAAGCGTGTATGGACTTTCAGAATGTAGTATCCATAAATCATAATCATATGAAATAATATAGAATATGTTTTTCGTGGGTGCTAATGATGAATTTTTTATTTTATGTAAATCCAGTACTGATATTTGAATTAAATAACATAATTAAAATATTATATTATATAATAATGTTTCCGAAAGGGGTTATTTGTGAATTACTTGTGAAAACTTTTATGATGTTCGATAAAAACATTAATAATATTCCTTATTTCTTATAGTTTTTTGGATGTATTGCAGCAGACAGGGAAATTCGGTAAAGAAAAAAAGATAAAGCCTCATCGACACTCTGACGGTGAGTATACAATTATTTAGATTGAACAGAAGGTGAAAGTCTTTAGAGGCTTATTTAAAAACAAAAAATACTTTATTACAATCTGTTATTTTCATTGTAACATCAATATTGTCCCCGTGAAATGTACATATAAATAATTCAATGATTATTATCTTTCAGGTGCAAGGCGGTCAGAATTTTCGAGATCAAGATCTAGGACTATGAATCTTAATCATAAATAAAAAGGTGAGACATCCATCTTGAACTTAATTCAATCATTCCTAATCTAATAGTAAATAATTTCATTATTAAATGATAATGCATAGGTAATGAAAATATTTCAACAGTTTTTTTTATGAATCAGAACCTTGTTCGAAATTAACTGAAATTGAATAAGAAAAAAATAATTGAAGGTAAGATGTTTCAAAAGTGCCATAACGCATTTATTTTGGTAACTCTGTTGATAATATAAAAGTTGAATGAATAAAGCGAACAAGATATAGAACAATATTCGTCATATACTTCAATAGACATTTTAAAAGATATAATTCATTATATCGCCCATTTTTTTCTGGAAGGTACCTTTGAAATATCCATGGATACATCCATCATATTTGTTGGTTATGCATTTCCTGTTACAAAAAATTTCATGAACGACAAAAATTCCACATCGTTTAGTTCTTTTCAAGATTCTATTATTTCAAAAGGGAGACGATTCAGAAAATTAACACCTTATTTATTCTAATGTTGATATGGTGTTTTAGGTTTTCATTTAATTTTTTAATTTGAATTATTTTTTTGTTACAGTATCTAGTTACCATAAACATTGAGTGGATACGACCATTGTATATACCTGTAAATAAATATTTAACTTATTCATTTTTGTTACTATTGTATATATTATATATAAATTGTGAATATCTGGGAAATACGAATCTGTGATATCAATATTATTATTCATTGTGTAGAAAATCTATTCATTAATGATATATAATAAATTGTTTTTCGATTTAATATGAATTTTGATTTTCATAGTATTGGTACAACCTGACTTCTAGTAGTATTAACCTTGTAAAATATACAAGTTTTAAATTGAAAAGAAATGTATTTTAACCTACGTAGATCGCCGGAACGCTTGTAAATTATTTAACAATTTCATTCATTACACCACCTTTTAGGGAAAAAATGAATTCGACAGATTTATTTTTCAACATTTGAATTCTGCGTTGTTAAATATGGAAATTCTAAGAAATTTTCCAATTATTTATGTTGTCTTTGTTTACTGGTTTTTAGGTTGAAATAACATATCATTACAATATTTTGAATGACATTAAAGAGAAAATGGTGTTTTCAGTTTTTGAACTTGTGGCTCATATATGAAGTAAACTTTTGATAAAAAATATTCCACATCAAGTTAAACTAGAAAATTTTCATATTTATTCAAAACATTGTGAATTTTTAGTTGTTTTATGTGTTTATAATTTACAGTGCTTCTGAGAGAGCTAGTAAATAACTTCTTTTAATCTCGAATGATATTAAATTTCTTTTTTACTGAAAGATCATGAATTTTTCAGCTCAAGTACCAATAGATTGTTAGAAAGAAAATCACTATAAAAATGATTTGATTTTCTGCAAAAAATTACACATTGCAAGACTTCTCCACAGATTTAGCCATATTCAAGAAAAGTTGTCATGTTTTCTTTCGTACAAGATTCGGGGTAAATTTTTAATTATCCATTTTAAATCTTATGGAATTAGGGGAAAAAAAGTCGGAAATTCAGGGTGGGTTGCCGTGACGTATGTAACTTAATGGTATCACGTAGTTTATGTGATAGGGTGTTACTTTAACTTCCTTTAACTTCTTTAGAGGATGAACACATGTGATTCAATCAAAACACTATCACTATGTTAATTCACAGTAATAAATGAAGAAGAAAGACAAGTTGGGGTAATCACTGCCCTCTTTCTTCAGGTACTTCTATGTAATTTTATACGTTTCATTTTGCAATTCACACGGAATTCAAAATAGTCCAGTAGTTTCCCTACTAGAAGTAAAATAATAAAAATCAAATTTATCAGACCTCTATTGGTGGAGACGATTTCCATTTCAAGAATCTTGATGTCTTCTCGTGGGTCGTATTAAGGTCAGGATGGTAGTGAAGGACTGTGGTCGGTTTCACCGCAGAGATGTGCGTCCTACAGGATCTTGAAAGGCGAAAAAATAGATCCTTGATTATGACTCCTTCCTACGGGATTATTTTTTCGTTGACAGTTGAGACAGCGGATGGTGTCTTTGATCATTTTGAAATTGACGTGAAAGAAACTGGAAGTTGGTTCGTTGTGCAGGTTTGTTGCACAATCTGACTCAATCGTAACAAAGGTGTACTCCAGATAAGGCCATCACGTAGTAAAACACCTCATAATTTGCTTGTTATAAGTTTCTCTAGGTTCATTTTGGGAAAAATAACAGGCTATGTTTCTCTACAAGAAGCCAAACCAGTACTGAATAAAAAAAAACATCCACACACCATCTGTTGCAACAACTATCCACTCTCCGTACAGAAACAAAAACTATGAACTGAGGAAGAGAAATATTTACAGAAAAACATGGGCGGAACACGAGGGGGCTACACAAATAATAACTTATATTCTCAAACGGGAAAAAAATGTTTTAAATGTCCTTTATCGATAACCAGTCTCAAATTCATATCAAATATTTTGAATAAAGCTGTCATAACTGTATATCTGGATTTTTAATTTTTAAATTTTATGCTATTTATGAACAATGATTCGTCTAGATACAACCTTGCCTTTTTTTCCACACTTCGATCTTTAAACACCAATTTTCGATATTTCTGTTCAGTATTACGGCTATAGTGCTATGAATGTTGACTTTGTGTTCATCAAATGGTTTGGTTAAAACCTTTTTTTTGAAAACCCTCACAGAAATAGTTTTAATGGTGGCACAATATTTTGGTTTCTATCGCGAGATAGCTATCCTCATCAGATAGTCAATTCTTCCAAGCGTTATAGAATTTCGTGAATAACTTTATTTGTGGAAAATTTGTTCACTACGTAGCCCTTTGATCAAAAATGAACTTCGTCTAAAAAGATGATTTTCTGATCAAATCGGGAAAGGTTTTCAAGAGGTCCAGAGCCGAATCAGCAAACTGAAGTGAAGTTAAGGAAGTTGAGTTGGTTTGAGTTTTTCTGTCAGTAGAATATTGTATATCCCATCTTCAGACAACTGAAGTTGTCTCGAGATATAGTGTATACAAAAATTCAGGCAATGTACGTTCGGAATCAAAATAATCAAGTTACTATGCCATTGCTATTTAAATCAACGTAAAAGTCGAATTACTGCAGGAAACAAGATATACATGGTAAATTCTAAAATATTCAACATATATTTGAAATAGAAGTTTTCAAAGACATTATTCTTGATAAATTGATCAGTCTACTCTGGAAGATACCATTTTTTGTTGTTACATACAAACAAATCTAATAATCGACAAAAATTCAGTTCAATCCAAGATTTTATTATTTGCACAGGGAAAAAACTCAGAAAATGAATTTGGAAAACTTACATTATCGGATACAATATACAACTATTGTATGCACCTCTAAATATGATCATTTAAAGTATATATTTTTGTTATCGTTATATTTTATTATGCATAAATTGTAAATATCCCGAAAATACGAAACTATGATGTTAATTATCTATATATTAATGATGTTTAATGAATTGTTTTCTGTTTTACATAAGTTTTGTCTTGCATAGTATTGGTACAGCTAGATTTGTGGTGTTATACTCTTAAAATATGCAAATTCGCTCGCACAAATGACACTTATGCTGTGGTTACTACTGATCCAAATATGGAATTTGTAAATATTGCTCCGATTTGTGATATAATAAAAGTTATTGAAATTAATCATAAAATTCGCTTTTCAATCACTAAACAATTTTATTATTACATTTAAAACAAATTAAGAGTTTAAATTACTTAAATATTAATATTCCAATTTGGAATACGCCATATGAGAGTAATACAGATAACACACAATACACCAGTTTCCTTTATGACTACCATACGTAAAACTAATTTTGATGCTTACTGTTGAAGAAAAATACAACTGTCTACTTCACAGTCGTAGTTCCAACATCACTGACGTTTACTTAGTCGAGTTGTCATTTCTAACTGTCATTATAAAGAGGCGTTTATTTCCTCTAAGAATTGGATATTCAACTAAAATTTCAACTGAAGTACTGTTAAATTATTCAAAAATTTAGTTCGCCGGAGCGCGAACGTTAAGTAGCGAAATTTCCAATAAACGGCTTCATCATTTTGGAATTATTTCCATATCAAAAATCCAAGATGACCGATTCAAAGTATTTCACGACCACTAAAAAAGGCGAAATATTCGAGCTCAAGTCGGAGTTGAACAATGATAAAAAAGAGAAAAAGAAGGAGGCGGTGAAGAAGGTACAATTATGAAAGCGTTTAAGGCTTTTCCGTTTGAAAAATTTAGTTTTTCAGGTTATAGCCTCTATGACTGTTGGAAAAGATGTATCAGCTTTGTTTCCTGATGTCGTAAATTGTATGCAAACGGACAATTTGGAACTTAAAAAGCTTGTTTATCTGTACTTGATGAATTATGCCAAGTCACAGCCAGATATGGCTATAATGGCCGTTAATACTTTTGTTAAAGTAAGTGGTATTCTTAATAGGTAAACTTCTCTAAAAAAATTGTGAAATTTTATCGATCTAATCTTCAGGATTGTGAAGACCCCAACCCTCTCATTCGTGCACTCGCTGTCAGAACTATGGGTTGTATTCGTGTTGATAAAATAACAGAATACTTATGTGAACCTTTGAGAAAGTGCCTCAAAGATGAGGATCCATATGTGAGAAAAACAGCAGCTGTATGTGTAGCCAAGCTTTATGATATTTCTTCAGGTGAGACTAAGAACTAACAAAATCTGGTTTGGAATTTATCAAAGAATGTAATTCCCCATATTGTTCATCCCAATGTTTGATAATAAGGGCTAAATGAAGATTTATATTTAATCCACCTCGAAGAGAGAAATTTCAATTTGACATTTAACAAGGATATCTAGTTAATTTGAACTGTTATGTGAAGTTTAAATATGTTTAAAACCTCAAACATCAGACTAGATTGCAATCAGAATCTTAACCATCTTTTTTTAATGCATGGCTTAAGGGCTTATGAAGGAAATATAATTTCATTTATACATTATTATAATATTTCATTATTACTTAATTCTATAGCAAGTAAGAAATGCTAATGTGACTTAAAAAAAATCTTCTATTCGTATTCATGTAGATTTTAGTGTGTTATGGGGGGTTACTAACATCTTAATTCAAAGATCACAGAAGATTCTAGGAACAGGGATTTTGCTCTGGTTCATATTTAAACTCATTAGTTTGACATAGTGAAATTCAGGACACTCTAGTGTTTACAGAAAAATTCCAGTAGCCAGATTCAAAAGTTATTAGCGACTGCCAAAATCTCCTATTTTTAAAATTGTCACTGTTAAAGCGCCCTCTATGGCCTGACCTTTTTAACACCACATTACCATCCAGAAAAGTTGCTGTCAAAAACGTCTCTCTTGTGTCATCATGAAGACATATAGAACATAAGCCACTATAAGCATAGAACACCAATATAATTGTCAAAGATATATTATACAGGTTCCTAAATTGAAGCTACCAATAGGGGTGATTACTTGGATGAGAACAAGAATGCATGCCTCATAAACATGAATCAGTAAATTCTTTGTTTTTGAGATACAGGGTGTTAAAATTGGATTATTTTCTTTGGGGTTATGTCAAGCGATTGGTTTATGCTGATAAACCAGAAACAATAGACGCTTTAGAAGTCAACATAACTCGCTTCTAATAAGGCTCGAAAAAGTGGTCCAAAATTGATCTGGTCGAATGCAGTTCCTCAGAGCTAGTCATGGTGGACATGCCAAAAAAAAAACACCCCATACTTGGACTAATGGAATTACTAATCTTGGTAAAACTAATAGTATATCCAATTTGAAATTAATGGTATAAAACAAGCAATGAATACAATTAATAATTATTTTGAAGCATCAAGCAGTTATAGCAAAGCAACAATTTTATTCTGTTCATTTCAGGACTTGTGGAAGATCAAGGTTTCTTGGACCAACTTAAAGAATTACTCAGCGATTCAAACCCTATGGTGGTAGCAAATGCTGTAGCTGCATTATCAGAGATAAATGAGAGCAGTCCCACAGGTCAACCACTCGTTGGTGAGTAAATTTTATATTAAAAAAATATATATAAGAGACAGTTTTTTAATTTCTACAAAAATGTTTAATACAACAATTGTTTCATCAAGATGTGGTTTCTTCAGGTATCTACATTCTACTAACTAGAGTCAGTAGATTGTAGATATCTGAAGAAGCCACATCGTGGTGAAACAATTGTTGTATTAAACATTTATATAACCCATCAAATGACCTTTATGGAAAAATGAAGATAGACCCGATTCTAAGTAGACTTCAAATCTTAGAGGAGAAATTTGTGAGCAGACTTAACAACCTCCAAATCCTCCAGCCTGTTGTTCCTAAGAAGATCCGAACAAAGAACAAAACAAAAGAAAATACCCAATCAAACCCCTAATGGATGCAATAAGGGACCTTTCTGGCAGAGGCAATAGATAACAGCATCAACTTTACACTTTGAATTTTTTTTTATTCTTAACAAATGTATTTTATACTGACAGAAAGACACAAGTCGTTAGCCATTTGCTAGAGCAATAAATATCTTTTCTCTCTAATTATATCTCTTTGTCGAAGAATTCTTAACTTTTGAACAAATGTAGAACTGTAATACAGAAACCTAACAACGTATTTTTGATTTCATATGATTTTTATTCATACTCCTTGTTTAATTTAGAAATTATTTATTGCTCTTCAATTTCAGAATTGAATACTTCCACCATTAATAAACTTCTGACGGCCTTGAATGAGTGCACCGAGTGGGGACAAGTATTCATCCTCGATTCCCTGTCTAATTATAACCCAAAAGACGACCGTGAGGCTCAGAGTATTTGTGAAAGGATCACTCCTAGGTTGGCCCATGCAAATGCTGCAGTAGTTTTGTCTGCAGTCAAGGTAACATTTGCTAAAGTTATACATTCTGTCAAGAAAGTACCGGGAATTATGGATTTAAATCTGGCGGGGCAATGAGGCAGGTAAAATTTTTTTTTCCTAGGTTGGTACCACTGTCCTTAATTACTATGCCAAGCTTGAGCGGGATCTGTCAACTAGTGTGTTTGCAACAGCTGATTAAGTCAGTCGATGTCAGAGTGTGTGCCGATTTTTACTATGGGTGATTACGTTGAGCAAAGAATTTGTTTAAAGTTTTGTGTTACAAATGAATTTTCGTGTGCCGATGCATTGAAAATGATGCAAAAGGCCTTTGGTGATAATGCTCTATCGAAAACTCGTGCATATCAGTGGTACAGAGCCTTCAAAAAACCACGCCAAAGCCGCTCGAAAATGAAGGTGATGCTCATTGTTTTCTTCGATATCCGTGGCGTGGTGCACTACGAATTCGTTCCAGAGGGTCAGACGGTAAACAAGGAGTATTACCTAGGAGTTATGAAACGTTTGCGTGAGCGTATCCGTAAGAAGCGGCCAAATTTGTGGGCGAACAACTCATGGATTTTGCATGACGATAACGCGCCTTCTCACCGAGCTACGATTGTGACTGACTTTCTCGCCAAAAACTCAACAAACGTGCTTCAGCAACCACCGTATTCGCCGAATTTGGCTCCCTGCGACTTTTTCCTCTTCCCAAAACTAAAACTGCCCCTTCGTAGCACCCGTTTTGGGTCGATTGAAGCCATAAAACAAAATTCGGCGCGAGAGCTGAAGTCCATCCCGGAAAGCGCCTATAAAAAATGTTTCGATAATTGGAAGTGCCGTTGGCATAGATGTATTGGAGCAAATGGAGCCTATTTTGAAGGCGACCCAATAAATTTTGACGATTAAATGTAAAAATGTTGTTTTAATTGAAAATTCCGGGTACTTTCTTGACAGAGTAGTATAGTTACAGTTCCTCTAGTTTATATTAATCAGATTTGGAAAATCACGTTCCGGATATACGATATCCAATGCATAATATTATCTCTTGATACTAGATTTGGCTGTTGTTTGGCACAACAGAGTGAACTATTTGAATTTGTAAGCCTTTGACTTGCATTGAGTTTTTTTAGAATCCGTTTTCATTTTCCCTGAGTTTTTTTTATAATTTTTTTATAATTTATTTTATTTCAAAACCAGTTATGGTAAAAAATAACCCAAGTACTGATTTTCGGAGATGAAATTGTTGTATTTAATTTTTAAGCGTTATGGACTGCTCTCCAGCACTTCTGAGTTCTATGCAGCAACTGAATTTGAGGATTACCCGAAACTAAATGAGGTGTCCAACTCCCCACTTCCCACATCCGTGTGAGAGAGAAGAACGTTCTTGTCAAGTTTGACACTGGATGATTCACTATCAAAACGCGCATATATTTCGATTATTGCAATGTTCGACTGGACAGTCGGAATTCTCTTTCTTATGCATTGGATATCATATCTTTAAAACGTGATTTTTCTACCAACATTGTGTCATCTGTAGAAATGCTTTTATAAATCAAATTCTACTGTAAAATGTTTGTTTAAGGTTCTTATGAAAATGATGGAGATCCTAGCAGCTGATACAGAATTTTGTGCAAATCTAAGCAAGAAATTAGCTCCGCCTTTGGTCACTCTGCTTTCATCTGAGCCTGAGGTTCAGTATGTTGCACTGAGAAATATAAACCTTATTGTGCAAAAGAAGCCAGACATCCTGAAGCATGAAATGAAGGTAATTTTTCTATGTATTGAGAAAAAATCGCGAAACTGACATTAAAACAATAGCTACCAACAATCAGACAATTTAGTTAAACATAAACTATCTCAAATAGCCAAATATCCCCCTCTTAAAAAGTGAAAAATTTATTTCTTTATAATACTTTAGTGGTATAAGTGAAAAAGTCCTTTAATTTGGATATTAAGATTGCTTTTGAAACAAAACAAAATATCATCCTATCAATAATTGAAGCAGTAAGTGTTATGGCAACCGACAATAGAGTAAAAGGGGAAAATGCCCAAAATGTCTTTTTTGTAAGTGAAAAGACTTCTTTCGTTGTTTCATCAGGTGTGCTTATTGAACAGAAATGTCAAAACAAGATGGCGTCTACCTTCTGTCAAATCACAGTTACCCCTATCGAAAGTTCCATCACTCTAAAAAAACACCTGATGCATTCCTATAATAAAATAAGAGGAATAATTGCTAGATCAAAACACTTTCGATCCCTCACCTACAAAAACTGCGGCATAAACCTCATAACAGCTTCAAGAATCTACCAAACTATTTGCATACCGATATTAGAATAAGGACTTCTAATTTATAACAACTGTAGGAGAACCACCTTTAATAATATCGAAGTAGCAGAAGGCAGTAGTTTGAAGACTTTGAGTAAGATACACCATTCAGGAAATCCACTGCATAACCCACTAAATGAACTTGTCTACAAAAAATTTGTGGACAGACCACACAACCTGTGGTTCTACAAGAAACAAATCAAGAACAGAACAAAAGAAAGTACTTGGTCAAACCCCTAATGAAAGCAACAAAGAACCTTCCTGGTGGAGGCGATGGATAACATTTTCAAGAAAAATTCTATGTATATGAAGAATGCATTTTATACTAGCAGAAAGACGCAAGATGTTAGTCATTTCCTAGAGCAATAAACATCTTTTCTCTCTCCCTTCAATATTTCCCAGTTTTATTCGAGAGTAAATCGACCCATTCAATGAGTTAATATCAAATATTAAACTAACTTTCTGTCAAAGTACTAATAACGGATTCGAAATAACCATTACTTCAACAGGCAAACTCTAGATGGCCCAACTTTTACAAAATGAGTATATAACTTTAAGGGAACTTGAAAAATACTCCAATAATCAAACTTTATTTTCAGGTGTTCTTCGTCAAATACAACGACCCCATTTACGTAAAATTGGAAAAATTGGACATAATGATTAGGCTGGCCTCTCAGGCCAACATCGCACAGGTGCTCAGCGAGCTGAAGGAGTATGCTACGGAGGTGGACGTGGACTTTGTAAGGAAGGCAGTCAGGGCCATTGGTAGATGTGCCATCAAGGTTGAACCTTCTGCGGAGAGATGTGTTTCTACTCTGCTCGATTTGATCCAGACCAAGGTTAACTACGTAGTGCAAGAGGCTATTGTCGTTATCAAGGACATATTCAGGTAGGTAACTCGTATAATCCTTTGAATGAAATGTTTAATCATGAATTATTGCTGAAATTCAATAGAATCCTCACTCAATGGAAAAAAAAAGAATAATTCTAGATTTGGGACCATTGCTTTCAATTGATTAAAGTTTCATAACTCAGAAGCTTTATCAGCTTCTCGTACATATCAATTCTTAAATATTATGATTGAAAAAGATGACAAGGAAAGGGCTGCAATTTACGGCCATTTTCATAAACAACATCAAAAGGCTCCTTCATGAAAAATGATCCTTTAAATGGGACCATCAGTTTCTTAAGCGCACATCGACCGTCCTTTACTTAAAGCTTCCTTTAATGCGCCGGTCATATGTTTCCGACTGTTGGCTATCCTGAGAACTAGTGATTTTACGAAAATAGTTGGTGATATTCTGTAAAAATTGTGAGCTATGCGTCGGAACTTGTAGAAAGAAAAAGAAAAGACACATAAATCAGTCTTTGCATAAATATGGTAATGTGCGCAAGACAGTATACTGAAATTTATGTCATTATTACGTGCGAATTGCTATATTTTAGTAAACATTAGTTATATTAATGAGTATGGAAGAAAAGAGAAAAGAAGGTATTACTTTAAAACCTGAGGAGGAACTACGTAACTTGGAATTGATTGAAAAAGAGAATTTTAATATTATAGGATAAAGTCTGGCAGAGAATAGCAACTGCTTTCAATGCAACAGTTCTCCATTGGAGAGATGGGGACCAGCTCAAATCCAAATATGACAATAAAAAAACTTAAACTATAATAGAAAGGTGGTAGCTGCTCAACGCAGTCATATTAAAGGGACTGGTGGTGGGGCTCCATTGAAATTGAGGGAGCCAATTTCCAAACAGTTCAGCCCAACTGTTACGAACCCACTTGCCGAAGCGAAAGAGATGTATTTTAAAAAATACAGCTCTAATAGAAGCTCAGGCTATCAAGGAAGAGAATAGAAGAAAAGAATAGGAGCATTCGAAGCTTAAAATATTATTAGATTTGCAAATTATGGAGATGAAGAGAAAATTAAATAATAATAATTAAATCTTTTTATTTTGAATGCACTTTCTGGGAAAAGCGGTATTAGAATTCTATCAGCATTGCTGCAGACTATTAAATCTACTCAAATTTGAATTAAAAAACAGAAACTTCAATAACACATATTTTTATTTCTATATTCTCACTTGAAACTTTTTCAGATGTTACCTAAAGTAAAACAATAAATCAAAAATACAAACATAGAAACCTATCTAAATACATACCTTGTGAAATCTTATAAAAATTATATGAAATCTTGTCATGTTGAAGATACAAATTGAATATGAAGAGTAGTTTCACAAGTGACAAGCAAATTTATTTTCAATTATCACACAAATATAATTTGTAAATTAGCAAAATGTTAATTAATAATTGACTCTCACTTGACGAGCTGCATTAACATTAGTTGAATTTGTTTGAAAGTCCTCTTTCTCCTGCAATCATTCATTTGGAAATATTTCGTTCATATCTACAGCTATATTGTGCAAAACAGCGGTAACAACAATAATTGCCCTTATGGTCGTTAACTTAACACTCATTCCTTTAGAAAGTATAGGAAAACGACGTTTTCAAACTCCATACTTTCTCTCCACCACATTTCTAGTTCGTAGGATTGACTGCTTATATAAATTTTCAGCTGCAGTTATAGCTTCCGGTAACTTTGTTATAAGATAAGTTTGCAAACTATAACCACTATCACCAAGTAACAAATACTGTCCAAATTTACCATTCACAAATTGTCTCTTCAAGACACTGTTATTAAAGATGGTTTGATCATGTGTTGAGCCAGGTCATCTAGCTACAATAATTCTGATTCTCAAGTTTGAATCACACACAGTTTGAACGTTAACATATTTCGTAGTGCGCTAAAATCAAACAAAATGGGCTAATGTGACAGAGGGAGGTTATGTCCACTGTTTTCGTGTTTATCGAGCACCTGCGCAGTGTTGAGCTTCTCGTTAAAGGATCCTTTTCCAGCAGTAAAACTTTTAAGTTCCCTATAACCTTAAAATTTGCTTATGAAACAAGTTTTATCATTAAAGGAGACTTTTTGGGAAAAAGGAGGCTTTAATTTCGTTTATGAAACTGGCCGTTATTGATTGGGCTGGGATTTCCAAGTTAATTGAAGATCTCCCAGATCTCATTGGAAAATTTTTTAATGATTCGTTAATTTCAAGTGATTCTTAGAACTTTTACTTACATTATGGATAATCTCATAGCTGTTATTGAAATCCAGATTCTTTCAAATGGTCGGCGTGTGTAGAGTTAGAAATATCTGATGGTTAACTCTTCTTTCTGAAGAATTTTCCAGTTTGACCAACATAAGCCATAGGACAATTATAACAAATCAACTTATAAGCTTCAGATTTATCGTCTTTCTTCATTTTGTCGTTATTTTTAATGAAAATTCCTAAGTTATTGGTGGTTCTGAAAATACTTAGCAATATCTTCAGATATTCTCAGTGCAAATTTATTTTATTTTTTGTCCATCAAAATCGCTACAAAACTAACTACTCTACTGGAAGGGGGATAATGATTTTTTCTGTAGATCTTCAGTTTTCTTTATTCGATTTAAGAGTACATAGTTTTATTCGGTGTAAAATTATAACGTCCATTTTAAAAAAACTCCATCTAGTTTATAAATTACTAGAAAAACCGCCTGGAGTCTTCATGTTAATCTGAATGTTTCAAAGCAATTCTCAACTATTTTTTCATACGAAATATTGGTGAAATGAAACATTATTCGAGAATGTATACTATATTTGTGATATTAGAGCGATAAAATCCAGGATTATATTCAGACGTCCAGTACGATCTTAGAAAGCTTCTCTAACACATCATAAACCCTCTTCATCTTCTCTGTTCCACAGAGATCCACGTTCAAATTCGCCACCAATCCCTTCTGTCCGTGTACCAGAAACACCCCTTCTTCCACACACATTTTAAGCGCCTCCTTTTCCATCCTTGTCTTATCACCGTCGCCCCTAAATGTGAACACCTTGAAAGGAGTCAGCGGGTGACTGGTAACCTCGAAGTTACAGTTTTCCAAGAACCGATGGAACTCTTCGGCCAGTCGAGCTAACCTCCTCGGTTTATCCTCCAGCAATTCCACCGATTTTATGGCTATCTGCGCCAGATACGTCGGTAGGGAAGCGGAGAAGATGTAACCCGAACCTGAGAGCCTCTGGTGTTCGATCACCGCATGGGAGCCCGCACAGTAGCCCCCAATGGAACCGAGCGCGCCCTCTATGGTACCGAAGGTCATGTCGATCCTCGAGATGTCCACTCCAAAGTGCTCCGTTAGGCCTTTACCAGATCTTCCGAACACCCCCAACGAATAACTTTCCTCGAGGAAGATCCTCATCTTGAACATCTCGGCTATTTCCATGAATCTGGGCAGGTCGATCAGATGACCGGTTGTCCAGGACACCCCCTCAAGAATGAGAAACTTTCTGGACGGTTTTTTCTTGCCTTCTTCGGTCCTGATCTTCTCGGCTTCCCTGAGAAGGCTTTCGGGGTCTTTGCGGTCGATGTAGACCAGGCGACACTTGGAAATTTGCAGGCCGTATCGGATGGCCTCGTTTGCTTCTTTGTCAACGAAGACGACGTCCTTGCGCTTGATGTAGGCGGCTATGGAACTGGAGATGGTCACGAAGCCGTAGGAATAGATGATGCATTCTTCTGTGCCGAGGAATTCGGCCAGTTTTTCTTCCAGAGTTAGATGCACATCTGTAGTTCCTAGAAAGAGAAACTTTTAATAAGCAACACCGGAATCTTTTATCCTTAGGTCTCCCAGAGTATATTTCATCCGTCAAGCTGTAATTACCTGATTGGAAAGGATTACGTATGTTTGTGATTTTTAAAACACCTAATCTCAAAAATGAAGCAGAATCCTTAATTTTTGCTCACAAATTCGTTCTTCCCGTTTACTTAATTGCTATTCCTTTGTTGAAAAACATTATTTTTCCTTTTGGTTTTATTTATAAGAGAGGTTTTATTCACTGTATCTTTTTTTTTTTTTTTTTTCATATAAAATTATAAAAATAATCTTGAAAATTGACAATTAATAGAAATGGTGGACCTCGATGAGTTATCTCTTGCTCTTTTTGCAATATCATTATACGAATCAGTGAGCTATCTTTAATTTCTGTAATTTTGAGCCAAAAATTGTCTCTAATGACTAGGTTAATTTTTATTGATTTTACACAATTTTTATGTTGTTTTATTTCATATAACATATGAAATAACAAATTTTATGTTATTTAAGTCCCTAAAAAGCTTTATTTGTTTTAAAATTCTTCGGTCTTCAATTTGAGATTTTTTGATTAAACAGTTCCACTGAATTCTTTCACTCCATTTTCTACAAACATTCTTGAAACTTCTCTTGAATATATTTTTTATCGAAAATTTTCTTATTTTTCCATTTTAAATATTTACTTATGTATTATTGCCACATTACCATATTACCATATTTACGCAGGCTATTCCGTTAAATGCTTGAGTTTGACATCTCAGTTTTTTGTCTACTAATATCTACGAACTCCATTCTACAAGCCATCCTAATCTAGCGTAAGATTTACTCTTTCAAAGCCAAATTTCGTGGATTTTAAATTTGCGGATTCTTATACCAACAAACAGGAAAGGTAATTTAGTTACCGTAAAATGCTCTGGGGCCACAAGTACCGACGCCATACTTTCTGATGGACTTTTCAGCCGCCTTTTTTATTTCCTGATTGTCCAGCATGCCCAAAAAGTTGGTTTTTGCCAGGTCAACCACGTCTTCCTTCTCTTTCACGGCAGGTATCTCGTAAATTTTTTTCGGGTCATGTTTGTACTCTACCAGAGGTTCCGGTTTGAACTGGTTCAAACGTTCCTGAAGTAGTTTCTCGTCAAGCATATCCGATGATCTAGAAATAGTGAAACATAATTCCAATTCATCGATGTAGTTTTGATATATATCAGCAATAGTGAAAAATTAGTCAAGCTAAAATATTGGGTTGTTCGGAAAGTGATTTCGTTTTTTTTTTTATATTTAAATATATAGTAAAGGACTAATTAGATTTTTTATCTTGACAAAACCTAAAACAAAAAGCTTCAATTAAAATGATGGATTAGGATATAAAATTATGAAATGAAACACAAAAATGTAGCAAATGTTAGAATATATCATGGAACAGAAACAATTATTATGGATTGAATATGAAACCAGAAAACTATTAAAAATAATTGAGATATATTCTGCAATAGAAATTTTCAAAAGACAAATTCTGTCAATAATTATTTCTATTTCAGAATATATTTCATATATTTCAGCTTTTTGTTCTTATGTTTTTTCCAAATAAACTAATATTTTCTGTCTGATTCAATCTAGATAATTGTTTCTGTTCGAAGATGAGAACGGTGTGAGACTGCTTGCTGAGTGACTTCTAATGTTAGAGCAAGTTCTTTTTGTGTTTGAGATGAATCTTCCTACAATAATTCCTCCAATTCTGCATCCTCGTAAATTTTTGGCCTTCCACTGCGATCTTTGGCCTTCCACTGCGATCTTTGTCTTCTACGTCGAAATCACCGTTTTTTAACTTTTGAAACCACTCTCGACACGTTCTCTCACTCAAAGCACCCTCACCATATGCTTCTACGAGCAATTGATGCGCCTCAGCAGCAGATTTCTTTAAATTAAAGAAGTAAACTAATATTTCCCGGAAATGACACTTGGCTCAAATTTTGACATTTTCAACTTATAAAAATTATATATTACGAATATAAAATCAATGATATTAATAGGTTATGTTGTTCTTGAATGTCCAAACTATTTTTTATGCCGGTTATCATCTGCGAAAGCTCATCGAAACTCCGTGCCGCGCCATCTACAATAAAACGGCGGAAACTTATTTGTACTCCTAATATATTCCAACATTTTTAACCCTAATCATTCATTTTACTTCAGTTTTTGTTTTAGGTTTTGTCGACATTAAGGTATTTTGCGTAAAAAATTTAGGCAACGAGTCTGTAATCAAACCAACCTCTTTGGAGTGAATAAAAAGTTGGATTTATTTGGAAGAAATTATTTATAATAATTGATTTATTAATGAAACACATGTTTCTATTTCTAATCTATTTTAATGGTACTAATGTATGTTTCTTCCACCTCAAAGGACTTTGTCAGATTACAAGGTATACAGTTCTTGTTTTGAATTAAATTTTTTTGAAAAAAGTTTAAAAATGTTAAATTTTAGTGGTTTATAACAGAAAAGTATTACACTCATTATCACTTTTCATACTAATCCTTTAAAAATATTAAAAAGAGATAAAAGTCAGTCTGGTTTTTTAAAAGGTTATTATCTGGTAATTTATTTAATATATTTCTGATAAATTCAATTTCATAGCTCTGTTTTCAACATGTGAAATATCAAAATTATTTGAAAAAGAATTAATAGTTTGTAAAAGGTGTTTCGCAAAATGTGAATCTTTTTTGTTTTTATCGAAACTTCTTTTGTGTTCAGATAAACGGATTCCAATATTTCTACCAGTGTAGATTTTCGAGCAATCTAAGCAAGTGAGATTATTTATATCTGATAATTGAAATTTATCCATTTTCATTTTATTATTTTTGATGAATCTGCTATTATTGTTGTCAGTTTTGAAGAGAACTTTCAATATTTTCTTTTGAGAGTAGTGTTTTAATTGTAAATAAATGAACTTATATGTCCTGAATAAGTTACACTTATATATTTATTTTTTGATAAATTATAGCTAAATTTCTCTTAAGGCATTCTTTATTTCACATTGTTTTATTAATTTTTCTATCGGAGATGTATGGTATTTATTTTTAAGGCTATTTGTTCTACTATTATTTCTTTTTGGAAGTTTAAATTATCTAGTGAAATATTTAATAATTAGAGTACCATATTATGAAATATTGTTAACTCATGTTGAAATAGGTGGAATGATTGTATATGGTAATCTAACATATTTAAAAAATATCTGAATACAATCAGAAACACTATTTTTGAAAGAAAATATTAGGGTCCTTTCAAAACCAACAACAATATTAGCAGATTCATGAAAAATAATAAAATGAAAATGGATAAATTTTAAATATTATGGTAGATTTGGTTAGATTGCTCAGAAATCTATATTGGTATAAGAAGAAATTTTGGAATCTATTTATCTGAACAAAAAAGAAGTTTTGATAATGATAAGAAAGACTCACATTATGCTAAACACCTTTTAGAAAATAATTATTCTTTTTCAAATAATTTTGATATTTTATATGTTGAAAACAGCTCTGAAACTGAATTTATGGTAAATGTACAAAGTAAATAAGCATAAAGATTAAAACATTATTTTAAACGACAGACCGACTTTCATTACATTAATGACATTTTTATACTTTTTTCAAAAAACAAATTCAAAACAAAAACTGTATACCTTGTACTCTGATCAATTCCTTTGAGATGCCATTAAAATAAAGTAGAAATAGAAACATGTTATTATTTTCTTTTAAATATAAAGGTATTTACCAGTGTCTTATAACCCTCAGTATGTCTTTCACTGAAGTAGTGTTGAAGTAACAAAATTGAATGACATCACTGGAAGAAACTTAATTACATTTTAGATAACATTACATTGATAATTAGTACATTGTTGTGTTATCTTCAATTGAATATAGTTTGAACTAAACAAAGACATAAATTTAAAGTGAATCTTCTTACATCACAGTGGGTTCAAAAGTAGACGCCATATTTTTCTAACAAAATTTAATGCACCATAAAGTCAAGGATACCAAAACAACCGAACATGTAGAATGTTAAGACAAGTTACCTACGTAAATGTAGTAATATATCCTTAAGACAATAAGCCAGGGATTAGGGAGATAGATAAGTTGAGATAAAATCTGTTGAGATCTTAACACAAACTAGCTCTTACTAGATGAAGTTTAACACTGTTGATAAAATATACAATGATGAAATTGAAATTTATAATTATGTAGAAAAATTTGATATCAAGCACAGGATTTGGAAAAAAATTTGGAGCAATTTTATTGGTAAATGTGAAATTTTGACTGTTCTGGTGTCTAGAATTCGTAGTTCTTATTCAGAATGTTCATATCTTGATTACGATTCAAAGTTTTGACTATAAAAATAACTCAATCGGAATTTAATAAAATTATTAGCCACCAAATAACAGGGGAAGATATTCATGAAAGTGAAATATCTCCAATTTATTTTGTAAATATGTGGTACTAATAGCTACTCACGTCTTTTAACAAATGTTCTACTGTCAGTATTATTTCAGTCGTAAACTTGCGTTATTTTCTTAAGTGTTGAACGCCTATTTCATAAAATGCATAATAAAATTTAAATTATTGACCCACATTAATTTATAGGTTAGTTTACTGTTTGACAATAATTGGTAAGGTGGGGCGAAGAAACGCATAAGAGGGTGACGTATTTCTATGACGTTACTCCAGTGGCGTAACTACCGTATGGTTAGTGCCTAAAGATACCTTTGGCAGTAGCGGCGTCTCTTCTGTGTTACGTACTTCTGAATGGAAAACAAGGAACCATATCCTATATATTTTATATATACGATGAATTTCCATTAAGTAGAGAACGAAACAATCAAGAATTTTATTCGGAAATGGTTGAAATTCTAATCTGAAAGGTTGAAAAGAGTTGAAATTTGAATGATATCCTATTTGAGCGAGTTACCGACCTAACGATATGTAGAAATAAGTCATTTAGATCCGGGGCGCTACTAAGTTCACTGTGGAGCTGTGTGAACCACTGGGTAGAGTAGATTTAACCACAGGCTGATAAATGTTTGCTTCCATTCATTGAGGGTTGTTGCTTTTCAATATTACTAATATAAATATATTCTTCTGATGTTACTGTGTTTTGAATACTTGAACCTCCCGTCACTGTTTCCTTGCTCTCGTTTGGTGTAATTTGGGTTGTTTACACAACGTAACATTAGAAAGGTTGTCGATCTCTGTAACCTTAATTTTATGTATCAAAATTGGCAATCAGACCAACTACTAAGTGCAAATATCTGGGAATACTGATAGACAACAAACTGACTTTCAAGCATCACATAAAAACCCAAAAAAAGCAGCCATCACACGAGCCGGACACTTCAGGTTCATTCAGGAACTTAGGCATCAACAAACATCCACTGCTTTTTACAAAATGATTTGCAGACCACTGCTGGAGTATGGCCACATAATATTCTCAAATGCAACAAAAACTGCACTAAACGACCTAGAAAAAGCGGAAAGAACTTCCCTTAGACAAATAATGAAGTTGAGACACTCGAACAATCCTTCTACACAATCCTTCTAACATCATGTTATCCGAGACAACATAAGTACAGCCAATACTGACCAGGCTGCAAAGGTTAAACAGAAATTCATTGGAAACCAGAACAACAGGACCATCATGGAACCGCTAATACATCAATACAATAGAGAACTAAAAAAGCAAAACTACCAGCACTTCCACTGTTTGAACATTTAATGTCCCTAAAATAACATCTGTGTAGCAACTACTACATTTTATATATTATGAATTAAAATTTGTATTATTCTTTGGAAGACTTCAATCGATAGCCATTTGATTGGAGAAAAAATAATTTGAATTTTCATATGTTTACTTAAATATAATAATTAAAACAAATTGTAGAAATTACTAAGTTTTACTACCAATAAAAATATATTTTACACATTTTCTTGTGACTCGAGTTTCGGGAAATGAACTATCCCATCATCAGACAACTGTTGTAGTTGTCTGATCAACTACCAAATAGTGACGGCTGAAACAATTCAGTATTAAATATAATAATTGTTCTGATTGTCAAAACAAGACTCTCTTTTATTGATTTGTATTGATTACTTTTCAGGGAAAAATTAAACTCTTCCATAATTTTCAAATGATCATTTTATTATCAGGAAAAACTTGAAACAGCGGATTCTCTCTTATGGAAGAAAAAAATAAATAATTTTGTTAATCAAAGGTTCTGATTGTGATTAGATATAGTATTCTTTGCTTGTTTAAATGTTATGGTTAATTTTTATAGGTATTTGTTCACCCTAGGAAAAAGTCATTCAAACAGAATAGTTGCATCACGCCATATCTCCTCGGAGCTAAAGCTTCTGTGATATTATTTAGTTATTCACCTTCTGTATTTTCAATGGTTCATATAAAAGGTTTCAGCAGTAGGATTTCTAATGGTCTTCATAAAATGGGAATTAATTCTTTAGCAATGAATAGAAATAATTTAGCTAAGATTTTGGAGAACACTAAAGAAAGGAACCCTAACTTTTTCGAATGCTATATATTTAGGACACACAGGCCGATTTTTACAGCATAGAATCAAAGAACATAGGATGTCTATTTTGAAAAACCATAAATCAACCGATTTTGCAGCACATTGTATAGAAAATAATCATTTTTTTTAAGAGAAAGATATCACTTTACTATATAATGTTAATAAGGGTAAATTGATGAAATATTTGGAGATTCTCTCAATCAAAGCCGTTGAGAAATAGGAGAATTTAACAAATTCCCAAATACTATGCGGCAACACCCCTATATTGGATGCTCTTATTTCCATGCGCCATAAAAGTACACAGATGTCCTAAGTGTTATAAAACAACCTTTTTCAATTTTAAGTTTAGTTCCTTTTTGTACTCCTTTGAAGATGGCCGAAATACTGATACACGTGTCAGGATAATGAATAAATTGTGAAACAAAAACTGTGTGAATTATTTTAAATAAAAAAGCTGAGATATTTGTTTAAGGCTAGAAAATATTTCTCTGCAGATCAGGTTCTTCTACTGTATAAAGCCCTGATCGAGATCAATATTCAAGACCAGATTCACACTAGGGCTGCGCAACGTGTACATCTGTATGCAATTGAATCAAAAACTCCGAGAATTTCTGTTTATCAGAAGTACTTCTTCTACCGAACTGGCCAGTTGTGGAACACGCTTCCAGATCATGTGTTTCCTTCGGTGTATAATCTTCAACAACTCAAGGCAATAGTAAATAGGACACAACTATCTGTTCAAGGCACCAACTGGGTGACATCAGTTTCCATTTCCTCGGCAGTCAAAAAAAAATAAAAATATATTTTATTTATAAAATAAAATAAAAAGGCCTTTTACTTGATAGAAGAAATATAGCAAAATTTGAATATTAAAACAAATTGAAATATGTTTATCTTCTACAATTTTAATTTAAAAAAAAATATTTATTGAAAAAACTTTTAGAATTAAATTAATGTCTAAAACAAGCACCGCTTACATTTAATAGACGTATGTAATCAAACTCAATATATAATGTCAAATGGAATAAATAAACCAATAGATATACGAAAGTCATTAAAATTAATAAATAAATATTTAAAGGAGACAAAATTTTGTTTCTGGTCTTACCTTTAAGAACACCAATTGCCTTTTAAAAACATGAACACACTTAAAGGACTTCTCAAAGAATATAATTTATTTGAAATATTTAATATATTTAAATATTCGAATAAGTTAATTCAGAAATCTCTAAAAACATGCACTATATCTTCAAAAAACAAATATAATTCTAAGCAATTCCTTCTTCAGTCCTGAATAATATTCCAAATATCAAAATCATTGATTTTGATATAGGTTAGTTTTTTGATTTTGATATTTGGAATATTATTCAGGACTGAAGAAGGAATTGCTTAGAATTATATTTGTTTTTTGAAGATATAGTGCATGTTTTTAGAGATTTCTGAATTAACTTATTCGAATATTTAAATATATTAAATATTTCAAATAAATTATATTCTTTGAGAAGTCCTTTAAGTGTGTTCATGTTTTTAAAAGGCAATTGGTGTTCTTAAAGGTAAGACCAGAAACAAAATTTTGTCTCCTTTAAATATTTATTTATTAATTTTAATGACTTTCGTATATCTGTTGGTTTATTTATTCCATTTGACATTATATATTGAGTTTTGATTACATACGTCAATTAAATGTAAGCGGTGCTTGTTTTAGACATTAATTTAATTCTAAAAGTTTTTTGAATAAAAATTTTTTTTTTAAATTAAAATTGTAGAAGATAAACATATTACAGTTTGTTTTAATATTCAAATTTTGATATTTTATTTATTATGTTATTATTAATTATGAATAATTTCTTCCAAGAAATGAATAATTAAGACCAAAAATATTTGAGTAAATAATAAATTCCGCCTTTTTTTTTATTTGTTCATGATTCTCAGCTCTATTTGCAACCTTTAAACAATTTCTCACTTGCAGGAAATACCCGAACAAATACGAGAGCATCATCAGCACCCTCTGCGAGAACCTGGACACACTGGATGAACCAGAGGCCAGGGCCAGCATGGTCTGGATCATCGGAGAGTACGCGGAGAGGATCGACAACGCAGACGAGCTGCTGGACAGCTTCCTCGAAGGTTTCGCAGACGAGAACGCCCAGGTACAGTTGCAGCTGTTGACGGCCGTGGTGAAGCTGTTCTTGAAACGACCGGCGCACACGCAGGCGCTGGTGCAGCACGTCCTGAGTCTGGCCACGCAGGATTCCGACAATCCCGATCTGAGAGACAGAGGCTTCATTTATTGGAGGTGAGAAAAGTGGTTTTTATTGGTCAGCCGTGATAAACTTCCTCTGCGGGTTACGAAAATCATTTACAAATATAGGATTTACCCATGCATTAACAAGTGAAGCTATTGTGCCAGTCGCTCAGCACAAGAATAACTTCATTAGGTTAACAATACACTTTTGATCTGCGGGAATAAGGTACCAAACCAGGACTGTATGGCAGATGTACCATCAGTTCGATGTTTTGCCTGCTCGAAAACGTTTTTGTTTGAGCTGATATGTGACAGCTTGCATTGTCGTGGAGGAGAATGATTCGTATTCTGATATTGGTTTCCTTGATTCTTCTGGAAAAAAAATGCTCATGTACCATTCAGAATTGACTGTTCTATCAGGTGTTTTTTTTTAGAGTGATAGAACTTTCGATAGGGGTAACTGTGATTTGACAGAAGGTAGAAGCCATGTTGTGTTAACATTTCTATTCAGTAAGCATTGACAAATTATCATGGAAAGACTCACACCGCATCAACGTTTACGAATTGTTGAAATTTATTTTCAAAATCAGTGTTTTATTCGCCAAACTTACAGAACACTTCGTGAAATTTATGGTTTACATAATCGTCCATCAGAGCTGCTTATTCGTCGAACTATCGATAGATTTCTGACAACATTTTCTCCACTCGATGCAACAACAACACAAAGAACTGTATGTACAGAAGAAAATATCGCTGATGTAAGTTATAGTGTTAATGATGATCGACGTTCACAACAAGTTGGACTCTGCGCATCCACCACATGAAAAATTTTGCGTAAAGATCTTGCTCTACACTCATACAAGATCGAACTGGTTCAAGAACTAAAGCCACTTGAGCATAATGAGCGTCGTTTGTTTGCTGATTGGGCCCTAGAACGGCTTGAAATTGATCCACTTTATTATCGTAAAATTGTGTTTAGTGATGAAGCTCATTTCTGGTTGAACGGCTCTGTAAACAAGCAAAATTGCCGTATATGGAGTGAAAACAATCCTCTAGAAGTTCTGCAGGTTCCATTACATCCTGAGAAATGCACTGTATGGTGTGCTTTACACGCTGGAGGCATCATCGGTCCATATTTCTTTAAAAACGATGCTGGAGCTAATGTTACAGTGAATTGTGCTCGTTACAGATCGATAATCAATGATCATTTGTTTCAAAATTTGAATGGTATCGACCCAGAAGTGTTTTGGTTCCAACAAGATGGTGCAGCATGAGGTGTCATGCTGCTACCGTAACAATCGATTTATTGAAAGAAATATTTGGCGATAACATTATTTCGAGAAATGGTCCAATTAATTATCCTTCAAGTCATCGGTTTATGCTGATAAACCAGAAACAATAGACGCTTTGGAAGCCAACATAACTCGTGTTATTCATGAAATAAGACCTGAATTACTCGAAAAAGTGGTCCAAAATTGGTCTGGTCGAATGCGGTTCCTCAGAACTAGTCATGGTGGAATATGCCGGAAATTATTTTTAAAACATAAATGTCATAAAATTATCTTTGAAATAAAAAAAAGAAATGGCTTCAATCTTAATTTAAATGTGTTTTATTTCAATTTAAAGTTCTATCACTCTAAAAAAACACCCGATACATTGCTCTGAATAAACTGTAGTGACATGTCTAGTTATTTAAAAACGAACCGGTCTAGGCTAATTAGATATCAATACATTAGTGTATGTCTTGACAACTTCTTTAAGTCCCGTAATTACTCTTGACAGGTTGCTGAGTACAGATCCTGCAGCAGCTAAAGAAGTAGTATTGGCCGATAAACCTCTAATTTCTGAAGAAACGGACCTTTTGGAACCCACTTTATTAGACGAACTAATCTGTCACATTTCGTCTCTAGCCAGTGTTTATCACAAGCCTCCCACAGCTTTCGTCGAAGGTCGAAGTGCAGGTAAGAAACCATGCAAATCACAGAAAGACAAAATATTGTTGTTTCGATTATCAATACAATTAATAATTTTCGCAAATTTTCAATATTACAATTAAAAAACATTGAATAATATTCGAATAACGTTATTCTGATTTTCTCAGTTTTTATTGTAGTTTACAACAATTGTTTCGCTATCACAGTAGTATCATCAGGCAGGTTTACATTTTGAATATCTAAGCTTGTTTCCGAAATAGGTTGCTATATATATCACAGTAAGTACAATAAATTTTTATTGAGCACTAAAACCCAAAAAAGGGGGGTCTGTAAATTTCAGCTTATCTGAATATATTTGACGTATGTAGCAATTTTCTCAGAAATACCTTTAGTGTATTTTAAGGAAATGTATTCAAAATTTTCTTTTATATTAGGATATACCATGTTTAAAGCTATTTTATTATTTTTATTCATCAGCAATTTGTCTATCAACATAGGATCACAGTCATTATTAATAGCTAGTTGTTTAATTATATTAAGTTCTAAAGTATAATTTTCTCGATTCATGAGAATATTAACTAATCTATGGATCATACAATTAAATGCTGAAAGTTTCAAATACATTTCCTCAAAATACACTAAAGGTATTTCTGAGGAAATTGCTACATTCGTCAAAAATGAATATGTTTTAAGAACTTCATTTAAAACCTATTCAAACCTGAGTAAATTCATTAAAAATAATAAAAACAGTACAAATGAAGATGATAAATCGGAGGTTTGTAAGTTAACCTGCGGTGATTGCCCTAAAGTTTACATAGGACAGGCTGGAAGAACTTTCCGACATAGAAAAAGTGAACATTTTAAGAGTTTCCTCAATAATAAAAATAATTCCACATATTCTAACCATTTGTTAGAAACAGGACATAATTTCAACCATAATTTTGAAATTCTACATATAGAAAGTAAAAGTTATGCCTTAAACCTGTTAAGAGTCCCTTGAGACAAATAAACATAATAAAATTGGAATATTACTTAACGAACAATTAGATTTAAATAACTCACCTCTGTTAAATATATTCAGATAAGCTGAAATTTACAGAGACCTTCCTTTTTTGGGTTTTAGTTCTCATTAAAAATTTATTGCACTTACTGTAATATAAATAGCAACGGATTTTGGAAACAAGCTTAGTTATTCAAAATTTAAACCTGCCTGATGATGCTACTGTGATAGTGAAACAATTGTTGTAAACATAACAATAAAAATTGTGATTCAGGAAAACCTTATTTAAATATTATTTAATATGGATTTTCACCAAGTAAGGACTGATGTAAGTCAGTATAAAAAACATTGATATTTTATACTACACTGCACAAAATTAGGGTCATCCGGTCATTTGCATTTACTGTAGAAATCTTTTTATTATTCGGGTGTAACTTATTTTACTATCTTCATGTGATTTTATCGTGATTGCTCCAATAAAAAAGTTGGTTATTTGTTATAATTTGATTGATTTGATAAGTGCATGACAAAAAGGGGTCTCCCACCTAAAGGGCATTAAAATTATATATTAAAAATCATTATCGCCATTTATTTAATTTCAGTGGTTTTATCTGTCTATTACAAATTATTCGATTGAGCTCCATTCCTGTTCTAAGTATTGGAGTGGCTATAAAAACTTTGGTGTAAGTCTCCCAATACACTAAGAGTATTTTAACATTACTAAGGGGCTGGAATGCTTACTAGAAGACCTGGTTGGGGACAAGGAAGGACTGCAACAGCTAGAGACGTCCGCTTTCTCGTGTTTGGTGCTTTGAGAAACTGAATGGTTACGATTACTTCGAAATCATATGCAATAAGTGAGAAATGTAAACGTGAGTGGACAATTAAGAGGGTGTCTTCATTCTACTGGATTATCTTCTCAAACTAGGGCTACTGACCGCCGCTTTTACATGGACACTCCTGTGTTGGTAGGTTGAATCTCGCACTAGAACACTTGGTTTGGACAATAGAAGTCTTATGAGCAGATGTGTGAGAACGTGGGGATGACAAGGCGAGAGATATGCTGAATTATATATTGCCGAGTGACTTTCAGTTGGTGAGAAGCTCTCACGGGGTCAGTCCTTATTTAAAATGGAACTTTCACTACTCAGAGGTACCTGATAGAGATTCTAAAAGATCTTGTCACACCAGTCATGGTAATTCTTGGAGAAGATGCAACCTCTATGATCTATGTCCAACCCCGCACTGCTCTGATAGTTACTACTTATATTAAACTTCAATTTCCACAAAAACTTTTTATTTTGTAATACAACTGTTTTACGATACTTTTCTTTTATCGGATTACTTTCAGAACTTCTTAAATAGTGAATAGTATAGTTGAAAAAGACGAAAAATGAAGGGGGCGCGGTATAATGATAAGAAACAGCGAAACCTGTCACTGAGTTTCCCAAATTAACTGCAGATATTCAACAAGGGAAATCTGTTGACTTTTGGTTGTTCATTCAAAATAATTTTTAGGGAATTATATATATGTTGTTCCCGATTTTTTTCTTATCTTTCATTCAGCAGATGACCTGTGAATCTGATTATTTTTATCAGGTATAAGAAAGACCTTACCAGCTGCTAAGCCGGGTGTAGAGGAACCAGCTCCCGAAGCCACAGTAATCCCTAGTCAGGAATCTTTGATTGGAGACCTTCTGTCGATGGATATTGGTAGTACCATCACCCAGGCACCCGTGGTTCAACCTACAACAAATGTGGACTTGCTTGGTGGTGACCTTGATATTTTAGTAAGTCACCTTGAAATTACAAGCATGAAAAATGAAAACATTTTTTAATTTCAACATAGTAATTTCTAAAACCTGCTTTGAGTACTATTTTGATAATAGATAAACCAAATTTTTCACACAATAAGACAATCATAACTATGCGGCTTGTCTTCAACGATTTCTGAAATTTGTGAAAAACAAAGTGTCAATTTTCACTGTTGACAAACAGAGAAGTGACCTCATGAAGAAACACAAAGAAGCTACATAAATGTTTAAATTTCAGTTGAGCGGCCCCAGTCCTGATCTATCAGCTGGTGTTCAACCTTCAACGACAGGTCTTCTGGGGGATATATTCATGTCGACTGCGCCCGTTAAGTTCAATCCTCCAAAAACTTGTTGGTTACCAGCAGAAAAGGGTAAGGGTTTGGAACTCTTCGGTACATTTTCGCGCAGAGGAGGTCAGATGGCGATGGAAATAACGATAACCAACAAGGCAATGCAGGTAATACTCAATAATTTTATGTTTTAGGTTATTACACATATTGCCGATTCGCTATAACTTTATTCAATGGACACTTGATCGGATTTTGCCCAAATGTCTTTATATTTTTAATTTTCCCAATAGTTACGAAACTACTGATCAGATTGAAATCAAATTTATTATTTGGGTGTATAATAACAAGGTTTATGCCAAATTTCCAGAGGATCGGGGTGGACACTGGCGGTAAAAATGCTAATTTGTGAACAAAAAGACCTAAAGACTTGAAAGTTTTGGAGTCTAAATACACACATCCTCAAAAGTCTGAATCAAATAATATCTATTTCGTATCGTTTTGGCCTTTACTTGATAGAAATCCATTGTACACTTTAATTAAAGGAAACACATATATATGTAGATGTTAACTGAAAAATATCTAAATTTTGGCTGTGAACTATGTGGGTTTTCCATGATTAGTCCTTCGTTGAATACATAAGTAGTACCATTAAACTGGAAGATGTTTTGTTCAAGACATATTTCAAGACAATTATAAAGTTTTTCATTAGGTAGGTTAGCCTGACAACCTGTTTAAATCAGAATCTCAACATTTTCATACTTAAGATAAATAGTACCGAGTCTTTGCGCCATACGTTGGAAGTACATACAGATCTTAAAGTATTATAAATATCATAAATGAGACGTAAATAACAGAAACGTAATTTGACCAAAAGCACTTATCATTTTTGTTTTTCCTCAGGCAATGAGCGGCTTTGCCATCCAGTTCAACAAGAACAGTTTTGGAATCGCTCCGGCACAACCCATGAATGTGGGTGCTCTGCCTCCTGGTCAGAGTCTCGAATACCGATTGCTCTTGAACACCACTGGCCCCGTACAGAGAATGGAACCCTTGACCACGCTTCAGGTGGCAATCAAGAACAATGTCGATGTCTTCTATTACGCGTGTCAGCTGCCCCTACAGACACTGTTCACCGAAGACGGCACTCTAGATAAGAGGGTGTTCTTGACCACTTGGAGGGACATACCTTCTGCCAATGAGGTAGGTATCAAGTTAAGTCATAGCCTTCTGAAACATAAACCGTATACAGGAAGTCCTGTGTTTATTTGACTCCTTATGTTTTCATCCCTATGACAAATAATCGTTTCAAAATACATGAAACATTCAGAAAATAGGGATTCTTGTAGAGAAAATCATGAAAAATTTTATATGTATGTATTTTTTATTTTTTCTTCCACAGGTATTCGGATTTTTACGCAAACAAGGATTAATGAACATATACTGCAGAAAATATTACATGATTATATTTTGTTATCACATTGTGTTTCCGTAGTGAATTTGACCTTATGGTGCAAACCATTAAGATAGTGTTCGGCAGAAGCAATACATAAGATAAGAAGGCTGTGATTAAGTTAATTATTTGGCCTCTCTTATACAAGTTTGAACTATAAAAATTAGACTTTAAATCCTAAGATTTGAAGATGAGATTATCATCATAGGGCCCACATCTAAACAGTTACCATTTTTTTCAGGTTCAATATACTCTAAACGATCTCAAGGGTACGGCTGACATGATTTCAAACAAAATGACCCAAAGCAACATCTTCACGATAGCGAAAAGAAATGTTGAAGGACAGGACATGTTGTATCAGTCCTTAAAATTGACCAACAACATCTGGGTACTTCTAGAGTTGAAACTGACCCCAGGTTCCACATCTGCCACTCTAAGTTTAAAGACCAGATCGGTAGAAGTTGCTTCATTTGTATTCCAGGCTTACGATTCCATTCTGAAAGCTTAGACGTTACAATTACGTCATCTGCTTTATCAATGAAAATTACTTGAGTAATATTCTCTATAAGTTATTAATAGCAAGATCTTTATAATAATTCTTCATCTCAATGTTATGAATTACTTCTCAAGACAAAATAGGAAGGTAAGTACACTTGAGTTTGATTTTTTGTTTTCTTTTCCTTTATTGATTTTAAATTTGTTACATTATCACATCTGTAATTGATAGTTTTTATTGAAACACACTGATATGTTGAGTTCTAAATTTAACAAACAAATGAGTTAATTAAGAGAAGAACTTTTGCATTCTTGTTCTATATCTGTTCATTCCATGTAAAAAATGTTGTATTAGAACTGAAGTTCAAGTATTTTAGTTGACTGTATTTTATTAAAAATTGTGTAGAGTTATAAATGTTGAACTTTTCGTCTGGATATTTTTCTGTCGTATTATTGACGAGGAAACCTTAATTAAGAGTCCACACATGTGATTCACATGTATCTCGTCCACATAAATCTGGAGTCAAAATTGAGCGTTCTGCCTGACTTTGGTTCCCCCAAAGTTCTAAAAATGTTCCAACTTCAGGACATTTTTTCCATCCTAGAAATAATGCTCAGAAATTTTTGACAACGATTCTCGGTGTTTTATTCCAAAACTCATTCTATGGAATTTCACTATGATTAAATTAAATTAAGGATCATCTCGTAATTTGCGTTTATTTTAGAAATCTTTTGTTTTTTCAGCTGTAACATAGTTTGCACCGTATGCGATGATTTTGTTGTGGTTGCTTGAATAAAAAATATTTTTTTATTATGCTTAAAGTTCATCGAAAATGATAAAATCTAAAAATTTAATAATAATAACTGTTTTTTATTGATAATAAGTTAATAACTACAGTTTTTTCCCTATCAATAAGTCAACCCAAGTTCTTTAACCTATAATAATTTCAAATAACATCTTGATGAACAATACAATGAGATCTTTTATTTCTTCTAATTCAACCGGCCTCTGTATGAGGTCGGTATGAGAGGTTTCATTTTGATGTTACAAAAAACTACTATTAAAACAAGCTGCAGAACTTACTATGTTTTACTACCAATAAATTGATATTTTACACATTTAATTGTGACTAAGTTCCCGAAATTACCCATGCCATCTTCAGACAACTGAAGACTTAACAAGCAGGACAGGGTATTTATGCATATACAGAGGTAGAAGAGGTAATAAAAACAGGTTAAAAAAGGTTTAAAATGAGAGGACACCTAACAACTATTAGAATGTCAGCACGTCAAAGAAGATTGGTGAACAGATGTTACTTATTTAAATATCTCAAAAATTTTGGATTTACATAAATACGTACTGTCATTCCTTATTTTTATTAAATTTTATTAAAAGTGGAAGTTTGTTTATTCTTCATGAAATTCATTTCATGTTCGTTGAACATGACAAGACAAGGTTAATTTAGAGGCCTATAACTTCTAAATTAAGACAGAGCATCCTGTTTTGACTTCAGATTTGTGTTGAGAATTGGGTGCATATGCGCTATATTCGCTAGACTGAAAATCTTCACCAGGAAAACTTTGGAAACACTCCGATATAGTATCTGCTAGAAGTTCCCACTTTAAAATTCTACATTTTGTATGCTGGAAAGGTGGTAAAGCAGTTATGTCCCATTTTAAAAGCGTTCGAAGAGGCATAAACACTTTTTGAAAAGAATATTTTACATATACGTTAGTTTCGATCACTTTCCTCGATAATAAATTTAAGCTGTTAACATTTCACAGTTCATTGAATTTTGTATATTCTGTGGGCTCGTTTGCTGGCTCAGAGCTTGGAGCTCTCAAGTGACTTTGTGAGGTCTTCTCCAGTGACAAGTCCTTCGGAATCATTTAGATCCTCTGACCAATTTCACTTTAGTCGCCTGTTCGTTTTTTAGGTATGATAGTAGTGTTTCATTTGAAACATAGCAAGGCGTGTTTGCTATCATCCTTAAAATTTTGGATTGGCTTCTCTGTATTATGGAAGCGATTACCATCTTTTTTCGCATTGCAAAACTTCCTGAATGATAAGAAATTAGCATCAAAAGAAGATTGTGAAAATCAATTACTAGAGTTTTTCACCAATAAAGGCCAAGACGTCTATAAAAGCGGCAATATGAAGCTACCTTTAAAATTGCAACAAAGTATAGCACAAAATGGTGCATATTTGACCCGAATTGGACAATCCGAAACATGTTAAATAAAGTCTTGAAGTTGAGCAAAAATAACTGATTTTTTTTACCCAACTAATCAAAAAGTAAGATATTAACTTATTAAAAAGTAAGATTAAATTTTCGATGGTCCCAGACATAAAACTTAATAGATTGGATTCTTTTGAAATTATCAACAAGATGATCTGAATATTTTACAACTCTTGCAATGAATGCTACATATATGTCATTAAAGTATAAATGTTGGAGCGAGCTGAAGTTCAAGAAGACTATTCCTAAATTTTTAATAAAGTAGTAGTGTAGTGTCATCTACGGGTAAAAGATCTTAATTTTTGTTCGCTAGGCAGGAATCATTTCAGCTAGTGGTGCCCTTTATATGACGGGCCGTCGAACAGCTTAGTTTCTTAATCTTCGTGTAGGTGTCACTAAAGTATATGCAGGCAATTAACAATTTCGAATGATGTATCATTAGTTGCCTATCATTTTGTTATCAGGAGTATGAGTTCTAAATGTAATGATATATTTACATTTTGCTTATCTGATTTCGGAAAAAAGTATAAGCACTATGTACAGTTCTATACTATATATTTTCTTTCAACTCTTTTTTGACATTATGTAACGATCCACATGGAGGAGAGAAGGATGAAACCTAAAAAACATGTGATTTTCATGGGTTTTCCGTTTCTTGGGAAGAACAATTCTAAAATGGCGAAAAATTACGGTTATATGAATTCTTCAAAAAGTAATTAGGGACTGGAAATTTTCAGGTAAAATGGATCTGTAAACAACCGCGCAAATATTTCACGTTTATTTACTTAGGAATATTCGTATATAAGTCACCAACATTGAGAGGTCAATAGATCAGCTCTTCATTGATCATTTAGAGAAAATATAGAGCTATATAACACGTTTTGAACTCTTTCTCTTGTATGCTTTTCAAATTATTGGTGCTAAAGATGAAATTATTGAAAAGAGTTATCAAAGCGCATCCACCATTTAAATTTTTTATGAAAATATAAATTCTCATTTACAGATTGAGTTCTAGAAATATAAATTTCTATGATATTACACAATTATAACAATTGTTTGGATAACTGGATACTCTTCGAATAGTTATTATTCACCTCTAAAAGAGGAAAGTAACAGTTAAATTTTTCTTTCGATATTTTTTGATCGATATAAAATGTAAGAAAATGAGGTTACTAAATTCTCTACCGATTTCTAATTGAATTATGGTAATAAAATATTATTTTTCTCAGAAAGCTGATTTTCATTTCCAAATTATAACGGATAAATGAGGATTAAAATCAATGTTATAACATGGTTTCCCTTTATTTCACATAAATACTTCTAATATATTGTATTTCTTGTTCACAGATATTTCAAGATAATTAATGGTTACAACTTTATAAACTTGAATACAGAATATGTTGTAACCGTCTTCGAGACTCTCTTCATTTGGAACAGAAAATTCAACTATTATATAGTCCGTCTAGAAAGTATCCGGAAAAAACAAAGCTCAATTGTAATTATTTACTTATACAATCTCCATTTTACTGTAAACACTTGACTAAACGTCGAGGTACACCCGAAACTAGATCACCTTCATAATTTTCGGTGATGGTCCAGGACTGAAAAACTGACTGAATTAAATCATCTTTATTTGGTGGCGCTGCTTGTTCAACTTCAATCATCATTAGTCCTCATGTGTTTTCAATGGGATTAAGATCTGGTGAAGCTGCTGGCCATGAAATGATTTTCACTTGGTGTTCTTGCATCCAAGCTAGAGTAAAAGCCGAAGTAGGGTATCTTGCATTATCCTGCTGAAAACGCCACCCCTCTGGATATAAAGCATTCGCTATTTCAAGGAGAATATCGTTCAGAATGCCATAATACTTTTCACTATTATTGGTACCATGAACAATACAGAGGTGTAGCATCACGCGGAGATATTGTTCCCCAAACCATTACTTTGGTGGGAAATTTGGAAATTTGAACGGTAACAGGTTGTTTTGATAAGATTTTTAAATGATATACACCAAGTTGGAAACAACTTTCATCCACATACCTCCTAAATGTGCCAACATAAAGGGCTAAATACGGTTCTGTTGGTATTCGACTGCTCCTGATACATCTAAATACCTTCTCAGAGAGTTGACATAGGAGTTAAATACGGTTCTGTTGGTATTCGACTGCCCCTGATACATTTAAATACCTTCTCAGAGAGTTGACATACGGCTTAAATACAGATCTGTTGGTATTCGACTGCTCCTGATACATCTAAATACCTTCTCAGCGAGTTATCATAGGGACTAAATACGGCTCTGTTCCAAATATCAGGAGCATTTAAGAGTGGGCGTGGTTTACAAAAATTGGCGCGAAATATCCGGTTGCTCCTGATAAATTCCGTATACCTTTTCGCCTTCTGTTCTTCTAATACACGACTTTATGATAAGATATAATAAGGGTCAATATAGAAAACACACTTCTGTTGAATAGTAATTTATTGGCGATCGATTTCGGCACTAAGCCATCATCAGGCCAGCTGAAATCAACACATATATGAAAATAAAAATGTAAAAAAAAGGTGGCTTTTTTGTTTATGTAATATTTTATGTATAACCCTCGAAAACAGTAAACAATGGCAAAAACATACAAATAAGATATGAAAGAGGGGAGACCAGATAACAATATGCGCATGTTAACGTCTGGCATGTGATGGATACTATTCAAACGGCGCGAAATATGAACAAAACTAAAACAGTTATTATGTGAGCGTTCCTAGGAATTTAAAAAGATTTCTATCTGGAAATTCTGAGATTTCATTCAGTAAGTTTTCGCTTTGTTTGTTCTTCAGAATTCCATATTGTTCAAGGAGTGGTAGTCTCCGATAGTTATCTTCTCTGTGCAGGATTCTTAAATTTTCGATTGTGGTCTTATGATTCAGTTCCATCAAATGATTTCCCAACGCTGAATTTGGTCGATTTTTTACGTGTTCATTGAATCTTTTATTTGCTGAACGGGTGGAGACTATTACTCCTTGAACAATATAAAATTCTGAAGAACAAACAAAACGAACACTTACTGAATGACATCTCAGAATTTCCAGATAGAAATCATTTTAAATTCCTAGGAACGCTCACATAACAACTATTTCAATTTTGTTCATATTTCGCGCCGTTTGAATAGTATCCAGTACATGCCAGACGTTATGTATTTTTTCGCCATTGTTTACTATTTCCTAGGGTTATACATAAAATATTAAATCAACAAAAAAGCTACCCATCTATATACACCTGTCTGATATGTGTATATTTTTAATATTTTTGACAATATTGTAATTTACTGCTGACGGTGAGTCCGAATGACACAATTTTAGTTTAATAATGAATGACAAAATAACAACAATAAAGAAATTCCAAAAAATACCCCCCAAGATATTTTTAACAATGATTGTGTTTTTACTATAAAGTGTACATTTTTATTTTTATATATGTGTTGATTTCAGCTGGCCTGATGATGGTTTAGTGCCGAAATCGATCGCCAATAGATTACTATTCAACAGAAGTGTGTTTTCTATATTGACCCTTATTATATCTTATCATAAAGTCGTGTATTAGAAGAACAGAAGGCGAAAAGGTATACGGAATTTATCAGGACCAGCCGGATATTTCGCGCCAATTTTATAAACCACGCCCACTGTTAAATGCTCCTGATATTTGGAACAGAGCCGTATTTAGCTCCTATGGCAACTCGCTGAGAAGGTATTTAGATGTATCAGGAGCAGTCGAATACCAACAGAACCGTATTTAGCCCTTTATAATGACACATTTCGGAGATACGTGGATGAAAGTTGTTTCCAACTTGGTGGAAATCACTTAATGATCCTATCAAAACAACTTGTTACCATCCAAATTTCCCACCAAAATAATGGTTTGGGGAGCAATATCTCAGCGTGATGCTACGCCTCTGTATTGTTCATGGTACCAATAATAGTGAAAAGTATTATGGCATTCTAAACGATTTTCTCCTTGAAACGGCGCATGCTTTATATCCAGAGAGGTGGCGTCTTCAGCAGGATAATTCAAGATGCCTATACTCAAGCTTGGATGCAAGAACACCTAATGACAATCATTTCATGGCCAGCAGCTTCACCAGATCTTAATCCCATTGAAAACAAATGGGGCTAATAAAGATTGAAGTTGAACGAGCAGCGCCCAGAAATAAAGATGATTTAATTTTACTGTCCTGGACTGTGGTCTTATGATTCAGTTCCATCAAATGATTTCCCAACGCTGAAGTCGGTCGATTTTTACGTGTTCATTGAATCTTTTATTTGCTGAACGGGTGGTCATGCCTATATAAAAGAAAGGGCAGTTAGCAGTTAGTTATTTTATATATGCCACTGTATTGAACGTTGCTCAGGGCAGTCAGCTCAAGTTAGTTGTGATCGTTGCTCGTTTTCTGATGATGGCTTAGTGCCGAAATCGATCGCCAATAGATTACCATTCAACAAGAGAGTGTGTTTTCTATATTGACCCTTATTATAACTTTCACACACTTATGGAAGAATTCACAACCAAATTTTATGATAAGACTATTGAAATTATTATCTTCTTGAAAACGTTGAAGAAATTCTATCTTTCGTTACTTTTGTAAAGGTGTCATTATATGGATTTTTTTGGTTTCCTTGATATGTGCCTTATCTTTTCAGTGATATACGGACGGTTTCTGGACGTACTTTTATATTTCGTTAATTTTCAAATCTATTAGCCAATTTACGAAACCACAGGCGCGGATTTTGTTTTCCCCCTGTCAATAAAGTGTTTAAATTATTTCCTTTAATCTTACGCGGTTTTCCTGAAATTCTTTTATATTTCGTTGATTTCCAAATCTGTTAGCCAATTTGCGAAACCCCAGGCGCGGATTGTGTCAATAAAGCGCTCAAATTGTTTCCTTTAATCTCACGCGGTCTTCCTGAAACTGGTCTTTACCTCATATCCATGCCGTTTTTCATCCTCTTTATTGTCTCATATACAACACTTTTTCCCAGTTTCCCAGTTTGGTCAATTGCACTAACTTTTTAACGTTTAACGTATATTAAACCTGATCTTATACTAGTCCATCACTGAGCCTAAATGCCAAGAAAAATATTTGTGAAAAATAATTATATTAAAGTTTCTTTGTTAGGTTAAATACTTCTGGAACTGTCCTTAAAGTACGCAGTGCCATTCAAAAACGAAAAAACGACAATTCAATTATTTTTCAAAGTGAGTATACCAGAAATTTCATTATACTTTCAAATTTATAACTTGGAAGGAATTTTTAACTGCATCTAATTGACTATTATAAATTTTTTTAACATGTAAGTGTAGTAATCTATAATTCTGAAACAACATAAAATTTAAAAACATCTAAATTAGGAAAAAGTTGAACTTAAATACAGGAAATTTTGTAATCCCTACAAAATTAATATAAATTCAATATTAATAATGTCTTCGAGACTCCCTTCATTTAGAACAGAAAATGCAACTATTATAAAGTCTGTCTAGAAAGTATCCGGAAAAAACAAAGCTCAATTGTAATTATTTAGTATATATTTTTAATTCTTGAATTAGAAAATTATAACGAAATATTCATCTTATTCACTTATACAACTCCAATTTTACTGTAAACACTTGACTAAACGTCGAGGTGCACCCGAAACTAGATCACCTCCTTATGTTTCGGTGATGGTAGTACAGGATTGTAAAACTGCCTGAAATAAATCGTCTTTATTTCGTGGCGCTGCTCGTTCAACTTCAATCATCATTAGTCCTCATGTGTTTTCAATGGGATTAAGATCTGGTGAAGCTGCTGGCCATGAAATGATTTTCACTTCGTGTTCTTGCATCCAAGCTAGAGTAAAGGCCGAAGTAGGGTATCTTGCATTATCCTGCTGAAAACGCCACCCCTCTGGATATAATGCATTCGCTATTTCAAGGAGAAAATCGTTCAGAATGCCATAATACTTTTCACTATTATTGGTACCATGAACAATACAGAGGTGTAGCATCACGCGGAGATATTGTTCCCCAAACCATTACTTTGGTGGGAAATTTGTAAATTTGAACGGTAACAGGTTGTTTTGATAGGATTTTTAAGTGATATACAACAAGTTGGAAACAACTTTCATCCACATACCTCCTAAATGTGCCAACATAAAGGGCTAAATACGGTTCTGTTGGTATTCGACTGCTCCTGATACATCTAAATACCTTCTCAGAGAGTTGACATAGGAGTTAAATACGGTTCTGTTGGTATTCGACTGCTCCTGATACATCTAAATACCTTCTCAGCGAGTTATCATAGGGACTAAATACGGCTCTGTTCCAAATATCAGGAGCATTTAAGAGTGCACGTGATTTACAAAATTGGCGCGAAATATCCGGTTGCTCCTGATAAATTCCGTATACCTTTTCGCCTTCTATTCTTCTGATACTCGACTTTATGATAAGACTTTATTAAAATTATAGTCTTGAAAACGTTGACAAAATTCTATCCTTCGTTCCTTTTGTAATGGTGTCATTATAAGGATTTTTTTTTGGTTTCCTTGATATGTAGCCTTGTCTTTTCAGTGACATACGGACGGTTTCTGGACGTACTTTTATATTTCGTTAATTTTCAAATCTATTAGCCAATTTACGAAACCACAGGCGCGGATTTTGTTTTCCTCCTGTCAATAAAGTGTTTAAATTATTTCCTTTAATCTTACGCGGTTTTCCTGAAATTTTTCAGTGCCTCATATCCATGCCATTACTTATCCTCTTTATTGTCTCATATACAACACTTTTTCCCAGTTTGGTCAACTGCACTAGTTTTTTAACGTTTAACGTATATTAAATCTGATCTTATTCTAGTCCATCACTAAATGCCAAGAAAAATATATGTAAAAAATAATTATATTAAAGTTTCTTTGTTGGGTCAAATACTTCTGGAACTATCCTTACAGTACACAGTGCCATTCAAAAACGGAAAAAAATTGACAATCCAATTACTTTTCAAAGTTAGTATACGAGAAATTTCATTATACTTCTAAATTTATAACTGGAAAGGGATTTTTAACTGCATCTTATTGTCTATTATTAATTTTTTCAATATGTAAGTGTAGTAATCTATAATTCTAAAACAACATAAAGTTTAAAAACATATAAATTAGCTATGGCAAAAATTTAAACTTAAATACAGAATATTTTGTAACCCTCACAAAATAAATATCGATTTAGTATCAATAATGTCTTCGAGACTCCTTCATTTGGGACAGAAAATTCATTTATTATACAATCTGCCTAGAAAGTATCCGGAAAAAACAATGCTCAATTGTAATTATTTAGTTAGTATATATTTTTAATTCTTGAATTAGAAAATTATAATAAATTATTCATCTTATTTACTTATACAACCTCCATTTTACTGAATTAAATTATCTATTTCGTGGTGCTGCTCGTTCAACTTCAATCTTCATTAGTCCCCATGTGTTTTCAATGGTACTAAGATCTGGTGAAACTGCTGGTCATGAAATGGTTGTCACTTGGTGTTCTCGCATCCAAGCATGGGTATAGGCCGAACTATGGCATCTTGCATTATCCTGCTGAAAACACCACCCCTCTGGATATTAAGCATGCTCCGTTTTAAGGAAAAAAACGAATGCCCAAATACTTTTAACTATTAATGGTACCATCAACTATACAAACACGTAAAACCACAATGGGATATTGCTCCCCAAACCATTATTTTGTTGGGAAATTTGGACGGTAACAGGTTGTTTTGATAGGATTTTTAAGTGATTTCCACCAAGTACGAAAACAACTTTCATCCACATATCTCCGAAATGTGCCAACATAAAGGGCTAAATACGGTTCTGTTGATATTCGACTGCTCCTGATACATCTATATACCTTCTCAGCGAGTTGCCATAGGAGCTTAATACAACTCTGTTCCAAATATCAGGAGCATTTAAGAGTAGCGCTGCTTTTTAACTTCAATCTTCATTAGTCCCCATGTGTTTTCAATGGGACTAAGATCTGGTGAAGCTGCTGGCCACGAAATGGTTGTCACTTGGTGTTCTTGCATCCAAGCTTGGGTATAGGCCGAACTATGACATCTTGCATTATCCTGCTGAAAACGCCACCCCTTTGGATATTAAGCATGCTCCGTTTCAAGGAAAAAATCGAATGCCACAATACTTTTAACTATTAATGGTACCATCAACTATACAAACACGTAACACCACAATGAGATATTGCTCCCCAAACCATTATTTTGTTGGGAAATCTGGACAGTAACAGGTTGTTTTGATAGGATTTTTAAGTGATTTCCACCAAGTTGGAAACAACTTTCATCCACATATCTCCGAAATGTGCCAACATAAAGGGCTAAATACGGTTCTGTTGATATTCGACTGCTCCTGATACATCTATATACCTTCTCAGCGAGTTGCCATAGGAGCTAAATACGGCTCTGTTCCAAATATCAGGAGCATTTAAGAGTGGGCGTGGTTTATAAAATTGGCGCGAAATATCCGGCTGCTCCTGATAAATTCCGTATACCTTTTCGCCTTCTGTTCTTCTAATACACGACTTTATGATAAGATATAATAAGGGTCAATATAGAAAACACACTTCTGTTGAATAGTAATCTATTGGCGATCGATTTCGGCACTAAGCCATCATCAGGCCAGCTGAAATCAACACATATATGAAAATAAAAGTGTACAAAACAAGGGTAGCTTATTTGTTGATGTAATATTTTATGTATAACCCCCGAAAACAGTAAACAATGGCAAAAACATACAAATAAGATATGAAAGAGGAGGGACCAGATAACAATATGCGCATGTTAACGTCTCGCATGAGATGGATACTATTAACGCTCACATAATAACTGTTTCAATTTTGTTCATATTTCGCGCCGTTTGAATAGTATCCATCACATGCCAGACGTTAACATGCGCATATTGTTATCTGGTCTCCCCTCTTTCATATCTTATTTGTATGTTTTTGCCATTGTTTACTGTTTTCGAGGGTTATACATAAAATATTACATAAACAAAAAAGCCACCCTTTTTTTTACATTTTTGATTTCATATATGTGTTGATTTCAGCTGGCCTGATGATGGCTTAGTGCCGAAATCGATCGCCAATAAATTACTATTCAACAGAAGTGTGTTTTCTATATTGACCCTTATTATATCTTATCATAAAGTCGTGTATTAGAAGAACAGAAGGCGAAAAGGTATACGGAATTTATCAGGAGCAACCGGATATTTCGCGCCAATTTTTGTAAACCACGCCCACTCTTAAATGCTCCTGATATTTGGAACAGAGCCGTATTTAGTCCCTATGATAACTCGCTGAGAAGGTATTTAGATGTATCAGGAGCAGTCGAATACCAACAGATCTGTATTTAAGCCCTATGTCAACTCTCTGAGAAGGTATTTAAATGTATCAGGGGCAGTCGAATACCAACAGAACCGTATTTAACTCCTATGTCAACTCTCTGAGAAGGTATTTAGATGTATCAGGAGCAGTCGAATACCAACAGAACCGTATTTAGCCCTTTATGTTGGCACATTTAGGAGGTATGTGGATGAAAGTTGTTTCCAACTTGGTGTATATCACTTAAAAATCTTATCAAAACAACCTGTTACCGTTCAAATTTCCAAATTTCCCACCAAAGTAATGGTTTGGGGAACAATATCTCCGCGTGATGCTACACCTCTGTATTGTTCATGGTACCAATAATAGTGAAAAGTATTATGGCATTCTGAACGATATTCTCCTTGAAATAGCGAATGCTTTATATCCAGAGGGGTGGCGTTTTCAGCAGGATAATGCAAGATACCCTACTTCGGCTTTTACTCTAGCTTGGATGCAAGAACACCAAGTGAAAATCATTTCATGGCCAGCAGCTTCACCAGATCTTAATCCCATTGAAAACAAATGGGGCTAATAAAGATTGAAGTTGAACGAGCAGCGCCCAGAAATAAAGATGATTTAATTTTACAGTCCTGGACTGTGGTCTTGTGATTCAGTTCCATCAAATGATTTCCCAACGCTGAAGTCGGTCAATTTTTACGTGTTCATTGAATCTTTTATTTGCTGAACGGGTGGTCATGCCTATATAAAAGAAAGGGCAGTTAGCACAAGTTATTTTAAATATGCCACTGTATTGAACGTTGCTCAGGGCAGTCAGCTCAAGTTAGTTGTGATCGTTGCTCGTTTTCTGATGATGGCTTAGTGCCGAAATCGATCGCCAATATATTACTATTCAACAAGAAAGTGTGTTTTCTATATTGACCCTTATTATAACTTTCACACACTTATGGAAGAATTCACAACCAAATTTTATGGTAAGACTATTGAAATTATTATCTTCTTGAAAACGTTGAAGAAATTCTATCTTTCGTTACTTTTGTAAAGGTGTCATTATATGGATTTTTTTGGTTTCCTTGATATGTAGCCTTATCTTTTCAGTGATATACGGACGGTTTCTGGACATTCTTTTATATTCCGTTGATTTCCAAATCTGTTAGCCAATTTGCGAAACCCCAGGCGCGGATTGTGTCAATAAAGCGCTCAAATTGTTTTCTTTAATCTCACGCGGTCTTCCTGAAACTAGTCTTTACCTCATATCCATGCCGTTTTATCCTCTTTATTGTCTCATATACTACTCTGTCAAGAAAGTACCGGGAATTTTCAATTAAAGCAACATTTTTACATTTAATCGACAAAATTTATTGGGTAGCCTTCAAAATAGGCTCCATTTGCTCCAATACATCTATGCCAACGGCACTTCCAATTATCGAAACATTTTTTATAGGCGCTTTCCGAAATGGACTTTAGCTCTCGCGCCGAATTTTGTTTTATGGCTTCAATCGACTCAAAACGGGTGCCACGAAGGGGCAATTTTAGTTTTGGGAAGAGGAAAAAGTCGCAGGGAGCCAAATCCGGCGAATACGGTGGTTGCTGAAGCACGTTTGTTGAGTTTTTGGCGAGAAAGTCAGTCACAATCGTAGCTCGGTGAGAAGGCGCGTTATCGTCATGCAAAATCCATGAGTTGTTCGCCCACAAATTTGGCCGCTTCTTACGGATACGCTCACGCAAACGTTTCATAACGCCTAGGTAATACTCCTTGTTTACCTTCTGACCCTCTGGAACGAATTCGTAGTGCACCACGGCACGGATATCGAAGAAAACAATGAGCATCACCTTCATTTTCGAGCGGCTTTGGCGTGGTTTTTTCGGTTTCGGCTCATTTTTTGCCACCCATTCCGATGATTGCTGGCTTGTTTGCATATCGTACTCGTAGACCCAGGTCTCATCACCAGTTATAATGCGTTCCATGAATGTAGAATCGGAATTACAGCGATCCAGCATGTCTGAAGCAACCTGTTCGCGATGACGTTTTTGAAGAAAATTCAGGTCTTTCGGTACGAGTCGTGCGGCCACCTTTCTCATGCCCAAAATATCAGTCAAAATCGTACGTGCGGACTCGTGGGATATCTTAAGATCATGTGCTATCTCTTTCAAGCTGGTACGATGGTTTTCCAGCACCCTTTCCTTAATTTTATCGACGTTCTCTTCGATCGAAGCCGTCGATGGGCGACCACTTCACGACCGTCCTTGAAGGCTCTGTACCACTGATATGCACGAGTTTTCGATAGAGCATTATCACCAAAGACCTTTTGCAACATTTTCAATGCATCGGCACACGAAAATTCATTTGCAACACAAAACTTTAAACAAATTCTTTGCTCAACGTAATCACCCATAGTAAAAATCGGCACGCACTCTGACATCGACTGACTTAATCAGCTGTTGCAAACACACTAGTTGACAGATCCCGCTCAAGCTTGGCATAGTAATTAAGGACAGTGGTACCAACCTAGGAAAAAAAAATTACCTGCCTCATTGCCCCGCCAGATTTAAATCGATAATTCCCGGTACTTTCTTGACAGAATGTACAACACTTTTTCCCAGTTCGGTCAATTGCACTAACTTTTTAACGTTTAACGTATATTAAACCTGATCTTATACTAGTCCATCACTGAGCCTAAATGCCAAGAAAAATATTTGTGAAAAATAATTATATTAAAGTTTTTCTGTTAGGTCAAATACTTCTGGAACTGTCCTTAAAGTACGCAGTGCCATTCAAAAACGAAAAAAAAACGACAATTCAATTATTTTTCAAAGTGAGTATACCAGAAATTTCCTTATACTTCCAAATTTATAACTTGGAAGGAATTTTTAACTGCATCTAATTGACTATTATACATTTTTTTAACATGTAAGTGTAGTAATCTATAATTCTGAAACAACATAAAGTTTAAAAACACCTAAATTATTAGGAGTACAAATAAGTTTCCGCCGTTTTATTGTACTCCTTATAGCTATAGGAAAAATTTGAACTTAAATACGGAAAATTTTGTAATCCCTACAAAATTAATATAAAATCAATATTAATAATGTCTTCGAGACTCCCTTCATTTGGAACAGAAAATTCAACTATTATAAAGTCCGTCTAGAAAGTATCCGGAAAAAACAAAGCTCAATTGTAATTATTTAGTATATATTTTTAATTCTTGAATTAGAAAATTATAACAAAATATTCATCTTATTTACTTATACAACCCCCATTTTACTGTAAACACTTGACTAAACGTCGAGGTGCACCCGAAACTAGATCACCTCCTTAAGTTTCGGTGATGGTAGTACAGGATTGTAAAACTGCCTAAAATAAATCGTCTTTATTTCGTGACGCCGCTCGTTCAACTTCAATCTTCATTAGTCCTCATATGTTTTCAATGGGACTATGATCTGGTGAAGCTGCTGGCCATGAAATGGTTGTCACTAGGTGTTCTTGCATCCAAGTTGAGTATAGGCCGAATTATGGTATCTTGCATTATCCAGCTGAAAACTCCACCCCTCTAGATATTAAGCATGATCCGTTTCAAGGAAAAAATCGAATGCGACAATACTTTTAACTAATAATGGTACCATCAACTATACAAACACGCTGAGATATTGCTCCCCAAACCATTATTTTGGTGGGAAATTTGTACAGTAACAGGTTGTTTTGATAGGATTTTCAAGTGATTTCCACCAAGTTGGAAACAACTTTCATCCACATACCTCCTAAATGTGCCAACATTAAGGGTTAAATACGGTTCTGTTGGTAATCGACTGCTCCTGATACATCTAAATACCTTCTCAGCGAGTTGCCATAGGGGCTAAATACGGCTCTGTTCCAAATATTCGGAGCATTTAAGAGTGGGCGTGGTTTATAAAATTGGCGCGAAATATCCGGCTGCTCCTGATAAATTCCGTATACCTTTTCGCCTTCTGTTCTTCTAATACTCAACTTTATGATAAGATATAATAAGGGTCAATATAGAAAACACACTATTTTGTTGAATAGTAATCTAATGGTGATCGATTTCGGCACTAATCCATCATCATTAGAATGTTACAAAAGAAAGGTATATTATAATTATGAAAAATATTGAATTCCGGATACTTTCTAGACGGACTATAGTTCATCCCATTTCATAGGAAAGGGTCTCCCAGAAGTCTACATGATGTCGGAAGCAGATCCAAGTCAAACAATTATAAAAAAAATATATACAAAAATCTAAGGTACATCTTTTAAAAATAGAGACAATGGAGAAAATCTTCATCCTCTGATGGTGTTTTAACTCCCGTTATTAAAAATCTTTGTTTCAATTTAAATTTTATTTTCATTACTTAATCCTGAGTGAAGGTTTCATAATTTGAAGCGTAATATTTAAGCCAATTTCCCTGTCTTGGAAGACAATGTCACATGTTGTCCAATTAAGAATTCAAAACTGATACTTCGCTCAATTGTAACTTTCTGTACTGAAAATAATGTAAATGGTTTTCCAATAAGAGGTTCCATTTTGATTAGTGTGCCCCTGAATAGAAGTCCTACATTATCTTGTAACCTATTTATCTGACATCTACCAACACTAAGCTGTACTATAAATAGCCCAGTTGCGTTAAATAGTCAATAAAGCTAGTCATAGCATATGTATGTAACTGTAGTGTATTTCATCTATTTATAGTGTTAGACAAAGCCTTATACTAGTAGACTTCTTGGTAAAAATTTTAAAATTATAGGTGATACGGCTAGATGGCACCTAATAAACAATAAGGTAATGAAGAAGTTTTATAATTCAAATGTTAAGTTTTTGATATTTCAAAAGTATTTTTCACATACCACAGAGTAATAAACGTAAATCATAGATTACCATTGATAACTACTCTTTGACGTGTTTACATACTGAAAGAGGTTAACATAGATTAACAATAATATATAGTCTTGTTGATCTATGGAGGTTAATTTATAAATAAAAATAAACATTTCATTTTAAAGATGATTTTACATTCTTCTTTATTTAAGGTATGCATAAAGTTATAAAATATCCTTATTGGTTAAAATTGAATATTATGCCATTAATCTTCGAAGTAAATTTCCAACTCTAGAAAAAAAACTGCATGATGAAATTTGAATTAAATTTGAATTTAATATTATATTTTTAGAAATTAGCTACTTTACGTCATCATTCTCCATTAAATTTTTTGTATTTACTGGATATATCATTTCCAAAAGCAAATTTAAGAATGTACAGTTGGTTCAAGTTTTCATATTGTCTTTACTTCTTCATTTCAACTTGTTATATTGGGTTAAAATTTCTGAAGCTTGAAATTCCGTACATTTTATGAACATTCCGCTTGGATGATTATTTTTAACTTCACGTTGTTCTTTATGAGATAATTAATTATAAAACTTTATTCAGATTTTGATAGAAATTTGTTGGATAGGCTTAGAAATTGTGACCGTAAAAATTGATTATATTTTTAATTATATTTTGATAGAAATTTGTTGGATAGGCTTAGAAATTGTGACCGTAAAAATTGATTATATTTTTAATTATATTGACTTATTGTTTTCAGCATTTTGAAATGAAGAATAGGGAAAGAACATACTATATTTGTAAGCAGGAACCGAAAAAAATTCAATATACTGACAGATAATTGGGTGTCCTTGATGTATTTTTCTGGAAATGTTTATGGAATGGTAAATCAGGGAAGAAATTGATTGAAGAATTACATTTTAAATATTGGTAAGTGGATGACGTTTAAATACGTAAAATATAGTCTAAAATTCAAAAATCGTTTTAAAATTGAAAGACACAACCTAGAATTCTATATTTTTATTCCTTATATGTAGCTTCTTTAGGAAATAATTCACATATTTGAAATTTTCAGTGGAAATCGGCTATTGAACAAGCGTGCAAAAGCTTCTGACTTCAAGTCAGTTATTTTCACAATTTTTTTATGTCTATGGTTGTAACTCCTGTGAACTTATCCACGCATTTCCAGCCACGGTTTATGACGCGCGGTGGGTTGATCGTGAGATAGAGGCGAATCGGCAGGCGGCGTTGCCAAACCTTCTTTTATTCGGAAAATTATGTTATTCACTGATTTTTTGATGTGTTTAGCTACTGAATCGCTAAAGAATAGGATTTATAACTTTCGAATTGTCTCGTACAAAGCTGCATAGCAAAAATTAAAAATTTCTTGAAATAAATCATTTAATTCCCGTGAGTCAATCTCTCACAAGAGTGAAAAATCATAACTCGGAAAGTAGATACCGCTCTCAGAGCTCGTAGTGTTTACTACATTTTCAAACTGAATGATTCAGTTTGAAAATGTAGTAAACACTACGAAACTCGAGTCACTGTATATCAGTAATAATAAAAAAGTGATAGAAAACAAAGTAATTTCTTATTTCATTCCATTAAAATGAACTATCACAAAGTAACGGACTACTCCATCCAACATGTCAATGAGAATATTACGATGAAAAAATTTTCTGAGAGCGGTGTCTAGTTTCGGAGTAATGAATTTTTTTCGAGTTTTGAGATATCCTTGACTGGACGGTTTTTTCGCTATCACGAATTTCGGTCGCTAGTCTGGAATTACCTGAAGGTTTATTAAATTGCAACATTTCAATGAGAATATTACAATGAAAAAATTTTCTGAGAGCGGTATCTACTTTCCGAGTTATGATTTTTCACTCTTGTGAGAGAATAACTCACGGGAATTAAATGATTTATTTCAAGAAATTTTTAATTTTTGCTGTGCAGCTTTGTACGAGACAATTCGAAAGTTATAAATCCTATTCTTTAGCGATTTAGTAGCTAAACAGATCAAAAAATCAGTGAATAACACAATTTCCCGGATAAAAGAAGGTTTGGCAACGCCGCCTGCCGATTCGTCTCTATCCCACGATCGACCCACCGCGCGTCATAAACCGTGGCTGGAAATGCGTGGATAAGTTCACAGGAGTATGGTTGCGAAGAATCCAAAAAATATTTAAAATTTAAAATATTTTTTGTTATTGAATATTTTTAATTTGGTCTATAACTTCGAAGCTGTTTTCAATTGAATATTCGGCTTGAAATGTTGTTTCTATTTGAATGATTGAATTTGAAACCTTGCTTAATTTGACTCTAGAAGAAGTAACGCGAGAAATTTTTTCCGTAAATGTGATTTCTGTTTTCCAAGTTTTTTGCAGTTTACCGCCAAATGGAATTTGTGGAAATATCTCAAGTTGCAAATGTTGAATGCCTCAATTGATTGGAGATCGGATATATATTTAAAATGATCTGTCATGATTTTCCAGGAGTTTGAAGAGAAAATAAATACAGGTACACTAAAATTTTCTTCGGCAACTTTGAATGGAATTTCAGTGCAATCAAATTTAAAATTATTGGTTCTTGAAAATTTTTATCAACATTATTTCATAATTGGCGGAAGATTTTCATGGGATAAATTTTTACTAATTTGTAATTTTTTGTTCTTAACCCTTGCTGGAAATAGGAGGTATTGAATTTGCTTTTACGCTTACAAATAAAGTATGTTCTTGCTAATTTTTTCCCTTTGCTGAATTCCGTTTTTAAAACCCTGTAACTCACAACTGAATGAACCAAATAAAAAACAGGTAAAAATTTTTTGTGTGAAATGTCTCCTTGAGAACGAATCTGAAATTGTTTGATCAATACTTTACGATATATATCGATCACTACTTTCATCTACCAAAAAAATAATGGATTTCTTTTTAACCAACCTATTATGCTGATAAATAAATTCAAATGCTAATAACTACGGAATCATTGGACTGATTTTGCTCAATAACGTCAATCGACATATTCAGGCTCCAAAAGTTTCAAGTTTCTTTGTTTTTCCGTTCGAAAGTTATTTTTAAGATAAAGCTCTACTCTGATCCGCTCACAAAAATTGGTTTTTTTCAATTTCTTATCCTTCGATTGTCACAAAATTCCACAAGATATGCCCGTTATATTATTCTACTCCTAAAAGCCGAAATTCTGATCGATCGAATCTGAAGTTTCGAAAATATTGCGAAAAATGGGAAAATTTTTTAAACATGAAAGACTGCGAAACTATCAAACCGATATTAGCTGAAATGTTTAGACCCCAAGCCTTCTTTGAAAGTTTTAATACTCTAGCTAGTTTCGTTCGGAAGTTAACGGACGGACCAACCAGACAAAATCACTTTTGACCTCGAATTCTTCATCAGTGGGTCAACCTAGTCGTTTAAGAGTATTTTCGGTACAGAATTAAAAAATAACAGACATTTGATCCAAACGATAACACGTTCTTCCTTGAAACAAGCACGCAAAAATACTAATTTCTACCAATAGTTGAGATAATTGGCGGAACTTTCATAAAATTACTTATATATTTGTTGGTGATTTTATTGAATTTTTGATGGAATGATAAGATTGTCCAAACATTTAAAATGAGGTACTCTCAGTTGAAAGAATTACGAAGATCCAGAGAAAAAATAGGGTAATGTAGAAGTCCTACATTATCTTGTATCCTATATATCTGACATCTACCAACACTAAACTCTACTTGATTAGGATGGTGCAATCTCCACAAAGAATTCTACTGATAAATATCATTGTTGCAGTAAATAGTCATCAGAGGCCACACTATCTCGCGTGTTTCTGAAACTCGAGCGTATTGTGATGGTGCCATCTATCTATGAATGTCAATATTTAGTGTTGATAAGGCTATTTATTAGGCAGATTTCTTTATATTGATTTTGGAATTCTAACGTAATACAGCTAGATGAGTGTAGATGGCACCAAACAGGCAATACGGTAATGTAGGAATTTTATGATTGAATAATAAGATTTTGACAGTAAGCAGGTTAATGATATAAATAATCTGTGGTATTGTTATTAATATGAGTACATATTGGGAGAGAAAACTTTTTAAATAAAAACAAACATTTAATTTCAAATATGATTTCGCATTCATCTTTATATAAGGTATGCATAAAGTAAGTTATAAAATATCCTTATTGGTTAAAATTGAAAATAATGCCATTAGTTTTCAAGTTCAGGGTAAATTTTCAAATCTTGTGTGAAACCTGCATGATACAGAGCCCAGGGAGAAATTGATTTGAATTGAACATAGTATTTTTACAAATAAATTCTATCTCGATAGCAATTTTAGTTACTTGCATCAACATTCTCCATTAATTTTTTTTTTATTTATTGAATGTATAATTTCTGAAAGAAAATTTCTTTACTCCTGAATTTCAACTATATTTGTTTGGTTAAAATTTCTAAAGCTTAAGATTCGGTACATTTTATGAATGTTTCTGGTGGATGATTTTGTAAACTTCACATTATTCTTTATGATATAATTAATTACAAAACTCTACTCTTATTTTGATCAAATTTATTGGATGGGCTTAGAATTTGTGACTGTAAAAATTTATAACATTTTTAATTCTCTCAATTAACTTTAATGTTTTCAGCATTTTGAAATGAAAAATCAGGAAAAAACTTACCATATTTGTGAGCGGGAACAGGAAAATATTCAATATACTGACAGATAATTTGGTGTACTTGATGTATTTTTCTGGAAATATTTATGGAATGGTAAAACGTGGAATAAATTAACTGAAGACTTGCATTCTGAATATTGGTAAGTTGATTATGTTTAAAACTGAAAGGTCATAACAAGATATACTAAATCTCACACTGATTGTCTACGTGTAAAAAATAGAATTTTCTCTAGGTTGATGTGAATAAATTTTAACCGTTTCAAAATAATTATCATTTCAATGGTAGTGTAAGCTAAAAATTAAGTTAACAGTTTCTGATAAAACCATTTATATAAATATTGATTTTTAAAGTACTCATTTTTCAGATAGATTAAAAAATACAAAATGATATCCCTTTGCCTATCCAGATTTGCGATTGTAAATTTGAACAAACAACAGTCACAATCCCTTTTTTATAGACAAAATGGTATCCAATAAACGAAAGAATATGGCATTAAATCTCGTGTACCCAGTCTCAAAAGAAGACAATATGCAGAAATACTTTTCGTTATCTTATGTTAATGGATTATCTGAAAATATTGCTAAATATTTCAAAAATACAATTACAACGCAGCTTTTAAAATCATTAATAACCTTAGTACTTACATAAAAAACAATAAGAATCAACAAATAAAGAAAATAAATCTGGAGTCTACAAGTTGACTTGCAATGATTGCCCTTTAGTATATATTGGCCAGATAGGTAGATCATTCAAGAAAAGAATCGAAGAACACCAAAGGAATTACATATCGGACTCCGTACATTCGACATATGCTCATCATTTTAAGGAATTCAGGCATAATTTCGACAATAACTATGAAATGATCCATGTCGAAAGCATAAGTTGTAGATTAACACTTTTAGAGTTTCTTGAAATCAACAGGTACAATGCCCGTAAAATCCTTTTGAATGTACGAACATATCTTGACAAGTCTCCATCCCTGAATATCTTTTCCTAATGGCATTTTTTAGCGGCAAACTCCAATAAATACCTTGAGTGTTTATGACTTGTTCTTTTATTATTTTGTCACGTACACTGTATTTAAACTCGGTTACACTGGACACCATCAACCAGTAGAATGTAGATACCTGAACAGTCACATTATAATACAACAATTGTTGTATTATAAACATTTTTGTGGAAAATAAAATATTGTCTCTTATATATTTTCTTTAATATCTTTATTATTTTTAGTGGATTTACATATATAGCTTCTTTAAGGAGTAATTCACAGATTTTAATTCTTTTTTCTTGTCAGTGCCTTTCACTATTTTATTTGTTTCAAGTTTCAGCAATCAGTTGTATAAATTTTATTTCAAATAGGATGTGAAAAGAGATTTTTTTTCAATGTAAATGTTAAGATCTATTGCAATATGTTAGAGTTTACCACTTGGAATGGATAATTCCAGGTTATTAATCTTATCGAATTTCATTCGATTGTACCTTTATTTGAGTTAATTCAATTCAATTAATAATGACATTTCTGCCTTTTTTTCCATTATAATTTCGAAATGTGCCCTGAAGTTTACTACAACTGTTGACAAGTTCAAACAGGTTAATTTTTCCAATTTCATAACAAATGGAATTTCATTATATTGCCTGATTTAAGAATTTCCCCCTACATTTGTAGATGTCTGGAATAAATCTGATGCAGATAAAATTGATTATATTCAATATTATTATACAGGGTGACCCAGGGGTGCGTAAGTGGTCTATAACTTCGTTTCTATTCAAGCTATCGACTTGATAGTTTTTTCCAAACGATAGTTGGTACAATCCGCACATCCTGAAAATATTTTCATCCACATACAGGATGTCCGAAAATGAAATACATACATAGGGTCGGTTTTTTTAAATGGCAACCCCCTATTTTTCATACATCTTTGGATTTGTCACTTAATTGTCGATAAAACGCACCCAGGTTTCATTGACTTATCTGCATTAGTTTTGACCTATGTCAATTCATGTTTCGAAATAGCGTCGTGCGTAAACCCTCAGAAAAATAACTTCGGAACAGTTCAACAATCTTTTTTCCAGTCGATTCCTTAAGCTTCTGTGCATCTTTTGAAATAGGCATAAATTTGATGTCGGTGTTATATCGCCTACTACATTGTTTTTTAAATGACAAATAACAAATTGAATTAGCTCGATTTTTTAAAATGCAACACTCTGTATTTCATTACACCATTGCATGAAATTTCGTAAGAGCTTTTCGTCGGATTTGTGGGGTCTCCTTCGTGAAATAAATTTCAAAATAATAAATGTGGATTGTTTTAGTAGAATCTATGAGAACATTGTCGTGAAATCGGAAACGTCTATACAAAATAGCAGTGTTTGAAGAATAGTGATAATAGAAACAAGAGAATATCAACAAGCAAACAATTATAGTAAGAAGACCATGAAGAGGTGAATAACAGAAAACCATGTGGAAAAAATGTTGAGGAAAGTCTTCTTAGACTCAACCTCAAACAGGTCACCAATCTTGTGAACATGTGTTGCATCTTGGTCGTTACTTCTTGGTCGTTTGGGTCACTTTTTCCGTTTCTCAGTTATGATGGGTGATCCTCAAAATCACACTTTCACTAATCAGAAGGAAATCTGATATCTGACCTGTTTGAGCATTTATAAGAAGACTTTCCTCAACATTTTTTCCACATGATTTTCTGTTATTCACCGCTTCATGTTCTTGTTACTATAATTGTTTGCTTCTTGATATTCTTCTGTTTCTATTACCACTATTCTTCAAACACCGCTATTACAAATTCGAAAACATTTTTTTCAATTATTTTGTATAGATGTTTCCGTTTTTACGACAACGTTCTACTAGATTCTACTAAAACAATCCACATTTCTTATTATGGAAATTATTTCACGAATTTAACGAAGTAGACCCCACAAACCTTATATCGACGAAAAACTCTTACGACATGTCATGCAATGGTGTAATAAAATACAGAGTGTTGCATTTGAAATAATCGAGTTAGTTCAATTTGTTATTTGTCATTTAAAAAACAATGTAGTAGGCGATAGAACACAGACATCAAATTTATGCCCATTTAAAAAGATGCATAGAAGCTTAAAGAAACGACTGGGAAAAAGATGATTGAATTATGTCGAACGGTTCCGAAGTTATGACTTTTTCTGTGGGGTCTACGCATGACGCTATTTCGAAACATAAATTGACATAGGTCAAAAACTAATGCAGATAATTCAATGAAACCTGGTTTCGTTTTATCGACAGTTAAGTGGCAAATCCGAAGATGTATGAAAAACAGGGGGTTGCCATTTAAAAAAAACCGAACCTATGTATGTATTTCATTTTCGGACATCCTGTATGTGGATGAAAATATTTTCAGGATGTGCGGATTGTACCAACTATCGTTTGTAAAAAACAATCAAGTCGATAGCTTGAATAGAAACGAAGTTATGAACCATTTACGCACCCTTGAGTCACCCTGTATTTGTAGCAGTGTATGACTTTTGTTTTAAAAAATTCCCATAAATCACAATTGTTTTCTTTGTTTTGCTTTTGCAGTTCATCAAACAATTGGATTCAATAAAAAAACAATGTCAACAGGAATAATAAAAAAATCATGACTTTGGAAAAACCGGGGGTGACATGAATATTTTTAGTATTGGAACACCTGGAACGTATGAAATAATGGAATATTAAATGGCAATATAAAAAGTAAGATGCAGTTGATATTTAATTATCAATAATGAATGATTATCTCTTAATATACAGGTATGGAGGAGACAGTCGGAAACATAGGAAATTCGGTGTTAATTTAGAGGATGACCAGGGTCCACTGGAGCAGTGGAAGAATCAAAATCTCAGCGCGATGCGATGACGAATAAACGATTGTTCTCTCTCAAAGGCAGTGGGGGGATGCTTCGATTGAAACGAGGCTTTGCACTATCTTTCAGCAATCGCACTTCAAACGTGAGATGCGTTAGTCCATATTGGTTGAAAATAAAGTAAATCGAAATGTACAGTGTAGAAGCAAAAAATCAGATCATAAAATGGTACTTTAGTGGTCAATCAATTCAAGAGACGATAAATTTATTTATTATTGCTTTTGAAGATAGGCATAGTTTTTACTTATAAAATGTAAAAAGTGACAGTTGCCCTGATACCGGGCTATTCAAGAAATCTCTTATTGGAAAAACTGTGCTGAAGATTGTTTCCGTTGGTTTCTTATTGTTTTTCTTTAAATGAAGATGTGTTGTTTTATATTGACATAGTGTAATTGATCAATATTAATATTATAACAGTTATATAATATTCTATTCTATTAGCTTCGTATTGGGTGAATTCAGTTAATGCACAATATTGTTTCCAAATTTTATCCAATTTTGACAGATATTTCCTGACTCAAAGCATTCTGATAGAAAGAAAAATTTCTAAGCATTTTAATCTCTGTTCTTTTTTATAACAAATATGACAATTGATGATGACTGTGATATCCACAATCTTATGAATTTTTATTTAGTGTTTTTTTTTCTGCTTACAGATATTCTGAGGAAATTGCTGTGGAAATCAAGAAACTGAAGAAAATTACTGGTACAAAAGAGAAATTATTTGAAATATTGTATATAATCTTCAAAGATTTTCATAACGATATTTGATAAGATTATTATTGTATATTCGTAATTTTATTTTGTCAACTGATTAAATATGTATAATAAAAACTTTACTTTTTAATCTGACCTCAAATTGCCTTATTCCTTCAATAATAGAAATAAGTACAAATGAACTCTTAATATTGCTTAAAACTGGAAAGTAAAGAGCACTTTAGAGATTTCAGTAGAATCCTTTTCTAACGAATGAATTAAAATTATCATTGCCAACATAAAGAGCTAAATACGGTTCTGTTCCCAAATGGTGCGAAATCTTTTACTGCTAATAAAATCCAAATATCTCTATTTACTGAAGCAAATAGGGCTAAGTACGGTCCTGTGTCCAGAATGTCTTAATGACATGCACCTAGAGTGTGGGCGTGGCTTATAAATTGGAGAAAAATTGCTCCTGATAAATCCTAAAACCTACTCGCTAAACTGACATAAGGGGCTAGAGACGGTCCTGTGCCGAAAATTTCTCGAGGGCGTGGCTTAGAAAAATGGCGCGAAAATCCCGCTGCTCCTGGTAAATTCCGTATACCTCCTCGAACTTATATTCTCCTGATACTCGGCCATATTGTTGAACACTACCCTGAAATGCCAATATTTGATGTACACTTCCGAATTATCTCAAAATGACCATATATGGGCATATTTCCATTTTCAGTAGCGTTTTCGCTGCCAAAAATGAGATTATTATGACGAAGTTCGCACTTTAATAGGAACGAGGTGGCATAAAGATCATCGACTCCAATGCAAAATTTCTGTCTTGAACATACAACAAAAAAGCCTTTTAAATTCGAAGTGAAGACAGTTGAAATTTTTCATGAATCGTTTTTGTATGAAAATTATTTCATTATATTTTTCAAGAAAAGAATTTAATATATTTTACAAGAACTGAAAAAACTTAATCTCAGAATATTCAGGCAGAAAAATTTTGCTGTGCCAGATACATAAAGGCAAAGACCCCCTCGTTAACCCATTCATTTATTGCTCCTGATTTTTGATCAAATGTTACCAAAACGTCATTGATGGAACTCTGTCAAATTGTCAGAAAATTTCAACTTCAACACAATGCAATTTTAGGAGCGAAATTTTATTATAATCAGCAGTAAAATAATCTTTTCATCTGCTACTTGACCCATAAACTTTTTTTTCAATATTATGTATTCAGTTTGGCAAGAGATTCTCCAGAATTGGTTCGTCACTTTTTGACTTACTTATTCATTGCTCGGATATGCTTGGTCATATGTAACAAACATTGACCTTCGTTCCATTCCGTTCCAGCAAAGCTCCAAATATTGGCTCATTTTTGCCAGCGAAAACGCTACTGAAAATGGAAATATGCCCATATATGGTCATTTTGAGATAATCCGAAAATGTCCATCAAATATTGGCATTTCAGGGTAGTGTTCAACAATTTGGCCGAGTATCAGGAGAATATAAAGTCGAGGAGGTATACGGAATTTACCAGGAGCAGCCGGATTTTTCGCGCCATTTTTCTAAGCCACGCCCATTTTATAATGGCTCCTGATATTTGGAACAGAACCGTATTTAGCCCCTATGTCGACTCGCTGAGGAGGTATTTAGATGTATCAGGAGCAGTCGAATACCAACAAAACCGTATTTAGCCCATATGTCAACTCTCTGAGAAGGTATTCAGATGTATCAGGAGCAGTCGAATACCAACAGAGCCGTATTTAGCCCATATGTCAACTCGCTGAGAAGGTATTTAGATGTATCAGGAGCAGTCGAATACCAACAGAACCGTATTTAGCCCCTATGTCAACTCTCTGAGGAGGTATTTAGATGTATCAGGAGCAGTCGAATACCAACAGAACCGTATTTAGCCCTTTATGTTGGCACATTTAGGAGGTATGTGGATTTTATCAGGAGTAGTAGTGATATATTTCCTGCCAATTTCGTTAGCCATACTCATTGACTCTATCACAAATTAGTACAGGACCATATTAAGCACATTATAAAATATTGAAAATTTACACTCCAGAAAAGAGAAAAGAGCAGTACATAGCTCTTTCTCTTGACACTGACAATTTTGAGTAATCTTAATAAAATCGAATGAGATACCAAAAATTCAATTGGAGTGTTTCTTCCATTTTACTGAATATGTTTGAATTATGAAAGTAAAGGTTAAATGAGACCATTTTGTTTACTCATTATTTTTATTAAACCTGTAAACATGATATCATATTATCATAAGTATAAACATTTTTTACAATGAAAAATTATTAGAACGATTTTTAAAATTCATGCAATGATTCAAAATACTATATTTTGAAATCTTCGATTCCTCTGGATCACGGCGGTTCCCTCATTTTCACAGAAGTGACCAATGTTTCCACCAAATTTCTGTAAGCAATAAATAAGAATATTAGATGTGAGAATCTCCAGGTACTAATTATAATAAAATTCATAGGATTTTCACTATAATTCTCCTGTTTGAATATCCTATATTTGTAGAAATAATTTAATGAAAAAAATATTAAATTCTATGAACTACTTTTTGAATAATCATAATGATTATACTAATAATAATGTTTGTTCATTCAGACCACACACTTCAAATTTAGGAAACAAACTTTATGGCCAAGAAACAAACAGCCTGCAAAAACATTTGGTTTTCACACGAGGATAATAAAAACTTTACCTTTGATCAACTATCATTTCTCATAACCAAAATATAATTTTTGTAGAAAACTTCTATTGCAGGACAATCTTTATGTTAACATTAATGTATTCTCCCAAATTTTAAATTACGTTAGTTTTTTAAGATTTTGAAAAAATTAAACTTCTAGTGGCCATATACAGGTGTCCCCGAAGACGACGTCAAGCCGGAAACAGGTAACAGGTTAAGTCATAAGAAAAATATAAAAGAAAATCCAAGTCCTGTATTTTTCAAATTATATTGCACTTTCTTTCATTCAATAAAATTCACACCCTTAATGATTTTTGAACTCCTGTTGCTACAATATTTTACTTTTTTCAAATTTTATTTTTCCTATGTTATCCCGAATAGTGCTTCTGTAACCTGTAATCTTCAATTCTAAGCTAATTGCTCCAGCTTGAAAAATAATGTCACTTTTTTCCGAACCAAGTATTCAAAATTAAAATTTCGCCCAACTTTAATTGACTGTACTGTTTAGCACTTTTGAAGTAGCTTGCCAAATTGATTTAGTAATAATTTACTAAATTGGCAAGCTACTTCAAAAGTTAGCACATTTAATAAGGTTTCTGAAATGCTATAACACTAACTACATTCTTTTTTAGATTGGACAGAAAAAAATTTTTCTTAAAGATATTCAGTTTCGTTTTATGATAAGATTTAATAAATTCACAAAAGATGTTCAACCTGCTCTCCTTCAGCCGCAATACATTCAGTACGACTTCTTTAAAAAGATCGGGATATCAGACGGGCGAATCTTCCGTTATTGACGAATTGCATTGCTTCCCTAATTCTCTCCTGAAGCTCAACTACTTTTTCAATTTGTTTTGAATAAATTTGTTCCTTCACTGCTCCCTAGTAAAAAAAATCTAAAGGGTTCAAATCAGGTGAACGGGCTGGCCACGAGATTTTACCAGATCGCCCTATCCATCTGCCGAATATTCTTCATTTAGATATTCTCTAACTGAAAGGGCATAGTGCGCTGGGCAGCCATCTTGCTGAAACCAAATTTCTCTGAAAATACTAAGTGGCACGTCTTCAAGTTAATTTGGCAACTGATTTCGTAAAAAATCTAAATAAATTTCAACATTTAAAACCTCTGGCAACTCGAAAGGTCCTCTATGACTCTTCCGTTCAAAATTCCAGTCCACATATTCAGTTCGAAACGATCTTGTGATCTATTCTGCCTCATTAAATTCGGATTTTCTACGTGCCACTCGTGTAAATTGTGTAGGTTCATGATGTAACCATTTTTTTTCAATGTTGATTTATCCGACAAAATTTTTTCTGCGAACTGTGGGTCTTTCTGGTTCTTTTGTAGCATGGTTTAGCAAAACGCAACCCTAGGTTCATAATCCCAAGGTTGTACTCTCTGTACATGATATGGGTGTAGCTTATGTTTTTTCAATAGTCGGTAAGCTGTACTTTTGGGCACTCCTGTGCTTCGCTGAATTTCACGTAGCGATGTACATGGATCTTCCTCAACTCCTTGAAGTACAATATCGTGGTAAAGTAAGGAAATTCTTCCTTCACCATGCACTTTGTTTGGAAGTCGGCCGCTGTGAAGAGTAGACGGTGCACATTTTGAAAAACTCGATGATCTGGATAACGATCAGCGTTCCCCATAAATGAGGTGCATATTCCTGTGTGGTATACACAGACATGATGTCAATAGACAATCACGGTTAGTCCAGGTAAAATCAAAGTTTGTCGTAAAGATATCAAAACTATCCAAATCACAAGCAAATAACTCTAATAAACGAAGCCAAACATCGTAAGTACACAAATAACACGATCAAATACAGAAATATGTGCAGTAGACCAAGGGGCGTAGCGTACTGATCTGTATTGCGTTTACGCGTGCCAATACCAAATAGTGGCGTCACTATCTGTCTCACTCACACTTTATGGAAGGACACACCCCATCTATTCAAACCAAATTCTCAAAGTATTGGATGCACTAGAATCATTGTTAGAAAGTTCGAAACTGTGTTTCTATGAAAAATATCGTTTGTTTTTGACCGATCCAAGAAATAATGTATCAAGTGTTATACCATTTTAGAATCCCTAATAAATGCGTCAACTTTTAAAGTAATTTCTCAAACTGATGTAGCATAAAATTTGAAGAAAGTAAAAAATTGTAGTAACAGGAGTTCAAAAATCATCACAGGGTGTGCATTTTCTCGAATAATGGAAAATGCAATATAATTTGAACAGTACACGACTTAGATTTTTTCAAATATTTTTCTGATGACTAGTATGACTCAACCTAATACCCGATTCCGACTTGACGTCGACTTCTGGGACAACCTGTATCTAGTACTCATGAACGGATTTTGTTCCTTCACAAACTTGATCTTTCTATCTTGGCTTAAAAATTGCCCTGAAAATTTCGAGTCCCCCAGTTGTTTGTGTTCAAAATTATCATGTTACTGACGAATGGACGAAGATAATTTTATTTGGCTCTAGAATGAGCAAGCAAAAACAAGTGCTACTTTTTGTCCTTCTCTGAGTCAAGTTGTGAGTTTTAATTTTTCATAGAATTTTTATTTTATATCTTACAAGTATTTTTATAGAAATATATGGGGTGTTTTTTTAGAGTGAGATAACTTTAAATTGAAATAAAACACATTTAAATCAAGATTGAAGCCAAATTTTTTTTATTTGAAAGATAATTTTATGTCATTTATGTTTTAAAAATAATTTCCGGCATATGTCCACAACGACTGGCTGAGGAACCGCATTCGGCCAGACCAATTTTGAACCACTTTTTACAGTAATTCAGGCCTTATTTCATCAATAACACGAGTTATGTTGGCGTCCAAAGCGTTTCTGGTTTATCAGCATAAACCATTGACTTGACATAATCCCAAAGAAGATAATCCAGTGGAGTTAGGTCGCATGATCTTGGAGGCCAATTCATTGAACCATTTCTCGAAATAATGTTATCGCTAAATCTTTCTTTCAATAGATTAATTGTTATGGTAGCAGCATGAGGTGTAGCACCATCTTGTTGGAACCCAAATACTTCTGGCTCGATACCATTCAGATGTTGAAACAAATAATCATTGATCATCGATCTGTAACGAGCACCATTCACTGTAACAGTAGCTCTAGCATCGTTGTTAAAGAAATATCGATCGATGATGCCTCCAGCGTGTAAAGCACATCATATAGTGTATTTTCAGGATGCAATGAAACCTGAAGAACTTCTTAAGGATTGTTTTCACTCCATATACGGCAATTTTGCTTGTTTACATAGCCGTTCAATCAGAAATGAGCTTCATCACTAAACACAATTTTTCGATAAAAAAGTGGATCAACTTCAAGCTGTTCTAGGACCCAATCAGCAAACAAACGACGCTTATTACGATCAAGTGGCTTTAGCTCTTGAACCGGTAAGATCTTGTATGGGTGTAGACCAAGATCTTTTCGCAAAATTTTCCATGTGGTGGATGCACAGAGTCCAACTTGTTGTGAATGTCGACGAATAGACAAATCTGGATAATTATTAACACTATGATTTACAGCAGCGATATTTTCTTCTGTACGTACAGTTCTTTGTCATGTTATTGTTGCATCGAGTAGAGAAAATGTTGTCCGAAATCTATCGAAGTGCTCTATAAGTTTGGCGAATAGATTTTGAAAATAAATTTCAACAATTTGTAAACGTTGTTGCGATGTGAGTCTTTCCATGATAATTTGTCAATGCTTACTGAACAGAAATGTCAAAACAACATGGTTTCTACCTTCTGTCAAATCACAGTTATCCCTATCGAAAGTTCTATCGCTCTAAAAAAAAAACTCCCGACACAATTTGTAATCACAAATCTGGAAAGGAGAATTATTTAATACTTTTTAATGACCTCATTTAACTCGAAATTCATCGGAGGTAAAAATAGTTCCCCAATCAGATCTACGGGGGAGACAGTGTTAAATGATAAAGATAAAGAAGTCAGAGTGAATTTACGAAACAAGATGAAAATTGGTACACGGAACGTACGAATTTTATGTGAAGCTGGAAAGTTGGCTAGCTTAGTACAAGAAATGGACAAGAAGTTGAAAAATGTGTGACACCAGAAAAAGTTGTTTTATATTCAGGAAATCAAAACCAAAATCATCGGAAAGGGGTTGGAATAATAATTCCAGAAAAACTATCCCTGACGATAATTAACTTTCTTCCACATTCAGATCGCACTGCATTACTTAAATTGAAAGCACGTCCAGTTAATCTTGCTATTATTCAAGTGTACGTTTCTACCTCAGACGCATCAGAAGATGAAGAATTCTATGAAGAGTTGGGACAACTAACTCATAAAAACGTTAAAAAACATGAAATGAACCTTATACTAGGCAATTTCAACATCAAAGTTGGACAAGACATACCATATGAACTACTAGGCCCCTATGGATTAAGAAAGAGGCACGAACGAGGCGGGCGTCAGGAGCACATGAAAATAACCAACACTTGGTTTAGATTACCACCCAGGCGTCTATAGACATTCGACATATGCTAGTCATCTTAAGGAATTCAGGCATAATTTCAGCAATAACTATGAAATTCTCCACGTTGAAATCAACAGGTACAATGGCCGTAAAATCCATTTGAACGAACAAACAGATGTTGACAAGTCTCCATTACTGAATATCTTTCCCTAATAGATAATATTTAAATAAGGTTATTCTGATTTTCACAAATTTTTATTGTTATGTTTACAACAATCGTTTCGCTATCACAGTAGCATAATCAGGCAAGTTTATATTTGGAATAAGTAAGCTTGTTTCCGATATCCGTTGCTATTTAAATTACAGTAAATAAAATAAATTTGTATTGAGCACTAAAAGGGTCTCTGCAAATTCCACCTTATCTGAATATATTTAACAGAGGTGATTTATTTGAATCTATTTGTTCGTTAAGTAGTATTCCAATTTTATTATGTTCATTTATTTCTAAGGATTCTAACAGATTTGAGGCAAAACTTTTACTTTCTATATGTAGAATTTCAAAATTATGGTTGAAAGTATGTCCTATTTCTAACAAATGGTTAGAATATGTGGAATTATTTTAATTATTGAGGAAACTCTTCAAATGTTCACAAATTCTATGTCGTAAAGTTCTTCCAGTCTGTCCTATGTAAACTTTAGGGCAATCACCGCAGGTTAACTTATAAACCTCCGATTTATCATCTTTATGTGTACAGTCTTTATCATTTTTAATAAATAATTAAATAATAATAAAAATAATAATTTTAAAAGATGATAAATCGGGGGTTTCTAAGTTAACCTGCGGTGATTGCCCTAAAGTTTACATAGGACAGACTGGAAGAACTTTCCGACATAGAATTTGTGAACATTTGAAGAGTTTCCTCAATAATAAAAGTAATTCCACATATTCCAACCATTTGTTAGAAACAGGACATACTTTCAAACATAATCTTGATATTCTACATATAGAAAGTAAAAGTTTTGCCTCAAATCTGTTAGAATCCCTAGAGATAAATAAACATAATAAAATTGGAATATTACTTAACGAACAAATAGATTTAAATAACTCACCTCTGTTAAATATATTCAGATAAGCTGGAATTTGCAGAGACCTTTTTTTGCGTTTAAGTGCTCAATAAAAATTTATTGTACTTACTGTAATATAAATAGCAACGGATTTCGGAAACAAGCTTAGTTATTAAAATGTAATTTTGCCTGATCATGCTACTGTGATAGCGAAACGATTGTTGTAAACATAACAATATAAATTTGTGAAAATCAGAATAACATTATTTAAATATTATTTAATATGGATTTTCACCAAGTAAGGACTGATTCAATTCAATCTTTCCCTAATGGCATTTTTTAGCGGAAAACTCTAATAAACACCTTGAGTTTTTATGACTTGTTCTTCCATTTTTTTGTCACGTACTTAACACTGTATTTAAACTCGCTTATACTTGAACACCATCAGTCAGTAGAATGTAGATACCCGATGAAGTCACATCGTGGTGAAATAATTGTTGTAGTACAAATATTTTTGTGTAAAATACTGTCTCCTATATATGTTTAATCAAAATGAGTTTCCACCAAGTAAAGACCGAATCAATCAAATATGATTTATAAACTGGTTATCGAAAAAATTTTTAAACACGAGTCGAATATATTCAAACATAACAATAGTTTCTTGACTTTTTCCACCGATTTCGTCGATTTTCTGAAACATAGTAATTGCTGTATGAAAAATTTTTGCATCTGAAAATGTGTGGACGATGAAAACAGATAAATATGGAGGTCCTTATTTCAGCAGAAGCTGAAGAATGCCGCCGAATTACTTTGATTTCTTTAAAATTTTTGAGATATTTCGTCGATTTTCCTTGAAACCCTGATAATTGGTCCAATAATTTTCCGCTGGAAGTGTGCGCATCTTCAAGACAAACTAATCAAGATGCTACTTGACTCTGCAATCATGATACTTTCGAGACAAGAGCCGAACAATCGCGAACGTTTTCTCAATTTGTAGAGCTTCATTGTCAATTTTCTGAAAAACGATAGTCGATGATTGGGTAATTTTTCACATAAGTGTTAAAGACGAATCATTCAAATTTCCATATTCAACTGATTATATGTATATCTGTAATTTACATTGAATGAATTGGTATTATAAGGTTCCAGAACTTCCTTCTATTTTCATTAAAATGTCAGAGTTTACCTTAAATGATTTCGTTAGTAATATTCCACAATGAAAATAGCTAAATAATCATTGCAATAAATTCTAAAAATTATCATTCTTCCAAAACTTGAATCTAATCCATATAGAGATATTCTTTTATATGAAGTTCAATTGAAATTTAACAGCAATCTAAAAAAATGTATTTGATGCTCTCTTATTCAAGAGGTGAGTAATTGCTATCGATCTATAAGGCCTTATTATTAAGAATTCAGTTCATTAACTATAAAGTTGCAATTTTCATGAAGTACTATTTAAATGGTGGATGCGGTTAATACATTATTTACTCAATTTATCTTTAGCACTAAGAATGTGAAAAATATAACACTACTAAGTTTTAAAATTTTAGAAGTGAAAACATTGAAAGGCACTTGACTTGAAGTAGGCAGCTTTTCCACGCTTATTCAAAAGTCCATTTTCCCTGAAAATTACTTATTGAGGAAGCTACATACGATGAATAAAATCGTAGCCACTTCTAAGCTCGCAGTTAGAAGCCTTTTTGGAATTTTAGAACTGTTCTCCTAAAGAAACGGGAAATCCCATGAAAAGTAATAATACGGACTGAAACCTAATGTCAGCACAAGCAGTAAAAAGTACTCTATTATAGTATTAGGAGTACAAATAAGTTTCTGCCGTTTTTTAACACAAATTAAATATTTATCATAGAAGAACGGTGATATAAATTTATTTAAAATATTGCCCATCACTTGCAACCACTTTTTCCCATCTCTCAGGCAGCATTCGAATCCCACGTCTGAAGAACTCCTTGTCTTTTGAGGCTATCCACGAATCAACCCAATTTTTGGTATCCTCATAAGATGTGAACCGCTGCGCCGTCAGAGCATGTGCCATGGCCCGGACAGATGATAATCGGACGGTGCAATGTCTGGTGAATACGGCGGGTGGGGTAACACTTCCCAATCAAGTGTTTCCAAGTACTTTTTCAGGGGAGCCGAAACATGTGGACGAGCATTGTCATGCAGAAGAATAATTTTTTCGTGTCTAGAATAGTATTGAGGGCGTTTTTCCTTGAGAGCTTGGTTCAATCTCATCAATTGTGTTCGATAGAGGGCTCCAGTAATTGTTTCGCTCGGATTAAGCAACTCATATTACACTACACCTAGCTGATCCCACCAAATACACAGCATAAGTTTTTTTCCGTGGATATTCGGTTTTGCTGTTGATGTTGACGCGTGGTCAGGTAATCCCCATGATTTTCTTCTTTTTCGATTGTCATAATGTATCCACTTCTCATCACCAGTTACGATACGATGTAAAAAACCCTTTTTTTTATGTCTAGCTAGCAGCATTTCACTTAAGCATAATCGGCGTTCCATATCTCTCGGCTTTAATTCGTACGGAACCCAATTTCCTTGTTTATGAATCATTCCTAATGATTTTAAACGATGTGAGACTGCTTGCTGAGTGACTTCTAATGTGAGAGCAAGTTCTTTTTTTGTTTGAGAAGAATATTCCTCCAATAATTCCTCCAATTCTGCATCCTCGTAAATTTTTGGCCTTCTACTGCGATCTCTGTCTTCTACGTCGAAATCACCGTTTTTAAACTTTTGAAACCACTCTCGACACGTTCTCTCACTCAAAGCACCCTCACCATATGCTTCTACGAGCAATTGATGCGCCTCAGCAGCCGATTACTTTAAATTAAAGAAGTAAATTAATATTTCCCGCAAATGACGCTTAGTTGGCTCAAATTTTGACATTTTCAACTTATAAAAATTATATTCCACCAATATAAAATCAATGATATTAATAGGTTATGTTGTTCTTGAATGTCCAAACTATTTTTTAAGCCGGTTATCATCTGCGAAAGCTAACCGAAACTCCGTGCCGCGCCATCTACAATAAAACGGCGGAAACTTATTTGTACTCCTAATATCAGGAATCTGATATTTATGTTGGAAATATATATTAAATTAATATTTTTCTTTTTACAACAATTTATTTATTCTGCCAGTTTTGTATTCTGTTCATTATTTGAAAAAGACGTTATTATTATTATTTCTCTGGAAAAACCTTTGACTACATCAGTCAGAAGCTTTTGCGCGTCTATTTTTGCAATTTTATAAATGTTCCTCTGAAGAAACAGAAAAATAACAAATAAATGGTTGAAAGTCTCATTCCGTCTCCCTACAATGTGCATTCTTACATGTTGGTAAGAAAGGGTGGAAAAAGAATGCCATATATCAAACGGGATTTATGTCATTTTTTGGTTAACAAAAAATATCATGTCATAAATTTTAACCCTCTTCGGGCTTTGCGTGTAGGAAAATTACTTTCAATACAATAAAGAAAAGCAACTCATTCTGAAACAAATATACCCCAGGTCCAAAACAGAAAATAATGACAAAAAATTTGTAAAACTAACATATTTTAGACCTAACTCGCAAAAAATAGGACCAATATTTTCAAGAACTAACATAAAATTTCCAACCTCCATTTCAATGCAAAAGACAAAAACAACTGGTTGAATAATTCCAAATAATAAGTTTATAAACTGAGTTGTCAACAGTGTGTATATAGGACAAACCTTGAGATCTTTCCATATAAGGTTCAAAGAACATCAATCTCCATTTAGGAACTGGAAAGATAACTCTAAATTTGCGAAACGTTTTTTCGAAACCAGTCATAACTTCCCAGAATTGGACAATCTTGAAAGATTACATCTGGAAGCGAAAAGAAAATATCTAGACATCCTGGACTTCCTAGAAATATTTAAGTATCGAGTGTTTTTTTAGAGTGATAGAATTTTAAATTGAAATAAAACACATTTACATTAATATTGAAGCCAATTTTTTTTTATTCGAAAGATAATTTTATGACATATATGTTTTAAAAAATAATTTCCGGCATATGTCCACCACGACTAGCTCTGAGGAACCGCATTCAACCAGACCAATTTTGGAGCACTTTTTCGAATAATTCAGGCCATATTTCATCAATAAGACGAGTTATGTTTGCTTCTAAAGCGTCTATTGTTTCTGGTTTTTCAGCATAAACCAATGAATTGACATAACCCCAAAGAAAATAATCCAATGGAGTTATGTCGCATGATCTTGGAGACCAATTAATTGGACCATTTCTCGAAATAATGTTATCGCCAAATCTTTCTTTCAATAAATCAGTTGTTACGGTAGCAGCTTGAGGTTTAGCACCATCTTGTTGGAACCAAAACACTTCTGGGTCGATACCATTCAAATTTTGAAACAAATAATCATTGATTATCCATGTGTAACGAGCACCATTCACTGTAACATTAGCTCGAGCATCGTTTTTAAAGAAATATGGACCGATGATGCCTCCAGCGTGTAAAGTACACCATACAGTGCATTTTCAGGATGTAATGGAACCTGCAGAACTTCTTGAGGATTGTTTTCACTCCATATACTGCAATTATGCTTGATTACATAGCCGTTCATGCAGAAATGAGCTTCATCACTAAAAACAATTTTACGATAAAAAAGTGGATCAACTTCAAGCTGTTCTAGGGTCCAATTAGCAAAGAAACAACGCTTATTATGGTCCAGTGGCTTTAGTTCTTGAACCAGTTGGATCTTGTATGGGCGTAGACCAAGATCTTTACGCAAAATTTTACATGTAGTGGATGCACAGAGTCCAACTTGTTGTGAACGTCGACGAATAGACAAATCTGGATCATCATTAACACTATGAATCACATCAGCGATATTTTCTTCTGTACGCATAGTTCTTTGTATTGTTGTTGCATCGAGTAGAGAAAATGTTGTCTGAAATCTATCGATAGTTCGACGACTAATCTGCTCTGATGGACGATTATGTAAACCATAAATTTCACGAAGTGTTCTATAAGTTTGGCGAATAGAACACTTTCAACAATTTGTAAACGTTGTTGCGGCGTGAGTCTTTCCATGATAATTTGTCAATGCTTACTGAACAGAAATATCAAAACAACATTCTACCTTCTGTCAAATCACAGTTATCCCTATCGAAAGTTCTATCACTCTAAAAAACAGATCTGATACATGAAAACTATTAAGTAAGCAGATTAACCTTAGGCACACCCCACTTGTCCAAGTTTAGCACAAGCCGAAGTCTTCAACGATATACTACTCTGTCAAGAAAGTACCGGGAATTTTCAATTAAAACAACATTTTCACATTTAATCGTCAAAATTTATTGGGTCGCCTTCAAAATAGGCTCCATTTGCTCCAATACATCTATGCCAACGGCACTTCCAATTATCGAAACATTTTGTATAGGCGCTTTCCGGGATGGACTTTAGCTCTCGCGCCGAATTTTGTTTTATGGCTTCAATCGACTCAAAACGGGTGCCACGAAGGGGCAATTTTAGATTTGGGAAGAGGAAAAAGTCACAGGGAGCCAAATCCGGCGAATACGGTGGTTGCTGAAGCACGTTTGTTGAGTTTTTGGCGAGAAAGTCAGTCACAATCGTAGCTCGGTGAGAAGGCACGTTATCGTCATGCAAAATCCATGAGTTGTTCGCCCACAAATTTGGCCGCTTCTTACGGATACGCTCACGCAAACGTTTCATAACGCCTAGGTAATACTCCTTGTTTACCGTCTGACCCTCTGGAACGAATTCGTAGTGCACCACGCCACGGATATCGAAGAAAACAATGAGCATCACCTTCATTTTCGAGCGGCTTTGGCGTGTTTTTTTTGGTTTCGGCTCATTTTTTGCCACCCATTCCGATGATTGCTGGCTTGTTTGCATATCGTACTCGTAGACCCAGGTCTCATCACTAGTTATAATGCGTTCCATGAATGTAGAATCGGAATTACAGCGATCCAGCATGTCTGAAGCAACCTGTTCGTGATGACGTTTTTGAAGAAAATTCAGGTCTTTCGGTACGAGTCGTGCGGCCACCTTTCTCATGCCCAAAATATCAGTCAAAATCGTACGTGCGGACTCGTGGGATATCTTAAGATCATATGCTATATCTCTCAAGTTGGTACGACGGTTTTCCAGCACCCTTTCCTTAATTTTATCGACGTTATCTTCGATCGAAGCCGTCGATGGGCGACCACTTTACGACCGTCCTTGAAGGCCCTGTACCACTGATATGCACGAGTTTTCGATAGAGCATTATCACCAAAGGCCTTTTGCAACATTTTCAATGCATCGGCACAATGCATTTGCAACACAAAACTTTAAACAAATTCTTTGCTCAACGTAATCACCCATAGTAAAAATCGGCACGCACTCTGACATCGACTGACTTAATCAGCTGTTGCAAACACACTAGTTGACAGATCCCGCTCAAGCTTGGCATAGTAATTAAGGACAGTGGTAGCAACCTAGGAAAACAAATTTTTACCTGCCTCATTGCCCCGCCAGATTTAAATCGATAATTCCCGGTACTTTCTTGACAGAATGTATACAGGTGTCTGCTTTTAAAAGGACCAAACTTCAAGGGGAGATCATACAAGTTATTTGCAAACAAAAAAGGTCCTATTATATGGTCGAAATGTTGATGGTTATTCTCTAATTTAGCATTTCTTGATTTCAAGAAATATTTAAAGTTTTTCCATAACATCAAGTATACTTCAGATACTGAATTGTTTCAGTCGTTACTATTTGGTAGTTGGTCATAATTAGAACAAATTGTAGAAATTACTACCAATAAAAATATATATTACACATTTTCTTGTGACTCGAGTTTCGGGAAATGAACTATCGCATCATCAGACAACTGAAGACCTAACAGTGGTACAGAGGTATTTATCACTTTTGTTTAAATAACTCTTTACCACTGTTAGGTCTTCAGTTGTCTGATGATGGGATAGTTCATTTCCCGAAACTCGAGTCACAAGAAAATGTGTAATATATATTTTTATTGGTAGTAACATAGTAATTTCTACAATTTGTTTTAACTATACTTCAGTTATCCTTGTAGCCTCATCACATTTGATCACATGTCTGGAAACGGCATTAAATTTGCTACAAGATAAGAAATTTTATATGCCAAAAAATTCTTATTGCGGGCGTGATATGGAGATGAATATCATAATTCTGAAGTGAACAAAATCAGTCATATTTCCCTAATGGTTTTATGTTTTATCGATGAAAAATTATGAGTTATGGACATGTTTTCTTTTCAGCAAAAAATACCTCATTTGGTGTACTTTCGGATGAAATATCAACTGTTGTGCTAGCTTCTTCTCCTCTGCCATAATATCATGACTAAGAAGATATCAACGAAAAGTTGAAGTATTCCAAATTTGCTCTATCTTGAAGCTCTTCATGATTGAATATTAAAGGAATCCTCATGGAAATCATGAATTTATCTATCTGTGGAATCAAAATAAGTAAAAAGAATAAAGGGGATTTTAATAATACGCTGCTCCCTAGAATCTAGATCAGGAGGGCAAAAATTATCATCCACCACAGATTAGGGGTAGAAAGTAATCAGCTTAATATGTGGTGGTAATCTGTGATTACCATATGTCGGTACAAAACTGACATGTTAATTTTCGATCTGTGGCGACACATACTAACAGTAACCCGAATTACAAAAAGCTACGTTCAATTATCCCCAGATAGTGAAAGCCAATGAAAAGAAACCTATATAACAGACGGCAGGAAGTAAAAGAATTCTACTCTAGTTGCACGATCTGTAGCGACACCTATCAACAATATTTTGAACTACGAGTAGGTACATTCTACTAACGTTAGATGGCGGAAAGCAATAAAAGAAATCTAATAAAACGATACGCTTGGTTCACATCATTACCATCAGATGACGCGTATGTAGATCACATTTTGAATAACTTATTCAAAATGTGATCTTGCCTGATGATGCTACTGTGATAGCGAAACAATTGTTGTGAATATAACAATAAAAATTTGTGAAAATCAGAATAACCTTATATCAATATTATTTAATATGGATTTTCACCAAGTGAGGACTGATACAATTCAAAATCTAGGAGTACGAGGATTATATCAAATATAAAATTTTCGAGAAAAGCACTGACGCTTGTTTAACAGTCCATTTCCCCTAGAAATTTTAAATTTGTAAATTACTTCTTAAACAAGTTGCATATGTTGAATAAATTTATATTTTTTAAACTTCTAATCATACAATTCTCACGAATATGCGCGTTATTATTTTTCTCCCAAATGCCGAATTTAAAATCGATCGAATCTGTTGTTTTGAAAATACAATGTGGAATCCACTTATGGAATAATATTCTTTATATCCTTATGTTAGACGATTATAGAAAACACTGGGACACGTCAACTTTCAAATTCAATGATGCGTTTTTTAAGCATAAATTTAAATATACAGGGTGATTCGCGCAAGTCCAGTACAGTCCTTGCTTTTCATTTTAATTGGAACACTCTGTAAATTTTCATATTTTTTGAACTCCTCAACACCTTAACCTGATTTCAACTAATGCATGGTCTATTATTTATTTTACCAGGTGAAATAAATAATTCATCACGCTTTTAATAATGATATTATCAAACAACCTAAATACAGACTTATGAAATTTCTGAACTATCAATTAAGTTGGGAAAATTTCTAGAATAAATTCTCTATACGCTCATGGATCTTGGTTTTGTTAAAAATTTTTGTCATGAATACCTAAAAAATTACATATGTTGCTGCGGTGAGATTTACATTGAAATAGTAAATTCCTAATTGAAAATGTATTTCTTGTAGAAGTAATAATAAAATATTCAACGAAGTCTCATCGAATTGAGATTTTAATGATAATTGGTTAGGAGGATGCAGAACTCAAGTTGAAGTGGTAAACTTATTTAATCAGAGATATTCTTAGTTGCCTAATATTTCACAAGGTACCGCAATTCGTTGAAGATGCTGTGAAATGATATTTTGTTGTTTTTGTTATTCAAAAGGAGAAAGTTTGGCCAAGTATCATAGGGGACTATATTATTGGACTATATTTATAGATGGCACTTTGACAGCCAAAACATATTTGAGTTCCATTATAGACGAAGTTGTTCTTGCGTTAGTTAACTTATTTCTTAATGTCTGCCTCTAGCAGGATGGAGGCCTACCCCATTATGCTTCAATAGTCAGAACTTACTTAATCGCAATCTGCTCCAATAAATGGATTGAGCGAAAAGGTACTATTGAGTGGCCAGCTAGATCGCCAGACCTTACGCCGTTGGATTTTTTTCTGGGCAGTTATCCCAAGAATAAAGTTTATGCAACACAGCCGATGCAGACCTCAAAGAAAGGATAACTACAGAAATGCAGAATATTTCAAGTCAAACTTTGAAGAAAGTTAGGAACGAGTTTTATAGGGGACTGTGTTATTGCCAAGAACGAGGTGGAGAACATTTTGAGCATTTATTTAAATGTATTAAAATTAATTACATCATGTAATTTAAGAATTCAGTTTCTTGAAACCAATAATAAATATTTTTGAAATTTCATCAGGTATCATTCACAATAGACCATTCATGATATAGTTCGTTGAAACCAGATTATTAAAGAGCTTTAGAAATATAAAAATATACAGTTCAATTTAAAACAAAAAGGACGGACTATTATTTATGTTTTTATAATTTCATTCCATAAGTGGTTTCTACACTGTATGAAAATACAGAAGACTTACCACAGAAAAATCTTTGATGTTACTGGAAAAACTTCAGAAAGGCAACTAAATATTATACAATTAAGCTGCACTAAGGCAAAAAAGGATAAAATTAATGAAATTTTATATAAAACATGGTGGGGCTCCCAACTGAAAAATCTACTCTTGTAATATTCGACACTTGTTGTACCTTACTTAGGTTATGGTTCAGTGATCCTCGGTATTTACCGAGGAACACTGGAGGAGTATATTTATACTCCTTAGTAAATATTTGCCCTTGTGAAATATTTTTTCCTTTGGAAAAGACGACATATTCATCAATAGATAAATTCAACTTACTTTGCGATAACACTTTGCAAAACTACCACAAATTTTTTACAGATGCCTCCAAAACACGAAGCAATTCCAATTGGGCAGTGGGTATAGGTGTATCCTCGTCAACAACTGATGTAGAGATATTTTACAATCTACCATAATTTTGGTTCATATCTTCGGCGGAAATGGCTCTAGAAATCATTCAACTGAAAAAAATAAATAAACAATATTCTGTGACCCCATGAGTTCATTGATGAAACTAAAATTTTGAAAACTTAATTCTAATCATAGACATATTATTATAACTTATAGTAGAATAATGAGCCTATGGTTCTAATACAGAGATCACAACAAGGATGAAAAAATTATTGGCATTACTTTCAGCTAGAGGAGTTTTGATATATGGAATGTTGACAATAAAGTCAACTGAATTTACTCCATTTTTATAAAACATAGACCAAGATAAAATAAGATTCTGAACATCTATGACAAGTACAAGTACATGATAGCAAGGCTATGTTCAGAAACTTCACAAACACGAAAATTTATAATATAGTTGAATTTGATTCCAAAATGAAAATATTGTACTAACAGAATAAAATTAATTTAATGACTATGTTCTTAGTAAGGGCAAGGGCTTATAATTTCAATCGATTCATTCTTCATAACCTTATAACTTCCTTGTCGAATACAATATCCCTGTCAGTTTTTTGACACTTCAAAAAGAGCGCGAAATTCAAGAGAGAATTGTTGGAATGCCTTATATTGAGAATGTAACAATTGTTTCGGTACATAGTAATTTTGTTATTAGGTTTTCAAAATTTAATTTTATCTGACGAAGCTGCTTTGACGTGAAACGTGTCATATTTATTCATAACACATACGTGAAAATTTTAATTTCATAACTTAAAATGAAAGAAATTGAATGAGTATATACTTGATGAGGGTTTATAATTTAAACTTTTATTTTATTCAAATTAATTCTAAAACCCTTACTGAAATTATTACATCTATCAATAATAATAAATGTCTAAGTAAAACAGGGTTCTTCTTAATGGTAATATGGAAAATTCAATCATAATACAAAAATTCCAAACCAGAAAAAACTCCATGAAACGAATTGATAAATTTTCAATTCAGAAATGAGTAGGACGTGTATGTTTCGGATAAAAAGTAATCCTCATCAGATATCTACATTTAAAGTTAATTATATAAAAAACACAAAAAGACATATTAGGAGCAGAAGTAAGTTCGAGCACTTCTGGTAACAGATGTCGCTACTAGCTTATTATTCCAAATATCTTTCTTCTAAATATCAACAATATCTGGCAATATGTTTTGTTAAAAACAATTTGGTGGGACCAGTTGTGTATAATGAGCTGCTTAAATCGGACGAATGGATCATAAGAAAGGTCTAGTGACGACAATTGATGCGTTTGAGCCGAGCATTGCCGGAAAAACGGATGCAATACGCCGAAAGACACAAAAAAGTTATTTGCAGCATGACAAATGTTGCGTCGCCCGTTAAAACGTACTCGAGACGCTCAAATGGGAAGTCCTATCCCATCCGCCGCACATTCCAGACATCTACTTTCTATTACCATCTCTTCTGATCGATACAACATCAGATCAACCCCAAATCGACACATCCCATCATTTTGAGAAAATCAAACTTAAAATCCGTAAGGAACTTAACAAAAAATACAATCTTAATTTACCAACTTAATTTTTTCTTGAATGAACCAATTGACAGGAAAAATATATAATTATCCTTATACTTAGAATTATACAGGTGGTAACGGGGATGCGAAGAGCGGAAAAGTTGTTTTCCCTTCAATCAGAAATTGACGAGTCCGAGCGATTTTCCACATTTTCATTTTAAAGCCGAGGTGTTAAGTTTTCTTTAGACCAGACTGTATATAAATTGAAAATTAGTATGAATTTGTATTTGCATATTACAGAATTATAGCTGGAATTAATTCTCCAGAATCGCTACAGATTGTAATCTAAATAAATCTCATGAAAACATTAAGAATTAAATTTTAAAAGATGTCCTAAATACACTGTATCACTTTATATACATATATATTATCATCACATGTGGTGGAAATTAACTAAGAAAGAATCAAAAGAAATATAAAATAATTACCTAATTATTTAGACATCGCCTTATGCATACATGTTTCGAATGGATGTTAACATACGCCATGCTTATCCCAAAATTGGTTAGTTGTTGCAGAAATGTCAAGTGATAAAAAAGGTATTTTTATATATTTTTGGATGATTACTTTGTTGATTCAAATAACTCCTTACTGAAGAGATTTTGGGTCCGAATTTATCAGGTTCCTTCTCTGGAGAATGTGCTCTATATTCTTTAAGAAAGGAAAATAAAATAAGGTTTCTTGAATTATATGTCGAACATATATGTATAAGGTGATGCCTGTATAATTTTGCCATTATTTTATATATCTTTTGATTCTTTATTAGTTAATTTCCACCACATGTGATGACTATATATATATATATATATATATATATATATATATATATATATATATATATATATATATGTCTATAAAGTGTTACAGTGTATTAAGGACATGTTTTAAGATTTAATTCTAAATGTTTTCCTGAGATTTCTTTAGATTAAAATCTGTAGAGGTTCTGGAGAATTAATTTCAGCTATTAATCTGTAATTTTAAAAAGTTTTTAGGAAATTCTATAAAATTAAAATTTGCAGCGACGTGTAGCAAAATTAATTTCAACCATTTAAAATAGGGTTTTAGAATATATTCCTTTAAAATTTCAAGTTAATAAATTGAAATAAACTACATTTTGATTGATAGAGAAATTTTGATTATCAATATTTTTCGCGAGATTAGTTGTTTATAACCTACTGAACGATATGGACTTGAATTTTATTCGAGGAAGTAATTCAGAATAGAAATGAGCCGAAAAAACCAAAGTTATGCGGAACTGAACAATACAAATTTAGATCCAGTCGCGAATTAGAATTCATAAATTTGCCAGGTCTGATGTGATGCTAATTCCAAAAAGTCGTCCAATTAAAACCTGATTATTTTAAGGTGTAAAACTGGTTTATGGTCAATATTAATGAAGCTCCTGCCCATTATATTCTTTTTGTCTCCAGATTTCCGGTGTTTTAGGGAAATAAACAATGGGGATATGCAAATAATTCGATAAAAAATTGGATTATTCAATGCAAGTAACGGCCAATGTTTCCTTTTCGTATATTCGTTTGTTCAAAATTCGATTATTCAAAAAAAAAAAAATGTCAATTTTGCATTTAGTCGTATTTCCTCAAAAAACACAAGAGCACTGACCTTGTGTCCGAAACTTTGCGTATATCAACAACAAGTTCACAAGTTCGATTTATTCGAAATGGAGAAACAAAACAGAAAAAAATGACATCTTCAGATTTTCATTCATATTTTGCGATCTTGGGAATTTATTCATTGACTTTTGAACTTTTCAGAAAAATCTTGGTTACTTTTAGGAAAAAAGCAATTATACAGGCTGCCCTGATTTAACGAATATAACTGCTCGCCTAAAGTTAAGGATTTTGATGGTTTCCGAAGATGCATTATTTTCTTCCCCTCTTAGTATTTTTTTTTCATCTACGTAAACTTTTAACTATTATAGAAACGTCTCCTGGTTCTACATGAAGCAAGTTTTATCAAGTTTTATAATTTTTTGTCCATCTGTGTTAAAAATGCACATATAAATGATTTCCTCTTCAGTCTGGATATCATTTTCAATAAAAGTAAATGGTTAAAATCTCTCAGTATTTTTCTCAATCACATTAACTGTAACGATTATAGCAGCGTCTTCTGGTTCATCATGAAACAAGTTTTTATCAAGTTTTATAATTTTTTATCCATCTGTGTCAGGAATGCACATTTAAATGATTTTCTCTGCAGTCTGGATATCGTTTTCAATAGGATTAAATGGTTCAAATCTCTTAGTATTTTGTCTCAATCACATTAACTTGTAACGATTATAGCAACGTCTTCTTGTTCATCATGTAACAAGTTTTTATCAAGTTTTATATTTTTTGTTCATCTGTATCAGAAATGCACATTTAAATGATTTCCTCTTCAGTCCGGATATCGTTTTCAATAGGATTAAATGGTTAAAATATCTCAGTATTTTTTCTCAATCACATTAACTTGCAACGATTATAGCAACGTCTTCTGGTTCATCATGAAACACGTTTTTATCAAGTTTTATAATATTTTGTCCATCTGTGTCAGGAATGCACATTTAAATGATTTCCTCTGCAGTCTGGATATCGTTTTCAATAGAATTAATTGCTTCAAATCTCTTATCATTTTCTCAATCATATTAACTCGAAACGATTATAGCAACGTTTTCTCGTTCATCATGAAACCAGTTTTATAATTTTTCATCCATCTGTGTCAGGAATGCACATTTAAATGATTTTCTCTTCAGTCTGGATATCGTTTTCAATAGGTTTAAATGCTTCAAATCTCTTAGTATTTTTTCTCAGTCACATTAACTTGTAACGAATATAGCAACGTCTTCTTGTTCATCATGTAACAAGTTTTTATCAAGTTTTATAATTTTTTGTCCATCTGTGTCAGAAATGCACATTTAAATGATTTTCTCTTCAGTCTGGTTATCGTTTTCAATAGGATTAAATGGTTAAAATCTCTTAGTATTTTTCTCAATCACATTAACTTGTAGCGAATATAGCAACGTCTTCTGGTTCATCATGAAACAAGTTTTTATCAAGTTTTATAATCTTTTGTCCATCTGTGTCTGAAATGCACATTTAACTAATTTTCTCTTCAGTCTGGCTATCGTTTTCAATGAAATTAAATGGTTCAAATCTCTTAGTATTTTTTCCCAATCACATTAACTTGTAGCGAATATAGCAACGTCTTCTGGTTCATCATGAAACAAGTTTTTATCCATCTGTGTCAGAAATGCACATTTAAATGATTTCCTCTTCAGTCTGGATATCGTTTTCAATAGGATTAAATGGTTCAATTCCTTGGTATTTTTTCTCAATCACATTAACTTGTAACGATTATAGCAACGTCTTCTGGTTCATCAAGAAACAAGTTTTTATCAAGTTTTATAATTTTTTGTCCATCGGTGTCTGAAATGCACATTTTACTGATTTTCTCTTCAATCTGGATATCGTTTTCAATGGAATTAAATGGTTCAAATCTCTTAGTATTTTTTCTCAGTCACATTAACTTGTAACGAATATAGCAACGTCTTCTTGTTCATCATGTAACAAGTTTTTATCAAGTTTTATAATTTTTTGTCCATCTGTGTCAGAAATGAACTTTTAAATGATTTTCTCTTCAGTCTGGTTATCGTTTTCAATAGGATTAAATGGTTAAAATCTCTTAGTATTTTTCTCAATCACATTAACTTGTAGCGAATATAGCAACGTCTTCTGGTTCATCATGAAACAAGTTTTTATCAAGTTTTATAATTTTTGTCCATCTGTGCCAGAAAATCACATTCAAATGATTTCCTCTTCAGTCTGGATATCGTTTTTAATAGGATTAAATGGTTCAATTCCTTGGTATTTTTTCTCAATCACATTAACTTGTAACGATTATAGCAACGTCTTCTTGTTCATCATGAAACAAGTTTTTATCAAGTTTTATAATTTTTGTCCATCTGTGCCAGAAAATCACATTCAAATGATTTTCTCCTGTCTGGATATCGTTTTCAATAAGATTAAATGCTTCAAATCTCTTAGTATTTCTTCTCAATCATATTAACTTGTGACGAATATAGCATCGTCTTCTAGTTTATCATGAAACAAGTTTTTATCAAGTATTATAATCTTTTGTCCATTTGTGCCTGAAATGGACATTTCAATGATTTTCTCTTCAGTCTAGATATTGTTTACATCAATAAGATCAAACGGTTCAACTTAAAAATAGAATTTTCATTATTCAAAGACTAGTTTTATCCAAGATGCCCTTGGAATTCTTCAGGCTGGTCGAACACAAGTGCAAGTGGCCAATGTGTGATTTCAAGAGGTAGAATGCTATTTGTGGCTACCATACGGAGAAATTTGAATGTCATGAGGTTCAAATGTGAAGGACCAATCAAGAAACCAAAATTGACACTAGCCATAATCAAGAAGCGGTTGAACAGGGCCAATTTGCATAAAACACTTTCTCCTGAAACTGGCAGACAGTACGTGATTGAAAATGATTTTTGTCATACTTTACAATGGTTATTGCACATTTGCAGGTCGTGTAGTAAAAAGAACTAAGCATCTTATATCTGGAAGGTTTGGGAAGGCTTTGTGGAGGGAACCATGCGACGAAACCAATACAAAAGGGTTCTTCAGACCAAATTGATGCCATAGATCAACGAATGGTTTGGAGGTGGGCGTAAAGTTTTCATGCAAGATAGGAAGTCCTATGAAACTGCTAAAAACGTGAAAAAATTCTTGGGGAAGGAAAAAATACCAATCGAGAATGTCTGGGAGTACCTTAAACGGAAATAAGCATTCCCAGAAGTGTGAATGCACTATTGAAAGCTAGAGGCGGTTTGATTAAATATTAATATTTTAATACTTCTTTCATATATCGAATTCTTTCCAATAATAAATATGTAGAAAAGAAAAAACTTCATTTTAATGCCATTAACACATGGTTAGTCATGCTAATAGTACCTTAGACACGGAAAAAACTAATATTTGTTGAGTGGGTCTAAAGTAATAAGCAGAGAATGTACACTTTGTACTTTGATGAAGTCTGTTTAAGTATGGACGAAACATAAGATAGTATCGATAAAACAAAGCAGAAAAAGACATACAGAGTGTCCCAACGAAAATTTGACCCCCCCAGAACTCAGAAACGAAGAATTTTCCAAGATTTTAAAAGACTTCTGTTTTGAGGGGGACGAATTTCCATCATGAGTTTGCTCCGAACATCCAGAAAAAATGTTCCTTATAATTACTTACAGATCTGGGGTATTTGAATGTATTGGGTTTCTATTCGAGTTAGGATGTTTTTTTCGGAACAATGTCGCCATAGGAATTCTTTCTCTCTAATACAAGCCTTGAAAATTATTTTTGGATTCTTTAAAACTATTAGGTTCTTGAGTTTGGTCAGTTCAACATCACCTTTTGACGGTAAGTTCAATATTACATTATTTCGTGAATAGTGAACCGATTTTAAAAATTTTTAAGTGATTTGTGTAAAGAACATACAAATTATGAACGTTCGAACGAATTTCCTTCAAGTTTTATTTTTTTTAATGAAGAGTTACCAATGAAGAGATTCTTAGCATCCCATGAAATTAATTTAGTATTATATTGTTAGGATATTTAAATTGAAATTAATTACTTTATTAGTTTCATAAGTATTTTCTTATATGATAAAATAATAAGAAGAGAATTTTTTTACTTGATAGAAGGATTATTACGAAATTCAAATATCAAAATGAATTTATTCCGCAATAGTCCTATAAATTTTAATTCCAACAAATTCAACGTCTTATAAGCACTGCTTATATTTAATAGACATATAAAATCAAAACTCCTTATATAATATCAAATGGAATAAAAACAGTCCAACAAATATAAATTGTCAATAGAAATTAATAAATAAATATTTGGGGGAGAAATTTTGTTTCGGTATATATTTATGAAAACTAAATGCTTTTCAAAAATGCAAAACAAATTCACACAAAGCTTTGTGTGTTTTTGTGATGAACATGAAACATAGAATACCTTGGAATTTTAAAGGTCTCTAATTTTAGTATTCGTTCGACAAACATACCACGAGGTCTTAGGGGTAAGTTATTTATTGTTAATTCATTTTATTTTTTAAATGTGATGATGGACTGACGAAGACCTAATTTTGATTTATAATTGTTTTTTCAGGATGTGCTACATGTTTTGAGAGATTTTTGAAGTAACTGATTTGAATATTGAAATATATTAAATATTTCAAATGAATCAGTTTTGGAGAAGTTCTTAAATAAAAGATCAGAAACAAATTTTGTCTCCCTCAAATATTTATTTATTAATTTTGATGGACAAAATATATTCGTTGGATTTTTTTATTCCATTTGATATTATATAATGATTTTTGAATTTATATGTCTATTTGATATAAGCAGTGCTTATAAGAGGTTAATTTAATTCTTAAAGTTTTTTGAATGAAATTTTTTTAAATTTATAGGAGGTTAACAGTATAAATCTGTTAGTCTTCTACAATTTTAATTTCAAAAAAATTTTTATTCAAAAGACTTTCAGAATTTTAAATTAATGTCTACAATAAGCACCGCTTATATTTAATAGAAGTATATAATCAAAACTCAATATATAATGTCAAATGGAATAAATAAACCAACAGATATAATCCGTTAGAATTTTTCCAGATAAATAGGTATAGTGAAATAAATAAATAGGTAAATAGATAAATAGGTAACTCTACTAGCAAGCAGATATGAACAATTTATTTGTCTTGAAAGTTTTGTAATACCCCTATTAAAATTTTTATTAATAAACAAAATTCACTGTTTTATTATGAAAATATTTCTTTAAAACAATTTAGTTTGTTAAAATTTATTTTAACATTTAAAGTCAATAAAATATATTGAGTGTTGATTATATACGTCTATTAATTATAAGCGGTGCTTATTGTAGACATTTATTTAATTCTAAAAGTTTTTTGAATAAAAATTTTTTTGAAATTAAAATTGTAGAAGACTAACAGATTAAATCTGTTTTGGTATTCAAATTTTGTTATATTTCTTCTATCAAGTAAAAAGCCTTTTCCTATTTTATTTTATGCATAATATATAATTATATTTATGCTTTAATAAATCTCATTATGGAATGTCGATGGTTTAAAGATAACCTTATAATACCTTACACTTTTCTGTGATTTTGTTAAGAACATAGACTATCTTGAATTTTAAAGTTAGTCTGTTTAAAGCAATTTATCCTGTTAACACGTGGAGGTAAGATATAGTGATAGTTATTTGATTTTGATATTTGGAATATTATTTAGAGCCGATGAAGAGATTATTAGAATTATAATTGTTTTTTGAAGATATAGTGCATGTTTTAAGAGATTTTTTAATTAACTTATTTGAATATTTAAATATATTAAATATTTCAAATGAATTATATTTTTTGAGAAAACCTTAAGTTGTGTTCATGTTTTTGAAAAGCAATTGCTGTTCATAATGGTAAGACCAGAAACAAAATTTTGTCTCCTTTAAATATTTATTTATTAATTTTAATGACTTTTTTATATCTGTTGGTTTATTTATTCCATTTGACATTATATATTGAGTTTTGATTATATACGTTTATTAAATATAAGCGGTGCTGATTGTAGACATTAATTTAATTCTGAAAGTTTTTTGAATAAAATTTTTTTGAAATTGAAATTGTAGAAGACTAACAGATTAAATCTGTTTTGATATTCAAAATTTGTTATATTTCTTTTATCAAGTAAAAGGCCTTTTTCTATTTTAGGTTTTCTTATATTATTACGAATCGTTCTCAATCGAGCACAAGTTTTCCTATAATAAAATAATGAAAATATACAAAACTCACAGTAACTAGATGCTACTTATTCGAATGGTGTTGCAAACAATTGAAATTCATTTAACTATTAATGCGCCAAAGCACATTTATTGCTTTTGGTTCGCTCACTGAGGTTGAAAATGACAAACTGAAAATCTGCATTTGGGGAATATCAAACACGTGTAACGTGTAACGTCAAGGTCAAGGCGGCGAGGAGCTAGGTGGCCGAACATCGCCAAAAAAAATTACGAAAACTAGCGGAATAGTCCATAAATGTCGTTTCCGCATTGAATAAACAGAAAATCCCGTTTGGCTAGTGCGTCCACTTTTCGAAACAATATTCGACTAGTTTTGCAAATTAGGAGCGCTTTAAAAGGGCGATCACTCAGGTTCGACCATCACTTAGGCGCGCATTCTCGCTAAAATCGAGCAGTATGTCCCTTACAAGCAACGAGATTGAGTTCCCTCCAAAAAGTTACAAAACGTTGGATGAATTATTACTCCCAGAAAACGAGACATTGAGACATGTCGACGTAGACTCCATAACTGTGATCCACGATAGTGTCCACACATCTGTGGAGGGTAGCAAGGTTAGTAAAATTAAAATATTTTATTTTCCCCACGGTTGCTCACTTTTTGAAATTAAAAAAAAAAACCTAAAAAAAGTGAACATTTGAAATTTTTTCATTAAATATTAATATTGCTAATCGCAGGAGTGTAGTTATGAAGTGTTAAAGGGGGTTACCACTCACGATAAAGGGGAGAAATTGAAAAATCAAATGATATTTCAAGTGAAATTATTCTAATTTCCAGATATTTGTTATAAATATAACAATGAATTCGCTGTCACAGAAGCACAGTTGGATTTTTTACATTTCCAATAATTAAACTCATATCGGAAATATATTAATGTATAATAGATGTATATAATTCAAATGAAGTTCAAAAAACGGAACTAACATTAAATAATCAAATAATTACTATAATTAATCTTATGATATGTAGTAATCCTTTCAGGAATAATTTTTCATTTCAATCAAAAATTAATGCTATTTTATGATTTTTAACTGATATATCAATACCAGATTATTGTTATCATTAATGGATTTTTTTTCAGTAATATTTAGCTCGGAAATCTAATTTTCTAGATTAATTTAATTTCCCGCACGGTTTTTTACTTTTTGAAATTAATGAAAAAAAAAAAAACTCTAGAAGATTTAGACGCATATTTTTTCAGTAATATTCAGCTCGGAAATGTAATTTTCTAGATTGATTTAATTTTCCTCACGGTTTTTTACTTTTTGAAATTAATGAAAAAAAAAACTCTAGAAGATTTAGATATTTAAAAATTTTTTTGAATGATACTAATCAGATAGTGATGTATTTATAAAGCGCTAAAGGGGGTAACCACCCACGTTTAAGGGGGGAAAATTAACAATCAAATGGTATTTTACAAGATTTTTTTCTAACTTTCAGAAATTTATTATGAATATATCAATTGTTTCACCATCACAGAAGCATAGTTAGATTTTTTACATTTTAAATAATGAAACTAATTTGGGAAATACAATCATTTTATACTGCTATATGTGAAAAACTTAAATGAAATCTATATTAATTCCAAAATTGGGTTTACTAGAAATTATGGTTAAAAAAATAATTAAAAGCAAGGAACTGTTTAATCTCAAATGATTAATTGATGAGAATCCTTATTTGATGAGTTTATTCTGATTTTCACAAATTTTTATTGTTATTATAATACATCAATTGTTTCGCTAACACGGTAGCATCTTCAGGTAGGTGGTATCTTACACTTTCAAGTAATTTATGAAATAACAATAAAAGTTTGTGTGAATCAGAATAACCTTATTTAATATTGTTTTTATCTCTTTGTTTATTAAGTGAAATTCCAATTTTATTTTGTTTTTTCATTTATAGTTCTTTCACCAAGAAGGTGAAGGAAAAACTTTTATTTTCAATATACAAAATTTCGAAATTTTGATTAAAGTCATATTCTGCTTCTGATAAATAGGTTTGCATCAATTGAATTAGTTTTTCAGTTGAGGAAACCTTTTCAACGTTCTTGAATATTTTTTTGGAAAGTTCTTCCAGTCTGTCCAATGTAAACTTTTCGGTAATCACCACAAACTAGCTTATAAACTTCTGATTTATCATCTTTTGATGTAATATATTTATTGTTTTCACGGAATTTACAAGGATATAAATTCATTTTAATTGAGGTTCTCAAATTATATCTAATCGTAAGATATGAAGCAATCCGCCACAGAAGCATAGTTAGATTTTTTGCATTTTAAATAACTAAACTAATATGAGAAATACAATCGTTTTATGATGCTATATGTGAAAAACTTAAATGAAATCTATGTTAATTCTAAAATCAGGGTTTACTAGAAATTATGGTTAAAAAAATAATTAAAAGCAAGGAACTGTTTACATCTCAAATGTTTAATTGATGAAAATCTTTATTTAATAAGTTTATTCTGATTTGCACAAATTTTTATTGTTATTATAATACAACAATTGTTTCGCTACTACGGTAGCATCTTCAGGTAGGTGGTATCTTACACTTTCAAGTAATTTATGAAATAACAATAAAAGTTTGTGTGAATCAGAATAACCTTATTTAATATTGTTTTTATCTCTTTGTTCATTAAGTGAAATTATTTTGTTTTTTCATTTATAGTTCTTTCACCAAGAAGGTGAAGGAAAAACTTTTATTTTCAATATACAAAATTTCGAAATTTTGATTAAAGTCATATCCTGCTTCTGATAAACGGTTTGCATCAATTGAATTAGTTTTTTAGTTGAGGAAACCTTTTCAACGTTCTTATTTTTTTGGAAAGTTCTTCCAGTCTGTCCAATGTAAACTTTTCGATTATCACCACAAACTAGCTTATTAACTTCTGATTTATCATCTTTTGATGTAATATATTCATTGTTTTCACCGAATTTACTAGGATATAAATTTATTTTAATTGAGGTTCTTAAATTATATTTAATCGTAAGATATGAAGCAATCCTCTCAAAAATACCTTTTGTATATTTCAGTCAATTTTTAAATTTTTTAAATTTTTTTGATATTCAAAATATACTTAAATCTCTCTTTAAGAAGGAGGATAGCGAATTCGATGCTATTATATGATTTTTATTTATCAACAACTTATTTATCAATAATGGATTTTTGTCCTTATTACTGGCAATTTATTTAATAATATTCAGTTCGGAAATATAATTTTCTTGATTCGGCGTTTAAGTGAGTTTGTGAAATATTGAAAATTGATATGCATTGTTTGATTTGCCATTGGTTTAATCGAGAAAATTTAAGTAGTTTTCAGATTCAGTTTCCATGGCGAATAAATTGTTATATTCATGATAAATATGTGGACACTAGATTGAGCTCATTTAATATATTATTTTAAATGGATTTTCACTCAGTTAAGATTGATTCAATTAAATATTTCGAAATCATATAAATGAAATAACTATATTTCAAATGAAGATTTTAAATAAATTTTAGTTCCAAAATATCTTGTATAATTTAAAAATTAGTCAATATTAAACTGAAATTTTTCCAATCTTAGAAGTGCTGTTTCTATGAATGCGATAATAATTACAATTTTTAATATAAATTAATTCTACATACGTTGCCGAAAATTCTCAGATATGGATAAAATATACTTCTAAGATTATATTTCTATTGTATTAGCTTTGATTCTATTAGTCTTAATTTTTTGTCAATTTTAATCATCAAACATTGAGCTTTATCAAATATTATTTAAATTTTTCGAATATTCAATTAATTATAACAATTGTTTGGTTACGCAAAAGCATAATAACGTCTTACATTACATTTAGCTTAATTAGATATAAATTTTAACAAACTAAATTCGTTTAAAGAAATATTTCCATAATAAAACAGTGAATTTTGTTTATTAATAGAAATTTGAATAGGGGTATCAAAAATTTCTCAAGATAAATAGATTGTTCACATCTGCCTGCCATTAGAGTTAAATTTCAATTTCACTTTATCTATTTATTTGGAAAAATTCTAACGGATTCAGGATCTAACCTCTGTTATCAATTTTAAAAGTTATGAATGAAGTTTATTTCATGTTTTTCTAATATTTCTTGAATAAGTAAAAATTTTTTAAAATTTTCTGATGCTCTTTTTTAACATATTCTACCTGTTTGTCCCATGTAAACCTTTCAGCAATCATAATCATGAATTCCCTATTTGTTATTGTTTTTAAAGTATTTAAAAAGATTTGAATTAGTTCTCAAATTCTGCTCTCTACAAGATGTGCAGCAATTTTCTCATTAATATTTTCAGAATAATTCATGGAAAATTATTTCAAGTTTCCTTCTGAATTCAGATATACAATTTTCGAAGTCTTTTCAATAATTTTTACTCATAGAGAATTTATATATCAATATTAGAGTATAATAATGATTTGAACCATTTGTAAAATGATATTAAGTTTTTAGGTATAATATATTTACTGGATTCTTGACTAGTCGTGAATCGCACTATTAAATGCTAATAATATGCCCGATTTTTATATTATTTTCCATTAATTGAAATAAATTATTTTAAGAAGAACATTTCAGAAGGCCTTTTTTTCAATTCGATTGTTAAGTACAGACTTCAAAATTTCTTAGATGTCAGAATTTCTTTCTCAACTCGATTGAAAGGTTCATTAATTGGGAAATTATTATTATTATATTCACCCAAATATCCAGAACTACTTGACTAAAAATCAGTCGATATCTTTTCCTATTTGTTGAATTTGTAATTTAACCAACAATAAATTTGGACATTGAATTTGAGTATTTCATTGTTCCGAAGCAAAATTTTCTATTGCATAATTTTCTGATTTGATTAGCAGTTGAATACAGGTAGTTATTAAATATTCATCATAGGAATAATACCAATTTGTGTGCAAATTTTACAATTCCTTTCTATCAAAGAGTTGTTTGCATCATTCGATGTCTTTTTCATTTGAATTTTTTTTGAACTTGATATCTATTGACGTAAAATTTTTCAGTAGAAACTGGAAGTGCGCATAGAGAATGGAATTTTCTTTATTTTATAGTTCACACGAGTGTTTCCTTTTATCAAAAAAGAATTCATTCATTGTATTATAATTTGATTTAGAGATGCAAATTGTTAGGTATAATGATGCAAAATTTTATATCACGCATTATGAAAATTAGAATAAAACAGGCGATTTTACAGGATATGATTTTAATTCTGTACTCAAGGCATTCTATGCAAAAAAAATTTAAAATATTAATATGTAACACTATATCATTGAACGAAAGGAATCTTTATTTTGTTAACAATACCATGTAAACTATTCGATCGACAAATATGACAAATTACAATTTTTTTCAAGAATAACTTAAAACTTAAAAATAATATGTATGATGACGATAAATTCAAAATTTATAGTTGAATTATTTATTAGGAAGTTTACAGAAAAAAATTCAAGAATGTAGAAGAACATCTTAACAGCCAACCCAATCATAAAATAATTGGATTTAAGCATATATTAATACATACATACTACTCTGTCAAGAAAGTACCGGGAATTTTCAATTAAAACAACATTTTTACATTTAATCGACAAAATTTATTGGGTCGCCTTCAAAATAGGCTCCATTTGCTCCAATACATCTATGCTAACGGCACTTCCAATTATCGAAACATTTTTTATAGGCGCTTTCCGGGATGGACTTTAGCTCTCGCGCCGAATTTTGTTTTATGGCTTCAATCGACTCAAAACGGGTGCCACGAAGGGGCAATTTTAGTTTTGGGAAGAGGAAAAAGTCGCAGGAAGCCAAATCCGGTGAATACGGTGGTTGCTGAAGCACGTTTGTTGAGTTTTTGGTGAGAAAGTCAGTCACAATCGTAGTTCGGTGAGAAGGCGCGTTATCGACATGCAAAATCCATGAGTTGTTCGCCCACAAATTTGGCCGCTTCTTACGGATACGCTCACGCAAACGTTTCATAACGCCTAGGTAATACCCCTTGTTTACCGTCTGACCCTCTGGAACGAATTCGTAGTGCACCACGCCACGGATATCGAAGAAAACAATGAGCATCACCTTCATTTTCGAGCAGCTTTGGCGTGGTTTTTTCGGTTTCGGCTCATTTTTTGTCACCCATTCCGATGATTGCTGGCTTGTTTGCATATCGTACTCGTAGACCTTGGTCTCATCACCAGTTATAATGCGTTCCATGAATGTAGAATCGAAATTACAGCGATCCAGCATGTCTGAAGCAACCTGTTCGCGATGACGTTTTTGAAGAAAATTCAGGTCTTTCGGTACGAGTCATGCGGCCACCTTTCTCATGCCCAAAATATCAATCAAAATCGTACGTGCGGACTCGTGGGATATCTTAAGATCATGTGCTATCTCTCTCAAGCTGGTACGACGGTTTTTCAGCACCCTTTCCTTAATTTTATCGACGTTATCTTCGATCGAAGCCGTCGATGGGCCACCACTTCATGACCGTCCTTGAAGGCTCTGTACCACTGATATGCACGAGTTTTCGATAGAGCATTATCACCAAAGGCCTTTTGCAACATTTTCAATGCATCGGCACACGAAAATTCATTTGCAACACAAAACTTTAAACAAATTCTTTGCTCAACGTAATCACCCATAGTAAAAATCGGCACGCACTCTGACATCGACTGACTTAATCAGCTGCTTCAAATACACTAGTTGACAGATCCCGCTCAAGCTTGGCATAGTAATTAAGGACAGTGGTACCAACCTAGGAAAAAAAATTTTTACCTGCCTCATTGCCCCGCCAGATTTAAATCGATAATTCCCGGTACTTTCTTGACAGAATGTATATATATATATATATATATGTGTTTTCATATAATTATATAATAATAATACATAATTTTCCAAATTTTGTACGTTGAAAATAAAAGTTACACTTTGAATCTGTGAGAATTTCTAGAGATAAATAGGAATAATAAAATTAAAATTCTATTTCACGAACAAACATACTATATGTATGTGAATAATGTACTTCCTATGAATATTTTAGGATCCTTGTTGAAATGCACTCTATCAGGTGTAGAAGTATAAAACCGTTTTGTGTAAATTAACCTTGTGTTATTTAAAATGATTTTATTAAAAATAATCTGTATTGCTAATTATATATTTTACCGACGTCTCCGACAGAATATGAACTTAAAAAAAATTCTTCTCTTGAATCGAATTGATAATAAAACGTTGTTGAAATTTTCTTGGTCTAATGGCGTGGAATTCATTGTACATACTTTTTTATGAGACAGATGAAAAAATAACATAATAAATAAATTTATATGCAAAATTTTTAGTTTTATATTCTGTGTGACAAATATATCGTTTTCTTTTACAGATCGTTGAATGGTTTAATGGAAAATCAGTATTTTTAACTGGAGGTACTGGTTTCATAGGAAAACTCATAACAGAAAAAATACTGAGGACCTGTGCAGGCATAGAAACATTCTATGTCCTGATAAGGGCCAAAAAAGGAAAGAATGAAGACAAGAGACTGGATGAAACATATGACAATGAAGTGAGAAAATTTAAATAGTGAAATTTTTGTTGAGATCTCAAACTAAGAAAAATCTTTGAAAGTACAGATAAAATGTAACGTGTTTCAGCCTATAATTTAATATTTGAATTAATTTTAGTGACATGTAAATTACATTTATTCACATATTTTGAATATTCAAATAGAACTTACAACTTTTAATTGGAAAAAAATCAAAGCAAAATTTAAAAAAATTAAATACGAATGCCTTAGAAGTATTGTTTCTATTTATGTGACATATGGAATTCTTAAACATCACGCAACTCTCAAAAACATGAATCTACAGAAAACATAAAATATTGTCCGAATAATTTCAAATGAAGTTATTCTGATTTTTCCAATTTTTATTGTTATGTTTACAACAATTGTTTCGCTATCACAGTAGCATCGTCAGGCAGGTTTACATTTCGAATAACTGAATGATGATGCTATTGTGATAGCGAAACAATTGGTGTAAACATAACAATGAAAATTGCGAAAATCAGAATAACCTTATTTAAATATTATTTAATATGGATTTTCACCAAGTAAGGACTGATTCAATTCAATATATTATATGTAGCTGGAAGAAGGAAAAAATGTAGGAAATGTAAAATAATGAAATTTACAAATTTATTGCTAAGTTTGTATGATAATACCTAGATATTCATTTTTTCCACTTTTTTTTAGATATTCGCCGAGCTATGGAAAGCGCAGCCAAAATTCAGACATAAAGTTGTACCGATAAAGGGGGATATTTCACTTCCTGCTTTAGGAATGAGCATTGAAGACAGGCAAAAATTAATTGAAAATGTAAGTACTCACTATGATATAAAGGAGGCAAAAATTATAACCTTAAAAGAGCGATTTCTTAAAAAAAAATATAATTTTCCTCGCCATTCGGATTAAATCTTAGCAAAATTTGAATATCAAAACAAATTTAATCTTCATTATAAAATAAAACACTTGTTTACATTTTCTACTTTATTTTTGGTATTGACGTACGTTTCGTCTTTGCTAGAAAGACTTCATCAGAATACGAAGTAACAGTTGTTGTACAATGAATTTATAAGATTTTTTACAGAAGGTGTACATGTGTTTTTAATTGTTCGTCGGGTTGGTTTTCTCAAAGAATATTCCCTTCAGAATCGTGTTCACTCGATCCCTTGTAAATATTGAATAGAGGGGTGTAATAAAAATCTATTTGTTCATTTACTAGGTTATTGCTGTTTTTATGTTTATTTATTTCGTAAATTTCCCATAAGTTCAATTTTAGACCTCTATTTTCAACATGTAGAATTTCTATTTCTTTTGTGAAAGAATGGTTATTTTCAAGAAGGTGTTTAGCATAATGTGAATCTTTTTTATTTTTATCGAAACTTCTTTTATGTTCTGTTAGGCGTGTACCGAAATTTCTACCTGTTCTACCAATATAAATCTTTGGGCAATCTGGGCAAGTGAGTTTGTATACACCTGATAATTGAAGTTTATCCATATTGTTTTTATTGTTTTTGATGTATTTGCTAATAGGATTGTTTGTCTTGAAAGAGACTTTAATATTTTCTTTTTTGAGTAGGTTTTTTAGTTGAATACTAATGTTTCCGAGATATGTGAGGCTAACGTATTTGTGTTCAGATAGATCAGATGTTACTGGATAAATTTCTTTTAATGAGTTTTTCTGTATACGTTGGTTAATCAAATTATCTATTAGAGATGTATTATATCCATTGTTGTAATTAAACAAATAGCTTACAACAATGGATATAATACATCTCTAATAGATAATTTAATTAACCAACGTATACACAAAAACACAATAAAAGAAATTTATCCAGTAACATCTGATCTATCTGAACACAAATACGTTAGCCTCACATATCTCGGAAACATTAGTATTCAACTAAAAAACCTACTCAAAAAAGAAAATATTAAAGTCTCTTTCAAGACAAACAATCCTATTAGCAAATACATCAAAAACAATAAAAACAGTATGGATAAACTTCAATTATCAGGTGTATACAAACTCACTTGCCCAGATTGCCCAAAGATTTATATTGGTAGAACAGGTAGAAATTTCGGTACACGCCTAACAGAACATAAAAGAAGTTTCGATAAAAATAAAAAAGATTCACATTATGCTAAACACCTTCTTGAAAATAACCATTCTTTCACAAAAGAAATAGAAATTCTACATGTTGAAAATAGAGGTCTAAAATTGAACTTATGGGAAATTTACGAAATAAATAAACATAAAAACAGCAATAACCTAGTAAATGAACAAATAGATTTTTATTACACCCCTCTATTCAATATTTACAAGGGATCGAGTGAACACGATTCTGAAGGGAATATTCTTTGAGAAAACCAACCCGACGAACAATTAAAAACACATGTACACCTTCTGTAAAAAATCTTATAAATTCATTGTACAAACAACTGTTACTTCGTATTCTGATGAAGTCTTTCTAGCAAAGACGAAACGTACGTCAATACCAAAAATAAAGTAGAAAATGTAAACAAGTGTTTTATTTTATAATGACAATTACAACTGATTTCTACCAAGCAACGGCCCAATCTATCACAAATTTAATCTGTTAATTTTCTATAATTTTAATTTGAAAAAATTTTCTTCGAAAACTTTTAGAATTAAATTACTGTCTCATAAGCCCAGCTTATATTTAATAGACGTATAAAATTAAAACTCAATATATAATATCAAATGGAATAAATAACCCAAGAAATATAAATATTTGAATTCAAATATTCATTTATTAATTTTAATCGACAATTTATATTTGTTGGATTATTTATTCCAATTGAAATTATATATTGAGTTTTGATTTTATACGTCTATTAAATATAAGCTGTGCTTATAAGACATTAATTTAATTCTAAAAATTTTTGAATGAAATTTTTTAAAATTAAAATTATAGGAGACTGACAAATTAAATCTGTTAATTGATATTCAAATTTTGTAATATTTCTTCTATCAAGTAAAAACCTCTTCTTATTATTTCAAATCTTAGCAAATAAAAAAATACCGGTCAAAACTTGCATCCTTAATTGCTTGATTGTAATATTGCTATAAATCATCATAAATATTTTTATTTCATATTTTGAATGAAATTTATATCATTATGTCATCATGTAAATTGAATATTAGTTCGAAGGGAGTTTTCAAATACATTTTGCAAACATTAATTAGATCAATTCTCTGAAACCTCTACAAATTTCAATCTAAAAAATCTCTTGAAAACTTTCTGTAAATGATCAAATAAAAAATCTGAAAAACTCTGTTTGTTTTCATAGAAATATCCAATTATCATCACATGTGAATCTCAGATATTTCATTTAATTTAATACTGAAAAGTTTTTAAGAGATTTTGTAGATTATAAGAGACATATACTTGAAACTTTTGGGGTAGGTTTGAGGTTTGAATATCATGGTTGAGCGTTACTGGGCAAAATCAGTTCAATGATAAACTTTCTACAAGCTAAATTTGTACTACAAATGAATAAAAACCGAAATAAGCCTACCACAAGACATGGAACAACAATCGATGCAGTTTTTTTCTAAATATCTTTGTAATTTTCATTCGAAAACATATTTATCTTATTTCTTATAACATAAGCCTATTGTCTCGGTCTTACAATCAACCATAGCAATGACTGATGTATCCGATAATGAAAATAATGAATAAAGAAAAAAAATCCCTTCAAAATATTAATTTATCAATGAAAACCCATAATAAATTTAAATATTTGTAGAAATTTAATATATGTATGTAAAAAAAAGATAGGAATCATCCTCATTCAGTTTCTTCTACGGAATAAACCATTTTGATTCTACTACAAATTTACAATCGCTTTGACACACTTGTAACGTTCTTAAAAATTCAATAGACTAAGGTAAATCAAAAACATGGTCCGTCTCCTTTTTTGGACAAGAAATTAATACTTTTTTTGGACAAAAAATTAACAACATAACTACCAAATACCTTTGAAATGTGTGGGATACGAATAATATTCTCGAAATAAACTCCACATTGCCTTTTTCGCTATTTTCGCTGTTATTTCATTATCCATAGATATTTTGAAGCGAAATTTTAGGGTCAGGTAGTACTCGATACGATCCTCGAAATTAGTTATCGCAACACATCCCTATTCAAAATCAAGGGGTTGTGCTCACCCCCCTTAGGGGGTTGAAGTTACGTGGATGAAAAAAGCGGAAAAGTTGTTCCCCCTCGAATCACAAATTGACAGGTCCAGGCGATTTTCCACATTTTCATTTTAAAGTCGGAAAATCGAGGTGTTAAGTTTTCTTTGGACGATTCTGTATATACATACATATAGATGGAACTTAAGAAGTTTTACTTCAGTCCTGTGGTCTAAAGCACATTCGTTTTTATCCATTTATAACCGATCAAAAATTCAAATATTAAATGGCTTACCCCTTAGAAGGAGAGGTACTCATAGTACTTGAAAGATCATAACAGAGTATAAATTTTCCCCAGATGAATATAAATAATTTTAAAATTTGATTCTTCGATTTTATTCTTTGTATTTGATTCATCCACATCACCATCAATTTCATCTACACATTATTTACAATAAATCAAACCAAAATCACTATACGTCTTCCATGTATTTATGACAAATTAAAATCTTCAGTTTACTTAAACATTAACTGCGTCAATATAATTAGTTGAGGCAAAATAGCCAAACAAACCACTTTATATTTTCGCAGAAGGAAACGTTAAGCATTATGAATTAAACATTCTAATATCGCGGATATTTGAAATAATAATTTCTGGTTCTGGTTTTCCAATATTATTGACTAAAAGTGGACGATCTTGAATGTAATCGATTCAGGGTATGCGAAATTTTATCCATGAGCTTACATAATTAATTCTTTTCGCATATTTTTAGAACTGCCTTATAATTTCGACGAAATCGATGTACTCTCGTGTTTCGAACCTAAAATTGTCTCAGAATTATACGTTGAACTTGATTATGAAATATTCCGTTTGAGAGGAGAATGAGTCGAATGAAACAACTTGAATACTCGATATCTGCAGGTAAAATTTTAGGCCAAACAGGTAAAACAATTTTAGGGGGGCTCACAATGAAAAAACTCTAGCGTCCTCATCCAGTGATGCCAGAAAGGAAAAGAAGTGATACTATTCTATGAATTTCACAAAATAGCTATTTAATATATGGTTTTTTCGAGGGGCGTCCGGGTCCCCCCTGGCTACGTGCCTGATGTGGGATAATGAGTTGAATATTTAAATAAAATATTGGCGAATTGTACACATCTGTTTGTTCGTTGACTAGGATTTGAATTTTATATGATACCCATTTTTATTTGGGGATTCTAACAGGTTTAAGGTGTATCTTTAATTATCAATATGTAAAATTTATAAATTTATATTGAAAGCATATCCTGTTTCTGATAAGTGATGTAAATGAATGGGATTATTCGTTCGGAAAGTTATTTCGTTTTTTTTTTGGAAAAATGAAAGACAATTTTGGTGTAATGAATAAATACTTTATTGAATTATATACTGGCCATTCTGGTCCATTTTTCTGGTAGTATCATGATTCCACGCTTATAAAATATTTGGTCTTTGCTGGCAAAAAACTGATCCAGGTGATTTTTGACCTCTTCATTTGAAGTAAAGGTTTTACCGTCCAAAAAATGTTGTAATAACCGGAACAAATAATAATCCAAAGGTGCCAGATCTGAAGAATATGGTGGCTGTGGCAGTGTATCCCATTCTAGCTCTAAAAGCTTTTGGCCAGTGATCAAACTTGTATGATGTGGAACACTAAACCTTTTCTGTTGATTAATTCTGCCCTTTTTTGTTGAATTCCATCATTTGTCCAGCTGATGACAGTAGACTTCCGAAATAATTGTTGTGTTATCCGGTAAAAGCTCAACAAAAAAAAACGATTCCTTTCAAATCCCAACAAACAGACAGCATCGCCTTTTTTTGAAGGATATTGTCTTTCGAAATGCTTTGAGCCGGTTCATCTTTTTTGCTCCATGATCTCTTGCATTCGATCTTTTTTCGTTCAAAGTAATGATATGCTTCAAAAATGGATCATTTTCGTGACTTTTGAGAAGCGAATCACAGAACAAATTTAGGTTTGAAATATTTCAACTTTTCGTTATTTTTTTAGCCATGACATTATGGCAGAGGACAAGCAGCCAGCACAAAAGTTTATATGTCATTCGAAAGCACACTAAATGGGGTATTTTTGCTGAAAAAAAACATGTCCGTAATTGATAAGTTTTCATCGATAAAACCCTTGGAAAAATATGACTGATTTTGTTCACTTAAGAATCGTGATATTCATCTCCTCATCACGCCCGGAATAAGAATTTTTTGGGCACACAGAACTTCTTATCTTGTAGGAAATTTAATGCTGTTTCCAGATATGTGGTCTAATTTGATGAGGTTACAAGAATAACTGAAGTATCATTGATTTTATACCAAAACTTGAATATTTTGTGAAATGAATGAATGTTAAATTGAAGAATAACCATCAACGTTTCGATCATGTGTTATATGACATTTTTTGACGCAAATAATTTGTATGATTTCCCCTTGAAGTTTGACCCTTTTAAAAGTAGACACCCTGAATACTTGCGACACTTGAAATTCTACAGTCATGAACAGTTAAGTATGATTTTAGATTGAAATAATTTTGTTCGTTATTGAAATAATAATAAAATATAAATATTATTAGCTGTTTTAATATTTTGTTCAGTAATATCAACATTATAATTTGGCCAAAAAGATACCGCGCTATTGCCTAGAATAAGCACGCAAAAATTAATTATTTGCGATTCAATTTCTGCAAATACATTGCATAATATGCATCAATCATGTCACTTATATATCTAAACCAAGAATTATCATGACATTTCAATTAATAATTTAATATTTACAGATATATTCTGTTAGCCTTCTACATATTTAATTTCAAAAAATTATATTTAATGTCATAACTTCAGGAATTTTATTAATGTCACATAAGTACCACTTACATAAAACGACATATGAAATAAAAATTCATTATAAGACATCCAATTGATATAACAAAATCCAATAAATATGAATTGTTGACAAAAATATTATAAATTGAATATTTTGAGTATTATAATGAATGTTTATTTTATCTGTCGTTTGATTAAGTGGTACTTATATGACTTTAATTTAATTCCTGAAGTTATAATATTAAATATAATTTTTTGAAATTAAATATGTAGAAGGCTAACACAATATATCTGTGAATATTGAAATATTTAAATAATTTTATATACCTTCTATGAAGCATAAACCCCGATTTATTTTATTTTATTTCAGTTAACTTTTGGCAAACCAAATTTTTCAGGCAAAATATTCCGGTAAAATTCAAATGGCAAATTTTGAATAAGTTATGAATTCCTGAATGACATTTTCATTTGAATAATAGATTTGCATTTGATGCTTGTATGCATACTTAATGAGAATAGTTTTTTAAATAATCTATTAATTAGTACTGGCATAAATTAAAGTTACTTCTCCTAGGATTAGCATAATTTCAGATCATATTTTTTGTAACAATTAAGATCTATTAAGGACAAGGAAATAAAATAATGAATTTCTAGGTCAATGTCATCATCCACGGAGCTGCAACCGTCCGTTTCGATGAAAAATTACGTCTTGCAGCGGCAACTAACGTTTCTGGTACAAGGGAGATCATGTATTTGGCACAGCAATGCAAAAAATTGGTTTCTTTAGTGCACGTTAGCACCGCATACTGTTACTGTATGAACAAGGAGATAAAAGAAGAATTTTACAACCCTGGCATGCTGACAGAACCCTTCTTGAAGATGGTCGAGACCAACGGAGACAAATTTCTTGATAGAAATCAGGAGGCGTGAGTTGAATCAATGGACTAACATGTTTCGGATCGTTGGATTTAGCTCAAATATGCACCGTTTCATTCTTTAATTTGTTGCCATTTTAAAGGTATCGGGTGTTTCTTTTAGAGTGATAGAACTTTCGATAAGGATAACTGTGATTTGACAGAAGCTAGAAGCCATATTGTTTTGACATTTCTGTTCAGTAAGCATTGAAAAAATTATCATGGAAAGACTCACGCCGCAACAACGTTTACAAATTGTTGAAAATTATTTTCAAATTCAGTGTTCTATTCGCCAAACTTTTAGAGCACTTCTTGAAATTTATGGTTTACATAATCGTCCATCAGAGCAGCTTATTCGTCGAACTATCGATAGATTTCGGACAACATTTTCTCTACTCGATGCAACAACAACAACAACAAAACAAAGAACTGTACGTACAGGAGAAAATATAGCTGCTATAAGTCATAGTATTAATGATGATCCAGATAAAGCCACTTGACCATAATAAGCGTCGTTTGTTTGATGATTGGGCCCTAGAAGAGCTTGAAGTTGATCTACTTTTTTATCGTAAAACTGTGTTTAGTGATGAAGCTCATTTCTGGTTGAACGGCTATGTAAACAAGCAAAATTGACGTATATGGAGTGAGAACAATCCTCAAGAAGTTCTGCAGGTTCCATGTATGGTATGCTTTACACGCTAGAGGCATCATCGGTCCATATTTCTTCAAAAAGGAAGCTGGAGCTAATGTTACAGTGAATGGTGGTCGTTACAGATCGATGATCAATGATTATTTGTTTCAAAACTTGAATGGTATCGACCCAGAAGTGTTTTGGTTCCAACAAGATGGTGCTACACCTCATGCTGCTACCGTAACATTTGATTTATTGACAGAAAGATTTGGCGATAACATTATTTCGAGGAATGGTCCAATTAATTGGCCTCCAAGATCATGCGACTTAACTCCGCTGGATTATTTTCTTTGGGGTTATGTCAAGTCATTGGTTTATGCTGATAAACCAGAAATAATACACGGTTTGGAAGCCAACATAACTCGTGTTCTTGATGAAATAAGGCCAGAATTACTCGAAAAAGTGGTCCAAAATTGGTCTGGTCGAATGCGATTTCTCAGAGCTAGTCGTGGTGGACATATGCTGGATTTCATTTCGAAAACATAAATTTCATAAAATTATCTTTCAAATAAAAAAAATTGGCTTGAATCTTAATTTAAATGTGTTTTATTTCAATTTGAAGTTCTATCACTCTAAAAAAAACACGCTTCTCTCATAGAAGTCTTAGATCGATCACTTCAGCCTAACCTATTAATATGAAGTATTCTTGGTTTATTTTTTGAATATTCGATTAACCGCTTTGACTTTTCTAAATAGTAAGATTTTTGTGGGCTGTTCAAGCAACGATTGCTCGGGATTTTTCGACTCTTATCCTGTAGTTTGGATGCTGTTTGCCCTGTACAGTACCTTTATTAGACCTAAGAAATATCAGTTTTTCAATGGCAAAGCTTATATCGTCAAACGAAAATGTCCTGAACTAGTGCTGTTCAATCAAGTACGGCATCGTTTCCGAAGGAAGTCTCTGCGATTGGATGAAGATTTTCCTCACCAACAGGAACATTCATGTATTCGTGGATGGCGTCGGTTCCCGTGAACGCTGGTATGCCCCAAGGCTCAGTGTTGTCTTCCTGATCCACATAAACGATCTACTCAGTACGACCGACCACCACATTGTGAGCTTCGCAGATGAAAGTATGGTAATGTCTTCTTTCACAAGTGATAAATCTTTGAGCACCTTTAAACCTCATCTTCATAGATGCCACCAAGTACATTCCTGAACGAAGGTATCAAAAATGTAAACGAGGAATGTGGTCAACGGAATCTGGTGCAATTCAATACTTCGAAGGCTCAAAAAACAACATTTCCTCAAAAAACTCAGTTTGTGACTTCTGACTTGATCATGACAAACCGGGTGCTTCAGCCAAGTGATTCCATGCATCGTCTTGACGTGACTGTCAACTCTTTGGACTGTTGTGATAGACATTGCGAAGTTTGCTCAAAATAAGGTCGGACATTTGTTAAAGGCTCGGAAATATTTCTCTGCAGATTAGTTTCTTCTACCGTACAAGGCCCAGATCAGAATTTTTCATGTGGTGAATGCACAGAATCCAACTTGTTGTGAACGTCGAAGAATAGTCAAATCTGGATCATCATTAACACTATGACTTACAGCAGCGATATTTTCTTCTGTACGTACAGTCCTTTGTCTTGTTGTTGTTGTTGCATCGAGTAGAGAAAATGTTGTCCGAAATCTATCGATAGTTCGACGAATAAGCTGCTCTGATGGACGATTATGTAAACCATAATTTCACGAAGTGCTCTATAAGTTTGGCGAATACAACATTGATTTTGAAAATAAATTTCAACAATTTGTAAACGTTGTGGCGACGTGAGTCTTTCCATGATAATTAGTCAATGTTTACTGAATAGAAATGTCAAAACAACATGGCTTCTACCTTCTGTCAAATGACAGTTATCCGATACAGGATACGTGAAATTTTTTATTTGGCAATTATTTTATTCAAAATCTTTTTATGAACTTTTATTATACAATGTTCTGTTCTATTCTGGTGGCTTTTTGAAGGCTATATGATCCATCATTTCCTACTTTTTTGTTGTACCTCCAAAACTTGCTTGTCCCAGTTTTAGATTACGCTAATGTGATATCTAACTTTTTCTTTCTACACATTTAGAATCCTCAGAGGATGGCCAAATACGTATACGTTTACAAAGGCTATAGCAGAATATACAGTCAGAAAAATGGCGGGTGATATACCTACAGCTATTTGCAGGCCATCAATTGGTAAGTCATATCAACTAACATCTTTCGAATATTGGAAGGTTTTAGCCGTTACCATTTGGTAATTAATTATAATAGAGAATTATTCGAATTATTGTCTTTTACACTCAAAAATATCCAAAACATATTTTTGGGATCCCAATTTCGAAGTATTTCTTCATTTCGGACAAGTGAAAACTAATGTCAATACTTAGAACTCGTTAGGAGCACTGACGTGGAGTCAAGAGCTTTTGCTCACTTGTTCATATCAGCTACATTCCTCACGAAATTTTGCATTAGCCTTTGTGTCATTGTTTCACATCTAAATCTCAAATTTGAACTCGATCGGATCCGTCCATTTGTCCATGAAGATTGAAATTTTAGATGAGAATAACTCAGGAACCATTTCATCCATTTTTGAACGTGACCGATATATCAACGTAATTGATATATTCAGACTCCAAATCTACTCGGAAATTTGTTGGAAATGTTGGAAATTTGACCCAAAACCTCCTGAAAAATTTCAAGTCACTAGCTCTTTCAAAAAAAGTGTTTACAGTGGACAGAGTTACCTTCGATCTTGGATTCTTTATCAGTGAGTCCAACCTAGTCGTTTGAGACAATTTTCGGCTCAAAACAAAAGAACGATAGGTACTCGTATCAAGAATAAATACAAGTTTACAAAATAATTTAAAATGCCAGTCGATACTTGATAAAAGCAATTTAAATAACTTTAAATACAGAATAATATCTTGAAAATTCTACAATATGTATTGAACTTTAAATACTGAATAATATCAGAGTATCATTCACTATAAAAAATCTTTAAGTCTAAGAAAAAACTGTTTTCATTTTACGACATAAAAACGTATTAATACAACATACAAGGTGTCCCAACGAAAATGTAACCCTCCAGAACTCAGAAACGAAGAATTTTCGAAGATTTTAGAAAAACAGATCAACTGTTTTAAGGGGGACGAATGTTTATCATGAGTTTGTTCCGATAAAAGCAACACCATGAAGGTGGCAACCCCCAATATTTGGTTAGTTTGAAAGTTATTTATGTTCTCTGCACAACACACTTAAAATTTTCAAAATCAGTTCATTATTCACGAAATAATGTAATATTGAACTTACCGTCAAGAGGTGATCTTGAACAGAGAGTTGAACCACCCAAACTCAAGAACCTAAGAGTTTTGTAGAATCCAAAAATAATTTTTGAGTTCTGTATTAGGAATGAAGAATACCTATGATAATTGAACCAGAATTTCAACAGGTGACAAATTTGTTTCAATTCTCTCTTTAGATATGTAGGAAATTTAGATTCAAACAGATCATAAGAACAATACTGAACTGTTTCAGCCGTTATTATTTGGTAGTTGAACATAATTAAAACAAGTTGTAGAATTTACTATTTTTTACTACCAATAAATTGATATTTAACTCATTTAAACAATTGTCTGAAGATGGGATAGTTAATTCCCGAAACTCGAGTCACAATTAAATGTCTATAACATCAATTCATTGGTAGTAAAACATAGTAATAGTTCACATGATTTTTCAATATTCCACAAACCAACCTATACGGATTCTATTATACACAATAAATCAAATCATCCTCTAAATCAAAAATTATCAGCATTTAATTGTATGATCCATAGATTAGTTAATATTCCCATGAATCGAGAAAATTATATTTCAGAACTTAACATAATTAAACAAATAGCTTTTAATAATGAATATGATCCAAAGTTGATAGACAAATTATTGATGAAGAAAAATAATAAAATAGCTTTAAATATGGTGTTTCCTAATATAAAAGAAAATTTTAAATACATTTCCTTAAATTACACTAAAGGTATTTCTGAGAAAATTGCTACATACCTCAAAAATAAATATAATTTGAGAACTTCATTCAAAACTAATTTAAACTTGAGTAAATTTATCAAAAATAATAAAGACCACACACATAAGGATGATAAATCTGGGGTTTATAAGTTAACCTGCGGTGATTGCCCTAAAATTTACATAGGTCAAACTGGAAGAACGTTCCGTCATAGGATGTGTGAACATTTGAAGAGTTTCCTCAACAATAAAAGCAATTCCACATATTCCAACCATTTGTTAGAAACAGGACATAATTTCAACCATAACTTTGAAATTCTACATATAGAAAGCAAAAGTTATGCCTTAAATCTGTTAGAATCCCTAGAGATAAATAAACATAATAAAATTGGAATATTACTTAACGAACAAATAGATTTAAATAGCTCACCTCTGTTAAATATATTCAGATAAGCTGGAATTTGCAGGGACCCTTTTTTTGGGTTTTAGTGCCTAATAAAAATTTATTGTAGTTACTGTAATATAAATAGCCACGGATTTCGGAAACAAGCTTAGTTATTCAAAATGTGATCTTACCTGATGATGCTACTGTGATAGCGAAACAATTGTTGTGAGTTTAACAATAAAAATTTGTGAAAATCAGAATAACCTTATTTCAAATTATAGTAATTTCTAAAACTTGTTTTAATCATAAGAACAATTTTCATAAAATAATAAGAAGAGATTTTTACTTTATAGAGGGAATATTACAAAATTTGAATATCAAAACAGATATTCTGTTAATCTCCTAAAATTTTAATTTGAAAAAAAATTCATTCAAAGATTTTTAGAGTTAAATTAAAATCTTATAATCACTGCTTATATTTAATAGACGTATAAAATCGAAATTTAATATACAATATCAAATGGAATAAATAACCCAACAAATATAAATTGTCAATTAAAATTATTCAAAAAATATTTGAAGGAGACAAAATTTTGTTTCTGATCATACAATTATGAAAACTAATTACTTTTCAAAAATACAAAACATAATTTAAGGACTTCTCAGAAAATATAATTTATTTGAAATATTTATTATAATATATTTAAATAAGTTACTTCAAAAATCTCTCCAAACATGTACTACATCTTCAAAAAACAATGAGAATTTCGATAAGGTCTTCATCGTTCCAACTTCACATTTAAAAAATATAAATAATCAACAACAAATTTATCTCTCCTGACAAAACTGATATCCTTGATTTGAACACATAAAAGCTCTTCTTATTATTTTATATATAATATATAATTATACAATGTTGGAATAAAACTCATTATGGAATATCAAGTAGTTTAAAGAAAACCATATAATATCTTAGAGCTTTATTTGATTTTTGTGACGAACATAGAATATCTTGGAGTTTAAAATTTTATGTGTTCAAATCAAGAATATCAGTTTTGTCAGGTGGAGATATATTTGTTGGTAATTATTTTTATTTTTTAAATGTGAAGTTGGACCGATGAAGACCTTATCGGAATTGCAATTGTTGTTTGAAGATGTAATACATGTTTTGAGAGATTTTTTAAGTAACTTATTTAAATATAATAAATATTTCAAATAAATTATATTTTCTGAGAAGTCCTTAAATTATGTTTCGTATTTATGAAAAGGAATTAGTTTTCATAATTGTGAGATCAGAAACAAAATTGTCTCCTTCAAATATTTTTTTATTAATTTAATTGACAATATATATTTGTTGGGTTATTTATTCCATTTGATATGGCATATTGAGTTCTGATTTTATACGTCTATTGAATATAAGCTGTGCTTATAAGACATTAATTTAATTCTAAAAATTTTTGACTGAAATTTTTTTGAAATTAAAATTATAGGAGACTAACAGATTAAATTTGTTTTGATATTCAAATTTTTTAACAAATGTGTTGAGGATACTTCAGGAATGACTTGTAAAATTAATCTATGTGTTCTCAGAACACAGAAAAACCTAATAGGTGTTATTCTTAATTATAATAGAGGGTTTTACACGTCAATTTCAATAAATTATTCAATTTTTCCGAGCTAATTGCAATATTTTTTTGCAGTTACGTCCACATATAGAGAACCTCTCAAGAGCTGGATTGACAACCTATATGGACCCATGGGTGCAATTGTTGGTGTTGGTACTGGAATTTTGAGAACCTTTCACGTGGACACAGAAAAAGTAGCAGATTTAATACCAGGCGATGTCGTTGCTAATGCTGTGATTGCTGCAGCTTATCAAAATCAATTCAATAAGTATGTCGATTTGATCATATTATGAACTATAGTTCCTAAGAAGGACGTAGACAATTTCAGTATTCTGAAAAGGCAGAACCATAATGAAAGAAACGTACGTCAGTATCAATAAAATATAGTAAAACAGGAAACTTGTGTTTCTTATATTAAATTATTAATCATTTCTACCAATCAGTTACTAAATCAATCTAAATATGAACAATTTGAAAATGTTGCTTAAGCGTGAGTCGATTCATAGCGAATCGCCAAATTCAGCTAAGCCCAAAGCAACTGACTGAATTGTCACAAAAACAGCGTTGATAATTTAAATTTATGGCGTCTAAAAAACACACCTTAGATCATCAAATTGTGGTAGACTAATTTCGGATGATAAAATAATAATAACTTTGTTTTCAGGAAAGGCGAGATCAAAATTTACAATAGCGTATCGTCAGCAGAAAATCCGATAACGTGGGGAGACTTCACTGAGTTGTCTGTCCACTATGGCTTTCAGACTCCTCCAATGAAAGCAGTATGGTACAACTGTTGTACTACAAACAAGAACAGATACGTCCATTTCATATTTGAATTCTTCCTTCATCTCATACCTGCCCTGTTTGTTGATGCTTATCTATCAGCTATAGGGAAGAAGAAACGGTAGGTTTTCATCATCTAAATATGATAAAAAACAATTTTTTGGAGATTACTCTGTTTCATTGCCATAAAATTGAAAAGTATTACTTCATGCTAAGGCAGGTGAAAACTTCACGGAGGGTACAAAGTTTCTTTTAAGGGTTAAGTACAAAAATATTAACAAGGATATAATAGCTATAAAATGACGATATAGTGGAGAGAAGTAGATTTATAATTTATCTTTTGTTGATTGTTTGAGGTGGCTTTGAGGCAATAAACTATATGTACAAACTATTTCCAATTATCCTCTGGTGTTTTAGACGAATCCGTCCAACGCAGGAGACTATGTTCGATTTCTTCTAAAATAAACATTATATTATCGACCTTTACTCGGCAGGTATAAAACCTCTCTAAGTTCCATTTTCTTCGCCCTTCATTTGTTATAATGTCGTATATTTTGTAGAAAACTGGTCACCACAGTAAATTTCTAAAATGCCATCAGTTTTCGTAGAAAGTTGGTCGCCAAAGCAATAATAAATATTGCTCGAATCAGTCACCCGCTTCTGTCTGAGGAGGAATGATGTTGGGGCAAGGGTGATATAATTATTCAACACTTGAAAAAGCACCCATTACTTAACTAGAAAAGGCACTTTTCTCCACTATAACTACATTTTATAGCACCTGTAACAATTCCTAGATAACAGTGTATCACTTTATAGAGATATACATTCTGTCAAGAAAGTACCGGGAATTATCTATTTAAATCTGGCGGGGCAATGAGGCAGGTAAATTTTTTTTTCCTAGGTTGGTACCACTGTCCTTAATTACTATGCCAAGCTTGAGCGGGATCTGTCAACTAGTGTGTTTGCAACAGCTGATTAAATCAGTCGATGTCAGAGTGCGTGCCGATTTTTACTATGGGTGATTACGTTGAGCAAAGAATTTGTTTAAAGTTTTGTGTTGCAAATGAATTTTCGTGTGCCAATGCATTGAAAATGTTTCAAAAGGCCTTTGGTGATAATGCTCTATCGAAAACTCGTGCATATCAGTGGTACAGAGCCTTCAAGAACGGTCGTGAAGTGGTCGCCCATCGACGGCTTCGATCGAAGATAACGTCGATAAAATTAAGGAAAGGGTGCTGGAAAACCGTCGTACCAGCTTGAGAGAGATAGCACATGATCTTTAGATATCCCACGAGTCCGCACGTACGATTTTGATTGATATTTTGGGCATGAGAAAGGTGACCGCACGACTCGTACCGAAAGACCTGAATTTTCTTCAAAAACGTCATCGCGAACAGGTTGCTTCAGACATGCTGGATTGCTGTAATTCCGATTCTACATTCATGGAACGCATTATAACTGGTGATGAGACCTGGGTCTACGAGTAAGATATGCAAACAAGGCAGCAATCATCGGAATGGGTGGCAAAAAATGAGCCGAAACCGAAAAAACCACGCCAAAGCCGCTCGAAAATGAAGGTGATGCTCATTGTTTTCTTCGATATCCGTGGCGTGGTGCACTACGAATTCGTTCCAGAAGGTCAGACGGTAAACAAGGAGTATTACCTAGGCGTTATGAAACGTTTGCGTGAGCGTATCCGTAAGAAGCAGCCAAATTTGTGGGGGAACAACTCATGGATTTTGCATGACGATAACGCGCCTTCTCACCGAGCTACGATTGTGACTGACTTTCTCGCCAAAAACTCAACAAACGTGCTTCAGCAACCACCGTATCGCCGGATTTGGCCCCCTGCGACTTTTTCCTCTTCCCAAAACTACAATTGCGCCTTCGTGGCACCCGTTTTGAGTCGATTGAAGCCATAAAACAAAATTCGGCGCGAGAGCTAAAGTCCATCCCGGAAAGCGCCTATAAAAAATGTTTCGATAATTGGAAGTGCCGTTGGCATAGATGTATTGGAGCAAATTGAGCCTATTTTGAAGGCGACCCAATAAATTTTGACGATTAAATGTAAAAATGTTGTTTTAATTGAAAATTCCCGGTACTTTCTTGACAGAGTAGTACTTCACCTGGCAAAAATATTTTGTACCCTTGTCATTTCAATTTTCTGCAATCAATAACAAATTTGTTATCGTTCGCAGATTGGTCAACATATACAAAAGGATACACAAATTCAACGAACTACTTTCGTTTTTCTCACTGAGGGAATGGAAAATGCGCAACGAAAACCTACAAGAATTATGGAATGGTCTCTCTGATAAAGACAAAGAGATCTTTCAGTTCAGTATGGCAAAGAGAAATTTCAACTGGAACAGTTACATAAGGATCCTAGGAGGTGGTGTGAGGTTGTATTTGCTAAAAGAAAAGATGGAGACTATTCCTGAAGCTAAGAAAAGGTATAAGAGGTGAGTATCAAAATGTTCTTCCGAGTTTAGCGAATATTCTAGCATTTGAACTCTCCAAATATTAAACATCTGATTAAATATATGGGGCATCTTTCAGTAACACCATGAAAGTCAAAAAACAAACGCAGCAGTCATAAATACCACTGGATTGTTCATTTACAATGAGTGTCTTTTGACACAATATGTCAAATCACAATCGCTTGAAAATTAATTGAAACTTCAAGGAATCAAATTCAACTTTTATAGGTTGAATAACTTGGAACTCGTGAATATTTAATGGGAACGATTTTTGGTGAAATAATTTATTTTGTGAGTGTTCACTCTTGTTAGAGACTCACCTTTGAAAAAACCTGTTTAATTGTAACATTTACGGATATTGAATTGTATCAGTCCTTACTTGGTGAAAATCCATATTGAATAATATTGAAATAAGGTTATTCTGATTTTCACAAATTTTTATTGTTAAACTCACAACAATTGTTTCGCTATCACAGTAGCATCATCAGGCAAGATCACATTTTGAATAACTAAGTTTGTTTCCGAAATCCGTTGCTATTTATATTACAGTAAGTACAATAAATTTTTATTGAGCACTAAAACCCAAAAAAGGGTCCCTGCAAATTCCAGATTATCTGAATATATACTTAACGAACAAATAGATTTAAATAACTCACCTCTGTTAAATATATTCAGATAAGCTGGAATTTGCAGGGACCCTTTCTTGGGTTTTAGCGCTCAATAAAAATTTATTGTACTTACTGTAATATAAATAGCAACGGATTTCGGAAACAAACTTAGTTATTCAAAATGTGATCTTGCCTGATGATGCTACTGTGATAGCGAAACAATTGTTGTGAGTTCAACAATAAAAATTTGTGAAAATCAGAATAACCTTATTTCAATATTATTGACGGATATTTAAGAAAAAACACATTTGAACTACTGCAAATACTTTGTTCCAAACATTTTATGATGAATATGTTTTTTCATCAACCCGATATTATTATCTTTAATTTGGTTCTTTCTTTCAGATTATACTACGTTCACCATGCCTTCAAAATTGTTTCTTTCCTCATAGGATTGAAGATATTAATGAATATTTTCAATATTTTCTTTGATGTTTTCAATCAATGAAAATGAAATTACATTTTTATGTTCTTAATTTATTGTTATTGATATTATGCTCAGAATCAGCAGAATATTTTGTACATATTCATTGAAATGCTTCGATCTAACCTGTATTGGTATATCGCCAAAGTATATTCTCGTTGTCATATTCCTATTTTGTATGTTAGATTAAAATTTTTTTTTTTATTCTTTTTTTTTATACTTGTCCTGCACCTTTGTGAATATCCCTGGAAGAATTAGTTTTCAAACATGAATTCTGCCTGGCATATTTAAAAATACAGGTGGGTTATACAGAGTGGTCCGTTTTTTTTAGAATAGCTTTATTAATCGATAGAATATTCAATTTCGAGGCAAAAATATCATGCGAACGCAGCTGGGTTATGAATGCGTATTTGTACTTTGTAATTTGAGGATGATATAGAACTAACTGAAATAGTGCATGTAATAGTAATGTAATATGTAAAGTAATAAAAAGAGGTTTTTTCTTGATAGAAAGATTATTATAAAATTTTTAAAAAACATACAGATTTAACTTCCTACAAATTTTAAAAAATAGACATAAAGAATTAATACTTATTACACAGTGCCAAAGAAAAAAATTGTCAACTAAAAATTATTGAATAAATACTTGAAGAGTACAAAATTTTGTTTCATTCCTTGTTTAATAAAAACTAAGATACTTTGCAAAAATGCAAAACATAACCTCAAGAACTTCTTCCAAAACTCTCTCCAAATAAGTTCCTTTTGAAAAAAAATTCCTAAAACATTTAGAAAATCTTTAAAAAACAATTTAGAATTATTACAACGGTAGATCATCAGCTCAACTTCATATTCAAAAACTAAAAATAATTAACAACTTACCAAACCAGCTGCATGCTGTTTACTGCACAACTACTAGGATAAAGTAAACTTATAAGCATCCTACGTTTTCTATGTTCGTCACAGAAATAACATAAAGTTCGCAGGTATTTTATGGACTTCTTTAAAACCAAATAATAATATTTAATAAGGTAAGACCAAAATATATAATAATTATATATGAAATAAAATGATAAGAAGAGGTTTTTTCTTGATAAAAAGATTATTACAAATTTTTAAATATTATACAGATTTATTCTGTAAACCTCCCACAAATTTTAATTTCAAAAAAATTTTATTTAAAAATTTTTAGAATTGAATTAAATAGGGTTGAAACAAAATTTTATTCTCTTCAAGTATTTATTTGATTTTTTTTAGTTGACAATTTATATTTCTTTGAATTTCTTTCATTCCCTTTAGTACTGTGTACTAAGTATTAATTCTATATGTCTAGTTAATCGAGACATTGGGTTCTGAAGAGATTTATTTAATTTTATTCTAAAAATTTTTGAATAATTTTTTTTAATTGAAATTTGTAGGAGGTTAACAGAAAAAATCTGTATGATTCTTAAAAATTTTTAATATGTAAAAAGTGGGTGATCCGCTTCCATTAAAATTTACCATTAAATTCAGAAGTTTATTGGTCACATAAATCTAACACACAAGTCATTGATGGATTGTTATTCATAGATGAGAAAATGATTATTCCAAAAGGTTTAATTCGAGATACTACTCTGTCAAGAAAGTACCGGGAATTTTCAATTAAAACAACATTTTTACATTTAATCGTCAAAATTTATTGGGTCGCCTTCAAAATAGGCTCCATTTGCTCCAATACATCTATGCCAACGGCACTTCCAATTATCGAAACATTTTTTATAGGCGCTTTCCGGGATGGACTTTAGCTCTCGCGCCGAATTTTGTTTTATGGCTTCAATCGACTCGAAACGGGTGCCACGAAGGGACAATTTTAGTTTTGGGAAGAGGAAAAAGTCGCAGGGAGCCAAATCCGGTGAATACGGTGGTTGCTGAAGCACGTTTGTTGAGTTTTTGGCGAGAAAGTCAGTCACAATCGTAGCTCGGTGAAAAGGTACGTTATCGTCATGCAAAATCCATGAGTTTTTCGCCCACAAATTTGGCCGCTTCTTACAGATACGCTCACGCAAACGTTTCATAACGCCTAGGTAATACTCCTTGTTTACCGTCTGACCCTCTGGAACGAATTCGTAGTGCACCACGCCACGGATATCGAAGAAAACAATGAGCATCACCTTCATTTTCGAGCAGCTTTGGCGTGGTTTTTTCAGTTTCGGCTCATTTTTTGCCACCCATTCCGATGATTGCTGGCTTGTTTGCATATCGTACTCGTAGACCTTGGTCTCATCACCAGTTATAATGCGTTCCATGAATGCAGAATCGGAATTACAGCGATCCAGCATGTCTGAAGCAACCTGTTCGCGATGACGTTTTTGAAGAAAATTCAGGTCTTTCGGTACGAGTCATGCGGCCACCTTTCTCATGCCCAAAATATCAATCAAAATCGTACGTGCGGACTCGTGGGATATCTTAAGATCATGTGCTATCTCTCAAGCTGGTACGACGGTTTTCCAGCACCCTTTCCTTAATTTTATCGACGTTATCTTCGATCGAAGCCGTCGATGGGCGACCACTTCATGACCGTCCTTGAAGGCTCTGTACCACTGATATGCACGAGTTTTCGATAGAGCATTATCACCAAAGGCCTTTTGCAACATTTTCAATGCATCGGCACACGAAAATTCATTTGCAACACAAAACTTTAAACAAATTCTTTGCTCAACGTTGCCAACGAATATGACATCGACTGACTTAATCAGCTGTTGCAAACACACTAGTTGACAGATCCCGCTCAAGCTTGGCATAGTAATTAAGGACAGTGGTACCAACCTAGGAAAAAAAATTTTTACCTGCCTCATTGCCCCGCCAGATTTAAATCGATAATTCCCGGTACTTTCTTGACAGAATGTATATTGAGATGTTTACAAGGAGCTCACTTTAAGATTACTGAAATACTATCGAAAGCTGAAAATAATAGGTATTGGGCTAATGTTGGTAAGAACATTCAGAATAACATTCATAAATGTAAATGAATAACATTCATGAATGTAAAGAGCAGGAAGTTGTAAAAAATAAATAATAAGTTACGAAATTCGAAATTGGCCCTTTCAGAAAATTGCGAGTGAAATATGTGAATTTGAAGGATGCTCATATTTTATAGTTTTCGATTATTTCTCACAATGGTACGAAGTACTTACATTAAGAAATAAAACTTCTTGTGATGTTATTGAAGCACTGAAATGATGCTTTTTCATTCATAGAGTTCCGGATGAATAGAATAGAGGAGATAATGTGCCAAATAATTTATATGAACGCCATAAATTTCTTTATTTTATATATAATATGTAATTATGCTAGGTTTGAATAAAACTCATTATAGAATGTCAGGTGGTTTGAAAAAAACCATTTAATACCTTACAGCTTTCTGTGACGAACATAGAATATCTTGTATTTTAAAGTTGGTGTTCAATCGAGGATAACAAGAAATCTGTAGGTAAGTTGTATTTGTTGTTGATTGATTTTATTTTTTTTTTAATGTGGAGTTGGACCGATGAAGACCTTAACGGAATTCTAATTGTTCTTTGAAAATATAATGCATGTTTTGAGAGATTTTTCAACTTATTCGAATATTTAAATATATTAAATATTTCAAATGAATTATATTTTCTGAGAAGTCCTTAAATTATGTTTTGTATGAATCAGTTTTCATAATTGTAAGATCAGGAACAAAATTTTCTATCCTTCAAATATTTATTTATTAATTTTAATCCACATTTATATTCGTTGGTTTATTTTTTCCATTTGATATTGTATATTGAGTTTTGATTTTATACGTTGATTAATTATAAGCTGTGCTTATAAAACATTAATTTAATTCTAAAAGTTTTATTCATCCACAATTTATATTCGTTGGTTTATTTTTTCCATTTGATATTGTATATTGAGTTTTGATTTTATACGTTGATTAAATATAAGCTGTGCTTATAAAACAGTAATTTAATTCTAAAAGTTTTTTGAATAAGAAATTTTTTAAAATTTAAATTGTAGAAGACTGACAAATTGAATCTGTTTTGATATTCAGATTTTCAAATAATATCGAAATTTCACATATTGAAAATAAGTGTCAAATAGTGTCAATTAATGGTAAGTTTTAACACACCTTTCTTTTCAATATTCATAGTCATTTTCTATATCTTCTTTTTCGAAAACTATTCAAATATTCAAATCTGTGTATCTTGTAATCTGATGAAGTCTATCAAATATTGACGAATCGGATGTCACTAGTATTAGAATAGAGTAGAAATAGAAACATATAAAATATTAATATCAATTATAACTAATTTCTGACTGAGAAAGGTTGAATCAGTTTAACTATCGTTTTATTTAGTTTATCTTTTACTTTTTTATAGGTATTGGGAACTATTACAATGTTATATTTTTATTTTCTCATTCACTAGAGTCCTTGGTTTGAACAGTGGTTTCTTGAGTCCTTGGTTTCAATCCCAAAATTTCGTTTATAGCTTCCGCGACTGAAGGATTATCCAATATTGTTATATGGTTGCCCTCAAAAAGTCTGACTTCTAGGACATTCGCACACAATCTGAAAGAGATAACCAAAATATTTTTGAAGTATAGCGTGTCCAAAAAGCATATCGGGTTTTTGTTTTGGCGTAGCATTTGAAACCGAGCGATGGAGGTGAGTGTGGAGGAGATCGTGGTGTCCGCCATTTTGTGGAGTTTTAGTCACGATGGAGCAGTAGCCGGGAACGCATCGCGCTTTTTGCGTACGAGCGTATTATCGCAAAGGAGATTCAATATTGGCTTCTCAACGTTTGCGGCGTGCAGAATATCGTACACGCCATGCACCAAGTGACGACAGCATTAGAAATTGGATCCTGATGTTCGAGAATACCGGTGCGACGGTAAAAATTCTACACTCTGGCCGCCCTCGTTCAGTCCGCGACGAAGAAACGATTCGAAAAGTGGAGGCGTCAGTTCGTCAAAATACGTCTTTATCCATCCGAAAGCGAGGCCAATCAGTAAACATAAAAAAATCGTCCTTACATTTGATTTCAAAGAAAGATTTGCATTAAAAGCATATAAAATTCAATTGGTTCAAGAATTGAAAGATACAGACTATGCTAATCGATTGAATTTTGCCAATGAAATGTTACGGCGCTTCAACAATTTTGATACTCTTCAGTGATGAAGCAAACTTTCATCTGAATGGTCATGTCAATAATCACAGCCCCTGCACAGCCCAAAAGTCGTTGTTTGGACCGCTATGTCTGCTAGAGGTAAAATCGGTCCTTATTTTCATGAAGATCGACTAGGTTGACCACTCAATGTGATTGTTATTGCGATATGCTGCGAAACTTTTTGGATCCAGAGTTACAGGAATTTCAAGGTTTCAATAAGATGGGGCCACTTCCCATTTATCAAATCAAGCAATGAAAGATGTAAACGAATTCTTCCATAATAAGGTCAGTTCGCGTAGGGGTAACATCAACTGACCCCCCAAAAGCCCCAGCCTCAGTACACTTGACTATTTTGCAGGAATCATATTCTAGCTCTTAATTGATTGGAATAAATTGCGTCATCAGAGGCTAAAGTATTATTATTCCATCACCATTTTCGAGCCTTCAATAGGTCAAGAGATGAATATTTGGAACTGATTAGACTCAAACCTTATGCTATTCACTACTAACCTATTGAGATTGTAATCCTCAGCAAAATTCTGGACACTCAGTGTGGAAGGCTTGAAAAGCCTCACTGGTGATATAATCTTAGGATAATCTGGCTCATAAGTTCTGAGCTCCTTCAGACGAGTATGGAACCCTACAGCCACCTTCTTCTGGTACTGCGGTGAATGAGTGGCATCATGTGCTGATATCTTATGGGCAACCAAGAGTCTCTCGTCGAAGGTGTTGCATCTGTAGATTTTCTCCTAGAAACAATAAGACCTTATCCAAAAATCTGATAAACAAACTAACTACTGACCCTATTCTTCAGAATGATGTCGTACGGCAGGTATAGAGCCATCAAGTGACACAAGATTATGGTTTCGAATTCAGCTTCCGATCCGGTCTTCATTTCCTGTTTGCACATTTCCGCTAACATGTCTGGGGCTCCGTCAATACATGTGATAGTTCCTTTGTATCCTTTCTTTTCCAGCAAAGACATGGTTTCGAGTGCTATGATGGTACCCCAGGAGTAGGTCAGCATGTGCACGGGATCTTTGGGTGTGACGAAATTTAAAATTTGCTGAAAAAGGAATCCAAACTTCAATATTTATGGTTGCGACAACACAAGGTTTATTCAAGACCTTCGTAATAAAAGACGTGAAAAATCAAATTCAAGATATTAAAGAAGACCTTATGCTATTTAAAGTCTAGACAAAGAATTCTTGGGATATGTAGTCATACAAGTTGAAACATCTTCGAGTTCCTCACAGCTACCAGAGTTCAAAACTATGGAATTAGATGTAAGGTTGAGTCTGATGCACAGCTCATTGACAAAGGGAACTCAATTCAATCCAACCATGCATCTCTACTTACTTCCTCAGATTCCCTGGCCAGGTCTTTGTAGCTGTTGGTTGGGTTCTTGTAGCAAAACTGAATACCAATTATTTTAGCCTTTATATTTGCCACCAGAGGTTTCAAAGATGTTGCAAATCCTTCTATACCTGGGAAACAGAAAATGTAAGGTACATCTTCGGGGTTGTCTTCGATGAGACTTGGTAATCTCAATACTGGTATTGTAGATGTCGTTTCATCTCCCAGATACCTCAAGATCAGCTCGAATCCCCTAGGTAACCGTTGAGTTACTTTTCCGGATTCCCTGTCCTTTTCTTTGGTTTCTTGAATTTCCTGTAATCTTTGAAAAAATGAACCTTGAATGATCTGATAAATTCCTTGTTAGAAGAGATTGCAAGTGTAGATCCGCTTGCACATCTCCTGAGCAAGAGGATTATTTACAAACTTTTAAATGATTACCTAGCAAATGTCATACTTCTTATATCCTGAGCTGTTAGGAACACTTCGAATTCCCTCTCTAATACTTGTTTGATTTCGACAGCTGTCATGGAGTCCATTCCTAGTTCCGATAACGTCGCGTGAGGAGAAACACTCTGCTTTTTTATACCTGGAAAAAAATTTATAGCATTTAATAAAAAATACTATATTAATTTCAAGAAAATCGAACCCATCTCGATTGAATACATTTTTCTTACCTAAAATGTTTGCCACAGCATCTACAATGTTATCTGCACCACCACTTCCACTCCTTTTCTCTGCTACCAGCATGCTTGCCAATATGGAAGCTTCATTCTGCCTAAGGAAGGTATCTAAAACTTTCAAACAGCTGGTGATTCTCTGTTGCAGAGTACCACCAATTTCCATCTCTGTATGTTCCTCCATCATTTCTGCTACTAAGCCAACCTACAAAATTGAGTCAATTCTCAGTAGGAAAACTCTTATTGAATAGTTTGTTCAAACAAAATATAGTTCCTGATATAAAGGAGCTTTGTGAATTTATTGTGGGAGGTTTTGATACTCACATCTCCTATTGCACCCCATTCAATTGCTAAGGCAGGAAAACCTTCACTTTTCCTTTTTTCACATATCCTCTCCATTATGGAATTGGCCATGCCATAGTTAGTTTGTCCAGCATTTCCTCTTCCACAGGATACAGATGAGAAAACAACAAAATCCCTTAATGAAAAAATCTAGTCATATTTCTATATTGAGTCTGGGAGGGAAAAAATAAGAGAAATTATACGTTTTCATAAACTAGCACAGATTTATCCTTGAATTATTATTTGGAGATTCTTATAAGCATTACATATTCATTATTACACTGGCGAGCAAAAAAAAAATTTGCACTGTTTTTTCCAATAGACTCACGTGTTCAAATTGATTCAATAATATTTTGTTCATCATCTATTTTCCATTAGAAAATCAATTAAATAAGCGCAACATGTAGAAATATGGGTTAAAAGGTTGATAAATGAAACCATCTTCGAACATTCTCCACGATAAATTAATCGATAATCAGTTGCGTTCAACATTGGTCATTGAAAAGCTTGTTTCCACTCTCTGGAAGAAACAATTTCATAAAATGAGTTTACCAATTGAAGATTGTGCGAGAATAGTGGCATTGAAAATGGGCTGAGCCAGAGATCTATTGCTAGAAGAGTGAATGTTACCCTATCTACAGTCCAAAGAATATTGGCAAGGCATCAGAAGACAGGCAGGCTGACCTGAAGACCTAGATCTGGAAGAAGGAGGTGCACATCGTTGAGAGATAACAGATTCATGGTTTCCACAAGTCTGAGAAAGAGCCATCTTACTGCTGTTGAAATTCGAAATCGATTGATGGAGGTACGTCAAGTAAACGTAAGTGAATGGATCGTAAGACGACGTCTCTCAGAATCGAATTTACGCAGATCTGCAACAGGTCCAGAACTTCTCAGAGAGCATCGAATTGCGTGTCTTCAATTTGCACGAGATCACATGAACTGGTTAGAAGCTCAGTGGGTCCAGGTACTTTTCTCTGATGAATCCACATTCAGCATTCGAAGAGCTGATGGTCGTAGACGCGCTTATAGACGTCTAGGAGAAAGGTACGTAGATGCCTGTCTAGAGGAGCGAGTTTCATTCGGTGGAGGATCTGTTATAGTCTGGGAAGGTGTGTCTTTAGTGGGCCGTATAGAGTTGGTTTTTATGAATGGATCTTTAACAGCAGTAAGGTACATAGAGGAAATTCTTATGGACCATGTTGTACCTTATATACCATTTCTAGGAGAGCAGGGAATTTGTATGCATGACAATGGACGCTCACATAATGCTCGAATAGTGATAGGGTACGTGAATCCCCTCGAACGGTATTCGCGTTGCGTTGTTTTTTAAATAACTCACACAATCGTCACAAGTTATCTCTTTATATTGTATACTTTCTCTTGGTGCCTGCTTTGTTATTTGTTGTATATTTGTTAACAATGGTTCCTTATTAGTGATGCTCATTGTATTCGCGGTGTCTGGAGCTCAACTGATTTGCATGTTCTATTGTGTGATCCCATCATTACCTATTCTTTTTATCATTGTAACATTCACTAACTCGTCAAGGTAATGGGGTACTATATCTATTTTCTAATATTCTTGTGTAATATGTTTGCATTATTCGTGTGTCCGCTTAATTTGAGGAATGGTGTTCCTTGTGAACGTCCTTTAGGCTGAATCTTTGAGTATTCCTGGTGGAGGACAACATATTTCATATAGATACAGTTAATACTCCTGAGTGAATGATCATTGTTTCCGAGGTATTACAGTTGCCCCAGTATTAGTTACTGCAACCCTTCAGATAGTATGCGGGTTTTTCATATTGATATCTGAGCCTCCCTGGACGCTGGCTACCCCAGTACCGACAGATATAGCCCTATTGATAGTTTTGCTTTCGGTTAACTTCAGTTATGTCAGCTCAGTTCTTCAGGGAGCGGAAGTCTACGGGAGCAAACCGAGTATTAACATCTCATTGAGTCTCGGTCAAAACGCAACCATATTCCAGGCGTGGCAGAACTGCTGATAAAACAGCAAATCCACCACGGTAAAATGAAAATATTTACTGATAGTCAGTCAGTACTGAAGGCTCTGGAGTCCAGCTGTTGTACCTCGAGAACAGTCTGGAGTAACCTAACGGCTTTAAACAAGCTCGATATGTATAACAGAGTCACTCTCGTTTGGATATCGAGCCACTCAAACTATTGGGGTAACGAGGAGGCAGATCGGCTGGCGTTTACTGGAGCTGCGCTGCCTCTGGTAGGACCGGAACCATTCCTGGGAATACCACATGACGTGGCTAACAAGGCGATAACAGGCAGAATGAACTGAAGGCTAAAGTCTTTCTGGCAGAGCCATTCTGGCCTGAAACATTCGGAGGTGTTCCTTGGAACAGCTTCGAACACAAATATGGCGAACCTAGCGCTAGGTCTGGATAGGGCCAAACTAAGAACCCTTGTCGGACTTATGACAGGTCACTGCAAACTGAAAGCGCATTTGTACAAAATCGGTCTGGCTGAAGACGATTAATGCAGGTTGTGTCTTGAGGACACTGAAACAGCCATGCACATCGTCTCAGAGTGCCCAGCGGTGAGTCGCATCAGATTCTAGGTCTTTGGTCAGGCTTTTATAGCCCACTGCGAACCGAAAAAATTACCCCTGAACAAGATTACAGTTTTATCCAAAAACTGGATCTCGTCGTGGAGATATAAATTAAGGGTAAACCACAAAAGTCCGTGCGGACGCAGTGCTAGGGTGGACAGACGCCCGCTCGCCATAAATAACATAACCACATTATTCCCCTCTCTGTCCTACCGGATCTCATCCTGTAGGTTCCTGATACTTGTAGGTTCCTGATACCTGTAGGTTTCTGATACCTGTAGGTTCAGGGCTAGCTAAAGGAGTTAAAGTTATAGGTGCATACTGATTCTAAGAATCGGTATAAGTGGCTACCTTATTTATACTCGGGGATATATTTGGTTCATTTTGTATTTTCACGAACCATTGAGTAGAGTAAATGTACCACCAGGCGGATAAATGTTTGCTTCTATACATTGGGGGCCGCTGCCCCATTGCCTTCGTTTAAATGTAATTTGAGTTGTTCACACAACGTAACGTCCTTTCTCCCTATATTAGATGATCACGATAGAAAGATGAGAGTTTACTGAAATTCCTACGGAAAAGTACAATATCTATGCGACTACCCTAATTTGTATATACCTGTAGGTTAAATGAATACAACTAATTGCTTACCTCAAATCTGGACACATTATCCTTGTTACTTCGTCTAGATTCTTTGTGGCTACAGCTTTAGGTCCAAAAGAAATCCTAAAACTCTCAGGACTTTGATTTTCAAGCAGAGAATCCTTTAAAACTACTGCTAGATTGAATAAACTCTCGATTGGTCCAAGCTCTTGAGCTTCGGAAATGAGTTGCTCACAGCCTTCTTTGGTGGTTATATCAGCCGTTGAAATTTTACAGGTTGCACCATATGACTTCCAAATGCTGCAATATATCATTCACATTCAGGATTGAAGGACCAACAAAAATATAAGTTATTGCCCAGATGGTCAAAGTAATGATAATAAGAGTAACAAAACATATGATGAAAAAAGCTTAATAAGAATTTCAATTACCTAGGTAAAGAAATGTCAAAAAATAACAACTATAATTGTCTAAATTAACAACAAGGAAGCCTTCGAGTGGTTTCGTATTTTCAACAGCTACTTACTTCATTCTGTAGAATTGATATCCAGTTTGCACACCACTCCTGGAAGTTAACATTATTCGTCTGGCACCTCTCAGGATTAACCAATCTGCCAGTTCTAAACCAAATCCACCTAGACCTCCAGTAATAATGTATGTTCTTTCTGGATAGCAAGAAAATCTGTAAACATACCAAACCATTTCAGGTCTCGAATTGAATGGGGTGTAAGAGTTCAAGTGTGTAGATGTCAATATATCGAATATCATTCAATAGATAGGATGTTGCTCTTCCATACGTGGTTGGGAGAAAAATTCCATCATTTTTGCGTGAACTTTAAGACTTGATTTAACATGTTTCAGATTGTCCGATATGGATCGTTTTGTTCTATAATTTGTTGCCATTTTGAAGGTGGCTTCATGGAGTTTTGGTCCTTATTGAGGAAAAACTATAATAATCGATCTTTACAATCTTCTCTTTATGCTTATCACTAGGGAGTTTTGCAATGCGAGAAAATGATATAATAATAATAGCTTGGTGCCAGGTCCGGACTACCAACCAAGTTTCCAGAGTTTCTGTTGGTGAATTCTGGCCGTTTCTGGTCAATCACTAGCTTCAAACGGTCCATTTGATGACATTAGAGATACGAATTTAATGTTTGGCCATATGGAACCAGCTCATAATGAATGATTTCTTCTGAGTCCCACCGAATGCACAGTTTTGCCATCATTTGAAGTGCTTCGCGGCGCCTTGACCATCGTTTTCGCACAGTATTGTCGTATGTGACCCATTCCTCATCTCTAGTCACCATCTGTTTATGAAATGAGTCGATTTAATTCCATTTGGTCAAAGCTTCGCAGATGAAAATTCGATCCATCATGTTTTTGGTGATAATTGGTGTGGAACCCAACCATCGAGCTCTTTTTTAATCAATCTTTGCGCAAATGGTTTGAAACTATTTTATGGTCGATCTTTAGCTCCTGGCCGATGCTAGGACCACTAATATGCCGATCAACTTCGATTGTTTTTACCATTTGACAGACATTTTCGACGACTGGTCTGCCTCTGCAACTTAGCATCAAAAACACCTGAACGGAATCGCTGAAATAAAATATCAAATATCGGGACCATAAACACCCTCCACAAATTCAGCCACCTGGCTTCCATTTTCGCCCTTATCGAAGAAAAACTGTAAAATGTACCAAATTTTCACTTTTTCCATTTTTAACACCCTGAAATTTTTTTTAGTGTGAAATGTCACCTTGAAAACGAGCAAAAGTCTGAAATTGTTTGATCGATACTTTACGAGACATCGATCACTACAGCCATCTGGCGAAAAAATAATGGATTTTTTCCCAATCTATTAAAACATAAAAATTCAGCAGTAAAAATGTAATAATAGTCATTATACTCACCTGGGAATTGCCTTTGTGTAGACAACAGGGGGGATTGTAATTTTGTCTTTCTCTTCTTCCCGAATTTTAATCAAGACTTTTCCTGTGTGTTTTCCAGAAGCCATATGTCGAAAGGCTTGTTCGATTTCGTTCATTTTGAATACTGTTGTTGTTAAAGGTTTTATAGATCCATCAACCACACCTGGAAATGTAATCGTCGAGGATATAATGGACATGAAATGGCATTAAATGATTCAATCCTTAGTTCAACTTCACAATATTTTGGGAGGCAGTGTAGACAGGTTTTTACTTAGTCAACAATGTAAATAGAGGGCTCTTCAATAAGAGGTTTCATTTTGATAAAGGGTCTTTCATTAACAGTGTCCCATTTTGTTTTGTGAATAAAAACCATTTTTGTGGTGATCTTTAAGAATTTCAATCAATTTTTAATAATTGCATAGTTTTAACTTGTCAAATGTCAAATGATTATAGCTTGAAAAATGACAGCTGCGGAGATAGCAGAAGATAGAAAGTGTTAATCCAGATTTGTCTATTCGTCGACGTTCACAACAAGTTGGACTCTGTTCATCCACCACATGGAAAATTTTGCGTAATGATCTTGGTCCACACCTCTACAAGATCCAACTGGTTCAAGAACTAAAGCCACTTGACCATAATAAGCGTCGTTTGTTTGCTGATTGGGCCATAGAACAGCTTGAAGTTGATCCACTTTTTTATCATAAAATTGTGTTGTGATGAAGCTCATTTCTGGTTGAACGGCTATGTAAACAAGCAAAATTGCCGTATATGGAGTGAAAACAATCCTCATGAAGTTCTGCAGGTTCCATTGCATCCTGAAAATGCACTGTATGGTGCGATTTACACGATGGAGGCATCATCGAACCATATTTCTTTAAAAACGATGCTGGAGCTAATGTAACAGTGAATGGTGCTCGTTACAGATTGATGTTCAATGATTGTTTGTTTCAAAATTTGAATGGTATCGACCCAGAAGTGTTTTGGTTCCAACAAGATGGTGTTACACCTCATGCTGGTATCGTAACAATTGATTTATTGAAAGAAAGATTTGGCTATAACATTATTTCGAGAAATGGTTCAATTAATTGGCCTCCAAGATCATGCGACATAACTCTACTGAATTATTTTCTTTGGGGTTATGTCAAGTCATTGGTTTATGCTGATAAACCAGAAACAATAGACGCTTTGGAAGTCAACATAACTCGTGTTATTGATGAAATAAGGCCTGAATTACTCTAAAAAGTGGTCCAACATTGGTCTGGTCGAATTCGGTTTCTCAGAGCTAGTCGTGGTGGACCAAGTTCTATTACTCAAAAAAAAACATCCGATATTTTGCTGGAATATCTAAACTATCTTCTTTCTACTCTAGTGTTTGAGTTAGTTATTTTAATTTTACATATAACATTTTGAATATAGAATAATTTCGAGAAATCTCACCTCGATATAGTATTTCCTTGAAATTTTTCCTTATGATAGGATGCTCAGTGAAGAACTGATCCAACATGATACCATGGAAGGAACAGTTCTTCTCTAACATCTTCAGATACAACAAGTTATTGCTAGCGAGATCAAATTTTCCTATTTCCAAGAACCTTCCACCTTTAGCAAGGCACCGTATGGAGGCGAGTTGTTTGTCTTCTGCTAGAGAGTTTAGCACTACATCGACACCCCTTCCTCCAGTCATTTCTCTGACCATCTTCTCAAAGCTTGTGTCTCTTGAGTTTCCTATGTGGGAATCTGGAAATAAGGAAGATTTTTTTCAGGTAATTCCAGTATATTCATATAAACTGGGTATTCCTAAATTAAAGGTACAAACGAAAGAGAAAGATTCCTTGCATTATTTATGAAAAATCTCATAAACATAGGACCGCAAACGTCTGTGAGATACAGGGTGCTAAAGTTTGAATTTTTTTCAAATTTTTTCTCCTAGTATCCGCATTTCAAAAGATATTCAACTGAAATTTGGCATAGATATTACAATTTAGAGTTTATATGCAACTGAATCCTTTGGAACTGATAAAATATTTACGTGGTTTAAACTTTATGGCCATATTTTTCAAGGAGTTCGGCATCAAACATAATTCCGAATTAACACATCACAAAGTTGGATATTTAATCAAAATACTGAAATTGAAATAAATGACTTAATATTCTTTGGAATTAATTTTGGTTTTTTTGGTATATGTAATATCATGTATATAAATAAAAGAAGTAATTGTAAAATAAATGAAGAAAATACTTTCTATGTTAATTGTATTCTATGGTTTAAGTTAGGTACGCTTGGTAACCTAAAAACTCTTTCTCTTTCTCTGTTGTAACTCGAGTTGTGTACATTGTTATTTTATTATTAAAGTCTGAGTTAAACATACTTATATTATTTTACCCACGATATTACAGTACAACCCTCAAATTGTTCACTCGACAAGAAATATATATGTCTATAGGCATTAACATACCTCGTAGTTGCGGAAATAGTTTCTTTAACAATTCCCTCTTCTCAGGAGTACCAACAGTCGTAAATACCGTGCAGCCACAAGATAAAGCATAGTTAACAGCAGCTTGTCCCACGCCTCCTGTTCCAGAATGGATCAGTATCGAGTCACCCTTCCTTATTTTACCAACCTGAAAGTAGTCTGTATTTGAAGAAGTTTTTATTACTATTATTCATAAAAATTTTCTTACATCTTTCAGTGAGTGAATGACGGTTCCATATACAACAGGTGTGGAAGCTGCCTGTTCCATAGTCCAATCATCTGGTATATCCATCAGAAGATAGTTATCAGCTGCTATCATGGTTGAAAGAGCTCCTCGACTTATCATTCCCATTACTCTTCTACCACTGAAAATGTCTTAAAATTTATTTTGGAGCAAAAAACTAGAAGTATCGGGTGTTTTTTTTAGAGTGATAGAACTTTCGATAGGGATAACTGTGATTTGACAGAAGGTAGCAGCCATGTTGTTTTGACATTTCTGTTCAGTAAGCATTGACAAATTATCATGAAATGACTCATGCCGCAAAAACGTTTACAAATTGTTGAAATTCATTTTCAAAATCATTGTTCTATTCGCTAAACTTCGTGAAATTTATGGTTTACATAATCGTCTCTTAGAGCAGTTTATTCGTCGAACTATCGATAGATTTAGGACAACATTTTCTCTACTCGATGCAACAACAAGACCAAGGACTGTACGTACAGAAGAAAATATCGCTGCTGTAAGTCAAAGTGTTAATCCAGATTTGTCTATTTGTCGACGTTCACAACAAGTTGTACTCTGTGTATCCACCACATGGAAATTTTGCGTAAAGATCTTGGTCTTCATCCATACAAGATCCAACTGGTTCAAGAACTAAAGCCACTTGACCATAATGAGCGCAGTTTGTTTGCTGATTGGCCCCTAGAACAGCTTGAAGATGATCCACTTTTTTATCGTAAAATTGTGTTAAGTGATAAAGCTCATTTCTGGTTGAACGACTATGTAAACAAGCAAAATTGCCGTATATGGATGAAAACAATCCTCAAGAAGTTCTGCAGGTTCCATTGCATCCTGAAAAATGCACTGTATGGTGTGCTTTACACGCTGGAGCCATCATCGGTCCATATTTCTTTAAAAACGATGCTGGAGATAATGTTACAATGAATGGTGCTCGTTACAGGTCGATGATCAATGATTATTTGTTTCAAAATTTGAATGGTATCGACCCAGAAGTGTTTTGGTTCCAACAAGATGGTGCTACACCTCATGGTGCTACCGTAACAATTGATTTATTGAAAGAAAGATTCGACGATAAAATTATTTCGAGGAATGGTCCAATTAATTGGCCTCCAAGATTATGCGGCATAACTCCACTGGATTATTTTCTTTGGGGTTATGTCGAGTCATTGGTTTATGCTGATACACCAGAAACAATAGACCCTTTGGTAGCCAACATAACTCGTGTTATTGATTAAATAAGGCCGGAAATACTTGAGAAAGTGAGCCAAAATTGGTCTGGTCCAATGCGGTTCTAAAACTCTAAAAAAAATACCGGATACAATTCCATTTGAAATATATTAAAACTAGTTTTTTAATCAGGCCCATAGATTTCAAACGTATAGACACTGCCACCGTAAGTGCAAACTCGTCTTGCATAAGACTCGGATCTTCAACGAGTAATATCAGTAATTATATCCAAATTTTTTGGCTTTGTATGAAACTGAAAACAATTCAAAGTGGATGTTATCGGCAGATGTCCAATCTGTCTAAAACCGTGTCAATCAGCTATTAATATCTAAAAATTTAATATTTTTAGAGCCATCTATTGAAAACGGGCCGGATCAATTTGTACTCCTAATATACTGATGCTATTCAGAAGCTATCAAGCGAAATACAAACATTTCTAAGTTTGTGTTTCTTAAAGAATCTTACCTTGCATCTCTTCCAGCAAACTCAAATCCCTCCACGCATTCTTGTTCCGTACGATCCATCGTGATAACGTCAGAATTTATACGACCTGAGGCTGTCATTATATCTCTGAAGTTCAAGGCCGCATAGTAGATCTTCAAAAAAAAAAGTCCATTTTAAATTGGCTTCAACCCTATTTTGACTGACTAGAACAGAAACGCCGCCTTCGTAATTAAGAAGTAGAAGCTCCCTCACAACGCCGCATTTACTTCGGTTTGCTTCAAGAACGAAATTCAACAGAAGTGAAAATCGAGTCACGAAACCACTAACATTGTTTCACGCAGTAAACTATTGTGGTCCATTTAGCATCTGATAACTTGGAGGAGCAAGCTTCTTCTTACTAATAAAAGATGAGATTTTGAAAGACAGTATATAGATATGAAGCGTAAGTCAGAAATACTATCTAAAACTATATAGCTCTAGCTGGCAGAAAGACTAATCACAAAGTACTTAGATCCGATGGTGGCTCAGAATTCTACAACTTGATACCTCAACATCTCTTCAGGAGACAGTTTCGTCTTGAAAGATATCTTGTGAAACTAAAAATTGTGAAAAAATGTAGAAAAATTCCTATACATTGTGAAAAAATGTAGAAAAATTCCTATACAGGATGTCTTGTCATTGGAAATTCACGCAAAGATAACTTGGGTTATGAAATCTTATAACACTGAGATGAAGCATTTCCTAGGTTTGAATTCTGTAAGACGATGATACCAAGAGCACTGCCCTAATTTTTTTTATTAGCTGGAAAATAAAAATTCGATTGGCAGATAGTCAAAAGGTGAAAACCATATGACTAAATGTAGACATAAATGGCAAAAGAAATACCACAAATATATGAAGCATGGGACATTAAAAGTATTCAGTCTAGCTCAATATCCTCCAAGGGAAGATATAGTCAAGTGGCATACCATTCAAATACGCCAGGTATCTTCCAAGTATTATTAATTTAAGATCACCCAATATGTTATCAGCTTCCTTTCTGATTTTAATGATAAAGCTAACGTATTGTAATACAGACCTGAACAATCGTCTTCTCTGGAGGAAGTTGAATGCCAGAACTCAGATTCCCTTGCAGCCATTTAAGGCTAGACATGTCCCCTCTGGTTGTGGGACAGACGAAGCTGTGTTGACACTCTATCTGCTCTGTATCCTTCAGGGACAAATGGCGATAAGTGCCCCACTTTCCGTTTTTGTAAATGTTCACTGCCATGTTCCTTTCAACTTGTTCCTGATAGAAAGGATGGTTGATATCGAACGGAGGTGTATTTTCTCCATAAATAAGGAAGCATACGATGTTATTGCCTGAAATTTTAAGGACGAGATAATGAGATTCAAGGAATAAAAATGATCGATACTTTTGGTGCTGTAACCTTAGCCATTTGGTCAATATCGTTTCCTATTGTTAATGGGATACCCTCCCTTTTAAAATGAAATAAACATCTCTTAAAATATCGTTTTTGATTATCAAAATGAAACCTTTTATTGGAAAATTCTTTACAATCGGTGTTAAGATTACCGAACTTCAAGAACTTTACTTTTCCTCTTTAACGTCTGAATTGTCTTCAACATATAAATACCTTTGTGGTAAACCAACAAGAAATAGAATTCATGAAAGGGCTGTAATGATACAGGGGTTAATCCATTGAACAATAGCAAATTTAACGCGAGGTTCAATGCCCTGAATTAATTTGTTTATTCTAATCTCCAAATCAGTTGATGGTAAACTTAGGAATTCACTTTCGATGCACGAACGAACGGCTTCATGAAAGGAAATTCTGTTACTCTTATTTCTTCAGATGAGTTACTGAACGAAATGTTTAAGCTGACGTCGGAATTAATACGTGTGGCTCGACAAGGAGCCGAAGCTTTCGAAAAGTGCTGAGTAGGAATTTTAAGCAGGTGAACGACCTAAAAATTTGGAAGGAAAAAACCGACCCGTACGAGTTATTAAAAGGGCCAAAAGAGAGTTTGTCGGAGAGTCTTCACACGCCAGAAAAACTAGTAAGATCGTTGAGAAAAGATCGTGGTGCGAGACTCGAATTGATCTCAGAATTTAGCATTATTATAATTATATTGAATGATATTGGTAATTATTTTTGGAGGTCTAAGAATTGGGTCAGAAGAATCAGAGAAATTGAACAGATAGTGCTAAGTTCCGGGACCAAGGAATTAAGAGTACCGGTAGTCATTCTTTATCGTTATTGTTCGTGTGAAATAGGCCGTTTCTCGTAGAAAATCACGTGTGCCCAATTTTGGTTTGAATGTATGGTCTTGCAGTCTAGGGGTGAGAAGTATCTAAAAATGTTGGTATATTATTCAGGTTGAAATTGTCTTATTATAGTAGAGTCAAAAAATTAAGAACTGGCCTCACTGACCATCTGGATTGAACGGACCATCGTCTCCACCCTGTGTTCCGAATCCCACAGATCGAATTATAAAAATACAGTATTTTATATGCTATAACCCACCTCCTGGTTCCCTCCTGACACAGTTGAAGAGTCCAAGAAGACCGTTCAGGGGTTCATTTCGAGCATAGAGGAGCACGTGCTTATCGTTTTTGAGTGCCGACTGAAGGGAAGGCAACCATGTGAAATCTTCGTCTTTTTCGGACACCTCGATGACAATTTTCTCCTTTTTTTCAAGGGTTTTTCTGAAATAGACCAATTTTTCCGTTCCTGTATCGTGTATTGCCAATATGTCTACTGCTTCTTGATCTTCCTTCGCCATTCGTGATAGATCAAAGTCGAGATCTTCACGAGACAAGATGAACGCTTTATCTTTGAGAGCAGAAAACGCCTGTTGCATGATCTGAAACATAAAAGAGTACACTCCAGCAGTCGCTCGTAAATCTGCGTTCTTGAAGAGATGTGTACAGAGTATTCAATGGTATCTTTTTGAATTTTTTGATAGTATTATTCTAAATATACGTGAAATAACTAACCATTGCCCTCTGAAGAATCCTTGTACCTATGACCAAATGACAATCGCTCTCCTTACGCAGTTCTTTGTCTTCGATCGTTACATTCGAAAGTTCCAGTTTTTCTTTGGTAAAAATTGTAATGCTAGCTTGAATAAGAGGAAGATCAGCGTATACGTCGAAGATCTTTGGCCCCAAAGGTTCACTACCCTCCTTAGTTTCATCGTCGAGTACCTCCACTATTTTTAGCTGAAACAGGAGACGTTTCAGTGACGAATTGAGCAAATTAAGTACATCCTTATGGAATCATTCAACCTGAAATTGCCGCCAAAGCTAATCTGTCAAAAATTATCAACAAGGGGTAAAACCCACTAGTTTTTTCCCGCTTGTTCCAGGGAAAAGCCTGTTATCGTTTCAACCAAATGTCAGCCGAAAATGGTCATAAACGACTAGGTTTGTTACACTGATGAATAATTCGATGTCAAAACGCTCGATGTTCAACATGTAATTCAAAAAGGCCCTTTTGATTTTCAAATTTTAAAGAATACATAGCACATTCTCCAGAGAAAGAACCTGATAAATTCGGACCCAGAATCTCTTCATTAAGGAGTTATTTGAATAAACAAAATAATTATTTAAAATATATTATATAAAATACCTTTTTTATCACTAGACATTTTTGCAACAACTAACCAATTCGGGATAAGCATGGCCTATACGAAAATTATGTTATTACGAGTACAAATAAGTTTCCGCCGTTTTATTGTAGATGGCGCGGCACGGAGTTTCGGTTAGCTTTCGCAGATGATTACCGGCTTGAAAAATAGTTTGGATATTCAAGAACAACATAACCTATTAATATCATTGGTTTTATATTGGTAAAATATAATTTTTATAAGTTGATAATGTCAAAATTTGAGCCAAGTAAGCGTCATTTGCGGGAAATATTAGTTTACTTCTTTAATTTGAAGAAATCTGCTGCTGAGGCGCATCAATTGCTCGTAGAAGCATATGGTGAGGGTGCTTTGAGTGAGAGAACGTATCGAGAGTGGTTTCGAAAGTTTAAAAACGGTGATTTCGACGTAGAAGACAAAGATCGCAGTGGAAGGCCAAAAATTTACGAGGATGCAGAATTGGAGGAATTATTGGAGGAAGATTCATCTCAAACACAAAAAGAACTTGCTCTAACATTAGAAGTCACTATATTACCGTTAGGACTTGTTTTAAAATTTAATTCTAAATATTTTCATGAGATTCATTCAGATTAAAATCTATAGAAGTTCTGGATAATTAATTCCAGCTATTATTGTGTAATATACAAATACTTTTTCATAGTGATTTTCAATTTATATATATTAATAATTGAGAAATTTCTTTGTATTACATCACATGCACCTATCGGTTATCTAATACAGACTCTAAATCGTATCTTCTTTCATTGTATATTTCTGTGATATAACCTAATTTTCGAATAGACCATGCTTATTCAAAATTGGTTAGATGTTGCAAAAATGTTTAGTGATGAAAAAGGTATTTTTATATATTTTTAAATGATTATTTTGTTTATTTAAATAACTCCTTACTGAAGAGATTTTGGTTCCGAATTTATCAGGTTCTTTCTCTGGAGAATGCGAAAAATTTGGCTTCAATCTTAATTTAAATGTGTTTTATTTCAATTTAAAGTTCTATCACTATAAAAAAACACACGATAGAAAAATGCTTAGACTAAAACTTTCTTAGTGTATTACCTTGATACCGAAGAAATTTTCCAATCCAAGTTGCATGTTAACTCTCAAAGACTCTTCAACTGTCAACTCGGCTTCGTTGGCCACGAATTCATATTTTTCAAGGACAGGTGCACTTCTCTGTTTCCTTCTTGGTATAGAATTTGCCATAAGCCCCCTTATTTCAATACCACCACATCTGAAGAAAAAACTCTCATTTTCTAACTGAATTAACATTTTAAGGATGGCAGTTTTCAATCATGATTAGAATATTTTCATTGAAACAACGATGGTTACCTTATTATTCCAGAATTCTTGGCAATATAAACAGGAAGTACGGGATTTTCTCCGAAAGTTTCCACATATTCAAGATGTCGCTTGGGATCGATGATCAACTTCTTTATGCCTGTAGGAACGTACAGCAGTCTGGTGTCCAGTTGAAGTATCCTCAGTTGCATCATGTTATCCATGAATGTAACCCAATTACCGTCCCATTTGACATAACCCCTGGTGATTTCACCATTAACCTCTTGAACACCTCTAAAAGCGCCCCTGAAAAGGTATTGAAAATTGAAGACTAGGCAGAGCCTGAAGAGACTTCAATGCTCGAATAAGACAGAAACGTGTAAGAAATTACTGCATGGTGTAATATACTGGATGAATTATAACCATTGGGCTAAGAACAGATTATTTGGATCAAAATATGACGATTACATCAAATAAGTCTCAATAAAATATTGCTGTGGAAAATATACAGGGCAGTAAATTAGATTTTTTCAGTTTTTGCTAATATATCCACTGTTTATCAATTGTTATTAAAATACGCAAAGAGGCATAGCTTTAGACGAGAAATATTATTTTATGTATCACTGCAGTTTTTGTTATAGCCACGTGAATCATTTCTGATCATGAAATTAAGTAGTAGCTTTTTTTGACGAAATTTGATAGTTATTAGAAAATACGATTAAAAATCATTTTTACATAATATTGGTACTAAATTAATATTTAAATAAGGTTATTCTGATTTTTGCAATTTTTTTATTGTTATGTTTACAACAATTGTTTCGCTATCACAGTAGCATCATCAGGCAGGTTTACATTTTGAATAACTAAGCTTGTTTCCGAAATCCGTTGCTATTTATATTACAGTAGGTACAAAAACTTTTTATTGGGCACTAAAACCCAAAAAAAGGTCTCTATAAATTTCAGCTTATCTGAATATATTTAAAAGGGGTGAGTTATTTAAATCTAATTGTTCGTTAAGTAATACTCCAATTTTATTGTGTTTATTTAATCTAAAGGGACTCTAACAGTTTTGAGGCATAACTTTTACTTTCTATATGTAGAATTTCAAAATTATGGTTGAAAGTATGTCCTGTTTCTAACAAATGTTTCGAATATGTGGAATTACTTTTATTATTGAGGAAACTCTTCAAATGTTCACAAATTCTATGTCGGAAAGTTCTTCCAGTCTGTCCTATGTAAACTTTAGGGCAATAACCGCAGGTTAACTTATAAACCCCCGATTTATCATCTTTATGTGTACTGTCTTTATTATGTTTAATGAATTTACTCAGGTTTGAATAGGTTTCAAATGAAGTTTTCAAATCAGATTTATTTTTGAGGTATGAAGCAATTTTCTCAAGTAAAAGTATTTAAAATTTTCTTTTATATCAGGATATAACATATTTAAAGCTATTTTATTATTTTTATTTACCAACAATTTGTCTATCAACGGAGGATCATCCATTAAAACAATAGATTTTTTATTATTTTTATTTATCAACAATTTGTCTATCAACGTAGAATCATCATTTAAACAAATAGTAGATAGATTGCTAAAGAATCACAAGTTCCATCACCAAAAAATGTTCAACATATAATTCGAAAAGGCCTTTTTCATTTTCCTTCTATATAGAATATATAGCACATAATCCAGAGAAAGAACCTGGAAAACTCGGATTGAAATCTCTTCAGTAAGGAGTTATTTGAATAAACAAAATAATCATTGAAAAATGTAATAAAATACCTTTTTTTCACCAGACATATCTACAATAACTAACCAATTTTTGGGATAAGCATGGCATATACGATGATTAGGTTATTATTGGTCAGTTGTTGCAGAAATTTCTGGTTAAAAAAAAGGTATTTTTAAGTATTTTTGAATGATTATTTTCTTTATTCAAATAACTCCTTACTGAAGAGATTTGGGTCTGAATTTATCAGATTCTTTCTCTTTAGAATGTGCTATATATTCTTCATAAGAGAAAAATAAAAAAGGCCTTTTTGAATTATATGTTCAACATTTTTGGTGATGGAACCTTTGATTCTTTACCATCCAATCGAAACATATAATGTATAAGATGATGTCTAAATAATTTGGCCATTATTTTATATTTCTTATGATTCTTTAGTAATTAATTTCCAACACATATAATGATAATACATATGGCTATAAAGTGATACATTGTATCAAGGACATGTTTTTCAAAACTTTAATTCTGAATGTTTTCATGAGATTTATTTAGATTCAAATCTGTAGAAGTTCTGGATAAAATTAATTCCAGCTATTATCTATAATATGCAAATAATTCCTCATAGTAATTTTCGATATATAATATTAAAATAGCTTTAAACATGTTATTTCTCAATACAAAAGAAAATTTTAATTCCATTTCCTTAAAATATACTGAAGGTATTTCTGAAAAATTGCTGCATACCTTAAAAATAAATATGATTCGAAAACTTCATTGAAAACTTATTCAAACCTGAGTTCAGATCTAAATAACTCACCCCTGTCAAACATGTTTAGATAAACTGTAACTTAGAGAGACCCCTTTTTTAGGTTTTAGGCCTCAATAAAAATTTTTGTACCTTCTCTAATATAAATAGAAACCGCTTTCGAAAGCAAATTCAGTTATTCAAAATTTAAGATACCACCTACTTGAAGATAGCGAACGAATTTTTATTTTAATAACAATAAAAATTTGTGAAAAACCAGAATAACCCTATTTAATATTATTCAGCCTTATCATTTCACTCCTGTTCAAATTAAGAGTAACATAATGTTAACAGCTGTTTAGTGTGAATGTTCAATCCGAAAAGAATATTTTTTCATTTCAATATTTTTCATTTTCTCCTGGAATCTTATTTGTCTACCAGATTAAAGTGCAAACAAAGTGGAAAAATAAAATGTACTCACTTGTAATTATACCCTCTCAGTCTCAGTTCTTTATAGACGTCTTTAGTTTTCAAATTTTTGTCATTTGAAAAGATTTCTTCTGGTATCGCAATGTTAGCGAAGTCCAGTTTTTCCTCGTTAGTTATATGTTTCACTCTACCGCTTACAATATCTACCCCACCCTCGATGATCTGCAAATAGTTCAAAAGCAAAAATATTATCTTTTAAAAAAATTTATGAAATCGATGATTTATTTATTTCATGAAGATCAATTGTATATCAGATAATAATATCTTATTTTTTCAAATTTAAAAAAACTTTGACTGCGGGAATGAATCAAAAAATATCGGGTGTTTTTTTCAGAGTGATAGAACATTCGATAGGGATAACTGTGATTTCACAGAAGGTAGAAGCCATGTTGTTTTGACATTTCTGTTCAGTAAGCATTGACAAATTATCATGGAAAGACTCACGCCGCAACAACATTTAAAAATTGTTGAAATTTATTTTCAAAATCAGTGTTCTATTCGCTAAACTTAAAGAGCACTTCGTGAAATTTATGGTTCACATAATCGTCCATCAGAGCATCTTATTCGTCGAACTATCGATAGATTTCAGACAACATTTTCTCTACTCGATGCAACAACAAGACAAAGAACTGTGCGTACAGAAGAAAATATCGCTGCTGTAAGTCAAAGTGTTAATGATGATCCAAACTTGTCTATTCGTCGACGTTCATAACAAGTTGGACTCTGTGCTCCACCACATGGAACATTTTGCGTAAAGATATTAGACTACACCCATACAAGATCCAACTGGTTCAAGAACTAAAGCCACTTGACCATAATAGGCGTCGTTTGTTTGCTGATTGGGCCCTAGAACAGCTTGAAGTTGATCCACTTTTTCATCGTAAGATTATGTTTATGATGAAGCTCTGGTTGAACGGCTATGTAAACAAGCAAAATTGCCATATATGGAGTGAAAATAATCCTTAAGAAGTTCTGCAGGTTCCATTTCATCCTGAAAAAAGCACTATATGGTTTGCTTTACACGCTGGAGGCATCATCGGTCCATATTTCTTTAAAAACGATGTTAGAGCTAATGTTGCAGTGAATGGTACTCGTTACAGGTCGATGATCAATGATTATTTGTTTCAAAATTTGAATGGTATCGACCCAGAAGTGTTTTGGTTCCAACAAGATGGTACTACACCTCATGCTGCTACCGTAACAATTGATTTATCGAAAGAAAGATTTGGCGATAACGTTATTTCGACAAATGGTCCAATTAATTGGCCTCCAAGATCATGCGACATAACTCCACTGGATTATTTTCTTCGGGGTTATGTCAAGTATTTGCTTTATGCTGATAAACAAGATACAATATGCGCTTCGGAAGTCAACATAACTCGTGTTATTGATGAAATAAGGCCTGAATTACTCCAAAACGTGGTTCAAAATTGGTCTGGTCGAATGCGGTTCCTCAGAGCTAGTCGTGGTGGATATATGCCGGAAATTATTTTTAAAACATAAATGTCATAAAATTATCTTTCAAATAAAAATAAATTTGGCTTTAATCTTAATTGGAATGTGTTTTATTTAAAGTTAAGGTTCTGTAACTCTAAAAAACACCCGATACTATAATTTTCACCTAATTATTGTGTCAGGAATTCTACATAATTAATAGCAATATTATCAAAAATCAATAATATAAAAAATAGTTTAATTTGATGTAAAAAATTACTCCTTCATCAGACATTTTTTTGGATAACTTCTTATAAAATAATATGGTATCCAAACTTAATTTAAAAATTGACTTTTTTGACCACATTCGTGAAAAAGAGCCTCCAGTTAACATCATCGATTTTTTCAATGAACACGAACTCTTATAATCACATGAAGTAGGTACCACATCTGAAACTTTAACCTTATTGACTTTTACCTCAAAATTGCCGCTGTTCCTCTGTATCATCACGTCGAACTCGAGGTATTGGTTACTGACTGGAGTTGCCCTCTTGAATCTGACCTCTTCGAACACCACCACCATTTCCAACTCAGATAAACTGGTGGTCATAGCTAATGTATCCCAGACGATTGTTAGATATGCTGTGGCTGGAAAGAGATTTCGGCCTGAAAAAGAAGAAAAACATTGACTAAAAAATGTATATGAGACAGTAATTTATTTCCACAAAAAACATTGAATTTGCACATAAAGTTCTTTGAATAAATGCGTATATCACCATATACATCATTTCACAGTTGGTTCGAAAATTAACAGTGCTATTCCTAAGCTGGCGTAAGGACGCAGTAACAAAGTATAATAAGCCACCTCTTTGTGGGTTGGATGGAAAATATGGGGTGTTTTTTTTTAGAGTGATAGAACTTAAAATTGAAATGAAACACATTCAAATTAAGATTGAAGCCAAATTTTTTTTATTTGAAAGATAACTTTATGACATTTATGTTTTAAAAATAATTTCCGGCATATGTTCACCACGACTAGCTCTGAGGAACCGCATTCAACCAGACCAATTTTGAATCACTTTTTCAAGTAATTCAGGCCTTATTCCATCAATAACACGAGTTATGTTGACTTCCAAAGCGTCTATTGTTTCTGGTTTATCAGCAAAAACCGATGACTTTGACCCCAAAGAAAATAATCCAGTCGAGTTATGTCGCATGATCTCTCATTGAACCATTTCTCGAAATAATGTTTTCGCCAAATCTTTCTTTCAATAATAAAGAAATTGTTACGGTAGTAGCATGAGGTGTAGCACCATCTTGTTGGAACCAAAACACTTCTGGGTCGATATCATTTAAACAATCCCTAACAAACTCTCTTTTAATACCTCGTACGAGTCGCTTTTCTTCTTTCAAATTTTTTAGTTCGCTCATCCGCTCAAAATTCCTATTTAGCAGTTTTTCGAAAGCTTCGTCTCCTTGTCGAGCCACACGTGTTAATTCCGACGTCAGCGTTTTCCGCCGAAACTTTCGTTCATTAACTTATCTGAAGGAATATATTTACATTTCGCACAATCAGCTATTATGAATTTTTCAATCTGTAGTTTGTTATTACAATATGTAGGCCAGAGTAAAAGAATTTCTTTTCATGAAGCCGCCGGTCGTGTGTGCCACGAAAGCAAATTCCCAAGTTTCACATTAACTGATCTGGAGATTAAAATAAAGAGATTTATTCAGGGCATTGAACCTCCCATTAAATTTGTCCAATAGATTAACCCCTGTATCATTACAGCCCTTTCATGAATTCTAAATCATGTTGGTTTACCACAAAAGCACAACACTTAACCCACCTATGTTAAAATAAACTTCTAAGGGACCTTCTCAGAAGATCTAAGAGTATCAGGATAATAAAGGCTTTTCCAATAAAAGTTTGACAAGTAAAAATTACGTCATGACTAAAAATGGAACGACACACGCTTCACCAGCGCATTGAAATGGTTAAAATTCACTACAAAAGAGTGAAAATTCACGGTTCGCAAAATTAAAGCACTTTTGGGTCGTCGTGAAACACTATCTCGACCGACACAATTGGCCAACAAAATCGTATGATTTAACACCTTTAGACTTTTTTCCTTGAGGCCACGGGAAAGATAAGGTCTATGCCAATGCTCCACAATTGATTCAAAACCTCAAAGTTGGAATTCGTGAAGTTATGGAGGACATACAGTCGCAAATGTGCGAATTAGTACTGCAACCGTCGCCATTTGACTGATATCGTTTTCCATTGTTAGTGGCATACCTTCATCTTCACAATGAAATAAACATTTATTGATTGTTTTCGTATCAAAATGAAACCTCTTATTATAAAACCCTTTATGGCGTGCTCGCTCCTCTCGCAGTATTCGACTTTGCTCTGCTCTGCTGCAGCGTTCAATGACTGACGTTCCAACGAGGAACAGGGTCACTGGCATCACAGGCAGAGATGCGTACCACGCCTGTCCGAAGAGTTCAGGTGTGCATGTTCGAAACGAAATGCCACCTCCCTAATGAAGAGGTAGAAGCTCCCTCACAACACCGACGTGATTGGGGGCAGCCTTTCCTTTCGATCTCCGCTGAAGATAGCACCGCGACCAGACCAGCGGCGGACTGCCTCCTTGGCTGATCCCAATGCCCTATTCCATAACCTTATCGACGTACACTGAAGGGGGAGTGTGTGGCGACCACCTTCTTCGCTCCTCATCCACAATTCTGCCTTGCTCTGTTGCAGCTTGACCGGCGTATCATATAGAGAACACGACTAGTCTAAAAATTCCCGACTGACCGTCCACGCTGAGTTCAAATAGGTCAAGGTGCACAGCGTTCAACGACCGTTCCAAAGCGGAACACATGGTCACTGGCGTCACAGGCTGAGATGTGCAGCACGCCTTTCCGAATAGTTCAGGTGCACGGACTCAGAACAAAACGCCGTCCCACTAATTGAGAGGTAGAACCTACCTCACAACACCGCATTTTCTTCGAGAGCTTCGCCTTTATACGAATATTGTATATGAAACCGGTATTTTTGAATGATCGGCGGATGAAAATACAAGTAAAATACATTTTCTGTTCTTTAATTCACGCTTACCATCTATAACATGTCCAGTTAGGTACTGAGAATCTTCTTCTTTTGGGTTGACAGCCATAAGACGTTCACCATTTTTCATCGAATGGGATTCTTTGTAAACGAGAACGTGCCAATTTTGGGAATGATTCCACTTGATGTGAGGCGATATCATGGGAGTTCCACGACTTACAGGATACTGGATTTTTGGATACAAATTTTGTATTTTCGGGTTGAAACCTTGCTCGTATATGCTGAGAAGGAAAACATCATCGTTAAATTTGGTTTGGTTTTGCGGAAACTTGTTTATAACAGTTACGACCAGAGTGAATCGTTTTGGTTACCTCATATTCTTAATTTATAGAACACTAACCTTCCCAGCACCTCTAAAAACGTGACAACTCCATCACTTTGATTCTTGTATCCGAAATTGATCAGTTTCATACTTCCTTTTACTGTGAAGTCTAACAGTTCCGAAAATTTCCCCTGCCCGATCTCCAGCACCACTTGTTCATCACCAAAGTGACAGTCTAGGTCTTGGTAGTAAATTTTCGATAGTAGAGACTTGACAAAGTAGTCTGCAGATGCTACTTTCGCTGTTGAGGCCGATATCCATATGGTACTTCTTTGTTTTGGTTTGGAAATAATTTTTCCCAATGTTTGTTGAAGATCGGATTCTGAAAAGGAAAAAAGTGAAGGAAAATTATCGATAAAGATAGTGGAGGAGTCGTTTCCTGAGATTTTGAAGGATACTGCACTAGTTCATTGAAAGGCACTTTCACCAAATCGTAAAAACCGTGCTTTTCCTGAAGGAATGTCTTGAGAGTCAAAGTAGATAGTATAATATATAAATTATTAAATCTTGGAGGACACTAAATATTATTTTAGTAGATAGTATACTTGTTGAAAAATGCATCCCCAACTTACCAATTTGTCGAAAACGATTACTGTGAGTAGTGACTTCGGTTTTGTCATAGATGGCTAGAATTTCAACGCCTCTTCTTTCAAGGTCCACGGCAAATTTTCCTAATTCGTTTGATTCACCTAAAAGTGTAACTATATCTTCAGAATTTTTCCATATCACCTCTATGTTTCCTGGAATTTTCTTGAGAATCTGTAAGGATAAAAGTACTAAATCTGGCTATCAAATATGATGGCATTGACAATGAAATAATACTGATTTCTTGAGTATCTTGAACGAACCTAATGAACTTAATATTAAAAGGATTTCCTTGGTTTTGAACTTCTATATTTGAAAAGAGGAATAAATATGGAAACCAATATATCGGGTGTTTTTTAAGAGTGTTTAAGAGTGATAGAAATTTTGATAGGGATCACTGTGATTTGACAGAAGGAAGAAGCCATGTTGTTTTGATATTTTTGTTCAGAAACCATTGACAAATTATCATGGAAAGACTCACGCCGCAACAACGTTTACAAATTGTTGAAATTTATTTTCAAAATCAGTGTTCTATTCGTCAAACTTATAGAGCAATTTATGGTTTACATTATGGTCCATCAGAGCAGCTTATTCGTCGAACTATCGATAGATTTTGACAACATTTTCTCTACTCGATGCAACAACAACAACAAGACAAATAACTGTACGCACAGAAGAAAATATCGCTGCTATAAGTCATAGTGTTGATGATGATCCAAATTTGTTCATTCGTCGACGTTCACAACAATAAGTTGGACTCTGTGTATCCACCACATGAAAAATTTTTAGTAAAGATCTTGGTCTACACCCATACAAGATCCAACTGGTTCAAGAACTAAAGCTACTTGACCATAATAAGCGTCGTTTGTTTGCGGATTGGGCCCTAGAACAGCTTGAAGTTGATCTACTTTTTTATCGTAAAATTGTGTTTAGTGATGAAGCTCATTTCTGGTTGAACGACTTTGTAAACAAGCAAAATTGTCGTATATGTAGTGAAAACGTTCCTCAAGAAGTTCTACAGGTTCCATTGCATCCTGAAAAATGCACTGTATGGTGTGTTTTACACGCTGGAGGCATCATCGTTCCATATTTCTTTAAAAATGATGCTGGTGCTAATGTAACAGTGAATGGTTCTCGTTACAGATCGATGATCAATGATTATTTGTTTCAAAATTTGAATGGTATCGACCCAGAAGTGTTTTGGTTCCAACAAGATGGTGCTACACCTCATACTGCTACCGTAACAATTGATTAATTGAAAGAAATATTTGGCGATAACATTATCTCGAGAAAGGATCCAATTAATTGGCCTTCAATATCATGCGACATAACTCTGCTGGAGTATTTTCTTTGGGGTTATATCAAGTCATTGGTTTATGCTGATAAACCAGAAACAATAGACGCTTTGGAAGCCAACATAACTCGTGTTATTGATGAAATAAGGCCTGAATTACTCCAGACCAAAATTGGTCTGGTCGAATGCGGTTTCTCAGATCTAGTCGTGATGGACATATGCCATATCTTTCAATTAAAAAAAATTGGCTTTTATTTCAATGTAAATGTGCTTTATTTCAATTTAAAGTTCTATCTCTAAAAAAAACACCCGATAAATATCGCCGGCAAAGGAAGCATCTTCGAAACCGCTTAAATATATTATTGCCAAATATTCAAGTTACAATTATTCGTTGTTGTTTTGTTTAATTTTTTTGCTTCATAAAGTTAAATGAAAAAAAGTTTGTCCGAGGTTTTTCTTGTCATCCTGTGAAAAAATTAAATCATCTGTACCTCCTTTATCTCTCCTTTCAATACCATAGTTATAGAAGGCTTATTGATTTTTCCCAAGACCTTTCCAATTTCGTACGACATAAGAATGGCCTCCTTTAATGTTAAGCAACCGTCAAAATACCCGCAAGCTATTTCTCCAACAGAATAACCCATGACAAGGTCAACATCAAGTCTGACATCTTTGAGTAACTCTATGATGCCTATTTGGAGTGCCACAAAGCCGACAATATTTTCCAGAACGTGATCGGTCGATCTTTCAAATTTGTGGGAAACTTGAAGTATCTTGTGAATGTCTACAGCTTTTTTATTGAGGATATCTCCTATCCTGAAAATGAGAATATAATATTTTAGCACTATTGATCAAAATCATAATAAACTACACCCACCTGTCGAATGTTTGGGCAAAAACAGGAATGGAAAGGAGATCAGTAGCTAGTTTCTTCCAGTCTTTGTCGAAATGACCAAAAGCTAATAGTAGAGGTACTGTGGTCCCACTGTACCTTGTTGATGAGGATGACAACATACCCTTCTTAGAAGCAATCGTGTAACCACGATAATTGTGGTTTTCTATGTCTTTCCTGAAAAAATGCAAATTTAATGAATCTGATCTTACGTCGAAATCAAATTGCAAGCCCACTTGAAGATCTCGTGTAATAGTTGGATGTACTCAGCGTCCATCGGTCTTGAATGTATGTCTTCTGTTAGTTCTTTTATAGCTTCTGGTACTCTTCCACTGAGACATACCAGTCTTGGTAAGTCATCAAGAGGTGCGTTATTTGTTTTCACTTTTGGATTGTGCTTAAGGAGGACATGAGAATTACCTCCACCAAATCCAAAACTGTTAATTCCTGAAATATACATAGCAGACTTTGTTTCTCTTATTTTTCGATATTATCGAATTTCTCACCTATGAGACCATTGGTATCTTGAAAAGGCATTTTTTCTGCAACTACTTTGATACGCCCCTCTTCCAAAGCTTTAACACCTTCTCTTGGAGTAGAATAGTGAATATTCGGTGGAATTATGCCTTCTTCAAAGCCGATTATGCACTGAAAAATTTAATTCATCGAACAGTAAAAAAATAGACTTTTTGACTCAGATAAGCTTCAAATATTTTCACAGTGGCAGCATTAAAAGATGTTTTTCTTGAAAATGAATGATTTGAAATTGAGATACCTTTATTACGGAGCATAAACCAGAAGCTGGTTCTGAATGACCAATATTGGATTTTACAGAGCCCATAAGAAGAGGTTTCTCCTTGGTTGGACGAAAAACCTCATCTATAGCTGTTACTTCTTCTGGATCTCCAACCTTTGTACCTATAGAAAATCAACGGATAATCATAGAACCATAATTCGTTCTCTTTTTTCCTCAAAATAATAACTTAGGAAAGTTTTGTTAATGCTAGGTAAGTTAATGCTAAGGTAGTTGGTTTCATGAAAATTGAGTTCAAGCATGTACAGTGTCTGATCAACGAATACCTCATCCACAAAAAAACCACATACCGGTTCCATGAGCTTCCAAGAAGCTAAGAGTAGATGGATCAACACCACATTCTGAATAAAATTCCTCAAGTAACTGTTTCTGCATTTCCCCGGAAGGATAAGTAATACCCTGTTCTTTGTATCCATCGCAACCTGTTTTAGCATGCACCACCTAGAATTTCAGTATATGACATATTGTTCAAAGTGTTTCTCTTCTAGGTAGAAAAATTAACGGAGTGAACTTTTTCTTCCTTGTCTCGATAAAAAAATTTGTAAGAGAGATACTAGTTATATGATAAATTATTTCATGAGTTTTCATCAAGTAGTAGTTGAAATGAGGGAATGAAATATTTCCTCTTCTGAAACACTGCTTTACAAGACTACTCGCTGACAATACAAGATCTCATTAGAGCATTCAATGGATCAAAGAATTCAGAATATTCATTATTTATCAATCATATGATAGATTGGGCCGTTGCTTGGTAGAAATCAGTTGTAATTGTCATTATAAAATAAAACACTTGTTTACATTTTCTACTTTATTTTTGGTATTGTATTCTAGTGGTAGTTCTAGTGGCGTATTCTGATGAAGTCTTTCTAGCAAAGACGAAACGTACGTCAATACCAAAAATAAAGTAGAAAATGTAAACAAGTGTTTTATTTTATAATGACAATTTATCAATCACTTTGCGTAAGTAGGTTTTTTGCTTTATCACAGCGTGATACTGATTAAATGAATGGAGTATGCGGTTGGCTCTAGGTGAAACATTATAACAATTTTATTTTTAAAAAATTCACACAGTTATTATGTTTCATAATTTATTCAGAATCCTGACACGTGTTTCGGTCTTTCTACCATCTACAAAGGAGTACAAAAAGGAACTAAACTTAAAATTGAAAAGGTTCTTTCATTACACTTAGGACATCTGTATATTTTTATGGCACATGGAAATAACAGCATCCAATTAAGGGTGTTGCCAAAGAGTATTTGGGAATTTGTTAAATTCTCCTTTTTTTCAATGGCTTTTTTGATTGATGGAATTTCCAAATAGTCCATCAATTTACCCTTTTTAACATTATATAGTAATGTCTCATTAAAAAAATGATTGATTTCTGGTTTTTCAAAATAGACATCCTATGTTCTTTGATTCTATGTTGTAAACATCGGCCTGTCTGTCCTATATATGTAGCATTTCAATCATCACATTTAATTAGATAAATCCCCGATTCGGAAAAGTTGGGATTCTTTTCTTTATTTTTCAGCAACAAAAATTATTTCTATTTACTGCTAAAGAATTAATTCCCATTTTATGAAGACCATTAGAAATTCTACTGGTGTAACCATTTATATAAGCTATTGAAAACCATATTTTCTTTTCTTCATAAGCATCATTCATATTGATTTGAAAATTTTTTTAAATATTGTGGTAAGTTTTCTTATTAATCATTTTGTCAATGATTTCAGTTCTATAGCCATTGTTCACTGCTATAGTTTAATTATATGGACTTATTTTCGGAAATTGACTTTGTTCAACGGGATGTTCAAAAATCAATGAATGAAACTATGGAATGTTGACATTTTAATTTGTCATGACCGGTTTTTCAATGGATTATGGTATCAGTAGTGGTAGGTTTTCTAAAAATGTCGAATTCGAACTTATTATTACTATGACTTACAATAAGATCTAAGAAATTGATTGAAGAATTTGAATTATTTTAATTCGACATATAAATTTATGACATCCATGAGAATTACTTTAATATTCAACCATAAAGAGCTTTAAGATAGAGCAAATTTAGGTTTGGAATATTTCAACTTTTCGTTGTTATCTTCTTAGCCATGATAATATGGCAGACAACAAGCAACTAGCACAAAAGTTGATATATCATTCCAAAGCACACTAAATGAGGTATTTTTGCTGAAAAGAAAACATGTTCATAATTAATAATTTCTCATCGATAAAACCATCGGAAAAATATGACTGATTTTATTCGCTTCAGAATCGTGATATTCACCTCCTCACCACGCCCGCTATAAGAATTTTTTGGCACACACACCTTATCTTGCAGCAAATTTAATGCCGTTTCCAGAATGGAGTCAAATTTGATAAGACTACAAGGATGACAGAAGTATATTTGATTTTATGGAAAAACTTGAAATATTTCGTGAAAAGAAGAAATGTTAAATTGAAGAATAACCATCAACATTTCGACCATGTGTTTTTGTTGAAAATAACTTGTATGATATCCCCTTGAAGTTTGTCCCTTTTAAAAGCAGACATCCTGTATAATAATTACATTTTTTCACCTATACACACAATATTGTTTGGATATAACTGATTCTTGAAAAATACTTTATATAACCTCTGTATATATTCTGTGGACAAATCATAGAATGTAAATGTGTTTAGTTTAGCTACTAAGTTGACTTTTGGAGTTCTTGCTGCTCTAGATACACGAGGTATATGAGTATTGAAGATATTTTTATTGATTGTTTTTATTTTGACTGATGATTACTGGTAATTTTTTTCAAATGCCTTTTTGAAAATGTATTATAAAGTTTTGAAAGAACTTTTTTAATGGGAAGTTGCTTGGAAGGATTTCTTAATTTTATATTGGACATTTTCAGAGTGGAATTTGGTTTTTCGAAATACCGATATGAAACAGCGCTGTTTTCACTTAAAATTTCTGTTGAATAAGTTCCATCAATATACTGTATTTTCCTTGGTTTCTTTTATCCCCTTTTGATACTGTGTAATTAGTGTTAAGTCTATATGTCTATTAAAAGGTGAACAATGTTCTCTGAGACATTCATTTTATTTCATTTTAAAAATCTTATAACATTAAAATTTGTAGTAAGGTATTTTAGAAACCCTCTGTTTGAGATTTAAAATTTTAAAAAACATTTAAAATGAAAGTCAAAACTATACAATCTGGATACTGTCGGTAGAAGTCAAATCTGTCTAAAATCGCGGTAATCAGCTATTTCTATTTAAAAATTTAATGTTCTTAGAGCCATCTTTTGAAATCTGACCGAATAACTTTGTACTCCTAATAAAACTTTCATTACAATGTCTTAAGTATTAAAAATTTTCCCTAAATTTGTTGTTTTCTTCATTTCTTCAATTTCTGGAAAGCAAAATAGGGAATGAGTTTTAAGGTATATTCATAGTAGTATATATAGTATATTCAATGAGTGCGAACAGCTCAGTAGACTCGTGACCAGTAGGTCTGGGTTCGAATCCTGTTCAGGTCGAAATTTTCTAGTTGGACGGGTGTGGGTCACCATTTCACTGTTGGATCAAAAATTAACAGTGCTGTTTCCTAAAGTGGCGCAAGATCGCAGTAACAAAGCCTACCCAGAACATAACTGAACTCGCACAAGCAGAAAAAACTTCTGAGGGATCTTCACAGAAGATCTAGGAGTGTTAGGACAATAATCTCTATTATTATAGATAGCAGTTTTACGGAATTGTGCTATACAATCAACGAAACAAAATGGGTACTTGCCGTAGAGTATATTCTTCTTGAATCTTTGGATTTCTGCAATAATGCACAAGTTATAGCTTCTGATCTGCAGTATCCATTTCCAGCTGCATCGAAAGATTTACAGCATCCATCGTTACTAAGCACACCCAACCTGGAAAAACGTGAATTTGTTATATTATTCTCATCCTATTATTTTTAGAACTCATCTAGAATATATTTTTTCTCTCATCTGTTTTCTTAGGTTTAGGTACTGTTATGGATCTATATATTCAATTTATTTTTGCTTTTTATTCATAAAGTGCTTTTGAAATGACAGGATCCCGTTGGGAGTTAATTGTTAAGGAATCTCACTAATCGAATTTTTAATATTCTTATGAATTTATGTTTGCTTCTCGTTGAAAGATAATTCTACACACACGTTCCATTTCATTCGGTTCAGTTTTAATTACAATATTTATAATATTAAAATTCATCTAAGTAATTTGGTTCCTTGATTTAATTAAATTTTGTCGTTTTTCGTAAATTTATATCACTTCGATAAGTTTTATGATAATAAGAAAGTTTTCACTTGTTTTCTCCCATAGTCTCAGAATAGGTATTAAAATTCAAATTTTAAATATCATACAGATTCATTTTGTTAACCTCCTACAAATTTTAATTTCAAAAAATTGTTATTCAAAAACTTTTAGAATTAAATTGGATAAATGTCCTTAGAACACACTGTGTCAGTTTAGAAGACATATAGAATTAACACTTATCACACAGTACCAAGGGGAATGAAAGATTTCAGAGAAATATGAATTGTCAATTTAAAAATTATTAAACAAATACTTGAAGAGTACAAAATTTTGTTTCGTTCCTTGTTTCATAACACCCTGTTACTCACAAGTGATAGCACCAATCAAAAAACAGCAAAAAAACTTTTTTTCCTAACCTTTTATTTGGTGTGCAAGGTTTTATTATATAAAATCCATAAAAATACCAACCAATTAGACATAATTCAATATATCAGGTGTTTTTTTAGAGTCATTGAACTTTCGATAGGGATAACTGTGATTTGATAGAAGGTAGAAGCCATGTTGTTTTGACATTTCTGTTCAGTAAGCATTGACAAATTATCATGGAAAGACTCACGCCGCAACAAAGTTTACAAATTGTTGAAATTTATTTTCAAAATCAGTGTTCTATTCGCCAAACTTATAGAGCACTCGTGAAATTTATGATTTACATAATCGTCCATCAGAGCAGCTTATTCGTCGAACTATCGATAGATTTCGGGCAACATTTTCTCTACTCGATGCAACAACAACAACAAGACAAAGAACTGTACGTACAGAAGAAAATATCTCTGCTGTAATTCATAGTATTATTGATGATCCAGTTTCGTCGATGTTCACAACAAGTTGGATTCTGTGCATCCACCACATGGAAAATTTTGCGTAAAGATCTTGGTCTACACCCATACAAGATCCAACTGGTTCAAGAACTAAAGCCACTTGACCATAATAAGCGTCGTTTGTTTGCATATTGGGCCCTAGAACAGCTTGAAGTTGATCCACTTTTTTATCGTAAAATTGTGTTTAGTGATGAAGCTCATTTCAGGTTGAACGGCTATGTAAACAAGCAAAATTGCCATGTATGGAGTGAAAACAATCCTCAAGAAGTTCTGCAGGTTCCAGTTCATCCTGAAAAATGCACTGTATGGTGTGCTTTACACGCTGAAGTCATCGGTCCATATTTCTTTGAAAACGATGCTGGAGCTAATGTTGCAATGAATGGTGATCGTTACAGATCGATGTTCGATGATTATTTGTTTCAAAATTTGAATGGTATCGACCCAGAAGTATTTTGGTTCCTAACAATTGGTTATTGAAAGAAAGATTCATGCATTACTCAGAGAAATGGTCCAATTAATTGGCCTCCAACATCATGCGACATAACTCCACTGGATTATTGTCTTTGGGGTTATGTCATGTCACTGGTTTATGCTGATGAATCAGAAACAATAGACGCTTTGGAAGCCAATATAACTCCCGTTATTGATGAAATAAGGCCTGAATTACTCGAAAAAGTGGTCCAAAATTGGTCTGGTTGAAAGCGGTTCCTTAGAGCGAGTCGTGGTGGACATATTCCGGAAATTATTTTCAAAACATAAATGTCATAAAATTATCTTTCAAATAAAAAAAATTTGGCTTCAATCTTAATTTGAATGTGTTTTATTCCAATTTAAAGTTCTATCACTCTAAAAAAAACACCCGATAGAAACATACCTAGCAAACTGGAGGGACACGAAGGGATGTAAACATAGGTTGGTACCTCCAACAATAGCCATGTCACATAGGCCATTTCTCATTGCATTGTAAGCATGCTCTAGTGCATATAGGGAGCTACTGCAGGCAGTATCGGTAACCAAGGATGGACCTTTGAGCTTCAAGAAGTAGCTTATTCTGTTCGTTAACATTGATCTCATACAACTGTAAGAAAAATGAAAATGCAGCAACTCCTTGTTGATAGATTACTCAATCTCGTTGTTCTCACGAGCAATTGGAAATGATTAGTTTAGTATTAAACATAATCCGTTATTAAGAAGATGGCGAAACTTACCCGGTCATTGCAAAGGTTTGAGGTTCCTGGAATTCGAAAAAGATCTCCCTTTCGCTTTCTGCAAAGCAGACCCCTATAAATACCCCCGTTCTGGTACCTTCAAGTTCGGAAGGATGCAGTCCAGCATCGAAGATGGCTTCTATGGTTTTCTCTAGTAATATCCTGGCCATAGGATCCATAGAGTTGGTTTGTCTATGATGGATACCTTAAGTATACATATTTCATTGTTTAGTAACTTGCTAACATTCTGAAATCAATCAAATGATATTCAACTCTTGCAATTATTGAAAATAGATTATTATCATTAGGATTACCTGAAAATACCTGAATTGGTCATATTCTCTTAACATGGATCATGAGCTATCATTGCAAATTATTAGACTGATTTATAGTCCACTCAAAATATACAAAAGGAAGTTATAACTATTGAATTGTATCAGTCCTTACTTGGTGAAAATCCATATTAAATAATATTTAAATAAGGTTATTCAAAATGTGATCTTGCCTGATGATGCTACTGTGATAGCGAAACATTTGTGAACATATCAATAAATTTGTGAAAATCAGAATAACCTTATTTGAATATTATGAAGTTATAATTCAGCCAAAATTCGCATAGAGCTGAGAATTGGTATAGAAGTTAAATAAACCGTTACAAATGAAATGTCGAAATTCCCCTACGATCTCACTTCAGCAAAAAAAATTATTCAGGGTCAGCTTTTTTCCATTTTTCTCTGAAGCGGTAAGTTTTCTCCCAAAAATGGGTCAGACAAAAGTTGAAGATCAGCTTCTCTACAATTCTCTGCAGAAATTGTTCACTACAAATCACCATTCGTGAGATATCCTGGTTTTAAAAGTTGAAAAATTCATATTATACATAATATGCACTTATATACGATATCGGACGTTCAATATGAGTAAAAATAAGAAACTATTGGTTTTTGTTACTTACACACTGAAGCTTGTACAAACTGAATGAATTTTCTAAAGTATAGTCCGTCTAGAAAGTACCCGGAATTTATTATTTTTCATAATTTCAATATGCCTCTTTTTTGTAACATTCTAGGACAGAAGTAATGTATAAAATAGGTGGTGCAGATAGTCGGCTAAGGCCAAAATTGCATGGCAACGCTTTTGGTTAAATATTGTTGATTGTGAACCGGTATACATTTTATGAAATAATTTAGCAACTAGAAAAAAGTAAACAGGTTGAATATTTGTAGAGAAAAGATTCCCGAAACGTTAAAAAATTAGTGCAATTGACTGAACTTGGAGAAAGTGCTATATATAAGACAATAAAGAAAAAATTAGTGCAATTGACTGAACTTGGAAAAAGTGCTATATATGAGACAATAAAAAGGATAAAAAATGGCATGAATATGAGGCATAAAACAGTTTCAGGAAGACCGCGAAAGATTAAAGGAAACAATTTAAACGCTTTATTGATTTAGGACGACTTAATCTGCGCCTGTTTTCGCAAAAACAGATTTGGAAATTAACGAAATATTAAAGTTTGTCCAGAAACAGTCCGTATGTCACTAAAAAGACAAGGCTACATATCAAGGACACCAAAAAATCCCTACAAAAACGAACGAAGGATAGAATTTTGTCAACGTTTTCAAGAAGATAATTTAATAATGTCTTTATATCTGATAAAAGTTGCTTTCAACTTGGTGGAAATCACTTAAAACAATCTGTTATCGTTCAATTTTCAAAATTCACCAAAAGAATGGTTTGAGGTGCAATATCTAAGCGTGGTGCTACGACTCTCTGTATAATTGATGGTAACATTAATGGTGAAAAGTATTGTGGCATTCTAAACGATTATCTGTACTCAAGCTTGGATGCAAGAACACCAAATGACAACCATTTCATGGCCAGCAGCTTTACCAGATCTTAGTCCCATTGAAAACATATGAGGACTAATAAAGATTGAAGTTGAACGAGCAGCGCAACGAAATTAAGATGATTCAACTCAGTCAGTTTTTCAGTCCTGGACTACCATCATCGAAAATTATGGAGATGATCTAGTTTCGGGTGTACCTCGACGTTTAGTCAATTTTTTACAGTTAAATGGAGGTTGTATAAGTAAGATGAATATTTTGTTATTTTCTAATTCAAGAATTAAAAATATATACTAAAGAATTAGAATTGATCTTTATTTTTCTTTTTTTTTTTGATACTTTCTAGACGGAATATATGTATTTTTTATTCATCATATGCAGTTTCTTCAAGATATAATTCACAAATTTAAAATTTTCAAGGAAAATGGTTCGTCAACTCAAAAATGCATATATTTCAAAGGATAATGAATTAACAAATTAACAAAAATATTGTCCATCACTGTTTACTTTTTCCCACATCTCAGGCAATTTTCGAATTTCTTCTCGAAAATAATCCTTGTCTTTTGGGGCGATCCAATTTTGAAGACAATGTTCGATTTCTTAGGAAGAAGTGAAGAAGTGACCTGCCAAATACTGTTGCATCCAACTAAACAGCCAATAGTCAGAAGGATCAATGTCCGGAGAATACGGTGGGTGCAGTAAAATATCCCGTATTATCGTTTTTAAATAATTTTTGATAATTTTTGAGACGTGAGGCCGAACGTTATCATGCTAAAGAATAACTTTATCATGTATATTCATATATTCTGGCCGTTTTTCTCGTAATGCATGTATCAAATGAAGTAATTGCAGTCTGTATCGATCACCCTTCATGCAATCACCAGGTTTTAGTAGCTCGTAATACACAACGTCCTCTCGATCCCACCAGATACACAGTATAACTTTCGAACCATAAATTTTCATCTTTAGCAGTTGGTCCAACAAGCTTTAAGGTCTTTTCAATAATTCCATACAAAATTACAGATAAGCATACAAATGAATTTTCATATTATACGAGGTAACTTACCGAAAAATCCAGAATCAAACTTTTCGATATTGTATATTTTGCCTGTTCTCTGAGGTATTTCTGGATGGATAGGTTGCCATCTTCTGAAATCGCCATCTATCATATCGATCTTTTCCATCAGGTTATCCCTGAAGTGGTATACATCGTTGGAGTTAGGAAAACAACCTGATAAACCTGAAATTGAGATTTCTTAACATTATTATGAAACTTACCGGATCAATATCACAATAGAATATTGTGAAAATCGATTACTAGAGTTTTTCGTCGATAAGGATTAAGTCTTCTATCGGGTGTTTTTTTTAGAGTGATAGAACTCTCGATGGGGATAACTATGATTTGACAGAAGGTAGAAGCCATGTTGTTTTGACATTTCTGTTCAGTAAGCATTGAGAAATTATCATGGAAAGACTCACGCCGCAACAACGTTTACAAATTGTTGAAATTTATTTTCAAAATCAGTGTTCTATTCGCCAAACTTATAGAGCACTTCGTGAAATTCATGGTTTACATAATCGTCCATCAGAGCAGCTTATTCGTAGAACTATCGATAGATTTCGGACAACATTTTCTCTACTCGATGCAACAACAGCAAAAAGACAAAGCACTGTACGTACAGAGGAAAATATCGCTGCTGTAAATAATAGTGTTAATGATTATCCGGATTTGTCTATTCGTCGACGTTCACAACAAGTTGGACTCTATGCATCCACCACATGGAAAATTTTGCGTAAAGATCTTGGTCTAAACCCATACAAGATCCAACTGGTTTAAGAACTAAAGCTACTTGACCATAATAAGCGTCGTTCGTTTCCTGATTGGGCCCTAGAACCAGGGCCGTCTTTGAACTATTCGAGGCCCTGGGCACATTAGGATCATGGGGCCCCTATGACCTTGAGAAAACACTATTTAGTTACAATAGATAAAGAAAGACAAACAAGGTTTTAAATTTATTTTTATTTAATTACTAACTATAAAAAAATAGGAAATATAAAAAATAATCTACTAAAGTAACTCGCTGTCTCGCTTAACTTAAAATCCTTAGATTAATTCTATGTTGATTGCAAAGGTACCCTTCTAGATTTAAGATGAGCAAAATCGTTAATCACTTCTTCAAAATCTATGGTATTGAGAATATCACATTCTATGGACATCAGCGACAAACTAGTTAATCTCTCTTGAAGCATTTTACTTCTTAATTCATTTTTTATTCGTTTCAATTTGGAGAAGGAGCGTTCTCCGCTGCAGTTAGTTACCATCATGCTTAAAAATATTCTCAATGCAATTTCTACGTTAGGAAATGTGTCTTCAATTTTGTTTTGCTTTAATAGATTATATACTTCCTGTACACTGTTAGATGCTTCATTTTCACTCCGAACATTTTTTAAGTATTCTTTTAAATGTTGACATTCTATTTCTAACTCTTTTTCATTTACATCTTCGTGATAGATTTGAGAAAATTCTTTGCATCCTTGTCGTATCTCTTCGGAATTCAGAGTTTTTAAGTGCAAAAATAAACTAAAACGTTGACTGACGGTCTCATATGAACTTTGTCGCTGTTTTAGATGAACACTCAAGGTATCGATTATTGGCAGAAAGGTTTCTACGTTGAATCGCTCTTTTCCATTCAATTGGACTGATGGCGCAGAGCCATCAAAAAAACTCTGCCGTGAGCTTCTATGTCTTGTTCTTTGAGATAGATCCTTGTAGTCAGATTCTGGGTTATTTTCTTTGGCAGATGATTCGAAATTATCAAATTTATCCCTGAGGTTAGTAATAAAATCATAAAGTGAAGTCAACAAATTGGTTGCAACGTCCAGTGTTATTGTTTCTTTCTGAAGATTATTACTTGTTTTGTCTATTTTTTCCAATATAGTGCTCCAGATTTCCGTCAGTATAATAAATTCTAGATTTCCCATTAAAATTTCCAATAAAATTGATTGACGAATGAATTTATTTATTTTGAATAGTTTAAAACATACATACAGCCACATATTTAGCCAACACATTTTTTACATCAATAGATATTTTCTGTTTCCCATCACTTACCCATCTGTCAAAAAGTTCAAGCTATGTTGTACAAGGTATAGCTATCCGCATGCGGCAAACTAAAGGTAATATAATAAGCGCAGGTATTGTAGTAAGTCATTATCATCAGATTTTTCAAAATTAATGTTTTTCGGTAATACCTAAATATCGGTTATCATTTGGTAATCTGGCAGGAACTAGGGGGCCCCATTCGATCGCGGGGCCTTGGGCACGTGCCCATAGTGCCCAGTGGGGAAGAGGGGCCTGCCTAGAACAACTTGAAGCTGATCCACTTTTTTATCGTAAAATTACGTTTATGATGAAGCTCATTTCTGGTTGAACGGCTATGTAAACAAGCAAAATTGCCGTATATGGAGTGAAAAGAATCCTCAAGAAGTTCTGCAGGTTCCATTGCATCCTGAAAAATGCACTGTATGGTGTGCTTTACACGCTGGAGCCATCATCGGTCCATATTTCTTTAAAAATGATGTTGGGGCTAATGTTACAGTGAATGGTGCTCGCTACAGATCGATGATCAATGAGTATTTGTTTCAAAATTCGAATGATATCGACCCAGAAGTGTTTTGGTTCCAACAAGATGGTGCTACACCTCATGCTGCTACCGTAACAATTGATTTATTGAAAGAAAGATTTGTCGATAACATTATTTCGAGAAATGGTCCAATAAATTTGCTTCCAAGATCATGCGACATAACTCCACTGCATTATTTTCTTTGGGGTTATGTCTAGTCATTGGTTTATGCTGATAAACCTGAAACAATAGACGCTTTGGAAGCCAACATAACTCGTGTTATTGATGAAGTAAGGTCTGAATTACTCGAAAAAGTGGCCCAAAATTGGTCTGGTCGAATGCGGTTCCTCAGAGCTAGTCGTGGTGGACATATGCCAGAAATTATTTTTAAAACATAAATGTGATAAAATTATCCTTCGAATAAAAAAAGAATTGTCTTCAATCTTTATTTAAATGTGTTTTGTTTCAATTTGAAGTTCTATCACCCTAAACAAAATACCCGATATAAGAGACGTGTTATGAAGCTACCTTTAAAATGGCTATAAATTATCGAACAAATGACCCAAATCGATCCCAAACATGTTGAATAAAGTCTTGAAATTCACGCAAAAATAAATGGATTTGTTCCTCAACTTATTAATAAAAGTCATATCCTTTTTTGCTGAGGTTCAATTTAAACTCTTAAGAAATGAATATAAATAGAATATAAAAATAATTGACTAACACATCCAGCAACTGTATCTTAAAGCAATTTAAAAAATTCAATTATGAAGTATTAATCCATATAAAATTTTTGAATGATTTAAATTTTCTGCTTTAAGTGGACTTAGTTCAAGTAATTAAGAGATAAAGATAGTTTATAGATTTATTGTGTTCTAATTCGGACTTGAAAACTATTTAAAAATGAAGGCTGTCTATTTATTTTCCAAAGTATACTGAGTTCTGAGGGGGTCAAATTTTCGTTGGGACACCCTGTATATTGTAATAATAATTAAATTCTCCTTAGTTTGGAAAATGGGTTGAAACTTGAAGCATATATGTCAACAACATAAATTAAATTTTTGTGTAACTTAATTCAAGGGTATTTGTTTACCTTATTAATAAGTAAATCAATTTGAATTTCTTTTGAAATGCCTTTGAATACAGCAATCTTTCGCTTTTATCTTGACCGTAAAGAGCCAATTCGAAAACACCACAAGTCTATAATTTTTGAGACTGCAAACCTATTTTTTGAGTGTTTTTCTGTGCATTTTTTATTATTAAGCTAATAAGATTAATAAAGTAGCTCTGCAATATCGTCCAGACCTGTGCTATTGGTTACTACTACTAGAACAGAATATTGGTCACTATCCCATACTTATCCCTTGAAATTTTCATGAAAACTGATAAAAGTATTTAAGAGTTATACTGGTTGAAAATTTTTGATAAAATACATGAAATATTCATATCGAATAGACTTAGGACATGTTTTGAAAACTGATTCGAATTGTTTCGCGTTTGCCCTGAAAGCATGTAGCCAATAAATTGCCGTTTATATTGAAATGAACATCTGAAAAATTTAAATTATTTTTTAACCTATTGTAAGAATTTCTTTATTTTCTCCAAAATTATAGAAATTTCCAATTTATCGGAGTAGAAAAATACTGACAATCATGTTACTGCCTCTTTTCCTTTGTTTTTTCCTCATAAATTTCTATTCCCTAAATCACGGAGACACCGAGAAAACTATAAAACAGAATATACTCTTCAAACAATGTTCGTTTTTCTATAGGGCAGGTGTAATGAATTCATGATTTATATATCAAGGGAAATGCATTTTTTCATTCTCTATGTTTGTGATTCACTCCATTGTGTTTTATGCAAATTAGAAGTAGATGCACTTGACGTCAAAATGAAAAACAATAACTTCTGATGTTTTTGTTGAATATACTCTGAAGATAAAATTACTATCATAATAATCCCCAAAAAGAGATATGTACAAGGATCAATGAATTACTGTATGAGTTGTTTTTGATAATAAGTAAATAAAATTCAATTTCCACAAATCTATTATTGATAAACAACAATTGTTTCACTTAACTGTGGCTTCATATCCACATCTGAACTCCACAGTCTGTTGAAACAATTGTTATTTATTAATGAAAACTTTGTGGAAATTGAATTTTATTTGCCATTTATCGTGAATAAGTTTCACTCAAATAATTGAATTAATCTTTTAAAAAACATTTGTTTTCAAAATCATCCAGAGTATGACACTTGTTTAAAAAAATCCAATTCTTTAAAAAAATTATCGCGATTCGTAATTAATTTATCTATAGATCATATTGTACTATTATACCATTTTTCGGACTTATTTCATTTCTCATAATCTAAATTGTTAAAAGTTACATTAAATTGCAAATAGTTATATTATTCCTTCTTATTGGATAACTGTTATTTCGAAAATTTGAATATCAAAACAGATTAAATCTCTTAGTCTCCTATAATTTTAATTTCGAAGAATTTTATTCAAAAACTTTCAGAATTAAATTAATGTCTCATAAGCACAGCTTATATTTAATTCACGTATAAAATCAAAACCCAATATATAATATCAAATGGACTAAATAACCCAAAAATATAAATTGTCAATTACAATTATCAAATAAATATTTGAAGGAGACAAAATTTTGCTTGTGATCTTATAATTATGGAAACTAAATCCTTTTCGAAAATACAAGACATAATTTTGAGAACTTCTCAAAAAAATAATTCATTTGAAATATTTAATATATTTAAATATAAATTATTTTTTTGACAAGTTCTTAAAATTAGGTTTTGTATTTTTGAAAAGGATTTATTTATTAATTTTAATTGACAATTTATATTTGTTGTGTTATATTCCATTTGATATTATATATTGAGTTTTGATTTTAAATGTGTATGAAAGATAAGCTGTGCTTATAAGACATTAATTTAATTCTAAAAGTTTTTGAATAAAATTTTTTGAACTTAAAATTATAAGAGACTAACAGATTAAATCTGTTTTGATATTCAAAATTTTGTAATATTCCTTCTATCAAGTAAAATTATTATTTTATGTTATATTGGATTAAAAGGTTACAATAATGTCTATTGTTTCTCTAATAGAATTCTGGAAAATAAATTATGTACATCAAATTAAATAAATTCAGAATTTTTAGCATTGTGATATTTTTAATTTTATTCAAAACTATTTTTAATTGAATATTTAGCTAGAAATTTTGTTTCTCTTTCGATAATTGGAATTAAAATCTTAGACAACCATTAGTTTTATTAGATTTATATTTTTGTGGAGTTTCATTATAAAATAAAGTTTTGGAGACTGTGGGTTCATTAGGGGGAGCTTATATGTGAAAATATTCTGAAAAATGCTTACGGACTGATTTATTATTTTTTTTATTTGTATACAGTAGGATCTTTGATAATTAATTTGAATTTTCCGGAGCTGCAGAAATCAGTAGCTTTATCGATATACTGTCCTCTTGAAATAGCTATTATATTATTTCCTTTATCAGCATGGGTGAAAACTAAATCATGTCTCTTTCAACAACCCAATTAGGGTTTAGTTTTAACTACAAATCCAAAGGAAAATTGTATTGAATCTAGTGTTCCCTGTTATGGAAGATTTGACTGAAAAATACATTTCTATTCCTTACGTGAATAGAATATAGGAATATATTACCAAGTAATTTAAAGAAACATTGACCAAAATGTAGCTTCTAGAACGATCAATAATTCAGGAATTCACATAAAAAACAACAAAGATAAAATTAAAACAAGTTGTAGAAATTACTATGTTTTACTATCAATAAATTGATATTTTACACATTTAATGGTGACTCGAGTTTCGGCAATTAACTATTTTATCTTTACACAACTCAGACAAATGTGTAAAATATCAATTTATTGGTATACGGCAGTTTTCCTTGTTTACATAGCCGTTCAACCAGAAATGAGCTTCATCAGTAAACACAATTTTAGTATAAAAAAGTGGATCAACTTCAAGCTGTTCTAAGGCCCAATCAGCAAACAAACGACGCTCATTATGGTCAAGCGGCTCTAGTTCTTGAACAAGTTGGATCTTGTGTGTTGTTGTTATATCGAGTAGAGAAAATTTTGTCCGAAATATTAATATCGATAGTTCGATGAATAAGCTGCTCTGATGGACGATTATGTAAACCATAAATTTCACGAAGTGCTCTAAAATTTTGGCGAATAGAACACTGATTTTGAAAATAAAGTTCAACAATTTGTAAACGTTGGTGCGGCATGAGTCTTTCCATGATAATTTGTCAATGCTTACTGAGCAGAAATGTCAAAACAACATGGCTTCTACCTTCTGTCAAATCACAGTTATCCATATCGAAAGTTTTATCACTCTAAAAAAACACCTGATAGATCCTTAAATTCCTTTAATCTTTTGATTCATACGGAGGCGTATTTCGAATTGTTTTAGTAAGTAGCATACTAAAACAATGCTTAGGAAGTCTAATAGTTTTCAATAGCAATAGAATGGAAAGCAAATTCCAATGAGTTTATTTTGTGGCCGACATTCACCAGCTCTCACTTGGTGATTTTATAATTAGGTTTTCAAGATACTTTTATACTTTCTGGTTGAATGAATTTTTAAATAACAAGATATATAACTCATCTATTTTAGCACCTCTGTAACTCACCTGTTATGCAAATCTCTTCTCCTTCAGGTGGATTTGCAAGGAATTTTCCATTGAGAAGAGACATATCAGCGATCTCTTTCCCTTCATCATTAGCATTTCCATCTGTGATAGGAGCCATATCTATTCCTCAAAAAATATATTTAAATTAGAATTGCGTTCATTTTTTCCAGTGAGCAACAGTACAAAAACAAAAGGGAAGTTGCAGGAGTACCCAAAATTTTCTTTGGAAATAATGATCAGGGTAAACTATATATAAAGTTAATTGATTCATTAGCCAAATCACTCCAATATAAAGATCTACTTTGCTACCTGGTTCATTCGACATTTTAACTCTCCTTTAAACCTCTGACTCTAAAAAAAACTAAAAGGGGCCTTGTGGGTGGTTTATTTGAACACACCAATGAAGACAGCATTAGGAAGAAAGAGCAAACTGGCACTCTGGTGGAATCTTCCAGATTTGAAGCACTTTCTTATGAAAATAAGAATTTCTACCGTACATTGCATGCCAAAATATTACATATTATGCAATTTAGTTACTCAGCAGCTTCAGAAGTCCAATATAAAATGACATAGAGCACGCTAGCAGCCTCTAGATGAGTTTTAGAATTCGCCATATTGCTTTGTATCTTAAATCTGCTGGCATACGTGGCTGTTTATGAAGATATTAGTATCAGATGGAGTAGGAGAGCATGTATTGTTGAAGAGATGGTCAGATGGGTATAGATTAGGTTATCGTGATTGTCTTCTGCAAATTTTGCAGCTTCTCGATGTGTTTGAATCTATAGCTTCACTGAACAAATGGATCTGTAAAGAAGACTCATCTGTAGTATACAGGTATAACATTTTTGTTAGAAAAGCTAAATGATGCTAATAGTAATATCAGGTTAACTTGTCTTGCCCTAATCTGAATCAATATCTATAAATATTCCAAGGTATTTATATTTTCGAACCTCAGGCAGGGCTCTGCTATGCGAAAATCTTACTATAACAGTATAAATTGGATGGAAGAGTTTGAATGAACTGTCAAATACAAAAGTACCAACAGTTGATCAGAAGCAATATTGAAAAATTCCAATAGAAATGCAAAATGGTTTTACATCAAATATAGACTAGAAATCAGCCCATGATGTTGTGCTTAAGACGGGAATCATGATTACTAACAATGGAGCAAAACAACATCCTAAGGATATTTGAATCAAATGGTTGAGAAGCGTTTAAATGATGAAAGGCTGATTTGATTGGAGAACTAGTTTGTTAGTTGTAGACAGGGCACCAAGTCACACGTCTTTGTAACAATGTCCAAAATCAATGAGTTTGCCATCATTCATCAGACTAGGCCTTATAAAAATGTTAACATATTTGGAAACGATTTGCTAAAAGAGTCTGCGATTGATGGTTTGTCGAAGATGTCTACCATTGTCTTTATAAACAGGATACCATAGCTGATGAATATTGAGCTAAATAATGAGTGTATGAAGAGTTATCTTTCACCAATTTCTTCGGTATATTTATTGGGGCGGGTACATCTGAAGGGTATCAGCTCTTACCTTGAACTTTTCTCGATAAAGAATGGCCGTTAGAATGAGCAACGACCAAAAAACCTGGATGATTAACTCTCACAAAACTAATTTCGATGAAATTGAAAACGTCAATAACAAGGGCTTATTGCATTGACACACTTATGAATATTCCAAATCCGCAATTTTCCTTTTATATCTAATCGGGCTTTTTTCGCTTCGTGGAAGCGATTTGAATACAATGAAAATGGAATCATACAGAGAGGAAATTAGAAAATTCTTTCGATGGAAATTGTACTATCTATATTTCTGCACATGGAAATATTATATGTTTCAAAGGGTAAACTTTTTTTTTTGGCAAAGACAAATTTCGAATTAACTTCGTGAATAAAAACATATCGAATAAAAAACTTAACCAAATAACACCTAGTCACAAAAACTATATTACAAATATTCCTTTCTGTTATTTCGGACAATTGTTAATCAAAGTCAACTTATAACATTTAAATCCATAAAAATTATTCTAAAACGTAAAATCTCAATGAAATATATTCGAAATATGTACATTTTTGATTTATAGTTTTGAAACATCACGAGAACAAGGCGATAAAAAATTTTCTAAAGTGTTTTTAATGCCATTTAATTTAATAATACAGATATATGTTGAATGCTTGATTGATTCGGTCTTTACTTGGTGAAAACTCATTTTAATTGAAAAATACATAAGAGACAGTATTTTAATTTCCACAAAATGTTCAGTACAACAATTGTTTCACCACGATGTAACTTATTCAGGTATCTACATTCTACTGAATGAAGGTGTCTAGTATAACAGAGTTTAAATACAAAGTTGAGTACGGGACAAAATAATTGTAAAAACAAGTCATAAAAACTTAGGGTGATTATTGGAGTTTTCCGCTGAAAAATACCATTAGGGAAGGATATTCAGTAATGGGGATCTCTCAACATCTGTTTGTTCATTCAAATCGATTTTACGGGCATTGTACCTGTTGATTTCCAAAGATTCTAAAAGTCTTAATCTAGAACTTTTGCTTTCGACGTGGATAATTTCATAATTATTGTTGAAATTATGCCTGAATTCTTTAAGATGATTAGCTTATGTCGAAAGTACGGAATCCGATATATAACTTCTTTGGTGTTCTTGGATTAATTTCTTGAATGATCTACCTGTCTGGACAATATACATTCTGTCAAGAAAGTATCGGGAATTATCGATTTAAATCTGGCGGGGCAATGAGGCAGGTAAAATTTTTTTTCCTAGGTTGGTACCACTGTCCTTAATTACTATACCAAGCTTGAGCGGGATCTGTCAACTAGTGTGTTTGCAACAGCTGATTAAGTCAGTCGATGTCAGAGTGCGTGCCGATTTTTACTATGGGTGATTACGTTGAGCAAAGAATTTGTTTAAAGTTTTGTGTTGCAAATGAATTTTCGTGTGCCGATGCATTGAAAATGTTGCAAAAGGCCTTTGGTGATAATGCTCTATCGAAAACTCGTGCATATCAGTGGTACAGAGCCTTCAAGGACGGTCGTGAAGTGGTCGCCCATCGACGGCTTCGATCGAAGATAACGTCGATAAAATTAAGGAAAGGGTGCTGGAAAACCGTCGTACCAGCTTGAGAGAGATAGCACATGATCTTAAGATATCCCACGAGTCCGCACGTACGATTTTGATTGATATTTTGGGCATGAGAAAGGTGGCCGCACGACTCGTACCGAAAGACCTGAATTTTCTTCAAAAACGTCATCGCGAACAGGTTGCTTCAGACATGCTGGATCGCTGTAATTCCGATTCTACATTCATGGAACGCATTATAACTGGTGATGAGACCTGGGTCTACGAGTACGATATGCAAACAAGCCAGCAATCATCGGAATGGGTGGCAAAAAATGAGCCGAAACCGAAAAAACCACGCCAAAGCCGCTCGAAAATGAAGGTGATGCTCATTGTTTTCTTCGATATCAGTGGCGTGGTGCACTACGAATTCGTTCCAGAGGGTCAGACGGTAAACAAGGAGTATTACCTAGGCGTTATGAAACGTTTGCGTGAGCGTATCCGTAAGAAGCGGCCAAATTTGTGGGCGAACAACTCATGGATTTTGCATGACGATAACGCGCCTTCTCACCGAGCTACGATTGTGACTGACTTTCTCGCCAAAAACTCAACAAACGTGCTTCAGCAACCACCGTATTCGCCGGATTTGGCTCCCTGCGACTTTTTCCTCTTCCCAAAACTAAAATTGCCCCTTCGTGGCACCCGTTTTGAGTCGATTGAAGCCATAAAACAAAATTCGGCGCGAGAGCTAAAGTCCATTCCGGAAAGCGCCTATAAAAAATGTTTCGATAATTGGAAATGCCGTTGGCATAGATGTATTGGAGCAAATGGAGCCTATTTTGAAGGCGACCCAATAAATTTTGACGATTAAATGTAAAAATGTTGTTTCAATTGAAAATTCCCGGTACTTTCTTGACAGAGTAGTACACTAAAGGGCAATCGTTGCAAGACAACTTCTAGACTCCACATTTATTTTCTTTTTTGTTCGATCCTTATTGTTTATTATATAAGTACTAAGGTTATTGATGGTCATAAAAGCTGCATTGTAATTGAAACAATTTTTTTATTATTTTGCGATATTTTCAGATAATCCATCAAGATAACGAAAAGTATTTCTGTGTATTGTCCTCTTTTATGATGGGTACATGAGATTTAAGGCCATATTCTTTTGTTTATTGGATACCATTTTGTCTATAAGAAAGGGGTTGTTACCGTTGTTTGAAGCTATCTGTTTAATAACATCTAATTCTTTGGAAAAATCATCTGTATTCAAACAGTTTGAAGTTTTATGTATTGTAATATCTGTATGTGTGGGTTTGTGAAAAATACTGAAATCATGTGAATAATCTAGTCTTGTTATAGCGAGGGCACAAAAATTAATGCTTTGGTCCTTTTCTTCTTCTATCCAAATCAAATTCACAATCGAAGAAGAAAAGAACCACAGCATTAATTTTCTTTACCTCACTATAACAAGACTAGATAATTCACATGATGGTTTTAGGATCTTATCTCTATTTTTGGGGTTGACCATTCGTTGCTAAGATATGAATGATAAAAGAAAAAACAATATTTTTCGCATTCAATAACTAAATTAAAGTAGAATCTTATTGACTTATATGTTGATTCATAGAAAAAATCCATCTCAAACACGTGGACGGTTATTTTAAAATATACACTAAAACCGAAAGGTCAAAAAGGTAAAATTGGCTTCATACAAGCTTCATACAATGATCTCATAACTGTTTCTAGTTATTTCAATATTCCTGCAGATATTCTCATTCAAAAAATTAGAAGTTGTTTTGATATATAAATAACCAGGAAATTCACAAGGATTCAATTGTGCACATGTCTTCAAAGTCCAGAATAACAAGGAAAATAGCCAGGTCCGGACTGTGAAAAATCTATAAGTAAAGGGTCTTCCATAAACAGCGCCCCATTTTGTTTTGTAAATAAAACAAATTATTTATTTGAAAATTATTGAAATTTTCATTTCATTATAATGTACAATGGATACCATTGGTTATGAAAGAAAACATCATTTGAATGTCCACCACTGGCAGGAATGAAGTCGTCGAACCCAATTTTCCATGACTCTCTCACACAAATCAGATTGTGTTAGCAAATACTCGTTCAATATTGATATGTGAATCGTCTAAATTAGCTAGATAATTGCTGTAAACCAATGACTTAATGTAACCCCAAAGAAAGAAGGACAATAGAGTTAAATCGCAGGAAAAATGCGGATAATTTATCGGTCCATTTCATGAAAAAATCGAATCACTGAATACACGACGCTTTAAATCATCTGTTGATTTGAGTTGAATTGGTTAAAACAATTTTGTATTGATATAAACAAAGGTCTTTTCGTAAAATTCGCCGCAAAGACGTCTGGGAGATGCCTAATTCTTGTGAACGTCGAGAAATCGATAAATTTTGGTCTTCACGAACACTTAACTTAAGTGAAAAATTTGTTTCAAAGTTCTTCACAAAACGTTCAACTGTTCTTTCATCCGGACGATTATAACGAAAAAAATTGGAGTTAAAGCACCTAAAGTTAGAGTAACGGATTGCGATTTTTCATAATAAATTTTGATTATTTGTAAACTTTGTTGCAGTGTGTACCTTTCCATGATTAAATGGTAGACATTGACAAATACAACTGTCAATGTCACAAATAAATAGTGGCTGCCATACGTGAATAATGTCAATTTAAAAATGGGGCGTTCCCATTGAAAGTTCCTTTAGTATAATGATGATGTGTACTTCACCATTGAACAAAATTTGAAAAATTTGAAAAATTTGCTCCGTCATGAATCTGTTCATGACAAACCAAATGAATCCAAAACAACCGAGAACTCTCACAAGAAATAGTGTATAAAGTTCCCCGCCTCTAAAAAAGATGCTTTATTTATGTGAAAGTTTAAAACTTTGCAAGGATCTCATAAAAGTTAATCATGAATAAATGGAAATTAAAATGAAAACAGCCTATTATAAAAGAAATACAGGGTTAAGCATGGAATTTTTCCGCAATTGAAGTAAATAAAAAAACTAATAAATTGTGATAATTAAACCAAATTGTAGAAATAACTATGTTTTACTACCAATAAAAAGATATATTACACATTTTCTTGTGACTCGAGTTTCGGGAAATGAACTATCCCATCATCAGACAACTGAAGACCTAACAGTGGTACAGAGGTGTTCAAACATTTAAATATTTATCACTTTTGTTTGAATACCTCTGTACCACTCTTAGGTCTTCAGTTGTCTGATAATGGGATAGTTCATTTCCCGAAACTCGAGTCACAGGAAAATGTGTATATATCTTTTTATTGGTAGTAAAACATAGTAATTTCTACAATTTCTTTTTAATAACGATCAACTACCAAATAGTAACGGCTGAAACAATTCAGTATCTGAAAATTGTGGTAAACCAAAAAGGTTTAGAATTCATGAAAGGGCTGTAATGATACAGGGATTAATTCATTGGACAAAAGAAAATTCAACGAGAGGTTCAATGCCCTTGAATTAATTTGTTTATTCTAATCTCCAGACAAGTTAATGTTAAACTTAGGAATTCGCTTTCGAGGCACGTACGAACGGCGGCTTCAAGAAAGGAAATTATTTTACTCTGGTCTATATATTATAATAACAAACTACACATTAAAAAATTCATAAGAGCTGATTGTACTAAACGTAAACATATTCCTTCAGATGTGTTTAGGAACGGAAAGTTCCAGAGAAACACGCTGACGTCAAGATTAACACGTGTGGCTCGACAAAGAGCTGAAATTTTGAAAAGTGCTAAGTTGCAATTTTGAGCGGGTAGACGGATCAAAAAAAATTGGAAGGAGAAAACCGACGCGTACGAGATATTAAATGAGCTGAAATGAGTTTGAGAGAGAATCTTGACACGTCGGAAAAACTAGTAAAATCGTTGAGAAAAGATCGTCGTGCGAGGCCCGAATTGGTCTCAGAATTTAGTATTATTATAATCATTTTTAAGTTTAAGAATTGAGTTAGAAGAATTAGAGAAATTGAATATAGTGCTAAGTTCCGGGACCAAGGAACTAAAGAGTACCGGCAGTCGTTCTTTATCGTTTATAGTTCGTGTTAAATAGGTTGTTCCATGTTCGTAAAAAATCGCGTGTGCCCAGTTTTGTTTTGAATATATGGTCTTGGAGTCTAGGGGTAAGAAGTATCTGATAAGTTTGGTATTTTATTCAGGTTGAAATTGTCTAATTAAAGTAGAATCAGAAATTAAGAAGTAGGTTGACATTTCACTTCGTAATTATTATGTTTGAAAATTTTAGACAGAATTAAGAATTATATAAATGATTCATAGTGCTTGAGGGATCCGCATCGCCATCTCCTTAATTATTCATTGTGTCATCTTTATTTAGATTTTATTGAGTTTAGTATTGGTGAAACTACTTTATCTTTAAATCCATAAATGAGTTTCATTATCATTTTCATTATCACAGAGAAAATTTATTAACATCAAAGACCTTTCATTTTACCCTTCCTAGGACCGCTGGACTAGATTGGTTCGCACCTCATTCGTAAATAAGTCAATCTAGTAATATTTTCTATCCAACCACCTGCCACAAAGAGGTGGCTTATTACAAAATATTTCTCCAGATTTCACTGTTGAGTCAAAAATTAACAGTGCTGTGACCTATAGTGGCGCAGGATCGCAGTAACAAAGCCTACCCAGAACACAACTGAACTCCTAACTCGCACAAGCTGAAAAAGCTTCCGAGGGATCTTCACTGAAGATCTAGGAGTATCAGGATAATACTAATAATTTCTAACAAAACGAAACGCCTTAGACCAATAATCTTTGCTCCAATTCCTCATAGAAATCATTGCATGATGCCCATATAACGTTTACTGGGATTTTGGTCCATTTTTGTTTAAAAACAGTTTTCCCCCACTCACTGTTTTTTTTGCCCCCACCTTGCTTTCCAAATAGCCCCAAATGCAGAAATCCAGGGGGTTTAAGTCTAAGGAATATTGATGCCATAAACATGGTGAAATGAAGACTGTAAATTATTTTTAGCCATTGGACTACACTGCTGCTCTCTGTGAGTTTGTACAAATTCTTGCTGAAACACCCAGCGTTCTGATTTGCCCAAGGCTTCAAGGAACCTTCCAACACTTATTGTTTATAGATGGGATCATTAACTTTTACCCCCATGGTATAAAAACTAGTGGAGAACGTCCACTGGGTCTTCTACAAGTGTAATACAGGTTGTCCCAACGAAAATTTGACCCCCCCAGAACTCAGAAACTAAGAATTTTCGAAGATTCTAAAAAAACAGATCAACTTCTGTTTTGAGGGCGACAAATTTCCATCATGAGTTTGTTAGATGTCGAGTGTTGGTTAGTTTGGAAGTTATTTATGTTCTGTCTACAACCCAGTTAAAATTTTCGAAATTGGTTCAATATTCACGAAATTATGTAATATTGAACTTAACCGTCAAAAGGTGATTTTGAACACAGTTGAATCGCCCAAACTCAAGAACCTAAGAGTTTTGATGAATCCAAAAATAATTTTCAAGTTCTGTATTAGGGAGAAAGAATTCCTATGATGACATTGTTCCGAAAACAACCCAAACATTCTTTACATAGGAAGATGTTGGATGTGGTTTAGTTGAGAAGTTTTTTTTGTTATCTAAACATCGCAACTGAAATTTTCAAATTTGTTTATTTAATGACAGAACAATTAGAGTTTTTGAATGTTTTTACTTAAAAAAACATTCGATTTTCTTATAGTTCGTGATAGCAAAATGTGTGAAACGCATGAAATTCATTACAATGTATACTATTTTTTGAAGATTCTTTCTCAAATGTGTTTTGGTCTTTCGTTTCTGCATCATTAACGTTCATTAACACGTCCAGGTGATAGGGTACCTACTGTATCTATTTTATTTGTCTTGGTAGAGATAGACATCCAACGTTGATGTGAGAATCTGTAAGTGATTGATGGATCATTGTCACTGAGGATTGCTTCTTGTGACACTACAGGTAGTGTTCGGTTTGTTCTATAGTAATATCTGAGCCTTTCTGGGCCTTGGCCACCCTGAGAAGGCCAGATACTCTTGATAGTTACGTTTCCGGTAGACTCAAGTTATTTTAGATCTCCTCTTCATGAGCATACCACATTATCCACCTTTCTGTCGATCCAGGTCCCGTCCTCGAGCCTCGTAAGGGTACTGCACTGGTTACAGAAAGTTATGGCTAAAGGTGCACGGTGGCTGTTAGACCCTTCCCCTGCATAAGACTGATATCATATACAAATTCAAATGTAGAACATGATTAAGCCACAGTGTGGCGAAACAATTATCATTGATCAATAAAAAGTTTGTACAAATTGAATTTTCTTTTTTAATCGTTAAAAATGAATTTCCATCCAGTAAAGACCGAATCCATCAAATAATTAATGAAAAATATTGTTATCTACTAATTCGCTACGGTCATAAATTACTCTTATTCAACAGATATAAAAATTTATAGTAATTAAAAACACTTCAGTGAAAATGTTTGAAGATGCAATAACTCTTATTGCTATCTGAAAATAAAGTGAATAATTGGGCAAAAAAAATCAGATATCACTCATTTACTAAAATTTTGCTTAAATCAAAATTGTTTCAGTTTTTTTTTGTAGCATTTATTGATACTTTTTACAAGTATAAAATAAATGTCTTATAATGATCTACAGTAAAGATGGGGAGTCCCTGGAGCCCACTTTCAGCTGATGGATATTTTGGAAAAAACAACTCATGAAAATAAAAATAGACTCGCTATTGGTACAGATTTAAAGATGACATCATCTTGATTGATTTAAAGGTATCAACAGACAACTGGAAGTAGAAACTTAAAACTTATTTAATTAAAGTGTAAAATCACTTTTTTTTCAAAATTGACATATTAAACTTCAAAATTCACAAAATACAAAACATTAATTTGAGTTAGGAGTCTCCAGATAATTTCAGAAACATCTAAATTACTAGTAACACTTTCATTAACCTTTAATATAATTTATATTGTTAATTTGGGATCTATAAATGAAAGAAAAGGTAAAAATAATAATCAACTTTATTAAACTTTGTAATTATATGCCTCAACTTCTTTGGCACTGTTTTTCAACTAAAAATTGACTGCTACACGAAATGAATATCTTTAAAAAAAAAAAGACCACTTCTTAGGAACCACAAAAAATACTTTTCCTTACACTTTAAGGTAATATATATTAGAAAAAAATAGCAAGTAAATAATAAGTTATATCTCTGAAAAAAACACCCGATATATGCTCTAATACTAATTGTTGTCTTTCGTAGGGTGCAATGTTGAACCCTCCTGTCTAGTTGTAGCTGGTAAAAATTGAGGGGGACAGCCACTCTTTTTTTTTCACGATGTCGACACATGTCAGCCCTCTCTGCTTCTGGATCGAGGTAAACCGATTGTCGCAAGTGATATTTTGTTGCTGCCCTAAAGGTTGAGCCAAATGAAGCAAGGCTTGATTGGGCACCAAAAACTTTTTTCTTCTGTTAGACTTTCTTCGTCTGAAACTTTACCAGAATATACGTATTAATATAAAAGTATTCTTTTTCAACATCACACAAACACATGAGTTTTAATCCATATTCCAACGGTTTAATAGGGATGCAAATGATCAAAAATCAACAGCCTCTGAAAGATACCAGCATCTCATCTACAGTGGCGTACAACATAAGTGTTGTAGACTCTTTAGCAGTTTGATACAAATCAGTTGAAAATGTAAGATATCACTGCTACTTTATCTATTTCTTTTCTTTGTGTTCTTTCATTATTGAAACGCAAACAATGTAATAAATATAAAAATCTAGTTTTGGACCTATCACGCTGAAAAATCTCCCTTCCAGTACGATCTGTAGTGAAAAGAAAATCTGGGTGTTCATGGTTAGATTTGAAAACAGCTGAATACATAAAAAGTCCAATGAACACTTGCAGTTCAATCATATCTACATTTTGTAATTCTGGCCGATCTTTGTATATTTCGATCTATATTCTAATAATTTAGAGTTAGTTCGAGTCATAATCCCTAATAATATGTCATCAACTATAAATTATTTCCATATATAATATGGATCCTTTTCATCAATTTCAGTCAAATTGAAAGTTTAGCAGGAGTTTTTAACCACTTATACACATTTTAGCCCCTATAGAAACTGAGCTTTGAAAGTTGTGCATCGTCCTCTTCTGACGAGGAATCGTAAAGAGTTTCCACCTGAGACGTAGCCTCAACATCAGATATATCAGTATCAATACCTGTATAGTGATCGCTAATTTCTGGTATAAAATCGTCTCCGATGTCATTCTACATCCCATCCGCTGGAGTCTTCTGCAATCAAGCTCTCAATCAAAGCCTTATTGTTTTGATCCAAAAGATTTATAGGAGGCCATGGTCTTTTGGAAAGGCATGGTTTATCTGTAGGTAAAAAGTGTTTAACCCTTGACGTCCCATGTACATCCATTCTTCTGCAATTAGATTTCTGTAAAGAAGGACTTTAAGTTGACTGTAGCGCAAAGAAAAGTCACATAACTACCGACGTTGAGCCTGAGAGACCCTGTCGGAATTTTAAATGGACATAATTTACCAAAATCGTGTTTGCTGGCAGTACTACCACACTCAATGGAGTCAGTGCAACTTAAGACTGCAGAGCTTTCTCGCGCAGGGAAGGGGTAATTCTAACAAATTATCTATCTGCCAAGGCCTCACAGGCCCCACATCAGTAGTTAAAGGTTTTATTCATTTCTGATAGGTGATGAACTAAGCTAGCAATGTGGGACCCCTGGATATGCTCAAATGCATATCAAGGATACAGGTATGAAACAGAAACACACAATAAACATCAACCTGATTCTTTAATAAAAATAATTCTTTGAAAAGAGAATTACGTACTCACATATGTAAACAATTTTTAAAATCTATTCCTCCTATTAGCCTATGGTATTTCTGCCACATTTCTACTATTTTCTTTATGTTCTTTTTTATTCGTAATTAAATATATATTTTGTATGTTCTCCTTTAGCTAACAAATCGCCACTTGTTTTATCTTTTAGGGTAACTTCAAGAAAAGCCAGAGTTCTTCCGCACCTGACCGTTTCCGATTCAATTACTATCCGCTTTCCCATCTCTCCTCCCTTAAAATACCTAAAATCATATTTCATTCAAGAATTTGTATGATACATAGTTAACATTAAAATATTTTTCCATATGGTGAAGAAACACACACTAACCTGATGTTCAAATTAACAGACACATGTGCTTTATTTGCTTTCTCTAACGAATTCAAACCGTATGATGACACAATGTCTACAAGGGATGCTGTTAGGCCACCATGCAAGGTTCCAATTGGGTTTGTGTGTTCTTTCTGTATAGTCATCTCCGCAACACATTTACCATTTTCAAGACTAACTATCTCCAACTGTGAAAATAAATGTCTTATTAATCCTTATTAACAGAAAAATATGTAAATCTGAAGGAATTGTTTCATAAATATGTAATAACTATATAAAAATTAAATAATAGAATTTGGTCCTCCAAAAGTTTTTAAAACAAAATATTCAATAAATTGCACAGCATCTCCTGATTTTTTCTTCAATTAAACGAATAAATAAAATTACAAAGATATTACTACTTTAGTACACATCGGATAACCTAGAAATTCTCCAACTTTTTTTCGTTACTAACAATATTTCAACTAACATTTTTAAACATTCCCTCGAAGCGTTTAGAATTTTTCAAAAGATTTCTCAAATGATCAGCCGTAAATGAGCTTGGCATGCAAAATTTGGTTGCGAAAATCCTCATTTCGAAAAATTTTGTGAGAGTAAAGTTTAAGAAGGTTAATTAGTTCTATCATTCTATCCACCCCCATAGACTGCAAATTGAGAATAAATAATATTAGGAGATTAGGACTACTCAGAGTAGTTTGTCTACATATTCTTTCTTAAGTTTTTGTAAAACGAAAGAATACGTATAAACAAACAAAAAATTCAATAGTTTCTTCCATAACATTTAATAGATTTTGTTTGAAAATATTCAACTTTATATTGTAGCTGTTTTGATGTTTTGATTTTTGACAAGATGTGATGTTATCTCAAATACGTAAGGATTTCGACAGACGAAAGAATGTAAATAACAATAAATAAAGCTAGAATAATACTTTTTCATTAAAATTGCTTTGTAATTAAACTGGATAACAATGTCAATTACAGTGGATATAATTGTTAAGAGAGCTGACAAAATTTATTATGAAGGGGTTAGTACGTTGAATAAAACAAATTCCCTGATTTAAACTGAGGGCTCATATTAAGGATGAAAATAACATCTTTAATCTGTGAATGAGGGCCAATACTCCAAATTATTTTATATATATTTTTTATCTAACTTTTATTGAATCTAACTAAATCTTAATTAAAACAAGTTGTAGAAATTACTGTTTTACTACCAATAAATTGATATTTCACGCATTTAATAATTGTGACTCGAGTTTCGGAAATTAACTATTCCATCTTCAGACAATGCAGTTGTCTGAAGATGGACTTGTTTTAATTATGATCAACTACCAAATAGTAACGGCTGAAACAGTTCAGTTACTAAATCTTGTTCTTTCTCAGGAACAAGTTAGTGGAATCATTCAAATTACAGCGTCTGCTGATATTAAACATGACGGAATAATGTTAACAATGGATGGTGCTGTGAATCTACAAATAAGTTCGAGAAATGCTGGTATAATAGATGCCTTCTATAGTTCTGTAAAGGTCGGTTACTAGAATGTCCTAAAACTATATACATAACTTTTCTACTACCTGTATATGCTTCCAGCCCATCCTTCTCGTTAATTCAACATGTGAAATTAGCAGTGGTAATAGGATACCAGCAGGAGTTACTCAAATACCATTTCAGATACCTCTCAAGGCAAAAACAAACCGAACCTTATATGAAACATATCACGGTGTCTATGTGAATGTTTGTTATATGTTGAAATGCGATATCAAGAGGTCTTTCTTGTCCAAGGATATACAAAAGACTCAGGAGTTCCTTGTTCAGAGTAAACACAGTATTCTTCCGACTGTGAAGGAAACTAGACCTGTGGAAATTAACTTGACCCCTCAGTCAATAATTGGTAAAGGGAAAATGTATTAACTGTATATTAGAGGCATTAAGTCATATTTCTGAATGCATGGTATGAGAATTTGATAGTGTCATTCTCTATCTACAAATTTTTTAAAATTATTTCATTTTGACCCCCTTTTGTTTAGCAAACTTCCAGAGAAATATTTTTAGGTGATATTACAATATCCTCTTGTTCCTAGATTTTAAATAATGCAAAAAAATGCTTTGTTTTATTTCTAAATTGCTGAAGAATTCCTGGTCTATTTTTAAATTACCTATAATCCCAGTGTCGACAACAATTTGTATTTCATTTTAAATCCAGGTGCACCAGACTTCCAGCTAGTTGGAAGATTAGATTCAACATATTGCAACATTTCCAGACCATTCAGAGGGCACTTAAAACTGAAAAAATGCTCATTACCTTTGCGTTCGTTAGAGATCCAATTGGTACGAGTAGAGACTTGCGGATGCGCTGAAGGATTTGCCAAAGAATGCAAGTATCTAATTAGGTGATACTCCAAATATTTTTTAACCATTATAGAAATTTTTTTTAACGAGTTGGAATTTGACAAAAAGGTTAATTCATAATGTTTATTTATTTTAGCAACAGAAATACAGAATATCCAAATAGGGGATGGTGATGTCCCTTTAAGTACAGAGATTCCAATCTATATGATATTTCCTAGACTTTTCACTTGTCCAACTCTCATCGAACATAATTTTAAAATAGGTAAGATTCAAAATATTGTCTTTTTGGTAGATTTTCCCACACCGGAATATTTGGTTGCAAGTTGAACCCTTGAAATTATTTGTCCATATTTTATCCCAAAGCTAATTTAATCAATTTCTTTTTTGCAGAGTTTGAGGTGAATATAGTTATCATATTTGAAAATGACCATGTCATTACCAATAATTTCCCAATTATTTTATTTAGAGACTGAGGATATAAAAATTTTTATTGGTATAATTTGTAATCGATATATATATATATTTACAATAAATTCATTTGACTTAAAAGTTATTTCATGTTTCTGTGACCACCAAACTTAGTTCAGATATTAACGAATCTAAAGGATTTTCCAATGCCATTATATGACCCGTATTGCAATTTTTGCTAGCGATGAAAGTCAGTACGAGGGGCAGTTTATTCATTTGTATCACTTGATATTGGGAATAATAGCAGATAAGGGTGGAAGTTCTTCCCAAGCCGAGTTTGCTGCCTTGGTCTACAGCCAATCCAAACGTTGATATAAATCCAAAACGCATAGCTGCTTCAGGGGCTTTTTCTGTGCAAACTTTAACCACTGGCACTCCTTCTCTGTCAGTTATAAGTATACAATACAAACCAGGAACTTTAGTTACTATCTCCTGCAACGCTTTTTTAGTTTCTTCACTCATGATGGCTATGTTAGCATTAATTTCCACATTGATAAATTGTAACAGTAGTTGGGGATGAACTGATCAGATTTGTTGATTAATTTATTGTCATTCTGAGATAACAATTTTTGACATCTGTCTGGAAATACTTCAAACGACCGAACAATAATTAACAGTCTTATTCTTCTTACATAAACTAGTTAGTACGACTGACATTAGGTCAAATATTTGTAGGTTTCTGGGTACATGCTGGTGCGGACCCATAAAATTCACTGAATGAGTGGAGAGAAGAAGAAAGGTGTAGGTGTAATGTGTTGCGAGACGTACAGCGTTGCCAAACGTACTATAATTATAGTATTTGTACTATAAATGGAACTTGACGTACTATAAAATTTGAAATTGCTTATAGTACGCACATTGTACTATAATTTTATAATATCAATATCCTGAAAATTGAAACTTTGAAAACACACATTTAGACAGTTATTTGCTCTACTAAATTATTTTAAACAACTTTCGCTTATTTGTGATTACAGAATGCCAACAAATTAAATCAAGGTTTACTTTCAACGATACCCTTTTAAAACATTTAAATTTTTTCATCCCCTCAAATGCACTCTCCAGTAGTTTTAGAATTGACCTTCAAGTTTGTTTCATCTATTACAAAACACCCAAAAAATGTTTCCATCAAACACAGTTGATATAGAACAAATAATTGATGATGAATAGAGAAAACTACTTTCCATTTCACAACAAGGTATTGGAAATGAGGAAAAAATTGACATCCCATTTACACAATCATAAAAACGTTCTCGGGATTGCACCCTTTCAAAATTTATTTAAATTTACCCTGCATACCACATTAAAATGCTCAATGTGAAAGGATACTCAGTAAGGTGAATCTGTTCAAAAAAAAAAAAACAGATAAATAAACTAATTACCCCGACTTTTAACGGTTGCTTACTTGCTTCACAATGTGTTAAAGAAAAGAATGGTTCTTGCACATCATTTGAACCGACAAAACAAATGGTTCATGGGTACAATCAATATATTTACGATCATGTACAAGAAAATAAATCAGAATCCGACTTGGATCAGGATGTTCTTGACATTGTATTTGATATTGAGTACTTTATATCGAGTGTTCAAATAGAAACAATATAAAATAAAATAGAAATGCCTTTTACTTGATAGAAGAAATATAACAAAATTTGAATATTAAAACATTATAATAATACATTAACAATATATATATATATATATATATATATACATAAACATTATATATAATATATAATTATATTTTGGCTTCAATAAATCTCAATGAATTTAAATAAACCTTAAAATAACTCACACTGTTCTTTGATTTTGTTAGAACATAGATCAATCTTGAATTATATAGTTGATCTGTATTTCGAAGCTTAAGTCTTTTAACACGTGAGTGATATAGGTTATGTTTTTGATTTTGATATTTGGAATATTAAAAGGGGATTGAAGACGGGATTGTCTAGAATTATATTTGTTTTTTGAAGGTATAGTGCACATTTTTTTAGAGATTTTTGAAATAATTTATTCGAATATTTAAATATATTAAAAATAATATATATAATAATATAAATTTTAAAAAATATATAATAAATTAAATTCTTTGAGAAGTCCTTCAAGTGTGTTCATGTTTTTTAAAGGCAACTGGTGTTCTTAAAGGTAAAAACAGAAACAAAATTTTGTCTCTTTAAATATTTATTTATTAATTTTAATTACTTTCGTATATCTGTTGGGTTATTTATTCCATTTGACATTATATATTGAGTTTTGATTATATACGTCTATTAAATGTAAGCGGTGCTTGTTAGACATAAATTTATTTCTAAAAGTTTTTTGAATAAAAAATTTTTTTGAAATTAAAATTGTAGAAGATAAACATATTTCAATTTGTTTTAATATTCAAATTTTGATATTTTTCTGTTTTGTCGGGTCAGTTATGAAAATAATAAAACTTGAAAAAAATTGTTCTGAATAATATTTTTTCGTTTAGTTAATCAAATAATAAAAATTGAATAAATTTCTTGGTTTTTCAATAAACATACTATAATTTTGTCAAATGAACTATAATTCAGTTGGCAATTATACTAAAGTGACTTAACAGGATTTGGCAACACTGGAGACGTACGACTGTTGTTCCAAATCTTGAACGTTGATTTTTTCAGGTATTCTTTTCAAAAATTTTTTATGACGTACAACGCAATTATATTTCATTGATTTTTGAAGTAGGATAATAAATAGATGAAAGAATATATATATATATATATTCTTATTTGTCTATGGTTAAAATATACAATCATTTTTTTTATATTTCTGAGAAAAGACGTTACCTTGTATATTGATCGCATTCTACAAAAATTTTTCCTTGTAACTCATAATAAATTTGATTTGTAAAAAAACCAAAAAAAAAATCGAAGTATAGATAAGTCGATACAAAGAATTAATATTTCACATTTCAGTTAGAATTGCTCAAACTCTGATATAATTTAGAAATCACTTCTCAGCACTGGTGACTAGGTATTACTGAAAATTTATAATATCCAATTGATTCCATTCTTTTTGATCATTTCCTTATAATTTTCGTCTTAAATTTACAGGTTTAAAAAGGTTTTCTCATTTGCTATATATTTCTTCTGTGAGCTTAATCTTGATATTCTCTTATTTTAGATCTACATAAATATTCAAGATGATTAAAAATACTAAAACTCCAGCTATGCTACTGCAAGAGTATACGGTGAAAAAGAAAATATCAGCACCAGAGTATAATTTGGTACGAAGTATTTGCGGTACTCATGAAAATGAATTTGTTTATAAAGTACAAGTTGCAGGTGTTGATGGTGAAGGAAAGGGAAGGTAATAATATACATAATAACTGACAGCATTTATTTAATTTTTTTGCAAAAGTTTAATCTAGATATCTTTTAAGATCCAAGCAAGTTGCAAAACACGCTGCGGCATTTTCAACTCTTGAAAAACTGAGGAAAATGGGCGAATATGATGAGAGTGATTTACCCCCTGAAGGTTTTGAACCGAATTTGCATAGAAATGAACCTGATAATCCAAATGAAGCATCAGTGAACAGTATAGGTAGGTTATTCCAGTCTTACTCCTTTGTTTTGCAGTCCCCTTGACATTTTTTTGCTTATACAGGATCTATCAGAAAGTAATGTTGAATATGAATTGAGCACTGAAGCACTTTTTGTCAAAAACATAGCTAGAATGGGTCAATGAAATATAAAATATTTGTTATTCAAATTTATTTTTATTGGCTTCAAAGTAGGCTCTTTTTGGAATAATACAATAACGCCAATGAATAATCCAATCAATACCTTTTTTAGACTCACTTTTCAAGAATCAACTTGATACCATAAATCCTCTTTTTATTCCTATTGGATGAAAACAATGGTAATTTGAGTCTAAAAGTTTAGTTTAAAATGAGAGAACGCCTTACAACTATCAGAATGTTGGCACGTCAAAGAAAATTGGTAAACAGATGTTACTTATTTAAATAACTCAAAAATTTTGGATTTACATAGATCCGTACAGTCATTCATTATTTTTATTGTGAACTAATTTGAAAATTTCAACAGATTCTAAATGATCAAGTTCCTTTCCTTTTGATTCTACATGTAAAATTTTAAGATTATCTATTTTAAGATTATATCTATTGTCGGAAAAGGATGTCGTTTTCTAAACAATGAGTGGCAAAAGTTGAAGTTTGTTTATTTTTCATGAAATTCATTTTATGTTCGTTGAACCTCATCTTGAAGGAACGTTTCGTCTGTCCTATATATTTATTACTGCACGTCAACAAGATAACTCATAAACTTCCGATTTATGTATGTTTGGAGTTGGGTACTTATGCAAGTACGATAAAGAAATGAATTTTTGTTTTTTTTTAATTTTTATGATAGGATAAATTTGGTTTATAGGTATTTTAGATTGTCAAATGAAATTATCTATTATATTAGGGTTGAAACCGTTGTTCGTGGCTATTAATTTAATAGTTTGGACTTCAGCTTCGCGGTTATTTTTTGATAAACTTGTTGTGAATAAAATATATTTATTATTATTATTACTGTTTTGTCCATCTGTTATAGGTAGCTTACAAGACTGTTGTGCAGAAAATAAGATTCCTCAGCCCATCTTTCATGAAGTCTCGGATGTCGGACCTCCACACTGCAGGCAGTTCACTTACGAGTGCGAAATAGACTCGATAAAAACCCAAGCTACAGCGAAAACTAAGAGGCAGGCCAAGCAATTGGCGGCCAGACTTATGTTCGAGAAGTATGAATTTAAATTCCAATATTTAAGAGTATATGATTAAATGCTGTTTTTACAGAATTAAAGAAATGATTCCAGATCTATTGTTAACAACGGCCATTGTGGAAAATGGTATTACTGATTATGATGATGAGGCACTCTCTGAATATTCCAGAAACCATTCATTCAAGGTGATAAGAAACAGGAGTGCCAAGGTTTGCGATTTTTCCAACTGCATTAAGATATTAATGAACAAGATGAATCTAACTTCGACTGATTTTTACGAGGTGAGAATTACAAATTTGAAAAAATTATGAGATAATTGCGAAATGTTTGGGTTTCATTTGGTAAAGATTGTTAATAAATTAGAATCATAAAATGCTGACAAACTTTATAAAGGGTTTTCCAGTAAGAGGTTTCATTGTGATATTAAAAAACCAGTATATTTTAAGAGAAATCAATGGATATTTATTTCATTGTAAAGAGGAAGGTATGCCATTAACAATTGAAAACGATATCAGCCAAATGGCCGTCAGGGCTACGATTGCAGCACTTTATCCTTTTCATGAAATTCGCACATTTGGGGCTGTATGTCCTCGATAACTTCACGAATTACATCTTTAAGGAATCAGTTGTGGAGCATTGGCATAGATCTCATTTTTTACGTGGCCCCAAAGAGAAAAGTCTAAAGCCAGCCCAAAAACCTCACCAAACAATGATACATTGGATGGACAGGCTTTTCAACAATCATTCTTGGATTTTTCGAGCTCCAACTGCGAGAATTCTGCTTATTAACGTAGCCTTTGGAGGTGGAAATGGGTCTCACCGATGATCGGATCATTTGGATACATTTCAAGGACCCAATCAGAGAAGATACGACGTTGCTGGTGATCGACCGGCTTGAGTTCACTAAACTTTAAAAACCTTAAGACCTAAGTCTTTATGCAAAATACAGTGTAATGAGAGAGATTAATACTGATATAAAAGTTGATTGGATGGATTGTAGAGTGGGTGTCCCAATTTTGTAATTTTTCGTAAGCAAGTTCTTTCCGCCACTTCAATTATATTCAGAGCTATTTTTGTTGAATTTGAAAATATTGTATGTCCATAGTCCAATAAAGTTCCTTACAAAAATGGCTCGGTAACTAGTTCGCTTCAATAGAAGAACAGTTCTTTGGGCATAGCATTCATAAATTGCCAGGGTGGGAAAATTTATTTAGCAATGGAGATCATTTTGAATAAAATATTTTTTAAACAACAGACGCGTAATTTTTACCAAACAATCCGGTTTCATTACTCTATACTTGGTATCAATAATCATAATAATTACTTCTTGAACTACTAACTATTTAGAATTAAACATTTTTTCCAATATGATGGTGAATAATCTTCAAATTTTCAGCTTTTGAGAGTACCTGACGAGCAAGCTCTGAAAAAAGTACTAGAGAAATTGGAACTGAAATATAGCATCATTAAACTTCAAGATCCTCCCCATGCCATAATGGTTTTAGAGATAAGTGTTGATACACCTTTTACCGTTATAGCCATGGGCTCGACAGAAGAACGGGCCAAAAAATGTGTTCTGCAAAATACATTTGACACATTGAAAGCCTATGTGAATGCTGCAAATTGTGATTATTAATCTTATTTTGATTTAGTTGGTTTTAAGAACTTATTTTAATTTAATAAAAAATTTTTTCCCCTCACTTTGTGTTATATGCATGCTGTCATTAATTACACATACCTCTGAGAACATGTCTTACTTTTAGTTAAATTACCTGTAATGCTTTTTGGATAAAAGTGTGTAGATGAGGCTGGCCATTATTCTCCAGATCCCTAATAACTTTTATAAAATCGAAAAGTGAAAGTAGTTGCAGTGCCTGATTTAACGTACAGATGGCAGTTCTTGAACAGAATGACTGCGTTGGAAAATACCAACCTTACAATAATTCATTTGGAATTTAAGGACTCTTCGTAGATTACTTTGGTCAAAAGTAGGTTTTTTAATACGAAAAAAGACATAACTTCCTAGGACTTTGTGTAACAGTGCAAATAGAAAGGTTGAAATGATTCTGTTCTGAATCAAACAAAAGATGCGAGTGAATGTGCCAAAATTGTGAAAAAATCCACAACATGGAACACATAGTAACCATTGTAAAAAGATCTGTATAGTACTAATTCTAAAATCATTTAACATCACACATTGAGAATTTGCTCAAGATGTTATCCAGATTACTCAGAATTAAAATCTTCGCTACTACATTCACTAAACCAATCAAAGAAATATTAATGTTTATTCATATAGCATTTGATTAATTTACAATGTAATGTATTACATTTTCACGACATTTCTTGCAAAATCTTCTTGGTACCTTTATCGTTCAAAATTTCTATGGAATAACCATCTGGATCTGTTATGAAAGCAATTCCTTTCATCTTTCCATCATTAGGTTTTTTAAGAAAATTCACACCAAATTTTTCAAATCTTTCACAAGCTTTATTGACATCTGGTACCATTATTCCTATGTGGCCTGAAACAGATGTGTAATATAAAAGAAATAGTAGCCAAAAGCCCTCTCGAAAATATCCAATACTTAATCAGAAACCTCTGCATATAACTGATATTTTTTCCAATCAAAATTATATGAAAAAAATTGATAATTAGAAATCTTTTAACAGAGTAATAATTTCAAAGCTTAAAAGTGGCAGTGAACTTACCAAAACCTGTATTTTTGGTGGTATATTGAAATTCAGGATCATTTTCTGTACCCCAATTGCTGAAAAAATGAGGACTAATAATTATGAAAAAGATAGACTAAAAACTACTTATTATATAGGAATTCTATTGTAAAACTTGAAGAGTTAAAATAACCAAGTTTAATTAATCCAGAAGGCATAGTTTCCGACGAAATGTCACATTAAATTTTATGTAGTATACTACTGATGAAAATAAATTTTCATTTGATATTTTTTAAACTATATTGATAATAGTTATTTACTGTGTCAATTCAATGGTTCCTTTTTTACTCATAGCCCATTCAGCTCTTTCTGGTGTGTTTATCTCTGCGTCTGTTTCCTTTCCATCTTCATAACCCATGAAATATACAGTAAAAGACATCGAGGGAATGTCTATTTTGCACAGTAATATCATACCAAGAACTTCAGTATAGAATGGGATGGACACCCTGGGATCTTTGATACGGAGCATTGTTTGTTGCATGATGAACTCCTGAAAATATATTATTAAAAAAACAATTTTAAAACTATTCAATATTAATGAATTGAGAACTGACACAGGACTGCAGAAACCGACTCAATATTATTTAGTAGGTTAGATATTATATTATAAATACAACCTTAGTTTCCTCCGATGCTGGTTTACATAGCTTTTTAATGTCTTCTACAGAATAAGGTGTTTTAGGATTATCACCCATAGTGAAGTAAAATTAAGTGCTGAAAATATAGTATTCTTTATCAGAAACCCAGCAGTGCTTAAGATAATTCAAATAATAGAGCCAATAATTTAAAAAGTAATAGTAAATATATATTTTTAATAAAGGCTCATTATAATATTAATCTCATCAACTTATCCTTTTGATGTATATTTGTACTAATCTATTTGGGGTGTAAATTATAGTAATGACATTGATTGGAAATTATAGTAATGATATAATTCGTGTAAATTATAGTAATGACATTTCAAGGATTCTCCAGGATCAAAATTTTAATACAATTTAGTTTGAGTATTTTTTTCTCGAGACCTAGTGCAATATGCAATATTTTCATTCGGGAAAAAAGTTTCATTGCTAATACGGACCAGTTAATTCCCATTATCAAAATAAAAACTCACATTTTTATTCCTATATAAAAAAATTTACAAAATTCAAAATCTAGCCCTGTACCATAGATAAACTATGCGTAGTTCGTAACCTCACTTTTATCATTTGTCAAATAAAACTATCCTTGTCAATTTTTTTTCAATTAATATTTTTCATATCTATTTGAAATCTTCAATCAAATTATATGTCAAATATTTAAAATTATCTATATATTCTCTCAACTGATCATCGCCATTCTTCATTGAATCATTCAATTGGTTTAAAAAGACACTGATACAAAATTTGCTATTGGCAGCATTGATTGGACCATACTACGAGTTCACCATTCTGTGACTTTTTCCAGGCCGGAACCACGATTTTATAATTCTTATAAGAATTAATTTCCAAGATGTCCCAAAGTAAACTGAACGATTTTGCTAGTAAATTGGGCAAAGGGGGCCCTCCCGGTCTAGGACTTGGCATGAAATTACTAGCCATTGGTGGAGCCGCAGTATATGGAATTTCACAGGCAATGTACACAGGTTAATATCCTTGATACCGCCTGGGTTATGCTTTTTTTAATATGATGAAATGCATTTATTTGGTATATTTTTATTTTATTCGTAGTTGAGGGTGGTCATCGGGCGATAATTTTCAACAGGATAGGAGGTGTACAGAAAGAAATTTATACTGAAGGGTTGCATTTTAGAGTACCATGGTTCCAATATCCTATTATCTATGATATAAGGTGAGTTATCGACCGTCTTGACTAGTTCCGTAAAGGATAATGTAATAAATTCGTACCAAATCAAAGATTTTTCCTTCTTGCGACATTACATTTTCCCATTCCATTTCATAGATCTAGGCCTAGGAAAATTTCATCCCCAACTGGTTCTAAGGACTTGCAAATGGTGAATATTTCACTTCGAGTACTGTCTAGACCTGATGCTTCTAAACTACCCATCGTTTATCGTAATCTTGGATTGGATTACGATGAGAAAGTACTGCCTTCCATCTGTAACGAGGTGCTTAAGTCTGTAGTTGCCAAGTTCAACGCTGCCCAACTTATAACTCAACGTCAACAGGTGAGTCGTTAGACCCCCTGGATTGTTTTATTTAGCACTAAATGATTGAAAATTGTTGCTTGAAATGTTTCTATCAGTTTAAACATTATCTTGGCCCTTCAAGCTGTAGATAAAAATAATTTATATTATAATATAATGGTAGATTGAATGAGTTGTTCAATGTTTAAGATATTACGAATAGTTACTTAGCTTGATCTCCACAAAAGTCTGAAGCCTAAACTCCAGTCCCTGACTTAGTTTTAGAACAATTATAAATATTTCTGAAGGTTGAATTTAACAAATTATAAATCAGAATTTTTTTAGTTATATAGAATTAAGTGAAGAATATTCTATCTCCAACTGATTTCTATGATAAAAATATGACGAACGTTCATTTCTAAATTATTAAATATGAACTGAAAATTAGGAATATTCTACCTTTACTAAATGATTAATTTTAAAAATTAATACTTTATATCTTACAAGATACATCTCATCCAAAGATATATAAACATTTACCATCACACAACAAGGACTTAAAAACCAGAGAAACTAAAATATACCCATTCAATTGTTATCTGGCCGAGTATGTATATTTTAGTTTCTTTAATTATGGACTTCTTGTAATGTGATTGTAAATATTTATATATCTTTGAATGAGATGTATCGCCTATGATATAAAATATTAATTTTTACCAAGTGTAGAAGTATGAAATCAGTTAAAGTATAGTAAACAATGCTTATTACATAGTATCATAAAGTGTGAACATTTTTGACTTTAGTTTTGTGCTCTTCATGCGATCAAATTTAATAAATATAACATCATTTGTATTTTATGTGGGATGTCGGTTTGGTTATGTTCACCTCACACTTTGATTTAATTATAGGTTTCCTTATTGGTGAGGAGGGAGCTTGTGGAAAGAGCACAAGATTTCAATCTTATTCTTGATGATGTTTCAATTACCGAACTGTCTTTCGGTAAAGAATATACTGCAGCAGTTGAAGCCAAACAGGTGGCTCAGCAAGAAGCTCAAAGGGCTGCTTTCGTTGTAGAGAGGGCGAAACAGGAAAGGCAACAGAAAATTGTTCAGGCCGAGGGAGAAGCAGAAGCTGCCAAAATGATATCCTTTTTCATATGAAATAAGTTTTGCTCGACAGTGGAATTTATTCTTTTTTTCTATTTACTTTAACGTTATTGAATAACTTAGTTTTTTCTGAAAAAAATTATATGAATTAAGATTTTCCTTAGCCCTAAGCACTTAGGAGAGGCCATAGGCAGAAACCCCGGTTATCTGAAGCTGCGAAAAATTAGGGCTGCCCAAAATATCTCTAGAACGGTAAGTTTTATTCTGTGTTAATTTCATACAGGGTGACGAAAGGAGAATTTTATGGAAGGCCATTCAAAACACCATTAGATATGTTCAGGAATTTTTTTCCAGATGAAGCCTTTTGTATAAATCTTTTCATAATTTTGTGTCCAACATTAGTTTTGATTTTTTCTTCTTATGGGTTGGGGATTTTTGTCATCAATAATTGCAAGTTGAAAGTAAACAATTGTTGGAAGTCTGTCTTTCCAGACCACCGATGCATCGGTGCTTCAGTGGTAGAATGCTCGCCTGCTAAAGTGATGTCTAAATAATTTGTTCATTATTTTATATTTCTTTTGATTTTTTATTACTTAATTTCCACCACATGTGATATGTCTATAAAGTGATACAGTGTACTTAGAACGTGTTTTAATTCTAAATGTTTTCATGAGATTTATTTAGATCAAAGTCTGTAGGGGTTCTTGTGAATGAATTCCAGCTATTATTCTGTAAATCTGATCAGATTTTCTCAATTCCGCATCAAAATGATTTTTGATGGCCTTATACGACGATTTCATGTTTGGATTACTGATCGAGGTAACATAAAATTATATGAAATATGACGATTAAACAGGGCCCTCAAACTTAAAGAATGCTTCACTTTTTCCACCATAAAAAATAGAAATTACTGCTCAAAACTGTCATATAGTTCATATTTAATCTTCGAATCCTTTTCTCAATGATTAATGTTGTGTTGTCCCAAAATATCTAATTCTTAATCCAAAAAAACTTAAATTGTCACAAAACCATATCATTTTCACCCATTCTCAAAATGATTGGAGTTGTTAAACTTTGAGAATGGTTAAAAGTTCGTCAGAAAATCAGCTGCTATGACTGTCTAATACTTTTGTTTTTTTTTTTACATTATAAATTAGATATTTTGAAACAGACAACAGGAATCATCAAGAAAAAGTTTTAGAGAATATACAATGTCTCCAATTCACAATGTTATAATCAAAATCTATAATTACTGCCTCTCACACTCTCTCTTTCCAAATTAATGGAAAAAGGGCATTTTGATTACCATCCCCAAAGCAAAGACAGATCATTCCAATATAGGGAACTACAGACCTATCACACTTCTACCTACATTGGGAACAAATTTTGAAAAAATATTGGAAGAGAGAATATACAAAGAGATAGGAAAATATATACCACAGTATCAATTCCGATTCGAAAAGAATACATCGACCATCCACCCTTTAATTGTACTCACTTCAAACTTTCAATGCAATAGAAAAATGGGAAATAAAACAGCTGCTATATTTATGGATATTCAAAAAGCCTTCGACAGTGTCTGGCACGCCGGTCTGATCTCCAAGCTTTTCCATCTAAAATGCCCATCTATTTGACAGAAATGATAAACCATTTCATTTTAAACAGAAAATTACAGGTACGGGTCAAATGTGAAGTGTTAGAAGAATTTACACCAGCACAAGGTCTACATTGAAAGTATGTATGAAAGAACTACAGAAGTTGGCATGTGTCACGGTGACATGGATGAGACATTGGCACAATTACTCCAATAGATTCGTGCAGATACCTAGGCATTCAGATTGACAAAAAGTTGAACAGCTATCACACGAACGGGACACTTTAGGTCTCTAACTTATAAAAACAAAGGAATCGGCAGTAAAACAGCATGTATGATCTACAAAATTATATGCAGACCTTTATTGGACTATGGACATACAATATTTTCAAATTCCACAAAAACAGCTCTGAATATAATTTAAGATGGAAAGAACTTGCTTACAAAAAATTACAAAATTGAGACATCCTGATAATCCATCCAATTAGCTTTTATATCAGATAACAGAAATCGAACCAAAATAACAAACATAATCGAGCCATTGATACACCACTACTATAGAGAATCTACACCAAAGGCAAAATTGCCACTTTTCCAACACTTGAAATCCCTAGAATAAATCATTATTTCTCAATAGTCTCTAATAATTTCTAATTGTATATAACTGGCTGGAAGACTGCGGTTCCCATTCTACATTTAAAAATAAGACAAAAATGAAGAATAAATAATCCTGAAAAGAGAATATTAAAAAATAAAACTCGCATTATGAATTTTCCGTTTGATCTGTACAAACACAAATACACTAAAAGTTGGAAGAATTGAATTAAGATTCGTTTAATTCTCACACAGCTTGTGAGACTTAAATGACACTTAATTTGATTCTGTTAATGCTAGACCATTTTGTGGTTTTGTGGATCTTTGTTTCTAATATTTCTACTAAGTTTTAGTGTATTTGTTTGTTCATATAAAATAAAAAATTCATAATGCAATTTTTTCTTTTCAATATTCCCTAAAAATGACCTTGTGATTTATGTTCAGAGAATTAATTTGGTTTGTATGGAACCAAATTTTCCTCATTATCTAGTAGACTGCAGTGGAGACATTTACTCAAAAAGATAGAAAAGAGCATTTTATATATATATACATATTTCATTTTTTAGATTGCCAACTCGCAGAACAAGGTCTACCTCAACGGAAACGGTCTCATGCTGAACATTTCAGAGAAAGAATTCGACGAGCAAGCAGATAAACTGAAAAGTAAGAAATAAGTGAGTTGCATTATTCGAATAAATAGTTTGAAAATGGAATCGCCCACTATTTCTCATCATTCATTGTGGTCTGATCTAGTTTAGTTTTTGTTTAGGGACGTTATCAGTAAATTTTATAAGCATAATTCATATATTTTATATCGCGAATATGAGTGAAGCGTCGAAAGAAATGTAACGTTTGTGATTATCATGTAAAATATTTCTACTTAATAAATATTTTGTTGATTTTTGTTCTTTTTATATCCACTTTTGTTGTAGTTTAGTTGGAACTTTTCTTTTTGAATGTTAGGTTCCGTTCTAGATGAGTGTACTTCAAGCTTTGGAAAGTGTCACAAACTTACGAGGAAAATCCTAAAAACCTAATAAAGAGAAGTAGAATTTCCAAAAATAGCTCCCATTTTCTCATCTGTGTTCCCCTTTTAAAATGAGAAACTTCAAAATGCCTAAAATAGTTATCAGCAGTTCGATGTATGAGGAAATAATTTGAATGTGGACGGATGTTGAAACTGAAAGAAAAAACTTTTCATGGACATCATCCAATATGAAGTGGGAACCTAATTGCTGTGCGTGATTGTGAATGAAAACAAATGCTCAATTTGTTCTGCAATTTTCCCAACTATATTCTCAGGACATTTTTGTTCCATGTACAGCAATTGCTTACTATGCCTACTAGCTTGCACATCTTCATTTAACTCTCATTCAATCCATATGGTCAACATCAACAATGTTCTTCTTGACAGCTTGTTCAACCTTCCTTAACTAGACCATACCACTCTTGTAAATGAAGAAAAGATTCCTGTAGTGACGAAAATACAGTTCTGCTGTAGTATTTAGTGAAAATAATTTTTTTAATTAAAGATTAGGGGTTACAAACAAAACATGATCCAAAACAGAACCTTCCAAATTTCAGTAGAATGCATCACACCATAAAAGCTTTAAAGTCAAGAAAGATGCTTCACAATGCTAATCAAGTGCATCTTTTTTCCTTAAAAACGTTTGAAGAATTTTATTTTCTGATCTAAAGCTCAAACAGCTCACCACCCCAGAAATTAGAAGTCATTTTAAGACTTATCTCCACTACTGGTAGAAATGAGTGTTTTGTTATCACTAAACAATTTGACTTATCCAAAAACCCCTGCATACTGAATTAATTCGTATCTGACGAATATTGACAAAACAATCGCAAAAACACAAAATTTTTGGGGCTCATTATGAAGGGGCTCCTCAGCTTGAAGACAATTTTCGTATAATGAATAAATATTTTAGTAAATTATATATTGGCCATTCTTGTCCAACACCTTTTGCCATCTTTCTGGTAGCAGCATGATTCCACGCTCCTAAAATTTTTGGTCTATGCTGGCAAAAAACTGATCCAGGTAATTTTTGATCTCTTCATTTGAAGTAAAGGTTTAACCGTCTAAAAAATTTTGCAATGACCAGAACAAATAATAATCCCAAGGCGCCAGATCTGGAGAATGTCAGTAATCATTGGATCAATAATGTCGTCTAATGAATTCAAATAAGTTGTTTCGTCAAGATTCCCATCGATAAAAATTGGTCCAACAATATGGTTTCCCAATATTTCTACTCAAACATTTAATTTTTGGGGAATTTGTGTATGTGTCTACATGAATAAATGAGTATTACTGTCACTCCAGTACCGACAATTTTGTCCATTGGTTTCAACATTCAACATAAAGGTACACTCGTCAGAAAATATTGTATTGTAGAGTCGGTGTGGGTTATTAAACAGTAACTCACTAAATTGTTCACAAAACTGAGTCCTACAGTCAGGATCATCTTCATTCAACTATTGCACCACCCTTATCTTGTAAGGTGAAATTTATGAATTTTAACAATTCGATGAACGCTAGATTTCGGAAAATTAGATGCTCATGGTAAAGTTCTTATAGACTGCCGATTATCTTTCTGTAAATGTCCCAATACTGCTATTTCAATAGCTTCATTTTGGACTGAAGGCTCAAATTCCTGTTTCTTATTCTGAATGGAACCAGTAGTTTCCAATTTATTCATCAAATGCTTAACAAATTGGTTACTTACATTTCTTTCTGGATGATTGTTATTAAAATACCTTGCAGTTAATCTAGAATTTTCGTTATTCCGATAGTATAATTTGAGAATTTGTATTCTTTCTTCCATGCAATGGACCATTTTCGCCCACGTAAATAAATCTCAAACCCAAATGTGATGCAGAAACGAAAAACCGAAACACATTTGAGAAAGAATCTTCAAAAAAACTGTAATGAATTTCATGTGTTTCACACATTTTCCCATCATGAACGATAAGGTTCATGATGGGAAATGTGGAAAATGAAGGAAAATCGAATGTTTTTACAATAAAAACATTCAAAAACTCCAATTGTTCTGCCATTAAATAAAAAAATTTTAAAATTTCAACTGCAATGTTTAGAGAACAGAAAAAACTTCTCAACTAAACCCATCCAACATCTCCACCCTATTCAAAAAAAGTTGGGGGTTGTTGCCATCCTCAGGTGGTTTTTTCGGAACAAACTCATGATGGAAATTCGTCCCCCTCAAAACGGAAGTTGCCTTTTTTTTTAAATCTTCGAAAATTCTTTGTTTCTGAGTTCTGGGTGGGGTCAAATTTTCGTTGGGGCACCCTGTATATAAATATACGAATGGTATAGAAGAAACCCCACGGAACAGTTTAACAATCTGAAAAAATGTAGGCATCATACGTTTTTTATTTTTCAGATAACGTCCAACCTTTTTACTCAGAAAATACTACACCTGATCAACCTAAAAAAGTACTCAGCGTTGCTGAAGAAGAGGCAAAAAAGATTTCTGGTCAAACTTGATGATTTAGAAGATAATGTCGAAAATTTGATAATAAATAGTTGATACTTCCATCCCAAAACTTGTTTTCTTTATTTTGAGTTAACTTCTTACGATCTCTATGAATTTATATCAAAGCCCAATTCACATTTAATATTGAACTTATGTATATTTTCAATGATGTTAGTTAAAAGTTCTATCGATTCTGAAAATAATTATGAATGAAATTGTTCCAACTGTGCTGTGTTTGCCAAAGTACAAAATGAAATTAAGACAGCAGTCCTTTTCCCAAATGTGGGTAATTTTCGAATTTTAATCCGAAAATGATCTTAAACGACTAAGACTGATGAAGAATCCGAGGTCAAAAGTAATTCTATCAGCGGTGAACGCTACCTTAAACTATAGCTTTCGAACGGAAAGACATAGAGGCTTGGAACTTTTAGAGTAGGTGCGATGCCGAAATATCTCGTTAAAGTTCGTTATTGGGCAAAATCAGTCCAATAGTTTAGCAGTAATTCACATTTGAAATTTTCTATTATTTTTAATTATATGTTCCAAAAAAACCCGATTGATCTGAAATTTGCTGTTTAGAAGGATAATGGTAACTGCAAAATTTCATGAGGATCGTATGATTAGAAGATTCAAAAAAGGACAAAAATTTTGTGAGCGGTTGAGCGCTAAAGAAACCATATCTACAGTTGCACGATCAAGCTTAAATTGATCATTTAAACCTTTTTTTTTTATTTCATGTTAAAATCCTGTAATTCTTATTGAAAGACTCTTTAGATTACTTAACTCCCAAACAATCCATATTTTACTTAGAATGTCCTATATTCAAAATTGCTTTTACAAAATTAGACATCTCATTGTTAGGTAAACTACAATTTTATTATCATAAAATACACAATGAAATAAATATCCAAACATCACACTTCTTTTATATATATCCCATAGTAAAACAATAATAACCAAATTTATGTTCTCATATTTAACATTAAATTCCTCTTCAGTGTTCAATGAAAAACGATTGCATTTTACACAGATTCATCTCGATTTATTCTCTGAACAATATATTTCTAGCAAAAACTATTATTCAAAGATGATATCTCCTAAAATTATCACAATGTTTGTTTCAACAGAACCATTAAGATATTCATATGAAATCAAAAGTGCCGACCTTTTCGTTTTTAGGCTGATTTATATTTGGAAGGGCTTCTAATTGCAAATGTTTCTTCAGATTCGTTTCATGCGGCAATTTTGGTGGTCCTGTAACAGAAAAAGTTTTACTCTCGAAGATTGTTGAAAATGAACAGTTTTTTATATTGTTGATTTTTTCAATCAGGTCCTAGGTTCAAATCCTGTTCAGGTGATAAGGAAATTTTCTAATTGGACGGGTTTCTGTCACCATTTCACTTGTCGAAAATTAACAGTGCTGTAATCTAAAGTGGCGTAAGATCGCAGTAACAAAGCCTACCTAGAAGACAACTGAACTCCCAACTAGCACAAGCTAAAAAAGCGAGGGATCTTCACAGAAGATCAAGGAGTATCAGGGTAATATAAAAATAAAGCTTTTGTATGATCTGTGGCTTGACAGATCAGCACAGTCAATAACTAGGACATAATAATAACTAGATAATAAATTAAAGAATTATTCCACAAATGGGTGATTTTTAAATGGATCATCCTGTATTGATATTGATATTCTCAGAATTTTTTTTAACTGAAAGATTTGCCTAGTCATCATTCCTAAATGATCAACCTGTCATATACAGGATGCCAGTTATTAATGGCCAAATATGAAGAACTTCGAATTGTCATTTCTGGAATTTTTCAAATGTAACCTCCTGTATTTTTTTCACATTTTGAGCATTTAATTCGTGAACATGAGGTATAGCATATTGTAAATATGCTTCTGAGTGTATTTTCCTCTGAAAGCCCTCCATGTCATAGAAAAGAAGTTTACTTATCAGCAATTCATGACTTACACTATCTAACACTTTAGATAGATCACATAATATCTATTTTTGGACTTGCTTTGATGATGTTTCTCATAAGCTCTGGAAGCATTGTTGTGGTTGACCTTGACTTTCTCTAAAACCGTGTCGTGGTTCACACAATATACCACTTTCGTTGTACTCTTTTTTTTGTTATATTTATGATAGGGCTGGCAGAATAGAATATTTTGGCAAAACATCATCTTCGAAAGTACCCCGCATTTTTCGAATATTTTTATTTACAACTCACCGTGTAACCACAAACTGTTCAAACCATTCATGGTCCTGGGTAATCCACCCCTATGTCTATTCGGCGAAGAAACAATGATCGTATTCAGATGATCTGACGATCTCGCTTTATTTCTTTTGGTGAACTCTGAAACAGAAGGTTGACCTATTTTACATAAATTAAATAGTTCTACTTTTGTATATTTGTTTTGATTGTTCGTTACTAAGTGCAGAAAGCCATTCCACCATTTTTTCTAAAGAAAACATTATTAAATCTTATGTAGATAGATCTAAAATCACGCCAAGGAAGAAGCTGCAGTTTTCGGATAAAAAGAAATTAACTAAATCGATGAGATGCTACTTAAGCATATTTCAGGCGGAAATCCACTCAATTTTAGCTAGAAAAAGGCCATCAGAAAATGAATATAGCGATCTACTCTACTCAATTAAGTTATCATCAAAATATTACTTTCTAATGGCATCAGCTCAAGGATTGTATCGAAGTGCTTTGTAAACTCGATGGACTAAGCACAAAATGATCTGAATTGATATTAGGAAAAACAGAAGGCCAACGGACTAGCTGTAGGTTAGAGTTTTAACCCTTTTTGTGGGACTAAAACCGTTGCATAGTGAAACAAATCTAAATAGAAAATCAATAGAGGAGTACATTTAAAAAGTTACAACGGGAAGGAAATAACCTTCACAGTGGTTGGCTTGCTTTATAGCGAAGTTAATCCATTCGGAGATTTTAGATCACAACACGAAAATGAGTTGCTGTAGAAAGAAGCTGTAGCTCGAGATATACCTCAATCACCTCAAGTAACGGACATTGCACCCTATTTTTTAGAATACACCAATCATAACATAGAAATTCAGTATCTAATTGAACCCTTTGGTTAGTCGTAGTCTACAAGCTGCAACGTGCTGGTACTCTACCAGAGATTTCCTGAATGATTAAAGTAGCAGTATAATTAAAAAATAAACTGAAAATCCCAAATGTACAGTAGAAGAATTATGTTTTGAGGATGTTGCGCAGTATTCTAAAGTGTCCTTAACAATATATGGGCAAGGTGAATAATTAATAATGAAATTAACGAATTTTTAGAGTACTCACCTCTCCAAGTATTGAAGACTTTTGCTGTATCGAGTTTCGTCGACTGATTTAAGAGTTCATTGGCTCTTTTCCTGGGCGGAAAATAGTTCTCAATTATAGTTTCAGCATCTAATTTTCTTTCATTCTGGGAAGAATACAGAGATATTAGTTCCTCATCAACCAAATCATATACATGATATAAGGTAACGTTATTTCATATAAAAATTGAAAAAATGTTAGAGTATAGACTATGTTAGAAGCTTTAGCACCTGATTCGTTGAACTTAATAGTAACTAAGTAACAGGATCGATTGCGAGACGTTTCTGGTGTTTGTGGATCTCGACGATACGGCTAGATCGTTGGTGCTTGAAGCCAGGATCAATTGAAAGACTTCACAAGGGTTCGTGGATCTTGACGTACAAGCCAGATTGACAGTGCTCGTATCAATTGAGGCATCAATCTTGAAACTATATTGGTTCATGGAACTGCGTTCAGATTGGTAGATAAGAAGTCCCTTCGGCGAGTGAGTTGCGTCACATAACAACTCGGGTACTGACACTGTCGGTAGAGGTTAGATAGTGCTTCGCTGCTACCAGTTACGGTGTAGGTTCTCGGACTGAAGCCGAAACTGGATGCTTGGTGGATTCAACTCTTCGGAGTGGTTCTCTCTTATCACACTATCTGCTTCCTGGGCAGATTGTTGAGACTGCTGAGTGGTCACCTGGTGAAAGAGCCATGTTCTCATGCCAGTCACCATTGAGAAACTTAACCGAGATATCTAAACCTCAAATTTTTTAGATACATTTCAAGGCTCTAGCCCTTTCCGGATAGAACTACTTTTGACCTAGAATTCTTCATCAGAGGGACCTTTTCGGGATGAGCATTCGTTCTTTAGAGACAAAATACAACAAAGTCAGGTAATTTGCATGTATTTGTGATTATATTGAGACATAAGGAAAATTATTGAAGTTCTTATTGTATACACTTACCTTTTCGTCTTCTGTGAATGAATTTAAACGAGCTGGTGCGGTTTGTATGTCTACTAAGCGCCCTAGAACAATTTTATCAACGATTAATTTATTTATTTGACTTAAAATTGTCTGAATGAAAGTGACGAAAATATCGGAAAAAAGTGATACAGGTAGTAATCCTCATTTTTTAATGGAGACACATATAGAAATTCCCCAAAAATTAAATGTTTGTATAGGAATATAAGGAAACCATATTGTTGGACCAATTTTTATCGATGGGAATCTTGACGGTGTCCTATAGAGTGATCATCCTATCTATCACCATCAGTTTTTTTTTGTGGGGACATTGGAATTCCAAAGTCTATGCAACTCCACCTGCAAATCTTGCAGAACTGCGACAAAGAATCATCACGGAATGCCAAGACACCAGACATTTTCGAAAATGTTAGAGAAGAATTTGAAAGTAGACTATATCATTGTTCCTTAAATAGTTTACATTTTTTTCTAGATGTTCCCTATCATCACTTACAGATCTGGTGTATTTGTATAAATTGGGTTTCTATTTAAGTTATATAATATATAATAATATATATAATTTAAGTTATATAATATGATGATAATGTTCAATATCAAATTGCTTAAAAAAATCACCGAATTTGAAAATTTCAATTAGGATGTTTAGAGAACAAAAAAGCTTTTTAACTAAAACACATCCACCATCTCTTTCCTATTAAAAAAAATTGGTGGTTATTGCTACCCTTAGGTGTTTTTTTCGGAACAATGTCGTCATAGGAATTTTTTCTCCCTAATACAGAACTTGAAAATTATTTTCCTATTCTTCAAAACTATTAGGTTCTTGGTTTGGGCGGTTTAACATCACCATTTGATGGTAACTTCAATATTACATTATTTCTTGAATATTGAACCGATTTTAAAAATTTCAACTGGGTTGTTGTGCACAGAACATAAATAACTTTCAAACTAACCAACACTCGACATCTCTTCCCTATTCATAAAATGTTGGGGGTTGATACTATGTTCATGGGGGTGGTTTTTTCGGAACAAACTCATTATGAAAACTTGTTCCCCTCAAAACAGAAGTTGACCTGTTTGTTCAAAATCTTCGAAAATTCTTCGTTTCTGAGTTTTGGGGGGTCAAATTTTCATTGGGTCACCCTGTATACATCTGTATCTTAAACTATTAAATCCTGTCATATCGTGATAAAGCATAAATATTAATTTAAATGAAAGGTACGTTCTACGTACTTGGAAACGAAAACTGTGACAATTTTTTCTCTGCATGATTCCAAAGCTTTATTTTATGACATAATAATAAAACTAAATTGGATAAATACATTAAATCTTCCTTACCAGGGGTTGGTAGTTTTGTTCGATGTGTTATCAACTCCGGAATTTTGTACCTTTGTGTTTCCTCCAGCCATAAAGCTTGTTCCTTGATCGATTCTATATCACTAGGAAAAGTAATAACGTTTGTCATCTTCACGGTACGAATTCAATATACAGGGTCCTGCAATAGTGTATTGCGCTTCTATAGCTACGAATCAGACGTCTCAGACATTTCGTTCGATAGCAAGCTCCTTGTAAATACATGGCATTACATCCAGGTGATCCAATTCATGTGAAAAACATTTCTTAATACTTACAACAGTGTAAGAGATTCTAAAAGTTTTTAGAAGGCGTGTTCAACAGACAAAATAAACATTCTTGCGAAAACAAAAATCGAAGACAACTCAAAGAATTTCAAATTGGTATGGCATTGTTTATAATAAAATTATGGGGCCTATATACAGATTAACACGTAAAGCATCTTCAGAAAAGATACTGCCAGAGGTAGCTCAACTTTTGGAGCAACTCTTTTCTACTGAAGAATTGGAACAAATAATTTGGCAACAGTACGGAACACCCCTGCACAGAGTTTTGGAAGTTCGAGAACATTTGAGAAGGCAATTTGATCTCTAAATTGGTTATGGTGCACCTATCTCATGGCTATCGAATAGTTCGGATTTAACAGCGTTGGACACGTTTTTGTGGCCGTTTCTGAAAGAAAAAATTAACTCTGATAATAATAAAAGTGTTGAGATCATTAAGAACAAAATTGAAGCCATAATTCATGAACTCAATCAGAACCATAATAATGCTATCTCAAATAGTCTAACCAACTAGAGAAAACAATATGAACTATGTATATTAAATATTGATGGTCATTTCGAGCAATTTATTTAGTTTTAACTGTTCATTTCATACCACCATAAATACTCAACAATATCGAGTTCTTGATTCTCATTCCGTAAGACGATACACCTCTTTCTCTTAAAACTTTCAGAATTTTTAACACGGTTGTATTGTATAAATAAATGTATTTTTACTTGGAATTGGATGATCTGGATGTAAAGCCATATATTTTTTCCTTTAAGCTTTCTTGTTTTTATTGTTCTCTCATAAAAAATAGGATAGATTTATTGTATTAGTAATGATATCTTTTTATGTATTAATTTGTTGAAATATATTCAGTTGATTTCGTACAACTTTTGTGAATAACTTTTTTTGTACTTTCATTTTTAACAAAGTTAAAGGGGTTGTCAAATTATAGTGAAAAACCTGATACAAGGAACCTGCTTCCGAACGCAATTTCTAAGATGTGCGATTCGGCAGCTATGAAAGCAAACGCACTATTGTGGGACCCTGTATTTTGAATAACCAAATATTCTTCGACAATATTCTCTTAATTCAGTGTACAAGTATAGGGTACAAAGGAAAATTTGAATTAGCAACAATATTCACTGTAACAGCTTCTGGGTTGTTTTGAGATTTCACTTATTTGTAGAAGAACTTGAACAGTCGATAGAGTGTCCGATTTCAAGACAAAAATGTCCCATAAATAGAGACATATGATTACGTTTTTTGTCTCTTCGAGACTGTTTTTAAAAAAGATTTTATTCTTTCTAAATTATCAAGTATCGGGTGTTTTTTTAGAGTGATAGAACTTTAAATTGAAATAAAACACATTTAAATTAAGATTGAAGCCTATTTTTTTTATTTGAAAGATAATTTTATGACATTTAAGTTTTAAAAATAATTTCCGGCATAATTTCCGGCATACGACTAGCTCTGAGGAACCGCATTCGACCAGACCAATTTTGGACCACTTTTTCGAGTAATTCAGGCCTTATTTCATCCATAACACGAGCTATGTTGGCTTCGAAAGCGTTTATTGTTTCTGGTTTATCAGCATAAACCAATGACTTGACATAACCCCAAAGAAAATAATCCAGCGGAGTTATGTCGCATGATCTTGGAGGCCAATTAATTGGACGAAATAATGTTATCGCCAAATATTTCTTTCAATAAATCAATTGTTACGGTAGCAGCATGAGGTGTAGCACCATCTTGTTAGAACCAAAACACTTCTGGGTCGATACCATTCAAATTTTGAACAAATAATCATCGATCATCGATCTGTAACGAGCATCATTCACTGTAACATTAGCTCCAGCATCGTTTTTAAAGAAATATGGACCGATGATGCCTCCAGCGTGTAAACCACACCATAAAGTGCATATTTCAGGATGCAATGGAACCTGCAGAACTTCTTTAGGATTGTTTTCACTCCATATACGGCAATTTTGCTTGTTTACATAGCCGTTCAACCAGAAATGAGCTTCATCACTAAACACAATTTGACGATAAAAAAGTGGATCAACTTCAAATTGTTTCAGGGCCCAATCAGCAAACAAACGATGCTTATTATGGTCAAGTGGCTTTAGTTCTTTAAAAACGATGCTGGAGCTAATATTACAGTGATCGATGATCAACGATTATTTTTTTCAAAATTTGAATGGCATCGACCCAGAAGTGTTTTGGTTCCAATAAGATGGTGCTACACCTCATGCTGCTACTGTCACAATTGATTTATTGAAAGAAAGATTAGGCGATAACATTATTTCGAGAAATGCTCCAAGTAATTGGCCTCCAAGATCATGCGACATAACTTCACTGGATTATTTTCTTTGGGGTAATGTCAATACATTGGTTTATGCTGATAAACCGGAAACAATAGACACTTTTGAAGCCAACATAATTCGTGTTATTGATGAAATAAGGCCTGAATTACTCGAAAAAGTGGTCCAAAATTGGTCTGGTCGAATGCCGTTTCTCGGAGCTTGTGGTGGACATATACCAGAAATTATTTTTAAAACATAAATGCCATGAAATTATCATTCAAATAAAAAAAAATTTGGCTCCAATCTTAATTTAAATGTGTTTCATTTAAATTTTAAAGTTCTATTACTCTAAAAAAAGCACCCGATGTGTAATTCGTGAAGTTATAGAGGATATACAGCCGCGAATTGGTCATGGAAAATTTCATGAAAAAGATATGGTGGCGCAACAATAGATCCATTTGGCCTAATATTGTTTTCCATTGAAAATTGCATCCCTTCCTCTTCACAATGAGATAAACATCAATTGATTTCTCTCAAAATATACAAAATATACTTTTTTTAATATCAAAATGAAACCTCTTACTGGACAACCCGTTATAACTGATTTGCTTTGACTGAAGTATCAGTTCAGCAATATCGAAATCTTTACCTATAATTGCAATCTTTCTTGAGTGTAGCCGATATTTTCTCAGAAATCTGCGACAGCAATATGATCTTTCTATCCTGCTTCCTTATCGATTCTAAATAGTCCTGCCTTTCTGCCTCGAATTCACTTTGAAGGTCCTTGATCTCCTTCTCCAACGTTTTCACTTTTTGTTTATACCTCCTTAACACTTCGCTCTTGAGATTCAGTTCCTGAGATATGTCCTTGTATTGATTCTGCAATATTTCTCTGTCTTCGTTTTCATCTATTTTAGCCAAAAGATGTGCAATAACACTGAAAAAGATAATTTCACCTATTTCTCCATATGTTGCTCTATACAGGGTGTCCCAACGAGAAGAATTTTCGAAGATTTTAAAGGAATACGTCAACTTCAAAAACTCAAATTGTTCTGCCATTAAATAAACAAATTTGAAAATTTCAACTGCGACATTTAGAGAACAGAAAAAACTTCTCAACTAAACCAAATCCGCCATCTCTTTCCTATTAAAAAAATTGGGGGTTGTTGCCACCCTTAGGTGGAAACAACCCCCAATCGAACAAGGATTCGGAACAAGGTCGTCATAGGAATTCTTTCTCCCTAAAACAGAACTTGAAAATTATTCTTGGATTTTTCGAAACTCTTAGGTTCTTGAGTTTGGGCGGTTCAACATCACCTTTTGAGGATAAGTTCAATATAACATCATTTCGTGAATAATGAACCGATTTTGAAAATTTTAACTGGGTTGTGCACAAAACATTAACTTTCAAACTAACCAACACTCGACATCCCTTCCCTATTCATAAAATGTTGGGGGTTGATACTATGTTCATGGGGGTGGTTTTTTCGGAACAAACTCATTATGAAAACTTGTTCCCCTCAAAACAAAAGTTGACCTGTTTGTTTAAAATCTTCGAAACCTCTTCGTTTCTGAGTTTTGAGCAGTCAAATTTTCATTGGGACACCCTGTATACATCTGTATCTTAAAATATTAAATCCTGTTATATTGTGATAAAGCATAAATATTAATTTAAATGAAAGATACGTTCTACGTACTTGGAAACGAAAACTGTGACAATTTTTTCTCTACATGATTCCAAAGCTTTATTTTATGACATAATAAAACTAAACCTTAATGGGGGGATTCGGAACAAACTCATGATGGAAATTCGTCCCCCTCAAAACAGAAGTTGACCTGTTTATTTTTGAATCTTAGAAAATTCTTCGTCTCTGAGTTCTGTAGGGGTCAAATTTTCGTTGGGACACTCTGTATGTTCGTGACTAAATCGATAATATTGTGTCTTGTCTTGCATATCAAACATTAATTCTGCAAATTCCACTACAAATTTTAATTATATAAAAAAAATTTTCTCAAAAACTTTTTTAAATTGAATGAAATGAATGTCTTAGAAAACACAGATTCAATTAAGTTGACATAAAAAATCAACACTCATTACACAGTATCAGAAGAAATAAAACATTCCAAAGAAAATATAGAATATTGATTAAAATCATCAAATAAAATACTTGAAGGATACTGAATATTTTCGGAAAATATTGTTATGAAACAAACGTTTGTATCCTTCAAGTGTTTTATTTGATCATTTTAATCAATATTCTATATTTGCTTTGGATTCTTTTACTCCTTTTGATGCTGTGTAATGCGTGTTAATTCTATATGTCTATTAAATTGAAAGTGTGTTTTTTGAGACATCCATATTATTTCAAAAAGTTTTTGAGGAAAAGTTTTAATAAAATTAAAATTTGTAGTGAGGTTAGCAGAATTAATCTGTTTGATATTTAGGATATTGCAAAAGCATTCTTTCAAGTACCAAATTGCTTTTTATTATATATTACCTTGCTCTATGTTCGGCAGCTTTCTTCTTTCTTTTTCTCCTATCTGAAAGCTCTTTATCATGAGCTTTCTCCCCACCAATCATAGAAGCCTTCAGCTCTTCAATTCTCCTCAAAATTTCACCTTCAGATACCAATTCTTTTCTCTTTTTAACCTTCATCTGCTGGTTCATGACATTCAAATTAGCTTCGTATTCCTTCTTTATTTGCTCGATCTGTTTTAGGATGTTTTCTTTTTCGATTTTTTCGTTTTCGTGGAGATTCTTCAATTTTTTCATTTCTTCCTCGTATTCAGTTATTAATTTGTCTCTTTTGGCATCCAACTCTTTATTTGTTAGTTCTATATTCTCATTGACCTCTATTTTAACTTTATTTGGAATATCGTCTATATTGTTTGTACTTTCTTGTGTTACTTTAGTTTCTAAAAGATTTTTTAACCTTTCAATTTCTTCTTGGTACTGCCGAAGTATCGTGTCTTTGGGATCCTGGAAAATTCAATTTCCACAAACTTTTCATTGTTGAACAACAATTATTTCGCCACACTGTGGCTTAATCATGTTCTACATTTGAACTGATACTGTGTGAAAACTTGCATAGGTTCTTATATATGTATTGATATTACAGTAATGGAACTAAAAGTATCGAGTGTTGTTTTTAGAGTGATAGAACTTTCGATAGAAATAACTGTGATTTGACAGAAGGTAGAAGCCATGTTGTTTTGACATTTCTGTTCAGTAAGCATTGACAAATTACCATGGAAAAACTCACGCCGCAACAACGTTTACAAATTGTTGAAATTTATTTTCAAAATCAGTGTTCTATTCGCCAAACTTATAGAGCACTTCATGAAATTAAAACAAAAGACGCTTTGGAAGCCAACATAACTCGTGTTATTGATGGCCTGAATTACTGGAAAAAGGTGGTCCAAAGATTGGTCTGATCGAATGCGGTTCCTCAGAGCTAGTCGTGGTGGACAAATGCTGGAAATTATTTTTAAAACATAAATGTCATACAATTATCTTTCAAATAAAAACAAATTTGGCTTCAATCTTAATTTAAATGAGTTTTATTTCAATTTGAAGTTCTATCACTCTAAAAAACCCCGATATATTTTCGCTGAGAAACACTATCGAAGATCTGATAAATTCATCTGTCAGTTCGATTTAAACACGGAATATTCTTAGGAAAACTGAATGAGTTCAAACGCACCTCATTGACCTTAGGTTTGTTATATATATTTTTGGCCCTATTTGCATATCTTAATGTCGATAAAGTTTCCATGTAATCCTTGCTCGAGGGACCAATACATGCAATCATCAGAGTTCTCGTATTTCCTCCTAGGGAATCCTGAAAGAATACTCAACAATATTGGTTATATTTCGTTCTAAATATTTACGATTTACCTGAAGCAACCTTGTAAGTTTTGAATCTCTGTAAGGAATATGCTTGGCTTTGCCATCTACTAGAGCGGAAATAACATTTCCTAAGGCACTTAGGGACAAATTAATTTTTGTAGCTTCTTTGAGTCTATCTCCAGTAGCACCAGTCTTGGCTTGTCTTTCCGAACCTGCCAAGTCTACTAGATTGAGTTTACCTGAAATTAAATTCATGATATAATATAAATTTAAAGAATATATTACTGATAGATTATAATAATATTTAATTTTGAATATACAGACAAACATATATAGTTGTGTAGATAACACCGGGAGCCAAAGCCTTCAACGTATATATCGGGTGTTTTTTAGAGTGATAGAACTTTAAATTGACATAAAACACATTTAAACTAAGATTGAAGGCAATTTCTTTTTATTTGAAAAATAATTTTACGACATTTATACTTTGCAAATAATTTCTGGCATATGTCCAGCACGACTAATTGAAACAAATAATCAATCATGGATCATCGATCTGTAACGAGTACCATTCACTGTAACATTAGCTCCAGCATCGTTTTTAAAGAAATATGGACCAATGATGCCTCCAGCGTGTAAAGCACACCATTCAGTGCATTTATCGAGATGTAATGGAACCTGCAGAACTTCTTGAGGATTGTTTTCATTCCATATACGGCAATTTTGCTTGTTTACATAGCCATTCAACCAGAAATGAGCTTCATCACTAAACACAATTTTACGATAAAAAATTTTATCCACTTCAAGCTGTTCTAGGGCCCAATCAGCAAACAAACGACGCTTATTATGGTCAAGTAGCTTTAGTTCTTAAACCAGTTGGATCTTGTATGAGTGTAGACCAAGATCTTTACGCAAAATTTTCCATGTGGTGGACGCACAGGGTCCAACTTGTAGTGAACGTCGACGAATAGACAAATCTGGATCATCATTAACACTATGACTTACAGCAGCGATATTTTCTTCTGTACGTACAATTCTTTGTCTTGTTGTTGTTGCATTGAGTAGAGAAAATGTTGTCCGAAATCTATCGATAGTTCGACGAATAAGCTGCTCTGATGGACGATTATGTAAACCATACATTTCACGAAGTGCTCTATAAGTTTGGCGAATAGAACACTGATTTTGAAAATAAATTCCAACAATTTGTAAACGTTGTTGGGGCGAGAGTCTTTCCATGATAATTTCTCAATGCTTACTGAACAGAAATGTCGAAACAACATGGCTTCTATCTTTTGTCAAATCACAGTTATCCCTATCGAAAGTTCTATCACTCTAAAAAAATACCCGATAGATAATATAAAATATATCACAAAAAAAGGGACGAATTGTAACTAAATAAAAAAAAACAAAAATAAAAATAACTCACTGGAAAATTCACTGGCTTGTATTTGAGAGAAAAAAACTAACATTTATTTTTTTATAAATTAGTTCAATTCTTCTATATTTCTAATAGCAGTCATTATACCGACGCCTTCGCCATTTTGCAACAACAAGGATTTTAAAACACCCTTTTTAACGTCAACTGTGTGTGTGTCAAGAAGACATAATGTTCACCTTTTTAGAAAAAACCCAACATCTATTTCAACAATCCATATCCTTATTAATCAATAATATCTTGTAAGACAAAGTTGAACATAAAAATACGGACCCTGGAGGTATCTCTGGACTTCCGGTTGACAATTTTTTGGTACACCCTGTATGAATATAGTAAAAAGACCTGAATAAAATATCGTACACGAATATGAAATTTTCTGAAATTCATTCCATGTTATATCAGAGTATTTTTAATCAAAGCGCATTCGCCAATTTGCAACTAAATACCAAATACCCTTGATTCCACTGAAATTTTTGAGTTCATTAATTAGTAGAAAATGTCTAATTAGGAAATTTATTTTGAATACATCAATGTATATAGAGAAAGATATCAATATTCATTGTTCTGCATGGATTATACAACGTGTTCTGTTTTAACGATAATATATATTCAGTATCATCGTAATTCCAATCTTCGAATTATGAAAAATTTTCATATCGACCTATGTCCTAAAATCCAGAATACGGGGTCTTTGAAAAGGCCAAATCGTTCGGTGATAACAAAAATAAAAATTTCTACCTGTGATGGAGATAATAATAATAATAATAATAATAATAATAATAATAATAATAATAGTGCCTTTATTCATACATTTACAATATATAAAAATAGGGCGAAGTCTAGCTTAAAGCTGCTTCACCTAAACCTTAAAAAAAAAAAAAACAAAAAGGAAAAAAAAAAAAACAAAAGGATAGAAACAAAAATAAGCGAAAAAAAAGTAAAATTAACGAATCAATTCCATTGTGAGTAAACAAAACATATTTCATATTCATAAAATTTTCCTAATTTATAATTGGCTCGTCAAGAATTTTGACTTCAAAATTTTTCTCAGTGAGCTCAAAGAAACGCCTTCACACGAAACTAAAAATTCATTATGTAACTTCACCGCATTGAAGGTGAAGGAGCGCTGAAACATGGCTGAACCAAATCTTGGCAGCATGACCATGCCTAACGTCCACGCAATGAACATCACGTCTAAAAATTAGCTTTTCCCTCAAATACGGTGGAAGACAAGAACGTAAAATTCGATGAACCATAATCGTCAGGTGGAGCCGGAAAACATTCTCAACCCTAAGCCATCCCAAGCTGTTAATTCCGTCCCTTATTCCACTGTCATATTTCCTCAAACCGAAAACAAACCGGCAGCATGAATTCTGAATTTTCTGTAGTCTGCGCCTCTGCACGGAATCAAGGCAAGGGTAAAAAACCGTTAATCCATAGTTTAGTTTGGACAAAACGAGAGTCTCACAGAGATACTTGCGTGACTGAAAATCCAAACAATATCTCTGCCGATACAAAAGGCGCAATGCAAGGAAAGAATTCCTCAACAGCAACGAGACATGCTCCCTGAATCTCAACTGGCAATCGAAAAAGATTCCCAGGTTTCTACAGCAGGTGGAGGACGGAATTTTTTCACCGCCCATCTTGATCTCAACCACACCCTAAAATGTCCTGGGAAAAAAGCATATATAAAAACATTTTTTAACATTTATCTTCAAATTATTCATTTGGGAATAACGCATAATTAAGTCTAAATCCTCATTCAACCGCTCGACAGCCTGAGAAACAGAGGAGGGATGAAAAGAGAGGCGAACCTGAGTGTCATCACAATAAAAATGGGTGGATGCGAATCTGACCACTTTATGCATGTCAGCCACATATATAAGGAAAAGCAGAGGGCCAAGAACAGATCCTTGTGGCACCCCTGAAGTTATAGGGCAATAATCTGAATATGTATCACGCAATTTAACGCACTGATGCCTATCAAAAAGGTAAGACTTGAAAAATCTCAGAGCAGTTTCATCAAAACCAATATAAGTTAATTTAGCACAAAGAAGCTCATGGTCCAGGGTATCGAATGCCTTTGCGAAATCCAATAAAGTGAGAATTGAGGCATGTCCCCCATCCAAAGATCGCAAAATATCATCAGTGATGTTCAGCAGAAGAGTGGTAGTACTGTAACCCCCCCTGAAACCCGACTGCCGCGCAGTGAGAATTCCATTGTCGGTGACGTATTTATAAACCTGAAGAAACAATATCCTCTCCAGAACCTTTGACAGAGCTGGTAGCACACTTATCGGACGAAAATCAGATAAGCTCTCAGGACTAGGGATCTTAGGTATAGGATTCACAATAGAGTACTTCCAATCATACGGATAATAACCAGACTCAATGCAAACATTAACAATGTGCGTCATGAAGGGCAGAGTAACACCGAGGGATAATTTAAGCATTCTAGCAGATATACAATCAATCCCCAGAGCGTTCGAACGAAGATCCAAGACAACTGATTTTATCTCGTCTATAGTCGCAAACCCGATCGAAAATTTTTTATTTGCATCAAATCTGTTCGAGCTATAATAACTGGTTCTCTCCGGGCAAGAATTGGAAGGACTAAAAACCGACCGAAAATAGTCATTGAATTCATGAGGGTTAGAAAAGCGTTCAGGCACAGAATTCTGTGAACAAGGATGCAATGTCCTGAAGGATTTCCAAAAAAATCCGGAACCCCGAGATCTGGCCTGGGACATGAAACCGCGTTTCTCCCCTCGCACAGCAGAAGTAACAATATTTCGCAGATGAGTATAATAACTGTAATCAGCTAAGTTCTTCGTAAGCTTATATTTAGATAGAGCAGCATTTCTCAACTTCATCATGCTTTTTATTGTAGGAGTTATCCACGGGGAAAATAATTTAGTAACTCTCGATTCGACGTAAGGGGCATGCTTGTCAAATATATCAGTCAGGCATTGACAAAAAATTGAGATCTTCAAATCAATATCACTAACATAAAGGATTCTATCAAATGACGCACTAGAAAGGTCCGATAAAAAGTCCTGAAGGGCAAACCGACGAAAATCACGATAACGAATAATCTTCGGGGTATTTATTTTTCTCTTTAAATTTATCCTGCAAAAGACACCCCTATGATCAGATATTGAATGATCAATAATACCAGAATCAATCACCAGTTCGGGTCTGCTAGAGCAAATCACATCCAGTAAAGTCTGAGATGTCGAAGTTATGCGTGTTGGCTCATTAATTAGCTGTTTCAGACCATAAGATTCCACGCAGTCAGGAAAGTTGTTCTCAACTAATTGATAAATGTGGGAAATTTTATAAAATAACTATCGGTTGTTTTTTTAGAGTGATAGAACTTTAAATTGAAATAAAACACATTTAAATTAACATTGAAGCCAATTTTTTTTTGAAAGATAATTTTATGACATTTATGTTTTAAAAATAATTTTCGGCATATGTCCACCACGACTCGCTCTGAGGAACCGCGTTCGACCAGACCAATTTTGGACCACTTTTTCGAGTAATTCAGGCCTTACTTGATCAATAACACGAGTTATGTTGGCTTCCAAAGCGTCTATTGTTTCTGGTTTATCAGCATAAACCAATGACTTGGCATAACCCCAAAGAAAATAATCCAGTGGAGTTATGTCACATGATCTTGATGGCCAATTAATTGGACCATTTCTCGAAATAATGTTATCGCCAAATCTTTCTTTCAATAAATCAATTGTTACGGTGGCAGCATGAGGTGTAGCACCATCTTGTTGGAACCAAAACACTTCTAGGTCGATACCATTAAAATTTTGAAACGAATAATCATTGATCAACGATCTGTAACGAGCACCATTCACTGTAACATTATCTCCAGCATCGTTTTTAAAGAAATATGGACCGGTGATGTCTTCAGCGTTTGAAGCACACCATGTGTGCATTTTCAGGATGCAGTGGAACCTGCAGAACATCTTGAGGATTGTTTCCACCCCATAAACGGCAATTTTGCTTGTTTACATAGCCATTCAACCAGAAATGAGCTTCATCACTAAACACAATTTGACGATGAAAAAGTGGATCAACTTCAAGCTGTTCTAGGGCCCAATCAGCAAACAAACGACGCGTATTATGGTCAAGTGGCTTTAGTTCTTGAACCAGTTGGATCTTGTTTGGGTGCAGAGCAAGATCTTTGCGCAAAATTTTCCATGTGGTGGATGCACAGAGTCCAACTTGTTGTGAACGTCGACGAATAGACAAATCTGGATCATCGTTAACACTATGACTTTCGATATTTTCGATTTACGAACTTGCGATATTTTCTTCTGTACGTACAGTTCTTTGTCTTGTTGTTGCTGTTGCATCGAGTAGAGAATATGTTGTCCGAAATCTATCGATAGTTGGACAAATAAGCTGCTCTGATGGACGATTATGTAAACCATAAATTTCACGAAGTGCTCTATAAGTTTCGCGAATAGAACACTGATTTTGAAAATAAATTTCAACAATTTGTAAACGTTGTTGCGGCGTGAGTCTTTCCATGATAATTTGTCAATGCTTACTGAACAGAAATGTCAAAACAACATGGCTTCTCTCTACCTTCTGTCGAATCACAGTTATACCTATCGAAAGTTCTATTACTCTAAAAAAAACACCCTATACTAATTTCTGAGCTGGTGATCTGATTGAATTTTTTTATCAGAAAATTAGATTTTTCGAACGTTCTTAAAAATAAAAGGTGATTGAATTTGTTTTGATTAGAATTTGATTTGTTACTCGAAAAAGTGGTCCAAAATTGGTCTTGTCGAATGCGGTTCCTGAGAGCTAGTCGTGGTGGACATATGCCGGAAATGATTTTTAAATCATAAATGTCATCAAATTATCTTTCGAATAAAAAAGGAATTTGGCTTCAATCTTAATTTAAATGTGTTTTATTTCAATTTAAAGTTCGATCACTCTAAAAAAACCACCGGATACTAAAAATAACTCGCATTTTGAAAAAATAGAAATAATTTAGAAAAACTTTTCTTTGAAAATATTTCAACTACCTTTTCTAATACTTTCGTTATTGTTCTGTACACTTATTTGTTCTATACTGATTGTAAATATACTATGTGATCTCGAACTATTCTGGTTCATCAGTGTTGCACCAATCATTCGATTTTTGGACCCTATGCTTAAGAATTTCTCACATTCGGCAGCGTCATGAACTGGATGCGATGTTAAACCTAAAAAATATGAAGAGACGAAGACTCTCGCGGAGCTCCAAATTACAAACTCACCTGGCACCGTAACTCCCTCACTAGGCGATTCTTTTAGACTTAATGCACAATTGGCTGACATCTTTTCAGTCGGTAAGAGAAGATCCCTATAATAAAAAAGTCGAAAATATTCAGTGTGAACCTTGCTTCTCCCATTACCTTATTTGTTCGTTATAAATTTCCAGATAACTAATTATAGCTAAATATTTCACACCAGATGTAACTGCTATGGCTTCGAAAATATGCTCGAAGGCTCTGGAGATAACGCCTTTATCCGGTGGTTCTTGATTTTTGTTTCCTTCCATGGTATGTGATTTTCCGCAACCTGTTTGTCCGTAAACGAATATCGTGGCATTGTAACCTTCCAAAATACTCTAAAAGTGAAAAATATCATAAAATTTCAGAAGTATAAATAAGTTCGTGCGGTTTTTTTTCGAAAATTGAAGTTTAATTGTGAAAAATTCGATATACGTTCAAAATGACATAGAAACGATGTTGTTTAAACTTCAGCACAATAACAGATACTTAAAAGAAAGCCTAAGGATGGCACTTCAAAATGAAGGTGTTTCCAGATGAATCAATGGAATAATAAAATAGTAGCGACATATTTTTCAAAACCGCATGAACTTTTTACTTCTAATATAAAAACATCTATGCAGGGTGAATTTATGGATAGTTTTACACCTCTTTTTAAGCTTCATGAAATTATAAACCATATGTATGCTTGTATATACACGAAAATTTGACACCCCCCCAGAAATCGGAAACGAAGAATTTTCGAAGATTAAAAAAGTCAGGTCAACTGAACCTGATAAATGATTTGAGTTATCTAATTCACCTTTATTGAAGCTATTTACCTAGGGACCGGGAGTTTTATAATAATAATAATTAATATATTCATTTTCAATAGAGTACGTATCACAGAATATGAATAAATTTTTAACTCATCAAAAATTTCATGGGGAGTCAGGTACAATTTTGTCTAAAAAAAGACACATAAGTATATGTTAATAAAAAATGTATAAAAACAAAACAAAACATTAGTCATACAGTTATATTTTTTCTTAAAAAGTATCATTCAGGTATTCATGTATTGAGTAGCGTGCTTTATTCATTAGGAGACATTTTAGTTCAGTCTTCATCTTTATTCGATTTAATTCCTTCATTCTGGACGGCAGTTTGTTGAAAATTTTTATAGCTAGATGACTTACATACAACTGTGATACTTTTATACGATGGTATGATATGAAGAAGTTGTTTTTGTTTCTAGTATCATAGTTGTGATTAAAGTTGTTTTTCAGTAGTATGTCCTTATTATCATGGATGTACATTACACAGGTAAGTATAAGAATGGACGTCACCGTAAGAATTTTTTCTCTGGGGAATAGTTCCCTACAGCTATATTTATTACACGCCACATAGTATTCTCAGTACCTGCTTCTGTTTCATGAATACTTTCTTACTTTCAGACAAATCCCCCCAGAAAAAATCCCGAAGTTGAGGACACTATGAATGTAGCTAAAGTAAGTTATCTTGGCTGCTTCAACTCCCGCTATTTGCTTTATTCTCCTAACTGCATAGGTAGCTCTTGACAACTTAGGAATCATTTCATCAATGTGGACAGAAAACTTGAGATTTGTTTGCAAAAAGACACCAAGAAGCCTCATGTGATTGCCCGAAGACATATTTGGTTCAAATAGTAGTCTTTGTGTTTTGTCATTGTTCATCATCATTTTGTTTGCGCTGAACTATATCTGAGCTTCCTTTAGTGTCTTCTCGTCTTTCTCTTCAAATTCCTGGTTGTCCATCCCTTTATTCGAAAAAGAAGTGTCATCAGCGAAGAGAACGGTTTAATCTGATTTAACATTATCTGGCAAGTCATTTATATATATATATATATATATATATATATATATATATATATATATATATATATATATATATATATCACAAACAAAAGGGGACCCAACACAGAACCCTGCGGAACACCGTGGCTTATCTGTCTTGGAACTTTCCTGAGTTTTATGCATTCAAGAAGGTAGATATGCTGGTCAGTTTTTATCTAAGTGTTTTACGCAGAAGATTGATTGGGTTTTCTAGTACTTAACATCTTTTTTAAATACTAGCTCCGATGTTGTCGAAGTAGCGGGTGTTATTTTAGAGTGATAAATCAATGACTTGACATAACCCCAAAGAAAATAATCCAGTGGAGTTATGTCACATGATATTGGAGGCCAATTAATTGGACCATTTCTCGAAATAAAATTATCGCCAAATCTTTCTTTCTATAAATCAATTGTAACGGTAGCAGCATGAGGTGTAGCACCATCTTGTTGGAACCAAAACACTTCTGGGTCGATACCATTCAAATTTTGAAACAAATAAACATTGATCATCGATCTGTAACGAGCACCATTCACGGTAACATTAGCTCCAGCATAGCTTTTAAAGAATTATGGACCGATGATGCCTCCAGCGTGTAAAGAACACCATACAGTGCATTTTTCAGGATGCAATGGAACCTGCAGAACTTCTTGAGGATTGTTTTCACTCCATATACGACAATTTTGCTTGTTTCCATAGCCGTTCATCCAGAAATGAGCTTCATCGCTAAACACAATTTTACGATAAAAAAAAGTGGATCAACTTCAAGGTGTTCTAGGGCCCAATCAGCAAACAAACGCTTATTATGGTCAAGTGGCTTCAGTTCTTGAACTAGTTGGATCTTATATTGGTTTAGATCAAGATCATTACGCAAAATTTTCCATGTGGTGGATGCACAAAGTTCAACTTGTTATGAACGTCGACGAATAGACAAATCTGGATCATCATTAACACTATGACTTACAGTAGCGATATTTTCTTCTGAACGTATAGTTCTTTGTCTTGTTGTTGTTCTTGCATCGAGTAGATAAAATGTTGTTCGAAATCTATCGATAGTTCGACGAATAATCTGCTCTGATGGACGATTATGTAAACTATAAATTTCACGAAGTGCTCTGTAAGTTTGGCGAATAGAATATTGATTTTGAAAAAAAATTTCAAAAACTTGTAAACGTTGTTGCGACGTGAGTCTTTCCATGAGAATTTGTCGATGCTTACTGAACAGAAATGTCAAATTACAGTTATCCCTATCGAAAGTTCTATCACTCTAAAAAAACACCTGATGTATTGAATAATTTTGCTTTTGAATCCATTTGTTGTTTGTTTTCGGGAGTCTCGAAAGAAATATCTTCTAACTATGACCTCTTTCGGCCAAAAATCTTCCCTTTCAACCAGTTCCAAATATTCAAAGTCGATAACTATTTTGAAATTTCTACCAAAAGTAAAAACAAATTATTTCTGTGGAGTAAAGGCCAATACAATTCAAAGTTTTTTCATTAGCTTGGTGATACTGAACTCACATCTGGAAATTATCCGACTTTATTGATTAAATACCTACCTCTACCAGTGGATAACAAATATCATTGTAGATTATTTCGGTCGTTGAGTTTTCGTCGTAGGTATAATCGAAGGTGAACTGTTTTGGAAAAGCTGGTCCTTCGTTTGGATCCCATATTTCCACCATACAATCGTGACATTTTACACAACACTGAAAAATGATTAGTTCAAATGATTTGTTCGTTATGCCTTAAATGCTGGCGAGCAGAAAAAACGGGTAACTTGAATGTTACTATTCAAATTATTTTTCTTAGTTAAAATTTTTACGAGAATCATGAAATTTCTGGAATGGTGGGTAAAAGAGAATTGCTCAAAGAAAAATAAAACTTTTAATTGGATTTGTATAGAAATAATAAGCTTTTTTTGAAAAAATTAAAAACTTCGTATCGTAACTGTGAAAATTTCAGTATCAGAATGACGTGTGGCCCCCCTAGCTCTGATTACAGCTTCAAACGTCTTCGCATGTTCGTGATGAGCATTCAAATATTCTCTTGTGGAATATTCTCACATTCATGACGAAGGGCTTCACGGAGCTCTTGTAAATTATTGATCGATGGAACCATAGTCCTGACTCGCCTTCCAGTTGGTCCCATAGATAATCGATGGGATTCAAGTACAGGACTTCGAGCTGGCCAGTTAAACCTTCAAATTCCAACCTCAATCAAGTACGTTGTCACTATTAAGCAGTATGTGGGCGTGCATTGTCACACATAAAAATTCCCTGCTCTCCCAGAAATGATATATAAGGTACACGTGAATTCTACCAGGTTTTCGTATTGGCATACGAGCATAGCTCTTTCACCAAGTGACTACTCAGCAGTCTCTACAGTCCACCCCAAGAGGTAGAAAGTGTGATAAGGATTACGCCATATCATCGCGCGAAGCGAGAACCCCTCCGAAGAGATTAACCCACCAGCTTCCAGTTTGGGCCCCGACTCGAAAGCCAGAACCGTCTTACTGGTAGCAGCGAAGAACTATTCAACCTCTATTGGCTCTGCAGATCAGTACCCGAGTTGGTTTGTGACGTAACTCACCCGCCGGAAGGAATTCTCATCCAAGCATCCGAACGCAGTCCCATGAACTAAGATAATGTCAAGATTGATGACTTCTATTGATCCTGGTACAAGCACCGTCTAACGGCTGGTACATCTTCACCCACCGAACCCATGTGACGTCATTTGATTGATCCTGGCGTCAAGCACTAACGGCAAAGCCATTTCGTCGAGATCCACAAACCCTAAGAAGTTACGCATTGATCCGGGGCCAGGACAAGCCGGTCGAACCGTCAAGTCCCGTTAAACCCCGAGTCATTTCATGAGAATATCCCGAACATGGGGGTCTGCGAACAGATAAATGAAATACCTCCCTAGTCCAGCATGCGGACTTTCAACCACTGCCCACTCGAGTCCAACGCCAATGGGGTGGCCAGGTGGTACAAGTAACACCTGAGGGTAAACCACCCCTCCCCGAGGTAACGCAGTATGCTACGTAACTCACTCGGCCATTACACAAAATCCGGAGATTTATACTGCGATAGGGTAGAGTACGCCAGTTTTAAGGAAGAAGCCTTGTGCTGCGACAGACTTCCTGTCACTGAGTTAATCAACCGGCTCAGCCCTCCATTTCACCAGAACGGCAAAACTAGGGCCCCATTCAGAGATCTTCCACCACACAGGTCCAGTGACTGGCGCAAAATGGCATTACGTTAGACACCAAGACTTAACCCTTCATATCGTCGGGACGAAACTAGGGTTCTAGTCAAGGCAAGCACCCCATCACGACAAGATCTAATGCCTGGGGGGGCGGGTACAACATGGTCCAAAAGAATTTCCTCTAGGCACCTTAATTCATAGAGATCCATTCATAAAAACCAACTCTGTGCGGACACATCTCGCCAGACCATAACAGATCCTCCCCCCAATGGAACTCGCTTCTCTAAACAGGCATCGGCGTATCTTTTTCCTGGACGTCTATAAACGCATCTTTGACCATCAGCTCCTCGAATGCTGAATCTGAATTCATCAGATAAAAGTACCTGAGCCCACTGAGCTTCTAACCAGTTCATGTGATCTCGTGCAAATTGATGACGCGCAATTCGATGCTCCCTGAGAAGTTCTGGACCTGTCGCAGGTCTGTATGGTTGTAAAATCGATTCTGAGAGACTTCATCTCACGGTAAATGCACTTACGTTTACCTGACGTATCTCCATTAATCGATTTCGAACTTCAACAGCAGTAAGATGGCGATTTTGAAGACATGTGGAAACAATCAATTTGTTATCCCTCAACGATGTGCACCGTCTTCTTCCAGATCCCAGGTCTTCTGGACAGCCTGCCTCCTGATGCCAATATTCTTTGGACTGTAGATAGGGTAACATTAATTCTTCTAGCAACAGATCTCTGGTGCAGCCCATTTTCAATAAGTGCCTCTATTCTCGCACAATCTTCAATTTTTGAACTCATTTTATGAAATTGATTCTTTCGGAGAATGCAAAACAAACTTTTCAATAACCAATGTTGAACGCAACTAATAAAAGATGGATTTATCGTGAAGCATTATTCGAAGATGGTTTCGCATAGTTAGTTGATTTTCTAATGAAAGTTAGATGATGAACAAAATATCATCGAATCAATTTGAACAAGTGAGTCTATTGGAAAAAACACTGTAAAATCCTTTTTTTTTTGCTCGCCACTATATATTGGAAAATATTCAACGAATACAGGATGTTCAACCGACCTTGCAGCTCGATTCTTTTTCTCTTCTGTTCATAGGCCGGCATCTTACTATAACTCTCACGTTCTCAGCCATGCCAAGGGAATTCAAGTCATCTGTAATTAAAATTGTTGATGAGAAACTTGCTGAGTTGAAAATGAAAGGTGAAAATTTCATGAAGAGATATTTACTCTAAGATTTATAAGGGGGCCGGAAAGTAATGTCGTTTTCTTAGTTTTCAGTTCAATCAGTAATGTAATCACCTAGTTATTAACAACCTTTTACCATCTAGTGTGCACATTCCAATATCATCGCGCATTAGCGAGATCTACTCCGAAGATTTGAACCCACCAAGCTTCCAGTTTCTGCTTCAGTCCGAAAACCTACACCGTGACTGGTAGCAGCGAAGCACTATCCAACTTCTACTGACTCTGCAGTGTCAGTACCCGAGTTGTTTTGTGACGCAACTCACTCGCCGAAAAGGCTTCTTATCCACCCCGCTACCCAGTCCCATGAACCAAGATAGTTTCCAGATTTAATGCCTCAATTGATCCTGGTACGAGCACTGTCAATCAGGCCTGTACGTCAAAACCAACGAACCCTGAAGCATTTCTCGAGATATCCTGAACATGAGTTTCTGCGAACAAGGGGGAATACCCTTCTAGTCCAGCATGCGGACTTTCAACCACTGCCACCTCGAGTCCAACACCTATTGGGTGGTCAGGCCGTACGAATACTTCCCCAGGGCCTCTACTCCCGAGGTAACGCAGTATGCTACATAACGCACTCATTGGACAGAAGAATCCGGAGATTTACTGCAATAGGGTGGAGTACGTTAGTTTTAAGGGTGAAGCCCTGTCCTGCGACAGATACCCTTGTCAACTCAATGACAAGGGTACATACCTTCCACCCCAATTCATTAATTTTTTCCAGTGCAGCTTTTATTGTCCTGTTACAGAATAACGCCTTGTTTGTTGACAATCGCCGGATACTTTTCGATTAAATGAACAATTCCGCGTATACTCCACCAAACATACAAAAACGCCTTTTTTGGATTGTAAACCCGGCTCGCAGTACTTCGTGGTGATTCATTTGGAGAGAGTCACTGCATTTTCAGTTTTGGTTTATCATATGGGACCCATTTTTCGTCTCCAATGATCAAACGATCAAAAAACGGTTCTGTATGGTGCCGTTGAAGCAATTCGTTGCATGTGTTGGATCGGTTGGCTTCGTTCTCTTCGGACAGATTATGGAGGGACCCAAACGCCTGCTCTGTTCATTTTCCAATCTGCTGCAAATGTTTTTGTATGGTCGACCAAGGTTGATTAAGGCTGTTTGAGAGTCCTCGATTGTCTGACATGGATTTGCTTCCACTTCTGCCCTTAGCATGTCTTTATCTAATGTTGTTTGTCTTTCTGATCGATAGGAGTCAGAGAGATCAAAATTATCGGATCTGTACCGTAGGCAAAATATCTAATATTTTACGTCATGATAGATCCATTCAATAAATCACCCATTTGATGAATAATTTTTTTGGGGACACCTGTATATTAGGAAATAATTTCCTGAGATGCAGAAATGAAAGTATGTAATGAAAGATATTTTGTTCGACAGCTATGGAAGCGCACTATTGCAGGGCCCTGCAAAAATATAAGGGGTGATTCATTTAGAGGTACTTTTTGTGGTGGGGATTTAATTGCAGATTCCGCAAGCCTCGTGTTAAATGAAGTGTCATTTCTGTTCAGTAGTGTTTGGCAATTCATAATGGAAAGACTTAGCCCGCACAGCGTCTACAAATTGTTCAACTTTATTAGGAAAATGGGCGTTTTACGAGAAATGTGTATCGGGCGCTTAGAGCAACTTATGGCCCACATAATCGGCCTACTGAACGCACAATTAGCTCTACCATCGGTAAGTTTGCGACCCTATTTTCATTATTGGATAATACTCGACCAAATAAACCACACTCAGCACGTAGTGAAGAAAATATGGGGGCGGTAGCGGAGAGTGTACGCGAAGACCGTGAAGTGTCGGTTAGTCGCCGTTCTCAACAGCTGGGCCTGTCATATTCAACAACTTGGCGTATTTTACGTAAGGATCTTGCTTTAAAAGCTTACAAAATTCAACTAGTGCAAAAACTGAAGCCGACCTTCCGAATCGTGGCTTTAGTGCGAGAGCGATTCGGTGCTTTGGATCAACGAATTAGCCGGCTAGACCGTGTGATATCACACCTATCGACTTTTTCCTTTGGTGCTATGTAAAGTCCAAAGTCTATATGGCTACAATTGAGGCATTGGAGGCCAATATTACTAGTGTTATCGACCAAATATCATTAGAAATATTCAGACGCGTAATTGAAAATTCAACCTTCAAAATGGACGATGTTAACCGTAGTCGCGGACAACATTTGAAAGAAATCATTTTTAGAAAATAATTGTAAATAGTGGTAGTTTCGTGTAATAATAAAGATTGTAAAATAAAATTGTTTTTATTCATTTTTTTTTATTAAAAAAATTCCTCTTAATGAATCACCCGATATAAGTTGTTGTTATCTGTTATCGAATATCTGACAAATATAACTGTTTTGGCATTTTAGTAAATGTCATTTTTTGAAAAGCCACCAGTACTGATATAAATTTGCAATCGCATTCAACAGACTTCTTTTGAAATTTTCATGACAACCTGGACCAAAAGATCACAAATTTCGTGAGATATTCATCACCCTGTGTATCTGAAAAGATTTTTATATGAACTTTCTTACTAACAATAAGGTTTTTATTGAAAATTAAGTCTTTAATCTTTGAACTTCAAGTGTGTATTTCAATTCCTAGTAAAAGGTGATTATCCTTTTTAGAAATGACGCTATAAATTCTGCGAACTCCAGGAAAAACGCCTAATAATCGCTTGAATTCCTCAACATTTCCTCTGATCGTATTTCCACCTCACGCAATGGCTCGAAGCTCATATCCATTCTACCTCAAGATATTATCTTGACGGAATTTATTCAAGACCGCCTTAGGTTTAGTTCACACGTTATTAAAAGCTCAAACTTTCTATCTATGCATGCATGCATGCATAAAAGAGAATTTATTGTGAAACTTTGTTGGTATATCTTAAATATTCAAAATAAATTGAGATTTGACTAAAAAAGTAGCAACAATTTCTTTCATTCAAGTTTCCACCCTCTTATAGAAGAGGATGGCTCACTGGCAACTTCACCAAAACCTAAAGCTGCTAACAGGACTATCGAAATATTTGATCGACAACAACTGCAACTAGACATCTAGAATGAGGGCTATATACTTCAGACCACGGATCATCCGTAGAGTACTTGGTGGACTTAATTCCAAGAAAGCAATGGGACCCGACTGTTCCCTGTAAGATGTTCATTATGTCATACAAGGAAGAATGGTAAGATATCTGAAGAGTAAAGGACAATATTGTTTTCGCAAACACCTACCAACGGGTCACCTCCTTAGCTATGTGACGCAAGTGTGGAAAAAGACTATTGAGCGCTATGGAGAATCTAGGTCAATTGATCTGGACGTATCCAAGGCTTTCGATTGTATCTGGCATAAGGCTATCTTTGTATGGTTTTCCCGACTGGATGAAGAGTTTCCTCACCAACAAAAATATTTATGTGGTCGTGATTGGTGTTGGTTCACGTGGTTTCAACATGAACGCTGGAGTGCCCCAAGGCTCAGTTTTATTGCCCACCATCTTCCTGATCCACATAAACGATCCTCTTAGTACGACCGAGAACCACATTGTGAGCTTCGCGGATGCACACTGATGTCTTCTTTCACCATTGAGTCTCACCTCCATAGAAGCCAGAAAATCGATTCACTGAACGAAGATCTCCAAAAGATAAATGTATAAATCCTAGATCAGATAATGACTCGAATACTTCTCTCATGTTTGAAGCTCAGGGCCCAAACATTCGTTGAAACTTTTAGATTCCAACTGAAGGAAATGATGTCAGCTGCCGCCAGGTTCGCATGCGGCGCTAGGATTGCGCTTCCCCATGCAGCTGAATTAACAACTCCGAGAACTTCTGTCTATCACAATTCCTTCTTCCATCGAACTAGCCAGTTGTGGAAAACACTTCCAGTTGATGTATTTCCTTCAGTTCAAGATGAGAGTAAACAAAACACAACTTTCCGCACCAAATAGGTGTCCAGTAGTCGAACATAAAAAGATCAAATGGATACTAAGTAGAAGTATTCAAATATTACTAAAATTTAATTAAAATCATTTCTGGAAACTTCTGCAATACACAAAATATATTAATTTACTAAGAAAGTATTACAACCTCAAATTGGAGATACAAACGAAGATACCTTGAATAATTTTAAGAAAAAAAAATTTCCATTAACATGGGACCGCAAACGCTTCATTTTCGAAATACAGAGTGTAAAAGTTTGAGTTTTTTCCAAGTTTTCTTCTCATAGTATCTGCATTTCACAAGATTTTCAACGGAAGTTTGGCATAGATATTACAATTTAGAGTTTACACCATTTGACCATTTGCAATTTTGATTGCAAATCTACAGGGTGATATTTTTTCTGGAACACTGTCCCTTGTTCTACTCCAGAACTTTTTCTGGTGAGCCACTTTTCGTTTGAAAAATTATAAAAAAGGAGCTTTGTTGTTACACTTAACTTTATGGTCTCTTGTAGTTTTGTCGTATCTCCTACCGATTTCGAGAAAAAAATTTTGAACGATTCTCTCGAAACCCTCAGAAAAATTCAAATTGTCATAAAAATTCAGTTAGTGAACTGTGGTGAATAAATTAATTATTAGTTTTTTATGGTTATTTTCCCAATCTATAGCCATGATTCATAAATATTCGATAAACTTGTATAATCATCACAAAAAATTTAAGAAATGTAGAAACTTAAGAAATTAATCATTACAAATAAACTAAATAACAACAAAGGAACTGAAATGAACTACGGGTTTCAGCTGTAGGATCTCTAATGGTCTTCATAAAATGGGAATTCATTCTTTAGCAGTAAATAGAAATAATTTAGCTAAGATGAAGGTGATCAACAAAGAAAAGAGGAACTTTTCGGAATCAGGGATTTATCGAATTAATTGTGATTATTATAGTGCTACATATATAGAACATACAGGCCGATGTTTACAACATAGAATCAAAGAACATAGGATATATATTTTGAAAAAACAGAAACCAACCAGTTTTGCAGAACAATGTATAGAAAAAAATCATCTTTTTAATGAGGAAGATGTCACTTTACCATATAATGTTGAAAAGGATAAATTGATGGACTATTTGGAGATTGTTTCAATCAAAAAAGCCATTGAGAAAAAGAAGAATTTAACAAATTTCCAAATACTCTTTGGCAACACCCCTATTGGATGCCGTGATTTCCATGCGCCATAAAAGAACAGTCCTAAATGTAATAAAAGAACCTTTTCAATTTTAAGTTTAGTTCCTTTTTGTTCTCCTTTGAAGATGGTCGACAGATCGAAACACGTGTCAGGATTCTGAATAAATTGTTAAACAATTTTTTTTTAAATAACAGTACATGAATACTGAATTGTTTCTTCAAATACATCAAAATAAGAAATAATCCACCATCTGTACATAATCTCACCAATAAGGCACAATAATCTTTATTACCAAATCAGAAAACTCTCCATAGAAATATGAAAATAAATTTTACCGTTCGGCAAAGACTTATAAAATTCGAATCTATCTAATTCCTCCTTCATTCAGTCTTGCTTATGGATCGATATTGACATTTCTATGAATATCTGAAAGGTAATAAGAGACTCAGTGAAGGTATGACCTGCTAACCTTGCCCTGAATCGTGATGACCAATTGGAAAGGTTGAAGGGTGCAATTTTGCCTATATTTTATTGATTAATTGCTTAAGCGCAACGTTTTTGTTTCATTACCAGACGAGTTAATATCAATCATCTTTGGATTCGAACGGAATTTGAAATAAGACTAGCTGAAGCAAAAATTTCAATTGAATCGGTCCTTACTTGATGGAAATTCATTTTAATTAAATATATCGCGTGTTTTTTTTTGGAGTGAGAGAACTTTCGATAGGGATAACTGTGATTTGACAGAAGGTAGAAGCCATGTTGTTTTCACATTTCTGTTCAGTAAGCATTGAAATTATCATGGAAATGTCCACGCTGCAACAACTTTCACAAATTGTTGAAATTTGTTTTCGAAATCAGTGTTCTATTCGCCAAACTTATAGAGCACTTCGTGAAATTTATGGTTTACATAATCGTCCATCAGAGCAGCTTATTCGTCGAACTATCGATAGATTTCGGACAACATTTTCTCTACTCGATGCAACAAAAACAACAAGACAAAGAACTGTACGTACAGAGAAAATATCGCTGCTGTAAGTCATAGTGTTAATGATGATCCAGATTTGTCCAATATTCGTCGAAGTTCACAACAAGTTGGACTCTGTGCATCCACCACATGGAAAATTTTGCGTAAAGGTCTTGGTCTGCACCCATACAAGATTCAACTGGTTCAAGAACTAAAGCCACTTGACTATAATAAGCGTCGTTTGTTTACTGATTGGGCAGCTTGAAGTTAATCCACTTTTTTATCGTAAAATTGTGTTTAGTGATGAAGCTCATTTCTGGTTGAACGGCTATGTAAACAAGCAAAATTGCCGTATATGGAGTGAAAACAATCCTCAAGAAGTTCTGCAGGTTCCATTGCTGAAAAATGCACTGTATGGTGTGCTTTACATGCTGGAGGCATCATCGGTCCATATTTCTTTAAAAACGATGCAAGAGCTAATGTTACAGTTAATGGTGCTCGTTACAGATCGATGATCAATGATTATTTGTTCAAAATTTGAATGGTATCGACCCAGAAGTATTTTGGTTCCAACAAGATGGTGCTACACCTCATGCTGCTACCGTAACAATTGAATTGTTGAAAGAAAGATTTGGTGATAACATTATTTCGAGAAATGGTCCAATTAATTGGCCTCCAAGATCATGCGACATAACTCCACTGGATTATTTTCTTTGGGGTTAAGTTAAGACATTGGTTTATGCTGATAAACCAGAAACAATAGACGCTTTGGAAACCAACATAACTCGTGTTATTGATGAAATAAGGCCTGAATTACTCGAAAAAGTGGTCCAAAATTGGTCTGGTCGAATGCAGTTGCTCAGAGCTAGTCGTGGTGGACATATGCCGGAAATTATTTTCAAAACATAAATGTCATAAAATTATCTTTCAAATAAAAAAAAAATTGCCTTCAATCTTAATTTAAATGTGTTTTATCTCAATTTAAAGTTCTATTACTCTGAAAAAACACCCGACACAAATAACCAACTGAAGAACAAAACGTAAATATGATTAAAATATCTTTTTCCTGATCATTAACGTCTCACGATTTGAGGAATCGTAGCATTTCCTCAAACCTAGAACTGAAATGAAAACCATGAAAGTTATTTGAATAAATGTCCACGCAGGCACTGAAACTGTATATGATAGATGATCGTCTGTCAAAACATAAAACGTAAAAATGTTTCGTTTTTCAATTGTTGTAAATTACTAGTACTTCTACAATGAAGATTATTCGATTTATTCATACTGAATGCATAAATATTTTGTCCGGGTCGAATTCAATAAAAGTAGGTACAACATCTGACAGACAGCTGATCTTTTCTCTGGAATGCTGCAAGTGATATCGATTTGTTGGAAAAGTAGGATTCTCTTGAGAGGTTCTATGCAAATGCAATTTGGTTTATTATTAGGATCTTCAATGAATAAAATTAGCTCTCTCTTGACAATGATTGATTTATTAAAAAAAAATCCTTACAAATATGTCACTGAAAAGTCTATCTCTTTTCCTTCGGTTCAAAGATAGTGTGAAAGTTTTTGAGTAAACTCAATGATAATTGATCTATGGTAATAAAAAGTTCTCTAATCGGAACAGTGGAACATACATCTGTATAATAGTTCAAGACTTATATAAGTCCAAATAGATGTTGTTTATCTCTGGACATATGCAGCAGACATATGATTCGAAGCTTATTGGCTTCAATCATCAGTAGGCTATAATGTCCAACGAATTCAAGTTAGCCATGTATCTATATTCGTCCTGTATATGAACACTAGTGTTTTATGAAATACTAGCACGCGAATATACATACACGGCATATCCCAGCGAGCTAATTCAAGCAATGAACTGTATGACCGAAATTTATAATAAATAGTTCTGTGGTTTTCAATCCTTAGGATCAATGGTAAACTACAGAACTATTTATTTCGAGCCATATAAGACTCCATTTAAATGTTTAGTATTCATTTAGTAAGAAGCTTTCTGAATTGTTAAAGGTAAGTAAATACTTTTTGTTGATTGATGTTATATTTTATTGAATACGATTGAGTACTGACGAAGCAAAGTCTCTCTTGAAATTTGTTTTTTAGTAATGTTTTTACATATCTTCAGATTTTGTAAAAAGTAACTTAGTTAGATATCCAATAATATTGAATATTGAATATTCTTAGTAAGATAGTTTTATGATCAAATTCTAAAGATTATGTTAAACATTTTTGAAAGATATTTGTTTTCATAAGAGGGATGAGCAGAAAAAAAATTTTGTCTACTCAAAATATTTAATTCATAGGATTTTTGTTGACAATTTATATTTATTTGATTTTGTTATATCATTAGATGGCTTATAATGAATGTTTATTTTATATGTCGTTTGATATAAGTAGTACTTATATGACATTAATCTAATTCCTGAAGTTATAATATTAAATATAATTTTTTGAAATTGAATATGTAGAAGGCTAACAGAATATATCTGAATATATTAAAATATTTAATTTAATAATAAAAAAATATTTGAATAAATATATAATAACTGAATAAATACTTCTGTAAGGGAGATTATTCGATTTAATTGAATGCACAAACACTTTTTCCGGGTTAAATTTAGTGAAAGTATGTCAAATACCAGACAGACAACAGGTCATGTTTCTGGAATGCCCGAAGTGATTATCGATTTGCTGAAAAAGTAGAATTCCTTTGATAGAGGTTCATTCCGAATGCAATTTGCTTTATTATTAGGATATCGAATAAATTCTCTTGTGTTTCCCTTGAAATTCAGTAATTTATTGAAGGAAAATCGCAATAAACATGTTGATGAAAATTATGTTATTCTGTTCGTTTTCAGTTAAAAAATGGCGTGCAAGTGTCTCGGTAAACAAAATGATCTTTATATACTAAATTTTGGATACTCAGGAATCAAGGGAAACGGAAAAATCAACATAGTAGTCAAGAACCCATTGTTGAAGCAGACAGAGCTGCAGTCTTATCAAATTGTGAATTGTCTTTTGTTTTTCAACATATCGAAGAATCTCATCTTATCATTTCGTCTGTCTGCATAGTCCACAATAATTGAATGTATATATTAAGTGAAATATGCATAGACCGGATCTAAAAACAAAGAGATAGGAGTTGCAGTATTCTGATTCAGAACCAAATACTCAAAATGAATGAGTTGCAGATCTCTTAGAAGCTCCTAGATATAAAACTCACGTAAGGCCTTGAATTTAGGCGCAAACATTGTAATTTCTTCACCAGATTGTCTATCTGAGAGTGCCATCTCAGGTAGTTATGTAAATAAACTCCTAAATATATGACCTCATTGATCACTTGTTGCATGTTTACTGCCGCATGTATTAAAAGATACAATCTGGAAATGAGACATTCCAGCACGAAAATATCCTCCACTAATCTTTTAAGTTCATCCCATATATCAGATTGATGAAAAATAGCAGTGTCATCGGCGAAAGCAACCAATTCTCCCTTACTGTTCCAAGAAAAGAACAATAAACAAAAGAGGACCCAGTATAGTCCCCTGAGGCTCACCACAATGAACAGCAGGGAAGGAACTGAGGGTGTTTTCGACCTGGACTTCTCTTACCAAACAAGTAGCTCTTGTTCCAATCCAGTGCCCGATCTCTGACTCCATAATCTTCCACGAATGACTTATCAAAATCCTTTGCCAAATGGATAAGTACACAGAGACAAGGTTTAGAAGAATTCACTTAATGATAAATTTTTGCTGTCAAATGTGGAAGTGCTTCTTGTGTTGATATACCGCTTCAAAATCCAAATTGTGTTCCATTCAGAATCTTACAATCTATCAGAAATTTATTAGTTCTTCTATAAGTAACTGTTTCTAGGATTTTGGAGATTTTTGACGTCAACGATATCAAGATGCTTGGGAAAATGATAAAAAAACATACTAGCCACAAAAAGACAAGAGGTTCTTTTTGTAAAACTAGAATTTTTCTGTAGCTTACGGGAATAGAGGGTATAGCACATCGGCTGATAAATTTCCAGTTTAATGAAGAAAACACATTTTTTTTGTGACTTTGTTCATCAGGAGTGATAAAATCATCCATTAGCTTCTCTAACTTGTTTCCTGCAATTAGCTCGCAAAAATGTATTGACTTGAAAATCTCAAGATATATGATATTGGAGACGGCCTCTATATATATATATATATATATAGTATAGAAACACAGCAGAGAAAAAGCTTCCAAATTTAGAGCATCAATGTATTAAATGAATCATATTTGTATGTATATATATATATATATATATATATATATATATATATATATATATATATACATACAAATATGATTCATTTAATACATTGATGCTCTAAATTTGGAAGCTTTTTCTCTGCTGTGTTTCTATACTCATTTATAATTAGAAATAATGAATCCAAATAAATTCAGATACTTCGGCCAACATACGCTATTATTCTTTGCATATTTTGGATAAGCGGATAAATATAGATAAAAATTAACAAGGCGAATGATCTACTTGGCAATACCTATTAGATAAAATAAACAAATCCAAATTGGCTTCAAATTTCGAGACACAAGGGTGTCGTTTTTAGAGATTTCGAATGGGTAAAATCTGCCCATTGGGCACCAAGATTTACCCAACAGAAATATTGTTTTTTGTGATCGTATTCCTAAAAATAAAGATCCAGCACTTTTTCGAAGAATATGACAATATATTTTTTCTACATTTTCACCATTTATTCTCTATGAACGTTATAAACGACACGTTACGATAATAACGGCATCTTAAAATGTGTAGAATTACAGAATGAATTAAGATATATACAGAATTTTCTATAAGCCCTATGACAAACTCTGGTAGGTGGCCAAACCAGGACTAACGGACAGGAAGGTTCAACTGTGCCTTTGGTGGGACTGGAAAGAAATAATTATGAGTAGCATCCATATGACGAAACACTATATTCTTATCTGTACTGTCAACAACTGGACCGTTTGAAGCAAGCGAATGACCAAAAACGGCCAGAATTGACTAACAGAAGAGATGTTGTGTTCCATCGGGACAACGCCAGGCCATACATGTCTGTAGTGGCTCGTCAGTAACTGGTTGGGAAGTTTTAATGCATCCACCATATAGTCCGGACCTGGCACCAAACAATTACCACCTTTTTCTCGTATTGCAAAATTTTTTGAGTGATAAGAAAGTTATCTAATTATGATTAAAAAACACATAAAAACAAGAAAAAAGTAGCGGTGTTACTGAAGATGTGAACCACCATATCAATCAACATTCTCAAGAACTTTGCCTCTCAAAAATGACAACATGGTGAATTTTAAGGAAAAATTCAGGTTTACATCCATAAAAAATTTCCTTCACTCAAGGAGTGAGGCTACAAAATTATCACAAGCGTTGGATGCTTCCTGTTTGGGCCCTAAAAGCAACTTATTTGTAATTATCTGTAAATATAAGTATACATTTTCTTCAATGAAGACGTATCAGCTAAATGGATATTATCCAGAAATTAATATTTGCTAACTCTCCATTTGTAGCTAGCTCTATTGGGAAGCAAGCATGAATATTTTATTACTGATATCAAATAACAAGAAAACAGACTTCCCTCATTGATTGGCTTGTCCTTGAACCCCCATAAAAAGAAATAAATGTGAAGGTTAGGGTTGAATTCTACCCGTTATAACCACTGAGGTGATCAGGGTCAATAGCAACGAAAGTCAAGATGCTTGAAGGGGACGATTTTGATTAATTTGACTTTTGTATGAATAAGTTGAAATATACACACATCGTCAAAAGTCTTGTTCCCTCCTAGGTTTCTCAAGAAATAAACAATGTATGTTCTGGAAATGAGATGAATATTTTCCTCTATTTCAACTGCAATATATTTGATAGAAAATCTTTGTTTGTTACTCTTTGCTTTATACAGGATGAGACAAAATAGGAAAAATGAGAAAAAATCTAAATTTATCGATTATTTATTTTTGATTAATTTTATAGTTATTCCACAACTGAATCCAAATTCAATAGTCCTCATTACCACCTCTTATTTCAATCAACTGCCCAATACGCCTAGGAATCCCACGAATCAAGTCATTAATGAAATTTTCAGGCATATCCTTCCATTCTTCCTGAAAGGCTAAATTTGATTCCTGAAAAGTTGAAGGTGGGTTTTGGCGATTGTATATTGCTCTCCCTAAGTAATCCCATACGCGCTCAATTGGATTCATGTCTGGTGAGTTTGCTGGCCAGTTCATTCTCTGGATATTGTTCTTTTGAAGAATGTTTTGAAGACATCGTGTGCGGTGTGGTGGGGCGTTATCATCCTGATAAATGAAATTATCCCCAAATTCTTTGCATAGAGGAACAATGAGTGGTTCAATGATGTTTTCTACGTAGATGGCACCAGTCATTGTTCGTTCAACGATAATAAGAGGGGTACGGCGACCGAACATTATACCCCCTCAGCACATTATTGATCCGCTTTGAAACCTCTCCAAACCCTTTCTCGTCAACTATCACTTTGTAAACCGAATCGCGATTCGTCCGAAAAAAGTACGTTGCGCCAATGTGGTAAAAGCCAGTCTTGGTGGTGTTCTGCCCATTGCCGAGGGGTAGCTCTATGTCCAGATAGCCGAGGTACTCTTAAAGTTCTTCTTGCCCTTAAATTTGAGGAATGCAACCGTCTCCTTATGGTACTGGTTGAGACTACCCGTCTATAGGTCCTCAAAAAATGACTTAGAAGGGGTGTTACAGATGCCGTTCGATTCCTTCCAGTAAAATTCGCGATATATTGGCCTTCCCTTGCAGATGTTACTCTGGGTCGACCAGGCACAGATCTCCGGGCAACGCTGCCGGTTTCCAGGAAAAGGGTCACTATGCGCCTTACTGAAGTCCGTGAAATATTCAAACGTTGCGCTTCTTGATGTAGGGCTACTATTCCTGCCCGGTCAAACGGAGAAATTGGATTTTTCGAGGCATTTTCCACGGAATATTCTCAATATTACAACACTCATTATTCGCTGAAAACTGATTAACTTCTAATTCCCCTGTATTATCCCGAACAAGAAACTTTTTTTGTTGGTTTATCGTTTTTATTTAAGTGATAAGATAGTGAAGATTCCACACACAAAAAATTGTCATGTTACATTCAACAAGTTGAGAGTTGATAGGGCGGGCCAAGATGTGTGTATATACAAGGCGTGTATGAATAGTTGCGAAATAATTATGGGGGTGATTCCTTGTCAAAAAATAAGGTGGGTCTTTCATATAAACTTTTGAGCCCCCTGCTTAGTTACAGCCCCCTAAAAATGGCGCCCGAAAAACAATATAAAATTTTTTCTTAAAGACCAAAAAAGTATAATATATAATCCTAGATATCTTAGTATAGTATGGGATAGCTTACCACATTGAAGAATTGAGTACCTCCTGAGTTTTTTTGAAAAATTGTTTATGATGGGAATTTTTTTGGCGTTTTGTTGTTGCACTATTGTATTTCATGACAATTATATTAATGAAGGTTACGATTATTATGGTTTCCAGATTTCTCCTTATATTTGATTCCAATTTAAGTCCTAGAATTTCTGTATGCGATTTTGTGTTTAGTAATAAATTAAATTCAAGCCCTAGTTTGGCGAAACAATTGTCGTTCAACAATAACAAGTTTGTGGAAGTTGAATTTTGTTTATTACTATTTGAGAATGAATTTCCATCAAGTAAAGACCGAATCTATCAATACCTGATTTCGTAATTGTTGTCTTAGGAACGAATTGTTGTCCCTTGTTCAGAACATCTCCTTTTTCGGTGAATATAACTGAAAAGATGACAAATGTGGGGAAAAAAATGAAATTATCTTGTTGGTTCGTTTGCTTTGGCACATTCTAAGTTATATTTCAATTTTTTCTGTATTTTTAGGTTCATTAATTTCTTACTTGGTTTATTGTATTTTTCAGTTCAATTCGTATGATTCTTTTAGGCGACTAAAAGACAGTAATTATTATCAAAAAACTTATACGCTTCAAGAGATCATTAGATACTCAAAAACGCTAAACTTAAAAAAAATTAGGATATTTTGGGAGAAAAGGCACAAAAGGGAAAACAATGAACTTTTCGGTGAAACTTGCAGCATTTTCCATTCTACGCCAATGGCAGTACAGATTGCTACAGATAAACAAAGTGGATCGACGTTTTACTTACATCTTTCGGATTAATTTAATAAACGAGTTCAATTAGTTTATCACTCGAAATAATACATTTGTTTGGATAAAGCCGAATAATACAAACAATGATTCTGCAGGATTCGCTAGATTAATTTGCTATATATACATCCATAGAAGAAAAGACATGAAACATATCTACTAAAGAAATAATGACCCCAAAATTGTACATGACTGAAGTTAGTCCAGCAGTTAGGGCAGTTTTGATGACAGCTAAAATATTAAAGATTACTCTCGATCTTAAAGACGTGAATCTTCAAGATAAGGAACAATTATCCCCCAAATTCTTGAAGGTGAGTATTTGAATGTGATATATTCATTTGTCTTACGAAAAAAGTTCAAATTTATAAAAGATACTGATTTCTCATTAATTAACTGATTTTTTCCATTAACGAACTCGTCTGTAATATTCAGATTAAACCTGTCCTGAACGTTTAAATGATGTAGCACTTTTCATTCGAAAGTTATTTCGTATTTGGGCGAAACGATAGCACGCTGCTTTCTGGAACAAGCGCGGACAATTTGCTTCTTTCCCAAATATTTTGTACTTTATTTAACCTTACAACATAACATCCCTATCATATTCTTCACCAAAGTAATTTTTTCTAGTTGAACCCACAGCACACATTTCCAACACTGGAGGACAACGGACTCATCATATGGGATAGTCACGCTATCATAGCCTACTTGGCTGGAAAATATGGAGTATATGACAATTTGTATCCCAAAGATATACAGAAGAGGGCAATCATAGATCAAAGATTACACTTTGATTCTGGAGTTGTATCCCATATACTGAAAACAGTAATGGTGAGATGCAGGATGAACATAACAGAATTTTGTTTGCCAAGTACTGAAGGTGTTTGAATTTAGCACTAATAGAAACATGTGTTTCATCTTATTCTTTTCAAGGATTCTATAAAACTAACTTAAAATAATTAAATATCCTTAATGCACAGATTTACCAGGTGTAGAAGTATGAAAACCTTATAGATGGTGTTAGCCATAAGTCTAGGAATCGTAGGACCGCTTTTGCAGCACTTTTAGCTCCCTCTAACAACTGACAAAGATTTTAAACACAATAACCCAAGCTTCATACGGTATATTTTTCTATAACCTTAAACATGTCGAGTTTTGTGTCAACGAACTACAACTTGCTGACAGCATTGGTGATCTACTGTCATTTGAAGAAGAAAACTGCTGCAGAATCACAGCAGCGAATACTTTTCTAGGCTTACGGTGAACCTTCTCTTAATAAAACAAAGTGTTTCCAGTAGTTTCAAAATAGGTGATTTTAGACGTGAGAAATGAAGAGCGTAGGAAATCACTGAAAAAGTTGACAGGCAACGAATTGCAAGACTTAGTAGGTGAAGATGATACTCAAACGCAGATCAATTGAATATGACGCAGAAAGCCTTCTTCTTCTATTTAAAAACTATGGAAGAGAGGCTACTCGACTCGGGTACAAAAGGAAGACCCTTTTCCAATCGTGACTGGTCGTGAAAACACGACCAAATTGCTTTTTAAAGAAGACAATGCTCTGGTGTTGGTGGGATCAGAAGGGTGTACTATTTTTAGCAGGTGAATCCATTAATACTGAAGAAATCCGTATCCTCTAAGGATTCTGATAGATTTATCACGGTATGTACCTGCCTATTTCTCCATCAAACATTCTGTGGCATTGTAACTTGACGCATAAGCTCTGTGACGATAACAAAGAGAAGGGTATCTTATGGCATCTCTATTGCATTTGAAGCGGCAGAAAGGAAGTAAACCTCCTGAGCGACTCAAAAATAAACTCGAGATAATAGTACTTGTCACAGTCCCCCTTGGTAACTCTCAGTGAGTAAACTTCCTTTAAATGCTTTAAATGATTAATTGCAAGCTTTACGCTTTCGAATACCACCTTAGTTTTAATGTAAGATTATCACTTATTGCACGTTCGTTCATTGTAATTCCACTCATCGCTTTTCATTCTTGTATTTTTGCTATTGGTTTACTAAAATGCAATCTCTTTATATTGTACACTTTCTCTCGAAACCTGGTTGTTTGTTGTACTTATCAATGGGCTGTTCATGGTATTCGCAGTGCTTGATATGTAACTGACTTGCTTGTACTGTTGTGTAATCCCCCAGTTACCTATTTCTTTTTTTATTTTATTGTAACGTTCATTAACACGCCCAGGTGATGGAGTACTGTATCGATTTTATAACATCCTATTCAGTTACATGTTTGCCATATGCATACGCAAGTTTACTTTGAGAAATTGTATTCCTTGTGAACCGGTGGCGTTCTTTAGGGTGAATCACTAAAAAGTCCTGGTAGAGGACGACATATTGTATAGAGACAGTAAATAGCTCCAGATATCCAACGCTGCTCTGAGAATGTGTGAGTGATTGCGGTATCATTGTTCCGAGGTATTTTGATATCCCCAAGATTAGTTCGCGTGACCCTTCAGGTAGTATTCGATTTGTTCTTTAGTAATATATGAGCCTTCCTGGGCCTTGGCCTTCCCGAGGAGGCCAGATACAGTACTCTTGAAAGTTACGTTTCCGGTTGACTGGAGTTATGTTAGATGTCTTCTTCAAGGTGATCTTTTAGTCATACCACATTATCCATCTTTCTGTCTATCCAAATTCAGTCTTTGGGCCCTGTAATACAGGTTTTGCACTGGTTACAGGAATTTACAGCTGCAGGTGCACACTGGCTGCTTACACAGCAAAACGTCCCAGGAAAACGATCGAGGCATTCATTTGTACATTCAACTGATTCTCTATACTTGGCTCCATCCAATTATCACCACTGGAATACGCTCTCGCTGAACAACGCTTCAATTCGTATGAAAATGTATCAAAATGGCTCGATAACTGGTTTGCTTAAAGAAAAACTCTTTTTTGAAGTGACATTCATAAACTGCCGAAGAAATGGTTAAAATGAATAAATAACAATGGAGATAATTTTTAATGAAATATTTTTTATCATTTTCAAACAACAGACGTGTAATTTCTACAAAAATAATTGCGGTTTCATACTTCTACAGTTGGTGAAGTGGGAACAAGGGAAAAATTATCGTGTCTGTACCAATCTTGATGTATACATTTCTTTCTCTTTCAGAATCCAATTATTTATGGAGAATGCGTGGAAGTACCACAAGATTTCAACGAAAAAATCGTCCATATCTACGATTTCGTTGAGACTTTTCTCGAAGAAGGTTGGATAGCAGGAAAGTCGTTGTCTATAGCAGACTTCAGTCTTCTCGCTTCAGTAACAACGCTTAACGTTATTTGGTCAATAGACTTTTCCAAATATCCTAGAATGAGACGGTGGATTGAGAAATCTGAAAGAGAGCCTTTTTATGGTGGAAATAGAGGTGGCCTGGATAAACTGGAATATATAATTCGATTTAGGCAGTGCATGGAATAGTAAATGGTACAAAAAGCTGCAAATTTCACACTTCTTCTGTAAAAAATCACCCAATTATTCTACACTTCAACCATCTACTGATTTTTTCCACATTCAAGGTGAAAAACCCTATAACTCTTGAAGTAGAATACTGCAATGAGATGTATTGTACAACAATATCAAAAAAGCACCAGAAAACGATCAATGAAACTTGAAATTCTTTTTTTAGTTAATTTCAAGTCCTACAAAACACCGAACAGTAATTCAAATGCAAGGCAAATATAGTTTGTACTAGAATACACACATCGTCAAAAGTCTTGGGCACCCCCTAGGTTTCTCATGAAATAAACACTCTATGTTCTGGAAATGAGATCAATATTTTCCTCTATTTCAACTGCAATATATTTGATAGAAAATCTTTGTTTGTTACTCTTTGCTTTATGCAGGATGAGAAAAAAAAGGAAAAATGAGAAAAAAATCTAAATTTATCGATTATTTATTTTTGATTAATTATAGTTATTCCACAACTGAATCCGAATTCAATAGTCCGTATTTCCACCTCTTCTTTCAATCAACTGCCCAATACGCCTAGGCATCCCACGAATTAAGTCATTAATGAAATTTTGTAGCAGATCGTTTCATTCTTCCTGAAGGGCTAAACTCAATTGCTGAAAAGTTGAAGGTGGGTTTTGGCGATTGAATATTGATCCCTAAGTAACCCCATAGGTGTTCAATTGGATTAATGTCTGGTGAGTTTCCTGGCCAGTTCATTCTCTGTATATTCTTCTCTTGAAGAATGTTTTGAATCCTTCGTGTGCGTTGTGATGGGACGTTATCATCCTGATAAGTAAAATTATCCCCAAATTCGTTGTGCAGAGGAAGAATTATACCTCCCCAGCACATTATTGATCCGTCTTGAAAGGGCACAACTTCCCGGGCGAAATTGAGTCGCTCTAGTCTGCCTGGACCTCTCCAAACCCTTTCTCGTCGACTATCACTTTGTGAACCGAATCGTGACTCGTCCGAAAAAAGTACGTTGCGCCATTGTGATAAGAGCCAGTCTTGGTGGTGTTCTCCTCATTGCCGACGGATAGCCCTATGTCCAGGTGATAGCCGAGGTACTCTTAAAGGTCTTCTAGCCCTTAAATTTGAGGAATGCAACGGTCTCCTTATGGTACTGGTTGAGACTACCCGTCTATAGGTCCTTAAAAAATGACTTCGAAGGGCTGTTACAGATACCGTTCTATTCCTTCGAGTAAAATTTGCGGTATAATGGTCTTCCCTTGCAGATGTTACTCTGGGTCGACCAGGCATCGGTCTCCAGGCAACGCTGCCGGTTTCCAGGAAAAGGGCCACTATGCGCCTTACTGAAGTCCGTGGAATATTCAAACGTTGCGCAATCTGGTGGTTCGATAAAGCTTCTTGATGTAGGGCTACTCTTCTTGCCCAGTCAAACTGGGAAATTGGATGTCCCGGCATTTTCCACGGAATATTCTCAATATAAAAACTCTCGTTATTCGCTGAAATCTTCGAATACACCTGCAATCTCCCGAACAAGAAAAATTTTTTGCTGGTTTATTGATTTCATTTAAGTAATAAGACAGTGAAGGTTCCACACACAAAATTGTCATGATACATTCAACAAGTTGAGAGTTGTAAGGGGGGGCCAAGTCATTTGACGATGTGTGTATACACACCAAAGTTCTCTAACGCGCAGAATAAAATAAAAAGTAGATACGACTTCACCACAATAAGACTAAACATACAAAACAGAAGTTTACAAGCAGTTTTACATTATCAGTTTTTTCAGGGCTTTCACATTAGTATAAAATAATGAAAAGCTGGGTTTTTTAATTGATATAAGGTTTTTTCATTATCTTAAATCTCAAACAGAGTAATTCTGTTATACCTCGCTACAAATTTTAGTTTTATGAAATTTCTTGGAAACTGTTCGAAATTAAATTGAATAAATGACTAAGAAAACACTGTTTCATTTCTACATATAAAGAGCCTTTCATTAACAGCGCCCCATTCTGTTTTGTAAATAAAACACCTTATTCATTTGAAAATTATTGAAATTTTTATTTCATTATAAAGTACAATGGATATCATTAGTTATGAAACAAAACATAATTCAAATTTCTACCACGCTGACAGGAATGAAGTCTTTGAACCCAATTTTCCATGCCTCTCACACAAATCAGGTCGTATATTAGCAATTACTCGTTCAATATTGATCAGTAAATCGTCTAAATTTGCTGGATGATTGCTGTAAACCAATGACTTGATGTAAGCCCAAAGAAGGAAGTCCAATGGAGTTAAATTGCAGGAACGAGGCGGTTAAATTATCGGTACATTACTTGAAATAATCGAATCACCTAACACACGACGCTTTGAATGATCTGGTGTTTTGATTTAGACTAAAGATTAGCGATGGGAATCTTAAACGCTGTTCTGAAGATGTGCTGCATATTTCTGAAGAGTTTTTTGAAATATCTTTTTAAAGAAAGGTTTTTCGAGGGAGTTTTCAATTTTGTGTTTATTCTTTCGTTATTTATAATGTCGGTATGAAACAGCTGTATCAGCTAAAGTTTGCTATGTAATGTTGATCAATATTCCACATTTCCTTTAGATTCTTTTTTATCTTTTTTTAAAGCTGTGAAAGAGTCGAAAATGATCCAAAAGGTCGACTAATAACACTAACAATTATTTTCCAACTCATCAATGAAAAAATGCCTCGTGTAAATATTCACCGAATAATGGAAATTAGATCGCACGGCTGAACTATATCGATTATTTGAAGTAATTTGTTTTTCAACCTAAATTCACTACGGAAACACTTTACCCTGCAAGCATGATGGCAATGTCTAGTGCAGTCACGTTATTATGATTCCAGTAAAAGGTGTCTCACTTCAGAATTAGTTAATGCACGCACATTCAATTACGGACGTTGCCTGATGTGAACAAAATTCAAAACAAAAAACTTCAAAAGGAGATGGAGGATTAGGATAAAAAATCACGAAATGGATTATGAAAAATCAAGCAATTGCATTCCATTGACGTAAAGTCAGAAACTTTGGGGCGCCTATTTAAAAGTTCATTTTTCCCTGAAAATTTTAATTCTTTGCATTATTTTGTGAAGAAACTACATGTGATAAATATATAGTGCGTCTACAAAGTATCTGGAAAAAACAAAGCTCCATTGTAATTATTTAGTATATACTTTTGATTCTTGAATTAGAAAATAATAACAAAATATTCCTCTTATTTACTTATACAACCTCCATTTAACTGTAAACACTTGACTAAAGGAGGTACACCCGAAACTATCGGGTGTTTTTTTTTTTGAGTGATAGAACTTTAAATTGAAAAAAAAAACACATTTAAATTAAGAATGAAGCCAATTTTTTTTTATTCGTAGGATAATTTTATGAAATTTATGTTTTAAAAATAATTTCCGGCATGTGTCCACCACGACTAACTCTGAGGAACCGCATTCGAACACACCAATTTTGGGCCACTTTTTCGAGTAATTCAGGCCTTACTTCATCAATAACACGAGTTATGTTTGCTTCCAAAACGTCTATTGTTTCTGGTTTATCAGCATAAACCAATGCTTGACATAACCCCAGAGAAAATAATCCAGTGGAGTTATGTCGCATGATCTTGTAGGCCAATTAATTGGACCATTCCTCGAAATAATGTTATCGCCAAATCTTTCTTTCAATAAAGCAATTGTTACGGTAGCAGCATGAGGTGTAGCACCAGCTTGTTGGAACCAAAACACTTCTGGGTCGATACCATTCAAATTTTGAAACAAATAATCATTGATTATCGATCTATAACGAGCACCATTCACTGTAACATTAGCATTGTTTTTAAAGAAATATGGACCGATGATGCCTCCAGCGTGTAAAGCATCATACAGTGCATTTTTCAGGATAGAATGGAACCTGCAGAACTTCTTGATGATTGTTTTCACTCCATATACGGCATTTTTGCTTGTTTACACAATTTTACGATAAAAAAGTGGATCAACTTCAAGCTTTTCTAGGGCCCAATCAGCAAACAAACGACGCTTATTATGGTCAAGTGGCTTTAGTTCTTGAACCAGTTGGATCTTGCATGGGTGTAGACCAAGATCTTTACGCGAAATTTTCCATGTGGTGGATGCACAGAGCAGCGATATTTTCTTCCGTACGTACAGTTCTTTGTCTTGTTGTTGTTGTTGTATCGAGTAGAGAAAATGTTGTCCGAAATCTATCGATAGTTCGACGAATAAGCTGCTCTGATGGACGATTATGTAAACCATAAATTTCACGAAATGCTCTATAAGTTTAGCGAATAGAACACTGATTTTGAAAATTTGTAAACGTTGTTGCGACGTGAGTCTTTCCATGACAATTCGTCAATGCTTACTGAACAGAAATGTCAAAACAACATGGCTTCTACCTTCTGTCAAATCACAGTTATTCCTATCGAAAGTTATATCACTCTAAAAAAAACACCCGATAGATGACCTCCATAATTTTTGTTGATGCTTGTCCAGGCCTGTAAAACTGAATGAATTAAATCATTCGTGGCGTTGCTCATTTAACTTTATTCGTCCCCATATGTTTTCAATGGGACTGAGATCTGGTGAAGCTGCTGGCCATGAAATGGTTGTCACTTGGTGTTCTTCCATCGAAGCTTGAGTATAGGCTGAAGTATGACATCTTGCACTATCCTGCTGAAAACATTACCTCTCTGGGATAAAGCATGCGCCGTTTCAAGGAGAAAATCGTTTAGAAGACCACAATACCTTTCACTATTAATGGTACCATCAACTATACAGAGAAGCAAAGCACCACGCTCCACCTCCCCAATTTTGATGGGAAATTTGAATTGTAACAGGTTGTTTTGATAGGATTTTTAAGTGATTTCCACCAAGTTGAAAACAACTTTCATCAGATAAAAAGCATTATTAAAATTATCTTCTTGAAAACGTTGACAAAATTCTATCCTTCTAAGATTCTAAATGATCGTTTTCCTTTTGTCTGGTACGTTTTTATTTGATAGCTTTCTTTAGGTTTCCGTTAATTAACAGTTTATTTTAATTGTACTGTCTTCAATTCTGTTTGAGTTAATTTTCCTTCTTTCGACTGTTTTTGTTCTTACGGCCTGCCAAGAAATTCTTCCCAGATCTCAGTAATTAGCTGGAGCAATCCGGGTTTTTATACCAGGAGTCGGTGGCTGATTACCGTCGAATTCACAATACTTGTGTGAGATGGCGTTCAACACGTCTGCATCCATTAAACACACGTTGATGACTGATTTGGAAAGAATACGTAAACGATTACAATTATTTTTAAGATCTATAGAAACTTATGAAGATATTAAGCATTATCTATGTCAGATATGATAATGAAAATAACTAGTACCAAACTTTCCTTGAAATTTCATTTTTTCCAATGAAAAACTAAAAGAAATCTTGCCTACCTTCAAAGAAACTCTTCCTCTAGATACCCAATGGACACAATTTTTTGAGACACTCTTTATCTCTGACATCTATAAACCTCATTAACTCACGTTCGAATAAAGTATAACAAAATTCAGATGAATCATGAAGGCTTTCGTCCTCTAAAACGAATTCAACAACAAGAGTAAGCACGAGTTTTCACGACTACGTCACCACAGGAAAACTCAAGGAAAACTGACCACTTGACCCAGGGGGGCAAAGGGCTGCGCTGGACATTCGCGCCACTTCCATCGCATGCTCGGCCGACTTGATTGTTGAATAATTGGTCGTATAACGACGCGAACGTTTCATCATGCATTTTTCATGAACTTTTCTCTCCGAGATATCAAAACTAATATTCTAAGATGGTTGGATTGGAGTTTTACATACACGGGTTAATTGACACTTTTAAGTGACTAAGGGTAATTATTTTTCTGAAAAATAAGTGCACGGAGATTATTCAATACGATTTTAATATGAATCATTCTGTCCCGAGGAAAAAATATTAACTGATTGATGCAAAAACTCTTAAGTGGAAAGTAAACACCATAAATACTCAACAATGTCGAGTTCTTGATTCTCATTCCGCTCGCCTGCCCCTTTCTCTAAAAACTTTTCGAATTTTTAACAAGGTTGTAAGTATTAATAAAAGTATTTTCACTTGGAATTAGATGATCTGGACGCAACTCCATATAATGTTCCCCTTTAGTTTTCTTGTTTTTATTGTTCTACACATAAAATATAGGATGGATTTATTGTATTAGTAATGATATCTTTGTATGTATTAATTTGTTGAAATATATTATGAGTGTGGATAGCTCAGCGGGAGAGCATCGGACTCGTGACCGGGAGGTTCAGGGTTCGAATCCTATTCAGGTAGAAAAGAAATTTTCTAGTTGGACGGGTATCTGCCACCATTTCACTGTTGGGTCAAAAATTAACAGTGCTGTGACCTAAAGTGGCGCAAGATCGCAGTAACAAAGCCTACACAGAACACAACTGAACTCCTAACTCGTACAAGCTGAAAAAGCTTCTGAGGGATCTTCACAGAAGATCTAGGAGTATCAGGATAATAATAATAATAATAATAATTGATTTGAATTTAAAATATAGATTATTGAGTTTCTTCAAACATCACAAAATGTTCTGCAAACAACAGCATGGGTTCTAGATGGGCAAATCAGTGGAGACGGCACTGAAGGAGGTGCTTGAAAATACAGGAGAAGCTTTTGATGGGGGACAAAAATCTAGTTTACAGGCATGTGACTTATCCAAGGCTTTTGATAGTATTTCACACTCTGTGCTTTTAAACAAGCTTGAATACTATGGAATCAGGGGTGAGGCTCTTGACCTGATGAAAAGTTATCTGACAAACAGGATGCAGAAAACAAGCTTGGGAGGCTAGTCTTCTTCTTGGGAGACTGTGAGTCATGGTGTACCGCAGGGTTCTGTGTTTGGCCCTATTTTTTTTTTGTGATATACATGAATGATTTTCCAGCTAATGTGAAATCAGACCAAACCGTCCTCTTCGCTGATGACATTTCCTTTCTGAATAAAGGGATGGACAACCAGGAATTGGAGAAGAAAGACAAGAAGACACTAAAGGAAGCCCAGGTATGGTTCAACGCAAACAAAATGATGATGAACAGTGATAAAACACAGAGACTACTGTTTGAACCAAAGATGTCTTCGGACAATCACATTAGGCTTCTTGGAGTCTTTTTGCAATAAAATCTCAAGTTTTCTGTCCACATTGATGAAATGATTTCGAAGTTGTTAAGAGCTACCTATACAAATGGGAGAATAAAGCAAATAGCGGGAGTAGAAGCAGCCAAGATTACTTACTTCAGCTACTTTCATAGTGTCCTTAACTTCGGCTTTCTTTTCTGGGAGGATTTGTCTGAAAGTATTCATAAAACAGAAGCAGGCACTAAGAATACTATGTGACGCAAGTAGTAGATATAGCTGTAGAGAGCTATTCCCCAGAGAAAAAATTCTTACCGTGACGTTCATTCTTATACTTACCTGTGTAATGTACATCCATGATAATAAGGACGTACTATTAAAAAACAACTTTAATCACAACTATGATACAAGAAACAAAAACAACTATATCATACCATACCATCGTATGAAAGTATCACAGTTAAATGTAAGTCATCTAGCTATAAAAATTTTCAAGAAACTACCGTCCAGAATTGTAACAATTCAGCTACAACTATATTTTAAAATGCCCGAGCCCAGTCGGTTTAACTGGGTCGTGAGCCTGATCTCACAATTCCACAAAATGAAAGGACAAAACTCCCTGACCGACAAGTCACTCGTTTAATTTACCACAAGTAATTTTTCTTACAAATTACATATATACATTTAAAAGAAATATACAATTTACTATCTTACACTAGAGTAAGTTTCAATAATATTATTACCGATAAAAGTAGAAAAATATATATATAAAAATGGGAATGTTATTATTATTAATATATACAAAAATTTGAAGTTCCTTAATGTGGTATGAATATATACAGAATTTCTCAATATTACTTCCCTGGTTGGTTTAGAATACAGGCTAATGTTTTGCCAATCAAAACAGGTGGTGGTTTTGTAGGTCGTCTCAAGCAGGCTGTTATGTAGTTCTTTGAACTTAATAGCTTCAACGTCTTCGGGCAACCAGTGTTCGTGTAACTATTCCTCACCAAGAAAACTTCCAAACTCCAGGAACAAATAACAGGAAAATAATCCAAGAGAAATCCAGGAAAAATATTCCATAAAACAAATCCAGAAAAAGATAATCCAAAAATAATTCCAGGAAAAGATAGTCCAAAAAAAAAACCCTTCTTTGAGGGTTTTTACTTCTAATCTTCAAGAAAAATTAATTAACGAGAAAATAAATTTTATGACATTCCGATTACAACTTTACTCTGCAATCGTGAACCGGAAAAGAAAATAATTCCTTCATATCAACGCGCACGTGACGACACATTGACGGACAGATATCCCAATTTCTTCATTCACCGGTCTTCTCGATAAAGGTGATATACCAGCGAATAAATTCGACGTGTAGATCGCTACACTACCCTCCATTCCCCCCAAAAAAAAAAAAATCTTGTCACAAAGAGATTTTTTTTCTTTGCAAAAAGTTGAAGTTACACAGGAAAAGTTGGGCGCCAGTGATTTATGAATCACAAGGTAAATAAAGGTGAATGACTTCAAATAGACATAAAACTGCATCTGAAAGACACAAAAGATTTATGAATTCTAGACCAACTAAACAGCCACACGAAAGAGACATGTCAGCACATCATACAGATACCGTATAACTGTATGTTGATCCGAAAAAAGGTAGAAGTCTACATTAGGGGTTAAGGGAAAAATTTAGCCAGAGCAGAAGATAAAGATAACCGTAATGGCAAGACAAGAGACATAGAGACTGTCTCTCCACTACGGGAAGGTAAATGCTCTCAGCTAAAAAGAGAAAAGGAAAGGAAAAGGAAGATAATTACCCCTAAATACTTCAAATAAAAATTATGTCAAAAAAAAGTCAATGAATTCGTAAAATATATATATGAGGAATGAGGACGGTGCAATAAATAGTGGGGATATAAGACTATTAACAAGGACACATGAAAGAACACTATTTTGAGTCACTGAGATTCGACATTTAAATCATCATCGGGGTCATCTTCAGTTAAATCAGGTTTTATATCTTTGATATGAAAATTTCCCAAATTCCTACCAGATAAGTCGACTAAATTGTAGACAAGTGAAGATATTATCTTATTTACTATGCAAGGGACGAATTTTGGAGCAAGCTTTGAGGTGAAATTTTTCGAAGCATCGGACAGAACAAAGTTTTTTTTTCCAAACCCTATCACCGATGTTCAAACGAACATCACGTCTTCTAAGATTGTATCTACGAGCGTTGATCTCATAAGAATGCTTCAAACGTTTTCGAACGTCTTCATAAAGCTCTGGCAGCTGTTGAACCAAATTGGAATCCAAAACTCTATTCCCTATAGTGACGGCGTTATTAGCATTTTCCGAAATAAGACCATAGAATGATCCATCAGTAGCGACATTCCTAAGAAAAACTAAAAAGGAAGGACTATATTTCAAGCCCTCACTCCTAGCTAGTCTTATAGCCTGAACTATTTGGTGAATGTGCTGGTCCCAAAGTTTGTGATCACCATCGATGTATGATCTGATGGCAGTGACGATTGTCTTGTTTACACGCTCCGTTGGATTTATTTGGGGATGGAATCGAGCGTTATAAAAGATTTTTTGGACACCATATTTTTTCATCAGATTCTTGAATTCAGCAGAAACAAATTGTGATCCATTATCCACGGCAAAAATTTGAGGAACTCCGAAAATCATGAAAATCTGATTCTCGATAAATTTCACAATGGCCCTACTAGTAGCCTTAGAAAGTGGCTGCACGAAAACAAATTTGGTGAACCAGTCAGTCACCACTAAAAGATACTGGTTACCTGTTTTGGACCGTGTATAAGGTCCCAGCAAATCAGCACTCAAGAATTGAAATGGGAAGTTAATATTTCGATACTTGCCCATTAAACCAGCCTGGGGTAGGTTTCCTGGTTTACAAGAAGCACATACCTTACAGCATCTTACATACTTAATAATTGACTTCTTCATCCTAGGCCAGTAATATAAAGAGGAGATACGGTGCAAGGTCTTGTAAACACCAAAATGTCCAGCAACTGGCTCATCATGGAACTCCTTCATAACTTCCAGCCTGTGAGGAGTGGGCACAACAATTTTCCATTCCGGAGAGTCATTTATTATTCGGTACCTGGGCAAAATATGTTTATATAAAACACCATTGCTTACTCTAAATTCTGGATATAGATCTGGACGGTCGCTTACTTTAGTTCGCAAATTGCTATACCATTTATCGACTCTTAATTGAGAGAGATTCAAAACTGAAACTTGTAAAGTGTCAGTTGACAAACGAGAGAGTGAATCAGCCACAGTGTTGAGGGATCCGCTTCGATGAACAATTTTGAAACGATATGAAGATAATCTCATAATCCATCTAGATATCCGTTGATTGGGATTCTTCATCGAGTTGAGCCATACTAGAGAAGAGTGATCCGTTATGACGGTAAACTCGGTACCCTCGATATATGGTCTAAATTTTTCAATAGACATCACTATAGCCAGAAGTTCTTTTTCTGTGGTAGAATAGTTGCGTTGGCTTTTATTCAAAATCCTACTGTAATAGGCAACCGGATGTTCCAAACCATCCTCCTCCTGAAACAAAACCGCTCCAATACCATTATCACTAGCATCGCATGCAAGACAAAATGGTTTAGAAAAATCCGGACTTGCCAAAATGGGAGCTGTTGTCAACAACGATTTTATCCTGAGGAATGCTTCATTTGCATCATCCGTCCATGCAATGGGTTGTCCTTTCTTTCTTCCCTTCAACAAATCAGTAATTGGACTACATACTGAAGCAAAATCTCTCAAAAACCTACGGTAATAACCAATTAAACCGATCAACCGACGGATCTGTGTGGTATTTTTGGGAATCGGGTAATCCAAAATATCTTGAACTTTGGATGGATCCGTTCTTAAACCATTTGCATCTACTACAAATCCCAAAAAGTTCAATGAAGGTCTACAAAACTTACATTTTTCGAAGTTAACTGTCAGATTCGCCTCCTTCAGACAATGAAACAGCTTTCTGAGAACAGCAAGATGCATTTCAAAGGTAGGGGTGCAAACGATTATGTCATCGATATAATAGAACACATAAGGCTCTAACGATGGACCAATGACCATATCCATAAGTCTTACCATTGCCTGACAAGCACAATTCAAACCAAACGGTAATACATTGAAACAGAACAGTCCTCTGCCTGGAATAGCGAAGGTTGTTTTTATCTTAGATTCCTCGTCCAAAGGAATCTGGAAGAATGCCTGTTTCAAATCTATTGAACTAAGATAACTTGCATCCCGTACTTTGCTCAAAATAGAATCAATGGGAGGCATTGGATAACTATCAGGAAGAGTAATGGAATTCAACTTCCTGGCATCGAAGACAACCCTATAGGTACCATCTTTCTTGGGGACCAACCAAAGTGGAGACAACCATGGGCTGCACCCGGAGACAGGTTTGATAATGTTGAGCCCCAACATCTTATCAATCTCCTCGTTCAAAACTCTCTGCATTGCTGGAGAAAGCGGATATTGTCTTTGCCTAATCGGCTTGGCATCTCCTGTATCAATATGATGCTCATATAAATGCGTCTTACCCAACTTATCAGACGGCGCAATTTGATTGAATAGGTCGACAACAAAATCCAGTTCGCACTTTTGCGAATCTGTCAATGACTCAGATCCAAGTAAGGCGCGAACTACAGCTACGGAGTTATCTAAAGATAGGTAAGAGGAACTATAAGTAAAATCCTTAAAATCAAGAGTTAAGTTAAATTCATGAATGAAATCCATACCCAAAATAAGATCGTGATTTATCGATGGTACAACAAGAACCTTGAGAACCTTGATCATATCGTTCAAACTTATGGGAAGGTTGACATAGCCTAGAGTATCTTGAGGCCTTCCATCAGCCGTAGTGAGATTAACCGATACGTCATAGTGTAGGCAGAGATTCAACTTTCGCAGCAGATGAATAGAAGAGGAACCCAAAATTGTAACATTGCTCCCACTATCTATTAAGGAGGATATAGGCTGACCTCCAACATGAACTGTTAGATAAGGACGATTGTCCTTTTGCCGAAGTTCCAATAGCGGATTGGTTTCCCTCAAGAGACATTCTTTCCTTTTGACTATTTTTCGAGCATTACCAGAAGATAAACTGTGATGACCATCAGATAAATCGAAGTTCTTCGCGGTTGTGGGCGACGAAGTGGTCAATTTTTCATCTGGCTTGATTTCCCTTTTCGTTTTTGAGCAGGATTTTGACCTGAAGGACCTCCAATACCTGCGGGATTGTGGACCCTCTTCTCGTTTTTTGAGCACAGAGGACAATTGGACTTGATCACGTTCTTCTGACCGCAACCAAAACAGAAACGTGTGCGTAGCTTACGACACTCGTTATAGTGGTGGTTTCCTTCTCCACAGTTCCAACATCTGGCACTAGAACGAGTATCAGACACCCGCAGTTCTCCCAACTGATTGGAAATGCTCAGACAGAGAGCATCCTCCACTCTCTTACAAAGAGCTATCAACTGAGATATTGACAAAATATCCTGTAAAACGAGGGCTTTTACATAGTCAGGAAGTAAATTATTTCTTATAATATTGACCATTTCAAGCTCTGAAGGACAATTATTTAACCTATAAAATTGTGCCTCCATAGAATTGATATACAAGGTAACAGACTCTCGAGGATTCTGTTTACGAGATTTGATCTCATGAAGTAAAACTGAGTCATAATTACTATGCAAAAATGTGGACTTCAAAGCTTTAACGAGTTCGTTCCAATTCAGGAAATGATTTTTGATGTAGTTGTTATGCCACCAAGTCCATGCATCATTCTCGAATAAATCCCCAGCAGATTCAAATAGGTCTGAATCTTTACAACCCCTCGAAACTTTTAGGGACTCAACTAACTCCAAAAATGGGATTAATGGTTCCCTTCCGGAAAATTTCTTTAAACCCCACTTGTACACAGGTATACATTTAGAATTAGTTCCCATATTGACAGGAGATAGAGGATTGTGCAAACCTGTAGATTTCACAGGAGTTGAGGTACAAGGAGAAAGAGCCTCAGGAGAGGACATCTTTTCCGCAATATCAGATTCCAACATGAGGACCTCCTTATAAAGACTCTGTCTGATAGCAGACTCACCATCTTTGTCAGCAGATAACCGTTGGATTCTACCAGTCACATGAGTTAGGCGAGTGAGTATACGCCTGTGATCAACTTGAGAGGAACCCGTGTTGAACTTGGCACAAATCTCCCTCAAATCTGTCAAACTTTCTTTAATGCCACCGACATTTTCTTCAAAAGAGAAAGGATCAGATAAGATGATGAAACTACGATCAGAGGATTCTTGGGATAGCAAACCCCTCAAAATTTTACGTTTGTCATCTACTGATGACGGAACTTCAATTCCTCTCATCGCAATCTCATAAGCAAGTTCATTTTGCTTTAGAAACTGTGGATTAATCGCCATTATGCCGAAAATGAAGAAAAAATTTAATGACTCTATATATTACCGAAAAGAAAAAATGAAAAATGAAACCCGATTGAAAAATCTTGCAGACAATGACCTAAAGAAACTTACAACTACCCGAAACGAGCACCTTGGTTGACCAGGAACCCAAAGTCACTTCCACCCGGAAAGAGTGAGATCAAGTTTATTTGAAATCCGAAAAAGGAATTCAATGGCCCTTTAAGCTTGGGCGCCAAAATTTGTGTAACAATTCAGCTACAACTATATTTTAAAATGCCCGAGCCCAGTCGGTTTAACTGGGTCGTGAGCCTGATCTCACAATTCCACAAAATGAAAGGACAAACCTCCCTGACAAACAAGTCACTCGTTTAATTTACCACAAGTAATTTTTCTTACAAATTACATATATACATTTAAAAGAAATATACAATTTACTATCTTACACTAGAGTAAGTTTCAATAATATTATTACCGATAAAAGTAGAAAAATATATATATAAAAATGGGAATGTTATTATTATTAATATATACAAAAATTTGAAGCATACTACTCAACACATGAATACCTGAATGATACCTTTTAAAAAAATATATTTTTATGAAAAACATTGTCTGGCCAAATTCATTCATTTATTGTTTGTTTGACTAATGTTTTGTTTTGTTTTATACATTTTTATTTTATATATATTTGACAAAATTGTACCTGACTACCCATGAAATTTTTGATGGGTTAAAATTTATTCATATCTGTGATATGTACTGAATTGGTAATGAATAAATTATTTAGATTTTTTCTGCTTCTGTGTAATTCACGTTTCAGAAATAATTTTATTGAATATCAACGTGTGTCATATTGTTAGCAATGTCTTTTATTGATTTATCACAGCCTACCACTTGACAACCGATGAATGAGCTACTAGGTGGTTCTTCGAATTTGAGACTCTGTAATTCTCAAAATAAGAGAGATAGACCGATACATGCATATATATTCGTAATCAGGAGAGAAAAAGCTAGCCAAAAATAAGAAAATATACAGGTGATCCATTTAAAAAAATGAAGTTGCACTCAATATCTTGTCCACCCTGTATATATTCCATTTTGTGAAATCATTCAGTTGATTTCGTACAAGTTTGTAAATAACTTTTTTTTGTATCTCCATTTGTAACAAAGTTAAAGGGGGGTCAAATTATAGTACACCCGGTACATTGCGGTTCACATATCAGATTTAATCCGAATTAACTACAACAGAGTATGTAATATTACCTGCCCTGGAGAATATTTTAGTTGCAAAATTATATCACTATTTTATGTTCATAATTTTGTTACACTTTTCTGGAAGTACGTAAGAATTGAAAATAATTTTAAATATTTGAAAATCTACATAACAATTAAAATTTTCACTAATTTTCAAAGTCAGCCTTAATTTCCACTTCTGTAAAATTCTTTGGATCATTTTCTTTTAATTTTTCATCCTGAATAAGTTTGAATTTAATATTTTTTGATGAATAATTATAGTCATTAGGAAACTTGTTGAATAGCATCTCCTTTAATTCTTGGAATTTTAAATCTTAACAATAGGGAGTGACCACTTTTCAAATTTGCTGCTGAAGAAAACATTTTCTTCTACAAAATGCAACTCGCAGACTTTTCTATGTTTAGATGGGGTAGAATTTTTCCTAGGGATGGCTTGCATCAGTTTCCAGATTTGCTGGTGAATTTTGATAAATGAAAAACCGGATTAAATTCAGGAACTAAGTTTCTCAATGAATCTAAAATAAATTTTAATGATTTAATTGAATCGTTCTTCACTTGATGTAAATCCATTTAAAATAAGGGTATTTTTTTCAGACATTTATTATAAATATAACAAATTTACATTTTGAATAACAAAATTTTGTGAAAAACACTCATTTTATATATTATTACAGATATTTGGTATTTCTAAAATTAAGATTTACTGAGAATTCGGGTCAAAAAAATATTCAAAAGCGGCGAACTTGCTCACTTGACCTCAATGAAAATAAAATAAATTCTAATTATTTAATTAAATCGTTATTCACTTGATGAAAATCCAATTAAAATAAGGTTATTTTTTCAGACATTTATTATAAATATAACAAATTTACATTTTGAATAACAGAATTTTTTGAAAAACATTCATTTTATATATTATTACAGGTATTTGGTATTTCTAAAATTAAGATTTACTAAGAATTAGGGTCAACAAAATATTTAAAAGCGGCGAACTTGCTCATACTGTTTGTCCATTGAGTAAAGTTCCGATTTTATTCTACATATTTAATTCTAATTATAAACAAAAATTAAATAAAATTAAAATAAACCGTTTGTGCTACGGCTATAGGTGGCACTTCTTATTTCAATGGTGTTCGGAAACTTCAACACTTACATAAAAATAGAAAACAAGAATTGTATCAATAAGAGGATTAAGATAACACTAAATGATTCAAAATTTTGAAAGTTTTTAAATTTCATATATATATATATATATATAAATTTATTTTAATTATTGATTGGAATAATAAACAATCAATGGGCCTGTAAGGTTCAAGTTTCATTCTTCTTCTTTAGGAATCGGACTTTATATATATTTTATATGACCCTGATGTAACCATAATTTTTGTATTTGATCAATATTAAATTCACTCTTTTATTAACAAGAAAACATTAAAAATTCATTAATAACAAAACAGTTTTCACACTGAATGACCCCTTTATGGCTCTTTGCTCATATATCACCTTCACGTTCTTTATGTAGTAGTATGAAGAAGCAGCCTGTTCTGTTATGGAAAAAAATTCATCCACTGAATCATATGAATAATATAAATAATGTATTGGTAGTACAAACTAATTTGAACTGTTCATAAGATGGCTCTAAAACAATGAAATTTTAAATAGTAACAGCTGATTGCCGGAGTTTCAGAAAGTATGGAAAAGACAGTCGGAAAGATACGAAATTTAATGTTAATCAAGACGATCACGAATAAACAACTGAGCGATAGAAGTAATAATAATAATAATAATAATAATAATAAAGTTTATTTGGCTAAATAAACTGAATACATCGCTGAGGTATATAATGAAATTATAACCTGTACGCAATATTAAATTAATAATAATTCTAAAAATCCCCTATGAGAGAAACAATCAACAAAGAAAATGAAAAAAAAAAAACAAAGAGAGAAACATCCAAGCGGTCAGATCCATCCACAGCGGGTCCCGGTGCTAAATCTTCAAAACAGGCAAGCGAATGTCCAATTTGTTATCAGCACTTTTAATTCAAATTACTTAACATCGGTTAATAAACGTCTCTTAGTTGAAATTTATTACATTCTTGATAAGAAGCCTTGTATTACTATTCATCCATACTTTTAGTTTTCTTTTGAATGTTTGAATATTTTTTATATTTTTTAAATCATTTGGAATTACGTTCAGAATTTTTGGCGCAAGATAGATATAGCATCGTTGGCCAATAGTCTTCATGCATCTAGGTGTTCGGTAAGTAATATCTCTGTTTCTGGTTTCGTAATCATGTTGCAGGAGGTTTACTGATATTTTTTTAGTCATTACGTGGGATAGGATTTTGATGGCATACAATTGTCCTACATCATGAACTTCGGCTAGCTTAAATAACTCGTGGCTTGAAAAGGAACGTGGTTTTCTGTGAATTAGTTTCAAGACCCATTTTTGAATAACTTCCAATGGTCTCAAGTGGTTTCGGTAAGCTCCACCCCACGCCATAATACCATAGCTAATTTGTGTTTGAACCAATGCTTTGTAGAAAATTTTCAAATATTTACTGTTATCCAAATGAGCTCTTAAGTACTTGAATTTGAACAACAAGCCTCTTATTCTATTTGTGAGATTCTTAATGTGCTCATCCCACTTTAATTGTTGATCAATCGTCACTCCCAAATACTTCATATTTTTAGTTTCAACTATAGAAGTGTCGCCGTCAATCACAAGATTTCCCATACTAGGCAGATCATTAGAATAAGAGCTGAAGATCATATATTTTGTTTTTTCGATATTTAATGTGAGTTTATTACTTTTGAGCCATTTATTTATCTCCTGAAATTTTCTTTGCGCTTCTTCCTTCAACTCTTCCCAAGAAGATCCCCTGAGATGAACAACCAAATCGTCTGCGAAACAAATCGCATCCTCAGCTGCTTTTATCTTTAGCAAACTGTTGACGTATATAAGAAACATTATGGGTCCTAGGACTGTACCTTGCGGCACTCCATACGTTACCTTCTCCTCCGAACTCCTCGAACCAGCGATTTCCACAACTTGCCTTCTGTTTGATAAATAGTTCTTGAGTAACTCGTATATGGGGCCTCTGAATCCAAATCTTTGTAACCTTTCCAGCAATCTTTCATGACAAACAGTGTCGAATGCTTTACATAAGTCAACAAATATGCACAATGATGGAATTTTCTTATCTAGACATTCGTACAATTTACCTGTTAACTCCCTTATGGCATCCTCCGTTGAGCTACCTTCGACGAATCCATATTGCCTTTTATCTATGATATTATATTTTTTCAGGTAATTCATCATGCGATTTTTTAAGCATTTTTCAAAAATTTTTGCTAAGTTTGATACCAATGTTATAGGTCGATAGTTAACAATCTCAGAACGGTCTCCGCTCTTAAAAAGCGGTTTGATAACACCCATTTTCAATGTGTCAGGAAAGCATCCTGCGTCGAAACATTTGTTCACTAAATAGGCTAAAGGTGTTGATATTTCATGCTTTATCTCCTTCAATGTTTCAGACCTGAGTGTATCCAGAACTTCGGCTTTTCCTGTCTTCAATCTTCCTATGATGTCTTCTATCTCTAATGGGTCAACAGGAACCAAATAAAAAGTGTTACATTGACTGTTACTCGGTTCGATATAATCTGGTGGACAAATGATTTTATCTGCATACATTTTTCCGATATGACTATAATGTTTATTGAACAAATTTACTATTTCCTCTCCATCCTGAATTAGTTTTCCCCCATAATTTATGCTTGTTATTTTAGTTTTAGAGTTTTTTACGCTACCACATAGATTCTTCATGCATTCCCATACTGCCTTTGACTCACACTTACTGGCATTGACTATTTTCTTTAAATATTCTTTCTTGGAATTTTTTATTAAAATTTGAACTCTATTTCGATATTTAGTATATTGTGATCTTAAGATTTCGTCATTAGGATTATTTTTTGACTGCAAGTAGAGTTCATTCTTCCTTGTAATTGCTTTCAATATCGTCGGAGTAATCCATTTTTTACGGGGTATTTCTTCTTTTTTTAGTTTAACAGAGTTAGTGTTGTTCACTATATGATTTTTTAGTGTATCAATGTATGAATCTACCATATTATTAACATCTTTTTTTGAATACATTTCCGACCAGGACTCTCTACATAAATCTTTTCTCAAATTATTAAAATCTATAAATTTCTTTATCCTTGATTCCCTAATTTTATGTGTCTTCACCCTACTACGAGAACTCATGGTCAATATGATAGGAAAATGATCAGTTATCAGATAGTCCAAAACATATCCACTGATACCCTCCAATTGATCTTCTAAGTGATCTATCTTAATGAATATATGGTCTATACAACTTTTTCCCGCAGGTCTTGTGCAACTATTTATTATCGATATGAATCCGAAGCTATATAGGATATTTTTATATTCATCAACGAAGTCATCATTGTCCAGCAAGTTGATATTAATATCTCCTATTAACACGTGTGTTTTAACATGGTGCATATTTTCCAGATACGAATAAAGATCCGAATTGAAGGCATTCACACATGTTCTGGGCGATCTATAAATTGCCGTCAATGTAAGGTCATCATCTCCGCTAGTACTTATTTCTAAGGATCTACTTTCTCCCAGTTTGATTATTTTATAAGTATAGTTGGGTATTCTGAGATATACCAAAACGCCATCATTTTTATTGAACAAACCTTCACTGTATATAGTTTCGTAACCATCAATGTTGAAAATTTCTATACTACTCATCTGGAAAGTTTCCGTTAAGACTATGATATCAAATTTCAATGTAAGCTTTTCCAGTAGAACTAACAGTTCGTCAAAGTTCTTTGCGGTGCTTCTTACATTCATGTGAAAAATTTTTAGCTCACCCCTGCTACCATTGTGTTTGAAGGTGTTGATATTTTCAATTATTTTCGTCTCGTATTTTCCCTCCTTATACTCTCGAATAAACGAATTCATAGTTTCATAAATAAACCAACAAAAACAAAATACATTCATCAAATAACAATAATGAAAATAAGAAAAAAAATTTATCGGTACATACAATTATGTTCTAGTTGACCCAGTCCTGAGTTTCATGGCCAATCTTGAATCCTTCTTATTCGATGATTTCTTCTTAGGTGGTTTCTCCGTGTTTTGGATTTTAGGTGTTTTACCAATATTCGTGGCTTTTCCAGATGAGTTGTCCCCCTCCACAAACACTCCCGTAGTTTCCCAATCTGTTTCAATATCCTCACTATCTTCGGCCTTTTCGCTCTTTCCTGGTTTACCGGAAACTGAAGGGGTAGGTGGTGCACTATGGGGTTTCTGTTCTTGACTGCTATTGAGCAGGTCTTCGATAGTATATTCCCTGTTGCCCACCAATAGACGATTTCCTCTTATAAAAGATTTGACAGATGTGTCCTTTCTTGCTCGAAGAAGATTTGCCTTCAACACCCGGTACTCGCTTCGCTGAGTCTCAGTCAAATCGTTGGCAATACTAATATTAGTTCCCCTCAACTGTTTCACCTTGGAAAAAATATCTTTTTTATTCAGATATGAAACCAACTCTACTTTTATGGGGGAAGTTTCTGTCCTCCCTAGCCTATAACAGTCATTTATATCTCTCCTATATAAATCAATTCCTAATAACCTACGCAGTTCGCCACAGATCCAATCCGGTGTAGTTGTAGTTAACGGTTCGTCCAATCCAAATATTACTATATTATTTCTTCTACTTCTTCTATCTATGTCTTCAATGCTTTTCTTCAGGATGTTATTTTCTCTTTCCAAATTATCAAGTCTTTTCTTTAAAGAGTGAATTTCCAGAACGAGTCTTGTCTCTGCTGCTGCGATAGAGCTCTTCACGTCCTCTCTACTTCTGATTATTTCCTCGTACAAGCGTTTAGGACTGAAATCGTGCGTGGCATCATCTTTAGTTCTTTCCAGCGACATCACAATTGAATTTGATAGTGTGTACTCTCCTTTATAAAATAACCACCGTAGATGATGTATAGAGGTTATGTTTACTCAATGAAGTCGCCGGAAAAATCACAACAAATTTGTGCTTTGATGCCTGATGTGTTAATTCAGTATTCAGATTAATCATCAACTAGAGTTTCGCTATTGTACACCGTCAATAACAATCCGACACTATTCTATCCCAATTTATTGAACACTTTGCCGAACAGAATTCGTCGATGTTTACTCTCACAGGTGTCACGACAATGAATATAAGTGTTCGGAATATTTTGAAAATGAATGGTTACCGATGTTTTAAGGTTCAAACAAACCAAGAAATTTTTCCAGGAGACAATATCAAGCAAATAATGACACAAATTTCCTCTATGAAAATGAATACTTGGGTTTTTTCGCCATAACTGGCTTGAAAATAAAATAAATTCTACGAAAATAAGATTAGTCGTAAACAAAAACTAATTCTAAAAAATGCGAAATCGAAGGTCGACAAATTAAAATTAAATGTTTAAATAATCCACCTTGTTGAGCCAAAAAGTAGCCAAATCTATCATTAAGAGATAATTTCATAGCTCTGAGCAGATTCGTCATAGTTGCTATTTTGGCAAAAAGTTCGATTATTTTGAACCTTAATTCGTTAACATTTGTCGCTCTATCGTTTTCATGACCATAAACCAAGTTTTTCAGATATCCAAAAGACAAAAATGAATTTATCGGAGATAAATCTGGTGATGTGGGGGGCCATTTGATTGTGACATTTGTAGAAATGACAGTCCGAAAAAGTTGTCCTGACTAGTCACTAGTGTGAATACTCTTGCGTTGTGACTTGAACATCCATCCTGTTGAAACCAGACATCATCTAAATCAATTGGTAGCTGTCGAACTGTCGGAATAATTTGATTCTCTAAAGGCTCCAGATATTTGGCAGCGTTTATGTTACCATCAATAAAAAATGGTGTTATTCCCCAGTATTTCTTTCCATACATTAAGTTTTTGGGGATAATGGGTACTCACAGCATTTATATTTATTCTTCCTAGACCAATATCTTACTACTGATGGGTTATGTTTTCTATTCAAGGAAAATGATTACTCATTAGTGAATAAGATATTATTAAGGAATGAACTATTTTTATTTACTTTTTCAATCATAGTTTCACAAAATTCCATTCCTTTGATATGGTCTTCCGGAAAAATTTCTTGGTTTGTTTGAACCTTATAACCATTCCTTTTCAAAATATTCCGAAGATTTTTATCGCTCATATGAACTAGTTCAGCAATTTCTGACGGATTCCACGTTTGAAGTGCGAATGATTCGGAGGTGCTGAAATCAGACTGCAGAGCCTTTCGATTGAAGTATCCCCACTTCACAATGCCATTGAGAGAGAACATTCGTTTATTCGTCATCGCATCGCATCTGCTTCACTGGGCCCTAGTGATTAACATTGAATTTCGTATCTTTCAGGCTGTCTTTTCCATACCTGTATGTGTTGGGCTTATTTTGAGATTTAGCTAGATAGAGTAATGGGGAGTATCGTTCTGTATGGAGGGCACTACACCGAATTCTTGCATAGGGTTCAGGAACAGTTTTAAGCTATATTATAACAAGAGCAGGTATAGAGGGCTCCACACACAACGACCATTTCTATTCGAACTATTTCATGTATCAGTGTATTCCTACAATTTGTTTTATTCATGTCTCCATTTGTCAGGATTCAGTCACTAAGCCATAAACACAACATGAGTAAGTATTAGGTTATAGGAGTCTATATCAGAATTGTTTTGGACCAGTAAAAGATCAGTAGAACATTTTGGGCGGGAGTAATACAATACTCAAGTTAAAACAAAGTAGAAATTACTGTGTTTTACTACCAAAAATATATATTACACATTTTCTTGTGACTGGAGTTTCGGGAAATGAACTATCCCATCATCAGACAACTGAAGACCTAAGAGTGGTACAGTGGTATTTAAATAAAAGTGATAAATATTTTGAATATTTCAACAGATTCTCCGTAATACCTAATAGTCCTACAGAGGTTTACAATCGGAACGTGATAAAAAACCGGGTTAAAAAGCCTTCTAACAGATATCGGAATGTCGACAAAGAAGGTTGTTAAACGGATGGTACCCATTTAAATATCTCAAATAATTTTTGGGATTACATAGATCCGTAGTCATTCATTATTTTTACATTATTTTGTTGTATATCTCAAATATTTGGATTAAGAAAGCTCCATACAGTCATTCTTTATTTTTTTCACATTATTTTTATTGTGAACGAATTTGAAAATTTCAATAATCAAGTTTCTTTTCCTTTGAATCTACATGTAAAATTTTTTTTCTTAAGATTTTCTTTTGTCGAAAGGAATTACTGTTTTCTAAAGAATGAGTGGCAAAAGTTGAATTTTTGTTTACTTTTCATTAAATTCATTTTATGTTCGTTGAAAAAGGTTTTAAACAGATGTTACTTTTTAAATATCTCAAATATTTTCGATTTACATAGCTCCGTCCAGTCATTCATTATTTTTACATTATTGTTATTGTTAAGGCGCAAATCTCATGCGCAAAATGTTTGCGCATGTTCATTTTATAGTTCCAATATTGTTGTATGAAGCATAATCTTTACACCGTGATTGCGCCTAATTTCTCTATGAAATAAGAACAACCATAGAAACCATAGACAAAATTTCGTCTAACTGTTAATGTACCAAGTCGAAAACAAGCAGTGATCCTATTCGAGAAGAGATCTGAAGACAACCAGTCACCGGCAGCAGCATTCCCAAAACGGTTCCACGACAGCAGTGGCTCCACCACAGACAAAAGAAGTTCAGTAAGCTAATTTTGTATACATTAACATTTGACACATGTTTTATACTTCAATATATTTTCTATACTTGTAGTATTCCTTCAATCCCTGACACCAGGTTAAACATTTAATACAGTCCACTTATCTCTCATCTACTTTGTTGCTCTATATTATTAGTTATATCTAATAATAATTCCAACATCAGTTCTAAACACACACCACTTATATTGAGTATATCTTAGGGAATCAAATCCTACGTTGATTCTGAAATACGAAGGCTATTTTGATATACTGCCAATATTTCTACCAGCGACAAATCTTAGGCAATTTCGATTACACAGAAATTCCATTTGCAAAAAACTCATTGCAAATTTACATTGGTCACTTCGGGCCTGATAGACATTCATGGTACAATTACCCCGGATATTTCTTCATCCATCTTATTATTGTCATAATTCATACATTTTTAACGAAAAACTGACTTCCTTCTTGGCATCGTGCAATGATCCATACCCATCAAATTGAGTTCTTCGAATACTGATACACGTCATCAACCGCAAGCAGACGTCATCAGATACCAGGCCTACGAAGAAGCAATTACATCCACCCGAAAGCAGTTCGAGTTACACAAAGAAGCAGGCCTATCAAGAAGCAATTACATACAGCCGAAGTGCAAAATTTCTCTTGAAAACGTGGCATTTTGGAAGTTATTTCTACCTGTGAAGGATTACCACTCAAGCAGGTAAAGGTCATACCAAAACTATCCCTTATATTATTAAAATTCTGTTCTCATTAGTGATTCACGCTTCTCAGAATTAAGCGTCACCAATCTCAACTCGAAATGAATACTGATACCAGAATTCATTTTTTAAACGCCCGACGCGGGCAATGTAAACGCGTTCTAACATTATGCGAAGGTTTTCTGAAATGCTTCGACATAGGAAAGGATTCGCTAGTTACCCTAGATCATCGAATGCAGCGCGTAGATGATGTATATACGACATTTCTGGAAATAGAAAACGAGTTACAGAGTTTAACTCTGGTCGCGGATGCAGAATTCGGTCTTGAGTTTGAAGAAAAATATTTTGAGCTCACAGAAATCGCCCAAAAACTGCGAGAGTCAGCACCGAAAATAGACAAGAAAAGGGTAGAACAAATACATCGCGCCCGAATTGAGTAGTTCAGGTCAGTTACACGTTAGAGGATAACTCAAGAGTACGAAATGAAAACATTCCGAAAAACATTTCGAACAATCAGAAATTAAGCCCGAACCCAAAAGTATTCGCGGCTGCAACAATTAAACAAAATTGCATCCACTGCAAAAAGGATCACTCCGTATCAACATGCGTGAAATTCTTATCAATGTTGCCTAGTGAACGTACTAGGTGTATCACAAACTTCTCCGCCTGTTTTAATTGTCAAGGATAAAATCACGGCATTAAAGACTGTACATCGGGAAGCTGTAGAAAATGCGATCAAAAGCATCACACCTTGTTACACCCCGACATTCACAAATTATTGCCTCTAGGAGCGAGGTATTTAGGAACCCACTTCCTCAATAATTATAACACACACGAAATCAGAGATTCGCGTTCAGCGGCTTTGAAATTGAAAAATTATCGCGAAATGAACCACATCTTTCACTGTGGTAAAAATGGAAACACCTTCGAGGCTCTTAATCCCTCTCATCACGCTGTAGTGAACACAGACAGTACCACGACCAAAGTACGCGTCGTATTTGACTGTCCCCCGCAATCAACAACGGGTGTATCTCTCAATGATACACCTATAATCAGCTCTATCGTCCAGGACGATTCATTTGCTACAAATGTTTCGCCGCCGGTCGCTTCAACAGGCGATATAGAAAAATATCGTCAAACATTAGTGCATCCTGAAGATGCTACAGATCAAAAGGTTCTAAGTTCAGCTTACCAACACAAATTGAAACAAGAATATGCCTTGAACACGGTCACACCCGGAACATCAAGTGCGTCATTGTTGGTTACCCGCTCTCCTGATCAGCTCGCCGAACATACCTCGATATCAGAGCGCGATTTCTGCGTCTACGAACTCACTACTGGTGCAAATTCTTACCAGGATATTATAAAACCCCGCTATCATCTTCTTGGAAACCCAGAAATTGATAGTAATTACTTACGTAAGTGGGCTTCCAACGCTCCAAATGTCATCGGGTCCTATCCTGCTAATCCAAATAGTACACAAATGTCGCTCAATTTCGATGCTTCCGTCAAAACTCTAGGTATTCACTGGAACGACACCAAGGATTTCTTATATTATTCAGTAAACATTGACCTTTGTGACAAGCGTATCATCAAACGTTCAACTCTCTTACAAATCTCTAAATTATTCGACCCTTTAGGATTACTGGGACCAGTCATTGCTCATGCCAAAATTATCAAGCAGCAATTATGGCGGGCTAAAATAACTTGGGAGGAATCCATTCCTCAAGATATATACACAATTTGGACAGCTTTTAAACAACAACTCCCATCGTTGAACAACGTCCGTTTCAGCCGCTGTCTAATTGCCTGTTCGTCCGTAAATCTTCAACTTCACGGCTTCTCAGACGCCAACGAAAAGGCTTACGGAGCATGCATCTATCTTCGCGCTGTCGACAATAAAGGAAATATCGACGTCAATTTGATATGCTTCAAATCAAGAGTGGCACCACTGAAATCTCAGACGCTACCCAGGTTAGAACTATGCGCTGCTCTACTACTCTATCGTCTGTACACTAATACACGACAAGCTTTGAATCTAGACCTTCAGGACATTCATCTATGGTCCGACTCGACTAAAGTCCTTCATTGGATGAATACGCAACCTCACCTTCTTAAAACCTTTGGCGCTAATAGAGTCGCCGAAGTTCAGACTCTTACCGACAAGGACCATTGGCATCATGTTCCATCTCCAGATAACCCAGCGGATCTTCTGTCCCGCGGCCTCTTTCCTTCTGAGGTATTAAAATCCAACATCTGGAGGAGTGGTACACAATGACTAACACGCCACGAAGCATCTTGGCCCTTACAAAACTATTTGCTACATAAAATGCCCGAAACGAAATCGATGGTTTCCTGGATTTGTGCTCAAACTTTAGTTGTCGATTTTGATTTGCCCCAAAAGTATAGCCCATTTGATAAATGGAAACGTATCGTGACGTACATACGTCGATTCAGGCATAACTGTAAGCGGACAAATGCTCGACTGATTGGCTCCTTAAGCAAATCTGAAATAGACGCTGCCTTTACAATCATTATTAAAATTGTTCAACATGATGCATTTCCTCGAGAAATAAAGGCTCTACAAAATCACCACCAAGCTTCTCTAAACGGAAAATTCTCCAATTTGAGTCCTATCGATGAAGAAGGAATACTTCGGGTTGGCGGAAGATTGAAAAATTCTAAACTTCCACGGCATCAAATTTACCCCATCTTACTCCCATCCAAGCATCAAATAATCAAGAATCTAATTCGTACGGAACATATGCTCTGGAATACGCTACATTCCAGACGGAAATATCACTGGCCTGTCAATGGCAGAAACGCAACCAAGAGCATAATTCACCAGCGTGTACGCATGAAGCAAAGGCTTAAGGAATATGTTAAGTCGCAAATCTCATGCGCAAAGTGTTTGCGCATGTTCATTCTATAGTTCCAATATTGTTGTATGAAGCATAATCTTTACACCGTGGTTGCGCCTAATTTCTCTATGAAAGAAGAACAACCATAGAAACCATAGACGAAATTTCGTGTAAATGTCGATGTAAGAAGTGGAAAACAAGACAGCAATCCCATTCGAGAAGATATCTGAAGACAACCAGACACCAACAGCAGCATCCTAAGGCAGCGGTGGCTCCAGCACAGACAGAAGAAGCTCAGCAAGATAAATTTGTATACATTAACATTTATGACACATGTTTCATACTTCAATATATTTTCTATACTTGTAGTATTCCTTTAATCCCTGAAACCAGGTTTAACATTTAATGCAATCATTTAATTCAATTCATTTGATTCATTATTTTAATACAGTCCACTTATCTACCATCTAGTTCGTTGCTCTATATTATTAGTTATATCTAATAATAAATACAACATCAATTCCAAACACACACCATTTATATTGAGTATATCTTAGAGAATCAAATACTACGTTGATTCTGAAATACGAAGGCTATTTTGATATACTGCCAATATTTCTACCAGCGACAATTTTCAGGCACTTTCGATTACACAGAAATTCCATTTGCAATAAACTCATTGCAAATTTCCAGAATATTTATCTTTATTTCTCACGACCAGCACTCAACCCTTTTTGAATGTCCGCGTCAGGTACTGCGTACCATTGTTTATTAAGAAGGAGCGTTTCAGAAACCGCAAAAAACTCAAGATTTTTGTTGCAATAAATGTTTGCACGGTCACTAGGGCTCTTCATCTCGAATTGGTTAGAGACTTTAGTTCTGAGGCTTTCATAGCTAGCCTCAAGGGATTTTTCTCGCAAAGACATATCACTTTTCACTTCATACCGTCAAAATCACCACATGTTGGTGGCCTTTGGAACGCTACTATCAAATCTTTTAAATACCATTTTATTCGTACGGTAGGCGACATATTAAACTCATGTCCCATATCCCCTCTTTCATCAGACCCCCATGACCTTATTCCTTCAACTCCCGATCATTTACTAGTTGGTGGACCATTATCTGCTCAGTTGGATCTCCGAGAAGTACCAAGTTCCCGACTTTCCGCCTGGCAACATGCCCAACAAATGAAGCAACACTTTTGGACACGATGGCAGAAGGAGTACCTGCACCATTTGATCACCCGAACCAAATGGCAGCTTCCTGAACATAACATAGCAGTGAATAGCCTAGTCTTGATAAAGGAAGATAATCTACCACTTCTCAATTGGTCCCTCGGCAGGGTCACAGAACTCCATCCCGGAGAAGAAGGAATCGTTCGAGTCGCATCCGTGAAGACCTTACATGCTGAATGTAAGCGAAGTGTCAAGAAGTTATTTCCCCATCCATCAGTGATGAAACCCGGATTCAGGACCATTGATCAAGCCCATGCGCTAGACAAGTTTCTGCATACAACTGCGTGAACTTGTAACTTTATTTTACCTCTTTGCTTATTATCAATATCTCCCTAGTCGTATATCATAATTTGTCATATTTGTTTGTATTGAAATTGATATTTCAACGCCGGGGAATATGTTAAGGCGCAAATCTCATGCGCAAAGTGTTTGCGCATGTTCATTTTATAGTTCCAATATTGTTGTATGAAGCATAATCTTTACACCGTGATTGCGCCTAATTTCTCTATGAAATAAGAACAACCATAGAAACCATAGACAAAATTTCGTGTAACTGTTAATGTACCAAGTCGAAAACAAGCAGTGATCCTATTCGAGAAGAGATCTGAAGACAACCAGTCACCGGCAGCAGCATTCCCAAAACGGTTCCACGACAGCAGTGGCTCCACCACAGACAGAAGAAGTTCAGTAAGCTAATTTTGTATACATTAACATTTGACACATGTTTTATACTTCAATATATTTTCTATACTTGTAGTATTACTTCAATCCCTGACACCAGGTTAAACATTTAATACAGTCCACTTATCTCTCATCTACTTTGTTGCTCTATATTATTAGTTATATCTAATAATAATTCCAACATCAGTTCTAAACACACACCACTTATATTGAGTATATCTTAGGGAATCAAATCCTACGTTGATTCTGAAATACGAAGGCTATTTTGATATACTGCCAATATTTCTACCAGCGACAAATCTTAGGCAATTTCGATTACACAGAAATTCCATTTGCAATAAACTCATTGCAAATTTATAGTTATTGTGAACTAATTTGAAAATTTCAACAGATTCTAGATAATAAAGTTTCTTCCCTTTCGATTCTACATGTAAAATTTTAAGATTATCTATTGTGGGAAAGGAATGACCGTTTTCTAGACAATGAGTGGCAAAAGTAGAATTTTGCTTATTTTTCCTGAAACTCATTTTATGTTCGTTGAACCTCGTCTTGAAGGAACGTCCTGTTTGTCCTATATATTTATTACTGCAAGTAGAACAAGATAACTCATAAACTCCTGATTTGTGTATGTTTGGAGTAGGGTCCTTTGCGTTAAATAATACCGATGATAATTTCTTTTGCGTTTTGAAGGCAATATTGACATCTGATTTTGAAAAACTATTGGCCTCTTTTTGACTTATGCTACCAAAGTACAACAGAGAAATGAATTTTTTATTTTCTTCGGTTTTTATGATGGGATAAATTTGGCTCATAGCTATTTTAGATAGTTTCTTTTGAATTAGATTATCTATTATATTGGGGTTATGAGATAAGCAAAGCCCTGGAACTCAAACAATACTGCACATCTGCTTTTTTGGATGTAAGCCAGGCCTTTGATAAAGTCTGGCATTCTGAACTATTGTATAAAATAAAGAAATGTCTGCCATTATACTGCTACAAGCTGATGAGATCTTATCTTACTGGAAGGAGATTCAGAGTATGGGTGAATGATAAAGTGTCTGATTTTTATTCAGTCCGGTATTCCCCAAGGAAGTGTTATGGGACCGTTTTTGTATATACTGTATATGGCAGATATGCCCACAAATGCGAATACGATAATGGGAACTTTTGCAGATGATGCTGCAATTCTTGCAAGCCATGAAGATCCCAAAGAGGCATCTAATAGATTGCAAATTCATCTTGATGAAATGAAAGAATGGCTGCATAAGTGGAAGATAAAAGTTAATGAAACCAAGTCAGTTCAAGTGAATTATACCCTTCGAAGAGACCAGTGTCCACTCATCTTTATAAACAATATAAAAATACCAAATTCACCAACTGTTAAATATTTGGGAGTGCATTTAGATAGCAGATTAACCTGGAAGGAGCATATTATTAAAAAAAGGAAGCAAATAGACCTTAGAACTAAAGAACTGAATTGGCTTATAGGTAGAAAATCGAAACTTTCATTACAAAACAAGCTGCTGATATATAAAACGGTCATAAAGCCCATATGGACATATGGAATTGAACTTTGGGGATGTACAAGTAAGTCCAATGTAACTCTAGTCCAGAGAAGCCAATCGAAAATACTGAGATTGCTAACAAATGCTCCATGGTATGTATTAAATCAAACCCTGCATGAAAATTTGAAAATACCTTATGTGAAGGATGTCATGAAGGAACAGAGCCAAAAACATCACACTAAGTTAGATGGTCATATATAAACGACTTACTACAACCGTTGCTTCAACCTCAAGACATGAGAAGACTCAAAAGGACCTGGCCAGCTGATATGAAGTAGATTTAAAATGGTCTTTTCACTGGAGAAGACCATATCAAATCATGAGAGCTCAAAGCTCTTTCGACAGCAAATTAGCTCATAGAATTGTTGTATTCTGATTGCTAATGAATAAATGATAAAAAAATATATATATTGGGGTTGAAACCGTTGTTCGCGGCTATTGATTGTATAGTTTGGACTTCAGCTTCGCGGTCATTTTTTGATAAGGGTAATGCGAAGGCTCTATGGATCATCGATTGATACGCTGACATTTTTTATGAATATGGGTGATTGGAATCAAAAGGAATACATATATCAGTGGATGTGGGTTTTCTGAACACGTTGAAATCTATTTTTCTATTTGAGTGTAATATCGAGAGGTCTAAAAATGTAATACTGTTCTTAGATTCTTTTTCTAATTTGAATTTAAATTTTGGGTGAATATTATTCAAGAAATTAAAAAATTGTCTGGATGTTCCGGATATACACGTAAGAATATCGTCTACGTGTCTGTACCAGAAATGAACATTTACAGGTAGTTTCGAATTGAAGATTTTATTTTCTATTTCTGACATGAATATGTCTGCAAGGAGTGGACTCAGTGGTGAGCCCATAGCTAGGCCGTTTGATTGTTCGTATATTTTATTATTAAATTGAAAATAGTTTTTGTGCAGGCATTGTTCTAAAAGGGCAGTTGTCTGATGATGGGATAGTTCATTTCCCGAAACTCGAGTCACAAGAAAATGTGTAATATATATTTTTTGGTAGTAAAACATAGTAATTTCTGTTTTAATTATGATCAACTACCAAATAGTAACGGCTGAAACAATTCAGTATCTAATACAATACTCAATAAAATATTCATCTCATATTCAGGGATGTATGTTAAACATCAACAAATATTACAACTCACGGTTTCTTTTTGGACCTTTGGCGAGCTGACTAAGCTCGCATCCACCGAGGATAACCTCTGTCTCCTCTATGTCTAAGTTAAACTGGATCTTACTAAGGTCCAACAAGGTGTCAGAGTAGGAGTCGTGGGAGATAGACCTATTGTGTGACTTCGTTTGGTTCTGTTCCCAAGTGCCCGGAGGCTAGCTTTCTGCTGATTTAACGCTGTATAGTTTACGTTGCACTTTTAGGAGTTCAGATTTAGTGATAATGGCCTTTCCCTGAAAGAAAACTTGGGATGAGTCACTGGTACCATCTGCATCCTAATCGAAACTCACAGAAGTGCTAAGTCCCCCAGAGTAGAAGATTTTCTGGCAATCTTCAGGCTCGTCTGCGTATTGCTCCTCGACCTGCTGAAGAAGGACCTCCATCCCACGGTAGAGACCTTTTTGAGTGATCATCCTTTTTTGATCCTGAAAAAAATACAACATCAACATTGAAACCCTTTTCCGTATCGAAAGAATGTTGAAGGTGGATACGTGATATAGAAATGCAGCTAATTAAAAAAAAAAATTGTAACCACTCACCTGATGGCAGTTCTATCACAGTGTGGTACTTCTTTGGCAGGTTTTTCGGTCCCCCACCGACTTCTATGTATTGGCATTCTTCATTTCTATTATTCGACAGGTGCTTACTTCTAGCTTCTTCTAACGTGATGAGTTTTGTTGGGGTAGATGTAGCCAGAGTCTTCGGCCTGCACTTCCTCGGAGATGATGAAGTTTTAATGTCTAATGTAGGCTCATCTAAATTTAGCAAATGATCACAGAATATTAGTTCTGCGAAACATATAAGAAACTCAGTCACGATGGCCTGAAAGAAGAAATAATAGGTGAAAATATCTCTCTGATAATATGGGGGGAGGGACAGAAAAATTAAAGGAATTAAGCAATGTATGAGAATTAAATAAAATGATAAAGAATATTTCCACGATTCATTAATTAACAACAATTTTTTTTGCCAACATTTCTTCAAGTTTACATTTTGAACTCAATTAAATCAATATATAAGCAGTACAGGCTTTCCAGAACCTACTACAACAGAGATAGATCTAGCACAAAGATGAAGTAGAGATTTTTCTCCATCAAAATTCAGTAGATACTTTTCTCATAAGTGAAACTTACTTCACAGAGTAATCAAAAAGATACTATAAGTCATATCGAATTACCGAGGTATGAAAGAGAATATTTGCAGGCATTTACAAGGGATAAATGAATATTCTTGAAGTTGTTATTCAGTCATAAGTCAATACCTAGCTAATGTATTAAAGGTTAGGTTTTTTGGATGAATTATTACTGATAAAGATACTTTACAAAAATATCTTCATTTAGATAGGATCTTGAGTTCCTTACCTGCAACCCTATTGCCTGCAGTGCTATTACTCCTCCGTCTTCCAGCTCAGCACACCTTAACAAGTTGGGTGCCCACACTATAGCCAAGTTTCTTGATGTCATGTCCGTACTCGGACTATGCTTCGCCACCCTGGCCAGGTGCCTCATCAGATACTCCAGCGTCCTGTAGTGGGGAGGCGGTAGCTTTTGCACCGCCTCCCTCACCTTCAGCAGTCTTTCATGATCTCCTTCAGTTCCCTTCAAGGCAGTGTGCTGGACGGCGTTCACGAAGCTCTCATATAGCTGGTAGGTACACAGTGGGTTCGGCAATTCCCTAGAAATGCAAATTCCAGTAGTTCAAAAGTTGTTTGCCATTTTAGATCAAATTAAGGGTCAGTTGGTGCTTTATTCGGAAAATCAACTAATGCGACTACTCAAGATACTGAATTGTTTCAGCCGTTACTATTTGGTAGTTGATCATAATTAAAACAAATTGTAGAAATTACTATGTTTTACTACCAATAAAAATATATATTACACATTTTCTTGTGACTCGAGTTTCGGGAAATGAACTATCCCATCATCAGACAACTGAAGACCTAACAGTGGTACAGAGGTATTTAAACAAAACTGAAAAATATTTTGAATATTTCAATAGATTCTAGATAACACCTAATAGTGGTACAGAGGTTTACAAGCGGAACGTGATAAAAAACCGGGTTAAAAAAGAGAGGCCTTCTAACAGATATCGGAATGTCAGCAATCGACAAAGAAGGTTATTAAACAGATGGTACCCATTTAAATATCTCAAATAATTTTTGGGGTTACATAGCTCCGTACAGTCATTCATTATTTTTACATTATTTTGTTGTATATCTCAAATATTTGGATTTACATAGCTCCATTCATTCATTATTTTTTTAATTATTTTTATTGTGAACGAATTTGAAAATTTCAATAATCAAGTTTCTTTTTTTTTGAATCTACATGTAAAATTTTCTTAAGATTTTCTTTTGTCGAAAAGAATTACTGTTTTCTAAAGAATGATTGGCAAAAGTTGAATTCTTGTTTTCTTTTCATTAAATTCATTTTATGTTCGTTGAAAAAGGTTTTAAACAGATGTTACTTTTTAAATATCTCAAATATTTTCGATTTACAAAGCTCCGTACAGTCATTCATTATTTTTACATTATTGTTATTGTGAACTCATTTTAAAATTTCAACAGATTCTAAATAATCGAGTGTTTTACCGTTTGATTCTACATGTAAAATTTTAAGATTATCTATTGTGGGAAAGGAATGACCGTTTTCTAGACAATGAGTGGCAAAAGTAGAATTTTGTTTATTTTTTATGAAACTCATTTTATGTTCGTTGAACCTCGTCTTGAAGGAACGTCCTATTTGTCCTATATATTTATTACTGCATGTAGAACAAGATAACTCATAAACTCGTGATTTGTGTATGTTTGGAGTAGGGTCCTTTGCATTAAATAATACCGATGATAACTTGTTTTGCGTTTTGAAGGCAATATTGACATCTGATTTTGAAAAACTATTGGCCACTTTTTGACTTAAGCTACCAAAGTACGATAGAGAAATGAATTTTTTATTTTCTTCAGTTTTTATGATGGGATAAATTTGGCTCATAGCTATTTTAGATAGTTTCTGTCGAATTAGATTATCTATTATATTAGGGTTGAAACCGTTGTTCGCGGCAATTGATTTTATAGTTTGGACTTCAGCTTCGCGATCATTTTTTGATAAGGGTAATGCGAAGGCTCTATGGATCATCGATTGATACGCTGACATTTTTTGTGAATATGGGTGATTGGAATCAATAGGAATACATATATCAGTGGATGCGGATTTTCTGAACACGTTGAATTCTATTTTTCTATTTGAGTGTGATATCGAAAATTCAAACTTTTGCCACTCATTGTTTAGAAAACAGTAATTCCTTTCGACAAAAGAAAATCTTAAGAAAATTTTACATGTAGATTCAAAGGAAAGAAACTTTATTATTGAAATTTTCAGATTCGTTCACAATAAAAATAATTTAAAAAAATAATGAATGACTGTATGGAGCTATTTAAAACCAAATATTTGAGATATACAACAAAATAATGTAAAAATAATGAATGACTGTACGGAGCTATGTAACCCCAAAAATTATTTGAGATATTTAAATGGGTACCATCTGTTTAACAACCTTCTTTGTCGATTGCCGACATTCCGATATCTGTTAGAAGGCCTTTCTTTTTTAACCCAGTTTTTTATCATGTTCCGCTTGTAAACCTCTGTACCACTATTAGGTATTATCTAGAATCTATTGAAATAATCAAAATATTTATCAGTTTTGTTTAAATATCTCTGTACCACTGTTAGGTCTTCAGTTGTCTGATGATGGAATAGTTCATTTCCCGAAACTCGAGTCACAAGAAAATGTGTAATATATATTTTTATTGGTAGTAAAACATAGGGACTACTAATTGAATGACAGTTGTGTGCATATTTATCTGAGATGTCTTAAAAAGTTCTTGTAAAAAAGGCTTACTTTAGTTATGATAATGGTATTTTTCTTTAAATTTCTTTAATTTCCCTGAATTTATTCACTGTTCTTGTTACTTAGGTTTATTTTGCATTTCTTTAGAATAGATATTAAACTGTCTCGTTCTATGCATATATATCTTTATCAGTTTCAGTTCTATGGATCCTAGCTGGACTTCAAGAGATTCAAAACTTGTATTAAGCGAAAACTACACATATTCATGTCCACTTACCTAAAATACATTTTGAGGAGTGAAGCTACAGAATGAATATCCTGCATTATCTCTTCCGCGTAAAAATTTGGTATTTGGTCTTCATCAAATGCGTTCCTCAGCTTTTGTATATTGGAGGTGATACCAGATAATCTAAAAAGACAACAATACTGTTACACATCGATTCCAAGAGTTTAGCTAATGTGCTTTGTGTAAAGTGTTCAAGGACGGAGGACAAAATTTTTACTGACCTATAAACTCCCTCCACTATGCCGTTCTTCTCGATGAACTCGGTACAACACTTCAGTACCATCGGTATTTCCTGTCTCGAATTCAGGAGGTGTTCCCCAAGGTCGCAGGTGAAGACCCGCTCCTTCAGGATTCCCCTCTGTTTCAGTTGTCTCCTGGATGGCCTGTTTAGCATAAAGCTCCTGAAGAAAGTAATCAACTTTCCTTGCTTGTGAAGAACGGGTTTGATAGAGGAGATCTCCAATGTCCTGTGAAAGAAAGAAAATGAGAAAATGAGCGATACAAATCGATCATTATGAGAGAAATGACCAGAATATGGAAAAATGTAACACAAAGTCATTTTGTTCTATAATTATGTCCCATAACACACAGAAAAATGGGTCAAAAAGAGGATGGAGGAGTTCAGCTGGGAAATACTAGCGCAGGCGGCTTACCAAACATGGCGTCATCCAAATATAAACTTTAACTGAACAACGCTTCAATTTGTATGAAAATTTATAAAAATGGCTCGATGACTGGTTCGCTCTTCAAAAGAAGAACTGTACTTTTTGGCATGGCATTCATAAACTGCCGTAGAGGTGGTAAAAATGTATAAATAGCAATGGAGATTATTTGGAATAAAATATTTTTCATTGATTTCAAACAGACATGTAATTTTTACAAAATTTCGGGTTTCATACTTCTTCATCTGGTAGTATGGAGCTGCTGATGGATGTCTTCGAGGCAGACAAAAATGTAGGTGATAATGGTATAAATTTTAGTACTTACCCAACAACAGGAGGCGGAAGTGGCATATTTCTCGGCACCTTGTCCCCTATGATTTGCACGCAGTGCTGAGGGAAGAAGCCCACCTGGAAACCTCTCTTTCCCCTCCACCACATTGATTCTCCTAGACTTGCCATATCGATGATGGATATTATGTCACCCACCTCTAAATCAATTTCGTCCCGCGCCTGTAACAAAAAGTGTAAAAAAATAATTTGAAAGGAAAATGTCACGGATTGAAGGTCACGTAAAAGGTGGATATCAACTGACTCTGACAGGAAAGAATAAGTAGGCTCATCTTAGAGCAGAAAATTCTCTTTAAGGTGTTGAAAGTTTCTTTTAACAGAAGGTATTGATTGAATTGACACCTGCTGTTTATCCAAGCCACATGCTCGCTGACGTCTCCAAAATCAATAGAACCGGACTTAAATTGCTGGGAATCGCATCAAAGGGCTTCCTGCTCTGTTCCCTTGAACATTTGTTAGGGGCGATTTTTATTGAAATGGTTTATTTTAATGAGTGCTACCGTATAGTAGAAAAAAGTCTCAATTTTGAAAACACTATGTATAAGCAGGTCCAATAGAAAGATCAGAGAGGAATAAACAAAAATGATAAAGGACTCACTGCCTTTATGAAGACATATTACAATGTTTCAAAGACGCAATTTTTGCAGGAAGTGATATAAGGTAGTAAAATTTGCATTCTTACAGATAGTAAACTGATTTCTGTCTGCATAAGTGCTCACCAAGGCACTTGGTGAGCACTTATGCTTTCCTCAGCAGGAAAGCAAGCTAAGGAGCATACTACGCCTTTCTTTTCTAAAAGAACTTGTTGTATCTTTGCCAAAGCTTCAAACGGGATTGGTCACTAGTCATTGTGAGATATAGAGATTGGTAAAGAAATACTGATACCTCTGGTAATACATTTATGTCTCCTAATACATATACTATTTTGATAAGGAGTTTTATAAAATCCTACAATGAAGAATGAATTAAACAAACAATAAAGAATATTTCCCCAATTCAATTAAATTAATGAAGAGTTGAGGTTAATGGTGGATGAAATATACAAAGCGGGTTGTATAATAGAAATTGAATTGATATTTGGAATTAATCTAATAGATACTGTCTGTGGATTATTAAGATCTCATTTGGTCAATGCAAAGCATTAACACAAATGAGTCTTGCTCTTCTGCACTTGCATCTCCAAAAGATATATTTCAAAATGATGAACAACTCAACTCTGTTTTATTCGTGCTAAAAATATTAAAGTAGGCTGTGAGTAACTGAAGGTTCATGATAAATTAATTTATTGATCCTAGATAGAAACAACATTTACCTGTGAAACGTATCGTCTAACGCTGTAAGCTGCTGCAACAGCAGGAGTGTTGATAGACAGACTTTCCTCGCTGGATATCAACAGTCTGTGCCCCCTGTTATCCATCTGAAACCAGTTTAAAACTGGTCCGCAGTTGATGGAACTGTCCGCTATTTCGCTGAACCTCCTCAGGTAACCCATCAGTATTGTCTAAAAAAATTAATGAAAAATTTCGAATTGAATACAAAACAAAATATTCAAGATAGAAGCAGAACTTTTTTCTTTTTAATATACAACTTATAGCAGTTATGAAAATATGAATAAAATCAAGATGAATTTCCGTCAAGTAAAGACCAAAACAATCATAGATAAAGCAGTTATGTTTAAATCCATCATTGTAACATACACTTCAGTTTTGTTTCCATGAACTTGATTTGTGGTAACTTTTGACACTAAATCAAAAAAGAAATCCAAAACTGTAATATCCATTTCTGAAGATTACAGAAACACCAAAATTTGATTTCAAGAACTTCATAGTGGGCTTCCACCATTTCGTTAAAAAACAATGTCTTGGATTGATACTGCCTTGTCCAAAATAGGAAATAATGAGCTTTTAATTAGGGTCTTGTCATTATTTCTTATCTTTTCTTTTGAATATTTCTATTCTCTTCAGGGAGAATATTACATATATATTATTTCATGGAGCTCTTATGAGTTTTAAATTTCTGCACTTAACAGAAAAACAAAATGAACATTAAGTTAAACTTTTACATTAGACAGGTTCACGGAATCAAGTAGAGTTCATGAAAATTACTGATATGCTAAGATTGTAACATATTCACTTTTTTGTATTGAATCAGAGAATATTCAAGATGGCACTGCATACTACAGTTATGGCCAAGCTATTTTGAGTACCTGAAGAATCTGAGGATGCCTGAAGCTCGCGATATTATGGATAGGCATGTTAAAATTAAGAAAAACAAATCGAGAAAAGAACTGACGTGAAGTCGACGAGATTTGGCGCGCTTATTCAATAGTCCCCTGAAAATTTTAAATTTGTAAATAACTGTTCTTCTCCTTTCAATCTGCATCGTTACATAATGCCAAGAAGGAGTGGAAAAAGAATTTATATAGTAAACTTCATATTCTTTTCATAATTTCTCCCAAAATCAGAATTTTTCATTTGAATCTTGTAACCATATGATCCTCACGAAATTTTGCCTGAACATATATGTTGTTGTTCTACTGAAATACCTAATTTCACATCGATCATATTTCTAGTTTGGCAAATATTGAGAAAAATGGGAGAAAATTCCAAAGGTGAATAATTGCAGAATCATTGACTTGATTCTGCCCATTGACAAACATTCCTAGGATATTTAGACCCCAAGTGTACCCTGAAAGTTTCAGGACTCTAGCACTTTGTTTGAAAGTTGAATGATTTTTAAGGTAGAGTCCAATGCTTCCCTGGAACAATCACTTACCTCGAGATTGAGCACATCTGGTGAATGCAGAGACAAGTCAGGCAACTCCGAAATTTTCCTGTCGTAGATGCATTGATGTAACTGTGTGTCCAACATTTTAAAATTTTCGAAATTCCTGTGCACAAGCCAGCATTCTTTGCCTGACATCACCTGGATTCTGTACCACTCAGTATCTGTATCATCATTAGCTGAAAGGAGAAAGGCTTAACAAGACTGGAATATTTGAATTATAGATAATAAGACACCTTTTTCTTTAAAGATCAGAATTATTTGAAACTTAGGACACTCTTATTTCTTTAGGGTCAATTCTTTCACTTTTATAGAAACCACTCTAAAACCTTTATTTTTGTCTATGTAATAATATGATATTTACACTCATTACTAAATCCAAACACTTATTAGGTATAAAAATTCCACTAGTAAACACTTAAAAACACAACTAGAAGAAAGAACAAAATTGAAAAAAATAAATTATTAATGTTTTTCTGCAAAATGATCAAAATTTTTATCTATTGCATTGTTCTACATAAGATATTCATTAAAAAATAATTAAAATAGCAGTTACTGATCAATTAGAGAATGAAAATATATCAAAATTCAGTTAGGAAAATCAAGAGCTTTCCAAAATTTCAGTTACCTCTTAACATTATATTAGGATAATTCATTTGTAATCACTAACCAGTCCAGGTCGGTCTGTATTAAAAAGTTAAAGAATATTAAGTTATCCATCATCAAAATCAAAAGAGCGCCCTGAAATAAAATGTTCATAGAAAAAGGAATTATTAAAATAAGTAGCCTTTTGTAGAATTAATATCCAGAATAGAAAAATTCAAGCAGGAAAAGCTGGGATCATACTGATATTGGAACATTTTAGACTAGAATTTATCAGAATTGAAAGAAAACTATGGAAGTACTTGAACTATTTACTACAAATAAGTTTAAGTTAAATAGAAAAAAATATTTTTGTTTTGGTAATAGTGTGACAATTATCACCTGTCACTCATTCTTAATCCAAACGAAGATAACAACGTCAGTAAAATTATTCATCCTTAGTTTTAAAATATAAACACCAATCAATCATGTCTCGATTACTTGGTCACAAGATAATTGATATATCGCTCAAAGTTTTAAAGTTTTTATCTAGTATTGAAACAACACATAACCAGATGAACTAACAATGGTGGAAAACACTACCTTATTAGCAAACTTATCAGCAGTAGTGTGTAGTACTGTTTGTGACAATATTGAAAAAATTGCAGTAGAGAATATAACTGTCAATTAAAATTATTAAATTGTAACTTACTCTTGTTACTATGTTGCGATCTGAGGGACTGATCCATATTCGTGAGAAGCGATATGGTCAATGTTGACAGCTGCACCCTCCCATAGTGAAAATGGGCGCAGTCCTCCAGCTTGGGAAAAAGACACGGCTGCATTGCCTGGAAAAAGAATAGATGAACCAAATTGTACAAATACAACCTACATAGAATCGAAAATTTTATTTCTTCAAAATTTTCAGTACAAGAACAGAGCATTCACTCCTCAGTGAAATTTATTTCTTACATAATGAATATAGTAAAAGTTGTACCTTACCTCCATAAATCAAATATAGAATTAGACAGAAGTCGCCAAATAAACAAAACAAATTCTACAAGTGAGGTTAGGTTCTACATTTATAACTGCAAATTGCATAAACTTATTATGTCATTATGGAGCATAGACAATCGAGCGTAGATCAGAGAATATTCTGACTATTCCATAGAGTAACAAGGAAATATTTATTAGTTTGAGGTCTATTCTGAAAAATAGAGGGAATATCTCTGAGCATATACATATTTTTCTATTGTCTACGTCTTTGATGCAGTTGCACATCTAGAACTATCCACAGTTCTATAAACATAAACTGAAAAAATAACAAATTGTAGAACAACGTGCTATCGTTTTGACCAAACGTCTTTAATTTTTCAATTTTGAGCCGAAAATAATCCAAAAAAATCTAAGTTGGACTCACTGTGAAGAATCCGAGATCGAAAGTACTTCTATCCGAGCGGCCGGTCACTAACTTTTGAGAAGAGAGAGCTAGAACAGTGGAAGAATCAAAATCTCTGCGCGATGCGATGACGAATAAACGACTGTTCTCTCTATGACGAGGGGGGAATGCTTCGATCGAAACGAGGCTCTGCACTCTGCTTTCGGCAATCAGAATCATTCGCACTTCAAACGTGAGATGCGTTAGTCCATATCGGTTGAAAATAAAGTAAATCAAAATGTTTAGTGTAGAAGAAAAAATCCAGATCATAAAATGCTACTTTGGTGGTCAATCAATTCAAGAGACAATGAATTTAATTATTGTTGCCTTTGAAGATAGGCCGATTCCTTCAAGTTCTAAAATAATTAAGAAATTCGAGAAATGTGGTTGCTTACGAACATGCAGGTATTGCAAGATTGATAAATCACCAAAAACCAGTAGTGAAAATCGTCTGCAAAAAGAAGTAGACGGTGTGATGCTGTTGAAACCAGTGCACCTTGTTCGAGTAAACAAATTGCTGAACAAGTCGATATGAGCGAGAGAAATGTTTCGGAATATTTTGAAAAGGAATGGTTACCGATGTTATAAGGTTCAATCAAACCAAGAAATTTTTCCAGAAGATCATATCATACGAATGGAATTTTGTGAAATTATGCAGTGGCGGTTTGTCCTATGAGGCAGTGCCTCACCAAATAAATTCTGGGAATTACTCGTATCAATCATATATTTGCATTAATCCATTTCATCCTCAATTTCATATCATATGGTACGGCACTGGGTCTCTGTTTCATAATATCCATGCTCATTCTAGCCTTTTTATCTAACTTGCTCTTTAACAAGTAAACGGTTCGAAGCATGCCTCACGCGCTTCCTTGTCTAGCGCATTATTCACATCGACGCGACCAAAAATCGTGAATTTTCCTACGCCTTTGAAGGCGGCTTCTAAAGATGGAAGGGCGAACTGCAATTATTCTGCATTATTAGGGTTAAACGGGAAGCGGGAAATCTTGTTAGTTTTCGCTTTGTTTTGTTGTGATTTGGTGGTAGCGTTTGCTGTGTCTCGACTGTTCTGTGCAAGTTTTTCTGTGTGTTCGTGTGAACTTTTTTCAAAAGACTTTTCATATGGTTAATCAACTTAAGTACTACCAGAAGGCGAAATGGATTTAGCAGGACCGAGTGAGTCGTCTCAAATTTCCAAGGTAAATGAAAATATTCGAAATACTTGTGCGTAAATGTTTTAATAAGTCAGCCACATTTTTCGAGTCATTCCTATGAGGATAAATTATGCATAATTGCAGAAGCAAAGCGACCTGTTGCAGATTTAAGTAAATGTCTTGTGACTATGAGTGGGGTCGGAAAATCAAATCGAGGGTTTCAAAATACATGGTATGAAAAGTACGACTGGCTTACTGCCAGTATAACTTTGAATAAATTATTTAGTTGGTCGTCCATTTTATTCGCAGCAACTAATACAAATTCCGGCAGTTTGGTCAAAAAGTGGTTATAGCGATTTGAAAAATTTGTCTCGGGGTCTATTGCTACACAATAAGAGTGCTCAACATATTTCATCGAATTGTAAGCTTACCCTTATGAGGAAACAAAAACAAGATATCGCCACAGCAATAGACAATGGGCAGAAAATTGAAATTCAAAATTTTAGTGCTAGAGTGAAAGAAAATCGACAAATTCTAAAAAGCCTGATAGATGTTACGATGCATCTCTGTATGCAAGAGTTACCTTTTAGGGGGTAACGATGAATCTTTAAATCGCGGGAATTTCAAGGAATGGATTATTCTTATAGTGAATTTGATACTAAGTTAAAAACCTTTTTAGAAAATGATATTAACCGTAGATAAGTTTTTTCTGGCACATCTAAAATCATAACAAATGAATTAATCGATCCGGTTGCTTTTGTTGTGAATAAAAAATTGAGGACGAAATTTCAAAATCTTGGTTTTTTCCTGGCAAGTTGATGAACTTGCCAGATGGAATATCTCTTTTCCAGAACATTTGTTGAGTTATTTATTTCTGTTAACATTTTCTATATTAATAGACCTTGTAACTCGTTCTTTTGTTTGTTACTAGTTCCACTTAGAAAAAAGAATTGGAATGTAAATCATATCGATTATTGTCTTTGAAAATATTGAGGCATGTCAGTTTATCTTCTTCACTATTAAGAAATCTGTAAGGTGAAAATAATTTCATAGACGTATAAAAGGGTGAAATGATGAAAATCCAGTTAGTCCGTATGAAATAATTTATTAAACATTACACAACTCCGAATTTTCTCAAAGCTCAATACAACATTTACATAAGTATAAAATAAATGAATAGAATTCGAAACATAAAAAGATAAAAGAGCTCTTTCTGTATTTTTATTTATGATGAGCATATGTAAATGACCATATTGCATATATGCATCTCCCGTGCATTTGCTATTTTATCTTTCGACTCTTCCTCCTTGAAAGATTCTCCACTTTTCAATTTTATGTTCTTAGAATTTTCAAGTTCTGGGATGCCAATTCAGAACGCAAATATTTTGTGAATTAATTACAGACCTGATTTCACCCAAATACGTTCTGTAATAAACCTTCTCAAATTTACCATATTCCACAAACGTCCTCCAAAGGATGTCCACTTCAAATTGTTCTCTCGTGATTAAACGGTAGTCTTTTATCAGAGATTGTATTCTTCAATATTAGGAGATCTGTTGAAAACTATGTGACTTGCTATTCACTTTGGGAATATACGATTACTCCTCATATATTAGAACTTCATCAGGATGACACTCTTCTAACACAGTGGATTGTTTTTTTTTTATTTACCTTATTTATATTATCTTGATACCCCAAGATCTTCTGGAAGATCTCTCAGAAGCTTTTTCAGCCTGTGCGAGTTGGGAGTTCAGATGTATTCTGAAAGACTGTTGAATCAACATTAGAGGAGGGGTTATGGCTAGTATTTATTTCTGATACTCTAGATGGTATATCTGTTTGGCCACTCTAAGTTGAGTTGTCCTTGTTCGCATCTCAAATCTATCAGAAATATTAGATGAATATTTAGCTATGTCTGCAAATGATGTAGGATCGATCCCTGATGGAATCTAACATCATCTTACAATTCTATGAGTCACTTTAACCATAGACTTATTGATTCGTTGAATTGCGTTGGCCTCTACTAGGTAGAAATGCATTGTAAACTTAATTAAATAGTACACAATATACAAGTGTTCTATAAGCTTTATGGCAAACTCTAGCAGATGATAACTGTGCTAAATGTAAACATTTTTTCCTTATAATATAGGTCCGATTCGTTTTCCTAGATACATGCATTTGAAAATATATATTTTGATGTTTAAATCAACTTGGCCTAACACTTTGAATAAACAATGCACTCTTTCTCAACTCAAGCAGATATTGTGTTTGTATATGGGTACTCTATTGGAAACTCCAGAAAAGCAGCTCGGGAATACCAAAGCAAGAATCCAAATGGATAGCAACCTGCTCACACAGTATTTAGTACTCTAAAACCCTTACAAAAATTATTATTTATTAATGTATTCCTTAGATATTATTCATTTTTATTAATATTAATAATAATTTTTGTACACACACAGATTAAACTGTGCTATCCTCTTTAATTATATTAAAAATATCGAAGAGCTGCACGGTTTTTTTAAAGACAGAAATTTTGAAACTAATCTAGTGAGCTTTTCCCAATACCTTCAGTGATCTATGTGGTTTGCATGAATTTCATAAAGGTCTTTGATAAGATATGTTAGGTGATATTACTTTGGACTCTTGCTGAGATGGGCATATAAGATGATGTGTTCAAGTGGATCTCTTCTTATTATTATTATTAAGTAGAAGATTCTAATTTGTTGTTACAATACAATAAGAACGCTATCAATATGAGATAATTTATTAAACATAACATAACTCTGAATTTTCTCAAAGCTCAATACAATATTTACAGTAAGTATAAAATAAATAAATATAATTCGAACCATAAAAAGATAAAAGTATAAAAACAATAAATAAGTATGAAAACATATACTTGTTATTGTCTATTTTAAGAGATTCCTTTGCATTTCAAATACAATTCTAGAGAGAATTAGGAGTTCAGTGATCAAAATAAAAATATGGTGTCGAACAAATAATCACAATATAAAAAACTTCATGTTGTAAAAAAATTACAGAATTATATTCTCAACTGAAACGAATATACAGAGGAATCAATTACATGTCATGGATAGAAATAAATAAGCATTTAAATTGACATAAAACAGAATTATTCCTCGATACTTACAGATTAATATGTAAAAGTTTGTTTCTGAGAAATTTTTAACTTCCAACATAATTGTTTGAAATCTGTTTAGTTGTCTCTCTGATGGCAAACATAACTTTTTGGGAAGCAAGAAGAAGCAGAAACGTATCTGAATTTAATCAATAAGTATCTCAATATGAATTGCCATCCTTTTAAACAAGGTAGCAATTAGAATCATTGGTAAAAAATTTAAAATGCAAATGAGCACATATTTACTGAAAATTTCCATATAATTTCATACTGAAACTACTCTTTCTTCAGAGGATTTAGTCTAAAGCCGAATTTCACCATATAGTGGCAATTAGTAGCAAAATGGAAAGATGGAAAAGTTACATTTTAGAGTTTTTCTACACGATGGGTATATCACATTTTAAAAAATAAAAAACCGGATTAAATCATTCAGAAACCTAGCTAATTTTATCCCTATAAAAATAAAGCGTTTGGTGTGCTACAGCTGTATGTGGCACTCCTTATTTCAATGGTGTTCAGAAACTTCAACACTTACGGTCAGATGGAAATGGAAAACAAGAATTGTTCCCATGAGAGGATGAAAATAACAGTAAATGATTCAAAACCATTTGTGAGATTTTTCATTGAATACTGATATTTTGATGAATTATTCATGATCATTGCAAATTGTAATATTTATAAATTGCGTCAAAATTATTGATTGATTAATAAACAGTCGGTGGACCTGTAAGGTTTAAGATTCTCTCGTATAGCATCTTTAGGGATCGGGTACTACTTTATACATTTTTATATGACTCTGTTATAACCATAATTTCTGTATTTGGTCAATATTAAATTCACTAATTCGCTAATAACAAAACATAGTAGTTTTCATCTTCAACGACTTCTTTTTATTGTTTGGATTTTGATTCAAATATCGCTTTCATGTCCTTTATGCAGTAGGATGGTGAAGCAGCCTTTTCTTTTCTGGAAACGAATGTATCATTGAATCATAGAAATAATATAAATAATGATAAATTAATTCTGAACTGGCGGTGTCTTTTAAGGGTAACTGAATTGAATTTTGTCTACTGCATATTTCAGGTACAAGCTGTAAAGAATGCTTTCTCCTGCATGATGAACAGAGATGAAGGAAAAATAGCTTAAGAATGCTCACAGCACAGCTCTATAGATAGTAGAAGGTAACCAAAGACAGTCACATCCTGTAGGAATGCGTTCCCTTGTAAGTTCATGCTGAAACCAGTTAGGGTAAAGGGACACTAGTAGGCCTCAAAAATACCCAAACAGTTCTCAAAGTGACCAATAACATCTAAAGCAACACCTCCTCTACCTATATCGACTGCCCTGTACATGAAACATCTTCCCCCGGAGGAACAATAGTCTCACCCAAAGATCCACTGAGAAAACACAAACTAACAAGTATATTTCTTTGCTAGGAGAAGAGTTTTTCTTAACTATCCTAAAAGTTCTCAGTCCTCAACCAAATTCCTCCACAAAGGTATGTGGTTAAAGGCTTCTTGCTTCTTATAATTTGAAATCAAAACGACTCAAGGAAGCAGAAGATACACCTTTAGAACACAATACAATTAACCAACAGGTTTAATGTCATGAAAAAGATGAGAAATTAGAAAAGAAGTGGAATGGATGGATTTCATAATTTCTGTTTGAAAAACATATTAACTGATATTATAAATTGTATCATTACCAACAGATGGAAGATAGCGAATTTCTTACAGAAGAGATCAGTCATTTTCTGATCAAAAGCTTTCAGAATACAGATGATCAAGCAAAGTACAGATCAGTAACTTACCTAATATTAATTTATGTCCGCTGTGAAAACAACAATATCTATCAAAAGTATACAAAAGAAAATCTCCAAATATTAGGACTTAAAAAAACAAACTAAAAGAGGTCTAGCTCCAAAACCATTTTGATAATGTCTATTATTCCTGGGAATCTCAATACACTAACATACCAGTTAAGATTGAACCAACATCATTCAAATTAATGCAAAGAGCTCTTTGATATTGCAAGAACAGTGTATGACATGTAGAATCCTAAAACAAGAGACCACAAGATCAAGACAGGCATCAAGGGTTCCAGAATCAAGTACCCATGTTCATGACGTAGTTCTGCAATGTTATACACGGTGTAGATATACTATGCACTTGTGCAAGAACTCCCTATTACTGCTGCACAAGAAATTGACACTCACCTAGGACTCTGACGATCCAAACTACCTCTCCTTGACGTTAACTCGTTTTCATTCTGTCTCTCTCTAGACTCATATGTGTGTCTCCTCCTTTCGCTCTTGAAGATATCCTCGGCCTTGCTTCTCAGTATGAAATTCTCTCTGAATGCCTTATCGGACTCTTTACCCCCCAATTCCCCTAATCTGTTATCTTTAACCCCAAAATCGCTGTTTTCCTTCGGTAAAACTACTATCTTTTTGCAGGGCTTGGGCAGCTTGCATGGCGAACCCGTACTGTTTCTCTCGAACATGGCCGCTCTAGCCTTCAAACTGTTAGGCCGGATCTCCACCGAGCATTCGATGCTTTCATCACTTTTCTTCTCCGCCATAGGTGTTTTGGTTGGCGTTTCATCCTCTACAACTACGGAATCGTCGCTTCTGGTACTTTTCCTCCTGACGCGAGTTAGGCAAGGAAGGAAGTCCACATTTTCTTGGGTTTCCTCCTTATTTGGAGACTTGTAGATCTTCATCCGGGACAACAAGACGTCCTTGTCTTCCTTGAAGCTTTCTGTTCTGTATCTGAAAGAATAAAAGTGTTTAATTAACAAAAACATAACTGACTGCAATTGAATACTCACCTTTCTTGCAGAATCTTCCTCCTCTCCTCCTTGTATTTCTCTATTCTTTCCCTCTTCTTAATCTCTTCTTCCTCTATACTCCTATCCTCGTTTTCTGAACCATGGGACATGTGGAAGTTTTCCAGTTCCCTTTCAACCTCGTCTTGCGGCAGCATTTTCGGCTGATTCAGAGTCTTAGGTAATGAGTTCGTCTTGTAACCCAAGGCCTCGTCCAGACTTTTTCTTCTGGAGGACCTTTCCAGGTCAAACTCCTTCTTGAACTCTTCCTCATCTAAACTCCTAGTTTTCATCTGGTTTTTTAGATTCCTAGCTCGCAAGCATGGCGGTAAAGAGTCTTTTTCGTAAAACTTCTTTGGTCGATGATTAGTAGGTACTTCTTGAATGGTTATAACCTCTTGATCCGCTTTGACCTCTTGACTTAACATGGCATCTTCATAAATCACGGATTCTTCGCAGACAGCATTTTGTTCTAGAGTCGAATTGTCACCAGAAGTTTTGATATCACTGACATTTTCTTTATAACCTCCGAATTTCATCAACAAGTCTTTCACCCTCATTTTATCATTAGGTTGATTAGTATTCACACTCTGTTTAATCTCAACATTCTCGTAAACAATGACTGATTCTTCTTTCCTCATATCTTTACCCTGTATGTTTTCGTACACGTGTGGTTCTAAGCTATCTAAACTAGATATCTCTTCCTCCATGTTGACTTCAGGACAAATTATATCGTCATGAGTTTCTATACCACTTTCTTCCATAATTTCAACATCTTGCTTCTCCGATATAGCTTCTTGGATGTCCTCATCGGCGGATTTCAACTGTAGCATAGAGTTAACCTCGTTAATTGAACGTCTGAAAAACTTCACTTGCTGATAGACGTCCTCATCAGTGACACAACTATCAGCGTCTACCACATCCGCACCTCTAACAAGACTAGATTCACAAATATCCTTTACAAGACTAGCATCGCCATTGACCGATGGACTAAAATCGATCAAATTATCACTATGCGGTCCACTTTCGCTACCTAACCTCAATCTTGCGTTCTCCATAACCTCGCTCTGTATCTCTTGTAACAAACTGCACTCGCTCGTATTTCTCGTCTCTAGAGGACTAATGGGAGTAAGCAGATCTTCCAGAGATTGCGTGTCTGACCTAAGGGGCGTAGGACTAACGTTTGGCGTCATGCTTTTAGAGGAGATTGGAAAACTCAGGGAAGTTTGACTGGTCATCAGGTTATCTGTTGAACTATGCAGTACCTCACTCAGGCTCATATCAGTGGGGCTGTGAGTGTTCTCAATGAATTGATATGGAGCTGAGGTCGAAGAAGGTGTGTATTGTATGTTAGAACCTGATGACCTGTTGGAACTGAACGTTTTGACCTCATCACATGAGAAGAGAGAAAGTTGCTCATTGGTATCATACACAACACTTGAGCTCAAATTGGGTTTCATGTCTTCCTTATTTCTCAACACGTTATCCAGGGCGCTCAAGCTCTTCGGTCGGTCTTCTTTATCACTCAGAAGTAAGGTTAGATAATTATCACCCTCTCTGAGTTCAGGTTGGCTGGCTTGCTGAATGGGCAAGGATGCTGTGGAAGTTGGTACAACCGCCTTCTCTGGAATTATGGTAACGTCCTCGTAGATAGAGTCGAAATCCGCTTGCGTCTTTAGCGGTGAGGATTCTGTACTTCTCGGTGGAGATTTATACGTTATGCTTATGGTAGTCAAAACGTTTTCGTAGGTGGGTGTTGTTGGTGTCAAGCTCTTAGCCGCGGCCGCTAATTCCGACTTGTGCAAGTTCTGGTACGTTATTTCGGTTGGCGAACTGGTGGTGTTCGTGCTGGACTCCCCCAAGGGTCTGTACATGGGCGATTGTGGTGAGACGCTACCCGTCCCCGTCATAGCCTTCTTTCCTAAGTCGTTCTCGGTGAACGATTTCACGATAACGGGTTGAGTAACACCGGTATCCAAATTCAGAGATTGTCTCTTGTCCAGATTATCGGAATTCCTCGGTGATTTGTTCTTGGGCTGGTAAGAGTCGTTGCACGGCGTGATGGCGTCCTCGGAGTGGATTATGGCGGTTGTACTGACCACGTTATCCGGAGTGTTGCAATCGATGTACTGGATATCGGACAGTTGGTCCTCGAGTCTTGTACGCTTGCGGGAGACGGAGTCTGGCGACAGAACCACCCTCGCTTGTTTTTTGGGCGATGGGTTTCCAGAGTTGGCAGCACTGTTGAATTCTTCAGGCCTTGCTCGGGTTAATACTCTTCTCTGACTCTGTAAATATAATAACTTTCTACATTGAATGCATTGAGGGTAATATAACAGTGAGGAATAAAATGGCAAAAGGTCCATATTATTGTGCTATTATTTAATATGATTCTTTTATTTACACTTTCTATGAACCTTTTTTGACTAGAAATTCCGGGTATCACTCCCTGTTGAGGGTTTATTTAGAAACACTCCCTATTGAGGGTTTATTTAGAAATTTACCTTGATTATAGTAAAAATGGGGGTAACACCCTGAAGAGATTCTCACCTGCCCCTCTGAGCTACTTATGTGTAAATTTGAAGATAATTTTATTTGAGTGAACACATTAAGGAAAATTATGACTTACTGTTTCCCTCTGGACCTTTGGTGAGCTGACCAAGCTCTCGTCCTCTGAAAATATCCGCATTTCTGTCTCCTCTAGGTCAAAGTTGAGCTGGATCTCGCTGAGGTCCAGCAGTGATCCCTCCGAATTGTTCTGTGAATTCTGCAAGGTGTCGAAGTAGGAGTCGTGGGAGATAGACCTATTGTGTCCAGGAGGCTTGTGAAGAGAGTGAAGGGGACCTAGGACGTCGACCTCGTTCGGTCCTGGTTCCGAGTGCCCGGAGGTGAGGCTTTCTGCCGACTTGACGCTACGGAGTTTGCGTCGTACTTCTAGGAGTTCAGGTTCTGTGGTAATGGCTTTTTCCTGAAAGAAAATTTGGGATAAGTCGCGCTGGTACCATTTGCACCCTAATCGAAACTTACGGAAGCGCTCAGTCCTGGAGTAGACGATTTCCTGGCGATCTTCAGGTTCGTCTGAGTATTGCTTCTCGACTTACTGAAGAAGGACCTCCATCCCATGGGAGACCTTTTTGTATGACCACGTTTTCTTAATCCTGAAAAAGTATGTCAACATTGGAATGCTTTTTTGTATTGAGAGAATGTTAATGATAGGTCCGTGATATAGAAGCGCTGTAAATTAAGAAAAAAAAAACTGTTATCACTTACCTGGTGGCAGTTCTATCACAGTGTGATACTTCTTCGGCAGGTTTTTCGGTCCCCCACCGACCTCTATGTATTGGCATTCTTCATTCCTATTATTTAGTAAGTGCTTACTTCTAGCTTCTTCTAATGTGATGAGTTTTGTAGGAGTGGAAATGGCTAGGCTCTTCGGCCTGCACTTCCTCGGAGACGCTGTACTACTAATGTCTAATATAGGCTTATCTAAATTTGGCAAATGATCACAGAATATCAGGTCAGCGAAGCATATGAGAAACTCGGTCACCACGGCCTGAAAGAAGAAATTAATCGGTGAATATCTCACTGATATTCTGGGTGGAATACAAGTCTATTTGAAAGAGCAACATTTTTTCCAAGGAAACTCTTTGGTTAAACATTAAACCGCGTCTAAACATTTCTGTTCCAATGCCAAATTCAATTTGTGGCTAACGACTTGCGTCTTTCTGCCAGTATAAACATATAACAGTATATACATAGTATGTTTCTTCAAAAAAAGATAGAAGGCTACATAACTATTGAGAAGAAAAAAAGAATTCAAAGAGTGAACCAACGGTGCTATCTATTGCCTTCACCGGGAAGGCTCCATTAGGGGTTTGATCGGGCACTTTCTTTTGTTCTGTTCCTGATTCGAATATTGTAGAACAGCGGGCTGGAGGACTTTGAGGTTCTGTGGTCTGCTCACAAATTTCCTTCCTAAGGTTTGAAGTCTACTCAGTCTGTCTACATTTTTTCATAGTGAAGGTCATTGGCTGGGTTGTGCAGTGACGACGTTTCTTACTCAAAGTCCCCAAACTACTGCGTTCTACTACTTCGATATAATTAAGGGTGGGTCTTCTACAGTTGTAATACATTAGATCTCCACATTTTAATTTCGGTCTGCATATAGTTTGGTAAATCCTTGATGCTATTCTGTGGTTTATGCCGCGGTTTTTGTAGATGAAGGATCGAAAGTGTTTGATCTAGCAATTATTTCCCTTTTTTTATTATAGGAATGTATCGGGTGTCTTTTTAGAGTGATAGAACTTTCGATAGGGATAACTGTGATTTGACAGAAGGTAGAAGCCATGTTGTTTTGATATTTCTTTCAGTAAGCATTGACAAATTACCATGAAAAGACTCACGCCGCAACAACGTTTACAAATTGTTGAAATTTATTTTCAAAATCAGTGTTCTATTCGCCAAACTTATAGAGCACTTCGTGAAATTTATGGTTTACATAATCGTCCAATCAGAGCAGCTTATTCGTCGAACTATCGAGAGATTTCGGACAAAATTTTCTCTACTCGATGAAACAACAACAAGAACTGTACGTACAGATGAAAATATCGCTGCTGTAAGTCATAGTGTTAATGATGATCCAGATTTGTCTATACAAGATCCAACTGGTTCAAGAACTAAAGTCACTTGACCATAATAAGCGTCGTTTGTTTGCTGATTGGGCCCTAAAACGGCTTGAAGTTGATCCCCTTTTTTATTGTAAAATTGTGTTTAGTGATGAAGCTCATTTTTGGCTGAACGGCTATGTAAACAAGCACAATTGCCGTATATGGAGTGAAAACAATCCTCAAGAAGTTCTGCAGGTTCCATTGCATCCTGAAAAATGCACTGTATGGGGTGCTTTACACGCTAGAGGCATCATCGGTCCATATTTCTTTAAAAACAATGCTGGAGCTAATGTTACAGTTAATGGTGCTCGTTACAGATCGATGATCAATGACTATTTGTTTCAAAATTTGAATGGTATCGACCCAGAAGTGTTTTGGTTCCAACAAGATGGTGCTACACCTCATACTGCTACCGTAACAATTGCTTTATTGAAAGAAAGATTTGGCGATAAAATTATTTCGAGAAATAGTCCAATTAATTGGCCTCCAAGATTATGCGACATAACCTCACTGGATTATTTTCTTTGGTGTTATGTCAAGTCACTGGTTTATGCAGATAAACCAGAAGCAATAGACCTTTTAAAACCAACATAACTCGTGTTATTGATTAAATATAGCCTGAATTAGTCGAAAAAGTGGTCCAAAATTGGTCTGGTCGAATGCGATTCCTCAGAGCTAGTCGTAGTGGACATATGCCGGAAATTATTTTCAAAACATAAATGTCATAAAATTGTCTTTCAAATAAAAAAAAGATTGGCTTCAATCTTAATTTAAATGTGTTTTATTTCAATTTAAAGTTCTATCACTCTAAAAAAAAACACTCGACATTTCAAAATTGGTCTTATTATGCACTGTGATTCCTTGGTATTTAGCATGACGGCCTGGTTTTACGTTATGTTGCAGCATTCTGATGGTTGGTGATCTATTGTGTCCTTCAGATTTTTGCTTTGTGTTATGAGCGCTGCGTCATCAGCGTGTTGGAGTATGTAACTTTTGTTACTTTATGGATATCGTGTACGTAAATATTGTATAGTAACAATGGAGAGCCTTGTGGCATACCCTGGTGAGGAGAAGTGCTTGTTGATTTTAATCCTCATGCTTCTGTGCCTTAGGCAGTTTCCATAATATTTTGTAGGTAAACTGGGGTTTGTGCAGAAGACCCTCGTGCCATACAATATAAAATGCTTTCTTAATGTCCATGAATATGGCTGCTGACTTGTGACCTTTTTCATTGTAGTTTGTACGTTCGATAGTAGAGCTACGAATGCGTGGATAGTTGAATGATTTTTCTTGAATCCAAACTGTGAAAGAGTAATGTTTTGTCCAACAGACTTTAGTTCTAATTTTTCACCATTGTAAAGATATATTTCTCAAATATAATTGTAAAAATTGAATGAAGTTTTTATTAGTCAGGCAACCTTGATATTTTCACCTTAATAGAATGATCAAGCAGATAATGACGTTTCACTCTTATAAAGTAATCATCATTCACTAGACCAAACTGCATCTTCTCTGTAGAAGCATGTTCCACCATTGTGCAACAACGAATTTGCCGCGGATTGAATTTTTTTGGGACAGAAATACTATATGAGCCCCTTGTTTTCGCATCGATTGTGTGTCTCAATCTTTCGAGGGAACCTTCGTCGCCGCAATTGATTAAAATACCATCCTTCACGCGTTTAGTTCCCAAAACAAGACAATTATCAGAAGTTGGATTCACCCTTGTTTTTATTTCGTGTTCTATATCAATACTACTCGCAGATTTATTGATCGATCTAACAAGCAACACATGAGAATCGGCATCTGACTTGACGGCGGATGCATATGACTTCGTTGACTCATTCGAATGTGAGAAAAACTGATTTGGAACAGACTTTGAAGATGATTCATTTTGTTTATATTTTGTTTTCAGAATATTGTTTGAAAATTCTAATTCTGACACATATTTTTCTAAGAGGACTTTCTCCCTATTCAAACATTCAATCTCTTTCTTGAGAATAATCTCATCTGAACTATTATCTTGATTCGAATCTGCATTCGATTGATGAACAGATTGGTTTCGTCTCATCGTTTCGGTGCACCATCGGCACAAAAAACTTTCTTTATCAACAAAAACGATTCTAGCAATGGAATCCAAACACTTACTGTGTATCTTAATATCACAACCTTCACCACTGCATTTTATATCACTCGAACAAGTAAATCTTCCACAAAATCGACATTTCTTGTCGGGAGGATCAGAAGATGAACCGCCCGCCATCGTAATACCACGATTGTGGTATTATGTCTTTATGTCAGGTCTTTATGTCAGGGATACAGTCGATTCGAAGGTAGTTTTGAGTGATTTTTCCTCTCCTGATGGGGTTGAACATATTTGGGCCACTTTGAGGGTTAATGGAGAATTTATTCTTGTGGGTACTATATATCGTACATCGGCATGTAATTTATCGACCTTCGTTAGATATTTGGACGATGCGTTATCATATGTGTCACCTCAGTACGGCCATATCATTCTTACGGGAGATGTGAATGAAGATCAGCTGAACCATAGTAATTTGTTTGCGGATTGCATCCATTCTTACGATTTCCATCAGCTAATTACGGAGCCTACCCGCATCACTATGACCACACAAACGTTGCTCGATGTAATTTGTACGAATAAGTCTGAGCTTGTAGTTGGTTCAGGAGTGTTGGATCATTCTATGTCCGATCATCGGGGTGTCTTTTGTGAGGTTGATGTAAAACCGGAAACGGGTACCCCTAAGATCGCAATATACCGCGATTATCGGGGCTTCTGCGCGGAAAATTTTAGAGCTGAGTTGTCAAGTGTACCATTTCATAATATTCTACGTGAAAGAGATATTGATTCAAAAATTTCCATTTTCAGCCGCTATCTAACTGATATTTTCGACAAACACGCCCCTTACATCGAGTCAAAAATAACAAAGCCGTTCGCTCCCTGGATAACTCCTACGGTGAGGAGTATGATGAGGTTGAGGGATAGGGCATTGACCAGGTACAAGAATTCTGGGAGCTTGATGGATTTTAAATATTACACTACGCTTCGTAACACAGTAACTACGGCTATAAGAAAGGAAAAGGGTATTTTTCTGGCTCGGGCTGAGTCCCGGGGCACTAGTCATTTCTGGAAAGCTTTCCGCTCTATTGACACCATAAGACAAGGTGACACTTCCTTTTCTCATCAGTTTGGAAATCCCGGGGAACTGAATAACTATTTTTTATCTGTGTTCAGTCAACCAAACTCGTGTCCTGAGACTGCAGCTTACTATAATTCCAGTGTGTTCGACTCTAGTGCTCACTTCTCACTCAGTCTTTCAACTACGGAGGAGGTCAGGGAGATTGTGCTGGGCCTGCGGTCGAACGCTGTTGGATTTGATGACATTTCTGCCAAGATGTTACAGTTGTCGATTGATATTATACTTCCTTACCTTACCCATATTGTTAATGTTTGCATAGAAACTGGTTATTTCCCAACAGCTTGGAAATATTCAATCATAAAACCACTACCTAAGGTGAAGACCCCAGATAAATTGAGCGATTTTCGGCCTATAAGCATACTCCCTGGCGTCTCAAAAGTACTCGAGAAAATATTGTCAAAACAAATATATAAGTTCATTACAGAGAAAAACGTAGTAACTCCCAGGCAATCAGGTTTTAGAAAATATTTTAGTACTACTACTCTTCTGTTGAATGTTGCAGATGACATTTTTAGGGCTCTGGATGAGGGGGAGTTTACCATTCTTACCCTTTTGGATTTTGCTAAAGCCTTCGACACCCTTGATCACGAGCTGTTGTGTGCTAAATTAGCATATTATGGTTTCGATTCAAATGCTTTGAGATTCTTCAGATCTTATCTCACAGGTAGATACCAGAGTGTGCGAATTGGTAGGGAAGAATCTGAGTTTGGTCCTGTGTTGTCGGGTGTTCCTCAGGGATCAATATTGGGACCTATTCTTTTTTTAATTTATGTGGCGGATATGTATAAGGTAGTATCGTTCGTCAATATTTATTTTTATGCAGATGATACACAAATAAGCCTCTCCTTCCATCCTTCCTGCATTGATGAAGCGGTAGAGCGGATCAATAGTGACCTATCACGTTTGGTTAAGTACTCACATGATAGCAGTCTGAGGTTGAATGTCTCCAAGTGTGCTTCCTTGTTCTTTTCCCTTGGAGCAGGTGGAGAAGCGGACGTTCGGCAGGTATCGCTTGAGGTCGGGAGTGAACCAATTCCTTTTACTAAAAGTTATAGAAATCTCGGTATGGTATTTGACTGCAGGTTGAGGTTTGTCGAGCACGTTGCTTTGCTTGTGAAGAGGTCATTTCTTGCTCTTCGGCATTTATACCGAAATCGGCGTGTTCTGAGTTTTGGTTCACGCAAGTACCTCTGCGAGACCCTGGTGATGTCGGTCTTGAATTACGGACTTGTACTCTATTATCCATGCTTGGATTCTGCGACTAGATACAGACTCCAAAAAATACAGAATTCTTGTTGTAGATTTGTTTTCGGGCTACGAAAGTACGATAGGGTGTCCGCTGGAATAAATGAACTTGAATGGTTGAAGCTCGATAACACATTTAAGTTTCGGATGGCTGTTTTGGTGTTTCGTGTTTTGTCTTCTTCTTATCCTCCGTATCTACGCGATAAATTAATTTTCCGGGGAGATATGCATGACGTTGCGGTCCGGCATAGATACACTCTTATGTTGCCTAGATTCAGGTCAGCCATGTTTCAGCGCTCGTTCACTTATAACGCAGTCACTGTGTTCAATGATATTCCTAATGATGTTAAATTTAGTTCTCTGAGGATTTTAAAAGTGTATTTTAGGAAACAATTACTTTCGACACAATTTCAGTTTTCTTAATTTTTTTTTTTTTTATCTCTTTTCTTTGCATGTATTATTGCTCTAGGTTTAATTTTGTTTGGTAATTTGTATTCTGTTAGAGGTTAAGTGGAGTAGCGTAAGCTAGACTTCGCCTCGATATTTCAGTTGTGCTGTATATGACGGTACAAATAAAAGGCACTTTATTATTATTATTATTATTATTATTATTATAATTTAGATACTTTCGCTCTCAGTGGCTTGGTGCAAGACTTTTCAAACAGAGTGTATTAAGAATTTTAAGTATAACGATCACATCATAATTTTCTATAAAGAAAAATTTCTCAACTGTTACCAATTGATTTACCAAGTACAATATTCCAATATTTTTGTGGTTATTTGGTTAAATAATTTAACTGATACAGATAAATAATCTTTTCATTTGAGTTCCTTACCTGCACCCCAACTCCCTGCAGTGCTGTTACTCCCCCGTCCTCCAGTTCAGCACACCGTAGCAAGTTGGGTGCCCACACTATGGCGACGTTTCGCGTGGTCATTCCCGTGCTCGGACCATGCTTCGCCACCCTGGCCAGGTGCCTCATCAGATATTCCAGCGTCCTGTAGTGAGGAGGCGGTAGCTTTTGCACTGCCTCCCTCATCTTCAGCAGTCTTTCGTGGTCTCCCTCGCTTCCCTTTACGCCCGTGTGCTGGACGGCGTTAACGAAGCTCTGATATAGCTGGTAGGTACACAGTGGGTTCGGTAGCTCCCTGCAAAATATCGGCAATGTCGAAAAGTTCACGAATTTTGTGATCGGCATCAAGGCAAATTCCGAAAGTTGTGGAACATTTTTGATCAAGTGTAAAGGAATCAAATTATTGTTCAAGGGTTTTGAAGTGAAATAAAACATTGGTTAAATAAACTCTTGTTCATTTCCACCACCTTTTAGGAACCTTCAGAAGCTCAAAATTAGTTTCAGCTATATATCTAGGTAGACTCCTTCAGTTTTAAAAGTTGTATTAAACGAAGACTTCGTAAGCTTTGATATCATTCATAGGAAGATGAAGGTTGCAGCGGATTCATTTAAGGATTTAACTTCATTGATTTTCATTAACCTCTTACCTAAAATACATTTTGAGGAGTGAAGCCACGGAGTGAATATCCTGCAATATCTCTTCTGTATAAAGATTTGGTATTCTGTCCTCGTCAAATGCATTCCTCAGCTTCTGTATATTGGAGGTTATACCAGATAATCTAAAAGGAACAACACATTTATTTAGAAAATAAGTTGATAAGTTTAGCAAATGTGTTTTGTGTAGAGGATTTGAGGGCGAAGAAAAAAATTGTACTGACCTATAAATGCCATCCACTATCCCGTTCTTCTCGATGAACTCGGCGCAGCACTTCAACACCATCGGTATCTCATGTCCAGAATTTAGGAGGTGTTCCCCAAGGTCGCAGGCAAAGACCCTCTCTTTCAGGATTCCGCTCTGTTTCAGCCGTCTTCTCGACGGCCTGTTCAGAATGAAGCTCCTAAAAAATGTGATCAATTTTCCATGCTTGCGAAGAACCGGTTTGATGGAGGAGATCGCCAATGTCCTACGAAAGAAGGAAATTTTGAAAAAGAGATATTTTCACGTTCGATACTCTATAAATAACAGATTAAAAACGTTCGAAACTCAGTAAAGTGGGAACGAGTTTTCGTAGATTATAGCAGAGCGTAGTCATGTACCAATATCACTTTCTGTGCCGTTTAAATTTGAATGTTAGGTAGTAACGCGCTCAACTGATGCACAGCAAAAGATTAGAATCGTGGATATTCGGCTTTTTTACGACCTTAATAGATAGGGGTTAACCTCATGTTAAATTCTTCTGTGTTGGATCAAGAAAATTTATCTTTCGAGAGAAAATAAACCACAACCTTTGTCTATATGCTATTTTCAACTTTTATCGGAAATTATTCGACAGAAATTCCGCATCAGGTGCTGTCTAACAATGTCCAACTTTTTAGCTGAATCAATTCACTTTTAGTTGTAGGATTGTAAGTTAGGGATTGAAATTTCAAAACTTATCAGATTTTATGAAACTTGGTAGGCAATTCATATACAGGGTGACTTCGTACCAATTTTACTGTGTTCTGGAACAAAAGTACTTCAGCGCAGCCAAATAATTTTTATTCTATTAGATTCTCTACACTTTCTTGTACTAATATGTGGATTTTCAGTTTGATTTATTTTGAAGGGTGTTAGAATGTCAAACAAACGTAGTTCAATTTTGGAGCTATTTCGTCAGGGTAAGTTTCAATGCGAAATTGTTCGTTTGCTCAATGTGCATCGATAAACCGTGTCCGATGCATTTTGTCGTTTCAAGGAGCTTAGACATGATGGTGCTCGTTCAGCAATTGGGAGAAAACGCACTGTCAATACGCCTAGCAATCGCAACATCATCAAGAAGCGAGTCAATCGAAATCCGGTGGTCTCTATGAGGAAAATAGCCCGTGAGATCGGTATCAACCGTAAATCCGTTCGTCAAATGTCCAAAAAGAAGCTTAACCTCAAGCCATACAAGCTCCAAAAGGTTCAATTCCTCACGGATTAAAACAAGCCCGTACGACTCCAAAGATGCCGCCAACTCCTTCGATTCGCCGCAGGTCAGCAAAGGAAGCGCATTCACTTCATAGACGAGAAGCTTTTCACCGTAGAACAATCCCACAACAACCAAAACCACAGAGTCTGGTCCGTAGAGGCTCCCGGTACGTCGAACATCGTCAAAATCCGCAATCCGAAATGGCCTGGGGAGCAATTTGCGCCAGCGGCAGAACACCCTTGGTTTTCGTGGATCAAGGGGTCAAAATCAATCAAGAAGTCTACCTAGCTTCTCGAAGCCGTAGTACTTCCGTGGGCCCAGCAGCACTTCAGCGACACGCATTGGACCTTTCAACAGAACTCCGCTCCGGCTTCAAAGCGAAAATGACGCAAGAATGGTGTAAGACCCATTTTCCGGGTTTCATCACATCTGCAGAATTGCCACCCGACTCGCCGGATCTAAACTCAATGGACTACAGCGTGTGGTCGATTTTGGAGCTCAGGTCGTGTGCTAAATACCACAAAAGTTTGGAGTCACCGAAGCCGGGAATAGTACTGATTAACGCCCGAAGAGCTGCGGCCATTGCAGAAAATTTCAAGAAGCGTCTGAAGCTATGTATCGCCGTCAAAGGAAGCCACTTCGAAACTGTTTAAATATGTTATTACCAAATGTTTATGTTATTGTTATTCGTTGTTGTTTTGTTTAATTTCTTTTGTTTAATAAATTTAAATGAAAAAAGTTTGTCCGAGGTTTTTTCTTGTCATCCTGTAAAACCCCAATTTTTAAATTGCAGGACGAATATGGGATCGTGGCTGTGTTGCATTCGGTGATATTAGAGTAATGCACTGATGCGTAGCCAAAAAGCTATGAAAACATTATTTAAGTTTCGAACTGTTATACATATGTACGTTGCACTGTCCTGATACGAAAAACTTCTTATTTACCGTTAATAAATTCCTGTTAACATTCATAATGTACGAGGGTGGTTCAAATATGATCGAGACAAATACTTTAACACGTTTATTTATTATCGAAAAATTTATTCTAGGTAATTCCCCTCACTATTTACACATTTTGTCCACATTTCCGGAAGTATTTTGATGCCGGTATTGAAAAATTCCTTGGGCACTCCGATAGCCATGTGCGCTACCTCGTCGACGGTGTTGAACTTATGACCTCTTTCAGTGGTCCAAACATGTGGAAGTCGTAGGGCGATAAATCCGGACTGTAGGGGGGGATGTTTCAGTACCTTCCACCCCAATTCCGGTATTGTATTGAGCGTGAGACGCGCGTTATGAGGTCGCGCGTTATCCTGGAGGAGAATCGCACTTCGTGTTGGGATGCTTCTCCGCTTCGAACGATAAGCGGGTTTCACGTATGTTTTCAGAAGGTTAGAGTAGTATGCAGCATTGATTGTACGTTGAGTGCGCAGGAAATCGACGTACAGCACGCCCTGCCGATCCCAGAACACATTACCTTACCCGCGGACCAGGTTGTCTTCTCTTTGACTGGCGCCCCTTCCTCCTTCTTCCTCCACTCTTTACTTGACATCTTGGTTTCGGGAGTGTAATAGTGTACCCATATTTCGTCTGTAGTGAAGATTCGCGTTAAAAAACCGTCCCCTTCCGCCTCGTATCGCGTCAGTAAGTGGCGACAAACTTCCAACCGTGTTAATTTTTGCTCGAAGTTCAACAGTTTAGGAACCCATCGCGCCGTTATTTTGCGATATTGAAGGTGTTCGTGAATGATAGACTCTACACTACCAATATTGATGCCCACTTCGGCCGAAATGTTTCGAACATTCATCCTACGGTCCTCCAAAATGAGTTGTTCTACGCGGCGAATGTTGTCTGGTGTGACGCTGATTCGCGGTCGACGATCATGCGACTCATTCTCGATGGTTTCGCGGCCATCCTTGAATGCTTTGGCCCATTTAAACACGGCAGCCCTACTCAGGCACTCACTACCGAGCTGCTTTTGCAAACGCACAAAAATATCCGTGTTTTTTACGTCTTTTCCCACTAAAAAACGAATGATAATACGTTGCGCAACGGCAGTCAGCACTTGACGTTCATTCATGGTCGTAGCACACGCGTGAAACACGTGCTCGGACAAAAACAAATGCCACACTGTTCGTAAGACACCCAGCTATCACATACTCAAGCCACGATCTTCGAAACATACATGCGCGCCACCTACAGAGTTTGTCTCGATCATATTTGAACCACCCTCGTATTTCAGTCAACATTTCTGTTCTTAATGGAAAATATAAATGAGATTAGGCTGAAATAATGATTTAATAAAACTTATTGAGAGTACACTTCATTTGACGGAATGCAAAATGAGTTCAAAGAACAAAACATTTTTCTTTGAAATAATACTGCGAACTTTCAGCTCATGTGGTAACATCAAGATATCGTATTCACAAAGGACAAAATAGAATCTACGAACACGATCTGAATAGCTTCACTAACAGCCTTCTAGAAATCGCGTCGAAACTACAAAGGAATATCGGAAATCGTTTCTACGAATTTGCTTTCAGAAAAGCACAAAGAGATCTAAATTGAAGTAAACCAATTTTGCCCCAATAGAATCAACTACCATTGAACCTGACGAGGCATTTGAAGGAAAACAAGTTGGAAACGCTTTCGCATAAAATTAATGGATATTTCTATGTTAACACGACAAGAAAGACGTGTAGAGAACGGCACAAAGGAAATTATTGACTAGCTACAAGCACATAAGAACGACTTCGAGCATTGATGTTCGAAATGGATGAAATACGAGACCTTCATAACAATGACGTGCATCAGAAAAAAAGATAAATAGGAATTTAATTATTAAATACAATATGTCATAGAAAGTCACTTTTGGACCCTGAGATCTATACCTAATTAACGATTTTCATCCATAATCAGTAGCACCTTTAGTTTCAGTGTGGACTTATTCAGTTTTCAAAATTGGATTTAATATAAAGAGTTTTCCAGTAAGAGGTTTTATTTTGAATAGCCCGCTCTATGGGCAGTTGTCACTTTTGAAGCTGTCATCTTTTGATATTTGACAAGTAAAAACTACGCCATTACTAAAAATGGAACGATAACGCATTGAAATTGTTGAAATTCACTATAAAAATGGTGAAAATTTTGCAGTCTCAGTTCGCAAAACTAAAGCACTTTTGTTTCGTCTTGAAGCATCTTCTCGGCTGGCAATAGTGGAAAAATTTGAGTGGATTGTGCTACCGAACTATACAGGGTGTCCCATCGAAAATTTGACCCCCTCAGAACTAGAAACGAAGAATTTTCGAAGGTTTTAAAAAACAGGTAAACTTCTGTTTTGAGGGGAGACGAATTTCCATCATGAGTTTGTTCCGAAAAAACCGGCCCATTATTGAACTTACTGTCAAAAGGTGATGTTGAACAAGAACCTAAGAGTTTTGAAGAATCCAAAAATCATTTTCAAGTTCTGTATTAGGAAGAAAGAATTCCTATGACGACATTGTTCCGGAAAAACCACCTGAGGATATCAACAAACCCCAACTTTTTTTGAGTAGGAAAGAGATGGCGGATGTGGTTTAGTTGAGAAGTTTTTTCTGTTCTCTGAACATCGCAGTTGAAATTTTCAAATTTGTTTATTTAACGGCAGAACAATTTGAGTTTTTGAATGTTTTTACTTTTCTTTTGCTATTGAAATAGCAGTATTGGGACATTTACAGATCAATAATCTGCAATCTATAAGAAGTTTAGCACGAGCATCTAATCTGCCGAAATCTAGCGTTCATCGAATTGTGAAAGCTCATAAATTTCACACTTACAAGATAAGGCTGGTGCAATAGTTGAATGAAGATGATCCTGACCGTCGTACTCAGTTTTGTGAATAATTTAATGAGTTACTGAATAATAACCCACGCTGACTCTACAATACAATCTTTCAAAAGACATAATTGTTGGTACTGGAGTGATAGTAATCCTCATAAATTTTCGGTGGGGCATCTTGTATAAGGTATTTCAATAAGTAATTCTTCTCATTCAATAGGAGCTTGAAATATTCGAAATGAAATAAGAATCGACCCTCTTATCGTTTGCAACTGAACAAGGTGGTATTCTTCCAACAATTGTGCTTTACTGATCACATATTGCGTCGATAATTTGCTGATTGGGCCCTTGAGCATTTGGAACACAATCCTGATCATCTATTCGCAGACGAGGCACATTTTTGATTGCATAGCTTTGTTAATAAGCAAAATTTCCGTTATTGGTGTGAGAACAAACTAGAATTGTTATATGAAATTTCGTTAAATTCCGATTTATGGCCTGGCGCCTTCATCAGAACTTAATTCTTCCAAAATGAGGGTGGAAAACAACCGTAACCTTGAATATGGACCGCTATAGGACCATGTGACTCAAATTTCTATGGTCAGAACTTGAGAACGTCAAATATTGAAGAGATAACAAGATGGCGGTACATGCCATACAACTGATACTGCTCTGTATTTGTAAATTGGCCGCCATGGTTGTCATGTGTTTTTATACCTCGGAATTATTTTTTTTTTTGGGCTACGAGAAAGTTCAAGTCTATGCCAATAAGCCACAGATCTTGAACCACTCGGAAGAGAATTTTCGTCAAGTTATTGGCGAAATGCAGTCGATGTTATTGCATAGAGTGATCAAAAATTGGAGCGATCGGGTGCTTCAGTGTTGAAGAACATTTGAACGATATCTTTTCCCGAACATAATTGCATTGCATTGTTGCAGCTTTAAAACAAAGCAAGAATGAAATTTGTTGTTTTATTTGAAATCAAAATCCTATCATTCTCAATGAAAGATTCTCTAGAAAAAAAATTAATAAAAATCTATCACGTTAGCCAAAAAACCATTTCCGGCAAATGGAATATATTTTCCTTTGCCAGTAATCGGCAGTCGATTTGTTGATCTAACAGTTTACTGTATTTCTACCTCTTTTCTCTTTCTCACTTGGTAGATATTAGATTTGTCTGAATGATAAATCCCAGATTTATCAATCTGAAGACACCATTTTATGAAAACGCATCGTTTCGATTCAATATACACACATGGTCAAAAGTCTTGGCTCCCCTATCAACTCTCAAGTTGTTGGATGTAACATGACAATTTGTGTGTGGAATCTTCACTATCTTATCACTTAAATGAAAGCAATTAACCAGCAAAAAGCGTTCTTTTTTCGGGAGAATACAGGTATTCGAAGTTAATCACTTTTCAGTGAATAACGAGAGTTGTAGCATTGAGAATATTCCTTTAAAATGCCGGGACATCCAATTTCTTAGTTCGACCGGGCAAGAATAGTAACCTTCATCAAGAAGCTTTGTCGAACCACCAGATTGAGCAACGTTTGAGTTTCCAAAGACTTCAGTAAGGCGCATAGTGGCCCTTTTTCTGGAAATCGGTAGCCTTGCCCAGAAACCGGTGTCTGGTCAATCTAGAGTAACATCTGCAAGGGACGGCCATTATATCGCAAATTTTACTCGAAGGAATCGAACGGTATCTGTAACAGTCCTTCGACAAGACTTTTAACGATGTGTGTATTTAGCTTTGTATTACACCAGGATAGTTTTTCAGATTTGATCAATATTGACAAACAATATTAAGGCTGTCCAAGTCATACTGGTCAGTACGTATGAAGATTCAAAGTCTCACCCCTGAGATCTATATTACTGCTTCACAGAAACCTTGTTACCATTTTAGCATCATCGAAGTAATTAGTAGTATAGAAGTCCTGGGGGCTATTCTTGAGGTAGACAACAATGTAGATGCTAATAGCATACATTTCGGTACTTACCCTACAACAGGAGGCGGAAGTGGCATATTTCTAGGCACTTTGTCCCCAATGATGTGCACGCAGTGCTGTGGGAAGAAGCCCACCTGGAAACCTCTCTTTCCCCTCCACCACATTGATTCCCCTGGACTCGCCATGTCGATGACGGATATCATGTCGCCCACTTCTAAATTTAATTCATCCCGCGCCTGCAACAAACAGTACAAAAAAATTATTCCAAAGAATTATGTCATCGATTGAAGATCACGTGGAAGGTGACAAATCCCAGGCATATTAGTTAAAACTTGAAAGGAATTTGAAGAATACATCAGAACATTTCTAACTGAATTGTTGTTAGAATCATATTCGCAACTATACTGTATTAGATTACGATACAGACTGAGAAAATCTTTTCTCCATGCCGATTAACTTGGATCCTAACGCTAACTATGAAGGATCCCCAGGAAATACTTAATAAAATGGTCCAACAACGGTTCATCGTCCTTATCAGGTATTCAAGCAAGCCCAATAGATATGAAAGAAGTTATTTTTGGCTTTAACAAGCAAGAAAAAAGGAATCATTTAATCTGGTGCTACTAAAGGGTGTTCCAATAAGAGCCGTTATGAAGATGTATTTCAATGCTTCAAAGCAACACTCAGAACCCTCTCTTTGCATGAAGTGACGTAGAGAAACAATTTGCATTTTTACGCAAAACCTGATGGTGTTCAGGGTTGTTCATTGTAACTCGAAGAACATCTAGAACTGTTAGAATTCATTCCTACTACAAGCAGTGAGCCACAAACGGATTCTGGTTTACATAACAGCTCACAAAGGCTTTTATTTGGACACCCTTTAGTAGCACCAGATTAAATGATTCCTTTTTTCTTGCTTGTTAAAGCTAAAAATCACTTCTTTTATATCTATTGAGCTTGTTTGAATACCTGATAAGGAGAATTAACCGTTGTTGGACCATTTTATTCAGTCTTTCCTGGGGATCCTTCATACTTAGCGTTAAGATCCAAGTTAATTGGTATGGAGAAAAATTTTTCTCAGTCTGTATCGTATTCTATTACAATATAGTTGCTCCTTACCAGATATTCAAGCAAGCTCAATAGATATAAAAGAAGTGATTTTTGGCTTTAACAAGCAAGAAAAAAGGAATCACTGCCTTCATGAAGATGTATTTCAATGCTTCAAGGCAACACTCAGAACTCTGTCTTAGCATGAAGTGACGTAGAGAAACAATTTGCATTTTTACGCAAAACCTGATGGTGTTCAAGGTTGTTCATTGTAACTCGAAGAACGTCTAGAACTATTAGAATTCATTCCTACTACAAGCAGTGAGCCACAAACGGATTCTGGTTTACATAACAGCTCACAAAGGCTTTTATTTGGACACCCTTTAGTAGCACCAGATTAAATGATTCCTTTTTTCTTGCTTTTCAAAGCTAAAAATCACTTCTTTTATATCTATTGAGCTTGCTTGAATACCTGATAAGGAGAATTAACTGTTGTTGGACCATTTTATTTAGTCTTTCCTGGGGATCCTTCATAGTTAGCGTTTAGATCCAAGTTAATCGGCATGGAGAAAATATTTTCTCAGTCTGTATCGTAATCTATTACAATATAGTAGTTGCTCCTTCTAAGGTATTCAAGCAAGCTTAATAGACATAAAAGAAGTGATTTTTGGCTTTAACAAGCAAGAAAAAAAGGAATCACTGTCTCCATGAAGGTGTATTTCAATGCTTCAAGGCAACACTCAGAACTCTGTCTTAGCATGAAATGACGTAGAGAAACAATTTGCATTTTTACGCAAAACCTGATGGTGTTCAAGGTTGTTCATTGTAACTCGAAGATCATCTAGAACTGTTAGAATTTATTCGTACTACAAGCAGTGAGCAACAAACGGATCCTGGTTTACATAACAGCTCACAAAGGCAAAGGGGAACACCCTTTGGTAGCACAAGATTAAATGATACCTTTCTTATTGCTTGTTAAAGCCAAAAATCACTTCTTTTATATCTATTTAGCTTGCTTGAATTCCTGATGAGGAGAATTAACGTTGTTGGACCATTTTATTTAGTCTTTCCTGGGGATCCTTCATAGTAAACGTTTAGATCCAAGTTAATCGGTATGGAGAAAATATTTTCTCAGTCTGTATCGTAATCTATTACAATATAGTTGCTCCTTATCAGGTATTCAAGCAAGCCAATAGATATAAAAGAAGTGATTTTTGGCTTTAACAAGCAAGAAAAAAGGAATCACTGCCTTCATGAAGATGTATTTCAATGCTTTAAGGCAACACTCAGAACTCTGTCTTTGCATGAAGTGACGTAGAGGAACAATTTGCATTTTTACGCAAAGCCTGATGGTGTTCAAGGTTGTTCATTGTAACTTGAAGAACACCTAGAACTGTTAGAATTCATTCGTACCACGAGCAGTGAGCAACAAACTGATTCTGGTTTACATAACAGCTCATAAAGGCTCTTATTGGAACATCCTTTAGTAGCACAAGATTAAATGATGTTCTTATAACTCACTTCGAGGGCAATCAATAGAAGCAATATTTACCTGTGACACATATCGTCTGACGCTGTAAGCTGCTGCAACAGCGGGAGTGTTGATTGAACGGCTTTCCTCGCTGGGCACCAACAGCCTGTGTCCCCTATTATCCATCTGTAACCAGTTTAAAACTGGTCCGCAGTTGAGAGAATTGTCCGCTATTTCGCTGAACCTCTCCAAGTAACCCATCAGAATCGTCTGAAAAAATAAAAATAAACAAACACGTTCGAGAATTTGAAATACAGTTTTTGCGCACTTGCTCCAGGGGACAGCTATCGTTTCGCCCAAGTGTCTATAATTTTCGACGTGGACTCACTGATGAATAATCCTGGGTCAGAAGTAGTTCTGTCCGGTCTAATTTTCGAACGGAAAAGGCTAGAGCCTTAAAACTTCCACCAAAGGTTTGGTGAATAAATATCTCGGTTGAGTTCGTTGATGGGCAGAATCGACCCAATGGTTTCGCAGTTATTCGCATTTGAAGTTGTTTCTTATTTTTCTACAAAACTACAAAACCGTTTGATATGAAATTTGGCATTTAGAAGAACGATAATATGGCGCATGTTAGTGAGAATCGTATGATTAGAAGTTTAAAAAATAAACATTTCGTTGAGCGTAACCTTGAAGACTATAACTTTCGAACGGAATAAAGATACAGACTTGAAAATTTTGGAGCAGATTTGTAGCCTCGGTTGAGTTCGCTATTAGGCAAAATCAGTCCAATTGTTCGCAGTTATTCTCAATTGAAAATTTATATTATTTATATCGGGTGTTTTTTGGAGTGATAAAACTTTCGATAGGGATAACTGTGATTTGACAGAAGGTAGAAGCCATGTTGTTTTGACATTTCTGTTCAGTAAGCATTTCACGTATGACAGCAATATTCTCTAGACTTCTTGCATTTCTTTTTCTCACTGGCACTGTAATATCATGAAGTGTAAAATTTGTTTCGAACTTTTTCCTAAACGTTCAACTGTTCTTCTCTCCGGACGATTATAACGTCCAAAAATTGGAGTTAAAGTACATAAAAGTAGAGTAACAGACAACGATTTTTCATAACAAATTTGGATTATTTGTAAACGTTGTTGGAGTGTGTACCTTTCCATGATTAAATGGTAGACATTGACAAATACAACTGTCAGTGTCACAAATAAACAATGGCTGCCATGCGTGAGTAATGTCGATTTAAAAATGGGGCGTTCCCATTGAAAGACCCTTTACAAGTAGTTTGCGGAACTAGCACAGGCGTCTCTGATGTGTAATATATGCTATCTATGGTAGGAAGGAACAGAAGAAGTTAATATCGAGATTATTCTGATTAACCTCCTGTTATTTATTAAGGAAGCTTCCATGGCGAACCTTATATGTTAAATTTAGGATTTTGTGAAGGGAAACGTAGATGCTTGTTTTGGTTAAAGTTAACAATCGTTCGTTTATTCCAGACAAAACCTTCTCTGCCACGAATTCTCAAAACAAAAGCGGCAATATTCGAGGACAAATCGTCGGATTGCACAATAGCAATCAACACAGATCTCGAGTTAATTAATTACCACCCGGCCGATTGTACGCATTATCAAACGTCTTCAATTCGTTCTCAGAACGCTTAGCGTTAATAGAAATCGGCGACACCTAGAAACAATGCGCTTGTTTTCAGTTCTACGATTAAGCGATACAATTAATTCCTAATGAATAATGCTCAAAGTCGGACAGGATGAGTCATGTGCGACAGGAGGAATGACAATCGGCTTCGATGGTATGCCTAGAAATCAAATTGACGTCTAGGGTTTGTCGGGATTCTCGGGACAACTTCGAACGTAGCTCGTCGCGAGATGAATGGCCGCGAAGAACTTTAATCTCCTATCCAACGGCTTGAAATGGTCTTCTACGAATTGCAGTAGTGCCAAATCTGCCTCGATTTGGGATTCTAACCTCGAATATCGCTCGGTTTGGCGACATATCTAGCTGGAATTCCGCATGAGAATTCAATGCCATATTCGATTGAATTAGTTTTCAGAGAATTGCAGCAATTAAAAATCTATTTTTGATCGATATTTCAACCTTAAAGTCACTCTAGATGTGACAACTACTCTTGAATCAACTAGAAGGAGCCGTCCCCCTAATTAAGAGATAGAAGCTACCTTATAACACCCGCATTCCTGATGAATATAATTGTGTTGTGCAGAAATGCGTCAGAAACGTTGTGAATTCGTTGAAATAAAACACATTTAAATCAAGATTGAAGTATATTCAAATGTCACAGAACAATACTGAAAGAAATGACGCGTAAAATAATGCATCTCCAGGGATATCGTTTTCGACGACCCGGTTGGTGGTGACAAAGGGGCGTTGAAGGGAGGATACGCAGTATTGATGAAAACTGAATAGGCCGGACAGGGATCAAAAGAATGGCTGAAGGGTTACATCGTGCGTTACGTGTTTTTCGAGGGATTATTTGCCGAAGGCGGAAATCAAGTCCCGCCATTTGGGGGTCGAATTCCACCCTTTGACATTCCTGCACTTAACAGATCGGCGCGAACAAAATGAACCCTCAAGGCAAACTTTCATTTTTCCAGGTTGATGGAATCATGGAAAGTTGCAACATTTTTTATGTTTGACCGCTCGAGGAAACGTATGTCACCACCTAGTTGGTGCTCCCAGAGGAAGGTTGTGTCCTGTTTACTCTCGTCTTGAACTGTTGAAGATTATACACCAAAGGAATGATGTGTGTTCTGGAAGCGTATTCCACAACTGGTCAGTTCGGTGGAAGGACTTCTGATAAACAGAAATCCTTGGAGTTTTTAATTCAACTGCATAGGACCTGCTCGTTATGCAGTCCTGGTGCCAGGTACGAGTCTGGCAGCAACTGGCATCATTTTTCCTTCCCTTGTGCAACTCTCCTTCCATACTGCAATGATTGCAAACCGGCAGTTATCGTTGGACAGTCAACCAATCGTACTGCTCTTTTGTGGATGGAATCCAAAAGTTGTAACGAAAGTGTGGGTGCTGAGCTCCAAACATGAGAGCAGTATTCGATTCCTGGTCTGATCTGGGCTTTATACAATAAAAGAACCTGAACTGCAGAAACATATTTCCTAGCCTTATTCCCAGTTTATCTGCAGCAGACTTTGCAATGTCAGTTACAGGTCCCTTCCAAAAGAACGTAGAGTTGACAGACCAAGAAGATGCACGAAATCGCTTCGCTGAAGCAACTGGTTTTCCATCATCAAGTCAGACTTCACAAAATAATTTCTTCGAGAAAAAGTACTTGTTTAGATCTTAGAGGCACTGAATTGCACCAGATTCCGTTGACCTCATTCATTTAACTTTTCGAAATCTTCGTTCAGGAATTCGATTTGCTGGCATCTATGAAGATGAGGCTCAACGGTGCTCAAAGGGTTGTCACTGGTGAAAGAAGACATCGGCGTGCGAAGCTCACAATGTGGTTCTCGATCATACTAAGAAAATCGTTTAGATGGATCAGGAAGAGCGTGGGTGACCAAACTAAGCCTTGGGGCGTTCACGTTGAAACCCTGGGAACCGACAATATCGACGACTACATGAATGTTCCTGCTGGTGAGGATTATTATTATTTTATAGTGAGCGGAGATCTGTCCACCCTACCACTGCGTCCGCAAGGACTATTGTGGTTCACTCCTAATTTATATTTCCCCAACAAGATCCACTTTTTGGATAAAACCGATAAGCTTGTTCGGAGGTTGTTTTTTCAGTTCACAGTGGGCTATAGAAGCCTGACCAAAGACCTCGAATCTGATGTGACTCACCACTGGGCACTCTGAGACGATGTGCGTGGCTGTTTCAGTGTTCTTAAGCTGTTCCAAGGAACACCTTCGAATGTTTCAGGCCAGAATAGCTCAGCAAGACTCCAGTCTTGAGTTCATTCTGCCTGTAATCGTTCGCTTAGCCACGTCATGTGATATTCCCAGGCATGGTTCAGGGCCTACCAGAGGCAGCGCGGCTCCAGCAAACGCCAGCCGATCTACCTTTTCGTTACCCAAATAGTTTGAGTGGCTCGGTATACAAACAAGAATTATTCTGTTATACATACCGAGCCTGTTTAAAGCCGTGCGGCAACTCTACACTGTTTTCGATGTACAACAGCTGGATTCCAGAGCTTTTAGTACGGACTAAAGTAAATATTATCAGTAAATATTTTGATTTTGCCGTAGTGGATTTGCGGTTTTATCAGCAGATCTGCCGCGGTCTCAATGGTAAATAGTCCTGCCTGAAATATGGTTGCGTTTTGAACCTCAGCATGCTGGGTCCATTCGTCCCAGCTGAGGATACTCTTTATCAAATCGCAGAAGCTTCCGGGAAAATCATACGAATATTATTCAGAAGAACCTAATTCCAGGCACGATCGAAAGCCTTGGATATGTCTAGAGCAACTGACCTCTATTGCGCTCATTAGCCATTGTCCACATTCGCGTCACATAGCTAAGGAGGTCACTTCCATGACTTTCGACAAAATGGATATTATCGCTATTGGGCAGTAGTTGGATGGAAAACACTTCCTCCTATTCTATGGTATAGGCCTTCCCTGTATGACACAGTGAACATCTTACAGAGAACAGATGTATTATCTGGTGAACACTTTTTGAATACAATGGCAGGTCTGGTCCAATTGTTTTCTTGGAATTGAGTCCACCAATCACTCAAGGAATAATCCTTGATTCTAGATGAAACAGTTGGAATTGTTGGAGATTTCCGACCATATGTCTCGATAGATCGACTAAAGTTTTTGGAAAAGTTTGCAAATAAACTTTTCTATGACAGGAAGGAAGCAGAGAAAAGTTGTTGCCATCGACCAATAATGGTACGATGTATATTAACTTTCATGCATGGGAATCAGAGAATATTCAAGATGGCACGACAACTTCACATCAAAAGTTAACAGTTTTGGCAGGGCTATCTTGGTAGCGAGTACTCGGGTCAGCCTAAAAACTCCTGGAATTCCAGGCTTGATGAAATTTTAAAAAAGTCGGAAACACTCACCTCCAGGTCGGGAGCGTCTGGCGATTGCAGTGACAAGTCGGGCAACTGCGAAATTTTCCTGTCGTATATGCACTGATGTAACTGGGCGTCCAACATCTTGAAATTTTCGAAATTCCTCTGCACAAGCCAGCATTCTTCGCCCGACGTCACCTGGATCATGTACCATTCAGCGTCTGTATCGTCATTAGCTGAAACAAGAATGTATTATTTGAAATATAGATAGCAGAGGGTTTCCTTACAGATCAGAATCATTTTAAGCTTGACACACTCGTGTTAGCGCGCTTGTTCTAGGAACCAGCGTCTTATCGTTTTCCCAAATGTCTCTAATTTTTAATTTCAAGCCAAAAATAGTCTCAAACGACTAGGCTGGACTCATTGATAAAGAATCCGAGATCTGAAGTAATTCGAACTTTCGAACAGAAAGTGCAAGAGACTTGAAACATTTCAGATAGGGTTGGGGTCTGTTGGTATCTGTGTTAAGTTCTTAAACGGGAAAAATCAGCCTGTGTTGCGTTTAAATTTGATTCTAGTTGTTTATTTATGTTTTTTACAAGGTTATTGTTTACCTTCAGTTGACGTCTCTGTATTTTGGAAACGCACGTAATTTTCACAACACGAGGCGCAGGGCGCAGACCCATAAAACTGGCGTAGTTCTATCCGATTGCAGGTATTCTGTTCATAAAAGCAAATACGTCACTAACAGATCTGTCCTAGCTTTAAGAGGAGGGATAAGATGAAGAGTTCGTGGTCTCTGGCATACAGTAGAACTCTTCAAAGCCGCTCTTTGGAAACAAGGCTACCACAGGAGCCCATAGGATTATTTGTACTTCTGGCCATCCAAGTGAGGTTGGAATCGTGGGCGCAGTGGTAAAAGCCTGCATGCTAGGCTAGAAGGTTATTCCATTCATCTGGATTCGTGGTTCTTGGACCTGGATGGTGCAGAACATCTCTTGGAGGATTTTGGGTCTTGACATGCTAGACGTTGGGTCTGAAACTGGATAGACCGGAATGTCTACGTTGGTTTCAGGGCCTCGTGCCGCAACTCCTTCGGCGTGTAAGTTGCGTAGGATATTGCTTCGAAGCTTCATGGAAGCAAAAGAGGGCAACTTTGGTTACGTGCTTATTTGGCGTATCCGCCATCACATTGTTTCATTACTTGAACTAGATGACGCAATCAAGAATAAAAGGCACACATAATGAAGAAAAAACCGCTTCACCAAGATAATGCACCGATCCACAAGTCCATAAAAACTATGGTGACATTGAACGATTTGCGATAAGAATTGCACCCACTCCCCATATTCACCAGATCTGACTTCTACTTGCTCGCAGCTCTCAAACAATGCTTCTAGAAGAGAGATTTGGTTTCAGTCATGAGATGCAACTGAAGCCTATTTTGAGGTAAAAGTGGAATCGCTCTATAAGAAGGCATCAAAAGTTTAGAAAAACTCCACATGTTTTCAATGAGACTAAGATAGGTGAAGCTGCTGGCCATGAAATAGTTGTCAGTTGGTGTTCTTGCAAGTTTGAGTATATGCCGAAGTATGGCATCTTCAATTATCGTGCTGAAAACGCCACCCCTTTGGATATAAAGCATGCGCCGTTTCAAGGAGAAAATCGTTTAGAATGCCACAATACTTTTTCACTATTAATGGTACCATCAACTATACAGAGAGGCGTAGCACCACGCTGAGGTCCCAAACCATTTTTTTGGTGGGAAATTTGAACGGTAACAGGTTGTTTGATAGGATTTTAAAGTGATTTCCACCAAGTTGGAAACAACTTTCATCATATATAAAGACATTATTAAAATTATCTTCTTGAAAACGTTGACGAAATTATATCCTTCTTTACCTTTGTAAAGGTGTCTTTATAGGGATTTTTTTTGGTATGTAGCCTTGTCTTTTCAGTGATATACGGACCGCATACTTTTATATTTCGTTGATTTCCTAATCTGCTAGCCAATTTGTGAAACGCCAGGCGCAGATTGTGTCGTCCTAAGGCCAATAAAGCGTTTAATTTGTTTCCTTTAATCTTACGCGGTCTTCCTGAAACTGGTCATATCCATGCCAGTTTTTATCCTCTTTATTGTCTCATATACAGCACTTTTTCCCAGTTCAGTCAATTACACTAATTCTTCAACGTTTCTAAAACCTTTTCTATACAAATATTCTATCTGCTTTCTTTTTTCTAGTTGCGGCATTATTTCACAAATTGTATACCTGTTGACAATCAACAATATTAAACCAATAGTGTTGCCATGCAACTTTGTCCAAAGAAAACTATCTGCACAACCTATTTTATACATAACTTTTGTCTTAGAATGTTACAAAAAAGAAGTATATTAAAATTATGGAAAATAATAAATTCCGGATATTTTCTAGACGAACTATAGTATTGAACACACAGAGACATGGAACATTATTGAGATACAAATTTTTCCAAAATTTTGGAATACTATACTTTCCAGGTATAGAAACAACTAAAGGGACTAAAAGAAATTAACTGTTGCAAAATGGCGAATGCAACAGTATATTCAACATTGGAATGTAACTTTGAGATTAAATTTTTTGTGTTGCAATAGTATCAGATCCTTCCTAAATTAAATTTGAGTCTACAAAACATAGTATTCACCCGTTTTGAAAAAAAAACCAACCGTCTCGTAAGACAAGATTACACAAAAAAAACGAAAACTACTACACTCAGGGGATTCAGGTAACCTTACTTATTTCTGCCTTTTATCTATTTATTTAAATGTTTTAATATTAGCCTTCTCCATATTTAATTTCAAAAAATTATATTTAATAATTATAACTTCAGGAATATTTGTTGTTGATTGATGTTATATTTTATTGAATATGAATTTTTTGAGTACTGACGAAGCAAAGTCTCTCTTAAAACTTGTTTTTCAGTAATGTTTTCACATATCTTGCGATTTTATAGAAAGTAACTTAGATATCCAATAATATTGAATATTCTAAGTAAGATAGTTTTATGATGAAATTCTTAAGATTATGTTAAACATTTTTGAAAGATATTTGTTTTCATAAGATTGATCAGCAGAAACAAAATTTTGTCTACTCAAAATATTTAATTTATAGGATTTTGGTTAACAATTTTTATTTATTGAATTTTGTTATATCATTTGGATGTCTTCTAATGAATGTTTATTTCATATGTCGTTTGATATAAGTGGTACTTATATGACATTATTTTAATTTAATTCCTGAAGTTATAATTATTAAATACAATTTTTTGAAATTGAATATGTAGAAGGCTAATATTAAAATATTTAAATAATTTTATATACCTTCAATCAAGTATTAACCTCTATTTATGTTATTTTATCTTTTAAACCCATTCATACCAATATTTCACAAAACAACAATAACTTATATTGACATAAACAGAAAAAATTAACCCATAATTTAATCTTACATGAGGAATCGGAACCACCTTCAAATGGCCAAATAAAATATGATACAGACAACCATAATAACAAACATAAGATAATAACTTATCAATTTAAACTAGTAGCGTTTAGTTAAGTAACACAGATTGTTTAATAAGGCAAAGAAGACTTAATTTAAGTTTCGCTATTTATTTATGTCATTGACAACCAGATGAAGAGATACTGGATAGATGAGATCTATCCAATATCTTCATATAGTACTGTTTGTGGTACTACAAAAACGTATCACCAGAGAATATTGCTGTCAGTTAACTTTGAAAACTTACTGTGTTGCGAGTGGAGTGACTGGTCCATATTCGTACGCAGTGATACTGTCAATGTTGACAGTTGCACCCTTTCATAGTGGAAATGGGCGCACTCCTCCAGCTTGGGAAAACGACACGGCTCAGCGCCGGGGGCAGGTTGCCCCCCGGCCGCCTCCGATATCTGCATTTCCTTCAGCTCAATGCATATTGCCTGAAAAAAAAACCAGATTAATCAAACTGTCAAGATACTATCTACATAGAAAATATTACATGTATCAAAATAATAGTAACAAACATTAAATTTCATTCAAAGTTTTACATAATCTTTTGTTGTTCACAGCAACACGTCAATTGCTGACTGCATCTAATTTCAGTGGCCTGTCCTGTACATTGCAATGGTGAGGGAGTTTAGTTATGGCTAGGATCTCAGTTTGACCCAAGTGAAATGGTGTACTAAATCGTGGTGGCCAAAGCAGAGACAATTCCTATTTTCTTTTGATGCATCTTCCTAAACTCCTTCTCTTTTTCTTTATCGTTAAGCAAAACTTGGAAACGCGCGGGAGAAAGCGTGGAACTTGGAGAACGCTTGCAAGCATCCTGTTCTCCCGCATTCGATTAGAGCTATAGATAGCATATGATATCGTGTGAAGCGAAGCTTAGATTGAAGGAGAGGCTACGAAGAATCATGCAGTTCCTATGGGTTTGGGGGGCTCCGCTTTCTCCTATTTCGCTAGGGTTGTGCGAGCTGGGTTAGATGTTATCATCATCTTGACGAAACTTGGGACCGTGTTGATGAACGCGAGGGTTGGCTAGACGATCTTGTTTGGCAGCAGGTGGAGTATATGCCTGGCATCCTTTATTTGTATTGGTTTTGGACACCTATCCTCAGCGGGATCCGCATTTGCTGCGACTCGAGGAAAGTGGAGGCTACTGTGATCCTTCCAAAGAGGATTTCCTCGGCTCACATTCAACTTTGTGCCTGCCCCGTTTCGGCACCGCCTCGAAATGACGCGGCGTGACTGGGGGAAAAAGGAAGACTATGATAGTCCCCTTCGCTAGGAAGGATTACCCTCTGCTCGGCCCCCAACTCACTTTTTTTTTGCTAGATTACAAAATATAGCAAGGAGAGATGATTTCTTAGTGCTAAAGTACCAAAAATCCTAGAGGTGTTTCAAATCGGGAAATTCCGCCAGGATGCTTCACAGTGTATTTACTGCTTCCTGAACTTTCCCTAATAGGTTTTCCTGAGGCACAGAAAGGCTTTGGTGCTATAATAAGATTTAGAGATGTGGTTTCTTTGTTTGTCCGCTGATTTGGGATTCAAACCAAGAAGACGTTCTTGCCAAGTTCATCTAGATAACATGAATACTTCCAGCAATAAACGCTTCATTCTTTATATTTCGTGCTCTGGAAAAGCTGTGGTGTTGACTGAATAGACTAATAAAACGCTGCTGTTTTAAGAAGATTCCAGTGTATTGAATTTTGAAGTAAGAATGGATCTTCTTTGATATTGACTAATTAAAGCACTTTGGTCGTCCGAAAAATTCGCTCCGTTTGTAGAAGCATTAGAAGATATGAGCGTCGGTAGCTCAGTGGTTCAAAAGCACGACTCGTGAGCAGAGATTCCTCTTGGTATGGGAAAAGAAATTTTCTTACTAGGTAGCGTAAAGACATAGTAACAGACCCTAATCAGAACACAACTGATCTCCTAACTCGCCAAATTGCCTAAAGCTTCTGATGAATCTTCACAGAAGATCTATGAGTATCCAAATAATATCAAGGTGAAGAAGACCTACACCTTCATAAACTACCGATCTTTCGGCGTGTTAGAGTCGACAAGAAAATCCTTTATCTTCAAAACACGATGATGCGTCATCACTATCCTTTCAGATCAAATAACAGATATCAAAATGTAAATATCTCGTAAATTTCATCTGTTGATCGTATGTTTAGACGTTTTACCGCCGAGTCATCTTCAATTTCAAAGGACCCAAAAACTACCGATGGACGTCTCGACCATAAAGCGTCGCTTCGGGAATCCCACAAAATATACGGCATTTACAAAACGCGGATTTTTCGTCGTAAATTCGACGCGAAACAGGGTCAATCCGCTGTGAACATTGAACTCCAATCATCTTGGGATGCTGCCAGGAAGCAACAACGTGAATCCCTAGCCGCGACACGTAGATCATCTGGATCCGAAGCCGATATGGGACGGTCACGAGATTTTTGGCATCGCCGTCGTGGCGTGAACTTGACGCTGTTCGATCGATCGGTTTCGGCGTGGAAAAGAACAGTGGCAAATTAGAGTAGAATGAAGAAATGCTGTCGAGAGTAGATGATTTTAGGTCTTTGGGCTCCTGGATTAACATTAACTGGAACACGATATGGAAATTAAATCCAGAATAGAACAAGCACTTCATGAAAATGCGAAACATATTGTGTGACCAGAATCTGAATCTTGATCTACGCATTAAACTCGCACAATGCTACTGGTGGTCCACTCTGCTGTATGATGTCGAGACATGGACGCTCAAGGTAAGTTGCGTGAACAAATTAGAGGCCTTTGAAATATGGATTTACCGACGGATTATGAGGATATCTTATACAGACCATGTATCATACGAGGAAGTCCTGCGAAGAGCTCATAAAGGTCGTGAATTGCTGTATCTATTAAACGTAAGGAAATCATCTTCTTGGTCATATCCGCGTAACGACAAATACCGCGTTCTACAGTTTATTATTAAAGGGCGAGTCCAGGGAAGAATGCCCACCGGAAGGAAAAAACTATTCTGGTTAAGAAATATAAGAGCATTGAGTGGACTTGATCGTGAAGAACTTGAACAGCTGAAGACAGAGATAAGTTTGTCAGAGTGATCGCTAACCTCCATTCAGGGAGAAGGCACAAGAAAAATATTATACACCTACTCGACCTGAAGAACATAAGGTTTTTCATAGGTTTTTTGGCATCGTTTACTCAAATAACTATCAATAAAATTAAGTGGCTTGCTGGATTCCAGACTGTTTAAATTTTTCTAATAATTTATATTGGCCCCAAAAGGTCTTCGAGTAAAGCAGCTAGTATCATCTCTCTTTCCAACGCCACAATTATTGAAGACAGTTCATAGTGATCGCTACATGGTCCAACTGGATGGATTAAGCGAGTAAATTTCGAAGAAACGGGGCCCCATATTCGAAGAAAAATGCACAAGACTTTCAATTGATCCTGGCTTCAAACACCAACGGTCTAGGCATATCGTCGAGATTCACAAACCCCAAAAACCTCTCGCAATCGATCCTGGTTCTGGACGAGACCGGTCGAACAGTCAAGTCCCGCTAAACCCTGAAGCACCGCTCGAAAAACCTTAACATGAGTTTCTGCGAACAGATAGATGGAATACCCTTCTAGCCCAGCATGCGGATTTTCAACCACTGCCCCCTCAAGTGCAACACCAATTGGGTGGCCGGGTCGTACGAATACCAAGAGCCTACACCCTCCCGAGGTAACGCAGTATGCTACATAACGCACTAGGCCATTGGATAGAAAAATCCGGAGATTTACCCCAATAGGGTAGAGTACGTTAGTTTTAAGGGTGAAGCCCTATGCTGCGACACTGAGTTGAACAATGCGGCTCAGCCCTCCATTTCATCTTTACGCTGAAACTAGGCCCCCATTCGGTCGAAGTTCCACCACACGGTTCCAGTGACTGGCGCGAGTGATGGTTGCTTTACGCATCAAGACTTAATCCTCCATTTCACCGAGATGAAACTAGGGTCTAAGTCTGTAACGTAAAAAAACGCTCCACTGTCGATTTAAAATTCAATCGCTAAAAAACGTCCCAATAATGTGATTAAACTAAGACCAAAAGGTTGGAGTTTCCGCAATGAAGCTCGACGTTGTTATCGCATGCGCTGTAGAGTTGCATTGTTTTCAAGAAGTGTAGAATTTCCCAGATTTCTTCCTTTCGTACTGTGGGGTTGCAAGATGACACACCTTGTGGTACTTCTATCGAATTAACGTTCCTAATTCATGAAAATCGTGGAATATTGAATTTTTAATTTTTATTGTTTCCTATAAGACGTCTAATCATAAGGCGTTCCAGATGCTCTACTGGTCATTTGGAACAATTTGAAACTGAACACCTGCTGATTATATGCAGAATAGGAACTATTTTTGAAGAAAGCACTATAATACCATCACCTTGGAAAACAATATTCCAGGAGAACCTCAAAGATAAGTCCTTATGTAAATCTCGGATCTCAAGCTAACTGTAAACTGCATTATATTGTAAATAAGAGTCACTATTTTAATTGTAGAGTTGGAATAGATGGATAGGGAGTAGGGTTTGCATTTTCACTACCAGATTAACAATTTGAGATTCATTCGGAAAAGACAAGTTTTTTATCTTGTCATTGGCGCACTATGAGGCGTTTTAGGAAGTAGGATGTTTCATATGTGGACGGACAAAATCGCTAGCGCAAGCTAGAACGTTTTAGTTTCTCTTCCTTTTATCATAGCCTTTGCTGTGGGATTAGCGATTTGGTTTCAACTTACTTTATCCTTTACCTCGAAAAGGGCAAGACAATCAGTAGAAATCGCTACATTGCCCCATGTGCAAAGACAAAAATGATCCTTCACCAAGACCGTGTCACGCTACAATGCCAGAATTGAAAGAATTACACTTGAAATTACACCATATTCTCCATATTTGGCCCCCACTACCTTATGGAAAATCTAAAATATTGCTCGCAAACTCCTATTTTGAGACCAAAGATGTCAGGTTCTTCAAAAAAGGTACTGAAAGGGTAAAAAAGCGCTGAACTCATATCGCTCTTGAAATGTTGATGAATAAAGTTAATAAAATAAATGGAGGTTTATACTTGATAGAAGGTATATAAAATTATTTAAATATTTTAATATTTACAGATATATTTATTCTGTTAGCCTTCTACATATTTAATATCAAACAATTATATTTAATATTATAACTTCAGAAATTAAATTACTGTCATATAAGTACCACTTATATCAAACGACATATAAAATAAACATTCATTATAAGACATCCAAAATGATATATTATAACAAAATCCAATGAATAAAAATTGTTAACAAAAATCTTATAAATTGAATATTTTGAGTAGACAAAATTTTGTTGCTGCTCATCCCTCTTATGAAAACAAATATCTTTCAAAAATGTTTAACATAATCTTGAGAATTTGATCATGAAACTATCTTACTTAGAATATTCAATATTATTGGATATCCAAGTTACTTTTAGAAAATCTCAAGATATATAAAAACATTACTACAAAACAAGTTTTAAGAGAGACTTTGCTTCGTCAATTTAATTCCTGAAGTTATAATATTAAATATAATTTTTTGAAATTAAATATGTAGAAGGCAAACAGAATATATCTGTAAATATTAAAATATTTAAATAATTTTATATACCTTCTATCAAGTATAAACCTCCATTTATTTTATTCATAATATATAATTATTTGGTTTGCTTAATATTCTTTATACAGATGGTCCTTCTGCTATAACAGAGGCCGTTAAATTGCCTTTCAATCTTTTAGATCAATGTTAAACCACAGAATTATTTATTTCGAGCCATATTAGACTACATTTAAATGTTCAGTTTTCATTTACCAAGATGCTTTCTGAATTGAAGGGTAAGTAAATACTTTTGTTGATTGATGTTATATTTTATTGAATCCAATTGAGTACTGACGAAGCAAAGTCTCTCTTAAAACTTGTTTTTCAGTAATGTTTTTACATATCTTGAGATTTTCTAAAAGTAACTTAGTAAGATATCCCATAATATTGAATATTCTAAGTAAGATACTTTTATGATGAAATTCTTAAGATCATGTTAAACATTTTTTAAAGATATTTATTTTCATAAGAGGAATGAGCAGGAACAAAGTTTTGTCTACTCAAAATATTCAATTTATAAGATTTTTGTTATATCATTTGGATGTCTTATAATTAATTTTTATTTTATATGTCGTTTGATATAAGTGGTACTTATATGACATTAATTCAATTCCTATGAAGTTATTATATTGAATTATTAGCCGATGATTGTTATTTTGAAACAAATGACTCATTCACCTTAACGCAGGACACCTCGAAAGAAAAACCTCTTATTAATGAGCCGTTACGGCTCAAATAATCCAGCAATTATAAAAAATTAAAAACTAGTATTTCAATCATGTCGCCCACACACACACAAATATACCGACATCGCAGACAAACTTAATAAGCGTCGCTCTAAAAATCGTCCGATTTTTCAGGATACACGAGACAGTTATACATTGCGGCAGTAACGCGTCCTTCCGCCGAAAAGGCGTCTTAGATCTCCCAGATAAAGATCTATCCTTGCCACTTCCGCAGCATCGTCCAAATTAACAGAAAGAAGTAACGTGTCCACGAAATATTTATGGAACGAAGAAGTGGAATTCCGGACGTAGCGCGCCTTAGGAATACTTAAAATATGACTCGACAAAGAGTCAAGCGTACGTGTTTTTGGTGACAAGAGTCGATCCGGATGCTACTTGGATTAAGGTTTTTTGGTTTGTTATCCTCTCCAATGATGAACCTTTTTTCATTCAGCCTGAAATTTGTTTTTAACTTATCCTGAAAAATTCAAAGTTTAAGACATCGGCTAATAAGTTTTCGCTTTAATGAATAAATCTTCCAAAATGATTTATTCATTTAAATTAATGTAACGGGTGGTTTTTTTAAAGTGCAAGAACTTTCGATAGGGATAACTGTGATTAGACAGAAGGAAGAAGCCATGTTGTTTCGACATTTCTGTTCAGTAAGCATTGACAAATTATCATGGAAAGATTCACGCCGCAACAATGTTTACAAATTGTTGAAATTTATTTTCAAAATCAGTGTTCTATTCGCCAAACTTATAAAGCACTTCGTTGAATTTATGGTTTACATAATCGTCCATCAGAGCAGCTTATTCGTCGAACTATCGATAGATTCCGGACAGCATTTTCTCTACTCGATGCAACAACAACAAGACAAAGAACTGTATGTACAGGAGAATGTAAGTCACAGTGTTAATGATGATCCAGTTTTGTATATTCGTCGACGTTCATAACTAGTTGGACTCTGTGCATCCACCACATGGAAAATTCTGCGTAAAGATCTTGGTCTACACCCATACAAGATCCAACTGGTTCAAGAACTAAAGCCACTTGACCATAATAAGCGTCGTTTGTTTGCTGATTGGGCCCTAGAATAGCTTGAAGTTGATCCACTTTTTTATCGTAGAATTGTGTTTGGTGATGAAGCTAATTTCTGGTTGAACGGCTATGTAAACACCCAAAATGGCCGTATATGGAGTGAAAACAATGCTCAAGAAGTTCTGCAGGTTCCATTGAATCCTGAAAAATGCACTGTATGGTGTGCTTTACACGCTGGAGGCATCAGCGGTCCATATTTCTTTAAAAACGATGCTGGGGCTAATGTTACAGTGAATAGTGCTCGTTACAGATATATGATCAATGATTATTTGTTTCAAAATTTGAATGGTATCGACCATCTTTATGGTTCCAACAAGATGGTGCTACACCTCATGCTGCTACCGTAACAATTTATTTATTGAAAGAAAGATTTGGTGATAACATTATTTCGAGAAATGGCCCAATTAATTGGCCTCCAAGATCATGCGACATAACTCCACTGGATTATTTTCTTTGGGGTTATGTCGAATCATTGGTTTATGCTGATAAACCAGAAACAATAGATGCTTTGGAAGCCAACACAACTCGTGTTATTGATAAAAATAAGGCATGAATTACTCGAAAAAGTGGTCCAAAATTGGTCTGGTCGAATGCGGTTCCTCAGAGATAGTCGTGGTGGACATATGCCGGAAATTATTTTTAAAACATAAATGTCATAAAATTATCTTTCAAATAAAAAAAATTGGCTACAATCTTAATTCAAATGTGTTTAATTTCAATTTAAAGTTCTATCACTCTGAAAAAAACACCCAATATTTCGGCATCTTAGGCCATTTGGAACGTAGAACAGTCTTCAATGGCCGTGTTATTTCTCGAAGGGGGGATCAAAATTGGTAACCGAGATCCTGTTATTTATCACCTTTAGACTTTTTTTTTTTGTACCACGTGAAAGATAAGGTCTATGCCAATGCTCCACAATCGATTCAAGACTTAACGATGGAATTCGTGAAGTTATCGAGACCTCGAATGTGCTAATTGGTCATGAAAAATGCGATTCTAATGCCATACCTTCCTCTTTAAAATGAAATAAACATTCATTGATTTCTCTTAATATATAGTCTTTTTTAAAATCAAAATGGAACCTCTTACTGGAAAACCCGGTAGTGAACTATGTTACAACCGTAAAACAAAAGATTTCTAAAATAAAGGCCAATTACGAGATGAACTTAATTTCGTTCTCGGCACTGTAGTAGAATTTTAATTTTTAATCTGCATGTAATATAATATTCGATAAAGTAAACCATGTGGCGTTCAATTCACCCTTGATACACCTGATAACAATTCATATTTCCCATACAATAGACTGGCCACTAACAAGTCTCCCTGTAAGAATATTAGTACCAAATATCGTGTCATCTCTATCAGGAGGGTAAAATATAGAACCACCAGAAGGTAGAAATAGGTCCGCATGCAAATGTCACGTAGAAAAGGGTGCGGGAATAAGGGGTGTTGATGTCGCTGATGAATCAATTAGGGCTGTTGCAATAGGGGAGAGAACTGTATGTCGATGAGAGGGACCTTTCAGGACCTCGCCAAAGGATAATTAATCTGGCGACCTCATCATTCATAGGTTGGTAAATTACAGAACTTATCCTGAGAAGCAATTTATCAATATCGTGATTTGGATGAGAGTATACTGACCACAGATTTATTGGTTCATCGACCACTAGCGGTAGTATACAAATGAATGAGAGGTGTTCGAATCAAGTCCAGAAATTTAAAGCTTAGAACATTTTGAAAACCTTCATCAAACTATTAATAAGAAAGAAGATACTCGGTTTCCGCAAGTGACTTTGTAACTCATTAAATTCATAAAATGAAAACGATTTTATTGGGAAATTGGAAAATTAATTCAGTCCGTTCTTTCGGCTCAAAAAATGCATTCATTTCAAAAGTTGATGAATTGACGAATCAATCAATTATCAGTCCATCACTGCTTAGTGTCGGGTGTTTTTTTTAGAGTGACAGAACTTTAAATTGAAAAAAACACATTCAAATTAAAATTGAAGCCAAATTTTTTGTTATTTGAAAGATAATTTCATGACATTTATGTTTTAAAAATAATTTCCGGCATATTTCCACCACGACTAGCTCTGAGAAACCGCATTCGACCAGACCAATTCTGGACCACTTTTTCGAGTAATTTAGGCCTTATTCCATGAATAACACGAGTTATGTTGGCTTCCAAAGTGTCTATTGTTTCTGGTTTATCAGCAAAAACCAATGACTTGACATAACCCCAAAGAAAATAATCCAGTTGAGTTATGTCGCATGATCTTGGAGGTCAATTAATTGGACCATTTCTCAAAATAATGTTATCGCCAAATCTTTATTTCAATAAATCAATTGTTACGGTAGAAGTATGAGGTGTTGCACCATCTTGTTGGAACCAAAACACTTCTGGGTAGATACCATTCAAATTTTGAAACAAATTATCATTGATCATCGATCTGTAACGAGCACCATTCACTGTAACATTAGCTCTAACATCGTTTTTAAAGAAATATGGACCGATGATGCCTCCAGCCTGTAAATCACACCATGCAGTGCATTTTTCAGGATGCAATGGAACCTGCAGAACTTCTTGAGGATTGTTTTCACTCCATATACGGCAATTTTGCTTGTTTACATAGCCAGAAATGAGCTTCATCACTAAATACAATTTTACGATAAAAAAGTGGATCAAGCTGTTCCAGGGCCCAATCTGCAAACAAACGACGTTTATTATGGTCAAGTGGCATTAGTTCTTGAACTAGTTGGTTTTTGTATGGGTGTAGACCAAGATCTTTACACAAAATTTTCCACGTGGTGGATGCACAGAGTCCAAGCAGTTGTGAACGTCGACGAATAGACAAATCTGGATCACTATGATTTACAGCAGCGATATTTTCTTCTGTACGTACAGTTCTTTGTCTTGTTGTTGTTGCATCGAGTATAGAAAATGTTGTCCGAAATCTATCGATAGTTCGACGAATAAGCTGCTCTGATGGACGATTATGTAAACCATAAATTTCACGAAATGCTCTATAAGTTTGGCGAATAGAACACTGATTTTGAAAATAAATTTCAACAATTTGTAAACTTTGTTCCGGCGTGAGTCTTTCCATGATAATTTGTCAATGCTTACTGAACAGAAATGTCAAAATAACATGGCTTCTACCAATTCACAGTTATCCCTATCAAAAGTTCTATCACTCTGAAAAAAACATCCAATACGTTAATTTAAATGAATAAATCGCATTGGAAGCCAATATAACTCTTGTTATTGATGAAATAAGGTCTGAATTACTCGAAAAAGAGGTCAAAAATTGGTCTGGTCGAATGTGGTTCCTCAGAGCTAGTCGTGGTGGACATATGCCTGAAATTATTTTTAAAACATAAATGTCATAAAATTATCTTTCAAATAAAAAAATTTGCTTTAATCTTAATTTAAATGTGTTTTGTTTCAATTTAAAGTTCTATCACTCTCAGAAAAACACCCGATATACTTTATTCCAATAGTCAAATCGCAATATAATTGTACATCTGTTTCTGTAGAGCCTGAGAAAGTTCAACGCTTTATAGCGAATTTTTAGGAATAAAAAAGAGTTAATTCCCTTCCTTATGAAAAAAACGTGTGACAATACTCGAGTATCGTCTCTACATTAGGATTACCATCTGCTTCAGGATAATTAACTTTACATTAGGATGCAGTGGTGCACCATCCTAAATTTCATTCATATGTTTAGGAATGGCGACACTTACCGTGGATTAATAGATTTGTTTTTGTTGTTTTTCTATCACTATTTACAGGACCTGAATTGACTTATGATGGCAATCCATTAAGGATAAGTGTCACGCTAACTATCCACAAACCCTTAAAAAAACAAATGCCTTATAATAAGAAACCATTCATGAGATTGAGCCGCAAACAATCGACAATATACTGAAAAATTGGGTTGATTGGATGGGGTACGCCAGTCGTGGCGGTCATTTGAATGATACTGTTTGCTATTCGTAAATGTCAAGGTTGAACTTTTCTAATAAACTCGTAACTTTAGGAAAATATTCATCAGTTTTTTATTTGTAGCCCATCAAAAATGCAAATCTTAAATGGCCTGTGCAACAGCACCCATAACTACTGAATTTATAAACTCCTGAATTATAAGGCATAAAAAAATAGATCGTCAATTTTATTAACTAGTTTGCACATTAAACTAGTTGTTGATATTAGATTTCGTGAAATTAGTCCAAAATACGTTAGTTTGACAAATTCCTCACTGTTTCCTGTTTCAGAAAAGTATATTTGTCTTAAAATGAGTTGCTTTTTGTTTTTATCTATGAGAGAATTTATAATTCTTGTCTCGATGTAATTGTTTCTATTTACTTGTTTGCTTTTTTGCGCAGTTTTATCCAGGGGAATGGAAAATGCTCTATGTATCATTGATTTATAGCAAGTTTGAAAAATTAGGGATGGTTCCAGAACAGATCCCTGGAGTACTCCCATCTCTACAGAGTATTCTTTGGAATCCTGTTGATCCGCTCAAACAAATAAATGCAGATTGATCAGAAAACTGTAGATCCAACTAAGGATTGATTGTATTTGCGTAGTAAGTGTTTGAATTATATCGAAATTAATCTTGTTATTATTCTTCAAATTTGTTCGATATTGATAGGCTGATTTTGCAAAGAGGGCTGTGTATGTAACGGAGAGTATTGATGACTGATCCTTATGGATTTCAATAAAGCCGTATAATTCAGGAGGATTATCTATACAGCTAAGAATTAGCTAATTATATATTTTATAATGGAAAAGAGTTCAAGAAATATAGGAAACTTATTCATTTTTGAATTGTCATCAAGATCGATAATATTTTTAATATAATGAAAAAAAAAATAAAGCAATCTGCCATGACAAGTTGCAGTCACTCCTTTTTTTCGATAGCTATTGTACGACAAATTCATTTAGGATCATTTTTCATCCAAAATTTGTAACATACAGATATTTGAAGGAAAGGATTGGCACTTCGGTACAAGCGCGTAAAAATGGTCGGGATACACAATTTAATAAATCCGGCTCCAAGGACCAAATATTTACGAGCCACAGAATAAACAAACCTGACCTATTTTCATCCAAACAGAAGCGCTCGGATAAATACCGTAATGCAATTCGAACATGAACAACGTAATCAAGCATAATTAACGTGATGTAAAATCCTAAGAACCGCCTTATTGAGTCCCATATCTCGAATTCACGCCACTGACACAGCGTAGCGTACAAAAAGGATATTTATGTACATATCCGCGTACATAAGACATCGCTTATTAAACATCTGCGTCTCCGCGGATCTCTGGGTTTTTGTAACCTCATCAGAGTGTGTATTTCGGTATCCCTCCTCTAGTTTTTCAACGGCAATAAATAATATCGAAGATATTCGGCATGTTAACAACGCTCGTTTGGCAGCCTATAAAAACGATATGACGAAATGGGTTCAGATGTTTGGGAGTTTGAAGGTCTTGCGTAAACTCTGGTTTTTAACTGCTGGCGATTAACTCTGATGTATTGAAAATTGTTAAAAATCTACGCCTGATATTTCGAGATCGAAAAGTGATTTTTTTCTAGTCTACTGAGAGATGTAAGGCAACACATTTCAATTTAATTAGCGGAATGTAGGAAAAAGCGACCACATAAATAAAAAAAATCTATTATACTTTAAACCGCAAATATTTGGACCTTCGACTTATATTTATTAATTCACATATAGAGAGCACGGAATTAACCTTAATATATTTCAGGACGTGATTGTAGAGGTCAAAATATCTTAAAATTCAGGTTTTTTTTTGGAGTGAGGATGAAGACGCCTTTACTCCTCAGGTGTGAAATTTAGGACGTAGGTTATTATTGAATTTTTTTTATATTTCAATCTTCAAACTCATGTCCTGAAATATATCAACGTTATATCCGGACATCCTGTATTTCAAGCCACCAATTTCTTCGATTCAATAATTCACTTAAAAATATCTGAAAACAGATTCCTTATTCAGTGATAAAATTTCCTCTTGGTTATAGTATTCCATTTAAAATACAATAATGAATTGAAAAAATCAGTACGCAGTATTATTTCTGGAGTAAAAGTTCATTGGAAAAATTTAAAAAGTATTTTTGAAATACGAAGGATTATCTAACTTGGACAAAAACATATTTTATTGAATTAATTTTCATTTAATCTTATCCGAATTGGAACTGAATTAGTTTGAAACGAAGAATTCAATGAATCCGGCTCTAAGGACCAAGAATATTAGATTTGTGAAATCAGACAATTGTCATTCGCCAGCAACGGAACCTTTATTTTAATTGAGAATCAATAAAATCTAGAATAAAATGCAACGTTGGGTAAATGTGAAATTGGGCGAAGAGGTATTCTCGAATTAATTTTGTATGACAGATCAAATTGTTTAAATCGTCAATCTGAATAATTGAATGAAGTATTAAGTTTCGGGTGTTTTTTTAGAGTGATAGAACTTTCGAAAGGGATAACTGTGATTTGACAGAAGATAGAAGCAATGTTGTTTTGACATTTCTGTTCAGTAAGCATCGACAAATTACCATGGAAAGACTCGCGCCGCAACAACGATTACGAATTTTCGAAATTCATTTTCAAAATCAGTGTTCTATTCACCAAACTTATAGAGCACTTCGTGAAATTTATGGTTTTCATAATCGTCCATCAGTGCAGCTTATTCGTCGAACTATCGATAGATTTCGGACAACATTTTCTCTACTCGATGCAACAACAACAACAAGAACTGTACGTATAGAAGAAAATATGGCTGCTGTAAGTCATAGTGTTAATGATGATCCAGATTTGTCTATTCGTCGACGTTCACAACACGTTGGACTCTGTGCATCAACCACATGGAAAATTTTGCGTCTACATCCATACAAGATCCAACTGGTTCCAGAACTAAAGCCACTTGACCATAATAAGCGTCGTTTGTTTGCTGATTGAGCCCTAGAACAGCTTGAAGTTGATCCACTTTTTTTTTCGTAAAATTGTGTTTAGTGATGAAGCTCATTTCTGGTTGAACGGCTATGTAAACAAGCAAAATTGCCGTATATGGAGTGAAAACAATCCTCAATAAGCTCTGCACGTTTCATTGCATCCTGAAAAATGCACTGTATGGTGTGCTTTACACGCTAGAGGCATCATCGGTCCTTATTTCTTCAAAAACGATGCTGGAGCTAATGTTACAGTGAATGGTGCTCATTACATATCGATGATCAATGATTATTTGTTTTAAAATTTGAATGGTATCGACCCAGAAGTGTTTTGGTTCCAACAAGATGGTGCTATACCCCATGCTGTTACCGTAGCAATTGATTTATTGAAAGAAAGATTTGGCGATAACATTATTTCGAGAAATGGTCCAATTAATTGGCCTCCAATATCATGCGACATAACTCCACTGGATTCTTTCCTTTGGGGTTATATCAAGTTATTGGTTTATGCTGATAAACCAGAAACAAAAGATGCTTTGGAAGCCAACATAACTCGTGTATTGATGAAATAAGGCCTGAATTACTGGAAAAAGTGGTCCAAAATTGGTCTGGTCGAAAGCGGTTCTGCAGAGCTAGTCGTGGTGGACATATGCCGGAAATTATTTTAAAAAAATAAATGTCATAAAATTATCTTTCGAATAAAAAAAATTGGCTTCAATCTTAACTTAAATGTATTTTATTTCAATTTAAAGTTCTATCACTCTAAAAAAATACCCGATACAAGTGTACATTATTATTAAACCATTAATGTGAAAGCGAGGTGAAGACGCTGACGTCAAGTAAGTGCTTGAATCAATTTTTTTAATGAACATCTACTTGTTCTTATAATGAACATCATTCGACAAGAAAAAACATCAAAGGAACTAGTACTTAATGTTGCAGTATTTACTCTGTTAATAACCTACTTCGGTCCATTTTTGTTGTCAAATACCCAACTTCTATTAAAATTACAGAGTCGTGCAAGCATTTGTGTAATTTTATACTGTTATCTTTTATTAAAAAAAAAAAATGGGAAATGTAATAGAAAAGATAAATCTAAACTATAAGTACCAATCAAATTGTAAAAACGTCGAATATGGTGACAGGAATATATATGTATATATTTATAGAACCAATGCAATTGAAGGACAGCATGGTAAAATTGCTATTTTAATGGTAACAGGCCATTATTTATTAAAAGTAATTTTAAATCTTAATTTACAAAAAATCGAACTTATACGTGATTATCCTTTATTACCAAATCTTGTTACCAATAAATTACGAAAATTATTGTAACTGGAAAATATTCAATTTAATACATGCATGCTGAAATACTGTTATATTTTTTCAGTATCGAAATTTTATTAACTCGAAAAATATTCAAACAAAATTCTCTCGTTTGTAAACCATGCAAATTTGAGGTCTCCTTCAAATAAAAGAGAAGTATGCTCTAATTTTGAGATTTGGAGGTTCTAATTGGATAAATATATAATCTTTTATCAGAAAATTGAATGTGTTTTTTTAAAATGTCATAGTAAATCTACGAATAAAATTGGAAAAGTCGAGATGATTATAGGTTAGTCGATTTTTTTTCAAATACTTAACTTCTATTCAAACTAAAAACTCATGCAACATTTGTGTAATTAAAAACTGCTATCATCCATAAAAAATGTAACAGGCAAGATAAATCTACAAGTGATAGTTGTCCTTCCCCTTGTTTCCTGAAGAATTAATAAAAACCTCAACAAAAAAAATCACCAAACACAACCAATACTAACTTTGGTAAGGTAGTTCACGCAGAACATGTCATAACACCCGCAGGTCATACGCGAACCCGCGACCTCCCATCCTTCCCGATAACACTACGTGTCATTTTTTCTTCGATTTATCGACGCAACGTCCGCACCACGGCACTGATTCACCACAGGGTTATAGGGACCGGAAGCGTCGCCGCGTCGAGGACGCCACAGCGGCTCATAACGATCCTATGACGACGTCGTCGACGCCGAGGGTTAGCTGGGGGTGGCCTGGGACAAGCGTCGGGACGCCGGCTGAGCGGAAACGATGTGGCGCGCGCGACGTACGGTCGGGTTGTGAAAATGCTGGAAATCTAGGTTAGGACGGAGAGCCGGCGTTGCCAGAATGGGGAGAAGGAGCGCGCGCGGTAGGTTATACGTACGGGGGACGGTCGAGAACATTCGGCGATTTCCTGGAGTGCGAAACTAGTTTTTCTACTAGGTTATTTAAATTAACTGTGTACGAACTCGCAAAAACGTTCGAGGTATTCAATTTAATAAATCCGGCTCAAAGGACCAAATATTTACGAGCCACAGAGTGAAAAATCCTGACCTTTTTTCATCCAAAAGCGCTCGGATAAATACCGTAATGATATTTAACATAGCGAACGTAATCAAACATGATTAAATGTATGTAGAATCGAAAGAACCGTGTCCCGCCATTAACCCAACATGGAGCACAAAAACAATATTCTTCGTATTTGAACAAATAACATTTCCTAGCTGATTGCACTTCAGGATAAGAATAAGAAAGTAATATTTAGGAAATAAGTGACAAAACCCTGAGAAATTTCATTCAAATTAAACAGACATTTCATGCGGGCGAGAAGGCACTCAAATTTTTGGTGGTGTTCCTCTATGATTGCAAGGGGTATAAAAAGCCACCCTTAAACCTTGTTTCGCAAGAAACTTTTTTTCCTACTCATATTTTACAATGGGAAGATTTGTTTTGGATAGCTTAATCCATTCTTAACAAATAAGGTCTCTTGTTATTTCATGCCAAAATTCACAGTTTTTGAGAAAAAAAATAATTTATCAACAGATAATACGCCTGAGTCTGGAATTATTTTCGACCTTAAATTTATCCATTAGGGGGATGTCAAGTTGACATTTTTTATTGAGCTGTGATACAAATATTAAATAAATTTAACAAAACATTTTTAACTTTTTCACAAATTGAATATCATATTAAATAGGCAGAAGGTACACGCCGAAAAGCCAAATGCAATATATCACAAATATTCATCGATTGTAACCAACAAATTTGTTGATTTCTATCTATGATTATTTCTTTCTTGCTATTTATGATCATATTAAATGTTCAAAGTGACCACCTTCAGTCGTTACATAAGAGTCTAGACGTCGGCGCATAGATTATTTTCATGGAGTATTTTGAATAACCCTACAATGCGGTTCCTTAAGTCTTCCATATCTTAGATAGGAATCTTGTAAAACAATGTTTTTAGATGGCCCCAAAAAGTAAAATCCAGAGGATTTCAATCTGGTGATCGGGCAGGCCAGAACTGAGATCCGCAAGGAATATTTTGAAGAAGTACTGGAAGTTATTCTTCTAGAAATTGAGCGTATGTTCAATCTAGGTGGTAGAAATTTTGGACCAATTAACTGATCTTCAACATATCCAAGCTAGACATTCAGAAAAAATTGTTCTTGGTGGTGAGCTACAGTAATAGCGTGAGGGTTCTCTTCTGCCCATATGTGGTTATTATGAAAATTAGTTATTGGATCTCTAGCCCTGTGAATAGGACCTTTTCTAAAAATTGGGGTTCAATCATTCCCAACATCCAAGTGGAGAATTGGAGACGATTCGGAAAATCCCGTACACGTTGAACGTGATATGGATATAAAAGTCGTGTGCGTAATTTTATTCTTGTCAGTTTTCTAGTTTTTAAGAAAAAAATTAAAAACTTTTTTCGGGCGACATCTTTAGGGGACAGCAACTAAATTTTTTCGCAACTATTCATATACACCCCATATATTCAAACTGTGGAATTCAGGTTGGAATTAATCGTTTTAATTATATTGAGACATGTTTACTTTCTTGGAAACAGAGTAATCAAGGGCTGGTCTGTTCATTAGTTTTATTGCAGAGTTATTGCGGTACTTAAAGTTCTCTATTGATTCCAAAATGCATAGCTTTTTGCCTTTTTGTTCCAAATGTGGGATTTCAAGATTATCCTGTTCTAGGAAAGCATCACTGTGTCACGAAATAAAAGGAATTTCAAGGTTCCAACTCGAGAACCTTATTTCAACAAGATGCCATACATGAAATCAAACGATGGAAGCAGTTAATGAATTATTCCCTAGTAAGGTCGTTTCGGGTAGGGGTAATATCAACTGGCCTCCCAGAAGCCACGACCTTAGTCCACTTGACTATTATGCTTAAAAGTGAGATCTATGAGAATAATCCGACGAACCTGTCGCAATTGAAGCAAATAATCATGTCAGAAATGGCAGCAATATCCAGAGCTATGTGTCAGCGTGTGATCGCCAATCTACATTAACATCATCTTTTCCAAATAATTTTTCACTTTATGTTGTAATAATTAACAATATTTTTTTTATTTGAAGTAGTCTTTGTTTTATCGAAGTAAAAAATTTGGATATCAAAACAGATTTAATCTGTTAGCCTCCTATAAATTTTAATTTCAAAAAATTTTATTCAAAAACTTTTAGAATTAAATCAATATCTTATAAGCACTGCTTATATCTAATAAACATATAAAATCAAAACTCATTATATTATATCAAGTGGAATAAAAAACCCAACAAATACATATTGTCAATTAAAATTAATAAATAAAAGTTTGATTTTTATGAAAACTAAATCTTTTTCAAAAAGACAAAATATAATTTTAAGAACCTTTCCAAAACTGAGTTATTTGAAGTATTTAATATATTTAAATATTTAAATAAACTAATTTCGAAAATCTCCCAAAACAGGTAGCACATCCTCAAAAACAATTAGAAATCAAATAAGGTCTTCGTCAGTCCAAAATCGCTTTAAAAAATAAAATCAAATAACAATAAATAAATTACTCTAATTTTGGTGTTTGCTCAACAAGGATACCACGATGTTTTAACGGTAAGTTATTTATTGTTAATTGATTTTATTTTTTAAATGTGATGTTGGACTGACGAAGACCTTATATGAGTTCTAATTGTTTTTTGGGATGTGCTGCATGTTTTGAGAGATATTTGAAGTAACTCATCTAAATATATTATAAAAATTTTAAATAAATTAGTTTTAGAGAAGTTCTTAAAATTATGTTTTGTATTTTTAAAAAAGATTTAGGTTTCATAAATATAAGATCAGAAACAAAATTTTGTCTCTTTCAAGTATTTATTTATTAACTTCAATTGATAATTTATATTTGTTGGTTTTTTTTATTGCATTTGATATTATATAATGAGTTTTAATATTACATGTCTATTTAATATAAGCAGTGCTTATAAGACATTAATTTAATTCTAAAAGTTTCTGACATTAAAAATTATAGGAGGCTAACAGATTAAACCTATTTTGATATTCAAATTTTGTAATAATTATTCTATCAAGTAAAAAAACCTCTTCTTGTTATTGAAGTAACAAATATCTGATACTCTTTTTGGACACCTTGCATAATTTAATAAAATATTTATTTATCTCTTCCATTATAACCCCCCCCCCCCAACGAATTTACCTCCCGAACGAGCCAATACTTATAGTATTCAATGAAATTGTCGAGCAGTGTGAAATAAACATTTTCCCTCGCACAAATCATCTGATGTAGATAATCAAGTTAATAATAGCCTCTACAATCCAACAAAACATCGCACAAGCTACCCAGCGGCAAAATTTCCAATACAAACACATCACGCCATTCATGTCTGGGAATTCCGCAAAAACGCATCCAAAACAACCCGAAAAAATCCCCGGGAACATTCCCTGATGACTCACGCTCAACACGCGTCCGACGAAACCCATAAATTTCCGCGCTGTAAACACCTACGACTTCGGGGAAAAACCGGACAAATTTCCGAGAAATCGGCGAAGAACCGGCAACGCCGGAGGGGGCGCGCCGCGACGGCAGCGAGAGTGACGGACGCCGGAAAACTCGACGCGTCGAGGGAAATCGGGGTAGGCGCGGACCATTTTCGCATCTTGGATGACCTTGAAGCACCACTCCCAAACGGAAGGCCTTTTTTTGACTGGAGGTAGTCGATCCTGTCTAGTTTCAATTAGACAACACCCCTTTGGGAGGGCGTTCATCGGATATTTTTAGAAAAGTCGATTTTTTCGCGAAAGAAAACTGACCCAGTTCGGAAAATAGATCAGACTGAATAATGGACTGCTTTGCAGTATCGGAGTGTTGCAGTTTCATGGTTTTCCCGAGACATAACTTATATGGCAGATAATTAAGGTCCGTCTAGAAAGTATCCGGAAAAAACAAAGCTCAATTGTGATTATTTAGCAAATATTTTGAATTCTTGAATTAGAAAATTATAACAAAATATTCATTTAATTTACTTATACAACCTCCATTCAACTCTAAACACTTGACTTACCGTCAAGGTACACCCGAAATTAGATCACCTCCATAATTTTTGATGATGATAGTCCTGTAAAACTGACTGAATTGAATCATCTTCATTTCGTGGCTCTGCTCGTTCAACTTCAATCTTCAGTAGTTATGTTTTCAATGGGACTAAGATCTGATGAACCTGCTAGCTGGTTGTCTCTTGGAGTTCTTTCATCCAAGCTTGAGTATAGACCGAAGTATGGCATCTTGCATTATCCTGCTGAAAACGCCGCCCACTGTATATAAAGCATGCGCCGTTTCAAGCAGAAAATCATTAAGAATGCCACAATACTTTTCACTAATAATGGTACCATCAACTATACAGACAGGCGTTGCACCACGCAGAGATATTGCTCCCAAACCTTTATTTTGGACGAAAATTTGGTAATTTGAACGATAACAGGTTGTTTTGGTGGAATTTTTAAATGATTTCCACCAAGTTGGAAACAACTTTTATCAGATATAAAGACATTATTTAAATTATCTTCTTGAAAACGTTGACAAACTTAAAGACTTTAAAGTTGACCAAGAATTAGACTCATAGAATATGGCTATATCATCTGCGAAGTCCACAATTTTTCCCTTCGCTCCAATATTAAATAGATCATTGATATAAATGGTGAATAAAAATGGACCTAGTACCGAACCCTGCGGCACTCCACACTCGGATCGCTCCCTTTCATTAACAGCGCCCCATTTGGTTTTGTAAATAAAACATTATTTATTTGAAAATTATTGAAATTGAGCCGGTTGATTTTTGGTTTTTCAAAATAGACATCATATATTTTTTGATTCTATGTTGCAAACATCGGCCTTTCTGCCTCATATATGCAGCATTACAATCATAACATTTAATTTGATGAACCCCGATTCGGAAAATTATGGGTTCCTCTTTTTATTGTGCACCAAAATCTTAGCTAAATTATTTCTATTTACTGCTAAACAATTCATTCCCATTTTATAAAGACAATTAGAGATCCTACTGCTGAAACCTTTTATATAAGAAATATGGATTGAAATCCATATTTTTCTCTTCTTCATAAGGATCATTTATATTGATATAATTTTTTTTTTTAATATTGTGGCAAATTTTCTAGTTCTATAGCTATTGTTCACCAATATAATTAAAACTATAGCGGTCAACAATGGCTATAGAACTGAAATAATTGACAAAAAAACAAAAAAGGAACTTACCACAATAGTTCAAAAATTTTTCATATCAATATAAATGATCTTTATGAAGAAAAAACTTATGGTTTTCAAAGGCTTATATGAAATAAAATAGAAAGGCTTTTTACTTGATAGAAGAAATTGATGATTTTTTTTCCGATGATTGCTGGCTTGTTTGCATATCGTACTCGTAGACCCAGGTATCATCACCAGTTATAATGCGTTCCATGAATGTAGAATCGGAATTACAGCGATCCAGCATGTCTGAAGCAACCTGTTCGCGATGACGTTTTTGAAGAAAATTCAGGTCTTTCGGTACGAGTCCTGCGGCCACCTTTCTCATGCCCAAAATATCAATCAAAATCGTACGTGTGGACTCGTGGGATATCTTAAGATCATGTGCTATCTCTCTCAAGCTGGTACGACGGTTTTCCAGCACCCTCTCCTTAATTTTACCGATGTTATCTTCGATCGAAGCCGTCGATGGGCGACCACTACACGACCGTCCTTGAAGGCTCTGTACCACTGATATGCACGAGTTTTCGATAGAGCATTATCACCAAAGGCCTTTTGCAACATTTTCAATGCATCGGCACACGAAAATTCATTTGTAACACAAAACTTTAAACAAATTCTTTGCTCAACGTAATCACCCATAGTATAAATCGGCACGCACTCTGACATCGACTGACTTAATCAGCTGTTGCAAACACACTAGTTGACGGATCCCGCTCAAGCTTGGCATAGTAATTAAGGACAGTGGTACCAACCTAGGAAAAAAAAATTTTACCTGCCTCATTGCCCCGCCAGATTTAAATCGATCATTCCCGGTACTTTCTTGACAGAATGTATATTGAGTTTTGATTATATACGTCTATTAAATGTAAGCAGTGCTTATTTTAGACATTAATTTAATTCTAAAAGTTTTTTGAATAAAAATTTTTTTGAAATCAAAATTGTAGAAGACAAACATATTTTAATTTGTTTTGATATTCAAATTTTGCTTATATAAAAGTTTCAGCAGTAGGATCTCTAATGGTCTAAATAAAATGGGAATTAATTCTTCAGCAGTATATAGAAATAATTTAGCTATGATGTTGGTGAACAATAAAGAAAGGAACCCCAACTTTTCCAAATCTGGGAATATTCAAATTAAATGTGATGAATGTAATGCTACATATAAAGGACAGACAGGTCGATGTTAACAACATAGGATGTCTATTTTGAAAAACCAGACATCAACCGGTTTTGCAGAACATTGAATAGAAAATAATGAATTTTTTAATGAGAAAGCTATCGCTTTAGTATATAATGCTAATGAAGGTAAATTGATGGACTATTTCTTTCGATCAAAAAAACCATTGAGAAAAAAGAGAATTTAACAAATTCTCAAATACTCTTTGGCAACTCCTATATTGGATGCTGTTATTTCCATGCGCAATAAAAATACACAGATGTCCTAAGTGTAATAAAAGAACTTTTACAATTTTAAGATTAGTTCCTTCCTGTACTCATCTGAAGATGGTTGAAAGACCGAAACACGTGTCAGGATTCTGAATAAAATGTGAAACATACAAACTGTGTGAATTTTTTTAAAATAAAATTCCTGTGTTTTTTTCATGCTTCTTCAACAAATAATTCACAAATACGAAAATTTCAGGGACCATGTACCATCGAATTTTTATTGCTAAACTTTCACATGACCAAAAAATCAAGTTAACAGTGAAACAATTTATAGGGAACTAACTGATTAAATCCGTTTAGATATTCAAATTTTGTAATAATGCTTCTTTCAAGTAAAAAACCTCTTCTTATTATTTTATTTTATATATAATTTATAATTATATTTCGGTTTTAAATTTCATTAAATAAATATCATGAGGTTTAACTAAGGCCATAAAATACCTTACAAGCTTTGTGTGATTTTTGTGATGAACATAGAACATAGAATACCTTGAATTTTTAAAGGTCTGTAATTTTAGTATTTGTTCAAACAAGGATACCACGATGTCTTAGGGGTAAGTTATTTATTGTTAATTGATTTTATTTTTTAAATGTGAAATTGGACTGACGAAGACCTAATTTGATTTCTAATTTTTTTTTAGGATGTGCTACATGTTTTGAGAGATTTTTGAAGTAACTTACTTGAATATTTAAATATATTAAATATTTCAAATAAATTCTAGAGAAGAACTTCTCTATGTTTTGTATTTTTGAAAAAGATTCAGTTTTCATAAATATAAGATCAGAAACAAAATTTTGTTTCCTTCAAATATTTATTCAATAATTTTAATTGACAATTTATATTTGTTGGATTTTTTATTCCATCTGATATTATATAATGAGTTTTTATTTTATATATCTATTAAATATAAGCAGTTCCAATAAGACATTAATTTGATTCTAAAAGTTTTTGAATACAATTTTTTTAAATTAAAATTCATAGAAGGCTAACCGATTAAATCTGTTTTGATATTCAAATTTTGTAACAGTGAAACACTCTTAATGTCAGTTATTATAAATTTCTTCATTTTCGGGAAGATTTAGGAAACAAATGGTCATCTTTTCCAATTGGAATAAAAATCTACCCTGTAAACATCAAGTTTCAAAACTTCCAAGACTCTTTCGTAAGTTACTAAAACATGAAATACGCGAATAAACGACGTAAGAACACTGGTGACCCAAACTTTCTCCTCAGTTTCATAAAACTCTTCGAACAGAATTATTATTACAATGGCGGTAAATATCCAAGTTCCAATGTCCAAGTGTAAACGCAACTCGGACAAATTAAAACGAAACGCAGTAATGTCTCTGTTAAAAAAGAAAGTCCGATGAATAATTAAACGTTGTTAATTAATCCAACACAACCATTATGAAAATTCAATTAATAACAGACAGGTAGCGTTACCTTCGAGGTTTTACTTACCGACCGGGTAGCTTTCAATTGTAGATATTCGTTAAGTTGTGAAATTATAATGGGATGACTAGAATATCAGTTTGTAATGATGATATTTAATGATAATGAGTTCTTCTATCAAATGAATGAGTCTGAATCATCAGTATGATATGCGGACTATAAAACCACAAATGACGAAGAATTAGATCAAACGATTGCAATAGACAATGAATGAAAACAATAATGAATATTTTTTTCATTATAATAATGAATGATACGATCTTATTACTCCAAAGAGTTTTCTGGGGTCATGAAAGAAATACACAACTGGTAATCAGCAGGACTTACTGGACTTCACAACTTGAAGAAATGCTTGAAGAAATTCATTTTTGTACAGAAAGACTGAAGCCATAAAAATCTTCACGGTCATGCAACTAAGCGGCTAGTACTGAAGTCAAGTTAACTGTAAACACTTGACTAAACGTCGAGGAGCACCCGAAACTAGATCACCACTATAATTTTGGTGATGGCAGTCCAGGACTGTAAAACTGACTGAATTAAATCATCTTTATTTCGTGGCAATGCTCGTTAATCTTCAATCTTCTTTAGTCCCCATATATTTTAAATGGGATTAAGATCTGGTGAAGCTGGTGGCCATAAAATGGTTGTCACTTGGTGTTCTTGCTTCCAAGCTTGAGTATAGGCCGAAGAATGGCATCTTGCATTATCCTGCTGAAAATGCCACCCCTCTGGATATAAAGCATGCGCCGTTTCAAGGAGAAAATCGTTTAGAATGCCACAATACTTTTCACTGATAATGGTACTATCAACTATATAGAGAGTCGTAGCCCCACGCTGAACTATTGCTTCCCAAACCATTATTTGGTGGGAAATTTGAACGGTAACAGGTTGTTTTGATAGGATTTTTAAGTGATTTATACCAAGTTAGAAACAACTTTCATCAGATATAGAGACATTATTGAAATTATCTTCTTGAAAACGTTGACAAAATTCTATCCTTCGTTCCTTTCGTAAAGGTGTCTTTATTGGGATTTTTTGGTTTCCTCGATATGTGGCCTTGTCTTTTCAGTGAATACGGAGGGTTTTTGAACATAATTTTATATTTCGTTGTTTTCCAAAACTGTTAGCCAATTTGCGAAACCCCAGGCGCAAATTCTGTCGTCCTGAGGCCAATAAAGCGCTTAAATTGTTTCCTTTAAACTAAGGTGGTCTTCCCAAAACTGATCTACTCCTCATATCCATGCCATTTTTATCCCCTTTATCGTCTCATATACAGCACTTTCTCCCAGTTCATTCAATTGTACTAATTTTTTAACGTTTCGAAAACCTTTTCTATACAAATATTTTATAATACCTGTTTTCTTTTTTCTAGTTTTGACTTTATTTTATAAATTGTATACTTGTTGACAATCAACAATATATATATTTTTTGGTAGTAAAACATAGTAATTTCTAAAATTTGTTTTAATTGGTGCAAGTACTAAAGCCACTTGACCATAATAAGCGTCGTTTATTTGCTGATTGGGCCCTAGAACAGCTTGAAGTTAATCCACTTTTTTATCGTAAAATTGTGTTTAGTGATAAAGCTCATTTCTGGTTGAACAGCTATGTAAACAAGCAAAATTGCCGTACATGGAATGAAGACAATCCTCAAGAAGTTCTGCAGGTTCCATTGCATCCTGAAAAATGCACTGTATGGTGTGCTTTACACGCTGGAGGCATCATCGGTCCATATTTCTTTAAAAACGATGCTGGAGCTAATGTTATAGACTCTTTGGAAGCCAACATAACTCGTGTTATTGATGAAATAATGCCTGAATTACTCGAAAAAGTGGTCCAAAATTGGTCTGGTCGAATGCGGTTCCTCAGAGCTAGTCGTGGTGGACATATGCCGGAAATTATATTTAAAACATAAATGTCATAATAAAATTATCTTTCAAATAAAAAAAATTTGGCTTAAATCTTAATTTAAATGTGTTTTATTTCAATTTGAAGTTCTATCACACTAAAAAAACATGCCGTATATTAAAATTATGATAAATATTAAATTCCGGATACTTTCTAGACGGACTATAATAAACCCAGAATACAATAAAAACGTATTTTTTTTGACCAATCTAAAAAAAATGGCTCAAATACTTCAAAAATAACATTGAAATAGTTTTCACACCCTCACTCAAAATTTGCAAGGTAATTCTAAATGCTAAAGATCTAAACAACCGGCCTGATATTTCAGGAGTCTATTTGCGTTGTCATGAGTGCGGTTGCAGATAGGTGTGGCAAACGGGAGAACTTTCACAAAAAAATCAAAGGAACATCAAGCATCATTTAAGCATCGCAAAACACAACACTTTTTCGAAACAAGTCATGTTTTCCCAGAATAAGATAATCTCAAAATAATACACCTGGAATCAATAAAGGTTTTTAAAAATAATCACAATCTAGCAGTAAAACTATTAAACGAACAGACGGACCTATGGTATTTTCCGCTTTTCGGAGTTCTACATAAAGGTTGTGCGGAAAATAATTTCTTTTTTTTCCAACAGAGGATTTGTAATTGTATTTTTTCGAACCCAACTTCACACTTAAGCCGCACAATCATTATATGTTTTGAGATCTAATATAGAAAGGCTTGTGTGTTAAAAAGTTCAATTAGTTCTACGCAGTAGTTTTTTATTGGTGCCCTTTTAAATATGGAGAGCAGTAAGCAGCATTTTCCGGCAATTTTGATGTCAAAGATGCACTACGTTCCGGAAGGTCGGTTGCAGCTGATAAAGACATGATGAAGGCATTATTTGATGCAAATCGGCGAATAAAAACACGTGAGATCGGTGAGAGATTAAATTTATCGAATACTTATGTTTATGACAGAAGTCCGGGTTTAACCGCGAAGCTCGAAATATGAGTTTCTCATGTTCTCGCGGAGAGAAATTTGTGTCGTCGCGTTAACGTCTGTGATTCGCTCCTCAAATGTCATGAATGATCCACTTTTAAAGCGCATCATTGCTGGGGAAAAAAAAGGGTTGTATATAACAAGGTCAAACGCAAGAGATCATGGTGCAAAAAACATGAACCGACTCAAAGCATTTCGAAAGCCATATCCATAAAAAATGCTTAATGCTGTCTGCTTGGTGGGATTTTAAAGAAATTCTACCGTTATCAGCTGGACAAACTGAATGATGCACTTCACCAAAAAAGGCCAAAATCAGCGGAAAAGGTTTAGTGTTCCACCAAGATAATGCGAGACCTCATACAAGTTTGGTCACTCGCTGAAAGCTTTTACAGCTTGAATGGGATACACTGTCACAGCCACCATATTCTCCAGATCTGGCGCCTTCGGATTATTATTTGTTCCGATCATTGCAAAATTTTGTGAATGGTAAAACTTTACCCCAAATGAAGGGGTCAAAAATCACCTGGATCCGTTTTTTGACGGCAAAAATAAACAATTTTATAAGCATGGAATCATGTTACTATCAGAAAGATGACAAAAGGTGTTGGACCAGAATAACCAATATGTAATTTAATAAAATATTCATTCTTGATACGAAAATTGTCTTTTATTTTTCCAAAACAAAAACGAAATTACTTTCCGAACAACCCAATGTATAAAAACCCTTTCATTTATTTACAAAGGTACACATACAGTAATTCAATACCCAGATGGGTGCTCCCATAATAATATCAGCAAAACTGTCTTAATCTAAGGAAAAAATATGCACTTAAAGAAAAATATCGAACCTTCAAACCAGACAAATTAAAAAATAAGTAAACCAAAGAAAGAAATAGAGATTAAAGATACGGGAAGCGGATCAAAGGCGAAACAACTACCCATGGCGATTCGCAAAGATATTTCTCAAGATATTATTCGCGGAATGTTCACTTTGGAAGAATACATCCATTTGATCTTTGAGCTGATTTCACTGATGGGGTATTCTGTGGATCGGATCCAGCCTCGAAGGACCAGAACCCGCGTTTCTTCCGTTCTGCAACGTATCCTCCGTCTATTTCCGGTGATGCCGGTGCACCTTGTCTCTTCTCACCTAGCGCTTATCTGAACGCCGACGGCCTCCGAACGAGCTGTTGATAATAGGAAATTAAGTTAAATGAAAGCGCCAGGACGGCCCGGTTTCCATCGTTACCACCAACCAACGGTCCTTTAGCGGCAGACATCTGCGGCCAATTAAGGATCACATGCTGATTACGTGAAAATTTAATGAGACTTCTAAACGGTACGCCGACAGTTCAATTAGAGATCGCGTTAATTGCACTTCTCGGATAACCCCCGTAGATCGCACTTAACCTAAATCGATTGAAAATGTTATCGGAGTTGCCGCTCCAAAATCGGGAATGCGGCTCGAAAAATTTAATACCTTTTGAAGCGATTTTCGGATAAGATTTCTTCTATTGGCTTCAAATTATTGAAATAAATAGTTGAAAAATACCTTTTTGAACGACTGTAGATTGACAAATATTAAACATTATTATCCAAATGTAATGTCAATACATCTGCAAGAACACCAAGTGACAATCATTTCATGGTCAGCAGCTTCACCAGATCTTAGTCCCATTGAAAACATATGGGGACTAATGAAGATTGAAGTTGAACGAGCAGGGCCACGAAATGAAGATGATTTAATTCAGTCAGTTTTACAGTCCTTGACTACCATCACCGAAAATCATGGAAGTGATCTAGTTTCGGGGGTATCTCGACGTTGAGTCAAGTGTTTACAGTTAAATGGTGGTTGAATTAGTAAAAAAGATAAATATTTTGTTATAATTTTCTAATTCAAGAATTAAAAATATATACTAAATAATAACAATTGAGTTTAGTTTTTTCGGGATACTCTTTAGACGGACTAATATTGCACTCCCTCGATTTGTAAAACTTTCTATTAGCACAGCTCATACTCCTTATTAATGATAATTGTTACAGATCAGCCGAAATAATTGATTTGATTATTAATATGCTACTTATAAGCATCACGGCGGACGGAGTCTGGTTTGAGCATGACGAAAGTGTTCTGCGTTCAGAATATCCTACAAAATCTTTCCATTGTACGAGCTCTCCAAAATCGATGCTCTCTCACGTTGGCGATTTCACGATGTAACTTCCAAAACTAGGAATAACAGAACTATAACCTATTCTTCTACAGTGGGTATTCAATAATTTAACTAGGCCTTCAACTCAAAACTTACGCATGAATAGGTTTGTTCAATCCAGGAAACTTCCAGGAACGGCGAAATACCTATACAGAAGACTGAAGTTTTCACCCCGGGGTGACGTGATACAAGGAAAAAGCTGAATATCGCTCTACGACGATATGGAGACTGTACTATCAGATTTCCAATAAATTCAACTCAACACCTTCCAACTTCCCAAAATCCGTCCTAAGAAGTTTCCAATTGGAAATATTGATCTATATTATCACCTCAAAAGCTCCCCAAATTTCAACCTCACAGAATTAGAAATAGGAAACTTGCGAAATTCCTGTGATTACGAACAACCAACTAGAACGATTCATATCGATCAGGCGCAGAAAGTCTCCAAATCGCAACAATGGAGAATCAGAATTTAATCCGGTACAGGGGAGATAGAAATCTGTAAAAATTAATGACCAAGCACACTCGTCAATTCAATCTCAGGACATCTCCAACGGCATTTTAAAACCGTGATACAGTATACTTGATTGAAAGCATAACGAAGCACCTTTCTCTAGAAAAAAAGGTATATGATGCATTCTAACAGAGCCAAAAACTTTTTATTCCATCAGATCTAGATATAAATAATCCAATTATTCAAGAAACTATCATTTAGTATTTCGTGAGGATCGTATTTTTAGAAAATCCAAAAAATCTATTATATGAGCACAGGAACATTGAGGGTTTTGTATCGACGGTTATAAAATGACGCGAAATTCGAAAAGAAACTTCGAATTGCAAACCTTCAATTGGCAATTTATTTTTCGCATCTATACAAGAACCAATAACCAAATTTTATTCATTCGAACATGAAAAATGAGCCATGTAATCCTTAAGGCACAGTTGCAAATTTTTCATGACCTAATAACAATCGATCGACCATCTGAACGGTACCTGGTGATCATCTCTGCCTTCAGGCTCGAATTCTGTTACCGACATAAATAATACTTATTCAACACGATGCCGTTCTTGGGAATGCGCTCAAAAAATCACGAGGACTTCGATACTACCGTCTTCCTAGAGAACTAGTTGTTTGATAACCGTTCAATGGCAGCAATAAAACTGGATATCAGCGCGAGACACGTATAAAAAGACGCTTCAATGTACCTTTCATGTAGTAGCAGGAATCCCACGCCACATCTACAGGAAATCTGGAGGCGACGTAAGAAAAAGAATAATGACGAGCATTGAGGGATATCAGGATAAAGAACGTTTCATAAGCATTGTTAAAAACGAAACATAATTAAAAACAAATTTTATGATTCTCCAAAAACGATAAGCAAATAGAACCATATCAAAAAAAATAGACCTAGCATGGACCCCTGTGTAACCCCACTGACTATCAATAAAATGAATGTGACGTGAATTACTGTTATAATTTATTAAGGAGTGTACTTGCAGCTCCATTTGCCATAAATTGCTGCGGTATGAAAGCAAAATTGGAGTCATTATTTAAAAATTTAAATTGTGGATCACAACACTTCAAAAAACTTGCCAAACTCCTACTTTGAAGATGATGATGATGAATGAAAACGTGAAATTGTATCAATGCTACTTCATTAGCAAGATTCACGATCTGAGAATATCAGGAAGAACATTCCATTGTCTTAACTGTCACTTTCATCCTTCATACTAGTGTTATCTTCAATTGGTACGTCGATATCGATCATTTTCATGGAGAAACGATAAAATCGCTACCAAAGAATGAATATACAGTACATAAAAAACTAAGTTAAGATACTTTGTTTGGCCAATAATCGTTTCAAAGATTAAAGTTAGCACAGCAGATTTGTGTGATGCAAAGAACTTAGATAAAGTGGTTATAACAACTAGACACCAGATAGTGAAAAACAACGAGAATGGTAGACACTTAAACTATGTTACCTAATAATATATCTAAATGTCTGCATAAACTATGAAAGATTGTTCTTATGAGCAAAATGCTTGATCTTAGAACTAATGCAAGTAGATAACTTCAAAAAAGCCACAGTTGGCTGTGATGTAGTGGTTACCAGGAGTTAGCTATGCAGCTGAAGAATTTGGAAGCATGCCTCACTATGTAAGACCGGTTACAACTAGTATGGAAATTGAAAACTGCAAACATGCAGGGTTAGCAGTGTGAGGAGACTATACCTCTAAATATTGTCACTAATAATTGAAGATAGAAAGGAGATGAAGAATTCGGAGAACCAAACCATTTCAATTGTCATATTTTCTACAGCAAAAGTTGCTAAGAATCTCAACATCGATATCAAGGAGCAGGGAAGGAACCCCACATTTCTACTAAAGAATGCTCTTTGGCAGTGTAGGGGCAGTAAATAATTTCCCAAATATTTTTGGAAGACTAGAAGAATCTCTAAAGGAGAGATTCAAGATGCCAGTGCGCCGACTAACCAAGGAGGAAGAAGTATTGGATATCACAAAGCTCAATACTTCTGATGCGCGAAAAGCTGGACAGCTGGCCTTGAGCAGGATGAATCTCTCCTCAGTGGTTAGACGAAGGTCATGAATAGCTCATAATAGACTGGAAATTATATATGGAATTCGAAAGTTCACAAAAAAAAATTTGAACCAGCCGTTCTTAACCACATAAAGCGCAAGCCGTACAAGAGAGGTCGAAGACCATTTTTTTCGAGATCGTCGACTTTGTCGTAGCCTACATTCCCCAATGTCTTAAAATATAGTTTTAGAGTTATAGAGTACAGGATGTCTTTGTATTAACATGGAATCACTGAGATTTGTTGGCGCTTTTGAATGTCAGCATCTATGTAACATTTTAGACAGAACTTATTTATTTAAGTAAACTTCTATAGTCTAAGAATATACAGAGCTGCAGCTTGTTATCCATTTTCAGGGTTCTAATAAAATCAAGTAGACTAACGGTTTTTCGATTTCACGACCCGACCATTCTTTACCTTGACTTCTTATGACCAGGCAACCTTTCAAAAAGTGTTTAGAGGTCAGCTCTGAGTGCTTTCCTGTCGGTTTCTTTTTTTTCTTGAAGTTTCCTTTTTAGATCTGTTTTCTTGACGTACAGAAAGAAAAGGGAACTATAGTTCCTTTTCTGGTCAATATAGAAACATTCTGCTTGTCCCTGAAGACCCCATTATTCTTGCCCAGTATACTGAGTTCATCCAGGCACCGTTAAACCATTTTTGGAATTATTACGTTAGAACATAATACTTCGATATCAATTTTACTGTAAGAGTCTTATATTCTTATTTTATATTCCTCAATCAGATGAGTGTAACTGCCTCCTTAAAATCGATTCTAAAAACTCAATATTCGCAAAACAAAAGCAATATCGTAATAAACCACAAGTATTTCCTGCCTTTGAAAGATTTCAAGAAATCCTTCAGATCTCTCACAATAAGACGAACTCACCCAATAAGCATTGTTCGGAGCAACATTTCAGCTTTTCAATACGGATAATTAAATACAAATGTATCTATGTTTCCATTAATCGTGATCTGACTGTTTTCATTCACTTAAACCGCTGAAATTAACATATAGAACCGCTCCGCTTACATCCGTCGAACCTCCATTAGCATGAAACATAATTTTTCATCTCTTCTTCCGTAACTTTTCCTTTCGTTCGCTTATGGTCCTTCGAGGGGGATCACGGGCGCGCGCGGTTTCGTAACCGAGAACCGGTCGATATTTACTTAATCGATTTAGAATCATGGAGTCACTTCAGATCGCGTTTTCGGCGCGAAATCTCTTAGCGTGGCTGGACAAAAAAAGTCAATGCCCCAGTCTAGCTTGGATCGTTGCGGACGGACCATAAAAAGCGATATGGCAGTCGACTTTCGACTTTCTCCGTTTACGGCCAAACGGAAATATGAAAAGAAATCATCAGAGAGCAGCGGCGTAGAGATGGAGGATGACGCTGTTAGGAATCTCCAGGGAAAATTATTAAATACACGAACATTGGTTGGAATTGAAAGTCAGAGTTCATTTACAAGTAGTTCTCGTTTCTGGAGTTCTTACTACTTTGTGATTATACTCACCTGAAGAAATTTAACTGACAAACTCATGGAAGTCATACTTAAAACGGTAGACATGTGACTAGATGTTATTCGTTTTTAGAATAGTTTGACAATTCATTATGTTGAAGCACGATTCAATATGATGAATTCTCTGCTGAAAAACTGTGAGACCTCGGATTCTCAAGTGAAATATTATCGTTTCTAACCTCGTACTTACTCTCACGAGTTCAAAAATGAAAACTCATCATGTTTTGTCCTATCAATATATTGCTACCTCCGGTGTGCCCCAGGGTAGCATATTGGAACCTCTTCTGTTTTTAATTTTTATTAATGGCGTGTTTGAGATTCTGAGAACCTGATTTGGGTTGTTTGCTAATGACTTTGAACTCTTTAAATCATTAATAATATAAATTATGTCATTGCTCTTCCGAGTGCGCCCCTATGACATTGTAGCTTGACGCGCTGAGGGCGCTTGTCTTGACTAAGATCCTAGTTTCATCCCGGTGAAATGGAGGATTAAGTCTTCATGCCTAAAGCAATGTCACTCGCGCCAGTCACTGGACTGAATGGGGCCCTAGCTTCTAGGTAAAGGTGAAAAGGACGGTTAAGCCGCGTCGTTCAACTGAATGACAAGGGTGTCTGTCGGAGCACAGGGCTTCACCCTTAAAACTAACGTACTCTACCCTATTGCGGTAAATCTCCGGATTTTTCTGCCTAATGGTGGAGTGCGTTATGTAGTATACTGCGTTACCTCGGGAAGGTGGAGGTCCTCGGGAAGTATTCGTACGACCTGGCACCCAATTGGTGTTGGACTCTAAGGGTCAGTGGTTGAAAGTCCGCATGCTGGACTAGAAGGGTATCTTTGTGTTCGCAGAAACTCATGTTCAGAATATCTCGAGAGATGCTTCAGGGTTTAACGGGACTTGACTGTTCGACCGGCCTCGTCCTGAACCAGGATCGATTGGAAGACGTTTCTGGGGTTTGTGGATCTCGACGATACGGCTAGACCGTTGGTGCTTGAAGCCAGGATCAGTGGAAAGACTTCACAAGGGTTCTTGCGCCTTGACGTATAGGCCAGATTGACGGTGCTCGTATCAGGATATATTGAGGCATTAAATCATGAGACTATCTTGGTTCGTGGGACTGCGTCCAGGTGGTTAGATAAGAAGCCCCTTCGGCGAGTCAGTTGCGTCACAAAACAACTTGGGTACTGACACTGCAGAGCCAGTAGAGGTTGGATAGTGCTTCGCTCCTACCAGTCACGGTGTAGGTTCTCGCACTGAAGCGGAAACTGGAAGCTTGGTGGGTTTAACTCTTCGGAATGGTTCTAGCTAATGCGCTATGATGAAGCGTAATTCTTATCACAATTTCTGCTTTCTGGGCAGATTTTGGAGACTGGTAAGTAGTCACATGGTGAAAGTAACCTAACCGGTGGAATTCACGATGCTCTTCCGAGTGACTTGAATTTGGCCCTGAACCTTTAGCGAGAACGGGATGATTGGTAATACCAATAAATGCTGTATTATTTCTGCTTTCCGGAGGCTCAATAAACTTATTGGAGACTAGTTCATTGGAGGTTACAAAGTTAAAAAGTCTGCGGAGGTTAAAGACTTGGGAGTGATCTTTCAGGATTCATTATACCTAATGAGATCATGATCTAGATCATGAAGCTTTATACTCTTCTGAGACTTCACCTAAAATAGTCCTCTAACACCTGGGCATCAAATTTTCTGCTTACTTTCAGAATAATAGCTTACAAAGTTATGAAATTATAGTTTACAAAGTTATAGAATAGCTTCCTTTCAGAGCATTAAATCCATAGTTCGAACTCCTCTTTTAAATGAGGTCCTATTATTTAATTTTCTTATTTCATCCGGTAATATGCCGTAAGGTCGTGGGGAAATATATTCACAATGAAGCTAATCAAGAGTGTTCTGACGTCGAGGTACATTTAAGATTTTCCGTATCGGTGTAAAATTAGTTTAGATAAGATTTTTTATACTGATTAGCATAGTCATACAGAGGAGTTGTCTCATATCAACCATAATAAGGGACTTAGAGAAGCAACCTTCCTGAAAAAAACAGATGAAATTATGGGGTTTAAACTCATCAGATATATTTTTCGAAGAAAATGAGAGCACCATGTTCACCACACGATAGTCGCTATGTGTTGTAGTATGGGATTTTACTGCATATGGTACCATTTCACCAATAATTACATTAACACCAGGTAACATAACAACCTGACACTAAATTCAGAAGGTAATTGAACCATATATACTTTCACATAATCCAAAACGTCATGTTTTAACAAGTTAGAGACAAACCAAAGAAATGATAGTCTTAGTGAATCGATGTAACATTTACCTTGAACCTCAAGATCACTTTATCTGCCTCCGATTGAACACGACATGATAGATGTTTTTTGTAGACTCCCCACAGAGTTAAGCAGCCCTTTCTCAAGAAGTTAAAGTACTTGGAATGAGATACCCCAAGAAGTCATCGACTACTCTATCGAAACCGCGCATAGGCGTATCAACGAGTGTGAGAAATCGTGGTTGGTCAAAAATTCTTCCAGTACATTGTCTTATGGAGTCCAAATTGTAATAATTTACTGAGTATAAGCATATAAGAGTTTTGCATTTTCATCAGTCAGTATATTATCAGTACCATTCGAATTGAACTTATTAAAAATTATTGAAAAAAATTAAATACCTCCTCAACCTCATCAAAATCCACTAGCTCTATATCCACGACTAAATCGCCTTTCATGAAATCCTGCGCCAGCTTGAAACGCGACAAAACCGACGTAAAATACCCATCAGGCACGAATCCCGAACTCAAAAACTGCATCTGACGGTCAAATCGAACGATAAAATACCAAACTTTCGCTCAAAAAAACGACATGTACGCGTAAAATCGTTAAGTCGCTCTTTTACTCCCCGCGCGCTGTATTTTTTCGACCCAAAACGGAATATAGAAAAGGATCAAGAAAACATCAACACTTTCACTGCATTCGATCGTTTACAGAACGTTTCAGATGTGTTTATTTCACGAGTAAAACATATTTTCCGAACGATACGTCAATCCCACTCTGTGGTTTGAAATACTCGATCGTATTTGTACCGCAAATTGCAGTATTTTCTCGATTAAAAAATCACGCGGAACCGCAAACGCGTGTAACGTCAATTAATGCTATTTTTTCGACCGAATTCGATTCACCGTTCTCTGAAATGCCTCGTAAACGACTAACGGCGAAATCAAAGCGACAAAACCAAACAATATAATGTAATTCAATTGCCTAATCGTAGAGAAACGGCGAGAGCTTAAAGAACAGATGTCGCCATCGATGATTTATTCATTATTCGTAATATAAACGACTTGCGATCATCTGTTATTCTATCGGAAATGTACGTCTATTTGTTCGTTTCCGATTGCAAAGAGAAATTGGTTATGACGGCACGTTACCAGCTCTACAAGACGTTGAAAGGTTTTGAACGAAATAAAAATGATATTTGTGCAGAACTAGTTGGCCAGATGTCATTCGAAGACATTTAAGCATCTATGGATGGAATTAGAAACATAAGAAAGTAAGTTGGAGCATTTTAAGTCTTAAAAGAGATAGCAAGAAAGTTTTGTTTTATTTCTACACATTCTTCATGTTTCTTTTGTTCCTTGAAGCCAATAGACATGGTAAAGGGTAAGAGGTTTCATTTTGAATAGCCCGCTATCTAGCCAGCTGTCACATTTGAAGCTGTCATCTTTTGACATTTGACAAGTAAAAACGACGCCATTACTAATTAAAGATGGAATTCGTGAAGTTACCGAGGAGATATCGACGCAAATGTGAGAATTGGTCATAGAAAAATTTCATGAAAAGGATATGATGCAGCAAATGTAGCGGTGGAGACCATTTGGCTTATATCGTTTTCCATTGTTAATGAAATACCTTCACCTTTACAATGAAATACCTTCACCTTTACAATGAAATAAACATCCATAGATTTCTCTTCAAATATTCCCGTTTTTTTCAATATCAAACCACTTATTGGAAAACTCTTTTTATCTCCAATGAGTTGAGAGGATGGTATTTTCCAATTCTTGGTTGAAGGCTATTTTATTTAAGTAAATATTTGAACCTGGTCTTCAAAGCATTCAACATTTAACTCATGTAATTAACTCTAAAACACTCAAAATTCTTTGTTGAGATAATATCTATTTCTGGGGGCTTTCAGAATGAGCATCATATAAACCGAAATGTGAAAATTATCTATATGTGCTAACAAATTAATTGCAATAGTCTTATTTTAAATGGAGAGATACGCGATAGGTGTGGAATTAGTTATATCCTTCTCAATTTTCATTTATACCAAAGGTTTCACTCAATAATTCCTTGAAATCACTCTCCACAAGATAGTAACACATCATAATGTTTCTACAGTTTACTTCATTGCTTGTTGTATAATGAAAGATTACAAAAAAATTTTGATTTCTGTAAAAAGTGTTGCAGTTCCAGAAAAAACTAAAATACTCATCAAATGAATGAGTGCCTAAAAAATTCACATCAAACAATCTTCAATCTCCAACTCTTTTTGACCTCCAAAACATCCGAACTAATACGCGAGTTAACGAACTCTAAAACGACCTATTTGTTAACGAACGAATAAGATGATCCTTCGCATAAAAAATAATCTCCGACTTCCTAAAGGCATAATTCAAAACGAACGGATGTAAATAACACCCATGTCGTCATTATGGGCAAGGCCATTACCGCGCCATTGAAAAAGAAGAAGACCGATGGCTACGTTATGCAAGTCGGATCTTCGAAAGTGCAACTACGCTGTCTCATTAAAATTCGCCGAACCGTATTCGAATCTTTCACGGGTGTCGAACGAGCGGGAGAAAGCTGCGTCGGTCTCGAAAATTATTCAAGAACGACGGGAACTGGTTAAACAATTTAAACCGAGGCCATGCGGGCTCGACCTGCTCCCGTCTGTGATCGGCGACCAGAGAAAATTAGGAAGGAGGTTGCGAAATGCTCAAGGACACAGTTCAGTGTAAAATATTCACAGTAAATCCCGAAATGTGGAAAATTTCCTCAAAGTTCTAAGGCTATGGGACTGTATATCCTTAAGTGATTTAAAGCAACTCATTAAGCATAAATTAGTCTAGTTTTATGAAGAAGAAATTCATACTTCAAGATAAATTAGTGTTGCTAAAGCTTAACCAGTATATCCTAGGAAATTCGGACTTAACTAAAATATCTTTACATATAATTAACTTGTCTAATATGTATTTTAGATGTCCATATTCTAATATCGGTCTCCATATATCGGGTGTTTTTTTTTAGAGTGATAGAACTTAACATTGAAACAAAACACATTTAAAATAAGATTGAAGGCAATTTTTTTTTTATTTGAAAGATAATTCTATAATATAACGTAAATAGAGGTCATTCTTGATAGAAGGTATATTTATATTATTTTATATACCTTCTATAAAGAATGACCTCTATTTACGTTATTTTATTCATAATATATAATTATTTGGTTTCCTCAAACATTCATACAGATAGTCCTTGTGCTATAGCAGAGGCCGTTAAATTTGTCTTTCAATCTTCTAGATCAGGTTAAACCACAGAGATATTTCTGTGTGTAGTGAATACCTATTTAAGGTTCTCATTTAAGTAGAACTTTTTCTGGAGAGTGAAGGGTGAGTTTGAATATATGTTATTAATTGATGTTATATTTATTGAATATGAATATTTGAATACTGATGAGCAAAGTCGATTTTAAAACTTGTTTTTCAGTAATGTTTTGCATATCTTGAGTTTTTATATAAAGTACCTTGGTTAGATATCCAATAATATTGAATAGTCTAAGTAAGATAGTTTTGTGATAAAATTCTTAGGATTATGTTGGATATTCTTGAAATATATTGGTTTTCATAGGATTGATAAGCAGAAACAAAATTTTGTCTATTCAAAATGTTTAATTTATGGGATTTTAGTTAATGATTTTTATTTATTGGATTTTGTTATACCATTTGGATGTCTTATAATGAATGTTTATTTTATGTCATGATATAAGTGGTACTTATACGACATTATTTTAATTTATTTTCAGAAGTTATAATCATTGAATATAATCTTTTGGAATTAAATATGTAGAAGGCTAATTTTTTAAGATTGTTTAAAAATTTTTTAAAATATTTATAATTCTATAACATTTATGTTTTAAAAATAATTTCTGGCATATGTCCACCACGACTAGCTCTGAGGAACCGCATTCGACCAGACCAATTTTGGACCACTTTTTCGAGAATTTCAGGCCTTATTTCATCAATAACACGAGTTATGTTGGCTTCCAAAGCGTCTATTGTTTCTGGTTTATCAGCATAAACCAATGAATTGACATAACCCCAAAGAAATTAATCCAGTGGAGTTATGTCGCATTATTTTGGAGGCCAATTCATTGGACCATTTCTCGAAATAATTTTATCGCCAAATCTTTCTTTCAATAAATCAATTGTTACGGTGGCAGCATGAGGTGTAGCACCATCTTGTTGGAACCAAAACACTTCTGGGTCGATACCATTCAAATTTTGAAACAAATAACTATTGATCATCGATCTATAACGAGCACCATTCACTGTAACATTAGCTCCAGCATCGTTTTTAAAGAAATAAAGACCGATGATGCCTCCAGCGTGTAAAGCACACCATACAGTGCATTTTTCAGGGTGCAATGGAACCTGCAGAACTTCTTGAGGATTGTTTTCACTCCAGATACGGCAATTTTGCTTGTTTACATAGCCGTTCAACCAGAAATGAGCTCCATCATAGAACACAATTTTACGATAAAAAAGTGGATCAACTTCAATGTTCTAGGGCCCAATCAGCAAACAAACGACGCTTATTATGGTCAAGTGACTTAAGTTCTTGAACCAGTTGGATATTGTATGGGTGAAGACCAAGATCTTTACGCAAAATTTTCCATGTGTTGGATGGACAGAGTCCAACTTGTTGTGAACGTCGACGAATAGACAAATTTGGATCATCATTAACTGCTTATAGCAGCGATATTTTCTTCCGTACGTACAGTTCTTTGTCTTCTTGTTGTTGTATCGAGTAGAGAAAATTTTGTCCGAAATCTATCGATAGTTCGACAAATAAGCTGCTCTGATGGACGATTATGTAAACCATAAATTTCACGAAGTGCTCTATAAGTTTGGCGAATGAAACACTGGTTTTGCAAATAAATTTCAACAATTTGTGAACGTTGTTGCGGCGTGAATCTTTCCATGATAATTATTCAATGCTTACTGAATAGAAATGTCAAAACAACATGGCTTCTACCTTCTGCTAAGTCACAGTTATGCCTATCGAAAGTTCTATCACTCTAAAAAAAAACACCCGATATATCACAAGATCAAAATTTAACCTACCAAATAAGATAAAACGTGGAACGAATAAACTCCAAGTAAGCTTTAAAGTATCCAAAATAAAGAATAAAAATAACCTGTAACCAATTTTTGGAATTATCACAAAAAAATATATCTTAAGGAAGAAAAAAAAGTATTTAATCATATCGATCACTTTGAGAGTTAATAAAAAATTTCAAAAAGCAATAAACGGAATTGCATAGAATGAAACTCTGAAAGCTTCTTCACAAAAGATCTAGGAGTATCAGGATAATATTACTTATATCATATACCTCAATATCGAAGTCTGTAGCATTGACATTATCAAGAAAATTATAAAAATAAGTTCATAAAGACACGAACAGAAAGAATGATTTTATTCTGAATAGAAAATAATGAATAATGAAAAAAGGTTTTTTCTTGATAGAGGGATTATTACAAAATTTTAAATATCATACAGATTCATTCTGTTAATCTCCTTCAAATTTTAATTTCAGAAAAATGTTAATTCAAAAAATTTTTTAGAATTAAATTAAACAAATGTCTTTAGAATACACTGTGTCAATTTAGTAGACATATAGAATTAATACTTATTTCACAGTGCCATAGGCAATGAAAGAAATTCAAAGAAATATAAATTGTCAACTGAAAATTATTAAATAAATATTTGAAGAGTACAAAATTTTGGTTCGTTCCTTGTAATTATTTGTAATGCTTTGATCGAACTAGTGAGGCTCAAATTGAAATAGTTGATCCCGCAGTGGATTTTCGAGTTGGGCAATTTTCAACTTTAATATAACTAGTTCAGCTCCAGCTCTCGTAATAACAAGATATAGACTAAACTATCATTTATTACTATTACCTAATGATGTCTTAAGATGAATTGCTTCAACTTGAACAAATCTAGAGTACGAATACAAACATTTAGGACTTAATTAGTCCTTCCCAGACTAAAACTAGGTTGGGACACATAAATCCATATCCGTTTTAACATACTTTATATTAGAAATGTCGGATGGAATTAATTCTGTCCAGATCAAATTAGTCAAGGCATGCCTAGTTCGGACATGGATCTTTTGTTCATGCTGTCATTCAGATTTTTCGAACTGACCGTTACAAACTACAGGCAATTGTATCTGCACTTAATTACAAAGTCATTTTAACCAACTACCAACGCAATCATTCACTTATCTGGATTTTTCAAAAGATCAGATGCATATAATCTCGCCATTCGGATTGTACTCTCATTCGCATATCCTTCGAAAACGGTACTTAATACGCAATCAGTGTGTTCGTTCAAAAAAATCGATCTCGATTTGTTTAATTACCCGTAAGTCTTTTCTTGGGCTCGTTGCAGAAATTATCCAACTTGCGTGTTATATAATTGGGGCTTACGTAAGAAATCCGGTCAATACTTCGAGAGAAGAAAGCTGTGCGGTCAATTTAACGGGATAAAAAAATGTCCGATAATACTTATTATCGAAATTTGGTTAGGTACGACTTGCTTTTACTTTCTGTAAGAAATTTTATCTACGGTTTGTATCGGGTGTTTTTTTTTAGAGTGTAAGAACTTTCGAAAGGGATAACTGTGATTTGACAGAACGCAGAAGCCATGTTGTTTTGACGTTTCTGTTCAGTAGGCATTGACAAATTATCATGGAAAGACTCACGCCACAAAAACGTTTACAAATTGCTGAAATTTATTTTCAAAATCAGTGTTCTATTCGCCAAACTTATAGAGCACTTCGTGAAATCTATGGTTTACATAATCGTCCATCAGAGCAGCTTATTTGTCGAACTATCGATAGATTTCGGACACAATTTTCTCTACTCGATGCAACAACAACAAGACAAAGAACTGTACGTACAGAAGAAAATATCGCTGCTGTAAGTCATAGTGTTAATGATGATCCAGGTTTGTCTATTGTTGACGTTCACAACAAGTTGGACTTTGTGCATCCACCACATGAAAAATTTTCCGTAAGGATCTTGGTCTACACCCATACAAGATCTTACTGGTCCAAGAACTAAAGCCACTTGACCATAATAAGCGACGTTGGTTTGCTGATTGGGCCCTAGAACAGCTTGAAGTTGATCTACTTTTTCATCAACTGAAACTGGGTAGATTTACTTACCATGCATATGAAAAAACTCCCGAATACGCAGGATGTTATTTTTTCAATTTACTGACACTTGAAATAAGAAATACTACAAGTTTAAGTGTTTTCAGAAAAACATACTTAGGTCGGAGGTTTTTTATGATCTCTCAAAATGTTTTTCACAGACAAATTATACTGAATTTAATTGCTATAATGAGCATGTATTTCTTTTTTATGGCTTTGAGTTTTTGTGACTTGGGGTATTGTATTTGTAAATTTTTTTCTTTTTTGCTTCTGACATGTCCAATACAATGTAAATTGTGAACAATGGATCAATAAAAGTTATTATTATCATTATCGTAAAATTGTGTTTATTGAGGAAGCTCATTTCTGGTTGAACAGCTATGTAAATGAGCAAAATTACGGTATATGGAGTGAAAACAATCCTCAAGAAGTTCTGCAGATTCCATTGCATCCTAAAAATTCTCTGTATGGTGTTCTTTACACGCTGGAGGCATCATCGGTCCATATTTCTTTAAAAACGATGCTGGAGCTAATGTTACAGTGAATGGTGCTCGTTGCAGATCGATGATCAATGATTATTTGTTTCTAAATTTGAATGGTATCGACCCAGAAGTGTTTTGGTTTCAACAAGATGGTGCTACGCCTCATGCTGCTACCGTAATAATTGATTTATTGAAAGAAAGATTTGGCGATAACATTCTTTCGAGAAATGGTCCAATTAATTGGCCTCCAAGATCATGCGACATAACTTCACTGGATTATTTTCTTTGAGGATATGTCAAGTCATTGGTTTATGCTGATAAACCAGAAACAAAAGACGCTTTGGGAGCCAACATAACTCGTGTTATTGATGAAATAAGCCCCGAAAAAGTGGTACAAAATTGGTCTGGTCGAATGCGGTTCCTCAGAGCTAGCCGTGGTGGACATATGCTGGAAATTATTTTTAAAACATAAATGTCATATAATTATCTTTCAAAAAAAAATTTGGCTTCAATCTTAATTTAAATGTGTTTTATTTGAATTTGAAGTTCTATCACTCTAAAAAAAACACCCGATACTTGGTGCTGGTTAATTAGTTACACTATGGTTTACAGGAGAAGAAGAACAGAACATAGTGAGAATCGGTCAGTGAAACACAAAATAAGGGGTGGGTCATCCAACATTTCGATTTCTTGCGAACGCGTTTGTAACAATAAAAAATCCAGGATACATTACTTTGCTTGAATTGGCTCGCTGGATTATATCGTGTATGTATATTTTTGTGCACTAAATGACGCAAGTATATGATAAATACATCGGTGTTGCTATGCAGAGCGAATATAGGTGCGTGGCTGATTTGTGTTCTTTGGACATTACAGCGCACTGACGATTGAAGCCAATAAGCTCGAAACATGCGCATGTCGGCTGCTTGTGTCCAAGCGATCAACAAAACCTATTCAGGATTGTTCGAGTTCAGAACTGTTATACACATGTATGTTGCGGTGTCTCAATTTGAAGGACTTTCTATTACCATAGATCATACTCCTCATTAATCATATTTGATATCTACAGATTATCAACAATTTCCAACTTTGAATCACAACCCGTATACTGTTTTCCGATATCGTTTGGTTCTCTGGAACTTATCTAGGCCTCAACTATCATTTTATCTACGAATTAAATCCGACAACATGGCACAAGCGTTCGCGTGCCGTTGTCGCTGTTCTGCAACGATGACGACCGAACAAGTTTCCTTTTCTTTCTGGAAGTTTACACGATGTACACGGGCTGTCTTTTTTTACTACGCGATAGACGCTTTCTCTTTTCTCTTCCAGAACATAAGCGTCGTGGATGCACAAAACTTGGCAAAGTTGTTATGCTGGATTTTTACCGCGATGCTCTGCGGTCAGTATTTCGCGAGTTAGATACTTCAAAATATGAAAGATCTTTTGACAATGCATTAATGAATTTTGCCGTTGATCTCGTGTTTAATTCGAAAAAATCTATTTTAAATGTACGTGTCTTTATTACCTGAAAAGCCGTAAGAATAATTGAGTAGTATTACAGTACATATAAATTATCAGATACCATATTTAAAAAAAAATCATCCTTCTGGTGATGAAGCTGAACCACGTTAGAGCGCTTATAATTTATTCCGAAACAATTCCAATTGGAAATAATGAAAATATATAACGAATTAAGATACAAAGGATATCAATACTATGCCGAAAAGCAATTTGTACCACATATTACTGGTCATTTCATGAAACACCCATATGCAGCTGGCCTCTGGGCCTTCGAGCAGGTGTTAGACGTATTTACCTGGCTTAAAGATCCACTTTCCGTTAGCTCAAACAGTCAACAACGATGTCATTATTCCATTCCCAACTGAATTTCGAAGAGTAACGGGTGTACGTACATATCACAAGTCGATTCTTTCTTGGGCAAAATTTTTCGTGCCAATTGTACGTGAATACGAACAAAGGCCCAACTGTTGCCAATTGTCTGCGAATCGTGTCTAGATGCGTTTAAACGGGCCGTATCCGACCCATCTGCTCATCCAAAATTATTTTGTTTCGCTACAGAAACCGAGGAGTTCACATTGTTGTATAAATTGACAGTTCACATCATATTGCAGTTTCGAACTTTGTTTCAATAAAAAGAGACGTTTTGACATTCTTTCACTGCATAGTTCTGGTTCTCAAAACACCAAGCTCAACAATTCTCACATAGAAATCTTTTCCAAATTGTTTCCATCGATACGTTTATTACTATTGTATGCAGAAACGTCTACAGACCTACGATATCAGCAGCACTGAAACTAATTGTCAGCTAGGAGCAAAAGATGACTCATCCATCAGAATGGGGATGTATAGAATGTGGAGTTCCACAGGGATCCGTATTGGGACCCATACTATTTCTACTCTATACCAACGACTTACCATCAAAGGTACAAATAGATGGCATAGTTCTACTTGTTCTTCCTAGTTGCTTGAAATGAAAGAGGAAGACACAACCTATCCTCGAACCCCAGATCAAAATGTGGTCCAAACTAATGAATTCGTACTCAACAGATAGAATACCCAACAACCATCCCTCGCTACGCACCTCCGAACAGATACTGCCCTGAAATTCTTGGGTGCTCCTACAGCTGAATCTTAAGCACAGGCATAACTAGAGGATCTTACAAGGAAAGTGTCTGTTTTTTGCGATAGGAGACATTAATTCATCAAGAAAAAAAATCCATACGTAACATCTGTGACCTGAAGACTACTGCTGGCTGTAGAAGTCGTTTCCAATTCAAGAGCGTTTTCACAATGACCTCCTCATCCAATCATATCATCCATCGGACCATACAAGATCCAACTGGTTCAAGAACTAAAGCCACTTGACCATAATAAGCGTCGTTTGTTTGCAGATTGGGTACTAGTACAGCTTGAAATTGATCCACTTTTTTATCATAAAATTGTGTTTAGTGAGGAAGCTCATTTGTGGTTCAACGGCTATGTAAACTTGCAAAATTGCAAAATTTTCGTTGTTATCTTCTTAACCATGATATTATAACAGAGGACAAGCTGCTAGCACAAAACTTGATATATCATTCGAAAGCACACTAAATGAGGTATTTTTTGCTGAAAAGGGAACATGTCCAAAATTAATAATTTTTCATCGATAAAACCATTGGAAAAATATGACTGATTTTGTTCACTTCAGAATCGTCCTTACCACGCACGCAATAAGAATTTTTTGGCGCACAGAACTTCTTATCTTGTAGTAAATTTAATACCGTTTCCAGATATGTGGTCAAATTTGATGAGGCTACAAGGATAACTGAAGTATAATTGATTTTATAGAAAAACTTGAAATATTCCGTGAAATTAAGATATGTTAAGTTGAAGAATAACCATCAACATTTCAACCATGTGTTATATGAAATTTTATGTTGCAAATAACTTGTATGATCTTCCCTTGAAGTTTGGCCCTTTTAAAAGTATAGCTAAAATTCAGATTTGATATTTTTGAGAGAAATGGACAAGCGCGCAAGAACATCTTTCTGACTCCACGTCAATGCTTTCCATTTTTCTCTACTCTGTTATTGTGTATATTGTTGACTGAGACAAAATGAACCATATCAGTATCTATACATATCAGTTCGGACACTTCTGGGAATTTTCTTTTATTTAGAACATCCTACACTTCTGCACACTACCGAACTACCAGCAGCTGTTTCCAAATTTCTACAGTCTCCCATTCATGTTTGCCGCTATAGTTTTCACCCATTCATCATTAGTGCCGTCCTACGACGTGAAAGATCAAAGTCGAAACAATCTGGTGTGTATTTCGGGTATGCTACCTGAGGACCGAACAATCTGTACGTCACAGGCGAGCGAAAAGAATGAAAGATACATCGGTAAAGAACACCGTACCGGAAACTGTTGAAAACGCCCCAACAAGTGCCCAAGAAACGCACAATGGCCTTTAACAATGATGAAGAGGTCGAGTTACCTCGGACACGGTGCTCGCGTGGATAATGAAGAGTGAGTCTGCACGCGACGGCGTTTAGTGTTGAAAAGCACTGAAAAATGAAAAAAATTGAAAACACTGAATTTGTCTGAAGGATTTCAGCTAGTTAGTTGTTATAAAATTAATTCAACAGCTCAGTAATGCCAGTTAAAATGCATTGAAATATTAAAAATGATCTCTTCTTTTAAAAGGGCCAAGACGAAATCATACAAGTTATCTGCAACAAAAAATATATAACACATGGTCGATGTTGATGGTTATTCTTTAATTTAACATTTCTTGATTTCACGAAATATTCCAAGATTTTCCATAAAATCAATTATATTGGGGTTTTTTTTAGAATGAAAGAACTTTAAATTGAAACAAAACAAATTTAAATTAAGATTGAAGCCAATTTTTTTTATTTGAAAGATAATTTTATGACATTTATGTTATAAACTAACTAGCTCTGAAGAAACGCATTCGACCAGACCAATTTTGGACCACTTTTTCGAGTAATTCAGGCCTTATTTCATCAATAACACGAGTTATGTTGGCGTCTGTTGTTTCTGGTTTATCAGCATGAACCAATGACTTGACATAACCCTTAAGAAAATAATCCAGTGGAGTTATATCGCATGATCTTGGAGGCCAATTCAATGGACCATTTCTCGAAGTAATCTTATCGCGAAATCTTTCTTTCAATAAATCGATTTTTACGGTAGCAGTATGAGGTGAAGCACCATCTTGTTGGAATCAGAACACTTCTGGGTCGATACCATTCAAATTTTGAAACAAATAATCATTGATCATCGATCTGTAACGAGCACCATTTACTGTAACATTAGCTCCAGCATCGTTTTTAAAGAAATATGGACCGATGATGCCTCCAGCGTGTAAAGCACACCATACAGTGCATTTTTCAGGATGCAATGGAACCTGCAGAACTTCTTGAGAATTGTTTTCACTTTATCTACGGGAATTTTGCTTGTTTACATAGCCGTTCAACCAGAAATAAGCTTCATCACTTACCACAATTTTACGATAAAACAGTGGATCAACTTCAAGCTGTTCTAGGGCCCAATCAGCAAACAAACGACGCTTATTATGGTCAAGTGGCTTTAGTTCTTGAACCAGTTGGATCTTGTATGTGTGTAGACCAAGATCTTTACGCAAAACTCTCCATGTGGTGGATGCACAGAGTCCAACTTGTTGGTAGACAAATCTGGATCATCATTAACACTATGACTTACAGCAGCGATATTTTCTTCGGTACGTACAGTTCTTTTTCTTGTTGTTATTGTTGTTGCATCGAGCAGAGAAAATGTTGTCTGAAATCTATCGATAGTTCGACGAATCAGCTGCTCTGATGAACGATTATGTAAACCATAAATTTCACGAAGTGCTCTATAAGTTTGGCGAATAGAACACTGCTTTTGAAAATAAATTTCAACAATTTGTGAACGTTGATACGGCGTGAATCTTCCCATGATAATTTGTCAATGGTTACTGAACAGAAACGTCGAAACAACATGGCTTCTACCTTCCGTCAAATCACAGTTATCCCTATCGAAAGTTCTATCACTCTAAAAAAAAACACCCCATACTTCAGTTATCCTTGTAGCCACATTAAATTTGACCACATATCTGGAAACGGCATTAAATTTTCTACAAGATAAGAAGTTCTGTGTGCCAAAAAATTCTTATAGCAGGCGTGGTACGGAGATGAATATCACGATTCTGAAGTGAGCAAAGTCAGTCATATTTTTCCAATGGTTTTATCAATGAAAAAGCCACTTAAATATATTATTACGAAATGTTCATGTAATTATTATTCGTTGTTGTTTTTTTTAAGAAAGTTTAATGAAGAAAAGTTTGTTCCAGGTTTGTTTTCGTCACCCTAAAAAGTATGAAGTTGTCGTAGACTTTGAATTTTAAGAACTGTTGCAATATGGCAGTAGTTGGAGGTTTCGAACAAAAATGAAGAGTTCTAAACATATTGATAAACCTTAACTAGAATTAAAATAGCGTTTTAATTGTCTAAAGTGCCACTATAAAGAATAATTTTCCCAATAGTCATGTATACAAATACAAAACCATTGTTCTCGTTCCATTGAAATCGTCATGAATCCAATAAAACGATTGCTGTAAAATTTTTTATCTACACCTGAGCCCACCCACAACGTTAGAAGGTCTTATCACGCGAACCGAAGATAAAAATTCACCTTCCGATTTCCGATTTATGAATTTTTCACGCAACCTTCAATCGAAGGTAGTTGGTTAATTGCCACAGATTAATATCTGCGATTGATTAAACACGTGTAATTGGCGAGAAATCGATAACTTCTTAATGTTAAATTCGACTTTTTCTTGGAAAAGAATTGTATACAAAAAATCATATAAAATATTCGCTTTCTGGAAGATAGGGGCCAACTGAAACTGAAAACGGTTACAAAATTAACATATATTACTCATATTACTAAACGGTCATTCAACTTGTAGAATACATTAATTAACTCTTCACTCTTATAAAATTCATCCCTTCAGATAAAACGTCAGCAACAAGTACCCGATTATTTTTGAAATATACGCATAATTTTCTTTATTTTTCCAATGAATTACTTACCTAATGATCTTATTCTGGGCTTTTTCCAAAGGTGTTACAAAAATATGTGATGAAATATTTGGTTTTTTTAGAGTGATAGAACTTTCGATAGAGATAACTGTGATTTGATAGAAGGAAGAAGCCATGTTGTTTTGACATTTCTGTTCAATAAGCATTGATAAATTATCATGGAAAGACTCACGCCGCAACAACGTTTACAAATTGTTGAAATTTATTTGCAAAATCAGTGTTCTATTCGCCAAACTTATAGAGCACTTCGTGAAATTTATGGTTTACATAATCGTCCATCAGAGCAGCTTAATCGTCGAACTATCGATAGATTTCGGACAACATTTTCTCTACTCGATGCAACAACAACAAGACAAAGAACTGTACGTTCAGAAGAAAATATCGCTGCTGAAAGTCATAGTGTTAATGATGATCTAGATCTGTCTATCCTTCGAAGTTCACAACAAGTTGGACTCTGTGCATCGACCACATGGAAAATTTTGCGCAAAGATCTTGGTCTACACCCATACAAGATCCAACTGGTTCAAGAACTAAAGCCACTTGACCATAATAAGCGTCGTTTGTTTGCTGATTGGGCCCTAAAACAGCTTGAAGTTGATCCACTTTTTTATCGTAAAATTGTGTTTAGTGATGAAGCTCATTTCTGGTTGAACGGCTATGTAAACAATCCTCAAGAAGTTCTGCAGGTTCCTTGCATCCTGAAAAATGCACTGTATGGTGTGCTTTACACGCTGGAGGCATCATCGGTCTATATTTCTTTAAAAACGATGCTGGAGCTAATGTTACAGTGAATGGTGCTAGTTACAGATCGATAATCAATGATTATTTGTTTCAAAATTCGAATGGTATCGACCCAGAAGTGTTTTGGTTCCAACAAGATGGTGCTACACCTCATGCTGCTAACGTAACAATTTATCTATTGAAAGAAAGATTTGGCGATAACATTATTTCGAGAAATGGTTTAATTAATTGGCCTCCAAGCGACCTAACTCCACTGGATTATTTTCTTTCGGGTTATGTCAAATCATTGGTTTATGCTGATAAACCAGAAACAAAAGACGCTTTGGAAGCCAACATAACTCGTGTTATTGATTAAATAAGGCCTGAATTACTCGAAATAGCGGTACAAAATTGGTCTGGTCGAATGCGGTTCCTCAGAGCTAGTCATGATGGACATATGCCGCAAATTATTTTTAAAACATAAATGTCATAAAATTATATCTCAGATCAAAAAATGAATTGGCTTCAATCTTAATTTAAATGAGTTTTATTTCAATTTAAAGTTCTATCACTCTAAAAAAACACCCGATACTATTGGAGAATGATCGTTTTTCAGTCGGTTTCAATTTACTTTTTAATTTGAGTCAGCTTAGCGTTGGAAGCCAATTTATTATGGAATTTGGATAATAATTTTGGTTAAATATTTTTTTGCTTATCCTTGTATACAGTAGTTGTATCTTGGGTGCTGGTTAACTTAGTGTATTTGAAATTTTGTAATGGTAAATTTAATTTATATTTTCAATTAATTTTGATATGATCTAAAAGAAAGATTTCTAATTTACTTTCTGAAAAATATATTCAATAGAAAATAATTTGATATATAAAAATCTGTGAACAAACAAATCTACTTCTACGTTCTACGGCCTAATCTAATATTCTAACGGTAATTATCGTTAAGATGCAATAACAGGTTACAAAAGAAGAAAATTTACTTTGTACCCTTGGTCTGCATAAATTTCAGCCATATGTTCCTATTTATTGTTAACGTAATCTGTTTCAGGAGATTTTTCGCTTATTCTGGATTCGCTAACTTGTGACTAAGTTCAACGGCTTTTTTTTTATTAGAAGGTTTTTGATGCTATCAAAATAAGTTGTTGATTTGTTTGCTTCATACTTGATTTAAATATTGAATTTTTTCATCATCAGGGTAACCTTTTTCTCGATATATATATTCACTTAATTGTCTTATCTTCTATTTAAGTTATGGAAAATATTTTCTTTGGAGGATTTTTTAAAAGAACCTACGTGTATCGACTCTGGTGATTTAGATACTGAATGATATTTTCTATACCACTTCTTTCGGGTGTTTTTTAGAGTGATGGAACTTTAAATTGAAATAAAACACATTTAAATTAAGATTGAAGCCATTTTTTTTTATTTGAAGGATAATTTTATGACATTTATGTTTCAAAAATTATTTCTGGTATATGTCCACCACGTCTAGCTCAGTGGAACTGTATTCGACCAGACCAATTTTGGACGAATTTTTTGAGTAATTCCGGCCTTATTTCATCAATAACACGAGTTATGTTGGCTTCCAAAGCGTCTATTGTTTCTGGTTTATCAGCATAAACAAATAACTTGACAGAACCCCAAAGAAAATGATCCAGTAGAGTAATGTCGCATGATCTTGTAGGCCAATTAATTGGACCATTTCTCGAAATAATGTTATCGCCAAATCTTTCTTTCAATAAATCAATTGTTAAGGTAGCAGTATGAGGTATAGCACCATCTTGTTGGAACGAAAATACTTTTGGGTCGATACCATTCAAATTTTGAAACAAATAATAATTTACCATCGATCTGTAACGAGCACCATTCACTGTAACATTAGGGCCAGCATCGTTTTTAAAGACATATGGACCGATGATGCCTCCAGCGTGTAAAGCACACCCTACAGTGCATTTTTCAGGATGCAATGGAACCTGCAGAACTTCTTGAGTATTGTTTTCACTCCATATACGGCAATTTTGCTTGTTTACATAGACGTTCAACAAGAAATGAGATTCATCACTAAACACAATTTTACGATAAAAAAGTAGATCAATTTCAAGCTGTTCTAGTGCACAATCAGCAAACAAATGACGCTTATTATGGTCAAGTGGCTTTAGTTCTTGAACCAGTTGGATCTTGTATGGGTGTAGACTAAAATCTTTACACAGTGTGTTCTAAAGACATTTATTTGATTTAATTCTAAAAGTTTTTGAATAAAAAATTTTTGAAATTGAAATTTTAAGGATGTTAAGGGAATAAATCTGTAAATAATGAAATAATAAAAAGGGGTTTTTTCTTAATAGAAGGATTATTACAAAATTTTAAATATCATACAGATTCATTCTGTTAACCCCCTATAAATTTTGATTTCAAAAAAGTATTTATTCGAAAACTTCTAAAATTAAATAAAATAAATATCTAAGAAAAAAATTTGTAGGAGTTTAACTGAATAATTCTGTAGGATATTTAAAAATTAAAAAAAAAGGAAATAATGAAACTTAATCTGCAATGTTTTCGTTATTCTTGCCAATGGTAAATCTAAAAGCGATATGGTCCCACCCTACTTTAATCATCCTAATTTGACTTCAAGATGAGTCTATAAAATTTTTTACATTAGAGGTTAAAATTTAAAAAATCTTTATTAAAAAGGGACCTACGGGGGGGTTAAGAAACTGGAATATATTTGGATATATAAATATTTTCAGTATATCTGTGATTTATTTGACTTCGCCATTTATGCAGAAAAAACTTGAAATTTGCAAAAACATCATGTAAAACTTTCATTATTACACTTGAATTTTTCTTCGGAAAATTTATTCAGTACTCAAATTGCTACACTATAAACTATAAATGGACCCAATCAACAGAATGATGAGCCATTAGCACCTCGTATTAAAAAAAACAGATTGAGCAGGATTTACTGAAGTGTCCCATTAAAACCATACATTCTATTTTTATTACATTTACCAGAGAAGACATTATCACTTTTAGACCTACACAATCCGTCTATTCAATCGTCTTTATAACCTATATACGAATTGCAAAGTGGTATTGTTACTTTATCAGTCTTACAATAAGGCACCGAGGAGAGATAATGGAATTCCTTCCAATTTGAAGATATCCCAAGCGCTGAATATACCGGATATTGTAATATTATACCCACAGGCTCTTTTAGATGATGCACACTGTACCCCCATGTACATTTAAATTATAGATTCCGTAATTACGATGTGATCATAGGGCATTTACTGAATATATTCACGCCTTCAAAGCTTGATCTTTAAATAACATGGTATCTAATCTTATTAAGAGACGGCCTAAAAGGGCAAACAAAAATGGGGATACAGAACCCAATTTAAAATCGTACAAATGGCTTTCAGCGCATAGCAAGTGTACCAGAAAAGACGCATATCAAAACGGTAATCAAAAAGTCATACAGAATATTAATTACGATGCCTGTACTTGAATTATAAACAGGATCGTCTCTGTACACTGAAATTCTTCAACATTGCACCTACACAAAACTCACATAAATGGCACTTATGACTTACCTACCGAAATCCTATCGAAATAAAGTGTCGCAAGATTATTCACTCGCACATTTCACTCAAAACACTGTCGTAAACGTTGATTTTTCACGCATATGTACTGTACATAATCACAACACAGCTACCTATGTCCTATTACGTTCGTTTGACATTTGCATTTACAATTACAAACAATAATGGCATACAAGTAACCTTCTTTACCCTGGTGCCTCCGTCGATCTTGGTGACATCTGTGGGAGGGGAGACTTTAACTTCGGGCTAAAGAGAGGGATAGACGGCGAGATTTTGCGCCGGTTAGATAACGGCAGACACCGTTGCTTGTATTTTGGGTGGCATGACTGAATGAAATCAAAGAATGGCAAAATAGAAATCTATCTATCTAAAGTATAATAACTATATAGAATGTTTTGGAAAGAATACGACAAACGGAAACTATAAACTGAGGTCGTCTAGGACCATTATCCAGAGACATAATCACATAAAGGCCTTAGTTTTAGATATACAGGCTGATTACCTGCTATTGAGTGAAATTTCGGAGTTTGAACCAAACAATTGACAGATTTCAATGTTTGCATTCATATCACCCTTTCCAACCGATTTCGTTTACTATTTCTGAAATTGTAAAAATTAGGACGAGAATAGGATAATTTTGCCCAATTTCTAAATTTATTAAATAAGATCATCTTGGATAATAAACACTGCAATTTTCTTTCTCCTTTAAGATCATAGAAAAGTTTTTCAAGAAAGAAATCCCAAAAAATTGTTTGGTTCTATTATAAAGGGTAATTTATAAAGTTTGAATATCAAAACAGATTTATATAAACAATTAGAAAATTTTAATATCTAAAAAAATTTAATCTGTTAATCTCCTATAACTTTAATTTCAAAAAATTTTATTCAAAAACTTTTAAAATTAAATTAATGTCTTATAAGCACAGCTTATATTTAAAAGACATAAAATCAAAACTCAGTATATAATATCAAATGGAATAAATAACCCAACAAATAAATCGTCAATTAAAATTAATAAATAAATATTTGAAGGAGACAAAATTCTGTTTCTGATCTTACAATTATGAAAATTAAAACCTTTTCAAAAATACAAAACATATCTTTAAGAACTTCTCAAAAAAATAATTTATTTGAAATATTTAATATATTTAAATATTTAAATAAGTTACTTCAAAAATCTCTCAAAACATGAATTCAGATAAGGTCTTCAGCGGTCCTACTTCACGTTGAAAAACCTTTATGACCTCGTGGTACGTTAGAACACACTAACTTTAACTTCCAAAGTATTCTATGTTCATCACAAAAATCACACAAAGCTTGTAAGGAATTTTATGGTCTTAGTTAATCCACATGATATTTATATAATGAGATTTTTAAACCAAATATAATTATATATTATATATAAAATAATAAGAAGAGGTTTTTCACTTGATAGAAGGATTATTACAAAATTTGAATATCAAAACAGATTTAATCTCTTAGTCTCGTATAATTTTAATTTCAGAATATTTTTATTCAAAAACTTTTAGAATATATATATATATATATATATATATATATATATATATATATATATATATATATATATATAATAGACATATTAAAACTCATTCTATGATATTAAATAGCATAAATAACCCAACAAATGTAAATTTTCAATTGAAATAAATAAATAAATTTTTAAAGAAGGCAAAATTTTGTATCTGATCTTACAATTATGAATACTTAATATTTTTCGAAAATACAAAACATAATTTTAAGAACTTCTCATAAAAAAATTATTTGAAATATTTAATATATTTAAATAATTTACTTCAAAACTCTCTCAAAACATATATCACATCCTCAAAAAACAATTAGAATTCAGATAAGGTCTTCATATGTCCTACTTCATGTTTAAAAAATAAAATTAATTAACAATAAATAACTTACCTCTAAGACCTCGTGGTATTATCGTTTGAACACACTAACTTCAACTTCCAAATAAAAAAAAAGTATTCTATGTTCATCACAAAAATCACACAAAGCTTGTAAGGTATTTTATGGTCTTAGTTGATCCACATGATATTTATATGATGAGATTTTTAAACCAGTATATAATTATACATTATATAAATAATAATAAGAAGAGGTATTTTACTTGATAGAAGGATTATTACAAAATTTGAATATCAAAACAGATTTAATCTGTTAGTCTCCTATAATTTTAATTTCAAAAAATTTCATTCAAAAATTTTTAGATTTAAATTAATGTCTTATGAGCACAGCTTATATTTAATAGATATATAAAATCAAAACTCTTTAAATAATATCAAATGGAATAAATAACCCAACAAATATAAATTGTCAATTGAAATTAATAAATAAATATTTGAAGGAGACAAAATTTTGTTTCTGATCTTACAATTATGAAAACTGAAACCTTTTCAAAAATACAAAACAAAATTTTAAGAACTTCTAAAAAAAAATGTATTTGAAATATTTAAATATTAGCATTAATTAAATTCTAAGAGGTTCTGAATAAAATTTTTTGATATTAAAATTATAGTAGACTAACAGATTAAATTTGTTTCGATATTCAAATTTTATATACATCCAGTTATTAAAAGTAATTGGAGTATCATAAATTTTTTCAGTTCAGGATTCCAAATTAATAAATAAATTTTTAAGCTTCTTACTTAGCACTTAAAAAATATAATGACGATTTTTTATATATAATTAATGAACTTTCATCTAAACGGTGTGAAAATTGTTATTATCGTTATTTTTGCATATCTCCATATTTATCTGAAAAATATATGCGAAACTTTGACAAGAGGGGCTTAACATTTAAGATATTGAATTTACAAAATCTTGAAGTTTTTTCTGATATATTTCTGAATTCTGATAACTTATCTCAAATCTCTGAATAAGTAATGAAAATGAACAATCCAAACAATAAAATATTTGGGTGTTTAAGCTCCTCTAGAGATTTGTCTACAGAAGTAGGATTTATGTAATGGGAATTGTCAAGGACAAATAATTGCATCCACTTCATATGTTTTCCTTTCTAATCAGTGGAGTGATGTTAATTTTATATTAAATAATGGCGATGAGAGCATATCATGTTTTTATCGATAACAAGTAGTAAAATTTCGCAATCACATGATGCTCTTCACAATAGTCAATTTTCGGGTAGTTATTCCTATGCAATATATATTTTGTCCTCACTTGAATTTCGAAAAACGCTCTCATTTGAAGAAGAGTTTTTTATATTATATTTTAGTAAAATAATAAGAATCGGTATTTTATTTGATAGAAGGATTATTACAAACTTTGAATATCAAAACAGATTCAATCTGTTAGTCTTCTACAATTTTAATTAAAAAAATTTTTTTTTTAAACTTTTAGAATTAAATTGATGTCTTATAAGCACTGCTTATATAAATAGACGTATAAAATCAAAATTCATTATACAATATCAAATGGAATAAAAAAACCCAACAAATATAAATTGTTAATTAAAATTACAAATAAGTAATATTGAATGTTTCGTTCCATTTGATATTGTATAATGAATTTGGATTTTATACGTCTATTAAATATAAGCAGTGATTATAAGACATTAATTTAATTCTAAAAGTTAAAAAAAAAAGTGAAATTAAAATTGTAGAAGACTAACAGATAAAATCTGTTTTGATATTCAAATTTTATATTTTAGTGATCGATTATAGTCGAAAATGATATATATCAAAGGTTTAGAGCTACATTTTGGACTTTCACTCTGGTTATTTAGCAGGGTATATTTAATTTTGATTTTCTTGTAGAATTCGGAAACAGGTTCATTAGTTTCTGCTGTGTTTTATAATGAATCTTCAATCAGATATGGTACATTTTTTCCTTATAGCTAATTGGTTTCGCTAAATATAAGGTATATGTCAAACATGATGTCCTGACAGGAGGGAATCTCGCTCCCTTTGAGTATTTTTATTGGTTGGATATTACTCACCACTCTACATAGTAATAACAGAGTAATGCATAAAATTTGGAATGTTTTCTGGTGATAAAGCGAGGGGAGACGGTTCGAGTCGCGTATAAATTATTGCATGGCGCCAAGTATTTACCCTATCTAGTCACCATTGCGTTTCTTTCTCCAATGCCGCCTCGATCAACTTCTACGAATGCAGGAATAAAATGCATTTTTATTTTTTAGATGACGGCGTCAGACAATAAAACGGTTCTCCTGCACTACGAGATATTGGACGAGTCATCTTCTTAAAGCAAAACAGCTTAAGAGGGGAATCTTAACGTTTTGGCAAGGAATCAGATTTGCAAATGTTTTTCCGGCGGTCTTGAAAGGAACAATAATATTTTACATCAGTGTAGAAACAAAAAATTATGTTCTTGTCGAATAAATAATCAAAAGAGTACCGACATAGTATAAGGAGCTTTACAACCCTCGCGCATCAATAATTAATTAAATTTCAGTGATTTGTAACATCAAAAAATGCTCCATGACGAATCAGTCACGTATAATCAATATTGAAAAAAAAATAAAAAGCTAAAAATGAAACTTTACTTCTTACGGACTGGAACATCTGTTACCAGTTTGAAAAAACAGCAATTAAATTATATGAAATTTACAATAAGAGAGATTCATATATGTAGATCAAAAAGATTCATGACTTACTGAATTTTCTCAGAGAAACATTGCTTATTTTATATTGAATGGTTCAATAATTTTTCGATATGTCGAGGAAACAAAATATTAAAAGGAAAAAATTAAGCCATCTTCAATCAATCGTTATTTCAAATTGACGTCTCATCGTTATGATTGCGTTCCACATTTGAAGACACCTTTCAAAGAGAAAATAAAGGAATCTAGTCCCTGCGGAACGCCCCAAGATCAATCACAATCTTTGAATTAGAATGAAAAAATACGAACTGAAATAACGTAATAAAAAATGAATAAAAATAGCGTAAAAAATAAAAAATGTTGGAATATGTCCTGAAACAGAACAATTCTCGTAGAGAGACTCTGACGATGGAATTGAGAAATTATTGAAACCAGAGAAATATTAAAAATAATTGATATATTAATGAGGTAAGTTCTGTAATAGAAATTGTGAAAAACAAATTATATTGTGTGTTATACGACGTTTCGGTCAATAAGCTATCTCTGACGGTTTTCAAGTGAATAGAGTATTCGCTTAGTTTCCTTTGAGTTTGCTTTTTTTAATATTTAAATATTAACAGATATATTATGTTAGCCTTCTACACATTTAATTTCAAAAAATTATATTTAATATTATAACTTCAGGAATTAAATTGATGTCATATAAGCACCGCGTATATCAAACGACATATAAAATAAACATTCGTTATAAGACACCCAAATGAGATAACAAAATCCAATAAATATAAATTGTTAACAAAAATCCTAAAAATTAAATATTTTCGGTAGACAAAATTTTATTTTTGCTCATCCCTCTTATGAAAACAGATATTTTTCAAAAATGTTTGACATAATCCTAATCATAATAAAACTATCTTACATGGAATATTCAATATTATTGGATATCTAACTAAGTTACTTTTTAGAAAATCTCAAGATATATAAAAACATTACTAAAAAACAAGTTTTAAGAGAGACTTTGCTCGTCAGTACCCAATCACATTTAAAAAATATAACATCAATCAACAAAAAATATTTACTCACCTTGATATCCAGAAACATCTTGGCAAATGAATACTGACCATTTAAATGGTGTACCATGTGACCTCAAACAAATAGTTCTGTGGTTTACCATAGATCCTAAAGATTGACCGGCAATTTAACGGATAAATTGCCGGTCAATCTTTAAGAAACACCGAATTTTGTTTGCAATGTTCTGCAAATCAAGACGAACCGATTCAGGCCATGAAAAATCAGTCAACATTGGACGATAACGATTTCCATTGACATTTACAGTTACCGTCTCATGAGCTTCTTTGAAAAAAATAAGGTCCAATGACTCATCCAGAATAAATTCCGCAACAAACAGTAAGTTTGTCAAAATGTAATAGCAGTTCTTCAGGTTTATGCTTGTTAAATATCCGTTTAAACAGAAACCAGCCTCATCGCTGAGAATGATACTCTTATGAATTTCCGATTTTTTTATGGGCACAAATTACTGAATACGCGACGCTTTAAATGATCTGGTGGTTTGAGTTCTCTGGTTAATACAATTTTGTATAGATGTAAACTAAGGTATTTTCGTAAAGTTCGCCACAAAGACGTTTGGGAGATGCTTTGTTCTTGTGAACGTTGACACATCGGTAAATTTTGGTCTTCACGAACACTTTCACGTACGCAGCAATATTCTCTTCTCTTCTTGCATTCCTTTGTCTCACTGGCACTGTAGCATCATGAAGTGTAAATTTTGTTTCAAACTTCTTCACTGAAGGTTCAACTGCTCTTTTATCTGGACGATTAAAACGACCAAAACTTGAAGTTAGAGTAATAGATCGCAATTTTTCATATTAAATTTGGATTATTTTTAAACGTTGTTGGAATGTGTACCTTTCCATTTCCATGCCAATGGTAGACATTGACAAATACAACTGTCAATGTCACAAATAAACAATGGCTGCCATGCGTGGGTAATGTCATTTTAAAAATGAGGCGTTCCCATTGAAAGACCCTTTATATATGGCGTACAAAAAAATTAAGGCTAGATATGTCTGAAATCAAAATAATCAAGTTACTTTGCCATTAAAATTCAAAACAAATCTTTGTGTATTTAATGAATCCTTTAAGTGTGACAAAAATTGAATAGGTGCCAATAGGTAGCCTTGAGGGATCCCCGTTCAAACAACCTTAACAATCCTAAATATTACTCCTGAATGCCAGAACGAGTTATCGGACAAAAATATGAATTCTGTTATGCAAATCTTTCGTGGAAGATCCAACCTGTATCTTTCAAGCGAATCAACGCGCTGTGAATCTCAAATAGCCGTTTGGGTTATTTTTAATTTCAACTTCTGCTTGTAGCGTGGTATACATGCATTAAACAAACCAATTTCACCGCAGACGTTGATGATGTATGTAATTAGGAGTGTGTTGTTAAAATTGAAATGATTGCATAGCCGTAATTTGTTCCATACAAATCAGTGTGTCCAATGAAGGAATCCTTTTGAAATTGTATGGAACGTACTCTGGCTATTTTATACTTCCAAAAACCCCTCTCCATTTTGAGATTGGTTGAAATTAAACCAAAACAGGATTTGATGATTTTCAAACAGAATTTCATAAGTTGGGGGTGGGTCTACAGACCCATCCCCAACTTATCAAATTCTACATCGCTACAGCGACCATTTTCTTCGCTCTTCGTTCAGAAACCTGCCTTGCTCTGTTGCAGCTTGACCGGCGTATCATATAGAGGACACGACTAGTCTAAAAGTTCCTGACTTACCGTCCACGCCGAGTTCAAATAGTGCAAGGTACACAGCGTTCGACGACCGTTCCAAAGCGGAACACATGATCACTGGCGTCACAGGCAGTGAAATTCCCTCACAACACCGCATTTCCTTCGAGAGCTTCAGACCGTTTGAAATTAGTATTTTTGATCGGCTATAAATGAAAAAGTAATCAATATTTTTTCAAAATTATAAAAAATTGAATGCTAGTAACTTCTACTTGATGTAAATCTATATCAAATGAAATGAAAACAATAATTGTTGATTCGTTTCGTTTACATTATAATTTTTCAGATCATTAAGACTACTGATTTCCAAACAAACTGTCTTACATTTAAATACAATTTTGCAAATCATTATCAAGTAACATAAATAGATTTTAATACTTGATAGAAGGTATATAAAATTATTTAAATATTTTAATTTTTTCGAAGTCAAATATGTAGAAGGCTAATATTAAAATATTTAAATAATTTTATATACCTTCTATCAAGTATTAACCTCTATTTATGTTATTTTATTCATAATATATAATTATTTGGTTTCCTTAACATTCTTTATACAGATAGTCCTTGTGCTATAACAGAGGCCGTTAAATTGTCTTTCAATCTTTTAGATCAATGGTAAACCACAGAATTATTTATTTGTAGTTAACATTACACTCCATTTAAATTTTTCAGTATTCATTCACCAAAAGTTTACCAAAATTTTGTCTACTCAAAATATTTAATTTATAGGATTTTGGTTAACAATTTATATTTATTGGATTTTGTCATATCATTTGGATGTCTTATAATGAATGTTCATTTTATATGTCGTTTGATATAAGTGGTACTTATATGACATTAATTTAATTTAATTCCTGAAGTTATAATTATTAAATATAATTTCTTGAAATTAAATATGTAGAAGGCTAATATTAAAATATTTAAATAACATTATCAAGTATTTGAAAGAAATTGGGAAAAAAAATTTCTTGAGATTACAAACCTAATAATTTAACATTAGGAATAATTGATAATTTATTATCAGCTACTTCTAATCTTATCATTTATCACTCAAAGTAATTAAGATACCATTCTACCACAATTAAGATATAAGTATAACCACGACAGTTGAAATTCCAAGTGTTATACTGTAACCAAATAAAGTAATTAAAATAAAATTAGTAAGAAATAGGTAACCTGAATAGATTGAGTAAAGGTAAAATATTTAGATCTAATTGAACATTTAATAACTCACCTTTAGGTTTCTCTGTATTGATTTCGACCGTTTACCAATTATTCATTTGTAAACTTTTATCTAATTCATGTATTATTTATGAAAAAACATATGATTTTCCGATAATAAATGGTAAGCATAGTTTGAAATAGTCTTATTATGTAGGAAACGATGTAAATGTTCTTTTATTCTTGTATTGAAACATCTGCCAGTTCTACCTATACAGAGTGCATATGAAAAAATTTAGGAGATGATTCCTTGTCAAAAAATAAGTTGGGTTTTTCATATAAGCTTTATTTTTTTGAGTCCCCCCTTCTTAGTTACAGCGCCCAAAAAAACAGTTTTTAATTTTTTTCTTAAAAATCAAAAAACTGACAATAATTGAAACAGAATCAAAGTTAATCAAAACTAGTCAGTTGTCATAATAAAATGACATCCGCTTACTAGACACATTCTAATTCGGAAATAATTCCAGCCTCTACAACTCAGGCTATCATGTTGATAAATTATTTTTTTTTCTCGAAAACCTTTAATTTTAGCAAAAAATTACAAGAAAATTTATTTGTTAAAAATATATCAGGCTATACAAAATTATTTTTTTTATTGTAAAATAGAAATATGGAAAAAAAGGTTCTTGCGAAAGAAGGTTTAGGGGTGACTTTCTCTACCCCTTGCAATCATAGAGGAACACCAACAAAAAGTTTTTCAGTGCCTTTTCGCCCGTATGAAATGTCTGCTTAATTCTATTGTTGTCAGTTTTTTGGTTTTCAAGAAAAAAATTAAAAACTGTTTTTGGGACGCCATCTTTAAGTGTCCGTAATTAAGGAGGAGGCTAAAAAAATAAAGTTTATATGAAAGACCCACCCTATTTTTTGATAAGGAATGGCCCCCAAATTTTTTCGCAACTATTCATATATATCCTGTATATACCTTATCGCAATTCAACTGATAAACACCCGATTTATTTTCTCTTTTTATTTTAAAAAGAGAAAACATTCTTTATACAGTTAGTCCTTGCTATAACAGATGCCGTTAAATTGCCTTTCAATCTTTTAGACAATGGTAAACCACAGAATTATTTATTTCAGTTGACATTACACTCCATTTAAATTATCAGTATTCATTTACCAGAAGCTTTCTGAATACTTAAAACGTGAGAAAATATATTTGTTGATGGATGTTATATATTATGGAATATGAATATAATTGAGAACTAAAGAAGCAAAGTCTCTCTTAAAACTTGATTTTTAGTAATGTTTTTACATATCTTGAGATTTTATAAAAAGTAACTTAATTAGATATCCAATAATATTGAATATTCTAAGTTCTGGCTAAATGAATACTGAACATTTAAATGGAGTCTAATATGGTTCGAAATAAATAGTTCTGTGGTTTTCAATCTTTGAGATCAATGGTAAACCACAGAACTATTCATTTCGAGCCATATTGGACTGCATTTAAATGTTCAGTATTCATTTACCAAGAAGTTTCTGAATTGTTAAAGGTAAGTAAATACTTTTTGTTGATTGATGTTATATTTTATTGAATACGATTGAGTGCTGACGGAGTAAAGTTTCTCTTAAAACTTGTTTTTTAGTTATGTTTTTATATATCTTGAGATTTTTTAAAAAGTAACTTAGATATCCGATAATATTGAATATTCTAAGTTTGATAGTTTTATGATGAAATTCTTAAGATTATGTTAAACATTTTTGAAAGAATTCTTGATTTTGAAAGATATCTGTTTTCATAAGATTGATGAGCAGAAACAAAATCTTGTCTACTTAAAATATTTAATTTATAGGATTTTGCTTAACAATATTTATTTATTGGCTTTTGTTATATCATTTGGATGTCTTATAATGAATATTTATTTTATATGTCGTTTGATATAAGTTATATTTATATGACATTGATTTAATTTAATTCCTTAAGTTATAATTATTTAATATAATTTTTTCAAATTAAATATGTAGAAGGCTAATATTAAAATATTTAAATGATATCCTTATATATGATCAATATAAAATATTTTTCAATGACTAGGAAAAAACTATTTACATCCCGCCATGAAACGTATTAATACAAATGTCTGAACAAAAACTATATAAGTATGTATATTAACATACAAATACAAGAAAATCCAATTTTTTTTTAAATTCTCAAAATAAAGGATCAAATAAAGATTACTGAACAAGAATTCCAACATTTGATAGTTCCTTAGGAGAAAATATCGCTGCTGTAAGTCATAGTGTTAATGATGATCCAGATTTGTCTACCAACAAGTTGGACTCTGTGCATCCACCACATGGAGAGTTTTGCGTAAAGATCTTGGTCTACACACATACAAGATCCAACTGGTTCAAGAACTAAAGCCACTGGACCATAATAAGCGTCGTTTGTTTGCTGATTGGGCCCTAAAACAGCTTGAAGTTGATCCACTTTTTTATCGTAAAATTGTGTTTAGTGATGAAGCTCATTTCTGGTTGAACGGCTATGTAAACAAGCAAAATTGCCGTATATGGAGTGAAAACAACCCTCAAGAAGTTCTGCAGGTTCCATTGCACCCCGAAAAATACACTGAATGGAGTGTTTTACACGCTGGAGGCATCATTGGTCCATATTTCTTTAAAAACGGTGCTGGAGCTAATGTTACAGTGAATGGTGCTCGTTACAGATCGATGATCAATGATTATTTGTTTCAAAATCTGAATGGTATCGACCCAGAAGTGTTTTGGTTCCAACAAAGATGGTGCTACACCTCATGCTGCTACCGTAACAATTGATTTATTGAAAGAAAGATTTGGCGATAACATTATTTCGAGAAATTGCGAGAAATTAATTGGCCTCCAAGATCATACGACATAACACCACTGGATTATTTTCTTTGGGGTTATGTCAAGTCATTGGTTTGGGCTGATGAACCAGAAAAATTACATGCTTTGGAAGCCAACATAACTCGTGTTATTGATTAAATAAGGCCTGAATTACTCGAAAAAGTGGTTCAAAATTGGTCTGGTCGAATGAGGTTCCTCAGAGCTAGTCGTGTTTGGACATATGCGGGAAATTATTTTTAAAACATGAATGTCGTAAAATTATCTTTCAAATAAAAAAAAAATTGCTTCAATCTTAATTTAAACGTGTTTTATTTCAATTTAAAGTTCTATCACTCTAAAAAAATACCCGATACAAGATACCTGTTTTTGAACGAAATTTCTAAGATGTCTGGTTCGGCACCTATGGAAAAAGAACGCACTATTGCAGGACCCTGTATATTTAATGGGTTGAATATTGTATGCCCGTTGTCAACATTTCAAGAAGAAATATAAATAACACTCTATAGTTTTCATGGTATTATCTGAAAGGTTGAAAGTTAGCATGGAACTCTTTGCACAGCCCAAGGTTCTAAATCAGACCCTGGACCAACCCCTATCGACCAGAATGTTGTTCCAATTATCTGGTGCTTCAGCCAGTCGTCGACCTCTGGTGCCCCCTTCAGCTTGTCCTTGCAAATCAAGGCCTCCTTCGCATCATCCCGAAAAACTTGACGAGAAAGCGATTTTCATACCAGCCGGTTCACTTCCATTCGGAGACGGGACAATTCGCAAACGTTTGTTTCTACGCCTCGTTCTCTAGTGTACTGTTTTATTTAAACTATTCGGCCTGATTTTAACGATCGCGCTTCTCGACCACGTGACTTTCGTTAATTTCGAATAAATGCGCTAGGTAGTTCGGCTCTTACCTCATTCATTCTGATTCAAACGACGGAATAGGGAAAACCTAAGCGGCTTATTTTCTCGCGATGAAAAATATGGAAGCTGTCCAGTTCAACCTGTCAACCAAAAGTTTGAACCACGTCCAGGTACCTGTACCTTCCATCAAGAACTCGAAGGATCTGCTCATAAGGGTGTCTTACGCGGGCATATGTGGCACAGATCTTCACATCATTCAGGTGAGATATTTGCGAACTTTAAAGGATTTTCCATGTTGAACATTTTTTTCTTTGCGTCGATCTTTCTGTGCGTTGAAAGTGGTTAAAGAGCCCTTTTCATGCGCTTGTACCAGGTCTAAATTTCCGTATTTTACGCTGAAAATGGTCTTGAAGAAATACTTGACCTTCAGATGAAAATTGTGGTGAAAGTCAATTATGTCAGTCCACATTGTAAACAAGAACACCTTTTCGAAAGAAATAACCGACGACTATTTACAGTTAGTTTTTAACTCTCAGTGTTCCGTCATAGAACAAACTAACTTTCGAACAGAAAGAGCTAAAGACTTGAAATTTTCAAGGTTGGTTTGTAGTGTAAACATCTAAATTATTGCGTTAATGGGCGAAATCGGTTCAATGTATCTGCACTTATTCATATTTAATTTTTTTCTTATATTTCCCAATTTTTTCGAAACCGCAGGTTCCAGCGATCTGAAATTTGGTGTTTAGAGGAAGAATCATGACGCGCGTGTTCGTAAATTTCGTGAAGTTCGTATAGTTAGAACATAGAAAAAAAATTGTGAGCATTGCTGCGTTGAACGCTACCTGAACTATAGAAACAGTCCTACAATCGAGTTTGAATTGAGCACTTTGACGTGGAATAAGAACAAGTAGGCTAATGCAAAATTTCTCGTGAATCGTGGGTGATATAAGCAAGCGCGTAAAAGCTCCTGAGTTCGGTACTTTTCTCCGTTTTTTTTGAGATATTGAAACAATCAAATTTCTAATTTTTTTTTTTTTTTTTGAGTCAAAAATTGGTTTTGGACCATTCAAGAACTTGAGATTCTTATTTACACTCAGTACCCTTCCCAAATATTTCAATATTTCTTTCTTTATTTTTCTTATTTTTTAAATTAACAAGTAGTGACTTTGTATCATTTTGTACATAAATGCACATAGATCGAAAGTAAAGATAACATATATAACTAAATTTGAAATAAATAGAGGTTTATACTTGATAGAAGGTATATAAAATTATTTAAATATTTCAATATTTACTGATATATTCTGTTAGCCTTCTACATATTTAATTTCAAAAAATTATATTTAATATTATAACTTCAGGAATTAAATTAATGTCATATAAGTACCACTTATATCAAACGACATATAAAATAAACATTCATTATAAGAAGACGTTCAAATGATATAACAAAATCCAATAAATATAAATTGTTAACAAAAATCCTATAAATTAAAGATTTTGAGTAGAAAAAATTTTGTTTCTGCTCATCAATCTTATGAAAACAGATATCTTTCAAAAATGTTTAACATAATCTTAAGAATTTCATCATGAAACTATCTTACTTAGAATATTCAATATTATTGAATATCTAAGTTACTTTTTAGAAAATCTCAAGATATGTAGAAACATCACTAAAAAACAAGTTTTAAGAGAGACTTTGCTTCGTCAGTACCCAATCATATTCATATTCAATAAAATATAACATCAACAAAAAATATTTTCTCACCTTTTAACAATTCAGTAAATGAATGGTAAATGAATACTGATAATTTAAATGGAGTGTAATGTTAACTTAAAATAATTCTGTGGTTTACCATTGATCTAAAAGATTGAAAGGCAATTTAACGGCCTCTGTTATAGCACAAGGACCATCTGTATAAAGAATGTTAAGGAAACCAAATAATTATATATTATGAATAAAATAAATGGAGCTTTATACTTGATATAAGGTATATAAAATAATTTAAATATCTCAATATTTACAGATATATTCTGTTAGACTTCCACATATTTAATTTCAAAAAATTATATTTAATATTATAATGTCGTTTGATATAGGTGGTACTTATATGACATTAATTTAATTCCTGAAGTTATAATATTAAATATAATTTTTTGAAATTAAATATGTAGAAGGCTAACAGTATATATCTGTAAATATTAAAATATTTAAATTATAACTAGATTTAAATGAATATTCTGCTTGCATATAGACATAAATTATCATGTTGACCCCTATTAGTCTATTAGATCAAGTTTATCAATTTTGGAGCAAGAGAATTCATAATGATAGTTCAGCTACAAAAAGGATGTGCTGAAACAAAACTGATACGAATTTCTTATCTATTTTTGCGGTTACGTATTAATGTTATACTTGAACTTGTCTCTAGTTCTGCTAATAATTTTCTTATCCATTAAATGATGAGTGTACATTACTGTCTAGACGAACGAAAGAAGTAGTAGTTTGTAATTTAATACGTTCTAATCCCTTCATATCTTTCAACATGGAAAATATTGATTTAAATAAGAATGGCAAAGTAACTTGATTATATTTCCTTTTGGGCATCCATTGCCGGAATTTTTGTATTGGGTGTTTTTTTTTAAGTAATAGAATTTTAAATTGAAATAAAACACATTTAAATTAAAATTGAAGCCAATTTTTTTCTATTTGAAAGTAAATTTTATGACATTTATGTTTTAAAAATAATTTCCGGCATATGTCCACCATGACTAGCTCTGAAGAACCGCAATCGACCAGACCAATTTTGGATCACTTTTTCGAGTAATTCAGACCTTATTTCATCAATAACACGAGTTATGTTGGCTTCCAAAGCGTCACATGTTTCTGGTTTATCAGCTTGACATAATCCAAAGAAAATAATCCAGTGGAGTTAAGTCGCATGATCTTAGAGGCCAATTAATTGGACCATTTGTTGAAATAACGTTATCGCCAAATCTTTCTTTCAATAAATTAATTGTTACGGTAGCAGCATGAGGTGTAGCACCATCTTTGTTGGAACCAAAACACTTCTGGGTCGATACCATTCAGATTTTGAAACAAATAATCATTGATCATCGATCTGTAACGAGCACTATTCACTGTAACATTAGATCCAGCTTCGTTTTTAAAGAAATATGGACCGATGATGCCGTATTGCTATGGTTTCTTTAGCGTTCAATATTACTCAGCTCACAAAATTTTTGTCTTTGAATCTTCTAATACAGGGTGTCGCAACGAAAATTTGACCCCCCCAGATCTCAGAAAACAGGTCAACTTCTGTTTTGAGGAGGACGAATTTCCATCATGAGTTTGTACCGAAAAAAACACCCCCATAATGGTGGCATCAACCCCCAACATTTTTTTAATAGGGAACAGATGTCGAGAGTTCAATAGTTTGAAAGTTATTTATGTTCTGTACACAACGAAGTTGAAATTTTCAAAATTGGTTAATTATTCACGAAATAATGTAATATTGGACTTACCGTCAAAAGGTTTTGAAGAATCCAAAAAAAATTTTTAAGTTCTGTGTCAGGGAGAAAGAATTCCTATGATGACATTGTTTCGAAAGAACCACCTGAGGATGACAACAACCCTCAACATATTTTTGGATATTTGAAGTCCAAAGTCTGTGCAATTCCACCTGAAAATCTTGCAGAACTGCAACAAAGAATCATCACGGAGTGCCAATGACTGACACCAGACACTTTCGAAAATGTTAGAGAAGGATTTGAAAGTAAACTATACCATTATATGGAGGTTAGAGGTGGTCATTTGGAACAATATAAACGTTAGTTCTTCAAATAGTTTAATGTTTTTCTGGATGTTCCCTATCATTATTTACAGATCTGCTGTATTTAAATGTATTGGATTTCTGTTTGAGTGAACCTTCTGGTAATGTTCAATATCAAATTGCTTAAAAAAAATCACCGAATTTGAAAATTTCAACTAGGATGTTTAGAGAATAAAAAAGCTTTCTAACTAAAACACATCTGCCATCTCTTTCCTATTCAAAATAAAAATTGGGGGTTGCTGCCACCCTTAGGTGGTTTTTTCAGAACAATTTCATCATTAGGAATTATTTGTCCCTAATACAGAACTTGAAAATTATTTTTGGATTCTTCAAAACTCTTAGGTTCCTGAGTTTGGGCGTTTCAACTGTCTGTTCAATATCACCTTTTGACGGTAAGTTCAATAATTACATTATTTCGTGAATGGTGAACCGATATTGAAAATTTCAACTTAATAACTTTCAAATTATCCAACACTCGACATCTCTTCCCTGTTCAAAAAATTTTGGGGGTACATGTCACCTTCATGGGGGTGGTTTTTTCGGAACAAACTCATGATGGAAAGTGGTCCCCCCAAAACAGAAGTTGATCTGTTTTCTTAAATCTTCGAGAATTCTTCGTTTCTCAGTTCTAGGGTGGGTAAAATTTTTGTTGGGACACCCTGTATTAAGAACCTTATACAATTTGGCAGGAATATGAGCGTTATCATTATCCTTCTAAACCACAAATTCCAGATCAATCGGATATGTAGTTTGGTAAATATTAATAGAAATAAGAGAGAATATCAATTGTGAATACCTGCTAAACCAAGAAGAGACAGCGGGCCAATCCATTCGGATAATGCCATGCATTTCTATGCGATTGTTGATAATTATTCCCTGATGTAGACGAGCATTACAGTCGATTAATGAAAAATTGTCGCGGATGGCTACCCCACGATATCTTACCGCTGTCACAATTACCGTTAATGTTAATGAGAATAATAATAAGATCTGTACGCCCATTAAAACAAATGCCTTCGAAAACTCACAATGAGCCGCCACCAAAAAGATTTGTTGTCATCATAAAATGTTCATTATACCGTTGACCCCGTTCTCGCTACACCAACATTCGCCCCTCAGATATAGACGAAATCTGGACTTCTGAGCACGTTCCAGTTCTCATATTCAACGGCCCAACGATATCTTACAGCCCGGTGGTCCCTACTCAATCGCGGGCACCTGGCGGATCTTCTTGCCTTCAAATTGAAAATATTCAACCTATTCCTATCCAAACGGTAGCTTCTCGGATTAAGCTATTAATTCGGGATGCTGTGAAGAAGGGATATCGTCGTGGAGTTAACTGCCGATTTTATGCGACGGTTGAAGTTCTTGCTCTTCCATCCCCATGAGTATATGGAGCGCTTCTACTTATACGATAGCGATCCACGCTGTGCTAACTATTCTTTGCGAAACCCAGAGACGGTTAGCAACTTCTTGTTGAGTTCAACCTTCGTTTAACCAACAAACTAATTTTTCAAGTTGGACGGTTTTTGAACGCATGTTAAACTTGTGACAATTAATCCACAACTGACACTACACAATACCAGATCGATTGCAATAGCATATAATCCCACATACAGACAACAAAAAAAGATCAAACACCTACAAAAAATGAATTTTTTGAAAATTGTTATAATTAAGCTATTCAGTGTCATGAGGACCATATTTTGTGTGTGTGTGTGTGTGTGTGTGTGTGTGTGTTATACACAAACATACGCCTCTTTACATGGTATGTACAGAAATCCAGAAAATTTGATTCAAGTGAAAAAAATCATTTTCCTCTGAGTATTCACTTCAATTTTTGAGCAGTATATATTTGGCTTTTTTCTTATAAACTAAAGGGTAATTAAATAAAAATTTCATTAATTTTCAAATAAATAATGTGTTTTACTTAAAAAACAAAATGGGGCGCTGTTGATGAAAGACCCTTTACTACTCCGACTGTCGATCTTTACGAAATTCGGCAAAATTCTTCGTGTCATTATTTTAAACCCCAAATACTATTTTTTTTATCGGATCAGTAATTTCGGAATCATAAGTAAAATAATAAAAATCACTGCGCTGTATTCTAGAACAAGACCGCAATAAATTTTAAAATCAACACATAATTAAAATAAGGGATAATCGATGTATGTAAAAATTGCACAGAATTTTACGTTTTCGCATCCTATATACTTCAAATGTTAAATTTGAAAAAAAGTTTTATCCAGTTTCGAATTATTTGAAAATATATTGAACATAAATTAATGTAAAAACGTTTCTTTTTTAAGTCAATTATGTTATATATATACTATGTATTATATATGTATACTATTGAAATATTTTGATATCATGAACTACCACAGAAGAATTTACTGAATATTAAAATTGTCCAATTATTTTGAGAGTATTACCAATATTCTCTAACAAGAATGTCTCGATTAAAAAAAAACTACTTGTGGGAGAATTTAATTTTTGAAATCAAGCCAAATAAAAGGTAAATAATTGCATCCAATCTTTATATACAGACTACATTTCAAATTTATTGATTCAACATTTCGAGTGATAAATTCTTAAAACATCTCACATGAAAATAATAATAGATAAGATACGTTATTTTGATACTAGTATACAAGCTGCGAAAACAAATTTGAAATTTCTAGAATCTTAATTTCAATAGATAACCGAGTACTGAACAATGCCAAAAGATCACAAAAGAGTAACGAGTTTTGATTCTTATCTGAAACTTTAAGATTTACAGGGAAATTATATACATTTCTATCGGGTGTTTTTTTAGAGTGATAGAACTTTAAATTGAAATAAAACACATTTAAATTAAGATTGAAGCCAAAATTTGTTTTTATTTGAAAGATTTTTTATTTGAGCCTCATCACTAAACACAATTTTACGATAAAAAAGTGGATCAATTTCAAGATGTTCTAGGGTCCATTCGAATTTTGAAACAAATAATCATTGATCATCGATCTGTAACGAGCACCATTCACTGTAACATTAACTCCAGCATCGTTTTTGAAGAAATATGGACCGATGATGCTTTCATCGTGTAAAGCACACCATACAGTGCATTTTTCAGGATGCAATGGAACCTGCAGAACTTCCTGAGGATTGTTTTCACTCCAGATACGGCAATTTGGCTTGTTTACATAGCCGCTCAACCAGAAATGAGCTTCATCACTAAACACAATTTTACGATAAAAAAGTGGGTCAACTTCAAGCTGTTCTAGGGCCCAATCAGCAAACAAACGACGTTTATCGTTCTTGAACTAGTTGGATCTTGTATGGGTGTAGACCAAGATGTAGTTCTACGAATAAGCTGCTCTGATGGACGATTATATAAATTATAAATTTCACGAAGTGCTCTTAAAGTTTGGCGAATAGAACAGTGATTTTGAAAATCAATTTCAACAATTTGTAAACGTTGTTGCGGCGTGAGTCTTTTCATGATAATTTGTCAATGCTTACTGAACAGAAATGTCAAAACAAAATGGCTTCTACCTTCTGTCAAATCACAGTTATCCCTATCGAAAGTTCTTTCACTCTAAAGAAAACACCCGATATTTGGCAACACTCTCAAATTTCAGGCAACAGAAATGTTTAAATTTGTATTTTTTCGAAACAAGTCCCACAGCACTTATGGCTAACCGACTTTATTCCCATTTATTTATATATTGTTTGTAAACACTTTCTCTCTGAATTAAGTAATATTATTATTATTATTATTTATGATGTCAATTATGAACAATTTCTACCAAGCACTGGCCAAATGAATGCAATTTAATAATTTTTTAGGGGGAGTTCCCATGTGATCCTGATGCCCCGATAATCTTAGGACACGAATTCTCAGGTGTAGTAGAAGAAGTTGGATCAGAAGTAACAAATTTCAAGAAAGGGGATAAAGTTAGTGTGGATCCAAATATGTGAGTATAAAGTAAAATAAATATGGTCTGATTTGAGCATGAGGAAAGTTTATTCTGCGTTGGTAACGTGAAAATATCGAGAATACATTTATTTACTTGAGTTAACTCACGAAGGTATGTCCTGTATGTGTTTTGCATACTCTAGATGGGGTTAGTGTATTGTTAATATCTTAGAGTCTCTGTGAATGTATTTTGGAGACTCTAGATGGCGCTAGTGTATTTTTAATATCTTGGAGTCTCTATGTATAGCGAATGTGGATACTTGACAGATTTGGAGTCACTAGCATAGATTGCACTGACGAAAACGAATCAGTTTGAAACGTGCGCATGTCTGCAATTTACCTCTGTGATCAACAAAATCTTGTCGAGTTTGTTTGAGTATACAATTGTTATACAGATGTATGTTACACTGTTTCGATTGCTAGAACTTACTATTATATTACCATAGCTCATACTCATTATTAATGAAAATAAAATTTCCAAAGATATGAATAATGCAGTAGCGCTACACAAAACAGACTAATAATGGTCATAATGTAGACAATTTTTCCACATACGTCTTATTATTTGTGGAAAATAATATATAGTTTCTACTTTTAGACCCACTGAAGGTGTAAATCAAGAACTTTTCAGGTTTTGTAGAATTTGTAGAGTTAAAAGATGCTTGAGTTGCACCTCTCCATTTTCCAAAAAAGCAATACTTGACTAGAAAAATATTTATTTTTCATTTGCAATATTGTATGATATTGAGTGTTTTTTTTTAGAGTGATAGAACTTTAAATTGAAATAAAACAGATTTAAATTAAGATTGAAGCCAATTTTTTTAATTCGAAAGATAATTTTATGACATTTATGTTTTGAAAATAATTTATGGCATATGTCCACCACGACTAGCTCTGAGGAACCGCATTCGACCAGACCAATTTTTGACCATTTTTTCGAGTAATTCAGTAGTTTATCAGCATAAACCAATGTATTGACATTTCCCCAAAGAAAATAATCCAGTGGAGTTATGTCGCATGATCTTGGAGGCCAATTAATTGGACCATTTCTCGAAATAATGTTGTCGCCAAATCTTTCTTTCAATAAATCAGTTACGGTAGCAGCATGAGGTGTAGTACCATATTTTTGGAACCACAACACTTCTGGGTCGATATCATTCAAATTTTTAAACAAATAATCATTGATCATCGATCTGTAACGAGCACCACTCACTTTAACATTAGCTCCAGCTTCGTTTTTAAAGAAATATGGACGGATGATGCCTCCAGCGTGTAAAGCACACCATACAGTGCATTTTTCAGGATGCAATGAAACCTGCAGAACTTCTTGAGGATTGTTTTCAACCCATATATGGCAATTTTGCTTGTTTACATAGCCGTTCAACCAGAAATGAGCCTCATCACTAAACACAATTTTAGGATAAAAAAGTGAATCAACTTCAAGATGTTCTAGGTTCCAATCAGCAAACAAACGACGCTTATTATGGTCAAGTGGCTTTAGTTCTTGAACCAGTGGATCTTGTTTGGGTTTAGACCAAGATCTTTACGCAAAATTTTCCATGTGGTGGATGCACAGAGTTCGACTTGTTGTGAACGTCGACAAATAGACAAATCTGGATCATCATCAACACTATGACTTACAGCAGCGATATTTTTTTCTGTACGTACAGTTTTTTGTCTTGTTGTTGTTGTTGCATCGAGTAGAGAAATTGTTGCCCGAAATCCATCGAGAGTTCGACGAATAAGCTGCTCTGATGGACGATTATGTAAACCATAAATTTCACGAAGTGCTCTATAAGTTTGGCGAATAGAACAGTGATTTTGAAAATAAATTTCAACAATTTGTAAACGTTGTTGCGGCGTGAGTCTTTCCATGGTAATTTGTCAATGCTTACTGTACAGAAATGTCAAAACAACATGGCTTCTACCTTCTTCCAAATCACAGTTATCCTTATCGAAAGTTCTATCACTCTAAAAAAAAAATACCCGATACATCTATACGAAAATTTATCCAGTGGTGTAAAGACCCAAAAACGACCACACAAATGAAAAATTACCTCGTCCAAATTAAAAGCTAAAGTTTGGTTTTGAATATCAAAGCTGTCTGGAGATTGTCAAGAAACATGAAATATAGTCCGTCTAGGATGTATCCGGAATTTATTATCTTTCATAATTTTAATATACTATAATTGGAGGTTGTAAATAAGATAAATATTTTGTTGTAATTTTCTAATTCAAGAATTAAAAATGTCTACTTAATAATTACTATTGAGCCTTGTTTTTTCCGGATACTTTCTAGACGGACTACACATATAATAGCTCATATTTTGGACTAGTTATTTAGCCCTAAGATTTAACTAACCAATGGCATATTAATATTAAATCGATGAAGGGTCGGCTAAAATTATGCTTATTCAAATTATACATTTAAAATTGTTATAATATGGTTTTATAGACATTTTATTTCATCTGTGCCGGTAGAAAGAGTTAATGTAGAGAGTAATTAAAACAAATTGTAGAAATTGCTATGTTTTACTACCAAAAATATATATTACACATTTTCTTGTGACTCGAGTTTCGGGAAATGGATTATCCTATCATCAAACAACTGAAGACCTAACAGTGGTACAGTGGTATTTAAACAAAAGTGATAAATATTTTGAATATTTGAACAGATTTTTGGTAACACCTAATAGTGGTACAGAGGTTTACAATCGGAACGTTAAAAAAGAGGGGCCTTCTAACAGATATTGGAATGTCGGCAATCGACAAAGAAGGTTTTTAAACAGATGGTACCCATTAAAATATCTCAAATAATTTTTGGGGTTACATAGCTCCGTTCAGTCATTCATTATTTTTACATTATTTTGTTGTATATCTCAAATATTTGGATTTACAAAGCTCCATACAGTCATTCATTATTTTTCACATTATTTTCATTGTGAACGAATTTGAAAATTTCAATAATCAAGTTTCTTTTCTTTCGAATCTACATGTAAAATTTTCTTAAGATTTTCTTTTGTTGAAAGGAATTACTGTTTTCTAAAGAATGATTGGCAAAAGTTGAATTTTTGTTTACTTTTCATTAAATTCATTTTATGTTCGTTTCCTTTTTTTTCAACATAAAATGAATTTAATGAAAAGTAAACAAAAATTCAACTTTTGCCACTCATTTTTTAGAAAACAGTAATTCCTTTCGACAAAAGAAAATCTTAAGAAAATTTTACATGTAGATTCGAAAGAAAAGAAACTTGATTATTGAAATTTTCAAATTCGTTTACAATAAAAAATAATGTAAAAAATAATGAATGACTGTATGGAGCTTCGTAAATCCAAATATTTGAGATATACAACAAAATAATGTAAAAATAATGAATGACTGTACGGAGCTATGTAACCCCAAAAATTATTTGAGATATTTAAATGGGTACCATCTGTTCAACAACCTTCTTTGTCGATTGCCGCTATTCCGATATCTGTTAGAAGGCCCCTCTTTTTTAACCCGGTTTTTAATCACGTTCCGATTGTAAACTTCTGTACCACTATTAGGTGTTACCGAGAATCTGTTGAAATATTCAAAATATTTATCACTTTTGTTTAAATACCACTGTACCACTGTTAGGTCTTCAGTTGTCTGATGATGGGATAGTTCATTTCCCGAAACTCGAGTCACAAGAAAATGTATAATATATATTTTTTGGTAGTAAAACATAGTAATTTCTACAATTCGTTTCAATTATGATCAACTACCAAATAGTAACGGCTGAAAAAATTCAGTAATTTAGAGAGTTTTATGGTTAGAGGAATAATTTGGGTTTATTTGCAGTCTTTACATCAACAGCATACCTTGATCATACTGTATATAATAATTTTGAAACATCTATACTTTAATAAACATTGTTCGAAAAAGGCATTAAAAGATAAGTTGATATATCTAGAAAAGTAGAGCTGATAGAGAAACCCTTATTCCATATTTGATTTAAGGCATTCCAATTTAAGGTAAATAAGTTCTGAAGTCCTCGGCACTAAGAAGAAAAAATTTGTAGGCATGTGTTGTCTTGCAGATATCCAAACCAAATTTGGCATCACAAAGATAAAATTGATGAAGAATGGAAATGCATTTTATTTTCTCAATTTCCTAGAAATTTTTGAAACATTTTTTGTATGTACTTATTATAAATTATCAGTTTTGGGGAAATCTATTTGAAATTTATAAGTTAGATGTTCCTTCAAGCTATCGCAAAGTCTATCGGCGTTGGTTGAAATCTGAAGATTTTCACAAAGTTTCAAAATTTCGGGATCATCTTTCTGAATTTTTTTTACCATTCGCTATAGTTGCCATGTTCGGAAGCTTGAAAAGTTTGATAATAAATGAAGTTATCTACTGATCGAATATCTTCATTAAATTTTCAGCGGATGCGAGAGATGTAATTTTTGTCACGATGGAAACCCCCATTTCTGTAAAAAGGGTGGAATTAACACTACAATAGGAATATACAAGAATGGCGGATGGGCTGATTATGTTCTTTGTCCAGAATCGCAAGTGCACAAATTACCTCAAAGTATCTCTTTGGAGCAAGGTGAGTTTATTTATTATCAATAAGAAGTATGGGCTATGGTAATAGGAAGTTCTAGAAATCGTGAAAACCAATCAGTTTGAAACGTGCGCATATTTGCAATTTTCCTCTGTGATCAACAAAACCTTGTCGAGTTTGCTTGAGTATATAATTGTTAAACAGATGTATGTTACACTGTCTCGATTTCTAGAACTTTCTATTACCATAGGTCATACTCCTTATTAATAATTCATGGTACAGATCAGCCGAATTAATTTATTTGAATATGAATATGCTAGTAATGAGCATTACGGCAAATTATGGTCTGATTAGAGCATGAGAAAAGTTTACTGTGCGTTAGTAACGTGAAAATATCGAGAATACATTTCTTTACTTGAATTAAATCGCAAAGGTATGTCTTGTATGTATTTTACATACTCTAAATAGCGCTACCATTTTGTCTATAAGAAAGGGATTGTAACCGTTGTTTGACGCTAACAAAAGAAAATGGCATTAAATCTCGTGTACCCAATCATAAAAGAGGACAATACACAGAAATATTTTTCGTTATCTTATGTCAATGGATTATATGAAAATATTGCTAAATATTTCAAAAGTTGTTTCAATTATAACGCGGCTTTTAAGACAATTAATAACCTTAGTACTTACATAAAAAACAATGAAGATCGAACAGATAAAGAAAATAAATCCGGAGTCTACAAGTTGACTTACAAAGATTGCCCTTTAGTATACATTGGCCAGACTGGTATATCATTCAAGAAACGTGTCCAAGAACACCAAAGGGGTTATATATCCAATTCTGTACATTCGAAATATGCCAATCATCTTAAGGAATTCAGGCATAATTTCAACAATAATTATGAAATTATCCACGTTTTTAAGCAAAAGTTCTAGATTAACACTTTTAGAATTTCTTGAAATCAACAGGTATAATGCCCGTAAAATTCTTTTGAACGAACAAACAGATGTTGATAAGTCTCCATTATTGAATATTTTTTCTTAATTGCATTTTTAGCGGCAAACTCCAATAAACACCTAGAGTTTTTATGACTTGTGCTTCCATTATTTGGTCACTTACCTAAAAATGTATTTAAACTCGATTACACTGAATACCATCAGACAGTACAATGTAATACCTGAAGAAGCCACATCGTGGTGAAACAATTGTTTTAGTAGTACAAACATTTTTGTGGAAATAAATTACTGTCTCATATAATTTTTTTTAATAAAGCGCTAGTTTATTATTAATACCTTAGAGCTTCTGTGTATAGCGAATATAGATACTTGACAGATTTGGAGTCACTAACATACATTGCACTTTTTTTGTACCCCATTTGTAACAAAGTTAAAGGGGGGGGGGGGTCAAATTATAGTGAAAACCCCGGTTCATAGCATTTAGACATTTAAGGTTTATGTAATTATTTTCTGTCCACAGCTGCCTTATGTGAACCCTTATCCTGTTTATCACATGGTTGGGATCTAGCAAGTCCGATTAAAGTAGGAAAAAATATTTTAATTACCGGAGCTGGCATCATTGGTAATCTTTGGGCATGTGCTTTACATCTGCACGGTCATCGTAAAGTAACCATCTCAGAACCAAATCTGTCCAGGCTGGAGAATTTGAAAAAATTAAGTGAGTAAAGCAGTAGAATCATATATCAAGTTTTGAATAACTTAAATATTGCTTTATATATGATATACTCATGCGATAGAATCGCCCTTATTATCTCGGCGCCACTGGTAGAAATTAGTATTTTTCGACCAAACAATTTGGCTTGTCCAAAAATTTCCGTACACTGATTTCATTTGTATCTGTCAAATTTTGACATTTAGGGTATTTTAGGGCTTATATTGAACATACTTCAACTCCCGAAAATCTCTAGAATCAAGTCTTGAAATAAGGGGTGGACCATTGCACATTTGCAGCTATAAATAAAAAACTAATGAATATTTTTCAAAATGATGAGTTAATTAGAATCTCAAAGAGTGTCAGTGTCAATAATTATAAATAATTATTGTACTGGGATGAACAGAACCGGACCCCTCATCGTTCAGACTAATAATTTTGACATCGTTCTTGCTGAAGAGTCTAGAAAAGGTGATTGATGTTTACATGAGGAAGGGGGAAGGTACTAATTGACAGTCCTCCTAGTCCTCGTTAATACGCCTACCAGAACTTGCATTAGACAATTTGGTCGGAAAATAAACCAATATCGATAATCAAGAGATAGTACTATCAGCGTTTCTCGACATTGAAGGTGCTTTTAACAATACGCTGCCGGATTCTCTCGCTGGGGCTATATCTGCGAGAGGAATTGATCCGCTGATTTGTAGGTGGATACAGGCAATGCTATGCAGCAAAATTATAACGACAGTGAGGTCTTCGAGTTCAAGGCTGCGAAGGGTTGCCCGAAGAGGAGCATTCTCTCACCCTTACTGAGGCCCCTTCTCGTCGATGATCTGCTAGCTATCATGTCGCTGTGGGGAAGGGATGTTCAAGCATTTGCTGATGACCTGGCAATCATAGTGAAAGGTAAATCGGAGGTGACGATATCAGCCGTCCTTCAAGAGATACTGGACACTATCGACAAATAGTGCATAAAGAAGATATGTCCCTTAACCCACAAAAGGTGGATATAGTACCATTCACCAAGAAACCGAAGCTGGATGGGTTAGAACCGCCGACAATCCGTGGTGAAACGATACAATTCTCTAATGAGGTAAAATACCTGGAAATAGTCCTGGACAAAACTCTCAGTTGGAATGCATACCTAGACAAAGTGTGTCATAAAGCCAGAATGGGTCCGCAGGCGAATCTGCGGAAAAATCTGGGGTTGAAAGCCCAGGCAAATGTATTGGCTATAGACTATGGTAATTAGACCACAGATAACTTATGGCGCTGTAGCGTGGTGGAAGAAGCGCCAACAAACGACTGGCTAACATGAGCTCACACGACAATTACAGGTGCGTTTCGCACCACACCCACGGCAGCCATGCAAGTCCTACTAAATCTACCACCCCTGCACCTGTTCGTGTAGAGGGAGGCGGAACGAACCACATACAAACTACATCAACTGGCGATCGACAGGCCAGAGGCAATAGTGTTGGGAGGCTCGGGACGAGCTTCTAACGAACAGCACTCTATCGATGCCCTCGGATCTAATGTAAAAAGTCACGAGTCAAGAACGACATTTAAATGTAATCGTCCGAATAGACCCTACTTCCGATAGTCAATCAGCACTAAAAGCTCTAGAATCCAGCTGTTGTGCATCGAAAACAGTCTGGAATTTCCGCACGGCTTTAAACAAGCTCGGTATGTATAACAGAATCACTCTTCTTTGGATACCGAGCCACTCAAACTATTTGCGTAACGAAGAGGCAGTCGGCTGACTTTTGCTGGAGCCACGCTGCCTCTGCTTTACGTGGATAGGCGGCACCATTCCGCTTTACGTGGATAGGCGGACAATAACGGGCATAATGAATTCTAGACTAGAGTCTTTCTGGCTAAGCCATCCAGGCCTGAACATTCGGCGTTCCTTGGAACGCCTTTTGCCAAAAGAAGGCAAAACTAGCGGTGTGGACTCAGAAACTTGTCGGATTTATGACAGGTCACTGCAGGTTGAAAGCGCACTTGCACAAAATGGGTCTGGCTGAAGATGATGAATGCAGGCTGTCTTGAAGACAGCGAAACAGCCACGCACATCGTCTCAGAGTGCCCAGCGGTGAGCCGCATCAGAGGTTTTTCGTTAGGCTATTATTATAGCCCACTGTGAACTGGAAAAAATACCCCCGAATAAGATTATCGGTTTTATCCAAAAACTGGATCTTATCGGAGAAATAGAAATTAGCAGTGAACCACAATCGTTCGCGCGGACTCAGAAGTGAAGTGGACTATAAATAACAATAATGTACTGTTCCAAATTAAATTACGAACGTCCGAAAATATTCCTTATATTTTTTATATTTTAATTTACCTGAACTATTTGAAGTCATGGTAAAATTTATCTACCAAATATTTAGTAAAATTTAATTTGCAGACCTTGGTTTCGATCTAATTACACCCCAACAGCTGAATGTGAAGCAGAAGGAAGATCCAGAGTTCTTATTTGATTTTATCATCGATTGCAGTGGCTACCCACCAGCAATAGAACATGCTCTTAGTCTGCTGAATCAGGGAGGAAAATTGGTCATTTTTGGGGTAGCTCCACCACACGGTAGAATATCGTAAGCATCGAACATTTAGTTCTTAATATACATATTGTTCTAAAACTCAACGATAAGTCTTTACCAGGTGCAAGTTTATGAAAGTTTTTGCAAAATAAGAAACAAATTCTCTATCGCTTAGTTAAGTGATGATAGTATTATTTTCGAAAATGTTGACAAACTTTATTACAACTTTTTGCGCTCTTGTTTCTAGGGAACAGCTTACTGTCGTTTTGTCCAAATGTCTGTAATTTTGAGCCAAAAGTACTTTTAAACGACGAGGTTGAAAGTTATACTGTCCGGCCAGTGGGTCCGTTAACACAAGAAAGGAAAGAGCTGGAGACTTGACACTTTCAGAGTAGGTTTGAGACCTAAATACATGGGGTGTTCAATGTATTCTTGGTATAGGCATGAAAGAACACCCTGCTTAGCGCAATGCTCGATTTTCTTCATCATTGTGGCGTCGGTCATTCTGGTCGTCTTTCACTGAGAATACCTAGAAAGTTAATGATCATAAATAAGTGAAATTTTATATTTATACCCTCAGCCATTAGTAAATGAGATAATTAGATTACTCACATTTTTAGTCAATCACCCCTATACCGAGAGAACATTGAAGACCCCTCGTATCTCAGTCAGGTTCGTTAAATGGAAATAATCGGTCCAATGGTTCGGCAGTAACTCACATTTGAAATTTTTTCTTATTCCCACCAATTATTTCGATACTACCGATCAGATGGATCTGAAATTTTATATTTGGAGCGATAATAAAGGCACGAATATTTGTGCAAAGTTTCGTGAGGATCGTATAATTTGAAGATTATGAATATACGGTGGTCCAACGAAAACTTAACACCTCGATTTTCCGACTTTGAAATGAAAATGTGGAAAATCGCTGGGACCCGTCAATTTCTGATTCGAAGGGGAACAACTTTTCCGCTTTTTTCATCCCCGTAACTTCAACCACCTAACGGGGGTGAGCACGACCCCTTGATTTTGAATAGGGATGAGGTGTGTTGCGATACCTCATTTTGAAGATCTTATCGAGTACTATCTGATCCTGAAATTTGGCTTCAAAATTTCCATCGATGACGAAATGACAGGTAAAATAGTGGGAGAGTACTTACTTTTGTGATTATTTTATTAAATGTTGGAAATAGGCACCATTCACTTCCATGCAGTAATGTAAGTTTTGCTGAAAACGTTCACGTACGTTACTTAAGATTTCTAGTGTAATTTTGCGGATTCATTAATGATCCGAGTTCGCAAATCATCCAGGATGTCATTCGTTAAATGAAGTCGCTGTTGTTCGCGCAGAGTCGTTATTTCTAAGAAATAATTTTATCATTTCCACCCTTTCTTCTACGGAATACACCATTTTAATTCTACTACAAATTTACAATCGCTTTGACAAACTTATAACGTTCTTAAAAATTCACGATAGACTAAGGTCAATCAAAAATCTACTTTTTTAGACAAAAAATTAACAACATAACTACTAAACATCTTTGAAATGTGTCGGATACGAATAATATTCTCGAGATAAATTCCACATTGTCTCTTTCACTATTTTCGCTGTTATTTCATTATCGATGGATATTTTGAAGCGAAATTGTAGGGTCAGATAGTACTCGATATGATCTTCAAAATTAGTTATCGTAACACCCCTCATCCCTATTCAAAATCAAGGGGTTGTACACATCCCCATTAGGGGGTTGAAGCTGTGGGGACGAAAAAAGCAGAAATGGACGGGTCCGAGCGATTTTCCACATTTTCATCTTAAAGCCGGAAAATCGAGATGTTAAGTTTTCGTTGGACTACACTGTATTTTGTGAGAAGAGCAGCGTTGAGGGCTAGCAGAACCATAGTCTTACGATCGAGTTTAAATTTAGCATTTAGATGTAATAAAGAACAAGAACCCTGATCCAAAATTATGTGAAGATCGTGGGCAAGTATGCAAAAACTCCTGACCTTACATCAGTGCTTTTCAAGATCTTCTTTTTATTTAAACAACAACATGAGAAAGAGTTTTCATTTAAATTTAATTTCTTGCAGGATCTCCCCCTATGAAATTTACGCAAAGGAACTGAAAATTATTGGAGTGAACATAAACCCCTACAGTTATCCAAATTCCATTGGAATGGTTGAAGCAATGGGTGATAGGTAAATTTGAAATTTTGCATCTGAAACCATACGATGTAATAGGTTCAACTTTATTTAACGTGTTTCAGATTGTCCGATCAAATATTTTTGTGTTGTTCTATAATTTGTTCCCATTTTAAAAGTAGCTTCATAATGCCGCTCTCTTAGAAGTCTTGGTCCTTATTGGCGAAAAACTTCAGTAATCAATTTTCACAAGCTTCTCTTGATGTGGGTAGTAATTTCGCCCTTATCAAAGAGAAACTGTAAAAGGAATCAAATTTCCTCTTTGTTGACTTCCATTTTTAACACCCTGTAACTCACAACTGAACAAACCAAACAAAAAGTAGCAAAAGAATTTTCCAAGTGTGAAATACCACCTTGACAACAATCATAAATCAGACATTATTTGATCGATACCTTACGAGATGTCGATCATTACAGCACAGATATAGAGCATCTTTATTACATTCTGTCAAGAAAGTACCGGGAATGATCGATTTAAATCTGGCGGGGCAATGAGGCAGGTAAAAAATTTTTTTCCTAGGTTGGTACCACTGTCCTTAATTACTATGCCTAGCTTGAGCGGGATCTGTCAACTAGTGTGTTTGCAACAGCTGATTAAGTCAGTCGATGTCAGAGTGCGTGCCGATTTTTACTATGGGTGATTACGTTGAGCAAAGAATTTGTTTAAAGTTTTGTGTGCCGATGCATTGAAAATGTTGCAAAAGGCCTTTGGTGATAATGCTCTATCGAAAACTCGTGCATATCAGTGGTACAGAGCCTTCAAGGACGGTCGCGAAGTGGTCGCCCATCGACGGCTTCGATCGAAGATAACGTCGATAAAATTAAGGAAAGGGTGCTGGAAAACCGTCGTACCAGCTTGAGAGAGATAGCACATGATCTTAAGATATCCCACGAGTCCGCACGTACGATTTTGATTGATATTTTGGGCATGAGAAAGGTGGCCGCACGACTCGTACCGAAAGACCTGAATTTTCTTCAAAAACGTCATCGCGAACAGGTTGCTTCAGACATGCTGGATCGCTGTAATTCCGATTCTACATTCATGGAACGCATTATAACTGGTGATGAGACCTGGGTCTACGAGTACGATATGCAAACAAGCCAGCAATCATCGGAATGGGTGGCAAAAAATGAGCCGAAATTCGTTCCAGAGGGTCAGACGGTAAACAAGGAGTATTACCTAGGCGTTATGAAACGTTTGCGTGAGCGTATCCGTAAGAAGCGGCCAAATTTGTGGGCGAACAACTCATGGATTTTGCATGACGATAACGCGCCTTCTCACCGAGCTACGATTGTGACTGACTTTCTCGCCAAAAACTCAACAAACGTGCTTCAGCAACCACCGTATTCGCCGGATTTGGCTCCCTGCGACTTTTTCCTCTTCCCAAAACTAAAATTGCCCCTTCGTGGCACCCGTTTTGAGTCGATTGAAGCCATAAAACAAAATTCGGCGCGAGAGCTAAAGTCCATCCCGGAAAGCGCCTATAAAAAATGTTTCGATAATTGGAAGTGCCGTTGGCATAGATGTATTGGAGCAAATGGAGCCTATTTTGAAGGCGACCCAATAAATTTTGACGATTAAATGTAAAAATGTTGTTTTAATTGAAAATTCCCGGTACTTTCTTGACAGAGTAGTATATTTCAACATTGTTAATTTTTTGGGTATTATGATCTATTAAATCCTAATGATTCAATCAAAGTCCACAAGTTTTCTAGAAATTTCGTTCTATATACAATATTTTCATTTAATCGAATAAATCAAAGGTGATTTCCTACATTTCTCTCAAAGATGCAAGTATTCCATCAGTAAATAATTTATCATCAAGAAATATTTGCCTTTATCAAGCAATATTCCAAATTCGCTTATTTTGAACAATGGAGGTCACACTTATGTGGATATAAAGAAAAACTGTTTATTTTCCAGGTATTTGAACTACGAAAATCTGGGAATCAAAGTATTTTCACTAAAGGAGTATCAAGAAGCTATCAAGGCTTTGAAACAAGGATCTATTGCCAAGGCAATCTTCAAAATGTGATATATTTACTTAAATGTTTAATGGAAATCAAAAATAAATTTTAATAATATTGTCTTATTTTTATCTTTATACTGTAATAAATCTACAAACTTCTTTGTCTCTCTATTACTTCCATCAGAAATTATCCTTCAAATTACACATATAATGGATTTTTGTTTTTAAATCACAAACAAATATAATAATAATATGTTTATTCATAAAAAAATAATCATAATCAACAAGTTGAAAAAAAAAGAAAAAAATTTACAAAATTGGCTGAAAATAAAACAGGGAGAATAGATATTTTGAACGCTTATCCTAATTTAATCCCAAGTATATAACTAATTCTCATATAAAATTTCTTCTGTTATGGAAAGTATTACAAAACTGCGACATCTATTGTCCTATCCATAATTTAACCTTCTTACAGTATGACAATTGGGATGGAATTTCCCTAGTTTGCGACGGCAACACATTTTATAATAGTGGTGCAAGGTAGGTGAAAATTTCTCGCTTTTATCTCTCATTCTTGGCAATTCTATAATTTTATTTCTCTTTCGGCAACATCTTCCCATTCCAGGTTGTTTATTCTGATAATATAAAAGGGAGTGTAGAGCTGTTGGACAGCAAACACTTTAGCTAACTCAAAAAGTTGTCAAGCTCCGGCACATTGGTTTATTGCACAATGAAACTTAAATACCATTTATTTCCCTGTGTATTCTGATTGCTAATAAATATATTATAATAAAAAAAAATATATATTTTTGTTAATTTATTTACAGATAGAACTAAAAACTATACTCAGGTTGATTTATATAATACAAATGAATTTGTAATCAATCTTGGTTTAAAATAATAAATAACTTCGGCCCAAAATAAAAAATGTTATTTTAAGCTTGAATAGCAGGTCTTTCTTGTTTACCTTCCAAATTATTATTGGTCTGGGAATATCCAGTGCCACCCCTTTGCATAATAATAATATCGTTATCTTTCAGCTTCTGATTGGTTAAAGGATGGATCATATCTTTTTTAATGAGTTTTTCAACACATTCCATTGTTACAACATCTCCTGTCGGCTTCAAAACAGCGCAGGGAACCGAATTATTCAGTATGTCATGAGTTACAGCACACATATACCTGTTTTCCTTTGCTATGAGAGATTTCTTATCATCTCCCTTCACTAATGTGAATTTGACATTTATTAAATCTTTTGCTTTCAAGGGTTTTCCGGAAACTGGGCAATATATCGTTGAATCAGGTTTTTTGATTTTCTTATTTTCAGCTGAAGGTGTTTTGCTAGGTATCCAAAAACTAGGAAGATTCTTGTCTCTACCATTAGCCATGTTAGATATTGAGGTGCTTGGTTCTTCTGCTGACTTAAAACCATTCAAAGGGGCAGTTACAATGTTTTCTTCTTTCTTAATAAATAAGTTTACTTTTTTCTCAGTAGCCTCCAATTGTTTATTGATACTGTCTTCCTCTTCTTTCTTTTTAGACCTTTCATATTCCTTCAATTTCCTGCTGTATTCATTCTTTTTGGTGATAATATATTGATAGATAACTTCTTTATCGAAAAGATAACCGTCCTTGCTTATTACGGCATTTCTACAAGGCTGTAGCGATAGGGAACAACTATCAAAGTCCTTAACAGAATCCTTGCCTAATCTTTTTGCATTTGTACCATAACCAGAAGCTTGGGCATCTTTTTTCTTCTCATGATATGTGTAGACGGCTCCTGCAGTTGAATTTCTCGCGTGCCTTGTCATGTTTACGAAAAATATTTCTTATGTTTTTCAAATTATTTCAAATAAACTTCTTTCTCGTCCCCAAACTATTTGCGGTTTTTGAGCTCAACCGAGGTTATGTACCTAGTCTCTTATTTTCAAATAAACAATATCAATAAGACCATACACAAAGTATTTGAAATGTAATTTATGTTTATCTATAAATATGACACTAAATCATAAACAAACGCGACTTCTTTATCCATGCACTAAACTAAAAGTTGACCTTACATTCTAAATGAACTAATAATGATAATATCACAGATGATCATATTTTCTCCTTTTTTCTCAACTTCCTAACTGAGTTATGGCTTAAAGCCAATTGTATGTATCCAGTCTTTTATACTACAGATCTTCTTATTATCTATGAATATGACACGAAACCATAGATAAACGAGACTACTTTATCCATGCACTAAACTAAAGTTAACCTCCTAAAATTCGCAATGAATTAATAATGATAATTTCTTCTTCTTTCCGATTTTCCTACCTCAGTTTTGGGCTCAAGCAATAATTATGTACCCAGTCTTTTATACCACAGATCTTCTTAAAAGAGGACTTTTAAATGTCCATGAATACTTGATTCATTCGGAGAGGCTAATTGATTAGCAGGTCTGCTTAGGCAGGAAATAATATAATTCAACTAAGTAATTAACAATGTTTATGATAAATACACACGAGTAATTTTCTTCTGAATTGGTCTGAAAAAAAAGGGAAAATCAAATAAACAAATGTAACATAATGAAATCAACACTTTAACGTTTCAAACTATCGATTCCTTTGCAGCAAATATTAATATACAGATCAAGTTATATTTAGAAGGACATTGAAATCAAATTATATTCTGTAGAAAGCAAGGTGTGTTTGTTGTTCAGAAATTTCTATGGTTTATTAACAATTTGAGTAATGTTTTGTATGTTGACTTTTGCTGCTTGTTTTACAGATTCTATTTAGGTTTTTTAATTCTTATGGAATTTGAGCTTTGAAGATAAATTATTAAACATAATGGCAAGAATAAACATTTTTGCATTTTCATTCATAAGTGCTTTTGTACAAATTGGTAAGTTCCTGGAATTGATGCTTAATTTCCGTTATTTTTTTTCTATTTATACTCGGTTATTATTTTTGAGGTATTTCTATTATGCTTCACCAATTTTCTTATAAGAATTTTTCAGCTAATGAATATCTAAAAATTGTTTAGGTATCATGTTTGTTCAGGAAAATGTTTAACCTTTCAACCTGTGCATCATTTAATCATCAAAGGATGATTAATATAAGAGTATATGCTTATGTCATTTTAATTATCTGAGTAGTAATTTTTATTTGTATTATTCGAATAATATTTACAAATCTTCTTTGAACATTATTTATTATAGCTTTGGCTCAAAGATCTCCAACTATATCATATATCAGTCAGCAACAAATAAAAGACATTGGAGGCACAGTAGAGCTATCATGTTCAGTACAATATACTCAAGACTATTCTGTGCTATGGATAAAGGCCGATCCCAATGGAGGATCCTACAGTTTGCCTATTTCAACAGGAAGTTCCCTTATTTTACATGACTCTAGATTTGCCCTACGTTATGACACGGTGAGTTTTTCAATTTTTTATGATGTAAAAAATTATAGGTTTCACTGTACAAATATATTAATTGAGTATAAGAAAATGATAGTATATTGATTTATATAATATATAAATTTTTCTAATAATCATCAGAATTATTTGAAAAGAAAATCTTCCAAGCATGTTGATTCCTCTTTTTCTTCATAACCTGGAATAAAAAAAATCAGTTCTGTTTAGTTATACAAAATAACAGTGGTGGATAAAAAAAAAAAACAAGAAAACTGAATATTCTGTAACTTTTACTAGATTATTAATATATTTAATATAATTTATATTAGGTCATAGAAACTTTGTTTCTATTATTGACGTTTTTAATATATATAATCAACCAATATATAATCTTCAGAATTGAAAAAATTGAAGAAAATTATAATGCTACAGATATACTCTTAATATAATATTGGATGTACGTTTCGTCTTTCTGAGACTCATCAGTAATATCATATATCTAAATTATAACTGTTTCATTACATACCAATCCTGAAGCATAAAATAAATTTGAACATGAGTTGTATTTTTAAGATCATTTTGTAGATTTTGCAGAAATTTAAATTCATAAAATTAAAATTGACTAAGTGATAAACTGGGACACAAGTAAATAATTATAATTTAAATAAGTGATTCATTTTATTAAAAATGTTATCAAGTAAGATTCCTTCAAACTATAAAAACTTCTTCAAACATTATTTATACTTTTCTAATATTATAGTGTATTAGTAATTGGCTGTAATTGTTTTTCAAATATTGTTAGTCATTTTCAGTTACCTATAACCTTCTTTATGCATTGCATGCATCTGGAAGTTTTCCAGTCACACTCGATTAAATGCTCCACTTGATCCTTTGATTCTAAATCTTTCATTATGGTATCTAACTTGATATTTCTTTCAATAATTGTACCAATGTTCTTCAAGTCTTCAACACCTATTTGTTGTATGACATACATCTCATGAACTACCTTTTTTTCATCCACAAATTTTTTTTCATCGGTAGATATGTACTTCGAAATTCGGTTCATTTCTTGTTGGAAAATTTTCTTGTTTTTTGTGCTTTCCTGGTTATTCATGTTTTATCATATATTTCATTATTTATAGTTCCCGAGATGACTTTAATGAATTAATTGTATACAACCTTACTACATTTTTTGAGGATCATTCAATTTGCTGATTTGACAGATTTATCCATCATAGAATTATGTGGGAGAACTAATTTTTCAATATGAAAAACACAAAATATAAAGCTTAATTGTCAAAAATTTATATTTTGTCTTAAATACTTAACAAACTTATGATATAGTATTTTTGATGGTTCATTCTTCTGTGGATAAGAGAAAATATAATCATTTCCATATAATTAAATATATTAGAAAATTTTTAATCTTCAACATGATTAATTAATGTTAAAAATTATAATTCATGTTCCCTGCAGAATTGCTTTATATAATTTTTTTCTCAGGCAAGTTCAACGTACACTCTACAAATCAAAGACATCCAAGAAACAGACGCCGGCTTTTACCACTGTCAAATATTGATCTCCCCTAGTAATAGGGTTTCTGCGGAGGTTGAACTTCAAGTTAGAAGACCCCCATTCATCTCCGACAACTCTACTAGATCTGTCGTTGTTTCAGAAGGGGAAGGTAAGATAATTATAATCAAAAATTGAAATGGCTATTCATTTAGTGAAATGAACAAAAAAAATCAAATATTTGATTATTTCGGTCTTTACTTGACGGAAATTCATCTTGAATTTGAAAATGAAACGATTTCATTATCGGAAACTGAAAATCGTTTCATTTTCAAATTTAAAATTCAATATTTAACTAAAATAAGTTGTAGAAATTACTATGTTTTACTACCAATAAATTGATATTTTTCACATTTAATTGTGAATCGAGTTTCGGTAATTAACTGTCCCATCTTCAGACAACTAGTTGTCTGAAGTTAATTACAGTGAATTAAAACAGAACCGAGTGCTTATTGATTGAACAAAAACCTTAATATTCCAAATTATTTAGCTGATTGTAATAAAAAATGAAAATAACGTGTGTAGATGATTTAACCAAAATCAAATAAACCAAAATATATTTATTGATTGAATTATAATGAATTGAATCAAAACAGAATACTCATTGATTGAAAATGAAGTATACAAACGATTTAAATCAAAATTAAGCATTATAAAAAACAAAAGGTTGATTCAAATCAAAGATAATATCTCTTTTATGGAATTATTTAATTGAAAGAATAAATCAGTTGTTATTATTCACAATGAAATCAGTTATTCAAACAATGGATTGGCATTTGATCTCCTTTTTTGTATTTTTAAGTTGCCAGTTTCTCTATTGTTTATTTTCTTATTTTTCAGCCGTTCAGATGGAATGTTACGCCGGAGGTTATCCCACCCCCAGAATCTCCTGGAGACGTGAAAACAACGCAATTCTACCAACCGGTGGTTCTATCTATAGGGGAAATGTGTTGAAGATCAAAGCGATCAGGAAGGAAGATCGTGGTACTTACTATTGTGTCGCAGACAACGGCGTTGGAAGGGGTACTAAAAGTAAGTGGGATTAATTAATTAAATCAACTAATTTTGAATTGAATCAGTCCTTTCTTGTTTATTCTTATTTTTATTATCTATTTTCGCAGGAAACATTGCTGTAGAAGTTGAGTTCGCTCCAGTGGTTACAGTGCCAAGACCCCGTCTGGGACAGGCTCTCCAATACGACATGGACCTCGTGTGTCACGTGGAGGCCTATCCGCCGCCCGCGATCTCCTGGCTGAAAGAGGACAATCTCCTCAGCAAGAACCAGCACTACGATCTGTCTCATTTCGCCACAGCCGATGAGTTCACAGATACAACCCTGAGGGTGATCACCATCGAGAAGAGGCAGTACGGCCAGTACATCTGCAGGGCGGGCAACAAGTTGGGCACTGCGGAAGGAATTGTCGAACTTTTCGGTAAGTTACTTTTTTTTTTGTTGCGATGTTTGTTGGTTCTGTTACGAATTAGAAATGGCAGTTTTTAATTGGGCGGTTGTATTAAAATATTGTTTTAGTATTATTGTTGATGGATGTCTTTGTAGCGCATGTTAATTATTGCTGATAATAAACCTAACGTTTGTTGTACTGTGTGTTATGAAGAAGCAAAATTAGGATATCAAGAGTGAGTCAGGGCCAAATGGGGATTTTGAGCTAAAAATTTAGTTATTATTAGTTATTTAGCCAAATCCGCTTCTGTTATTTTAAATGGTGGGTGAGGCAGTACCTCCTACCCTAATTCATTAATTTTTTCCAAGTTCGTCTTGCACAGTGCAGTCCTGCATTGTTGTTTTGCAGAATAACGCTTTTTCTGTTGACAATCGCCGGATACTTTTCGATTAAAGATTGATTCACTTGATCCAATTGTTCATAATAAAGATCTGCATTAACAGTTTGTCCAGATTTCAGTGCTTTAAAATGAACATTTCCGCGTATACTCCATCAAAAATACAGAAGCACCTTTTTGGGATGATCAAAATTACCGGATCTGAACCTAAAGAACCACCTTTGGCATATACAAATGTTTTATACACTTGAATAAACTGTTGCGTTATTATCCTAAAGAAGCATACTATGTCGGATATGCTTTTCTGGTAATTGGCTGGCCATTTCACCCTGAATTGGCAAAAAAAGGCTGATATTTAATTATTTAGAAGTGAACAAGTCACAATAATCTTAAAATATCTTTGACACGACTTCGAAGTACAAATGACAATCAAATATCGACATGCGCAGAATGACATTGCTTTCAGGGCCTCCTATTATATCTATTTTCATCACCTATCGATTCGATGGAGAAATGACTTTCTTTCGGAATACATATTTTTACTTTCTGCGTCACATTCAATTGATTTTGGAATTCTTGTTAAGTTTGAGTATCATCTTCATCCAGTAAGTTCATTGACTGTAAAATATTTCGGTGGTTTCCCATGCTCTTTGTTTCTCATGTCAAAATCGCCACTTTCGAATTTTTTGAACCACTGTGTTTTACCAAGAGCCACCATAAGCTTCAATAAGCATTCGATGCGATTCTGTAGGAGTTTTTTTCAAATGATAACAGAAAAACCAATGCTACCCTTAAATTGTACTTTGCAGAAAAATATACCACTGTATCTGTGGTTGTATATTGAAAATCTTCCTTGATTGTTAGAGGGAAAGGATGGTGCTGCAGAAACGGCCTTAAAGTCTTTAAACTGATGACTAGCATCATCTATTGAGAAATTCCAGTTTCATACTTCTACACCTAATATATGGGCAATTTTCAGTGAAATATCGGGTGTTTTTTTCAGAGTGATAGAACTCTAAAGTTAAACAGAACATATTTAAATTAAGATTGAAGCCAATTTTTTTTTATTTAAAAGATAATTTCAGCTCTGCGGAACCGCATTCGACTAGACCAATTTTCGAGTAATTCAGGCCTTATTTCATCAATAACACGAGTTATGTTGGCTTCCAAAGTATCTCTTGTTTCTGGTTTATCAGCATAAACCAATGACTTGACATAACCCTAAAGAAAATAATCCAGTGGAGTTATGTCGCATGATCTTGGAGGCCAATTAATTGGACCATTTCCGAAATAATGTTATCGCCAAATCTTTCTTTCAATAAACCAATTGTTACGGTAGCAGCATGAAGTGTAGCACCATCTTGTTGGAACCAAAACACTTATGGGTCGATACCATTCAAATTTTGAAACAAATAATAATTGATCATCGATCTGTAACGAGCACCATTTACTGTACCATTAGCTCCAGCATCGTTTTTAAAGAAATATGAACCGATGATGCCTCCAGCATGTAAAGCACACCATACAGTGCATTTTTCAGGATGCAATGGAACCTGCAGAACTTCTTGATGATTGTTTTCACTCCATATACGGCAATTTTGCTTGTTTACACAATTTTACGATAAAAAAGTGGATCAACTTCAAGCTGTTCTAAGGCCCAATCAGCAAACAAACGACGCTTATTATGGTCAAGTGGGTTTAGTTCTTGAACCAGTTGGATCTTGTGTGGGTGTAGACAAAGATCTTTACGCAAAATTTTCCATGTGGTGGATGCACAGAGTTCAACTTGTTGTGAACGTCGACGAACAGACAAATCTGGATCATCATCAACACTATGACTTACAGCAGCGATATTTTCTTATTAACGTACAGTTCTTTGTCTTGTTGTTGTTGTTTCATCGAGTAGAGAAAATGTTGACCGAAATCTATCGGCAGTTCGACGAATAAGCTGCTCTGATGGACGATTATGTAAACCATAAATTTCACCAAGTGCTCTATAAGTTTGGCAAATAGAACACTGATTTTGAAAATAAATTTCAACTATTTGTTAACGTTGTTGATAATTTGTCAATGCATACTGAACTGAAATGTCAAAAGAACATGGCTTCTACCTTCTGTCAAATCACAGGTATCCCTATCGAAAGTTCTATCACTCTAAAAAAAAGCCCATTAGTTCATTTTGAAGAGTTCTTCCACTTTTTACAAAAATTTGCAGCATTTAATTTGATCATATATTTGAATGTGGTTCTGTAATAAGTTGGGTCTTTCAAATAAATTAAATTATCTTAGCTGTTACAAACATGGATTAGATTGAAAGATTTCCATGAAAATGTACCATGGTTGGTTAAATATTTTCTCTCAACTATCGCTTTGTATTTTGTTATCCATTATTTTTGCACGAAAGTTGTAGCTATAGTTCGATGTTTTTTGTTATGCATAGAAACTGTGATTCCTGTTTGCCCCCCTGCTTGTGGCCAAGCTCGTTATGGAGGAGGAGCTGCTTCTTTGTCTACCAGCTCAGCAGCTTTGATTCTAACCTTTATCATCATGGTCTACAGGTAAGTTTTTCATGTTTTTATAATTATGGTAGGAAGTACCGACTTTATAACGCTTTAGTTCGAAGAATGACTATGCTACATAGTTTAATATTTATTTGCCAGCTAGTATTATATTAAAAATATTGTGTATTGTGAGCAAAAACATTTTAAACATAAAAAGGAGTTATATTTCCTATACAATTATATTTCCCGATACAATTTAACTTATGTTAGACGTTTTAGTGAGTGAAGCAAATAAACATTGAGTAAAGAGCCTTATAACTAAATCATACAAAAAAATTTAGATTGTAAGTATCAAAGATATCAAGTATATTTCAAAATTTAACTGAAAGAAAAAAGTATTTCACAACTAAACAAAACAAATTATATGAAACAATTCAAAAGGTTTCCGAATCTATAAAAGAAATAAAATTTATTTCAAAACATACACTGAAGCATAAAAGTAATTTACCGCTAAATGACCAAATTATATAAAGCAGTTTACAAATTTTCCGAATCTATAAAAGAAATAGAATATATTTCAAAACATAACTGTACAACTAAATTAAACAAAACAGTTTCAAACGTTTCTGAATCTATTAGGAGTACAAATAAGTTTCCGCCGTTTTTTAACACAAATTAAATATTTATTATAGAAGAACGGTAATATAAATTTATTTCAAATATTGCTGAGTGACTTCTAATGTTAGAGCAAGTTCTTTTTGTGTTTGAGATGAATCTTCCTCCAATAATTCCTCCAATTCTGCATCCTCGTAAATTTTTGGCCTTCCACTGCGATTTTTGTCTTCTACGTCGAAATCACCGTTTTTAAACTTTTGAAACCACTCTCGACACGTTCTCTCACTCAAAGCACCCTCACCATATGCTACTATGAACAATTGATGCGCCTCAGCAGCAGATTTCTTTAAATTAAAGAAGTAAACTAATATTTCCCGCAAATGACGCTTACTTGGCTCAAATTTTGACATTTTCAACTTATAAAAATTATATTTTACCAATATAAAATCAATGATATTAATAGGTTATGTTGTTCTTGAATGCCCAAACTATTTTTTAAGGCAGTTATCATCTGCGAAAGCTAACCGAAACTCCGTGCCGCGCCATCTACAATAAAACGGCGGAAACTTATTTGTACTCCTAATATAAAAGAAGTCAAATGTATTTCAAAACATTCATTGAAACATAACAGTATTTCACGATCGAACAACCTATTTATACTTAGGTTTCGGCAGTTTCTGAATCTGTAAGAGAAATCAAATATATTTCAAAACATTAACTAAAATATAAAATAAAATAGAAAGGCCTTTTACTTGATAGAAGAAATATGACAAAATTTGAATATTAAAACAAATTAATATATGTTTATCTTCTACAATTTTAATTTAAAAAATTTTATTAAAAAAAACTTTTAGAATTAAATTAAACATATATTAATTTGTTTTAATATTCAAATTTTGTCATATTTCTTCTATCAAGTAAAAGGCCTTTCTATTTTATTTTATATATAATATATAATTATATCTTGGCTTCAATAAATCTCATTATACAGTGTCAATGAATTTAAGTAAGTCTTGAAAATAGCTCACACTGTTCTTTGATTCTGTTAGAGCATAGATAAATCTTGAACTATAAAGATGATCTATGTCTCGAAACATTATTCATTTACACGTGTTGAGTGGTTTGGTACAGGTTAGTTTTTTGATTTTGATATTTTGAATATATTTCAGGACTGAAGAAGGAATTGTTTTGAACTATATTTGTTTTTTGAAGATATAGTGCATGCTTTGAGAGATTTCTGAATTTACTTATTCGAATATTTAAATATATTAAATATTTCAAATAAATTATATTCTTTGGGAGGTCCTTTAAGTGTGTTCATGTTTTTAAGATGCAAATGGCGTTTTGAGGGCAAGACCAGAAACAAATTTTGTCTCCTTTAAATATTTATTTATTAATTTTAGGGACTTTCGTGTATCTTTTGGTTTATTTATTCCATTTGACATTGTATATTGAGTTTAGATTATATACGTCTATTAAATATAAGCGGTGCTTGTTTTAGACATTAATTTAATTCTAAAAGTTTTTTTAATAAAATTTTTTAAATTAAAATTGTAGAAGATAAACATATATTAATTTGTTTTAATATTCAAATTTTGTCATATTTCTTCTATCAAGTAAAAGGCCTTTCTATTTTATTTTATATATAATATATAATTATATCTTGGCTTCAATAAATCTCATTATACAGTGTCAATGAATTTAAGTAAGTCTTGAAAATAGCTCACACTGTTCTTTGATTCTGTTAGAGCATAGATAAATCTTGAACTATAAAGATGATCTATGTCTCGAAACATTATTCATTTACACGTGTTGAGTGGTTTGGTACAGGTTAGTTTTTTGATTTTGATATTTTGAATATATTTCAGGACTGAAGAAGGAATTGTTTTGAACTATATTTGTTTTTTGAAGATATAGTGCATGCTTTGAGAGATTTCTGAATTTACTTATTCGAATATTTAAATATATTAAATATTTCAAATAAATTATATTCTTTGGGAGGTCCTTTAAGTGTGTTCATGTTTTTAAGATGCAAATGGCGTTTTGAGGGCAAGACCAGAAACAAATTTTGTCTCCTTTAAATATTTATTTATTAATTTTAGGGACTTTCGTGTATCTTTTGGTTTATTTATTCCATTTGACATTGTATATTGAGTTTAGATTATATACGTCTATTAAATATAAGCGGTGCTTGTTTTAGACATTAATTTAATTCTAAAAGTTTTTTTAATAAAATTTTTTAAATTAAAATTGTAGAAGATAAACATATATTAATTTGTTTTAATATTCAAATTTTGTCATATTTCTTCTATCAAGTAAAAGGCCTTTCTATTTTATTTTATATATAATATATAATTATATCTTGGCTTCAATAAATCTCATTATACAGTGTCAATGAATTTAAGTAAGTCTTGAAAATAGCTCACACTGTTCTTTGATTCTGTTAGAGCATAGATAAATCTTGAACTATAAAGATGATCTATGTCTCGAAACATTATTCATTTACACGTGTTGAGTGGTTTGGTACAGGTTAGTTTTTTGATTTTGATATTTTGAATATATTTCAGGACTGAAGAAGGAATTGTTTTGAACTATATTTGTTTTTTGAAGATATAGTGCATGCTTTGAGAGATTTCTGAATTTACTTATTCGAATATTTAAATATATTAAATATTTCAAATAAATTATATTCTTTGGGAGGTCCTTTAAGTGTGTTCATGTTTTTAAGATGCAAATGGCGTTTTGAGGGCAAGACCAGAAACAAATTTTGTCTCCTTTAAATATTTATTTATTAATTTTAGGGACTTTCGTGTATCTTTTGGTTTATTTATTCCATTTGACATTGTATATTGAGTTTAGATTATATACGTCTATTAAATATAAGCGGTGCTTGTTTTAGACATTAATTTAATTCTAAAAGTTTTTTTAATAAAATTTTTTAAATTAAAATTGTAGAAGATAAACATATATTAATTTGTTTTAATATTCAAATTTTTTTTAAAATATAAAAGTATTTTTCAACTGAACAACTAAATTGACAAATAGTTTTAACGTTTTTCAATCAATAAAACAAATCGAATATATTTTAAAGCATTCACTAAAAATAAGAGTATTTCACAACTAAACAACCAGTGACTTAATGGTCCATATATTCTTTTAGAAATGAAAGAATATAAATTTTATTGTTACTAACTTTAGAATTTGAATATTAAAACAAATTGAATTGCTCTGAAATTTATTTTGATGACATTTCACATGCCGGTAATGTTAATCACTGCCTTCAAACACTGATATTCATCGATTAATTTTTAAAATGTGTCTCTCAATAAATTTGTGAATATGTTTCTCTTATTCCAGAAATATCAACTCCAAACATTAGGTACTCGACTGTTTTAACTATAAACGGCAGTATACTCAGGAATACACCAAAATCTGAATATCTTCTGATGTCAATAGCAATAATGCTGTTAAAAAATATTGCGAATTTTTATCTGTAATCCATATTTTTATATATACAGAAAAAAAAAAGAAATTGAACAAGTTAAGGAGAAAACCTATCGTGTAAATTTTCGTTATCGAATTCTCAGAATATTTAATTGGAATGAAAGAGACTGAACAAAAATCAAATGTTTTATTAATTTTTGTCTTCAGATTTTTCATATTCACGAAAATTTAATTTATGAGGTTGTTATGGTAGGTATTCATATCAAGATAATAGTCTGTGCATTTAAATTACCAAATTTTTTACATATCAGATTTAAGTTTTTCAATTCTACATTATAGAATTTTGCTTGAATGCTTGATCGATTATTATGCTAATTACTTTCAATTTCAAAAGGATGCATACATTGAATTTGAGGTTCGAATATTTGATGGTATTAGAGTAAGTAATATTGAGGCCTAGTTATATTACACAATTATTCTAGTTGAGAAATAAGAATTTGCATTTATGTACATTAATCAGTTAGTTGTTTTCATGACTTATGATGTAGAATTTCTATTTTTATATTATTTTTACACCTTTCCGCTTCGAAATTTTGAATTTTTTCTGCGTATACACTGTACAAAATTTATAAGGTAGCTTTTTTTGTAACATGTATTAACTTTTTATCTAAAAATTTTTTGTATATATCTTATCAAATTTATTTATATAGTAAGACAATTTTGTATTTTGTGTTCGATCATTAGTTCTATGTTAATTGACAATTGCATGAAATTGCAACTTATATTTTCACCATAAGCAATAAGCGGAGGATATGTCCTTCTATACTTTTTTCTCATGTATATTCTGAAGTTAGAACACCAAATTCGTATTTAAATACTCTCAATCAATTTTAAAGGTCTGTTTGAATTCGTCCATTTTTTCTGAAATGTTTTAGGTATTTGTATTGATCTATTGACCTTTAGTTATTCTTAGTGATTTATATTTTACCTTGTTTACAATAAAATCTAATTACGAAATTATATATCCTCTCCTTTTTTCACAGTTATCTACTTTACCCATCTTAGCTCCTCAATAGATCAAATTAAAATATCCTCTGAATTATCTGATTAAAGAATATATAGGGCATAACATTAAGAAATATATATTCTATTGTTGCACATGCAATATTAAATTCAGATGAATTAGTTTACTTCAACCGATTGCGCAATATTGTTGCATAGCGCCGAAGGAGTTTTTGAATAAACAAACTTTAAAAATAATGTTAAACAATAGTTAACATTAATGCTGTGGTGAATTTAAAACAATTTCCGACTTGCATTCTGATAGGTGTAAGAAACTATGGAAATAAGAACTGTTTAAGTTTGATGCAACTTGAGTAAGTAAACTAAGTGGTTACAGCGCCACAGTTTGTCAAGACATATGAGTCTACTATTGCATTTTCTAGTCCACGGCAGAAAGTAGACACTTATTACATCTACTAACTGTTACTTGTCATCGATATATAGTCCGTCTAGAAAGTATCCAGAAAAAACAAAGCTCAAATGTAATTATTATATATTTTTAATTCTTCAATTAGAAAATTAGAACAAAATATTCATCTTCTTTACTTATACAACCTTCATTTAACTGTAACCACTTGACTAAACGTCGAGGTATACCTGAAACTAGATCACCTCCATAAGTTTCAGTGAATGTAGTCCAGGACTGTAAAACTGACTGAATTAAATCATGGCGCTGCTTGTTCAACTTCAATCTTCATTAGTCCCCATGTGTTTTCAATGGGATTAAGATCTGGTGAAGCTGCTGGCCATGAAATGATTGTCACTTGGTGTTCTTGCATCCAAGCTTGAATATAGGCCGAAGTATGGCATTGTGCATTATCCTGTTGAAAACGCCACCCTTCTGGATGTAAAGCATACGCCGTTTTAAGGAGAAAATCGTTTAGAATGCCACAATACTTTTCACTATTAATGGTACCATCAACTATACATAGAAGCGTAGCACCACGTTGAAATATTGCTCCTCAAATCATTATTTTGGTGGGAAATTTTGAAATTTGAACGGTAACAGGTTGTTTTGATAGGATTTATAAGTGATTTCCACCAAGTTGAAAACAACTTTCATCAGATATAAAGACATTATTAAAATTATCTTCTTGAAAACGTTGATAGAATTCTATCTTTCGTTCCTTTTGTAAAGGTGTTATTATAGGGATTTTGTTTGGTTTTCTTGATATGTAGCCTTGTGACATACGGACGATTTCTGGACATACTTTTATATTTGGTTGATTTCCAAATCTGTTAGCCCATTTTCTATACAAATATTCTACCTGTTTTCTTTTTTCCAGTTGCGACATTAATTCATAAATTTTGTACCTGTTGACAATCAACAATATTTGACAAATAGTGTTGCCATGCAACTTTGGCCATAGCCGACTATCTACACAACCTATTTTATACATTACTTTTGTCTCAGAATGTTACAAAAAAGAAGTATATTAAAATTATGAAAAATAATAAATTGCAGATACTTTCTAGACTATATTATATCAAAACAGTAATGTTCATGAAAACGGCAAAAGCTGAAACCTGAGACATTATATATTATTATAACTTACATCTGAAGTTCAGTTATGTGAAAATAAATTGATGAAGTGATTATTTGTAAGGGCCCAGCATTTTTTCTATAAATAATATTGGATATATAAGGAGAAAAAGTTAAAAGTTTGCAACAATTATATATTTTGCTCTGCACATTAAACTCCATAAATCAATAATAACTTAATGCATACCAATTTTAAGATATTTTCAGTTTTTTTTAACAAGTTAAAGAGATTGAATTAAAACAAATATTTCTAGAAATAGGATATAGAGCAGAATAAAGATCGTATAGTGATCTCTAGTACATATATATATATAAGCTTCTCAATAATCAACATTACAAACATTTAAAAATAACATTACTTCAAGCAGTAAAAATGTCAGGTAAAAATTATACAAATTGATTACAAAAATAGATAGGTACATAACATTATACTTATGTATAACTTTTTCAATAATCATTTATTAGGATAATATGTTTCTTATAGAATAATCGACTTAAAATATTGAAATTGAAAAGCTTAGGTTGTAACGAAGTTAGATGAGAGTAAATGGGTGACATGGAATGAAAATAATGCAAAAATATATAATATTAAAGGGTAATATAGAAATTCAGATAAAAAAAGAAGGTAATATATCGCTTGTATTAAACGCTCCAAATTATTTAAAAATATATATCAGAATTGGGAGATAATGTTTTAAACTGAATTCATGGTGGAATAAAAAACTTTGGTAATCCTTCGATAAAGTGTTTTACATTTCTATTGTGATATTCTTCTCTTAAAACTTGGATTGAAAAGTAAAAGAACTAGTGATGTGCTCAATATGATAATTATTATTTTATCTGTATTTACTATTTGATCTCAGCTGCAATTCAATATGTCACCCAATTCAACCATCCAAGTAAAAACCAATATACAGAAAGTCTGCTATATAACAACTACTGAAGAATTGAGCATGTTCACAACCTAAGGAAATCACATTAAGCAGAAATCACCTAGGCGTTTTCTCAAATTAGCAAACGATTCTTCAATGTTCAATCTATTTATCACTGGTGGATATTGAATACGTCGAATTTTTAGCATTTACATCATCTGGTCTCTGAAATGCACCAATAGAATGATGGAAAGTTTCAGATTAGGTCATTTAAACCAAGGCGGTCATTTGCCTTGAACTATATATTCCGTGAATAATCTCTACATATACGTCAAGTTTATGATAAATCAATAGAAAGTTTTGTAAGTAGTACTAATTTCCCTGATTTAATTTTAAAATTGAATCCGATGTACCCAATATCAGTCGATCTATAGCAGTGGCGGTTTGTGTATTAAGGGCTCATTTTTGGATGTATCTATTTCATCTCTCTCACACATTTGAATATATACACAGTAAGTATATTGTTTTCTTTGAATACACTTCTACATTTTTCTCTGTACTTCATTTGAATTTATTTCTGATGGCTCAGGGTCAATTCATACCATCCTATCAGTCTACTTTCTGTTATCTCAAAAATCCTGGAGAAGCTTTTGATGCACAAATTGAATTCAGATTGTAACACAGAGGAATGGATACTACTACACCATTTCGGATTCAGAACAGAACATTCCACTATACTGCAAATCTATAGAATAACATATCAGACCAGCCAAGCCTTAGAACACAAAGAGTACTGTCCATCTGTATTCTTGGACATTACTCAGGCATTAGATAAGGTCTGGCATCCAGGATTGTGTCTTCCTATTGCTTATTTCCAACTTCTGAAGTCGTATCTGAGTGGGAGAGAGTTTAGAACCAGGATAAATGACAAGGTGTAACCGATAACATCTGGAATACCACATGATGTGCTAGGTCCATTTCTTTATCTGCTTTATACAGCAGATCTGTCTACAAACAGGCGCACCATCATAGGAACATTTACTGATGACACAGGTATTCTTGTCAGACATAAGGATCCAGCATTTGCATCTAGCAACCTACAAGATTGATCACCTTAATGAAATTGTAAAATGGCTGCAGAAGTGGAGAATCAAACTAAGTCTAAAAAAGTGGACTTTACACTGAGAAGAGATCAATGCCCACTTGTGTTCATTAACAATATACAGATGCCGGAGATACTTGGGAATGTATTTGGACAGGAGACCCACCTGGAATGTGTTATAAAGAGTAGATCTACTGGCTAGTAGATCTACATGCTCTCTAGCGTATAGATACAAAAAGAAGGAAGGGCAAAAATTGAAAAATGCCTGTTTAACTTTCTTTTTTTAAGAAAGTCGATGTGGAGCTATAGCTCAGATATACTACAATTAGTTCAAAAGGGGGGATCTATAGATCATTAGGTCACAGACACTAATGCCTCTATTTTTTAATAAGTATATATGTATATAGGTTTGAATAAATTTATATAAAGAAATGATGGTTTTTTTGAAATATCTTCGATGGGGCCTAAACTGCGCAAGAGTTTAAAACGAAGTTTTTGGCATCATATAAGTTGAGTACCACCATCAGTAAATTGAAGAATAATTTACATTATTAGGTATTATGGCTACATTCAGACTACATAAATTACAGGAAATGCCCAAAAACCTCAACACATTTTATTGTACTTCGTTTGTTATAGATTAATATAAAATAAAAGCCATTATCAATGAGAATATAATGAAAAAATACTTAGATATTGAAGAAGACTGAAATAACATTCCTAAATTGCAACAACAAAAATTTTAAAATTAAAAATGGTAACACGTAATTCAACATACTCTGTAAATTCGCCCTTTGCTATAAGAACCACAAACCACCACTATTATTAGCGTACCGCCGTAACGAATCAAACCGATCTTATTACGATTTGAATTTTTTTAAAACGATCGTTGTCCCCTTCAACCCTCCAGCTCATTTGACGTACTCCTCGCTGAGGTTGTGCCAACACATGTGGTGGTGATCTGGATATTTGATCATATCCAGCCAGTGCTTGAGACGTTGTCCCTTGGAACCCAGACCTCCTAAGATCAGGCCTCCGAGGTAATCATTGCTCTTGCCGTAGTCTTTGTCGTAGACCGTGATGAACAGGCCTTGAGTGCACAATTCTGTTGGACGAGTCTCAAAAGCGAATTCCTCATTCCACACGGGGTTCAGTTCTTTCCATTTGACCGTTGTTTTGTGCTTTTTGTGGTGGTGGTCTGGTCGTAGTTGCCTATGAAAAGAAAATGAATTTTGTGAAAATTTTTGGTACTTGCTTCAGCAGCCAAAGACAAAGGCACCGCTTGCCCTTTAACATCGACATATTTCAAGTCGTTCATATACTTCAGCAGTTCAAACTGAGGATAGGAGGCAATAATGCAGTGAGAAATCTGATATTTGTTGATTACTTAGGATAGTAGTTCAAGTCGAATATGAAAAATAGCGATCGATATGCACAAGCCACTGATTCCAATAGAACATAACAAGATTTGTTGTAAATCACCCAAGAAGATATAAAGGAAATAATACAATGAAAAATTATGTTTAGATTGTGTTACTTACAGCTTAACAAAAGGATCAGAAAATCCGTTATTGTCCATTGGTAGAAGATTGGCACATTTGATCACAGTTACCAGAAGTGACCTTCTTCTAGTGCTATAGCACAGCGAAAGAAGTATTTGTCCTCTGGACCACATATCGTCAAACCACTGGCATAGTTCAGGTGCAGGAAGAGGTCCTTTTTGTTGGCATGTTGTATTCTCTAACGCTAGTGTCAACTAAAATTGTAATGTAAAGAGTTTCATTATGAACTACATTCAGTGGAATTAAAGCAACTTCATCAATTTTTTATATTTATTTATTACAGACTTTATATCAGTTGGAACTGGCACTAAGACCTTGATTTTACAATTTTTATTAGTAACAACAGAAAGATATAAACATGCAAACTTAATTTTAATTCTCATTAACAGTCTTTGGTTGTTTTCAGGTACATTTCTATGTTTCTTATCGTTCTGTAATAAATTTATTGAAAGTAGTCTAATTACTGGAGAATTTTGAGTCTTAGTAGTCCTTCTTATTTGTCACCCTTTCACATCCTTTCAATTGATAATTATAGTAGTCTATTTTGTTTCAATATCACGTTTGTCTTAATTAAGTTATATTTCATTTTTTGAATAAGCTTTGCGTCATCAAGTTCACTTAATTGCTTGATCTTAAAAAAATATTAGCATGTGTATAAACTTTCAGTAGGTATATAATATTTTACTTCAAATAGTGTTTTTATAGTAGGCCAGCAACATAGCGGTTCTTTGCAATTTATTGATTGAAAAATGTGTCGTTGAAAAACTGAGTCGCTGGGCCTCCATTGTTATTATTATTATCCTGATACTCCTAGATCTTCTGTGAAGATCTCTGAGAAGCCTTTTCACCTGGTGCGAGTTAGGAGTTCAGTTGTGTTCTGGGTAGGCATTGTTACTGCGATCTTGCGCCACTTAAGGTCACAGCACTGTTAATTTTTTACCCAACAGTGAAATGGTGGAACAGTATACCATCCTCTGAAGACCAACACTAAAATTCATAAAAGTGGAAGGACGATTAATCGTATTTAAGCATTTCTAATATTAGATTTTCATCTCGTCCCCTTTTAAGTTTGCACAAAGAGAAAATAACGAACTAGTAGTCATTTCTTTACTTACATACATCGTGTTCTGAACCTTTAGTTTTGCTAATTTGATTTTGGTCTCGCCCATGAAGTCATGTCCATATTTATCCTCATCGACCACAATAATATGGAGACTCTTTTTCATCAGGTCGTTCTCGGAAATATCGTAGAACGTCAGATTTTCGTTGAATTCGGGGTTTCTCGTTTTGTGGATTGTTTTTGTACGCAGTCTAAAATGAAAAAAACACGGTGTGTACCTTTTCTGAATAAAATGACTTTATAGGGGTGCTTTTGAAGATTTTTTCTAATTATGGAGGATGATACCTGGTGTGCGGTGGCATACAAACAGAGTCACCAAAAATGTTTTGGGAACGGTGAGGTTATTAGTTTCAGTATGCAAAACTATCATACAATGGTGAAGACATAGAACGAGTAAAAAAGTTTGACTATCTGGGAACATGGTTATGTGGAGACTGGTCTTCAGATGTAGAAATCAGGTGCCGGATAGCAAAAACAAGGTGCTCATTCATGAGATTCTAAAACGTTTTTGAGTTTGACCTCAACCTAAGAATGAGATTCACTAAATGTTATTATTATTATTACAAAAGTGATAAGAGTAAAGGTAAACCTATAAACTCAAAAACAAAAATGCAACGAAACTGAGAAAGTACTCGAGAAGTGAAACAATTAAGTAATGCAAGTAATTGAATGCAATGGAATTAATTATTGAACTTGTCTAGACCATCCATCCAGAGCGTTCTTGAAAGAATTCACTGATGGCGATGACACAACTCAACAGGGAGCCGATTCCACACCTCGAACACTGTTGGGAAGAAACTGGCTTCTCGGTGTCGTCCTCAAGTTCTTCTTGGCAAGCTTAAAATGCCGTTGGACAGATTCCAAAAGTTCCCGATCACCCTTCAGATTGGCCCACCAAACAGGGCCCGCATATTCCAGAATAGGACGCACGTGGGTAGTGTAGAGTCCTACTTGTGGCTACATCGCATCTTGCAAAAGTTACAGATAGTTGGTAGGTGAATTGTCTCGCTCTAGACACAGCAGTCGAAATGTGCGTAGACCAACTCAAGCCATCCGTGACGGTAACACCCCGGTCAGAATGCTGAGAGACACTAGCTAGCTAGCCTCTGTCGGCCAGTCATGGGATTTTTTTTGCCAATATGGAGCACGCAACACTTCCCGATATTAAGAGGTAGCAACCACCTTTCACACCACTCAGAGAGCAAATTCAGGTCTTTCTGGCCCTGTGTTAACCAAGGGACAGTTGTAGAGCTTCGTGTCGTCTGCGAACATGGCACAATTGGATGAAAAAAGACGAGGGAGATCAGAAGTGTATAACAGGAACAATATAGGGCCTAGAACTTGGGGAAGTCCACTAAGGACCTTCATATCGGAGGAGGAGAATCAGTCACCGACCCTCACCCGGAAAGTGCGAAGCAACAAAAATGACCGAATCCACGAGAGCAGAAGAGCCCGCACTCCCAAGAACTCAAGCTTCCTCAATAGACGATGATGGGTCAAATGCTCGCGCAAAGTCCAGATAAACAATTATGTATGGTCCGGAAATGTTATTGTATGGCATGTAAGGCTGGACTCTGAAGGTTAATACAATGAACATTTGAGATGTGGATCTATCGACCGATCTTGAAAATTCCAAGGAAAGCAAGAAAAACTAACGAGGAAATTCTGAGGAGGATGGGTGGAGAACGTAAACTGCTGGGTACGATAAAACGCAGGAAAGCAGCGTACCTGGGACATGTGATACGCAATGAGAGGTACCATTTGCTCCAGCTATTAATAGAAGGAAAGATAGAAGAAAGAAGCGGATTGGGCAAAAAGAGGATGTAGTGGCTTCGAAATGTTAAATATTGGACAGGGATAAGAACCACAGGAGAATTAATTCACACCATTAGAGGCAGGACAAAATGGTTAGAAGTTATCACAAACATCCAATAATGGATAGCAGCAGAAGAAGAAGAAAGAATAAATAAGAAATCATTTCCTCTTCTATCACCTTTTATTATCATATTATGCAAGGTGTCCGGATTTAACATTCATATATTTCAGGGAGCGATTCTATAGTTTAAAATATGAAATTTCTCATTTATTCCATTTTTTGAATAGAACATTTAAATCGTTTATAATATATCAATGATAATCAAATTCAAAGTGATATTCTAGTGATACCCAAGGTCCAAATTTTCAAAATCCACCCACCTTGTTGCAGTTTTCGTAGTTGGCAGTATATTGACTTTGCAATATGGATCAGCCAGGCCGTTCATGTCCATTGCTATCAGATTTTTAGCTCTATAAATGGTGCAGTGCAGAGTCGAATTGACAGGGTCGTAAGTTAAAGATAGGTCCATTGTTCCCAGAGATAGGTCGCGGACAAGTTTTGGTTCTTTTGGTTCGTCTCTTAGGCTCTGAAAGAAACTTCTAAATTGTATATCCGTTGGGAGAAGGAAATATTTTTTCTCCATCTTTCACTAATATGCCAACTTACTTTAAAAGTTCCACTGCTAACACTGCAAGTGCTTGGTGAAACCCTTCCTTCGCTCCTGTTGTCGGTCCAAGGCCAGTCAGTCAAACTTCTGCTACCCATGAGTCCCCTTTTAGAACTTTCAGTTGCTTCGGCAGGATGTTCAGTCTTTCCATCGCTTGCAAGGTCGTCTCCTTTCAAGTCGAAGGTGGTAGAAATACTGGGGTAAGGCTTGAGGAAATCCGGCATTTTCGAATGTGTTGAACTGCCAGGGCTCGAACTATTTGGTTGACTGTAAAAGTGAATTTCATATTAGGAGTACAAATAATTTTCCGCCGTTTTTTAACACAAATTAAATATTTATTATATAATACTTTTTTCAATCCGGTTTCTTTGCGTCTGGGTAGAACTTACCTAGGCAATGATGGTGGATGAGGAGAAGGGTCTCTGGCATCTAAAACATAGTATTAATTTAGAAGTTGTATAAAGAAGGAATGGTGTCTGAATGGTTGGACAGAAAACTATAGAAAAAAATAGCCTGGAGGCTTGAAATTTGCAAGGTGGATTTTAAGAACAAATAAGAAAATCATCAAGTACGTGAATAATCAAGACCTGTCCATGGTGTCGGGAAATCTGCCTGTTAGAAATTTAGTGCTCTTCTACTAGGATTCTTTCAAAAAGAATTACTGTTCCGTCTCATTCGAAATTAATTGTCATCGATACTTAGGTCTTTCACGTTGATATTTCGATCTGGCAGTTTTGAGAATGGTCGTTTGAACTATTTATACTTCAGATTATTTGTTTTCTAATGATTATATATGGCCTTAGAAAACATGGAAAGTCTTTTAGAGATTTTGTTACGTTTATGCCTGTTAATTTCACATGACAACATTCAGAATTGAAAACTGTTTCTGTCCTTATTCTACTAGCATTGATCTCATTATTTTTCTGAATTATGTTAATTTCCCTCTTTTTGTTAGAAGGGATGCATCGAGCGCGTCTAATGTTCAGTCTTTGAAAAGACTGAAAAATCATTATTCTAGTAATAGTCAAACTTGTCGTATGTAGCTTCTGCTACATTATGCACTGTCAATCGGATAGTAGAATTTATCGTACGTAGCTTGTGACATTTCTGTCCAAGCTATCGCGGTTATTATTGTTAATATAAAATCCAGTCGATTACCAAAGAATTGGCAAATTCATTACATTTGTTTTTAGTGTAATAATCATATCTTTTGACTGGGTTTATATACAGTAAACCAAGAATTACAGTTCGTTGTTATCATAGTGTAATACTAGTGTTTTACTTTAATTCCTTATCATTTTCGTTCATCTTATTAGATAAATAAAGCTAGTTCATCGTCAAGATAACTACATACAAGTGCCCTTGAAGTAAAACTTTTCGCTAAACTACGTCAAAATATAGTCCACTTAAACCCATCGAGATTAATCAACGTGATTAATTAAATTGCAATTGACTGTTATTTCAAAATACTGAAAAAATGGGCAAAATACTGCGGTAAACTAACCGTGGTACGTAACATTAGGCTTCGTTTTTCTCTATCGCTTTGGGTAATTGGAGAGTTTTTTTTTGCCTCGTCAGAGATATCAGGTATTTATTTTGGCGCTTGCATCTGAAACTGGATGACGGTGGGGAGTGGATATTGCTGTCCTCCATTTAGTCCAATACCCTGAAACGCATCGCGTTTTTTGCTTACATGCGTATTATCGTAACGATTATTCAATAGTACACGCCATGCACCCAGTGACGACAGCATTAGAAAATGTATCCGGATTTTCAAGAATATAGGTGCGACGGTAAAAATCCAACACTCTGGCCGCCCTCGTCCAGTCTGCGACGAAGAAACGATTCGAGAAGTGGAGGCGTCAGTTCGTCATAATCCGTCTTTGTCTATCCGAAAGCGAGGCCAATCATTGAACATCAAAAAATCGTCCTTGCATTTGATTTCAACGAAAGATTTGCATTTAAAAACCTATAAAATTCAATTGGTTCAAGAATTGAAGGACGCAGACTATGCTAATCGATAACGTAACGAAATGGTACGGCGGTTCAACAGTTGTGATAACATACTCTTCAGTGTTGAAGCAAACTTTCATCAGTCAGGTCAATAAACAGAATTGATAAGAGGAAAATCCGAGACGAAAGTATGAACGACCACTGCACAGCCCAAAGGTCGTTGTTTGTGCCGCTCTGTCTGCTAGAGGCATAATGGGCCCTAATTTCCACGAAGATCGACCAGGCCGACCACTCAATGTGAGTAGAGACCGTTATAGCGATATGCTGCGAAACCTTTTTGGTCCAGAGCTACAGGAATTTCAAGGTTTCAACTCAAGAACGTGGTTTCAACAAGATGGTGCCACGCTCCTTACCACGCTCGCAATAAGAATTTTTTGGCACACAGAACTTCTCATCATCCAGCAAATTTAATGACTTTTTCAGATATGTGGCCAAATTTGATAAGGCTACAAGGATAACTGAAGTATAATTGATTTTATGGAAAAACTTGAAATATTTCCTGAAATCTAGAGATGTTAAATTGAAGAATAACCATCAACATTTCGACCATGTGTTATATGACATTTTTTATTGCAAATAACTTGAAGTTTGGCCCTTTTAAAAGTAGACTCTCTGTATAAAAAACATATTTGATTAATATAAAATAAAAACTCGCCTAAAAAATATCAATTTTCCATTGTATATGTATCGGGTATTTTTTTGGAGTAATAGAACTTTAAATTGAAATAAAACACATTTAAATCAAGATTGAAGCCAATTTTTTTTATTTGGAAGATGATTTTATGACATTTATGTTTTAAAAATAATTTCCGGCATATGTTCACTACGACTAGCTCTCAGGAACCGCATTCGACCGGCCCAATTTTGTACCACTTTTTCGAGTAATTCAGGCCTTACTTCATCAATAACACGAGTTATGTTGGCTTCAAAAGCGTCTATTGTTTCTGGTTTATCAGCATAAACCAATGACCTGACATAACCCCAAAGAAAATAATCCAGTGGAGTTATGTCGCATGATCTTGGAGGCCAATTAATTGTATCATTTCTCGAAATAATGTTATCGCCAAATCTTTCTTTCAATAAATCAATTGTTACGGTAGCAGCATGAGGTGTAGCACCATCTTGTTGGAACCAAAACACTTCTGGGTCGATACCATTCAAATTTTGAAATATGAAATATGGACCGATGATGCCTCCAGCGTGTAAAGTACACCATACAATGCATTTTTCAGGATCCAATGGAACCTGCAGAACTTCTTGAGGATTGTTTTCACTCCATATAGGGCAATTCTGCTTGTTTACATAACCGTTTAACCAGAAATGAGGTTCATCACTAAACACTATTTTACGATAAAGAAGTAGATCAACTTCAAGCTGTTCTAGGGCTCAATCAGCAAACAAACAACGCTTATTATGGTCAAGTGGCTTTAGTTCTTGAACCAGTTGGATATTGTATTTGTGAAGTCCAAGATCTTTAAGCGAAATTTTCCATGTGGGGAATGCACAGAGTCCAACTAGTTGTGAACGTAGACGAATAGACAAATCTGGACCATCATTAACACTATGACTTACAGCAGCGATATTTTGTTCTGTACGTACAGTTCTTTGTCTTGTTGTTGTTGTTGCATCGATTAGAGAAAATGTTGTCCGAAATCTATCGATAGTTCGACGAATAAACTGCTCTGATGGACGATTATGTAAACCATAAATTTCATGAAGTGCTTTATAAGTTTGGCGAATAAAACACTGAACAATTTGTAAACGTTGTTGCGGCGTGAGTCTTTCCATGATAATTTGTCAATGCTTATTGAACAGAAATGTCAAAACAACATGGCTTCTTCCTTCTGTCAAATCACAGTTATAACCTATTGAAAGTTCTCACTCTAAAAAGAACACCCGATACATGTATACGAAATTTATCTATTGGTGTAAAAGACCAAAAAACTACAGAAATAATGAAACTTAATTCGAAATATAGACAATATACGTATTTCACGTTTTTTGACAATACACGGACATCCCAGATATTTAAAATTAAACATGATTATAAGATTTGAAAAACTCACAATCCAGTAATATTTTCAAGAAAAATTAGACACATTTTTTACCTGTAAGCAAATTATATCCTGAACTTATTTTTATTATTATCCTGATACTCGTAGATCATCTGTGAAGATCCCTCATAAGCTTTTTCAGCTTGTGCGAGTTAGGAGTTCAATTGTGTTCTGGGTAGGCTTTGTTATTGCGATTTTGCGCCACTTTAGGTCACAGCACTGTTAATTTTTGACCCAACAGTCAAATGGTGGCTGACACCCGTCCAACTAGAAAATTTCTCTTCCACCTGAACAGGATTCGAACCCATTCCTTCCGGTAACGGGCCCGATGCTCCACCACTGAGCTGTCCGCGCTTATTGAAATAAATAATAAAATATTCTGTTACTACAAAGAATGACAAATGATAAATAAATAACAAACAATATTTTCCTTGTGTCAAATTGCAAATTTCTTAAAAAATAAGCTGTCAGAAGTGGGATTCGAACCCACGCCCACAGAGTGGACTGCGACCTGAACGCAGCGCCTTAGACCGCTCGGCCATCCTGACTGATGATAACACATTTTTAGCTGACGAAACACAGACCTTCATATCACGAAGATAAGGTTGTTTAAATATTTGCTTGAGTATAATGCTATCTTCCCCAAGTTTATCATTTCTAATTAATATCGATACGCGATTCAATTATTCCGAAAATTTATCAATTTGGTTCACAACTGGGGTGGGTTATAATAAAAAAGGAGTTTCTCCTTGTTCGATAATGATTGATATTGTTTCATTATTATTATTATATATCTAGGTGAAACATTACAATAACTTTATTCAAAAAAATTCACACAGTTTTTATGTTTCACATTTTATTCAGAATTCTGACATGTGTTTCGGCCTTTCATCTTCAAAGGAGTACGAAAAGGAACTAAACTTAAAATTGAAGAATGTTCTATTTATTACACTTCGGACATCTGTGTTTTTTTATGGCGCATGGAAATAACAGCATCCAATATAGGGGTTTTGCCGAATAGTATTTGGGAATTTGTTAAATTCACCTTTTTCTCAACGGCTTTTTTTATTGAAAGAATTTCCAAATAAACTGCCTTTTAAGATTCTTTGGGGGTTACTACCCCGCTTTGGGGATCATGGAACGCCTCCAATTAAAAATTGACTCATACTTACGGGAATATTCGTCTGGATTGTTTTTCTACGGACCATGTTATTACACAAGATGATGGTTAGGAAATTTAATAGATGTAATAAGATGTAAAAAAGTCTTCGATTACCGTTTGGACTTTCTGAACTAGAATTCCTCCTCTGGCTCCTTTTCCTGAATTTCCAATCTTCATCACTGCTGCTGTCGTCATCTCTCAGGGATTTTGAGCTGCTTTTCTTCACGCAATTGTTTTTGTTCGGTAGAATGTATTTGGGGATGCTCTTGAAGAACCACGCACCTGATTTCTTCCATATTTCTCTACTCTCAGAGCATATCATGCAAAGCCAATGATCCTTAGAGCTACAGAGGAAAAAAGCAGTAATTAATGTCACAAAAATTGTTAACAATAAGCTGCAATGGCAAAATTGAATGACTACTAGTTCAAATTGCTTCCACATCCATCAATTCTAACAGATCTAGTACCCAGCGACTACAGTCAGCCTTCTGATCTCAAAGAGATAAAAAACTTTTGTTTAGTTATTCCAAAGGACCGAATCACTTACCAGCAGTTTTTGGAACCGCAAGGATCGATGGCACACTTCTGGCAAACTGGCTTTTTGCAGTCCATACAAACCAGTTTATGAGACTTCAAGATACCAAAACCATCTGCACAAAGAAGACACTGTGAAGGGTTTCGTCCGACTACTTTGCGGCGCATGTTTTCCAAGCGCTCTATTAGACATCCTACCTATAAAAGAAATATTACAGGAAAGAACTAGGTACATACAATTCCAAATGAAACGTGAATCTTTTAGTGTTATTCAGAGAACAATTTATTATACAGCTGTGGAAATAAAGATAACATCAATGTCTTGTAGTGCATTATTGCCTCGATGGTATTTTGTAGGAAATGTATAGGGATTTTGAATATAAATTCAAGAAATCTATGATTGTTTCGGTCTTTACTTGACGGAAATTCATCTTGAAAATATGAATAAAAACAATATTCTCATTTCCGCTAATATTTTATTGACACTACGATCGTTACGTCATACCATGACTTCTTCAGGTGAGTATTACAAGATACTGATATCTTGTAATACTCACCTGAAGAAGTCATGGTATGACGTAACGATCGTAGTGTCAATAAAATATTAGCGGAAATGAGAATATTGTTTTTATTCATATTTTTAAATTCAAGAAAGTATTCGATTTATTATGTTATATTGATATTATCCTGATACTCCTAAATCTTCTGTGAAGATCCCACAGAAGCTTGTGCGAGATACGAAATTGGTTGTATTTTTGGTTGTATTTAAAACCTTAAAAAGACGAAATTTGGTAGGACTTCAATAAAATGCCACTTTCTATGGTTTCTTCAACCCTCAAGGAGTTGATTGTAAAAGACGAATTCAATCTGCAGCATTTCATATCTTGATTTCTTCTCTTGAATTGGTAAGACTGATCATAAAAAGGTGAAACATTCCTGAGACCCCTTTCATATGAATTCTTATGAATATTTCTACATATTTGGCACTTCCTATGTGTTCAAATTTATTTTGAACAAAAAATTTTGGATTCACTTTGCAGGTACGTAACAATTACGTCCCCAGAGTTCAACAATTTAGGCCTTTCAAATATGAATCATTTAATTCCTATAAACCTAAACGGGCCTAAACACCAATCAAGAAACGAAAATATTTCTACATTAGATTATTCCTAGAAACCCTTTAGAATCGTTTTAGCCGTTTCAAGACGATTGTCGTATCGGAATTACCTGGGCCACCTTTTCGGACCTAAACTCTCTCATTCGCCAGTTAGCAAAAAGGCACCAGTTGAACACATTCCTGCGCCAGGCAGGTCACGCGACAAGAAAGTTCAGTTGAAGACAAGTTCTAATCCCACGCACATTCCCTTGAAGTAAGCTTTCGTAACTTGTGAAACATTTTTATCCCTTCGCTCGAATTAATTTATATTCGCATTTCTCACTTTAAACTTCCAACGAACTCTCTCTCTCTACATTATTCATTTGTAATTAGATATTAAGTTGTGAAAAGTGAAACCAATAAAATTGAAGTCTGTGTCGTGAACAACAATAGAAAAAACTCAAGGAAGAACTGTTACATCATCAAGATAGAGTATCCACCTCAATCTAAAGATCAACAACTCAAAATTGTACACTTGTATGATATGTACTTCTGCTGACAATTCTCTACATGGTCCCTACGAGCTGGATTACATTCCACATCTGGTCACGAAACAACTCCCTCAATTTGGGTAAAATAATTCAACTTTCTGAACTTGTATTATATGTATTTTATGCTGTGAATAAAGCATTTAAGTCTAATATACATCCCTCTTTCACCCCCATTTGAAGTATGCTCAACCAAGAATTTGCATACTAATTGGTTAACGTTTAATCAATTCGAAGAATTCAAAAAGGTACCAGGCAATTCTTTACACTATGGTTTCTATAACTCCCAAAGAGCTTGTCGTAAAAGACGAATTCAATCTGCATCGTTTTCAGATCTTGATTTCTTCTCTTGAATTGGTAAGCCTGATCACAAAAAAGGAAACAATCCTGAAACCTCTTTTATATGAATTCTTATGAATATTTCTATATATTTAGTACTTTCTATAACCCTCAAAGAGTTGATTGTAAAAGGCGAATTTAGTCTGCATCTTTTTTATGTCTTAATTTCTTCTCTTGAATTGGTTAAACTGATCACAAAAAGGTAAAACAATCCTGAGACCTCTTTAATATGAATTCTTATGAATATTTCTATATATTTGGCAAAAAACGAAACGCCCCACGTTGGGCGCTCACATTTATGAAAGTATTGTGTTAGATATTATTACCGAGGATTTTAGCTATTTTGAAAATTTTACTCATATCAAAATTACGTATATTCTATCAATATTTCAATTTCAAATAAAATTATCATAGGAGAACCGTCAGTTGTAATATCGTACCATAACAGTTCCTCTTCGCGAACTGCCGTAGAGAAAAGATACGACCGACGGAAACAAACTAAGTTGTCAATTATGGCAGCAAATTAGTTCGTCGAATGAGAGAGCCTTTCAAGTTCAGAAACGGTTAATAACCGACCAGAATTCAATTAGGATGGGGGTTTCGGGTGTCTCGACTGATTTGATTGGTGGATAGCTTTTTCGGGAGTTATTTCCAGAACCAGGTGTCTGCTAATTATTGCGATACCGGAGAATATCGATTCCAGTTAAAGTTGAGCTTTTTGTTCGACTTGGATGGTGGAACCCTGGAGTTGGTTCGTTTTGAATGTAAACGAAAGTCGTAAGTGAAGTTTCATCGAAATTGAGTCAGTGGAGAAAGAAAATCACGAAATACCTTGCGCGAAAAGCTTCAGTGAATGAATCTCGGAATTTGTCGTATATAATACATAATTCGTTATATTCATTTCATATTTCTTCAAATTTAAAAACTTTTCACTTTATGTCAGTTGATTTCTTGGGGAAAATTCAGTTGAGAAAAGATCCTCTATGAAAATTGGTGGAGCTTCTAAATTGTTCCGAAAGTTTTTTAGTTGTTGATTTTCAACAGAAACTAAGGGGTAATTTCTTTTTCTATTTTCCCTCTAATTCTCCATTAGTTGAAGAAAAATAGTTTATTTTCAATAGCTGCACCTTAAAACCTTAAAGAGACGAAATTTGGCAGGTAACTGACATAAAGTAACACTTTCTATGGTTTCTTTAACCCTCAAATAGTTGACTGTAAAGGACGTATTCAATCTCCATCCTTTTCAAGTCTTGATTTGATCTCTTGAATTGGTTAGCCTGATCACAAAAAGGTAAAACAATACTGAGATCTCTTTCATATGAATTCTTATGAATATTTCTATATATTTGGCTTTACCTATAGTTTCTATAACCCTCAAAGAGTTAATTGTAAAAGACAAATTAAATCTGCGTCTTTTTTATGTCTTGATTTCTTCTCTTGAATTGGTTAGCCCGATCACAAAAAAAGGAAACAATCCTGAGACCCCTTTCATATGAATTCTTATGAATATTTCTATATATTTGGCACTTTCTATGGATTCTATAACCCTCAAAGAGATGATTTTAAAAGATGAATTCAATCTGCATCGTTTTTATGTCTTGATTTCTTCTCTTGAATTGGTTAGCCTAATCACAAATAGGTAAAACAATCTTGAGACTCTTTTCATATGAATTCTTAGAAATATTCCCATATATTTGTCACTTTCTATGGTTTCTATAATCCTCAAAGAGTTGATTGTAAAAAATGAATTCAATCTGCATCTTTTTTATGTCTTGATTTCCTCTCTTGAATTGGTTAGTCTGATCACAAAAAGGTAAAACAATCCTGACACCTCTTTCACATGAATTCTTATGAATATTTCTATATATTTGGCACTTCCTATAGTTTCTATAACCCTCAAAGAGTTGATTGTAAAAGACGAATTCAATCTGCATCTTTTTTAAGTCTTGATTTCCTCTCTTGAATTGGTTAGTCTAATCACAAAAAGGTAAAACAATCCTGAGACCTCTTTCACATGAATTCTTATGAATATTTCTATATATTTAGCACTTCCTATACTTTCTATAACCCTAAAAGAGTTGATTGTAAAAGACGAATTCAATCTGCATCTTTTTTAAGTCTTGATTTCTTTTCTTGAATTGGTTAGCCTGATCACGGAAACAATCCTGAGACCCCTTTCATATGAATTCTTATGAATATTTCTATATACTTGGCACTTCCTAGAGTTTCTATAACCCTCAAAGAGTTGATTGTAAAAGACAAATTCAATCTGCATCTTTTTATGTCTTGATTTCTTCTCTTGAATTCCTGATCACAAAAAGGTAAAACAATCCTGAGACCCCTTCATATGAATTCTTATGAATATTTCTATATATTTGGCATTTCCTATAGTTTCATGAACCCTCAAATAGTTGATTGTAAAGGACTTATTCAATCTGCATCTTTTTATGTCTTGATTTCTTCTCTTGAATTGGTCAGCCTGATCACGAAAAGGTAAAACAATCCTGAGACCCCTTTCATATGAATTATTATTAATATTTCTTTATTTTAGAGAAATTCAGAACAATAGAAATAATTTCCATGATGACATCATTTCATATCGGCCTACTTAAAATTTATTCAGAAATAACTCCTTCGATTTGTTAATCAAAAATTGAGAAAAATTTGAGTTATAATTACTACTAATTCCTTTATTCCATAGATTTCATTCATGTTTTTTGGGCATTTGTGCAGTTTTCAAGAATTCCATTGTCCATCAAAATAAAAACTCAGTTTTCTAGACATTTTGAATTTATTTTTTCAAAATGAAATATGAAGGTTAGAGAAATTTTTGTTTTTATATTCAAATAATAAAATATTATCAAATATAAAAACAATAAATTTACTTTATTTTTTTTATTTCGTCTTTTCTGGTTGTCAAAATTCCACAAATACTAAGGGGGTTGTCTTTATCACCCCCTTGTGTAATGTTTCAGAGTAACAAAAACTCTCACAAACTTGAGCTATCTGTCCAATTTCATTCTTCTTAATTATTCCACAGTGGAGCTTTTTTCCTAACTTAAAAAAGCTGTAACTTGGTATAAAAATAATTATATAGAAGACCCCTTGGCTTTTGTTAAATTTTCCCCTTAAATTTTTTTCGCATTAATTCAAAAAGCCCCGAAGAAAGGAATGATATTTTCGAACAATATTTTGGAATATGAGAACTTCGAAAAAAAAAATTGTTCCCACTTAAAAACAAAGATAAAATAAAAATGTTAGAATAGAATATTCAACTATAAAATGAACGATTTAAAATTTTTCCCAATTATTTATCGTGAAAAAAAAACTTATAACAGTAATGTTTCACTAATTCAGATCTAGCTGTATTTCCAACAGTTTCTGAATTTTTTATTATTATTATTATTATTATTATTATTATCCTGATACTCCTAGATCTTCTGTGAAGATCCCTCAGAAGCTTTTTCAGCTTGTACGAGTTAGGAGTTCAGTTGTGTTCTGTGTAGGCTTTGTTACTGCGATCTTGCGCCACTTTAGGTCACAGCACTGTTAATTTTTGACCCAACAGTGAAATGGTGGCAGATACCCGTCCAACTAGAAAATTTCTTTTCTACCTGAATAGGATTCGAACCCTGGACCTCCCGGTCACGAGTCCGATGCTCTCCCGCTGAGCTATCCACACTCATGTCACAACCTATCAAGCCCTACAGAATATTGGAAAAATTGCGATGAAAAATTGTACAGGAAATCTAATAAATAATTCACCTCAAAAGGATAAAACCCACTTACCCTTTCCTGTTCCACCAAATCAAGTTCCTCAGCCCTCTTAATAACGCCAATGATTGCTTCCTGTTCTTCTGGTAACAGAGATTGGTTTGAGCTAGAAGGGGTCTGATACCCTAGGGATCCTGTCTTAATACTCCATCCTGTTTTCAATCTAAAAGCCATAAGATGTTTTAACGCACGTGGACAGCCTTATCACAAATTTAGCACTCTTGAATTGAAAAGATCTCAGCTACCTAAAGTCTTATGAATTTTCAACAAATGCAAAATGTCCTATCCAGGAATCCTAGATATTATGGCTAGGATGTAGGCAATCATGAAACTGGTTAAAAATTGACAGTTCTATGTTTAAGGTGGCATAACAAAGCCTAACCAGAACACAACTAGAAAGTTCGGAAATGAACTTTCACCAGAAAGGATGAAAGGTGTTAGGCACATATAGTATGATCGGAAATTGGGTTTCCTACTTCCTTACACAATAGAAGACGATCTCTTGTAGATGATAATGATGATTGGTTTCCTTTCTTTTGCACGTTTGTATTAAATTTTACTGTCGTGATCTGTGATTATGTGTTTAGCTGTATAATTGTTAGGGTGATTAAGTATTTCAAAGATGTTGAAACCATTAATCAGATGAATAAATGAGAGAAGAACATAAAAGCTAGAGTAGAGGTTTTAACAATTATTATGATGTACTTAATTATTGAATTGAAAAATAAAAAGTTGTTTTTACTTGAAAGAAGGATCATTACATTATTTTAAATATAATACAGATTGAAAATTACCATGAAGAAGTATTTGCATATTACAGAATAATAGCTGGAATTAATTCTGCAGAACCTCTACAGATTTAAATGTAAATAAATCTTATGAAAACATTTAGAATTCAATTTCAAATAAAATGTCCTAGATACATTGTATAACTTTTTAGACATATACATTCTGTCAAGAAAGTACCGGGAATTATCGATTTAAATCTGGCGGGGCAATAAGGCAGGTAAAAATATTTTTCCTGGGTTGGTATCACTGTCCTTAGTTACTATGCCAAGCTTGAGCGGGATCTGTCAACTAGTGTGTTTGCAACAGCTGATTAAGTCAGTCGATGTCAGAGTGCGTGCCGATTTTTACTATGGGTGATTACGTTGAGCAAAAAATTTGTTTAAAGTTTTGTGTTGCAAATGAATTTTCGTGTGCCGATGCATTGAAAATGTTGCAAAAGGCCTTTGGTGATAATGCTCTAACGAAAACTCGTGCATATCAGTAGTACAGAGCCTTCAAGGACGGTCGTGAAGTGGTCGCCCATCGACGGCTTCGATCGAAGATAACGTCGATAAAATTAAGGAAAGGGTGCTGGAAAACCGTCGTACCAGTTTGAGAGAGATAGCACATGATCTTAAGATATCCCACGAGTCCGCACGTACGATTTTGATTGATATTTTGGGCATGAGAAAGGTGGCCGCACGACTCGTACCGAAAGACCTGAATTTTCTTCAAAAACGTCATCGCGAACAGGTTGCTTCAGACATGCTGGATCGCTGTAATTCCGATTCTACATTCATGGAACGCATTATAACTGGTGATGAGACCTGGGTCTACGAGTACGATATGCAAACAAGCCAGCAATCATCGGAATGGGTGGCAAAAAATGAGCCGAAACCGAAAAAACCACGCCAAAGTCGCTCGAAAATGAAGGTGATGCTCATTGTTTTCTTCGATATCCATGGCGTGGTGCACTACGAATTCGTTCCAGAGGGTCAGACGGTAAACAAGGAGTATTACCTAGGCGTTATGAAACGTTTGCGTGAGCGTATCCGTAAGAAGCGGCCAAATTTGTGGGCGAACTACTCATGGATTTTGCATGACGATAACGCGCCTTCTCACCGAGCTACGATTGTGACTGACTTTCTCGCCAAAAACTCAACAAACGTGCTTCAGCAACCACCGTATTCGCCGGATTTGGCTCCCTGCGACTTTTTCCTCTTCCCAAAACTAAAATTGCCCCTTCGTGGCACCCGTTTTGAGTCTATTGAAGCCATAAAACAAAATTCGGCGCGAGAGCTAAAGTCCATCCCGGAAAGCGCCTATAAAAAATGTTTCGATAATTGGAAGTGCCGTTGGCATAGATGTATTGGAGCAAATGGAGCCCATTTTGAAGGCTACCCAATGAATTTTGACGATTAAATCTAAAAATGTTGTTTTAATTGAAAATTCCCGGTACTTTCTTGACAGTATAGTATAGTATCATCTCATGTGGTGGAAATTAACTGATAAAAAATCAAATGAATATAAAATAATGACCACCTTATACATAATGGGTGTTTTTTTTTAGAGTGATAGAACTTTCGATACGGATAACTGTGATGTAAATCTTGCATCTAGAGAATTTATTCCAGCTATTATCTGTAATATTTCACAGATTTATTATGTTAACTTCTACAAATTTTAATTTAAAAAAATTTTTCATTCAAACACCTTTTAGAATTAATTTAAATAAATGTCTTAGAAAACACATTTTTAATTTAGTAGACATATAGAATCAACACTCATTACACAGTTCCAAATGGAAAAAAAAATTCCAAGAAATGTAAATTATTAATTGAAAATACTGAACAAACACTTGAAGGATACAAAATTTTGTTTCGTATCTTGCATTATGAAAACCAAATCCATTTCCAAAAATGCAAAACATAACCTCAAGAACATCTAAAAAAAAGAACTTGAAATATTGTAATAATTCTTCAAGTAAAAACCTCTTTTTTTATTTTATTGTATATATCATACTTATATTTTGGTTTATCACTCATACATATCTACATATCGGACGATTTTTTAGAGTGATAGAACTTTGAATTGAAATAAAACTCATTTAAATTAAGACTGAAGCCAAATTTTTTTTTATTTGAAAGAGGATTTTATGACATTTATGTTTTTAAATAATTTCTGTCATATGTCCATATGCTCTGAGGAACCTCATACGACCAGACCAATTTTGAACCACTGTTTCGAGTAATTCAGGCCTTATTTCATCAATAACACGAGTTATGTTGGCTTCCAAAGCGTCTATTGTTTCTGGTTTATCAGCATAAACCAATGACTTGACATAACCTCAAAAAAAATCATTCAGTTGAGTTGTGTCGCATGATCTTGGAGGCCAATTAATTGGACCATTTCTCGAAATATTGTCATCGCTAAATCTTTCTTTCAATAAATCAATTGTCACGGTAGCACCATCAGGTGTAGCACCATCTTGTTGAAACCAAAACACTTCTTGGTCGATACCATTCAAATTTTGAAACAAATAATCATTGATCATCGATCTATAACGAGCACCATTCACTGTAACATTAGCTCCAGTATTGTTTTTAAACAAATATGGACCGATGATGCCTCCAGAATGTAAAGCACACCATAAAGTGCATTTTTCAGGATGCAATGGAACCTGCAGAACTTCTTGAGGATTGTTTTCACTCCATATACGACAATTTTGCTTGTTTACATAGCCGTTCAACCAGAAATGAGCTTCATCACTAAACACAATTTTACGATGAAAAAGTGCATCAACTTCAAGCTGTTCTAGGGCCCAATCAGCAAACAAACGACGCTTATTATGGTCAAGTGGCTTTAATTCTTGAACCAGTTGGATCTTGTTTGGGTGTAGACCAAGATCTTTACGCAAAATTTTCCAACTTGTTGTGAACGTCGACAAATAGACAAATCTGGATCATCATTAACACTATGACTTACAGCAACGATATTTTCTTCTGTACGTACAGTTCTTTGTCTTTTTGTTGTTGCATCGACTATAGAAAATGTTGTCCGAAATCTATCGATAGTTCGACGAGTAAGCTACTCTGATGGACGATTATGTATACCATAAATTTCACGAAGTGCTCTATAAGTTTGGCGAATAGAACACTGATTTTGAAAATAAATTTCAACAATTTGTAAACGTTGTTTCGGCGTCTTTCCATGATAATTTGTCAATGCTTACTGAAAAAAAATGTCAAAACAACATGGCTTCTACCTTCTGTCAAATCACAGTTATCCCTATCGAAAGTTCTATAACTCTAAAAAAAACACCCGATATCATGATTTGGATTTAATTGAGTCCATGAAATACCTTGTCAACTTACATCCTAGCCTTTCATGAAACGTTTCGTTTAGAGTTCATTATTGATTGTATTCAAGGGATCTAACTTATATTGTTCTGGAAATGCCTTTATATTAGCCTAAAAAGGGACAAATGAAAACGAAAAAAAATCATTCAGTACTCACTTCGCTCGGAGAGCCAACTGTCTATCGTTGGGACAAACAAATCTACTCGAAGGACTTGGTGGTGTCCCAGAATCCATCAGTAATCCGAAATCTGCATTTCTTTCCTGGCTAAAAAATCTATAGACATTAAATCTGTTTCAACTGAATACAGTGACGGTTATTCGTTAAAATTCGAAAGGTCAAGGGCTTCTCCGCGCTTGTTCTTATCACTTACGTTACTTCAGAAATTTAGCATTAGCTTTCTTGTCATTATTTCACATCTAAAGGCTAACTTTAAACTCGATCAAAATTGCAATTTCGAAAATATTCTGGAAATTGAATTTCCAGTGAGAATTACTCGAGAACAATTTGACCGATTTCACCTGTTAACGAACAAGCATTTTGCCACCTACAGAAGGAGCAAAACCCATCCATATAATAAAATCCTCCAAGAATAAACTGAGCAAAAAATGGATGGTATACTCATAACTCTTATTAAATTTACAATTGAAAAGATAATAAGTCTTCTGATTTTTATTATAAACAACTCATCAAATCACCGAATTTAAAAACAGAAGTTGACCTGTTTTTTTTTAAACCTTGGAAAATTCTGAGTTCTGGAGGGGGTCAAATGTTTGTTGGGACACCCTGTATATATGTGATTCATTTAACTAAAGTGTACAATGAATTTCCAACAAGCAAAGACCAGCAGGATACGAAATAGATATCACGTTTTTTATCGATTGCAGAATTTAAATAATCAAATTCACAAGAACGCCTTTTTGTACCTTTATAATGAACGACAGGTAGGAATTAAAAGCAATTAGAAACTTAGAGCCTTTGGATAATTAATACAGATGCTCTTCATTTGCGTTGTCATGCTGACAACGTTTCAGAATTCTGCAAAAAAGGCTGAAGGAATACAGGATGCATTTTAGTTCATTAATTGTAATGATATATAATAGGAAACGGAGAACTCGAGGAGTATATCCTGTACCCCTTTGAATTATCCACACTTTGTATTTTATTTGCCAGCGGCTTCGTTCGTTCTCTCATCATCTTAATAGGCGTGTTTTCTTCTGTTTAAACAACTTAAACAATATATTAGTACAATTTTTATGTCGATGCAATCGAGGATATTCTTACAAATAGCAAATCAAACTTGTAAGAAATTAACTTGAAACACATTTAATCTTTGCCAAATGCTTGTCCCATCAGACTGATACAGATGAAATCTGGACTCATCCGTGAACAAGCAGGATCTCCACCTGAGTGCGTTCCAGTTCTCATGTTCAAGGGCCTAACGATATCTTAAAGCCCGGTGCTCCCTACTCAATTGCGGGTGCCTGGCGAATCTTCTTGCTCTCAAATTGAAACTGTGCAACCTATTCCGGATTGATTGACCAGAAACTATCCTACCGGTAGCTTGCCAGAATGAGCTATTAATTCGAGATGCTGTGAAGAAGGGATTTCATCATGCATTGGACCGTTTTGCCGATCTTCTGCGACGGTTGTAGCTCGTGCCGTCCCACCCCCATGAATATATTCCAATAATACGATAGCGATTCCACAATCTACTACACATTGCGAAACCCGGTGACGGTTAGCAACTTCTTGTTGAATTAAACCATGTGATTTTGGACTTTGATTTTACTTGGACTAACAAAAAAAAAATCCAAGTTCGTCATAAAGAGATCAAAACTATCAAGATCACAAGCAAACAAATTTAATAAACGAAGCCAAAAGTCGTAAGTACACAAATAACACGATCAAATACGGAAATATGCGCAGTAGACCAAGGGGCGTAGCGTACAGATATGTATTGCGTTTACGTGTGCCAATACCAAATAATGGCGTCTTTATCTGTCTGACTCACACTTTATGAAAGGACTCACCCCATCTCATTCAAACCAGACTCTAAAAGTATTGGATGCACTAGAATCATATTTAGAAAGTTCGAAGATATTGTTTGAAACTGTTTTTCTTTAAGAAAGACCGTTTTTCTACCGATCTAAGAAATAATGTAGCAAGTGTTATACCATTTTAGAATCCCTAATAAATGCGCTATATTTTGAAGTGCCAAACTGATGTAGTACAATTTTTTCCAGCACAGTCAATTGAAGTTGAGCGAAATTTTAATGTTGAATAGTTGGTTCAGCAAAAAAAGACATTATTTTCCAAGCAGGAGCAAGTGGCTTAAAATTAAAGATCACAGGTTACAGAAGTGCTATTCGGGATAACATAGGAAAATAAAATTTGTAAAAAGTAAAAAATTGTAGCAACAGGAGTTCAAAAATCATCACAGGGTGTGCATTTTATTGAATAAAAAAAAGTGCTATATAATTCGAAAAATGGTGGACTTGGATTTTCTCTTATATTTTTCTGATGACTATTGTGACTTAACCTGTTACCTGATTGCGGCTTGACGTCAACTTCTGGGACATCCTGTATTTTAAGAAACGCACTATTGAATTTAAAAGTTGACGTGTTTCAGTGTTTTTTATAATTCTCTGATATGAGAACACAAACAGTTTTATAATAACATAAATAGAGGTTAATTCTTGGATAGAAGGTATATAAAATTATTTAAATATTTTAATATTAGCCTTCTACATATTTAATTTCAAAAAATTATATTCAATAATTATAACTTCAAGAATTAAATTAAATTAAAATAATTTCATATAAGTACCACTTATATCAAACGACATATAAAATAAACATTCATTATAAGACATTCAAATGATATAACAAAATCCATTGATGTTATATTTTATTGAATATGAATTATTTGAAAACTGACGAAGCAAAGTCTCTCTTAAAACTTGTTTTTCAGTAATGTTTTTACATATCTTTAGATTTTATAGAAAATAACTTAGTTAGATATCCAATAATATTGAATATTCTAAGTAAGATAGTTTTATGATGAAATTCTTAAGATTATGTTAAATATTTTTGAAAGATATTTGTTTTCATAAGATTGATCAGCAGAAATAAAATTTTGTCTATTCAAAATATTTAATATATAGGATTTTGGTTAACAATTTTTATTTATTGGATTTTGTTATATCATTTTGATGTCTTATAATGAATGTTATTTTATATGTCGTTTGATATAAGTGGTACTTGACATTATTTTAATTGAATTTAATTCTTGAAGTTATTATTATTGAATATAATTTTTTGAAATTAAATATGTAGAAGGCTAATATTAAAATATTTAAATAACAAATAATTTTATTTTAAATGTGGTTTCCACACTGTATAAGTCTTTTCTTGCTGTTAGATATCCATCGTCAGATGTGAAACAACTCTCATCTATATTCAATACTTCCCTAAGCAGTAAATAAAGCATCCTTCATGAAATTGCTGTCCTTCGAAATAATGAATATTCCAAACTGATAGCTGACCTAGTTTTCCCTTGATAAAGATGTATAATGTTTGAAGAAAATGAGGTCAAAGCCGGCGCTTACAATTTGACCGACCAACCTGCATTTCTGACGGAGAACAATTCAAATTGATGAAGTTTTTATCATATAACATTTAAATTCCCACTTAGAATATACACTGCTCAAAAAGTGAAGTGAATAGTTTGCGTGCATATTATAATAAAGGGTCTTTCAATGGGAACGCCCAATTTTTAAATTGACATTACTCGCGCATGGCAGCCATTGTTTATTTGTGACATTGACAGTTGTATTTGTCCATGTCTACCATTTGATCATAGAAAGGTACACACTCCAATAACATTTACATATAATTCAAACTTATTATGAAAAATTTCGATCTGTTACTCTAACTTTACGTGCTTTAACTTTTTGGTCGTTATAATTATCCGGATAAAAGAACAGTTGAACGTTTAGTGAAGAAGTTTGATACAAATTTTACACTTCATGATGTTACAGTGCCAGTGAGACAAAGAAATGCAAGAAATGAAGAGAATATTGCTGCCGTACGTGAAAGTGTTCATGAAGACCAAAATTTATCGATTTCTTGACGTTCTCAAGAACTAGACGTCTTTGTGGCGTATTTCCAAAAGACCTTATATCCATACAAAATTGTTTTAACCAAGAACTCAAACCAACAGATCATTTAAAGCGTCGTGTATTTCGTAATTGGAGCTTAAAAAAATCGGAAATTATGCAAATTATCATAATCATAAATTATCATTATCAACAATAAGCCTCATTTCTGGTTAAACGGTTATGTTAACAATCAATTGCCGTATCTGGAGTGGTGATAAACCTGAAGAATATCAAGAATTGCCATTACATCCTGACAAAGTTACTGTTTGGTGCTGGTTTTATGTTGGAAGAGTTATTGGACCTTATTTTTTTCAAAGAAGCTCAAGAGGCGGTAACTGTCGATGGAAATCGTTGACTGATGTTTTTATGGTCTGAATTAGTTCGTCTTGATTTACAGAACATGTGGTTTCAACAGGACTGTGTCACTTGTCATACTGCCAATGACACAATGACTATTGAAAACAAAATTCGGTGATGGACTGATAAATTATCCGCCTCGTTTCAGCGATTTAACTTCTTTCTTTGGTGTTACATTAAGTCATTGGTTTACAGCAATCATCCGCAAATTAAGATGATTTATAGATCAATATTGAGTAATTGCTAACATACGACCTGATTTGTGTCAAGGAGTCTGGGAAAATTGGGTTCAGCGACTTCATTCCTGCCAGCGTGGTGGAAATTTAAATGATGTTTTGTTTCATGACTAATGGTATCATCCATTGTACTTTATAACGAAATAAAAATTTCAATAATTTTCAAATAAATAATGTGTTTTATTTACAAAACAAAATGAGGCGCTGTAATGAAAGACCCTTTGTCTGCGATGCTAGAGTAATTTTATTGGTTTCGAATTGCTCAAATCAAATTCATCTTTAATTTTTTTTATAACAGTGTTGCAGTAATTTGTGTCAACAGTTGCACTGGTTTTATCGCGTTTCTGATTTATAAATTGAAAATGAACTAATATGCCGCCCTGAATGTCTTCTGCCAAAAAAATTAATTTTTCTTCGAAACAAACCAATTCTTCTAACAAAACATAACATCTTTTTGGTGCATTTCGAGGACCCAGTCGGCGAAGATATGACGTTGCTGTTGATCGACCGGCTTGAGTTCTCGTGTTAACTGAACTTTAAAAACCTTAAGTATTTTTGCAAAATACGGTATAATGTCGTTTGTGGACTGCCTAATTAAAAGAACGACAAGGAATCGACAAATCTGGATTTTCGTCAACACTACACGCTACGGCAGCAATATTCTCAGTTGTTCTTGAGCGACTCACAGGTTTCGATTTTTCACATCACTAACTTATCCTGACAGCTCAAATTTTTTCACCAGTTTCACTTTTGCCGGCCGAGAAGGTGATTCAGGACGACCCAAAAGTGTTTTAGTTTTGCGAACTGTGACTGCGAAATTTTAACCATTTTTGTAGTGAATTTCAACAATTTCAATGCGTTTTTGAAGCGTGTATCGTTCCATTTTTTAGTAGTTTTTACTTGTCAAATGTCGAAAGATGATAGCTTCAAAGCGACAGCTGTCCAGATAGCGGGCTATTCAAAATAAAACTTCCTATTGGAAAACTATTTAGTAAAATGTAGATGCGTCAAAATATGATGCAAAATATTGTAGAGATTGTTTTTTTTTCACGACCATTTTGATTACATTTCAGAGTTGTGAAAACCGTATGCGTTTATTTTGTACCAAATTTCATAATATAAGTGGAGTATGCGGTTAGCTCTGGGTGAAAGATTATAACAATTTTATTTAAAATAATTCACACAGTTTTTATGTTTTAAAATTAATTCAGAATTCTGACACGTGTTTCGGTCTTTCGACCATCTTCCAAGGAGTACAAAAAGGAATTCAACTTGAAATAGAAAAAGGTTCTTTTATTACACTAAGGACCCCTAGTATTTTTATGGCGCATGGAAATAACAGCATCCAATATAGAGGTATTGCCGAATAGTATTTGGTAATTTGTTAAATTCTCCTTTTTACTCAATGACTCTTTTGATTTAAAAGAATCTCCAAATAGTCCATCAATTGTTCCTTTTTAACATTATGTAGTAAAGTGACATCTTCCCCATTAAATAAATGATTATATTCTATACAATGTTCTGCAAAGCCGCTTGATTTTTGGTTTTTCAAAAAAGACGGAAAAGTTGGGGTTCCTTTATTTATTGTTCACCAAAATCTTAGCTTAATTATTTCTATTTACCGCTAAAGAATTAATTCCCATTTTATGAACACCAATAGAGATCCTACTGCTGAAACCTTTTATAGAAAATTGGTTTTCAGTGGCTTTATCACTTTTTTCCCTAATTTTAAGAAGTTGTAACTTGCAGGAGAAATCATTTTGAACAAAAAACTTTATGTAGGACCTTATTTCATTTACTGTTTATATCTGACGTTCCACAATGAAAAAGTTCAGTGATGTCCTCATTGAAGCAGCTTCACATTTTATTTATGTTGAGAAAAACCCAAAAAAGAGAATTCTTGATGTGCTCCTGAATAAATACAGTAAATTGGAAAAATGTCCAATTAAATATCTGTTTATTCTGGAAGAGAAAAAGAAGCAAACTGATAAAGGAACAGCGTCTTCAAAGTTACCTCAGCTAGCATGCTTTCAGCGAAATCCTATCCAATTTTCTTTTAGCAGTGTCTTGATGTCTAATATTGAAAATGATGTACGTTGTTCCCCTGTTATATATATTTTGGAGTAATAGTATGATATGAATTCATTCAAATAGGTTCATTATAAATAATAAGCAATTTAGTTTCTATCATGATGATATATTAATGATTTGCTCAATTGTTATTTTCTAATTTTGAGCTTAAAATGTTCTCATATGACTAGTTAAATGAATGGAGTATGCAATTGGTTCTACATTATAATATTATAAGAATTTAATGTAAAAAATTCACATAGTTTTTATGTTTCACAGTTTATTCAGAATCCTGACGGTTTTTCGACCATCTCTAAAGGAGTACAAAAAGTAACTAAACTTAAAATTGAAAAGGTTCTTTTATTACACTTAAGACATCTGTGTATTTTTATGGCGCATAGAAATAAAAGAATCCAATATAGGGGTGTTGCCCTATATGAGTATTTGGGAATTTGTTAAATTCTCCTTTTTCTCAATGGCTTGTTTTATTGAAAGAATCTCCGAATAGTCCATCAGTTTACCCTTTTCAACATTATATAGTACAGTGACACCTTTCTAATTGAAAAAATTATTATTTTCTGTACAATGTTCTGCAAAACCGGTTGATTTCTGTTATTTCAAAATAGACGTCCTATGTTCTTTGATTCTATGTGATGAACATCGGCCTGTCTGTCCTATATATGTAGCATTACAATCATTACAATTAATTTGATAAATCTCCGATTCGGAAAATTTAGTGTTCCTTTCTTTGTTGTTTACCAACATCTTAGCTAAATTATTTCTATTTACTGTTAAAGAATTAATTCCCATTTCATGAAAACCATTAGAGATCCTACTGCTGAAACCTTTCATATAAGCCATTGAAAACCATATTTTCTTTTCTTCATAAGTATCATTTATATTGATATAAAATTTTTTTAAATATTGTGGTACGTTTTCTTTTTGAAGAAGTCAATATAATTGAAACTATAGCTTTGAACAACGGCTATAGAACTAAAATTATTGACAAAATAATTTTAAAAAAACTTACCACAATATTTCAAAAAAATATATATCAATATAAATTATCCTTAACAAATGGCTCTTTTGAAAAATCAGAAATCTAACGGTTTTGCAGAACATTGTATAGAAAATAATCAATTTTTTGATTAAATTGAAGTTAAATTCGAATTTTGTTTTGTTTTTTGCTAATAATTTCACTGTTTATTTCTCAATTGTTATCAAAATCGACACAGAGGCATTACTTTGGATGAGGAATATTATTTTATGTGTACCTTGGTTTTTTATTATATATATATATATGTTTTTTTTTAGAGTGATAGAACTTTCGATAGGGATAACTGTGATTTGACAGAAGGTAGAAGCCATGTTGTTTTGACATTTCTGTTCAGTAAGCATTGACAAATTATCATTGAAAGACTCACGCCGCAATAACGTTTACAAATTGTTGAATTTTATCTACGAAATCAGTGTTCTATTCGCCAAATTTATAGAGCACTTCGTGAAATTTATGGTTTACATAATCGTCCATCAGAGCAGCTTATTCGTCGAACTATCGATAGATTTCGGGCAACATTTTCTCTACTCGATGCAACAACAACAACAAGAACTGTACGTATAGAAGAAAATATCGCTGCTGTAAGTCATAGTGTTAATGATGATCCAGATTTGTGTATTCGCCGACGTTCACAACAAGTTGAACTCTGTGCATCCACCACATGGAGAATTTTGCGTAAAGATCTTGGTCTTCACCCATACAAGATCCAACTGGTTCAAGAACTAAAGCCACTTGACCAAAATAAGCGTCGTTTGTTTGATGATTGGGCCCTAGAGCAGCTTGAAGTTGATCCACTTTTTCATCTTAAAATTGTGTTTAGTGATGAAGCTCCTTTCTGGTTGAACAGCTATGTAAACAAGCAAGATTGCCGTATATGTAGGGAAATCTTCAAGAAGTTCTGCATGTTCCATTGCATCCTGAAAAATGCACTGTATGGTGTGCTTTATACGCTGGAGGCATCATCGGTCCATGTTTCTTTAAAAACGATGCTGGAGATAATGTTACAGTGAATGGTGCTCGTTACAGATCGATGATCAATGATTATTTGTTTCAAAATTTGAATGGTATCGACCCAGATGTGTTTTGGTTTCAACAAGATGGTGCTACACCTCATGCTGCTACCGTAACATTTGATTTATTGAAAGAAAAATTTGGCGATAACATTATTTCGAGAAATAGTCCAATTAATTGGCTTCCAAGATCATGCGACATAACTCCACTGGATTATTTTCGTTGGGGTTATGTAAAGTCATTGGTTTATGCTGATAAACCAGAAACAATAGACGCTTTGAATGCCAACATTACTCGTGTTATTGATGAAATAAGGCCTGAATTACTTGAAAAAGTAATTGATCTAGTCGAATGCAGTTCCATGATGGTAGTTATATGCCGGAAATTATTTTTAAAACCTAAAAGTTATAAAATTATCTTTCGAATAAAAACAAATTTGGCTTCAATCTTAATTTAAATGTGTTTTATTCCAGTTTAAAGTTCTATTACTCTAAAAAAAACACCTTGTATAAATAGTTATGATTCATCCTGTATAATGATACAGATCGACGGGAGAAAAATTGAATCTTTCAAACATATATTATTTATTTTCATTAGATTTTCGGTTTTTCCAAGAGAACATTTGTAACATTGCAAAAAATGAAGTTGATTCCTCTTTCTGATAACAGAGCAGTGAATTCTGTGTTTTTTCATCATATGTAGCTTTATTAAGAAGTAATTGCAATTTGGAGGGGGAAATCGACTGTTGAACAAGCTGAAAGTTCTAAAATTCCGGAAGATATATCAATAGAAAAATACAGTATACCTAAGAGATTTATTTCTTCTGCTTTTCGAGATGCTTTGGTCAAATTGTGTACATAGATTAATATAATTCGCTTCAAAAATATTTTTAGTGAACTGAGAGACGATCATTAGCGTCGTATACTTCAAGCTCTTACATTTTAGCTGAAATAACTTTCTATGTTGAAAATAAATTGAAAATTAAAAGTTAACTTTTGAAGTTACTACTCGTAATTGTGTGCGAAAAAAAAACAATCATTTTATTATCTGGAAATTTTTCAGAAGACAAAATTTGTTGTGATTCAGTCGAATAGCTCATGAAATAACAAAATTTAAAATATGAACCCCACTATAAGAATTACCGCGATTGTTGTTATATACTAAGTTATATCTGTTGAAAATTGTTAGTTTGTTAGCTTCAGGTGCTCAAATATATTGGAATAAATAGCAAAAAAATGTGGAAGTTTAATTTTTTGTCAATGATTTATGGCGCACTGTATCTTTTAATGCATACGTTAAAGGAACTTAGCAAGCAAAGTCGCGGGCAAAAGCAGGCCTTTAAAGAAATTATGTATCTTTCGATTTAATGTTAGGATTTATCATTCCAAATGGACCATCAAAGTATTTTGGAAAAAATACAAAAAATTAACATAACGAAATATTTCCATACACAACAAAATAATTTTAGGCAATCTCACTATTAGGAATAACATTTTAGGTTAACAATATTCCCATTGAAAAAAAATTGAAATCACTCACCATATGATCTCCTATCAACATATGTCAATGTAGTCCTTAAGGACTTCGTCATCACTACCATCAACTCGTCGAAACTAAAGAGACGCCACGCGTCGCCTGTTGATAGTTGACGCCTGTTGCTCCGACAAGAGCTGGGGGGGAGCTGGAAACCTCCATAGAATGATCGATAATTTCCCTTTGGTGGAAATCTAGTTGATATCGGGTCGTAAGTAGGATACATCCCGTTGTGACATGCATAGGAACAGCATGAGTTGAAAGGAGACATCGTTTCGTCGAAAAAGAAAAGAGAATTCAACGATTTATTACTGAAATTTTATTGAATCCTCAGGCTTTGATTGCTTCGGTTTTAACATGACGGAAATTCATATTAATGTCGATTGAAAATTCGTTTCTTGTTGGCCTTTACTTGTTAGAAAACCATTGTACACTTAAGCGAAATGAATCATATATATCGGGTGTTTTTTTGAATGATAGAACATAAAAACATAAATAATAAAACACATTTAAATTGAGATTGAAGCCATTTTTTTTATTTGGAAGATAATTTTATGACATCAAAAATAATTTCCAGCATATGTCCACCACGAATAGCTCTGAGGAACCGCATTCGACCTGACCAATTTTGGCCACTTTTTCGACTAATTCAGGCCTTATTTAATCAATAACACGAGTTATATTGGCTTCCAAAGCGTCTATTGTTTCAGGTTCATAAACATAAACCAATGACTTGACATATCCTCACAGAAAATAATCCAGTGGAGTTATGTCGCATGATCTTGGAGGCCAATTAATTGGTCCATTTCTCGAAAGAATGTTATCGCCAAATCTTTCTTTCAATAAATCAGTTGTTACTGTAAGCAGCATGAGGTGTAGCACCATCTTGTTGGAACCAAAACACTTCTGGGTCGATACCATTCAAATTTTGAAACAAATAATCATTGATCATCGATCTGTAACGGGTACCATTCACTGTTACATTAGCTCCAGCATCGTTTTTAAAGAAATATGAACCGATGATGTCTCCAGCGTGTAAAGCACACCATACAGTGCATTTTTCAGGATGCAATGGAACCTGCAGAACTTATTGAGGATTGTTGTCACTCCATATACGGCAATTTTGCTTGTTTACATAGCCGTTCAACCAGAAATGAGCTTCATCACTAAACACAATTTTACAATAAAAAAGTGGATCAACTTCAAGCTGTTCTAGGGCACAATCAGCAAACAAACGACGTTTATTATGGTCAAGTGGCTTTAGTTCTTGAACCAGTTGGATCTTGTATGGGTGTAGACCAAGATCTTTACGCAAAGTTTTCCATGTAGTGGCTGCACAGAGTCCAGCTTGTTGTGAACGTCGACGAATAGACAAATCTGGATCACTACTTACAGCAGCGATATTTTCTTCTGTACGTACAGTTCTTTGTCTTGTTGTTGTTGCATCGAGTAGAGAAAATGTTGTCCAAAATCTATCGATAGTTCGACGAATAAGCTATTCTGATGGGCGATTATGTAAACCTTAAATTTCAAGAAGTGCTCTATAAGTTTGGCGCATAGAACACTGATTTTGAAAATAAATTCCAACAATTTGTAAACGTTGTTGCGGCGTGAGTCTTTCCATAATAATTCGACAATGCTTACAGAACATAAATGTCAAAACAACATGACTTCTACCCTCTGTCAAATCACAATTATCTCTATCGAAGGTTCTATCACTCTAAAAAAGCACCCGATATATTTGTAAGCAGGAACCGTAAGATATTCAATATACTGACATATAGTTGGGCGTCCTTGATGTATTTTTCTGAAAATATTTATGGAATGGTAAAGCACGGAAGAAATTGATTGAAGAGTTGCATTTTCAATATCGCTAAGTGCATAATGTAAAATACTGCAAGGTCATTGAAAGATTCACTCAATTTTACACTGATTATCTACATACAAGAAATAAAATTTTCAAATATTTTCCCTTGTTTGAACTGAATAAATTTTACTGTTTCAAGAAAGTTATCATTTTAATGGTAGTTTAAGCAGAAAAGTTAGGAAACACTGATAAAACATTTATATAAATATCAATTTTCGATGTACTCATTTTTCAAACAGATTAAAAATATAAAATAATTTCTCTTCACCTTTTCAGATTTGTGTTTGTAAATTTTCAATTTCTAATAATTATAATATTAGGAGTACAAATAAGTTTCCGCCGTTTTATTGTAGATGGCGCGGCACGGAGTTTCGGTTAGCTTTCGCAGATGATAACCGGCTTAAAAAATAGTTTGGACATTCAAGAACAACATAACCTATTGATATCATTGATTTTATATTGGTAAAATAGAATTTTTATAAGTTGAAAATGTCAAAATTTGAGCCAAGTAAGCGTCATTTGCGGGAAATATTAGTTTACTTCTTTAATTTAAAGAAATCTGCTGCTGCGGCGCATCAGTTGCTCGTAAGAAGCATATGGTGAGGGTGCTTTGAGTGAGAGAACGTGTCGAGAGTGGTTTCAAAAAAAAACGGTGATTTCGACGTAGAAGGCAAAGATCGCAGTGGAAGGCCAAAAATTCACGAGGATGCAGAATTGGAGGAAGATTCATCTCAAACACAGAAAGAACTTGCTCTAACATTAGAAGTCACTCAGCAAGCAGTCTCACATCGTTTAAAATCATTAGGAATGATTCATATTTAATTTTGTGTTAAAAAACGGCGGAAACTTATTTGTACTCCTAATATTTAAAACGAAAAATGCATGAAGAATTGAACTTACAACTTGAGAGAGCTGTTCGTTTGGTTTCAGTATTTTTATTTATCGAATTCTCAATTATTTTTGAATATATATAGTAAAACTTTTTCAGACTGCTAATATTAATTCTTGATTCTAAAGTTTTTCTTACTGTTGGAAAAACCACCGGGTTCCTACGAGAATAGACGTAATACAGGTGAATCAGATAAATCGATCTGATCATACAATAAATTCCTAGAATTTCTTTGACGTTTTTTCCTAAACTGTCTAAGAAATTCCGCTTCATCTTTCGATTCTCTTCATACAAAATGTTCAAATGTATTTTTAGTTCAAAATGTAAACTTAACGTCAAATTTACATTGAATCACAGTGTTGTCGAACAATTGTCGTCAACTTAATAAATTGTGGAAATAATCTATATTATTTTATTAAATTTTTACATAGCTGTTCTTCGGAACAAGCCATCAAAATACTAAGCTGAGATAATTGGCGGTACTTTCATGAGATGACTTTTATTTGCTGGTGATATTGAATTTTTTATGAAGTAGTAAGATTAGCCAAACATTTACAAAAAAGGTACTCTCCGTTGAAAGCCTTACGAAGCACCATTCTTGAGGAAAAATATACAGATCCTGCAATAGTGTGTTCTTCTTTCATAGCTGCCGAACCAGACATCTTAGAAATTTTGTTCGAAAACAGGTTTCTTGTATTTATATTTCTGCATTTCGAGAAATTATTTTCCAATATACAGGATGTTCCCAAAAAAAGATATTCAACAAACGGGTGATTTTTTAAATCGATTGTCTTGTATATTTTCATGTATTCTCAATGACCTTGAAATCCTAGAAATATTTTTCTAACGGTACAGATCTTATTCAGAGCAAACTGGAAAAAGTTTAACGCACCGCACTCCTCTAAAAAACCCAACATGGTTGCAAAATCAAGACGTAACAGGAATGTGATAAGAATTCTTGGTTACTGAAAGATTCGTAGAGTCATCATAACAAAAAGATTAATCTGCCATACACAGAATGTCGGTTATTGATTGCCAAATATGATGAACTTGAAATTAACATTTCTAGATTTTTTCAAATGTAACGCTCTATTTATTTTTTACTATAATACGGAGAATTAAATGGTTCACATTTTTTTGGAAGCAACCTGTACCGATAGAAAAATATTTGTAAGATTTTGCGTTTTAATAGAGATGATGAAGGTCATTGAAAATACATGAAAATAGGCAGGCAATCCATTTAAAAAATCATCCGTTTGTTTAATATCTTATTTTGGGATCCACCTGTATATTGGAAAATAATTTCTTGAGATGCAGAAATAGAAATACAAGAAACCTATTCTCAAACGAAATTTCTAAGATGTCTGGTTCGGCAGCAACGGAAGGATAACGCACTGTTGCAGGACCCTGTAGTAGAATAGATAGGAGTCCTACATTATCTTGTATCCTATTTGTCTGACATCTAACAACACTAAGCTCTACTTTCTTAGGATTGTGAAATCTGCGCAAAGAATTCTACTGATAAAAAGTTATATTCCGCTAAATAGTCGACAGAGGTCGCCACTTTAGAGCATGTTTCTGTATAGAAAAGCGTATTTCTATAATACCATCTATCTATGAAAGTTGTATGTTGTGTTGAAGTTTTCTTTGTACTGATTTTGAAATTCTAAAGTAGTACAGCTAGATGGGTGTAGATGGCACGAAACAGTCAGTAAGGTAATTTAGGAATTTTCTGATTCAAGTATTAAGTTTATGACATTTCAAATGCATTTTTCACAGATTACCATAGATCAACAAGGCTATACTATTTGATAATCTGTCAAGTTTACATATCCGTGATCTGTGGTATTGTTAATTTAATGGAGACCTCAGAGCAATAAATTTAGATGACAGATAAACAATGATTACTTCTATCTGTAATCTGTGACAGATATATGCATAGATCCTCGAGAATATTCAGTAATCTTACTGAGAGAGGTTAATTTATGTTATAAATAAAAACATTTCATTTCAAAGATGATTTTACCTTCAAATTCTTCTTTATTCAAGAGATGCATAAAGTTCCTTATAAAATATCTTTATTGGTTAAAATTGAGAATAATGTCATTAGTTTTTAATTGGAATGAAATAAGAAATTACTTTGTTTTTTATCACTTTTCATTTACTGAATATGAGTTTAGTAGTAGTAGTTTACTGCATTTTAAAACTGAATAAAACAAATTATATCTCAACTATTATATATATATATATTTGAAGACTTGGGCAGAAGTTCGAAGAAAAGTGGGATGTGCCATAGGTACGTGCTTTTTGTGTTGAAATATTCGGATGAATTCCAGGATGTCTGTTTTTTTTCGCTTCCAGGTGCAATATTTCAATATTGTCTTATTTTGGGAGGATATGATTGGTTTCGAGAAAATGTTTCGGAAATTAGTTATCTTTCCGGTTCCTAAATGAAATTTGATGTTCTTTGTAGCTTTTGTGTAAAGATCTCCCGGTTTGTCCTATATATACGCTACTGCACTGTTGACAACTTAATTTATAAAGTCCAGAATTACTCAGCTGATTGCTTTTTGTCTTTTGCATTGAAAAAGAGGTTGTAAATTTTATTTGGGGGTGTGAAACTGTTATGTTAGATTTTGAAAATATTTGAGCTATTTTTTGCGAGATTGGTCCAAAATATGTTACTTTTATACATTTTTCGATATTATTATCTGTTTTAGAAATGGGGTATATCAATAAATTCCATCTCAATAGCAATTTTAGTTACTTTGAGTCATCGTCTTTACTCCTGCATTTCAACTAGATTTGTTTGGCTAAAATTACTAAAGCTTCAAATTCGGTACACTTTTCGAAAATTTCTTGTGGATTATTATTTTAAACTTCACATTTTTCTTGATAATATAATTAATTATAAAACTTTACTCTAATTTTGACAGAAATTTGTTGGATGGGCTTAGAATTTGTGACTGTAAAAATTGATTACTGCTTTCATTTTCTCAATTAATATAGGATGTTTTCAGCACTTTGAAATGAAGAATATGGAAAAAACTCACTATATTTGTAAGCAGTAATCGGAAAATATTCAATATGCTGACAGTTAATGGGGCGTCCTTGATGTATTTTTCTGGAAAGGTTTATGAAATGGTGAATCATGTAAGAAATTGATTGAAATATTGCATATTGAATAATGGTAAGTGGATAATGTTAAAAACTGAAAGGTCATTAGAAGATTTACGTAATTTCTTACTTACTGATTATTTATATAGAAGAAATAAAATTTTCAATTATTTGCTCTTGGTTCATCTCAATAAATTTAAATCATTTCAAAATAATTATGATTTTAATGGTAGTTTAAGCAGAAAAGTAAGGAAACAGTTCCTGATAAATTCGTTCATACAAATACAGTGTGGACCACTTATGGAATAAAATTATTTGTTTCCTTATGTTATAGACAATTATAAAGAACGCTGGGACCCGTCAACTTGTAAATTCAATAGTGTGCATTTTAATACATTAAAAATAAATGATAAAATGCTCAAAATGTTCACCACCTTATTCTTGGCAATAACACAGTCTCCATTAAAAATTTTTAAATTATTCAAATCTGGAGGGTTACTTCAGAATGTACATTTGGTTTTAGTTTTCTCACTGTCTTTACTCCTGCATTTCAACTAGATTTGTGACTGTAAAAATTATTTACTCAGTTAACTTATGTTTTCAGTATTTTGAAATTAAGAATAAGTAAAGAACTTACTATATTTGTAAGGGGGAACTGGAAAATATTCAATATACTGATGGATAATTGAGTGTCCTGATATATTTTTCTGGAAATGTTTATGGGATGGTCAATCATGGAAGAAATTAATTGAAGAGATGCATTTTGAATATCATTAAGTTGATAATGTTAAAAACTAAAATGTCATAAAAAGATTTACTAGATTTCACACTAATTTACTTCAGATTATTCTTGATGACAATTAATTATAAAACTTCATTCAAATTTTTATGGAAATTTGTTGGATGGGCCTAGAATTTGTGACTGTAAAAATTGATTAATTTTTTCAAGCTCTCAATTAATATATTATTTCAGTATTCTGAAATGAAGAATAAGGAACGAATGGCTATATTTGTAAGGGGGAACCGGAAAATATTTAATATACTGATGGATAATTGGGTGTCTTGATGTATTTTTCTGGAAATGTTTATGGAATGATCAATCATGGAAGAAATTAATTGAAGAGTTGCATTTTGAATATTGGTAAGTTGATAAGGTTAAAAACTGAAAGGTCATAAAAAGTCTTGCTAGATTTTACACTGATTTACTTCGAATTATTCTTGATAAAAATTAATTATAAAACTTTATTCAAATTTTGATTGAAATGTGTTGGGTGGGCTTAGAATTTGTGACTGTAAAAATTGATTACATTTATCAATCTCTCAATTAATATATTATGTTTTCAGTATTTTGAAATGAATAACAAAAAAAGAACTTACTATATTTGTAAGGGGGAACTGGAAAATATTCAATATACTGATGGATAATTGAGTGTCTTGATGTATTTTTCTAGAAATGTTTATGGAATGATCAATCATGAAAGAAATTAATTGAAGAGTTGCATTTTGAATATTGGTAAGTTGATAATGTTAAAAACTGAAAGGTCATAAAAAGTCTTACTAGATTTTACACTGATTTACTTCGAATTATTCTTGATGAAAATTAATTATAAAACTTTATTCAAATTTTGATTGAAATGTGTTGGATGGGCTTAAAATTTGTGACTGTAAAAATTGATTACATTTTTCAGTCTCCCAATTAATATATTATGTTTTCAGTATTTTGAAATGAAGAACAAAAAAAGAACTTACTATGTTTGTAAGGGGGAACTGGAAAATATTCAATATACTGATGGATAATTGAGTGTCTTGATGTATTTTTCTGGAAATGTTTATGGAATGATCAATCATGAAAGAAATTAATTGAAGAGTTGCATTTTGAATATTGGTAAGTTGATAATGTTAAAAACTGAAAGGTCATAAAAAGTCTTACTAGATTTTACACTGATTTACTTCGAATTATTCTTGATGACAATTAATTATAAAACTTCATTCAAATTTTTATGAAAATTTGTTGGATGGGCCTAGAATTTGTGACTGTAAAAATTGATTAATTTTTTCAAGCTCTTAATTAATATATTATGTTTTCAGTATTTTAAAATGAAGAATAAGGAAAGAACTTACCATATTTATAAGGGGGAACCGGCAAATATTCAATATACTGATAGATAATTGAGTGTACTGATGTATTTTTCTGCAAATGTTTATGAAATGACCAATCATGGAAGAAATTAATTGAAGAGTTGCATTTTGAATATTGGTAAGTTGATAATGTTGAAAACTGAAAGGTCATAAAAAGTCTTACTAGATTTTACACTGATTTACTTCGAATTATTCTTGATGAATATTAATTATAAAACTTTATTCAAATTTTGATTGAAATGTGTTGGATGGGCTTAAAATTTGTGACTGTAAAAATTGATTACATTTATCAATCTCTCAATTAATATATTATGTTTTCAGTATTTTGCAATGAAGAACAAAAAAGAACTTACTATGTTTGTAAGGGGGAACTGGAAAATATTCAATATACTGATGGATAATTGAGTGTCTTGATGTATTTTTCTGGAAATGTTTATGGAATGATTAATCGTGGAAGAAATTAATTGAAGAGTTGCATTTTGAATATTGGTAAGTTGATAATGTTAAAAACTGAAAGGTCATAAAAAGTCTTACTAGATTTTACACTGATTTACTTCGAATTATTCGTGATGAAAATTAATTATAAAACTTTATTCAAATTTTGATTGAAATGTGTTGGATGGGCTTAGAATTTGTGACTGTAAAAATTGATTACATTTATCAATCTCTCAATTAATATATTATGTTTTCAGTATTTTGCAATGAAGAACAAAAAAGAACTTACTATGTTTGTAAGGGGGAACTGGAAAATATTCAATATACTGATGGATAATTGAGTGTCCTGAAATATTTTTCTGGAAATGTTTATGAAATGACCAATCATGGAAGAAATTAATTGAAAAGTTGCATTTTGAATATTGGTAAGTTGATAAGGTTAAAAACTGAAAGGTCATAAAAAGTCTTGCTAGATTTTACACTGATTTACTTCGAATTATTCTTGATGAAAATTAATTATAAAACTTTATTCAAATTTTGATTGAAATGTGTTGGATGGGCTTAAAATTTGTGACTGTAAAAATTGATTACATTTTTCAATCTCCCAATTAATATATTATGTTTTCAGTATTTTGAAATGAAGAACAAAAAAAGAACTTACTATGTTTGTAAGGGGGAACTGGAAAATATTCAATATACTGATGGATAATTGAGTGTCCTGAAATATTTTTCTGGAAATGTTTATGGAATGATCAATCATGGAAGAAATTAATTGAAGAGTTGCATTTTGAATATTGGTAAGTTGATAAGGTTAAAAACTGAAAGGTCATAAAAAGTCTTACTAGATTTTATACTGATTTACTTCGAATTATTCTTGATGAAAATTAATTATAAAACTTTATTCAAATTTTGATTGAAATGTGTTGGATGGGCTTAAAATTTGTGACTGTAAAAATTGATTACATTTTTCAATCTCCCAATTAATATATTATGTTTTCAGCATTTTAAAATGAAGAATACGGAAAGAACTTAGCTTATTTGTAAGGGGGAACTGGCAAATATTCAATATACTGATAGATAATTGAGTGTACTGATGTATTTTTCTGCAAATGTTTATGGAATGATCAATCATAGAAGAAATTAATTGAAAAGTTACATTTTAAATATTGGTAAGTTGATAAGGTTAAAAACTGAAAGGTTATAAAAAGTCTTACTAGATTTTACACTGATTTACTTCGAATTATTCTTGATGCAAATTAATTATAAAACTTTATTCCAATTTTGATTGAAATGTGTTGGATGGGCTTAAAATTTGTGACTGTAAAAATTGATTACGTTTTTCAATCTCTCAATTAATATATTATTTCAGTATTCTGAAATGAAGAATAAGGCACGAATGGCTATATTTGTAAGGGGGAACCGGAAAATATTTAATATACTGATGGATAATTGAGTGTCTTGATGTATTTTTCTGAAAATGATTATGGAATGATCAATCATGGATGAATTGAAGAGTAAGTTGGTAAGTTGATAATGTTAAAAACTGAAAGGAGATAAAAAGATTCACTAGCTTTCACACTGATTTACTTCACATTATTCTTGATGACAATTAATTATAATGCTTTATTAAAATTTTGATTGAAATTTGTTGGATGGGCTTAGAATTTGTGTCCGTAAAAATGGATTAAATTTTTCAATCTCTCAATTAATATATTATGTTTTCAGTATATTTGTAAGCGCAAACCAGAAAATATTCTATACACTGACAGATAATTGGTTGTCCTTGATGTTTTTTTCTGGAAATGTTTAGTTACTAGTAAAACATGGAAGAAATTAATTGATGAGTTACACTTTGAATATTGGTAAGTTCATAATATTAAAAACTGAAAGGTCATAAAAAGATATATATATTTCAAACTGATTATCTGCAGATACTGAATTGTTTCAGCCGTTACTATTTGGTAGTTGTTGATCATAATTAAAACAAATTGTAGAAATTACTATGTCTTACTACCAAAAAAATATATATCACACATTTTCTTGAATCTTAAAACTTTAAAATATATATATATTTCTGCTTCAACTGATAATAGAGTAACTTTAAAGAAGCAGATGATATTTGAAAATTATGTCTAAAAATAATTTTTTCGGATATCAAAATTCAAATAGTTAATTTTAGGTGGCAACAAAGTATTTGTGCATTTTGAATGTAGTTATTTAATTTAATTGGGAATATACTTAAATTTGTCTTTTACATTGTGGTATATAATATTTGATATTATTGATATTGGATTGTAGTCATCATTAGTAACTTTTTGATTCAGCGGATTCATTGTAATGAATCAAGAAAATTACATTTTTGAACTGAATATTATTGAAAAATAGCCATAAATAATGACTGCAAACCAATATCGATAGATAAGTTGTTGATTAATAAAAAACGTAGAATACCAATAAATATCTTATACCACAACATAAAAAAAAATTTGAGTATGAAAAGGATATGAAGTTTTTTTCAATAAATTCTTTCTCCACTCTTTATTGTCACCGTGTAACGATGCAGATCGAAGGGAGAATGAACAACCGTGCTGAATTTTCTGAATTCTCGTCAGTGTTTTTCACCATCTTATTTGTTTAAAATTTCAGCAGTTAGTTTTATGATCTTTTATTTCAAACAGGATCTGAAAAGAGGTCTCTTGATTTTTTTCAATGTAAATGTTAAGAATGGATGATTCCAGATTATTGATATTATCAAATTTCATTCGATTAGCCTCTATTTGAGTTAATATAGATTAATAAAATTTCTGCTTTTTTTTGCATTATAATTACGAAATTTGCCCTGAAGTTTAGCACAACTGATGAAAAGTACAAACAGGTTAATTTTCCCAATTTCATAGCAATTGGAATTTCATTAAATTGCCTGATTTAAGAATTTTCCCTACATTTTTAAATGTCTAATAACTCTGATGCAAATAAAATTGATTATATTCATTATTATTATATGTATAGCAGTGTGTGACTCTTTTGTTTTCAAAAATTCCCATAAACCATAATTGTTTTCTTCATTTGGCAGTTTATGAAACAATTGGGATCAATTAGCAACAAAATCGACAGAAGTAATAAAAAATCCAACCTATGGAAAACTGGGGGTTATATGAATATTTTCAGGATTAAACACCTGGAAGGTATAAAATAATGGATTATTAAATGACACTAAAAGAGGTTAGATACAGTTGTTATTTATCAATAATGAATAATAATCTCTTCATATATATTATATTTAAGCTAAGCACATTGAATACAGGATTGTAGCGCTTTATGGAGGAAATTGAGATAAATCATATGTGCAAATGATTTTTCAGATCGTTTTTTACTGCTTTTCTTCGAATGAAGATGTGTTTTGTATTGACATAGTGTAATTGATAACTAACAATATGAAAGTTATATAAAGTTCATCCACCATTATGGGTGTTGGCTGGAACAAGAATATTCGGATTTTTATTCGGAATGAACTCCAGAAATATTCGATAATATTTCTGGGAGGTCAAATATATTCTTTTCAATTTCAGCCAACATTTGTAATCTCTAAGATTTTACAATTGTCTTTTTAAATAGCATTGGCGCATCGTCATTATACCGTGAAAATATTTTAAACTTAGAATTGTGTTGGCATTTCCTTGATTGAAATCCATTGTACACTTAATTAGATAATACACGTGTGTTGATTTCTATTCATTTTTAAGTGTTGAACACATTAGACGATTGTTACGTTGTAATTCTCCAAATGCCTTTTAAACAAGTATTGAAAAATTTGGTAACGTATCGTATTTAAATGGGTACAATAAACATTTGGTTACTTTTGGAAAAGCCAGCGGGTCCTTACAAGAATAAATCCAATAAGAGTGAACTAGACAACATGGTATGGTCATTCAATAAATTCGCGGAATTTCTCAATGGGTTCAGCTTCAATCCTTTATTCTGCTTATGTAAAATCTCAAAATGCTCATCATAATCTAGGGGGAGAGAGAGATTATTGCTATAACAAATGGCTAAAGACTTGCATCTTTCTGCCAGTATAAAATACATTCTTTTTTCTTTTGTCCAATATAAGTTTCTTTTTGTCAGATACCATCCAATAACTTTGATTTATTTATATATTTACTAATGTTGTTGCCATATCTTTCAGGTTTTAATCTATTTTCCAAACTCATTTTTAGTTTTGAAAACTAATTAAAACATGTCGAAACATGAATAAATAGTGAAACTTAACCCATGTGTAAAATTTAAACATCTTATTGGAAGACCTTTAGTAGTGCTTTAAGAAGGAAATTAAGATAAATCATATGTGCAAATGATTGATTCAGATCGTTTTTCATTGTTTTTCTTTGAATGAAGGTGTGTTGTTTTTTATTGACATAGTATTATTGATAAATGATAATATAAAAAATATATAAAGCCATTGTGGGTGTTCGCTGAAAAAGAAAATTCGAATTTTTATTGGAATGTACTCCTAAAATATTCGACAATACTTCAGCAAGGTCAAAAATATTTATTTAAATTTCAGCCAACGGTTGTAATTTCTAAGATTTTACAATTGTATTGTGAAAAAGCATTGGTGACCCGTTATTATATCATATAAATATCTTAAATTTAGAATTGTGTTGACCTTGCTTTGATAGAAATCCATTGTGAACTTAATTAAATAGCACACATATGTTGATTTCTATTTATTTTTTGAGTATTGAACATATGATGCATTGTAACTTCTTCAAATACTTTAAACAAGTGGTCAAAAATTTCGTAACATACAATATAAAGGGTGATTCATTTAGAGGTACTTTTTGTGGTGAGGATTTAATTGCAGATTGCGCATGACTCATGTTAACTGAAGTGCCATTTCTGTTCAGTTCTGTTCAATTTCACTCTTAAAATTGCATTTCTGTTTTTTAAAAGCATTGAAGTTGAAGAATCTTGAGAATTTAACAGAATTCCATCAAAGACGTTTTGGCAACATTTGATCGAAAATCAGGAGCAATAATAAATAGTTAACGAGGAGTTCTTTGCATTTGTTTAAAATTTTTCTGCCTGAATATTCTGAGATTAAGTTTTTTCAGGCGTTGAAAAATATATCAAATTCCTTTGTTGAAAAATATAGTTGAATAATTTTCATACAAAAACGATTCATACAAAATTTGAACTATCTTGCTTTCACTTTGAATTTAAGAGGCCTTTTTGTTGTACGTTCAAAGTAAAATAAATATCTACAACCAACATTTTTTTACATTCATAATGGAGTTGTCACTGATACGATCAGTAATTTCAAGGAATTTTGGAATTATACTGGTAACAACTTATACTACTGATTAATCCATCAAGACAGATTTCAAAACTTGCATTGGAGTCGAAGATCTTCACGCCAACTCGTTCCTACCAAAGTGCGAACTTCGTCATAATAATCTCATTTTTGCGAGCGAAAACGCTACTGAAAATGGAAATTTGCCCATATATGGTCATTTTGAGATAATCCGAAAATGTCCATCAAATATTGGCATTTCAGGGTAGTGTTCAACAATTTGGCCGAGTATCAGGAGAATATAAAGTCGAGGAGGTATACGGAATTCACCAGGAGCAGCCGGATTTTCGCGCCATTTTTCTAAGCCACGCCCACTTTTTAATGGCTCCTGATACTTGGAACAGAGCCGTAATTAGCCCCTTTGTTAACACACTGAGGAGGTATTTGTATCCAGAGCAGTCGGGTATCAGGAGAACAGAAGGCGAGGAGGTATGTGGAATTTATCTTGTATGCTCCTGATATTTAGAACAGAGCCGTATTTAGTCCCTATGTTAACTCGCTGAGGAGGTATTTAGATCTATCAGGAGCAGTCGAATAATCAACAGAGCCGTATTTAGCCCATATGTCAACTCATTGAGATGTATCAGGAGCAATCGAATATTAACAGAACCGTATTTAGCCCTTTATGTTGGCACTTTAGGAGGTATGTGGATTTTATCAGGAGTAGCGATATATTTCCGGCCAATTTCGTTAGCCATGCTCATTTAACGACTGATTCACAAGTTACTACAGGACCATATAAAACATTGAAATTTTTCACTATTGGCACTGAATGAATAAAAAAGAAACCAATAAAATTTGAATGAGATATTAAAATTTAATTACAGTGTTTTTATATTTCACTGAATATGTTTGAATTGTGAAAGTAAAGGTTAAATAAGACCATTTTGTTTACTCATTATTTTATTAAATCTGTAAACATGACATCAGATGAATATTAACATTTTTGACAATGATATTATCAGAGCGATTTTTGAATATTATACAATAAATCCAAATACTATATTTTCAAATCTTCCATTTCTCTGGAATTACGTTCCTGTATTTCCACAGAAGTGACTACTGGTTTCCACGAAATTTCTGTAAGCAATAAATAAAAACATTAGATGTGCGAATCTCCAATTAATAGTAATAATAAAATTCATAGGATTTTCATTATGATTCTCCTGTTTGAATATCTTATATTTGTGGGAATAATTGAATAAAGAAAATATTAATTTGTATAAACTACTTTTTGTATAAACACAGTCATTCAGACCACACATTTCGAATTGAGGGAACAAACTTTTTGGCGAAGAAACAGACTGCTTGCAAAAACATTTGTTTATCACCATGATGTTAAAAACATTACCTTTGAACAACTATCTAACTAAAATATCATTTTTGCAGAAAACTTCTTTTGAGTCAACGTATAATTTGCGAAAATACAGGAAAATCTTTGTCAACATTTCTGTATTTTTTTAAGATTCTGAAAAAATTGAACTTCAAGTGGCCATGAACGGATTTTGTTCTTTCGCAAGCTTGATCTTTGCATCTTGGCTTAAAAACTGCCCTAAAAATTTCGAATCCCTCAATTGTTTGGTTTAGAATGATCGTTTTACTGACGGATTGTCATGTTCAAAGTAACCATAAATGACTATTTCTGCCTGAAAATTTGACAAATACAATGGAATGACAAGCTTTCTAGAATGAACAGGCAAAAATAAAATACTTTTTGAGCTCTTCAGAGTAAAGTTGTAAGTTTCAAGTTTTCATGCACTTTTTATTTTATATCTTACTGATACATTTATAGAAATTTACAATTTGTAATCACAAATCTGGATTGGCAAATGCAAATTATTTTATACTTCTTAATCTACTTTAAAAATGTACATTAAAAACAAATATTTATATGGATTTTTTTTATTAGAAATGATTACCGCAATTTTCAGCATGAGTTATCATTGCAATTGAATTACTTATTATTTTGAAACGGTTGAAATTCACTCATATTAACCACGAAAAATTATTTGAAAATGATATTTTTTTAAAAAGGGTTATTCACATATTTTTTATAAATATAACAATTGCTTTGTTGTCACAGTAGCATTATCAAATTTTTTCTATTTTAAATAATTAAACTTATCTAATTGAAAAGTAGGAGTACAGACAATGTGAAATCTAAAACAAAATGTATATTTACAAGTTCACTTTCAGGAAGTGTACATTCGATAAATGAAATTTGAGTGGATAATGATGACACACAGTAACTAAAATTTCTATCTAGATGTAATTTGATTCTAAAAATATTATATTCAAATTACATTGAAAACCAATGACATTATTTTCAATCCCTTAAGGATATTTTATAACTAACTTTTTGCATACCTTATATAAAGATGAATGTGGAATCATATTTGTTTTTATTTAAAAATTAACCTCTCTCAATTTTTTCATTTTCATAACAATACCACAGATTATGGATATGGAATCTGTGAAAATACCATAGACGGAAAAGGATAATAAATCTATGGAAAATACTTTCTAAATGTCAAAAACTTAATATTTGAATCATAAAATTCTTCCATTACCTTATTGCTTGTTTGGTGCCATCTACACCCGTCTAGTTGTATTACCTTCAAATTGTAAAATCAATACAAAGAAATCGCTAGGAAATAGCTCTATCTAACACTATAAATATAGACATTCATAGATAGATGGCACTAATATAATGAGCTTTCGTTACAGGAACCGCCTATATGGTTGTGGCCTCTGTTGATTATTGCCGCAACAAAGCTATTTATCGATAGAATTCGTTATGCTGAATTTACAATCGATAGTAAGTGCAGTTTAGTGTTGGTAGATGTCACATAAATAGGATACAAGATAATGTAGGACTTCTCTCTATTCTATAGTAGTCGTAGATTAACATGGCAATTAATTTGGTAATCTGTGATAGTACCATATTTTTCCTCGAGAATGGTACTTCGTAACGCTTTTAACTTAAGAGTGTCTTTTCAAATGTTTGGATAATCTTATTATTCAAACAAACAAATAATTAATAAGATCGCCAGCAAATGGAAGTAATTTTATGAAAGTTCCGCTAATTAAAAGCGTCCTATTGTTTCGCTCAAATGTCTGTAATTTTTTAATTTTGAGTCTAAAATGGTCATAAACGAATAGATTGACTCAGTGATAAAGAATCCTAGGTCAAAAGTAATTTTGTTAAGCTGGTCCGTCTGAACGTGCGTAAACAAGTTAACTTTCGAACGGAATGAGTTAGAGTCTTAAAACTTTCAGGGAAGGTTTGAGGTCTAAATATTTCGGCCAAGTTCTTTGATGGGAAAAATCGTTTTGATAGTTTAGCAGTTATTCACGTTTAAAAATGTTTCCTATTTTTTCCCAATATTTTCGAGAACTGCTGATTAGATCGATCCGGAATTCGGCATTTAGGAGCAGAATAATAACGCGCATATTTTGCGGAATTTTGTCAGAATCGTAGGATTACAGATCTAAAAAAAAATTGTTAGTGGAGCAAAGCTGAGCTTAAACATAACTTTCGAATGGAAAGAGATAGAGACTAGAGGTTTGGAGCCTGAATATCCAGATTTAGTTCGTTATTAAGCAAAATCAGTCCAATGGTTCCGCAGTTATCAACATTTAAAATTAATTTCAATCTTCTTGAAGAAGCTATTCAGAGAAATGAGCTCTTGAAAAAGCTAGCAAAACTTTCCGACTTCACGCCAGTGCTTTTCTAAATTTTTTATCATCACAATTTGGATTATCCGAAAACGCCGCGTATTGAATTTTAAATATCGAGTGTTTTTTTTAGAGTGATAGAAGTTTAAATTGAAATAAAACACATTTATATCAAGATTGACGTCAAGTTTTTTTTTATTTGAAAGATAATTTTATGACATTTATGTTTCAAAAATAATTTCCGGCATATGTCCACCACGACTAGCTCCGAGGAACCGCATTCGACCAGACCAATTTGGACCACTTTTTCGAGTAATTCAGGCCTTATTTCGTCAATAACACGAGTTATGTTGGCTTCCAAAGCGTCTATTGTTTCTGGTTTATCAGTATAAACCAATAACTTGACATAACCCCAAAGGAAATTATTCAAGTGGAGTTATGTCGCATTATCTTGGAGGCCAATTAATTGGATCATTTCTCGAAATAATCTTATCGCCAAATCTTTCTTTCAATAAATTAATTGATACGGTAGTAACATGAGGTGTAGCACCATCTCGAAACCAAAACACTTCTGAGTCGATACCATTCAAATTATGAAACAAATAATCACTGATCATCGATCTGTAACGAGCACCATTCACTGTAACATTAGCTCCAGCATCGTTTTTAAAGAAATATGGGCCGATGATGCCTCTAGCGTGTCAAGGACACCATACAGTGCATTTTTCAGGGTGCAATGGAACCTGCAGAACTTCTTGAGGATTGTTTTCACTCCATATACGGCAATTTTACTTGTTTAAATAGCCGTTAAACCAGAAAAGAGCTTCATCACTAAACACAAAGATACGTTAAAAAAGTGGATCAACTTCAAGCTGTTCTAGGGTCCAATCAAAGAACAAACGACGCTTATTATGGTCAAGTGGCTTTAGTTCTTGAACCAGTTGGATCTTGTATAGGTGTAGAACAAGATTTTTACGCAACATTTTCCATGTGGTGGATGCACAGAGTCCAACTTCTTGTGAACGTCGACGAATAGACAAATCTGGATCATCATTAGTATGACTTACAGCAGTGATATTTTCTTCTGTGCATACAGTTCTTTGTCTTGTTGTTGTTGCATCGAGTAGAGAAAATGTTGTCCGAAATCTATCGATAGTTCGACGAATAAGTTTCACGAAGTGCTCCATAAGTTTGGCGAATAGAACACTGATTTTGCAAATAAATTCCAACTATTTGTAAACGTTGTTGTGGCGTGAGTCTTTCCATGATAATTTGTCAATGCTTACAGAAAGGAAATGTCAAAACAACATGGCTTCTACCTTCTGTTAAATCACAGTTATCCCTATCGAAAGTTCTATCACTTAAAAAAAAACACCCGATGTAAATGTAAAATTTTGTAAAATAATAGCAAAAATACAGGTTTTTGGGAGTGATTGTGAAAGGATCCATTTTAAGCTGTTGGTTGAAACGAATTAAAGATTTTTCCATATTTTGACCTCCAGAGTTCACGTCCTCAAGCCTCTTAACGTTAAATCCGTATGTAATAAAACAGCTGAATTGAATATAGATCATAGCTCACACTGGGAGAGAACTTTAAGACAAAATAATCGAAGGCATGGTTACACGCAGTACTCCAGCATATTGAAAAGTTTTGTCAAACAATCCAAACAAATCATATACAGGGTGATCCAACGAAACCTTAACACCTCGATTATCCGGCCTTAAAATGAAAATTTGGTTAATCGCTCGGATCAGAAATTCACGTGCCCGAGCGATTTTCCATATTTTCATTTTTAAACCGGAAAATCGAAGTGTTAACTTTTCGTTGGACCACACTGTATAAAAAACTCCGAAAACAAAACCAAAGCCACTTGGACATTAATCATTAACATTGCAGAAAAAGTTGATCACACAAATGATACATTGTTCAAGTAATTTCCAAACAAAAATGAAGATGATTTGTTAAATGAAATGAATAATTTTTTTCTCTATCTTATTGAAATTAAAAACAAAAATATCACGGATGCCGCAGCAACCATAAAAACACGTGATAAGAGCATATTTCTGAAAAAAAATTCTGAAATCATTTTATCCATACACATCAGATATTGTAACATTAAATGTGGTTCTATAAATGTAACAATAAAACCTTAAGTATTACAACCTTTGGATATTTGGATACGTTATTTCTGTAAGGATTGAAGGGATGAAGTTGTTTATCATTTGCTTCTAGGTAGTAATTAAATTCTTATTCCATGTTATTATCAAATATATTTCGTAGCACTGATAATGAATGATAATGGAATCAACAATAACAACAAACTTATCAACTACAGGAAAATGTGCTTTTCATAATCGAATTCTTGATAAGGTTCAATATCTTCCTGAAATTTTACAGGTTTTCCGCACTCCAAGTCAATGCTCATCATTTATGGAAAGCGTTTACAGTCGTTTATTAGTGCTATTTTCGAAGAATTTAAGTCATCATGGTTCACACAACAACAGAGAGAGTAGAAATAGTCAATCTCGATTTCAAAAATAATGAAAAATATCAGACAATCAGTAATAAAAGATGAAATGGCATTTAATTTCCAAATTCATCAACTAGTTTTTAGATTGTTCTTTTAAAGTTACTGTGTTTCAAAGTGTTCAATACTTAGAATTCGAAATTTTCTTCTGTCTATCCAATGAAACCATTCAAGACCATTTCACTCTAGAACAAGTACACAAAAACAAGAGCAGTATTTTGACCCAACTTTTAAGTTTCAATTCTTCATGCACAAGGGAAAATATTTGAAAATTTTATTTCTTGTATAATTAGTATGAAATGTATTAAATATTTTAATAACCTTTCAGTTTTTAACATTATCAACTTACCCATATTCAAAATGCAACTGTTCAATCAATTTCTTATGTCATTTTCATTTACCATTACATAAACATTTACAGAAAAATACATAATGGTACCCAATTATCTAGTTATTGAATATTTTCCTGTTCCCTCTTACAATATAGTAAATTTACTCCTTATTCCTCATTTCAAATGCTGAAAACATAATAAGTTAATTGAGTAAACAATTTTTAGTCACAAATTTCAAACCCAATCAACAATTCTATCAAAATAAGTGTGAAGTTTTATAATTAATTATCTCATAAATATTCGAATTTGAAGCTTTGGAAAATTTTATCAAACGAATCTAGTTGAAATGCAGGACTAAAGACAATGTGAAAACTAAAACAAAACTTACATTCTGAAGCTTTCTTCAGTAAATAAAATAATTTGAATGGAGAATGATGACGCTAACTAACTAAAATTGCTATTGAGACGGAATTCATTTCTAACAATATGATATTCAATTCAAATTTACCCCTGGACCGTGTATCCTGCTTGATTCGTGATTTGTAAATTTACGTAAATTAATGGAATATTTTTCGATTTTAACCAATAAGGATATTTCATAACTAACTTTAAGCATACCTTAAAAAATATGAATATGAAATCATCTTTGAAATTAAACGTATGTTTTTATTTATAATTTAACCTCTCTCATTATGTAAACATAGATGTCATAGATCTACGTCACCGATTACAGATAGGAGTAATAATCTGTGATATATGTTTATTGCCCTTAGGTATTTAAATAACAATACACAGTTTGCGGGTAATAATAATCAATGAAAAATGATTTTGAAATGCTAAAAACTAAATATTTGAAGCATATAATTCCTGCATTACCTTTTTGACTGTTTCGTCTACCACCATCTAGTCGTATCGCCTTAGCATTGTAAAATCAGTATAGAGAAATCTGGTGGTAAAATACAAAACAGCTATATGGTAGTGGCCTCTGTTGACTATTGACCACAATAAAGCTATTTATAAGTAGAATCCGTGGTATAGATTCTACAATCCAAAGCTAGTATAGGTTAATGTTAGCAGATGTCAGATAAATAGAATACAGAATAATGTAGAAGTGTATCTTTTCTGGAGAATGACATCGTAACATAACTTTTTAAATGTTTGGACAATTCTATTATTCCATTAAGAATTCAATAAGATCAATATAAATTAGAAGTTATTTCATGATAGTCACGCAAATTGACTCAGCTACTGGTGGAAAATGGTAAAACTACGAATATACAATATCTATAAAAGTGCCACAAAACACAATTACTGTAATACACCCCATAAGAATCCAAAAACCCACTAACCAGCAGCAAAAAACACGAAGCTACACTATTATAGTGAATAATATTCCCAAAGAACAAGCAAATGATATTAATAACACAATGCAGTGGCGGATTTACAATTTTCAGGTTCCTTATACATAAAATTAATTTCACCAGTCTATCCTATCATCGCTCAAATTGTATTACTCAATGCCAGAATGTTGGACGAATGTAATTCCGAAAATATGTTGGATTAGAAGTCAAAATACGAACGTAACTAGAAAAAGTTCAATTACACCAACACTTTTGAGTTTTCAATAATATCTTACATGAAATGCAAGTAGAAAGAAGAATAAACTCTACCCGTCTGTTACTATCAATATTTGCAATCTCTCTTAGTTTCATAGTAGCAGTGTAAAAAAATGAATAGGTGAATAAAAAGTCTTTCTCAAAAATTTGTGTGTTTAATATTTTCACAAAACAAATCGCAAATTCACAAATAACAAAATAAGCGAAAATCGTTCTAAATACTCCGAAGAGAAATCAATTCAAAGAAAAACGTTACATAGTCATTAATACAATGAATCATAAAAACTGCGCCATTTCATTCACAAAATGAAATAATATGACGGAAAAACCTAGATCGAAAAATATGTTTAAAAGGCTGAAAAGGCAATAAACTTGCGAAGAAGATAAAAAAATTAAACCCAAAACAAATAATAATTGAACTCTACCAATCAAAGTGTGGAATTTTCCAGTGCAAAATAACTAGTGTATCTATTCAATATATACTGAAACTTATGTAACTTCTGTGGAAAAAGGTAGAAATAATTTTGATTTTACGTGTATGAATTCCACAGTGACTAGACATGTTACAATATTGAATGAATAATAAGAATCTTTTCAAGTGTAATATTCTCATAATACCTCTGAAGTTCTGAAAGAATTAATTATCCAAAATCTCTTTTCAAAATGTTGTCCGTCTTGAAGTCTTTTTGTATCACAGTTATTTAAGCACAATTTAATAAAAATTTACAACTGTGTACTTGATAATGTTTCTCGTGCCAAACATTATCATATTGTACGATTGTGCCAATACTCAGGAATATCGAATCCAAAATGAAAAATTTTTTATTATGTATTAATTTTTTTTTAATACTTCATCACTGTTTGGTTTTGGAAACTTTGAACACAGAACTTCAGAGATGTATACATTTAATGAAATACAGCCAGTACATTTTTTTTGTTTAAATACATCTCAAGAATACAAGTATTTATATCAAATCGTTATAAATCTTGATTATTATAAATATATAAAAAGCTCTCAGTCAACATTGTTGTTCAATACGATCAGTGCATGGAGAAATATGTCCATTAATAAGATTGAACATTTATTCTCAACGAGAAATAGTCAAAATCATACAAAACAAGGACGATATCAAGGGTGGGAATGAAAAAATTCTTTATCACAGTAACTGATTAAAAGCATTCAAGAAATTCAAGTCTCAAAATGCTTGTAGATTGCAGTGACGTAACTCATCACCTGTTGCCAATCTGGCCTCTCTAGTTGGACCATATCGTTGATGTTCTGTAACGAAAAATTTCGTTTGAAAGGTGAAACAAGTTTATTTGATAGATTCGCTCTTTACTTGACAGAAATTCATTTTCAACTAGTAATAAATAAAATTTCCACAAACTTTTTATTGCTGAATTACAATTGTTTCGCCACACTGTGGCTTAATCATATTCCACATTTGAACTGCTACTATGTGAAAGCTTACATAGGTTCATATATATGTATTGACAGGTATTATAGGAAGTGGTACTACAAGTAGAATGGTATTTATTAGGGTATTCTCAATTAAGTGAAGAGATAACGTCGATGGTAATAAAAGTTATTGGGGTAGTTGTTGGTTTTCCCAAATTACATGAAGATATTCGATAAAGGTGACTTGTTTGTGTCCGTTTGTTCGTTTAGGAGAATTTTCTGAGAATTATATCGGTTTATTTCAAGGGATTCCAAGAATGTTAATCTAGAACCCTTACTCTCGATATGCATAATAATATTAGATGGTTGGCATATGTGGAATGTGTTGAATTTGAACAATAGCTATTTTGATGTTCGTGTATTCTTTTCTTAAACTATCTGACCAACATTTTTAACACCCTCAACTCAAAACGGAATGGACCAAACAAAAAACAGGATTTCTTTTTGCCTAACTTTTTATTATTGAATTCTCTATCAAAAATTAGGAATAACATAAATAGAGGTTAATACTTGATAGAAGGTATATAAAATTATTTAAATATCTTAATATTAGCCTTCTACATATTTAATTTCAAAAAATTATATTTAATAATTATAACTTCAGGAATTAAATTAAATTAATGTCATATAAGTACAACTTATATCAAACGACATATAAAATAAACATTCATTATAAGACATCCAAATGATATAACAAAATCCAATAAATAAAAATTGTTAACCAAAATCCTATAAATTAAATATTTTGAGTAGACAAAATTTTGTTTCTGCTGATCAATCTTACGAAAACAAATATCTTTGAAAAATGTTTAACATAATCCACAGAATTATTTATTTGAAATTAACATTACACTTCATTTAAATTTTTCAGTATTCGTCATTATAAAATAAAACACTTGTTTACATTTTCTACTTTATTTTTGGTATTGACGTACGTTTCGTCTTTGCTAGAAAGACTTCATCAGAATACGAAGTAACAGTTGTTGTACAATGAATTTATAAGATTTTTTACAGAAGGTGTACATGTGTTTTTAATTGTTCGTCGGGTTGGTTTTCTCAAAGAATATTCCCTTCAGAATCGTGTTCAGTCGATCCCTTGTAAATATTGAATAGAGGGGTGTAATAAAAATCTATTTGTTCATTTACTAGGTTATTGCTGTTTTTATGTTTATTTATTTCGTAAATTTCCCATAAGTTCAATTTTAGACCTCTATTTTCAACATGTAGAATTTCTATTTCTTTTGTGAAAGAATGGTTATTTTCAAGAAGGTGTTTAGCATAATGTGAATCTTTTTTATTTTTATCGAAACTTCTTTTATGTTCTGTTAGGCGTGTACCGAAATTTCTACCTGTTCTACCAATATAAATCTTTGGGCAATCTGGGCAAGTGAGTTTGTATACACCTGATAATTGAAGTTTATCCATACTGTTTTTATTGTTTTTGATGTATTTACTAATAGGATTGTTTGTCTTGAAAGAGACTTTAATATTTTCTTTTTTGAGTAGGTTTTTTAGTTGAATACTAATGTTTCCGAGATATGTAAGGCTAACGTATTTGTGTTCAGATAGATCAGATGTTACTGGATAAATTTCTTTTATTGTGTTTTTGTGTATACGTTGGTTAATTAAATTATCTATTAGAGATGTATTATATCCATTGTTGTAAGCTATTTGTTTAATTATACATTTTTCTTTTTGGAAATTGACTTGGTTTAGTGGAATGTTCAATAAACGGTATATCATACTATGGAGAGCTGCTAGTTTGTGTTGGAATGGATGAAAAGAATTACGGTGTATAATGGTATCTGTTTGTGATGGTTTATGATAAATTGCGAAGTTATGTTTATTGTTTTCTCTAGTTATCGTGAGGTCAAGAAAGTTGATGGATTCATTATGTTCTATTTCTGAAGTGAAAACTATTTTTGGGTGGAGATTATTTATAAAATTCTCAAATGTTGATATTTGTCTGTTAGTACCTACGAAACATGCAATTATATCATCCACATACCTATACCAATAAAGGATGTATTTTTTGAACGGATGTTTATGAATTTTGTTTTCTAGGAAATCCATGAAGATTTCCGCGAGTAAAGAGCTTAGTGGATTTCCCATGATTAAACCTTCTTCGCTAGTATATAAAGTATTGTTAGCCTCACATATCTCGGAAACATTAGTATTCAACTAAAAAACCTACTCAAAAAAGAAAATATTAAAGTCTCTTTCAAGACAAACAATCCTATTAGCAAATACATCAAAAACAATAAAAACAGTATGGATAAACTTCAATTATCAGGTGTATACAAACTCACGCCCAGATTGCCCAAAGATTTATATTGGTAGAACAGGTAGAAATTTCGGTACACGCCTAACAGAACATAAAAGAAGTTTCGATAAAAATAAAAAAGATTCACATTATGCTAAACACCTTCTTGAAAATAACCATTCTTTCACAAAAGAAATAGAAATTCTACATGTTGAAAATAGAGGTCTAAAATTGAACTTATGGGAAATTTACGAAATAAATAAACATAAAAACAGCAATAACCTAGTAAATGAACAAATAGATTTTTATTACACCCCTCTATTCAATATTTACAAGGGATCGACTGAACACGATTCTGAAGGGAATATTCATTGAGAAAACCAACCCGACGAACAATTAAAAACACATGTACACCTTCTGTAAAAAATCTTATAAATTCATTGTACAACAACTGTTACTTCGTATTCTGATGAAGTCTTTCTAGCAAAGACGAAACGTACGTCAATACCAAAAATAAAGTAGAAAATGTAAACAAGTGTTTTATTTTATAATGACAATTACAACTGATTTCTACCAAGCAACGGCCCAATCTATCATAAATTTTCAGTATTCATTTACCAGAAGTTTTCTGAATTGTTGAAAGGTGAGTAAATATTTGTTGTTGATTGATGTTATATTTTATTGAATATGAATTAATTGAGTACTGACGAAGCAAAGTCTCTCTTAAAACCTGTTTTTCAGTAATTTTTTTACATATCTTCAGATTTTATAGAAAGTGACTTAGTTAGATATCCAATAATATTGAATATTCTAAGTAAGATAGTTTTGTGATGAAATTCTTAAGATTATGTTAAACATTTTTGAAAGATATTTGTTTTCATAAGATTGATCAGCAGAAACAAAATTTTGTCTACTCAAAATATTTAATTTATAGGATTTTGGTTAACAATTTTTATTTATTGGATTTTGCTATATCATTTGGATGTCTTATAATGAATGTTTATTTTATATGTCGTTTGATATAAGTGGTACTTAGGTGACATTAATTTAATTTAATTCCTGAAATTATAATTATTAAATATAATTTTTTGAAATTAAATATGTAGAAGGCTAATATTTAAATAATAAAAATTAGGAAGCTTATATTTTTGTGTGAATGCAATTTCTAAGTATTACTTCATCTTCGGATAAATAAAAGCTTGACATTTATTAGGAATTTCAGATAAGCTATTTCAGATAATTAATAATCTAAAAAATTCGAGAAAAGCTCTCACGTGATGTCAGAAGCTTCTGCATTTGTATTCTCGTCGTTATTTTACATCTGAATGCTAAATTTAAAGTCGATCGTATTTGAAATTTCGAAAATATTGCAACAATAAAATTTCAAAATGGAAAAACTCATGAATCGTTTGGCTGATTTCGGCCATTAAAGAATTTAGCTGAGATATTTAGGCTCAAAACCTGCCCTGAAAGTTTCAGTCTCTAGCTTTTTCTATAAGTTATATAAATGTTTTCTTCTGAGGTGGGACTGTTGCTTTCTTTATTTAACCGAGAAGTTATTAGCCGATGTGCTACTTCTCACCGTTTAACCTACATTTTATAGTCCTTGTATTCTTTTGTACTTGACTCTGCATCATCAAGATGAAAAAACTCACCAAAGAGGTCGGTATTCCCACACTCTCAGCTGCAGAAAATGCCAAAGAAAAGTTCCTACGCTTCTCGTGTGGAGTTAGACCGTCATAGGGGATCCTGTCCGGTAAGTACGTGTGCATGAGAGCGCATAGGGCCAATCCATCATTCCAGGAACTGCTGAAGTTCGTTATGTCGATGTTCTGGTAGCCCACAGTCTTATTCTGGCACCACTTGAGCAGTGCGTTCCTCTTGGAGCCTCCATTCTTGATCAGTCCGTTCAGCGGGTCCTTCCGTTCGCCTGAAAACAAAGAGTGAGGTTATGAATCAAGACTGACGGTAAGACATGATAGCTCTAAATAACCCATGGTGAAACCAACATTCAGAGCTTCACTGAAGTGGTTGAAAGAGTTTTTTTTTTAAATTTCCTTACAAGAATTTTTTCCTAAGAGCTACTGAAAATATTTTAACTTGACGCCCAACGAGGGGCTCGTATAATTTGAATTTTGGTAATCCATTTATCACTTCGTTTTAGAAGAAGTAAAACTGTGACTGGAAAAAGTGGGGATGAATCAAATGAAGGAAGGGATTAACAACATAAGAATGATTCCATGTTGTGAATAGGTATTTAGTTAAGAGTGGAAAGAAAAATTGAAGACATTTCAGAGAAGATTGGAACGAGCATTGAACAAGAACAAGACCCTAGAAAGTCTGACGACTTAACAATATAATAATACTTACTCAGATCAGAGTAGCTGTTTCTCCTCGAGAAGTCAATGCCCTTCTGCAGTATAGACTCCCTAAAGTTCTCCTCTGTTTTCCCCTTTGAAATGTCATTCTTGAGCAACGAATCTGAAAGAAACAAGTCATCACACAAAGATATCAATATCATGTTGCCTCCATTTATTTAGTCTATGGGTTAAGCACTATCTTAAACCTCAACAATAAAAGTCAATTAACAGTCTACGAAGTGACGTTCTTTTCTGAGACAAAGAGGCTTATCATACCTGTAATGTGTGTTTTGCTCCAATCTCTGACCAGCTTGTTCGGCTGTTCTTTCAGCGGGGTCTTCATTTGGCCGAGTGAAGGAACGTTCTCGCTCCATTCCGAAGGTGTGCGAAGAGGTGACGTGGGAGAAAAAGATGGCGCGACCAGTACAGCGGAAGGACTTGATGGCGTCCTTGCATCGGAAGCCAAGGAGTTTATGGAGGAGTTGGAACTGCTTCTGGATACGGCGTTTAGGGCTGTATTCAAAGAATGAGACATGAATAATTTCCGATTTTTGTTAATTGTAAACTTTATCGCAACATTGTTAAAAGATACATTCACATCTTCTAGTAGGTTATTATGTGATCTTACCATTTTTCGATATTGGTTTCCCTTGGTTTTCGATGCTTTCTATCAGAGATTTCACTGACTGCCTGCTGTTTTGCCTTGTTAATCCTATCTTTGTTCTCCTCGTCAATTCTTCACCACCGGGAAAACTGGATGGTCTAAGTGTTACGTTAGATTCGTTTGTGACTGTTAAGAAGAAGGATAATTAATTGAAACTGAAAAATGGAAATATGCATCGTGTCCTAACTAAGAATAAACAAGTGGAAATTAATTTTGAAGCTCTAATGATGCAACTTAAAGAAACACTTTGTCAAATACGTTGAAACTTGCAAATTAAGTGACCAAGCGGCATTTTTGCGAGTTCTAAGCAAAACCAGGAAGTCGCAAGATAGCAGCTAAGTGGCTTCTTGCCCGAAAGGACTCCTTCAAAAAGCTGATACTATTAGAGTAGGCGTAAATCGAGATAAAGTCATTTAAGACGGCGAAACGCAAGAATAGTAACCCAAATATTATAGCTTAGCGATTTATCCATTTATGCACCTGGCCGGATACGCATAGATACGCCTCATTCCTCATTAATTTAAAAAGGTAGCGTATCCAAAAAGTCAGCTAGTTTGAGTAACTAAAAGAGAGTTGAAGCTTAGACGTCTTTGAATTTAGGGGGAGTTGGTGTAAGATCACTTTTATTTCTATTCATTAGATGCAACGCTTAGTAGTTCGGATTACACTTAGTTCAAATGAGTTCATTGAAGGGCAAAATCATGGTGGTTGCAGGTTAACTATCGACAATCACTATAGGTAACTCCATCATTCTTCATTCATTTTGAAAACCCATACGTTTTTTGAATTTGATACTATTAATTTTGCTTTTATCGAAAAAATCTCCTAGTTAAGGTTATTTAATGATCATATGGTATATTGAAAGTACCTCAGTTATTGTAGAATTATATCTTAAACATCTATCTGTCACATTATTGAGCTCCAATCATCTTGAATAATTGTGCAGGATCTGATGACTATTATACTTCAAGTATATGAACACAGTTTTCATTGAATTACCAAGAAACACAGATAGATCCTGTGAACCAAATAAAGGCATCTGATATCACCTTTTTATGAATGAGAGGTTAAGTGAGTTCAGACTGACCCCAAGTTCAGTTTGCGAAGAGTAGTATTGAAGACGAACTTGCTTATTGTGATTTGATGTAACTAAAAATATACTGAAGAAAACAAAGTGTTTCATTTTCACTTTTATCTTCACCGACATTTACAAGAACAAGGATATGTACCTGTAGATTAACACTCAAAAAATTACCGATAAACATTCTACAAGCTTACTGTTGAAATTAACGATATTTTGTGTTATGAATTTGTAATTATATTTTATTTATATTATTCTTGTGGAAATTACTTAATTTTTTTTGTATTATGCCCTCATGACAATTCAGTTTCTTGTATTTTTTCAAATGACCTTAGTGAAAAAAATATTCAATACTTCTTGAAATTTTCAGTTTAACCTCACATATTTTAAAGCAATTAATTGAACAACACAATTTTCCTCAGGATAAATTCAAGAATTAAAAAAATAAAAATTAACCTTTTAGAATAATATCTATTTACATATATAAAATATATAAATGTTTAATAGTACACAATGATAAATTATATGAATATAAAACGTCACCAAATAAGAAAAACACAATCACTTCTCCTTGGCTGTAGAGGTTGAAACATCAGAAGTAGAACCGCTTTCTTTTCCATGTCCAAAATTGTACAAGGATACGTTCGATCCTGGATTCACCATCTTATCTTTCATAGTGGTAAAATCCACGCAGGGAATACTGGTCCTCAAATTCAACTCTGACAACTTCACGTTACCGATAAAGGGCTTCTGCAAGGTCCTGTTCAAAGCCTCGCTCTCGAACAGATGTTGATAATTAGCGTTGGTTTTGGATTCGATAGGATCTAGAATTGTTATGTTCAAGGGTTTCTCTGATGAGGAAGGTTCGAATGACGGAGATGCAGACTGAAGTGTCGAATCCGTCTCAGAAATGTTGTCGAACCAGTACTTGCTTTCAGTCTTGAAGACCAAATCGTAAGCCGCTTTTTCGTTGAAAAATTTCGGTATGTTCGAGTTCCGAATGTTTCTCAAATTTTCCTCTACAGCTTCGTCATTTTCAGCCACCAAACTCTCGAATTTTTGCTTAAGACGAGCCACTTTTTCCTTCGAAGTTCTTGGAGTTGCTTCCCTTAGACCCTCTGCGCCTTCTTCGCTATCTTCACCGTAGTAAGAAAGTCTAAAAGGGGTAGTTCTCTGCCTGCTAGTCTGAGGTCTGCTGCACGACTCCTGGAAATCACTAAAACCGGTCTTATCAGCATCGAAAAGCGTCATTTTCGATTCACTATCGGCATAGTCTATTAAATGGTCGGGTATAACTTGATTCTTTATATCAAACTTCTCGTTTTCCCGTACGCTGTCCAGTTTTACGTTATTCACACCAGTAGCTTCGTTGAACTCCTCAACTTGATCTCCAACCTTGATAAACTTCGTAGCTTTCCTCACCGTAAGTTTGGAGGAACCAATGGAATCATTTGGTTTCACCAGAGATTTTTTGGGCGGTTCTTTCAAAGAGTACTCGTGGTCGTCTTGAGGCACCAAACGTGTGTTTGCCAGCGTTTTCTCGACATCATTGGATTCGCCCATGACTTTACTGGAATTTGGCAGTAGTTCTTTATGTGATTCATTTTTGACACTGACAAAGCTGACATTGTCAATAGTCACAGAAGAAGTTGAATCTGAGTTGACCTGGATTGTTGTTACATTCATTCGAGGATCTCTGGAAGATTTTCTTGGCAAAGGTTTTGGCTTTCTTGGGTTGACTTGTATATCTTTCATATTTCGATGTTGTAGATCTTGAGAATAGTTTGCGTAAACTGGCTCGTAGTAAATCCAACTACTCTTGTCGGAAGAACATCTGGAAGAATTCCTCAATATCATGTCTGTAGTCGAAACAAATTCTGCATTGGATGGTTCTTGAAGAAAACTAGATATGCCCTGTTGTTTTCTTGGTTGATCTTCTCCTTTTCTTCTGACTTCTACCTCATCCATTAGTTCACTCGGCCCACATTTTGAATATCTGGAGCTAAATCTGACAGATACTTTATGATTCAAATCTCTCTCAACCTCATTAGAACCCTTTTTATAGAAAGTTCGTTCATTCTTCCTTCGTGCACCTTCCTCAAAGATGTTCGAACTTTTTTTCACATTTGATAATTCAAAATAGGTGTTGTGGTTGATCTCCTCCAACAAGAAATTTGTTGTTAAATGTATCAAATAGTTATGGCTGAAGCTGGTCATAAGTTTCGTAGAAATTTCTGCGCGAGCCTTAGGTAATATGCGATTGGCTTCTGTATCTTGAAATTGCCTTGAATAAATTGCTCTTCCTCTTCTTAATTCTTGTGTTAGGTCAGTAGCATCCATCTCCCAATGTTTAATATTGTGTTCCTTTTCGTTTTCGAGAAAATCTTTCGTCATTTGCTTCAGATGTTGATCGCTATAACTTGCTAAAGAACTGCGGCAGCTACTTGAAGACGTGTTACAAGACCCTGGGTCAGATATGTGGCTGCTGAAATATTTGAATGAAACTGAGCACTTTTGGTTTGAATCATCTGACTTCAAATGTTCTTTTTCACGCATTATAGTGTAGTTGATCTCATTTGCCAGAAAACTTTCTGTTGCATTCCTAAGATAATGAAAGCTACAACTGGATGGAGAGTTCAAGAGTATATGTGAGAAGGGATAAGAACTACTTTCTTCAATGTCCATTGATGTGTTTTCTTTTGTACAAATCTGTATCCTATTACTAGCCTCGTCTTCTTCCCTATTCAAATATTTATCTCTCATAGATTCTATAAAAGCTAAATCGTCCATATTTATATCAGAAAGTTGTCTTGAATGTCTTTTCTTGACCTTCGATAACAAACTTAATTCAAATTTTGATAGGATAGATTCTTCTGAAGATTTCCCTGGGAGGGAAGCATGCTGCTTTCCACCAAATGAATTTTCATTATCAGAATTTCTTGAACTATAGTCCATAGCGTCCTGTCTACAAAAAACCTTTTTGTAGTCGGATTCAACATCAGTGTAACCCAGTCTATCTATATCTTCAAATTCCTCCTTATACGTTTTCCTTACATCTCTGATATAATCAATTTCGTCTTTGCTTGTCTCGTTTTTTCCCGAAGAACTTTGCATAATATTTTCATATTCGCCTAGATTCTGTACTTCAATCTTCATTTCTTGTGGACAATTGTCCATAGTTTGTGGTTCATTCTTCATTGAAGAAGATCGTTGGGTCTTGAAAAATCTGTGGAAAAAATTAGCGTCTGTATTGAGTTGGACTTCATCTTCACTCAATTTTCTCACTTCAATTTTACCTTCCTTGGGATTGAAGATATGCACTTCTTCCTCGTCGCTACTTTCACTAGAATCATGAAGATCTTGGCTGTACTTCCGTTTAATTTCTTGGACCACATCTTTGAACAATACTCTCATCTTTCTATTGTCTTCCTGTTCGTCTTTGTCGTAAGTCTCGTCCAAGTATTTATTCAGCCAGTTTTCTTCCTGTCCTTCTTCTATTGGTGGAGATGAAACAGTTTCTGATTGGACAGTACTTTTATTTTCAGTGTTTGTGAGTTCAACGCTGTAGAAAGATTGACATTCTTCAGTAATTGCATTCTCGACATAGCTTTCCTTGTCAGATTCAGCTTCCTTAAATTCTGAAATTTGCTTGTACCTGGCTAAGACATCATCTTCTTCCATTTCAACAGAGTTTATTGACAACAATCTCATCCTACATACTTCATCTTCTTCTTCAAGAAAAGATATACGTCCTGTATATTCATCATCGTCGAAAACACTACCACTTTCTCTATTATTGAAGTTTTCTGAAATATCCTTTATTTGTACTCCATCTTCTTCTAAATCGCAATCTTCTATCTCCTTCACATTTTTGGATTGATTTTCAGATTCAAAATGTTCAATAAAAACTACTGGAGTAGTTTCGTTCTTCTGTGTTAAATTTTCAATACTATTGTCGACACTCGAAGAACTCGATGATACGTTTAAAGAAGCTGCGAAACATTTCGCTGGCAGAACTTTGGTTACCACCTGTATCTCTATTTTCGGCTCTAATCCTCCTTCAGATTGTAGATTTTCCATGGAAGAAGAAATCCTTTTGAAGGTATAAGGAAAGTGTAAATCTTCAAGACTTCTACTCAACCTTGAATCTTGCTTGCAAATTCTCCTCGAGGGATTCCTCACGACTCTGTTTATGTCCGCCAGATATTTTTTCATTCTGTGCACTTTTCTCAACTCTACTGTCTCTTGCTCTGAGTCTTCACCAGCAGTTCTTACAACTGGGTCTTTGATGATGGAGCATAATTTAGTGTTTCTCAAAACTGATTCCTTGAGAGGCGAACTGATAGTAACTTTGTTCTTCTTGAATGTTGGTCTTTTTCTAAGCTCTGGTTTTGTGCCCAAATTTTCCATTGATGTTTTGAGACGTAGAGCAAAACGTTGTTCTTTCGTGAGTTGGTCTTCAGGAATCTTAGGGTCTATGTTTTGGTATATGTTTTCCAAGGATTCAAAACTTAAAAACTCTTTGATCACCAGGCAGGAATTCCTTTGCTCGTCGAAGGACACCTTTTTTTTCTGAGAAATGTTAGAGCTGCAATCTGAATTGAAGCTCTTTAATGATGACCGCTTTCCTGGAATCTTTGTCGTTGAGGATTTGAAAGATTCAAGCTCAGCGATGCCTGTCAGATCTTCTCTGCTACTGTATCTTCTCAAGGGAAATTCTTTTGTACTTTCCATGGAGGAGACTCGTTGCAGTTCAACATCATTTTTGGAAACTCTTGTTGGCAAGTCTGGTGGTGTGTCCAAGAGGTAGCTTACAAATCTATTGGAATTATCAGATTTAGAGCTTGGTTTATTGGTATTCAATTTCAACTTGGGTGTGTCCTGGAATTCTACTTGGTCATCAGAGAACCTCTTGTGGCCCATCCAAGAAAATCTGTCGCTTTCTAAACTTTTCAAATCAGGGTTTTTGGCTATACTCTCGAGCTTTGGATTTGAGTAGACGGACTCAAGAAGAGGTTTACTAATCGCAAGGTCTTGTTTTTTTCTCGGTGCGACCGGCCTATACGATGTACTGTCGTCTTCGTAGATAATTTTTAATTTCTTGATGAGCGCTTGTTCAGAAGTCAACATTTCGTCTGGTTTCTCGGGGTCTATTTCGTTGTACATAGTATGGAGAGATTCCAAGATCTTCTCTTCACCCTGCGACAACTGTTTTTGATGTCTCATCCATTTGGGACGTCTAGACCCTTTAGCAGAGTTCTCCTTTTCACCGAAGTTATCCAAGAGATTTGGTAAACTTCCAAAGATCCGCTTTTGGGCATTTTGTTTCGAGAAAGGTTGAGAGCTTCTCCTACCTTCGGGCATCACTGGATCACCTATCAATTACACAGCTTATAACTTCTCCAAATCTTCGAAAGATAAAGCTTTGACGTCTCACACAACATGTAAAGCACTATGAAGCACTGGCACCAACACAAACACTTTGATTAAATTAGGTTGACCGCATTTGTATGCAATTTACTGCGCTCGGCCGAACGATACCAATTTACCATCGTTTTATCTTATCTGGAAATCCAGAGTGACTCATAAAAAATTCATTACGCATTTTACCTGAATCTCAAATAGCTATTTGGATTATATTCGTAAAGAGGAAGAGGGTTTTTAAATTAGACTGAGTAAGAAATAGGTGAACCAATTATTTACTCTTATATCATAGTTATCATATGGTAAATATGCATATGATTAGCTTTTATGATATAGAAATTCATTTTAGTGGAATATTTTCAGCGCGTTACTCAATTTAAAGTTACAAGGGTTATTCAAAATTTCTGAACGTTTTTATCGAATTTGAAAGCCATGATTTTTATATAATAATAAATTCTAGGATTGATGAATATATAATGAAATATTGACATCAAATTTCAAGAAATGCTAGAAATGGTATTACGGGGAATATAACATGAAGAGCAAAACATAATTTTTAGTAAAATAAAGAAGAGAAAGGAATATTTTGCTAAGGAAATCCGAAATGAAAAATGAATAAACAAACATTCAAAACAATCATAAATTTTGTTTGAAATAAGTGAAATATTATTATGGAATGGAAATTATGAAAGTAAAAACAAATAATAAGTAACTTACAGAAAAGAGCATTAAGACAATGAAATGAAAATACCAACAAATTTTTCCAGCAACAGGATTTTTGAGCAATTAAATGTTGAAGAATAAACCTTTTTTGTCTTAGCTGATATATTATTTCCACATATTAATCCCCATATCACAAGAAAACATTCAATGACAAAGATACAAAGATACTGATGATTATAGCACCCTGCTTCAAGCTAGAAAAACTCACCTTTTAATTTATCCAACTGGGCCTCCAACTGTCTAACCTTGTCCCTGTGTTCCTTATTCTCCATTATCATCTTCTGAAGATCCTGCTGAGCCTCGGTTTTGAAATCATTGGCCACTCTGACGGACGTCAAGAGGTCATTCTGGAATTTCTCCCATTCTTCATTCTGAAATCCAACGCTTTAGGTGAGACAAGAACGATGATTCAGCCGGCAATAACTAGATTGGCGAAACGTTGAAAACATTGATGAAATCTTATCAGCTTAGATAAGGGGAGACGTAATTTCATGGCAACTAACGTTTTATGTGGGAAGCTGTAGGCGACTTTAAAATTTTGAAGGAGTATCCTGATAAGAAGATAAGGTAAACTCCGAATACTGAGTGATTTAACTCATTTGTACCCAAAGGTTTATGGTCATGTTATACAAAAACGGGCTAAAAAGTTCATGTAATCACCACGTCATCTGCATAATCATATTATGTTTTATAACTTTAAAAGTCTATGGGTATAATTGCTGGAATGTCATGGAACCCTTAAAAAATCAAAAAATTGTTTCTTAAACACTCACCTCTTCTTTTCTCAGTTTCTTCACGTCAGCCAATTCATTCTCTAACATGACTATTTTCCTTTCGGACTCACTAAGATTTCTTTGGGTTTCCGCAAGAACATCAGAAAGGTTCCTTTTATCCTCCTCTTGGCACTGGGCTTGCACCTGAGAAAAAAGAAAACAATCAGGCTTAGAACTGATCCATGGAGAAACCCTCAAGATAGTGAATCGTAAATTCTACTGGCATGTGAGCTTGACTCTTTCACCAGGTGACTACTCAGAGCAGTCTTCACAATCTGCCCAGGAAGTAGAAAGTACGATAAGCCTTATCATCGCGCATTAGCGAGAACCACTCCGAAGAGTTGGCTTCAGTCTGAGAACCTACATCGTGACTAGTAGCAGCGAAAAGAAAAATCCGGAGAGTTACTGCAATAATAACGTTAGTTTAAGGGTTGAAGCCCTGTACTGCTACAGTCACCCTTGTAGTTGAACAACGTGGTCATCCCTTCATTCCACCTTTACGGTGAAACTGTCCTTAAGAGAGTATCCGATTTATAAATATTATTATAAAAGCAACAAGGAATTACCTGAAGTTCATTGATGATATCCTGAAACTTTAGCAACTGTTCAGCCAAGGCAACTTTTTCAGATGACAATTTTTCATATTTGTATTCCAAGTCTGACTGGATGGTTCTTGCATTATTTCTAGTAACCTAAAAACAATGCATGAGATAACGATCACTCATCCTATACATTGCTTAGAGTTATTATTTTATTTGTTTCTTATTAATGTTTTGAAGCAATCATTTTAATATTCACCTTGCACTCCTCCTGAAGGATCGATATCTGTTCCTTCAGCTTCTCAATTTCGTTTTTACTCCTGGCTAGCTGTTCTTTAAGATGAGCGACTTCTGATTCGAGTGCATCTTTCTCCTTCCTAGCGTTGTCTAATAACTCATCCAGTTCTGATTTGTCACTTAAGGCTCTGTCTTGTTCCAATTCGTTTATCTGTGAAGAGAATCTTTTTCAAACAAAATCCTCTTTATTACTTTATATTTCTGAAGTTCCACGGAAATGTGGAGTTCGATTACAAGTTCTGGGAGAAATATAAAGAAGAAGTGAAAAAGTAAAATGGGGAGATCCAAATTGAACTGGAAAACATCTGAAAAAAGTCTACATGTGAGAGAAAAAAGTTACGCAAAGGAAAAACATAAACATAACCGAGTTAAAAGATAAAGAACTCTACATTTGTTTGGCTTATAATAGATAATAATAATCCTCACCTTGGTCCTCGCATTTTCTAACAGATCCTTCAACCTGTTGATCTCTATTTGCTTCCCGTTACATTGATCTCTTGCCTGCGCCAACTCCTGGTCTAGTAGCTTATGTTCAGCATTCTTTGCATCTAACGTACTCTCTAGAGTGCCATTCCTATCTGTCACCGACTTCAGCTGCTCATGCAGAGCCTCATTCGCGTCTCTCAACTCCTGCAGCTCAACGCTGAGCTGCTCGTGCTTTGACAACAAAGATTCGTGCTCATCTTGCGCCGATTTGAGTAGGTCCACCAGCTTCTCCTCCCGTTCCTGGGCGGATTCCACGCCTGTTTCGTTCTGCTCCCGATAAATAACGGTTTTGAGAGATTCCACTTCTTGCCTGGTGTCTTTCAATCGTTCGGTTTGGCGGCACAAGGAGTCGAACATCAGGTTCTTTTCTTCGACGAGTCTCTCGTTCTCCTGCTGGAGTTCAGTCAGTTGCCTTTGGAGGTCGGTGAGTTCCTGGAGGGTGGCTTGGAGCTCTTCGTTGGTGCTGATGATGAGATTGATTGAGAAAACTGCTGTGTTTTCGAAGAGTAGACTTACCTGTAATGTGTCTCTTGCATCTGATTGATTTTGTCTTGCAAACAAGCCACCGAAACTTCGCTGACATTGCTGCTTGAATGTTTGTCCCAATCAGGAGTAGGGCAAGCTGTAACATCACCGCAGGTCCCATCTTCCATCGGCTGAAAATAGTAACATCGGAATAAGCACGCAAATGTTCGGGTGTATTTTGAGTGAAAGGTTCTGGTGCGGATTAAGTTCAAAGGAATATGCTCTACATCTTTTGAAAATTATCGGGGAGGGAATCGATCCCATTGGATTACTCACATTGGTAGCTATGGAAGCTGGTGCAGAGTTGTGGTGTCTATGGGACTCGTACAATAGTTGTTGCTTTTCATTGTCTGAAAGAGGAGAATGGGCTACATCTCTCAATCTATTCCTCAGAGCTGTGTTTTCTTCAGTCAGTTGCTCCAGTTGAAGACTGCTTTGTTCTTGGTACATCTGCGTAAAAAAATGTATAGAAATCAGCAAGAAGTAGAGAGAATGATCGTCAATAAAGTTTCGAATCAGAGCAGAATATACCCATTCATCTAATTTCATGCTTTCTAAGGAAGTAAAACATTGAATCTTTGGCGTGCAGATGTCGGCGACGATGCAACAACTGGCCCAACATTCTTCACGCATCAAGAACTGGGTATATGGTGCGAAATAAACCGAGCAAAATCTACAAATTCCTTAACGCCAACAGACTGAAGCCATACACAATGTTAAACAACAGTTACTTCAATTGTATCACGAAGCGAATTGGGTGATTTCGATTGGACTTAGATGGAAGAGTATCCCACATTATTATTTTGTTATACAACAATTGTTTAGTTTTACCATGATAACCATATTTCAAGAAGAGCCCTTAAATACTATACAGGATGTCCGGGTTTAATGTTAGCATATACTAACTGACGAAGAAACTGCAACACCCAGAAGGAGATGTTTAAATTAAAAATTTTTTTTTTTGTAAAACATAGATAGTATAGCAGGGAGTAAATGATTCAAATTTGTAGAAAAAAACGAAGGGTTTACAATTTTTTTGATAAATTTGTTAATAATGTGTTTGTCCACCACGATTAACTATACACTCCCCAACACGTCTTGGCATTGATGCAATAAGATGGTCTATTTCTTCTTGAGGGATACTATCCCAAGCTACCTGTAGTTCATGTCTCAGAGCCGCCAAAGTCCTTGGGGGCTGGGATAAATTTCCGAACCTTCTACCCATGATGTCCCAAACATGCTCAATGGGCAAAAGATCGGGTGATCTGGACGGCCATGGCAAAAGATCCACATGGGTCGCTTCAAAAAAGTTTAAACTAACTCTGGCAACATGAGGTCGAGCATTATCTTGCTGAAATATTGGATTCTCGAGCCGCTTAAGGTAAGGGAGAACATATGGCTCCACTATTTCTTGAAGGTAACGCAGCGCAGTCACGTTATCTCGAATGAAGACTAAAGATGACCTACTTGCATGTGCAATAGCATCCCATACCATAACACCTACTGTCCGGTGTACATGACGCTCAATATCAAACTGAGGTTCACGTCTTTCTCCCCGACGTCGCCTAACCCTTGTTCGGCCATCATGTGCACCCAAGGAGAATCTAGATTAATCAGAAAAGACGACCTTATGCCATTCCATATTCCAATGTTGACGTTCTCTGCACCACTGTAATCGTTGCCGGCGATGCTCAACCGTCAGACATAACACAAGATGGGGTCGATAATGCTGCAGTCCAAAAGAGCTTATTTATTTGTGCCCCTTTAACGTTTAAAAAGGTGACAAAAAAACACCTAAAAAAATGACAAAAAAAAAGTGGCACAAAAATAATGTAAAAATGACCTAAAAAAGTCACTTAATGTCTGGTGTATTTTTACACCTTTTACCCGCGCTTTCTTGAAATTCTTCACCAAAAAAAAGTTTACGAAAAAAAAGAATTTGAAAAAATTTTCAGAAAATTTCACCTAAAAAAGTGTCCACAAAAATTTTTTTTTAAAATTTACGAAAAAAGTTACAAAAAAAAATTTTTTTTTAAATTTTCACCTAAAAAAGTGACCAAAAAAATTTGAAAAAATTTTCACCTAAAGAAAGTGATAAAAAAAAATTTCACCCAAAAAAAAAGCGACATAAAAAAATTTGAAAAAATTTTCACCCAGAAAAAAATTTTTCACCTAAAAAAGTGACAAAAAATAGAAAAAAAAATATCGAAAAAAGTGACCCAAAAAAAAATTAGAAAAAATTTTCACCAAAAACAGTGAGAAAAAAAATTTTTTGAGAAAATTTTCACAAAAAAAATGTTTGAAAAAATTTTCACCTAAAGAAGTGACCAAAAAAAATTTGAAAACATTTTCACCTAAAAAAATGACCAAAAAAACGCCGCAACAACGTTCACAAATTGTTGAAATTTATTTTCAAAATCAGTGTTCCATTCGCCAAACTTATAGAGCATTCGTGATATTTATTGTTTACATAATCGTCCATCAGAGCAACTTATTCGTCTAACTATGCATAGATTTCGGACAACATTTTCTCTACTCGATGCAACAACAACAAGACAAAGAACTGTACGCACAGAAGAAAATGTCGCTGCTGTAAGTCATAGTGTTAATGATGATCCAGATTTGTCTATTCGTGGACGTTCCCAACAAGTTGGACTCTGTGCATCCACCACATGGAAAATGTTGCGTAAAGATCTTGTTCTACACCCATAGAAGATCCAACTGGTTCAAGAACTAAAGCCACTTGACCATAATAAGCGTCGTTTGTTCGTTGATTGCACCCTAGAACAGCTTGAAGTTGATCCACTTTTTTATCGTAAAATTGTGTTTAGTGATGAAGCTCTTTTCTGGTTTAACGGCTATGTAAACAAGTAAAATTGCCGTATATGGAGTGAAAACAATCCTCAAGAAGTTCTGCAGGTTCCATTGCACCCTGAAAAATGCACTGTATGGTGCTTGACACGCTAGAGGCATCATCGGCCCATATTTCTTTAAAAACGATGCTGGAGCTAATGTTACAGTGAATGGTGCTCGTTACAGATCGATGATCAATGATTATTTGTTTCAAAATTTGAATGGTATCGACACAGAAGTTTTTTGGTTTCGAGATGGTGCTACACCTCATGCTACTACCGTAACAATTAATTTATTGAAAGAAAGATTTGGCGATAAGATTATTTCGAGAAATGATCCAATTAATTGGCCTCCAAGATCATGCGACATAACTCCACTTGAATAATTTCCTTTGGGGTTATGTCAAGTTATTGGTTTATGCTGATAATCCAGAAACAATAGACGCTTTGGAAGCCAACATTACTCGTGTTATTGATGAAATAAGGGCTGAATTACTCGAAAAAGTGGTCCAAAATTGGTCTTGTCGAATGCGGTTCCTCAGAGCTAGTCGTGGTGGACATATGCCGGAAATTATATTTAAAACATAAATGTCATAAAATTATCTTTCAGATAAAAGAATGTTGGCTTTAATCTTAATTTAAATGTGTTTTATTTCAATTTAAAGTTTTATCACTCTAAAAAAACACCCGATACTTGAGAAATATTCCTCATCTGATGATTTCATAGTGAGATGAAAAAACTATTATGTAAACAATAAAAGTTAGCGGAAATTGAAATTATTTTTTATTTATAAATTTCAAGAAATACTATCTTTAAAAAATTCTAGATATAAATCTCAGAGAATTTAAAAGTTTCTCTTACAAGTGATCAATGATATTGCAATTATCTCTCTCAATCGTACCGTGTCTAATGAACTAATTTATAGTGTTAATTTTCAATCGACCGGTAAATTTTACCAGCCGATTTAATTATGGTCTTTTGGAGAATCTTATCGGTTTTCTTCCTCGTTAATGCTTGACCTCGATCTGGATTTATGATCGAGCAGAAAATTTATGGTTTGAAATCGGAATCTGCTCAAGAACTCGACTATATCGGAAATGCAGTTCCTCGTATTTCGTTCAGCTGGTTCCGAAGAGAAATTGTGCTCGATTAGGCTGAATTCTGTGTCATGGTCTTTATGGTTCGAGTGCTAGCTTTCCGTTTTTCATACTTTCTAGATTTAACATTTTCGGAGGAAAATGGATTCGATGAAAATTATCATTTAAAAATTTCTCAATTTTCTAAAATGAACGGTAAAAAGTATCATCAAATTGAAATAAGTTTTGTTTTAGACAAATTTCCAGACAATTTAAAATATCATTCCTTTTTATTGAATCAATTTTTTTTTAATCAAAAGTTTCTTAATAATATCTCTTATTTCTGAATGCTATGAAATAAATTTAGAATTTTTCGGTAAATTAAAATTTTTCATTTTTTCTATAAGTTTAATTTTAACTGAATATTCAGCAAAAAATTCTGTTTCCGTTTGGACAATTTAAATTGAAGCGTTGGATAATTTAAAGGTATGAGAACCGAATAACCAGTAGTCTTATTGGAGTATGTTTCTTTTGAAATTTAAAAAAAAATATAGTTTTGGAGTCTATGCAATGTGTGATTAATGAATATAGGTATACGTAGGTTTACGAAAAATACTAAATCGTGCAAATCACCCTTTCTCAAAATTTCAAGACCTACTATACTATATATACTACAGATCTTTCTCAAAAGTAAATTTAATGTTTGGATAGATTTCATGAATAAACTCATAAAAATTGCATAGTTGCCTTTTTTTCCTTAGAGCAACAAATAATATCATCTACATATCTGAACCAATAATGAATACATTTGTTCAAGGGGTTTGAGTGATTTTTTTAAAATTTATCCATAAAAAATTTCTGCTAAAAACGGACTTATTTGATTTCCCTCAATTAAAACTTCATCTGAACGGTGAATAATGTCATTAAATTGAAAATAGGTTTGTTCTAGGCAAATTTCCATACCATTTATTCGTATTGGATCACTGTTATTTTTTATAATTTCTATTGTATCAGTCGAATGCTGGGTAATGAATTCTGTACATCGAATGAAATATTTAGAATTTTGTCAATAAGTTAAAACGTATTTTTAATTGAAAACATATTAAGCAGGAAAATTTCTTTCCGTTTGGATATCAAAACAGATTTAATCTGTTAGTCTCCTATAATTTTAATTTCAAAAAAATTCATTTAAAAATTAAATCATATATATAAATATATTACTTATACGACATTAATTTAATAGTAAAAATTTTTGTGTGAATTTTTTTGAAATTAAAATTATAGGAGACTAACAGATTAAATCTGTTTTAATATTCAAATTTTGTAATATACCTTCTATCAAGTAAAAAAGCTCTTCTTATTATTTTATTTTATATATAAAATAAAATAAGAAGGAACGGTTTTTTACAATATAGAAGGATTTTTACATGATAGAAGGATTATTACAAAATTTGAATATCAAAACAGATTTAATCTGTTGTCTTCTACAATTTTAATTTTAAAAAAATTTTTTAAGAAACTTTAAGAATTAAATTAATGTCTTTATAAGTTAATATAAATATTTTAAAAAATTTTAAACAATTTTAAAAAATTAGCCTTCTACATATTTAACTCCAAAAGATTATATTCAATGATTATAACTTCTGAAAATAAATTAAACTAATGTCGTATAAGTACCACTTATATCATGACATAAAATAAACATTCATTATAAGATATCCAAATGGTATAACATTTTTTTTTTTTTTTAAATAGAACTTTTTCTCGAAGACGAAGGGTGAGTTTAAATATGTGTTATTAATTGATTTTATATTTATTGAATATGAATATTTGAATACTGATGAGCAAAGTCGATTTTAAAACTTGTTTTTCTGTAATGTTTTGCATATCTTGAGTTTTTGTATAAAGTACCTTGGTTAGATATCCAATAATATTGAATAGTCTAAGTAAGATAGTTTTGTGATAAAATTCCCAGGATTATGTTGGATATTCTTGAAAGATATTGGTTTTCATAGGATTGATAAGCAGAAACAAAATTTTGTCTATTCAAAATGTTTAATTTATAGGATTTTAGTTAATAATTTTTATTTATTGGATTTTGTTATACCATTTGGATATCTTATAATGAATGTTTATTTTATGTCATGATATAAGTGGTACTTATACGACATTAGTTTAATTTATTTTCAGAAGTTATAATCATTGAATATAATCTTTTGGAGTTAAATATGTAGAAGGCTAATTTTTTAAAATTGTTTAAAATTTTTTAAAATATTTATATTATTTTATATACCTTCTATCAAGAATGACCTCTATTTACGTTATTTTATTTATAATATATAATTATATGGTTTACCCAAACATTCATAAAGAGAGTCCTTGTGTTATAGCAAAGGCCATTAAATTTATCTCTCAATCTTCTAGATCAGGTTAAACCACAGAGATATTTCTGTCTGTATTGGATACCTATTTAAGATTTTCATTTTTTAAATAGAACTTTTTCTCGAAGACGAAGGGTGAGTTTAAATATGTGTTATTAATTGATTTTATATTTATTGAATATGAATATTTGAATACTGATGAGCAAAGTCGATTTTAAAACTTGTTTTTCTGTAATGTTTTGCATATCTTGAGTTTTTGTATAAAGTACCTTGGTTAGATATCCAATAATATTGAATAGTCTAAGTAAGATAGTTTTGTGATAAAATTCCCAGGATTATGTTGGATATTCTTGAAAGATATTGGTTTTCATAGGATTGATAAGCAGAAACAAAATTTTGTCTATTCAAAATGTTTAATTTATAGGATTTTAGTTAATAATTTTTATTTATTGGATTTTGTTATACCATTTGGATATCTTATAATGAATGTTTATTTTATGTCATGATATAAGTGGTACTTATACGACATTAGTTTAATTTATTTTCAGAAGTTATAATCATTGAATATAATCTTTTGGAGTTAAATATGTAGAAGGCTAATTTTTTAAAATTGTTTAAAATTTTTTAAAATATTTATATTATTTTATATACCTTCTATCAAGAATGACCTCTATTTACGTCTTTATAAGTACTGCTCATATTTAATAGACGTATCAATATCAATGATTTTGATATTTGGAATATTAAATGAGGACTGAAGACGGGATTGTCTAGAATTATATTTGTTTTTTGAAGATATAGTGCACATTTTTTAGAGATTTTTGAAATTATTTATTCGAATATTTAAATATATTAAATATTTCAAATAAATTATATTCTTTGAGAAGTCCTTTAAGTGTGTTCATGTTTTTAAAAGGCAATTGGTGTTCTTAAAGGTAAGACCAGAAACAAAATTTTGTCTCCTTTAAATATTTATTTATTAATTGTAATTACTTTCGTATATCTGTTGGGTTACTTATTCCATTTGACATTATATACTGAGTTTTGATTATATACGTCTATAAAATGTAAGCGGTGCTTGTGTAGACATAAATTTATTTCTAAAAGTTTTTTGAATAAAATTTTTGAAATTAAAATTGTAGAAGATAAACATATTTCAATTTGTTTTAATATTCAAATTTTGCAAAATTCATCATACAATATCAAATGGAATTAAGAGAATCCAACGAATATAAATTGTCCATTGAAAGAGTACCTTGGATATAAAGGTACCTATGTACATGTTTTTTGAAGATCATGTATTTCTAAGATGGCACTGGGTAAGTCTATATATTGTTTAATTGATTTTATTACTTTTTTATATGTAAAGTTGAACTGATCTTATCGTAATTTTAATTATTTCTTGAGGATGTGCTACATGTTTCGAGATTTTTTGAAGTAATTTATTTAAATATATTGAATATTTCAAATAAATTAGTTTTTGAGAAGTTCTTGAAATTATGTTTTATATTTTTGAGAAAGAGTTATTTTTCATTAATATAGGATCAGAAAACAATACATTTTGTAAAAAACAGGGCTTCGTACGTTTGTCTGAAGAGTTCAGTACGCATGCTTGGAACGAAACAAAAAATGTTTGCTTATTTATATTTTAATTTCAATTGACAATTTATATTCGTTGGTTTTTCTTAATTCCATTTGATATTGTATGATGAATTTTGATTTTATACGTCTATTAAATATGAGCATTGCTTATAAAGACATTAATTTAATTCTTAAAGTTTCTTCAAAAAATTTTTTGAAATTAAAATTGTAGAAGACAACAGATTAAATCTGTTTTGATATTCCAATTTTATATATAATATATATTTATACTTGGTTTGAATAAAAATCATTATGGCATATCAAGTGGTTCAAAGAAAACCATATAATACCTTACAGCTTTCTGTGATTGTTGTGACGAGTATCTTGGATTTTAAAGTTTGTGTGTTCATAACGAAGATATCACTAGGTTTGTCAGGTGAATTATATTTGTTGTTAATCAATTTTATTTTTTAAATGTGAAGTAGTATCGATGAAGACCTTATCGGAATTCTAATTGTTTTTTGAAGATGTCTTGAGAGATTTTTGAAGTAACTAATTGAAATATTTAAATATATTAAATATTTCAAATAAATTATATTTTTTGAGAAGTCCTTAAATTATGTTTTGTATTTTTGAAAGGAAATTAGTTTTCATAATTGTATGATCAGAAACAAAATTTTATCTCTTTCAAATATTTATTTCTTAATTTTAATTGACAATTTACATTTGTTGTGTTATTTTTTTCCATTTGATATTTTATATTGAGTTTTGATTTTATACGTCTATTGAATATAAGCTGTGCTTATAAGATATTGATTTAATTCTGAAAATTTTTGAATAAAATTTTTTTAAATTAAAATTATAGGAGACTAACAGATTATATTTGTTTTGATATTAAAATTTTGTAATACTCTTCAACCAAGTAAAAAAAACTCTTCTTATTATTTTATTATTTTTTTAGTTTATTTAGGATCTTAGTTAATTATTTCGAATTAATCCGAGCTCAAGTAATCAGTAGTTTTTTAATATATTATTTTCTAGGAACGGCAGAACAATATAGTAAATTCAATAAATTGTGGAAATATTCATTATATTATTTAATTAAAATCAATTTCCATCAAGTAGGGACTGATTCAATTAAATCCCTGCTAGAAAGTACTAACCTACAAAACAGAACTGTAAACATTTCCTAAAGAGCTTGCGTTTGGTTCGAAAGTTACAGTTGTTTTAGTGAAATAAGTTTTATGATTTTCAAAACAATAAAAAAAATTAATGTTGGTGAAATATTCTTTTTTAATGGGAAGGAACACTATTGAAACGAAAGCTTGGTTTGCTCAATTCTATCTGCACTCTGCATCGGAAAAATCGACTATTATTGACAAGCTTGTTGAATCTAAACGTAGTCATATGATCACCGATACTGAGCCATGCTCTGATCACCCAAAAGACATAAATTCTTGACAGTATAAACTGTAATACGATCGTAAATATAAGCAATGAAAAATCTCAGTGCAGTACATTTTATTACGTACCTAATATGTATATTTACAAATACGCATAGATTTTCCAAACACTAACAAGCAGGTAGCCGGAATCAAATTACTATCTCAATTATAGGCACTGAATTGAAGTCATTTAAAGTCGATTAGATTAGATGACATGTAGGTCACTCGATTGATTATCTTCGTAATGAATAGAAGTCTATTCCCTCCATTATTTTGAAGGCTGGTCTACATTTATAACGCTGATAGTCTTATGTTATAAATATAATAGTTCAGATTTCATTTTTGTTTTGAACTTCATTTTAAAGGCTACAGAAAGGTTTTGGTTGCACCAAGGGAGTTAGAACCCCAAATTCTTGATAGTGCGTTGGCTCCCTCCTTTCTCCGTACTCCTTAGTATCTAGGATTCTGGACTGTAATCCCTTCTAGATTATTACGTTTAATCAGTAACCTTACCATCCTGAGACTAATATCGTTGGAAGATATTAAGGAAATTTAGGCTAGAGATCAAGATAATAAAAGTTTTTCACACTCACTTTGAGGTTTTCTATTTGATGTTGCAAAGAATGAATCTGACCCTTCTGCTCCCCTAATTTCAACGCCAAGCTGGATTTCTCCGTTGCCATCTGATGAAGCTGAGACTTTAAAGATTCGATCTCTTGAAGAGAATCCAGATTTAAAGACTGGTCTCCTGGTTCAAATTTGTTGTTGTTCTTGTTTATTCCTGGAAAATATTGGTGCAATTACTCTGTTGCAAAATAACTGATTATTCTAAAATTAAGACAAAGAGATGGCCAACTGAAATCTGCCATCTCCAACTTCTTTCTTAGCTTAGAGCCTTAACAACTTTGTAGATTGTAAAGCATAATGATAAGAAACATTTCGAAGAGGAATAATAGGTTGGCAGAGCACTGCTCTGGAAGGATCAATTTTGAGACGTTCTAGAAATGTATAAATAAACTGCTTGTCAAAAGTTACAAACACATATAACGATTAAAGAAAGGTCTGTGAAGCAGGTTTTTATCAAGTGTAATCATTTTTTGTTCATATGTATCAGAAATATACATTTGAATGGTTTCCTCTCCAGTCTGTATTTCGTGTTCAATAAGATGAAAAGGTTCTACGTAATTAAAAATCGAATTTTCGTTATGCCAAGACATGTTTTATCCGAGGAAGATGATAACAGAGCCTTTGGGATGCTTCAGGCTGGTCGAACACAAGTGCAAGTGGCCACTTTCTTCAATGCTAGCCAAAATGTGATATCACATTTTTTGGCAGGGCACTTTGCCACTGGAACTGTTTGTCAAAGACCCGGAAGTTCTACAACGCCAGCAAAAGACCGTTTTTCAACTCATTTGGTGAGAAGACTGCCTTTCAGCACTTGCAGAATGGTGAGTCAACGTCTTCGATATGCCACAGGTACTTCAGCACAGTCAGAAGACGTCCCCATGAAGTCAATCTAAAATCGAGACGTTTGTTAAGAAGAGTTCCACTTATTTGCGAACACAAGCATCAAAGATTTGAATGGGCAATTGAAAGGATACATCGGCGAGATAAATGGTGATACGTACTCCTTACTGACGAGCCCAGATATGGACGTTTTCCTGATAGTCGATGAGTACGGGTATGGACACGTTTACTCATTCGAAGGAAGCGCCACTCTATTTAAGACGTCCATCCTTTCCTGGGAAACACACTCATGGTTTGGTGCGGAGTTTGTTTGGAGGGCAGAACTGAGTGATAATGCTCTGCCACACAGATCCCACCAGGTAATTACTGCTAGAGAAAGCCAGGGTATTCCACATCTAGCCACTTCAATTGATAGAAGAAGTTTATATGAGCTGGGTCCACGAATGGCATACTCGCTTTAAGAATGGTCGTGAAGACCTCAATGATGGCGAACATGTTGGGCAATCGAAATTCACAGTTATCACATAATATTCAAACTACTCGTGAATCAAAAGGCATTTTAATCGCACAGGTGTGCTTACAAAAGGTTTATTCAAGTATTTTTCTGCACAAATGCCTCGAAAAACATAAATTGAAATCAATATTTTCGCAAAAAGAAAGAATAAATAAACATTTGCTGATGAAACACATGCTTCAACCTTGCCGATCTCTGTACGGAGTCTCAAGGAAATTACTTGGAATGAAATGGTGCCCAAAATTAAAAAAACACATTGCTTACCTTTTCTATCATTTTTTCTTTCCGTTGTTCCAGCGCCGGACACAATCTTATCCAGTTTATCCCTGCTGGAGGACTTCCTAGGCTTGGTTGCACCAGTTTTCGTCTTTGGGGAAGCCTGGTCCACGTTGAGATTAGTGACAGAAGAAGACCTAGATAAGTCCTCAGGAGTGTGAATTTGACCGTCGAGCTTTGTGGACGTCTGTCCTCTGCGAAATATGGCTTTAATACTCTTCATTTTGAGGGATAAATGACAATTCGATCTTGGAGATAATGGCTGAGTTTATTGTTTCAGAAGGCACTTGGTTTTAAAGCATTTTCAACCTTTACTTCTGCCGTTGCTTTGGTGCATTTGCGAAGGTCATGGATGTTTTTTTGGGATAGTTTTCATTTAGTTCCTGTGGAAAGATGTATTTTCTGGTTATTTTATTCGAAGGGTTAGAAGGAACTCTGTTGGAAGTTTTTATTGAGAAATCTCCAAGGAAATTTTATGAAGCAATAATATTTGTCACTGTATTAACAAAGCTTGAACAATGTTAGAATTCAAAAGTCAAAAAGAATTTTGTTCACTCATTATAGATGATATTGATCGCTCCTTACTCTCATAAATTTTCGAAACGCTGATGGTGAAAAAAAGATCTATTACAATGAATATTTAAGCGATGAGCAATTACGAAGAAATATTTGACCTGGTAAAAATATAGGTGATCAGCTTAGAAATTGTCTCAATTAAATCTGGCTATAAAGTGAATCATAGCTACATGACAGCACTTCTTAACATGATGATATTCTGAAAGCAACGAAGATGAGATTACTTTCTTGACACTATAAGGTTATTCTTCTCTGGATTACAGGCCTTTGTTATTCTACGTTGGTCTTTCCGATCGATCAGAAGTTCTTCTCATCTTATCTTGTAGGTGGGAAGCACGCTTTTCATTACAGGAAGTAGTGTCTCCTTTATTGAAGATTACTAGGGGTGTGCACCAGGGATCTATTTTGGGACCAATTATTTATATGTTTTTTTAAGTGATAGAACTTTCGATAGGGATAGCTGTGATTTGATAAAAGGTAGAAGCCATGTTATTTTGACATTTCTGTTCAGTAAGCAATGACAAAGTATCATGGAAAGACTCACGTCGCAACAACCATTACAAATTGTTGAAATTTATTTTTAAAATCAGTGTTCGATTCGCCAAACTTATAGAGCACTTCGTGAAATTTATGGTTTACATAAGCGTCCATAGGCCTGTTTATTCGTCGAACTATCGATAGATTTCGGACAACATTTTCTCTACTCGATGCAACAACAACAACAAAACAAAGAACTGTACGTACAGAAGAAAATATCGCTGCTGTAAGTCATACTGTTAATGATGATCTAGATTTGTCTATTCGTCGACGTTCACAACAAGTTGGAATCTGTGCATCCACCACATGGAAAATTTTGCGTAAAGATCTTGGTCTACACCCATATTAGATCCAACTGGTTCAAGAACTAAAGCCACTTGACATTAATAAGCGTCGTTTGTTTGCTGATTGGACCCTAGAACAGCTTGAAGTTGATCCACTTTTTTTTCGTAAAATTGTGTTTAGTGATGAAGCTCATTTCTGGTGAGGAATGTGTAAGCAAGCAAAACTGCCGTATATGGAGTGAAAACAATCCTCACGAAGTTCTGCGGGTTCCATTGAATCCTGAAACATGCACTGTATGGTGTGCTTTACACGCTTCTTTAAAAACGAAACTGGAGCTTATGTTACAGTGAATAGTGCTCATTACAGATCGATGATCAATGATTATTTGTTTCAAAATTTGAATGGTATCGACCCAGAAGAGTTTCGGTTCCAACAAGATGACGCCACACCTCATGATGCTACCGTAATAAATGATTTATTGAAAGAAAGATTAGGCGATAACATTATTTTGAGAAATGGCCCAATTAAGTGGCCTCCAAGATCATGCGACATAACTCCACTGGATTATTTTCTTTGGGGTCATATCTAGTCATTGATTTATGCTGATAAACCAGAAACAATAGACGCTTAGGAAGCCAACATAACTCGTGTTATTGATGAAATAAGGCCTGGATCACTCGAAAAAGTGGTCCAAAATTGGTCTGGTCGAATGCGGTTTCTCAGAGCTAGTCGTGGTGGACATATGCCGGAAATTATTTCTAAAACATAAATGTCATAAAAATATCCTTCAAATAAAAAAAATTTGGCTTCAATCTTAATTTAAATGCGTTCTATTTCAATTTAGAGTTCTATCACTTTAAAAAAATACCCGATATATTGTTTTCATATAACCACTTGATGAATAACTTTGCTACGAACATCAGAAGAATGAAGAGTTTGAAGTGTTTCAGAGAGTTAAATCACTGGCCGACAAAAAAATTTTTTTTGTGGAACATAAAGCTGAATATCATATTATGGTAGAATAGACGTATCCAAATACGAAAATGAGGAAAAAAGTAATAACGGATCCTGCTACAGTTAATCGACAAAACTTCATAAATTCAAGAGGAACAGTGCATCAATTAAAAAGCACAACAACTGTCAGCCGTACGTCAATCGTGGCCCAGAGCCGCCTAAGCAGATTTAATGAAACTGAGTACGCATACGCTTAATCTAATCACATCAAAAGTGACATGGTCATGTGAAACGCGACATTGTCGAGTGGGCTGGATGTTACTGACCTTCGTAAATCGATATTAAACTGTGTAGTGTGTGCACGTTTTGTTGTACGTCCTATTCTATATGCAAATAGCTACAAATGCCGGTAGTCGGTTTGATCGGTCGTCTGGTCGACACAAAATTGGAGGTTTTGCACGGTCAGGCCCGAAATTTGTCGCAAACTTTACTCTTACAAAACCGAAGTTATGGTTTCAAAAGCAAGAAAGTCTGTGATAATCGCATTATATTTGAATGAAAAATCGACTAGTGAGATGATGAAGGAACTGAAACATTTTATGGTAGCATCAAAATTGGCTCTATCGAACGCAAAGCGTGGTAGTGGTGGATGAACGACTGCTTGTACCTTCAAGAACCTTCACAAAGTAAAGAAACGATTGGAAAGAATGAAGCTCATTTCTGGTTGAACGGCTATGTTAACAAACAAAATTGCCGTATATGGAGTGAAAACAATCATCACGAAGTTCTGCGGGTTCCATTGCATCCTGAAACATGCACTGTATGGTGTATTTTACACGCTGGAGGCATCATCGGTCCATATTTCTTCAAAAACGATGCTGGAGCTTATGTTACAGTGAATGGTGCTCGTTACAGATCGATGATCAATGGTTATTTGTTTCAAAATTTTTGAATGGTATTGACCCAGAAGTGTTTTGGTTCCAATAAGATGGTGCTACACCTCATGCTGCTACCGTAATAAATGATTTATTGAAAGAAAGATTAGGCGATAACTTTAAGAAATATTCCAATTAATTGGCCTTCAAGATCATGGGACATAACTCCACTGGATTATTTTCTTTGGGGTCATGTCAAGTCATTGATTTATGCTGATAAACCAGAAACAATAGACGCTTAGGAAGCCAACATAACTCATGTTATTGATGAAATAAGGGCTGAATTACTCGAAATAGTGGTCCAAAATTGGTCTGGTCGAATGGGGTTTCTCAGAGCTAGTCGTGGTGGACATATGCCGAAAATTATTTTTAAAACATAAATGTCATAAAAATATCTTTCAAATAAAAAAAAAATTGGCCTCAATTTAAATGTGTTTTATTTCAATTTAAAGTTCTATCATTCTAAAGAAACACCCGATATATCCACTACATTGAGATTAAAATTATTAATATGGGATAAAAGCAGAAAAATATCTCAAACCCTAATGGGCGTTTCGCATCCACATATGGCTTTGTGTTTTTTTTGTTTCTTGAAGAACAGAAAGCCCCCAAGGAAAACAAGTACGCCCATGGTTATCTCAACTGACATGCAGAAATCATATATGCAAATTTATGTAGGTCAGCGATGTGAAGAAGACACCTAGTTGAGAACTCAATTTGAAATTCAAATTTCTTAAATTCGCTTAACTCTAGATCCAGATTAAGTCAGCACAAAGAATTGTTATTTATTTTTGTGAGCTATAATATGACAGCTGGATATCAATTTTTCATATGGCGTGCCTCTTAGCAGGATAATGCAAATAAATAATCATAAAGAGGAAGAAAATCGGTTCAATATTTTCGCAGTTATTCATTGAAAATGATTCATGCAGGCTTTCCTAACGAAAATTTGACCACCTCCAGAACTCGGAAACGAAGAATTTCAACTGCGATGTTTAGAGAACCAAAAAAACATTTCAACTAAACCACATCCACACCCTACTCAAAAAATGTTGGGGATTGTTGCCATCCTCAGGTGGTTTTTTCGGAACAATGTCGTCATAGGAATTCTTTCTGCCTAATACAGAACTTGAAGATCATTTTTGGATTCTTCAAAACTCTAAGGTTCTTGAGTTTGGGCGGTTCTTGAGTTTGGGGGTGTTTTTTCGGAATAAACTCATGATGGAAATTCGTCCCCCTAAAAAAAAGTTGACCTGTTTTTTCTAAATCTTCGAAAATTCTTCGTTTCTGAGTTCTGGAAAGAGGTAAAATTTCCATTAGGACACCCTGTATTTTTACCAATATTTCCGTAACTGCAGATTCAATCCATCTGAAGTTTAGCATTTAGAAGTAGAATCCGTGCGAAATTTCGTGAGGATCATATTATTAGAAGACCAAAAAATATATTTTGTGAGGATTGTGAGTGATATGAACTAGCACCTTTTTCAAATTAAACATTTGTAATCATGAGTTAAACAATACGTAATTGTAGACATGGATTTATCAATTGAAACATAAATAATCACCGTCGTTGATTCATTTGAAGAGAAATACAGAACGGGAACTATAGATGGCAACAAGGTTTGAACCAATCGAAATACATATGCATCATAGATGGCCTTGATAACGAGATGAAATAAGATGCAGTAAAAGTCGTGATAAGGTAGTATTTCATTCATGAAATACAATATACCGTTTTAATTGATCCATTGAATATGTCGGGAGACAATAAATATTGCAGTCATGATCTGCTATGGCTACGTCTTTAGTGGAAAATTTTAAGTTCCCTAAGACAGATATGGATTTCATCACTGATTAAAATTCGAGTACAAAACTGAAATAATCGATTCCTTTCGTAATATTTCAAATAACACAATTGAGAATCCTTCTCCTGAATTTAATGCGTTGTTGAAGCGTGTATCGTTCCATTTTTAGTAATGGCGTAATTTTTACTTGTCAAATATTAACAGAAGACAGCTTCGAAATGACAGCCGCGCATATAGCGGGCTATTCAAAATGGACCTCGTATTGGAAAATTCTTTATATGAGCTGCAAACTAGTGGTTGAAAGCATCGAAGTTTCTTAATAACGCTTCAAAAAGTGTAGTCTTGTGTAGAAACCAATAATATGGGAAAGTAAAAGTTCATTCGAATATAACCAGGAATCTATTTTGCTACCCTTTCTTCAGCTGAAAGGTTTATCTCCAGCTTGAGCTCCCTCCCAATCAATTTCCGGAACTTGAATGAACTTCAGTGCATTCTGTAGCCCCCTAATAGAATATGCATTCAGCATTTTCACCTGAACCTAATCTCATTTAATAATTTCTGACGCAACAGTTTCCACCAGATTTCTAAAAATCAAGATCGATTTTCGATTTGTCAGCTAAAGTTTTTAAGAAACGTCGTCGATTTTCGTAACTATCGAGTGGTTTTTTTAGAGTGATAGAACTTTAAATTGAAATAAAACACATTTGAATTAAGATTGAAGCCAAATTCTTTTTTATTTGAAAGATCATTTTATGACATTTATGTTTTAAAAATAATTTCGGGCATATGTCCACCACGACTAGCTCTGAGGAACCGCATTCTACCAGACCAATTTTGGACCACTTTTTACAGTAATTCAGGTCTTATTTCATCAGTAACATGAAATATGTTGGCTTCCAAAGCGTCTATTGTTTCTGGTTTATCAGTATAAACCAATGACTTGACATGACCCCAAAGAAAATAATCCAGTAGAGTTATGTCGCATGATCTTGGAGGCCAATTAATTGGACCATTTCTCGAAATAATGTTATCGTCAAACATTTCTTTTAATGAATCAATTGTTACGGAAGCAGCATGAGGTGAAGTACCATCTTGTTGGAACCAAAACACTTCTGGGTCGATACCATTCAAATTTTGGAACAAATAATCATTGATCATCGATCTATAACGAGCACCATTCACTGTAACATTAGCTCCTGCATTGTTTTTAAAGAAATATGGACCGATGATGTCTCCAGCGTATAAAGCATATCATACAGTGAATTTTTAGGATGCAATGGAACCTGCAGAACTTCTTGAGGATTGTTGTCACTCCATATACGGCAATTTTGCTTGCTTACAACCAGAAATGAGCTTCATCACTAAACACAATTTTACGATAAAAAAGTGCATCAACTCCAAGCTGTTCTAGGGCCCAATCAGTAAACAAACGACGCTTATTATGGTCAAGTGGCTTTAGTTCTTGAAACAGTTGGATCTGGACCAAGATCTTCACGCAAAATTTTCCATGTGGTGGATGCACAGAGTCTAACTTGTTGTGAACGTCGACGAATGGACCAATCTGGATAATCATTAACCCTATCACTTACAGCAGCGATATTTTTTTTTGTACGTATAATTCTTTGTCTTGTTGTTATTGTTGAATCGGGTAGAGAAAATGTTGTCCGATATCTATCGATAGTTCGACGAATAAGCTGCTCTGATGGACGATTATGTAAAGCATAAATTTCACGAACTGCTCTATATGTTTGGCGAAGTTTGACAATAAATTTCAACAATTTGTAAACGTTGATGCGGCGCGAGTCTTTCCATGATAATTTGTCAATGCTTACTGAACAGAAATGTCAAAACAACATAGCTTCTGCCTTCTGTCAAATCACAGTTATCCCTATCGAAAGTTATATCACTCTAAAAAAAACACCCGATATTTACAAAACAAAATGGGGCGCTGTTAATTAAAGACCTCTTATAAGGTCTAATTTTCTGATCTCTCGGTTGAAGCTTCCAAGAGTCTTCTAGGTTCCAAACCATATTCATAGGTGTAATTTTGGAGAGTTTCATGCTGAATGCAGCATAAGCTGTTTGTTTCAAAACTAACTGAAGAGATGTAAGATGTTTGACGATCTCGAGTGCCCCAGTTGGAGATTGAAGTTTTATGTTGAAAGTTTGAATGCAGCACAAGCTGTTTGTTGCAAAACCAACTGAAGAGATGTAAGATGTTTGACGATCTCGAGTGTCCCAATTGCAGATTGGAGTTTTATGTTGAAAGTTTAAATGCAGCACAAGCTGTTTGTTTCAAAACCAACTGAAGAGATGTAAGATGTTTGACGATCTCGAGTGCCCCAGTTAGAGATTGGAGTTTTATGTTGAAAGTTTGAATGCAGCACAAGTTGTTCGTTGCAAAACCAACTGAACAGATGTAAGATGTTTGACGATCTCGAGTGCCCCAATTGGAGATTGGAGTTTTATGTTGAAAGTTTGAATGCAGCACAAGCTGTTTGTTGCAAAACCAACTGAAGAGATGTAAGATGTTTGACGATCTCGAGTGTCCCAATTGGAGATTGGAGTTTTATGTTGAAAGTTTGAATGCAGCACAAGCTGTTTGTTTCAAAACCAACTGAAGAGATGTAAGATGTTTGACGATCTCGAGTGCCCCAATTGGAGATTGGAGTTTTATGTTGAAAGTTTGAATGCAGCACAAGCTGTTTGTTGCAAAACCAACTGAAGAGATGTAAGATGTCTGACGAACTCGAGTGCCCCAGTTGGAGATAATTATTCACCACTAAGAAACAATCCATAATTAGCATCCCATCGCGAATTTCATTGTCCCACAACAGTCTATTCATTCAACATCTCAACTATCAACAAATGATTCATATTATTGGGATTATGATTGCAGCAGCATAATACCGAGTCTGTTAGCACACATTAAGAGTTCAACTTGCACATTTACTACCTACTTGATTGCTCGTAGTTATCCCTAACCTAACAAACTTCCTTAACGGGGAAACGTTGGTTATTTACTGTGTGGGTATTTTGTTGGCGTACAATCTACCTCTTGTGGCGCCAATAAAACGACCATTCTGAGGATTGACTCACTATTCTCTCGTATATGGCTGGTTGTTAATCATACGTTACAGAATATGGACTTTTATGGTAAGGAGGAATTAAGTGCTCGAGATTTCCTTATTTTTACCATTATAAAGGGGTGTGGTAATAAAGTATGTACCGAAGAAGGCGTGGATTAAAATATATCGGGTGTTTTTTTTTGAGTGATAGAAGTTTCGATAGGGATAACTGTGATTTGACATTCTTGTCCAGTAAGCATGACAAATTATCATAGAAAGACTCACGCCGTTTACAAATTGTTGAAATTTATTTTCAAAATCAGTGTTCTATTCGCCAAACTTATGAAGCACTTCGTGAAATTTATGGTTTACATAATCGTCCATCAGAGCAGCTTATTCGTCGAACTATCGATAGATTTCGGACAACATTTTCTCTACTCGATGCGAAAACAACAACAAGAAAAAGAACTCTACGTACAGAAGAAAACATCACTGTTGTAAGTCAAAGTGTTAATGATGATTCAGATTTGTCCATTCGTCGTCGTTCACAACAAGTTGGACTCTGCAAAATTGCCGTATATGGAATAAAAACAATCCTCAAAAAGTTCTGCAGGTTCCATTGCATCCTGAAAAATGCACTATATGGTGTGCTTTACACGCTGGAGGCATCATCGGTTCATATTTCTTTAAAAACGATGCTGGAGCTAATGTTACAGTGAATGTTGCTCGTTACAGATCGATGATCAATGATTATTTGTTTCAAAATTTGAATGGAAAACAGCAGTTGACCTGTTCTTTTAAAATCTTCAAAAATTCTTGATTTCTGAGCTCTGAGGGGGTAATTTTCGTTGGGACATCCTGTATATGTAATAATTTACCGTTTGACAATTCAATTAATGATTCATTAGTGAAAAACTAAAATTTGAATTTTTGATGAAAAAGGGGCAAATGATTCTGTTTACCATAAGAAAACGAATAATTTATTAGTAACCAAAATATTGAGAAACAGATCTGTAGTTAGTTGACTCAGTTCGCGAATTACCTAACTCAGTAGCACAGCTCATATTTCAATTATCAAGGAACGAATTAAAAACAAGTTTTATTTCACATGTGTTTTCAGTACAATTAACCTTGATTGCAAACTGGAATACGCTAATTATCAACATAATTTTGTATGTTTATAGTAGCCATTATATTCAACATTAGTTACGCAGCTAAATGAACTTAACTAACGTATGAAACAGATCGAATTGTAAATATTTGCTTGAAGAGAACAGGCAGAAGAAGGATTTTCTAGTACATACAGTGTGGAAACCACTAATGGAATGAAATTCTTTGTCCTTATGTTAGACAATTATGAAAAACACTGGGACAAGTCAACTTTCAAATTCAATGGTGCGCTTTTTAAGCATAGATTTAAATATACAGGCTGATCCGCGCAAGTCCATCAGTCCTCTTTATTTTAAATGGAACACCTGTATATTATTATATTTTTTAAAGGACCTCAACAATCTGATTTCAACTAATGCATGGTCTTTTATGCGTAATAATAAATTAATAATTTATCAAGGTTTTCTTAAAAAACCTGAATACAGTTCTATGAAATTTCTGAACTATCAATAAAATTGGGAAAATTTCTAAAATCAATTCTCGATCCGCTCATGGATCTTGGTTTTGTTTACATTTTTTGTCAGGAATGCCTAAAAAACGATGTACATATGCCGATATATAAAGAAAATCTGCAAATAATGTGGATTGTTATCAGTCAGATGTAGCGGTGTTGAAATTTACATAGAAATAGTAAATTCCTACCATTTGTTCGGGTAGTTCAATAAGTCGGCAGGTCAAATGAACCGGTACGAAATTTACTGAGAAAGTAAGTTTACTGTTCGTAGTAAATGAACGGAAAATTGTACGGGAATGTAAAAGCCTCAATCAGTTAGATCGGTCTTTAGACTCGTACACTCTTTTTCAGACTTCGCCGAAAAATGCGTTTAGATTTACGAAAAGAGCATTTTGGAGGCTACCCTGCTATGGTCGGTTTTCATGACGCTTACTGCTTCACAGGTGTCTCGAAATTCATTCCCCAGCAGTTTGATGTGTATTCTAATTAAGAATAAGACAAAAATAAATAATATCAAGATCCTAAAGAGGGGATCTTGACCGCGGAAACTTATTCGAAGTTGTTTTGTTACCGAGAGACCTACACACTAATCATGATTTAGGGTTCGAATATCCCATTATTAACCTGATCTGGCTATGTTCGACTATCATCTCTCTCTTTAATGTTTAAATGATGCTGAATTTTCTTTCTACAATGAGATTAGAAGCTGTAGAAGCTTGTATTGCACATCAACATAAGAATTCGTTGTTGACAGCTCCAGGGGGTTGCAGGTTCATTACAATAATGTTTCCAATTACAAGAAAGTTGAAAAATAAAATATTTATCGCTCAAATTTTGTTTGATTTTATATTAGCTTAGAATGTAAGTACATCCTCGTACTTAGCATCTTCATCGAATTCTAAACGTCAAATCTGGGATTTCCAAAGCTTCAATTATTTCGCTAGGGGTACCGATTCATCAGTGAGTACCGCGAACGTCGCATCAACCTCAAATTGCGGGAATTAGCCTCCTCTGATTGTCACTCTGGCCTTGTCTTATGCTTATTATGTAATTGAAAATGATAAAAGGCGTGCGAGCACTGCCTACGCTTTGAGGAACAACTTGAGAACGATTCGTCTCTTGGTTTGGTAAGAGTGGGCAGAAAAAAGGTGATTAGCTCCGGCACATCCTGTGTTGTGTAATCCGGTTGCCAAAATTTCGATGGCGATGGTCAAGGTTTTCGCAGGTTTCAAGCTAAAATTGAGGTTGATGACGCCATTCAATTGCAAGCGAAACGAGATCTTAATATAGCTATAATTGTAGTACTACAATATTTTGAAAGACTATCAGTTAATATTTGAAAAATTGATAGATGCTATTGGAGAATCATAGGCAACCTTTAATTCCCCAACTCTTTAATTGTTATAACTTAAATATTTGATTTACTTTCACGAAAGAACAAGTGAAAACTCGATGCTGGCGAATACTCTGTGGTCCAAATTGTGACCTTAATCATGAAAACCATACATAAAATATTTTAATGTCTCTTCTCTTCGCATCACCTCTGATCTCTCTTAATTTTGTCTCGATTAACCTCCTAGAAACATGTGTTTCTGGAAGACTTGTAACAACGCGTACGTATTCTCAATATAGCAATATTCAGAATTGTGCTTCAAGCAGGAAAGTGCATTCTCAATGTATCGATGGGATAATTCAAGATAGAAGATACTCAAGTGTTATTGTTTCAGCTTCAATCAAGATCGACGAGTAATTCAAGCCAGGAATTGCCCAAGTGTAGTGTTAATCAGCATAAGGCGTTCATGTCAAAGTGAATACACTGTACAATAACGAGTTAACATTCAAAAAAGGATCTGGATTGTGGACTGTAATTTCAGATGGATGTATCACGTAGGCGCTGGGGGGTTATTATTTTATTGTATATATAATAATTATGTATATATTTTGGTTAACAATTATAATATATTATCATTTAGTTTTAAAGGAGTCCATAAAATACCTTGCAAACTTTGTGTAATTTCTGTGACGAACATAGAATACGTAGGATTTTCAAAAGTTCACTTCATTCTAGTGTTTGTTCAGACAATTATATTCAGTTAGTCTGGTAAGATATTTTTTGTTAATTATTTTTATTTTTTAAATGTGAAGTACGGCTGATGAATTTCCGTTGTGAGAATTCTAAATTGCTTTTTTGGGAATGAATTTGGTTTTCATGAAACAAGATACTAATTAAAATTTTATACCCTTCAAGTATCGGGTGTTTTTTTTTTAGAGTGATAGAACTGTGATTTGAAGGAAGGTAGAAGCCATGTTGTTTCGACATTTCGGTTCAGTAAGCATTGAAAAATTATCATGGAAAGACTCACGCCGCAACAACGTTTACAAATTGCTGAAATTTATTTTCAAAATCAGTGTTCTATTCACCAAACTTATAGAGCACTTCGTCGAACTATCGATTGATTTCGGACAACATTTTCTCTACTCGATGCAACAAGAGAAAGAACTGTAAGAAAATATCGTTCCTGTAAGTCATAGTGTTAATGATAATCCGGATTTGTCTATTCGTCGACGTTCACAACAAGTTGGACTCTGTGCATCCAACACATGGAAAATTTTGCGTAAAGATCTTGGTTTACACCCATACAAGATCCAACTGGTTCAAGAACTAAAGCCACTTGACCATAATAAGTGTCGTTTGTTTGCTGATTGGGCCCTATAACAGCTTGAAGTTGATCCACTTTTTTATCGTAAAATTGTGTTTAGTGATGAAGTTCATTTCTGGTTTAACGGCTATGTAAATTGGCAAAATTGGAGAGAAAACAATCCTCAAGAAGTTCTGCAGGTTCCATTGCATCCTGAAAAATACACTGTATGGTGTGCTTTACACGCTAGATGCATCATCGGTCTATATTTTTTTTAAAAGATGCTGGAGCTAATGTTACAGTGAATGGTGCTCGTTATAGATCGATAATTAATGATTATTTGTTTCAAAATTGGAATGGTATCGACCCAGAAGTGTTTTGGTTCCAACAAGATGGTGCTACACCTCATGCTGCTACCGTAACAATTGATTTATTGGAAGGAAGATTTGGCGATAATATTATTTCGAGAAATGGTCCAATTAATTGGCAACCAAGATCATGCGACATAACTCCACTAGATTATTGTCTTTGGGGTTATGTCAAGACATTAGTTTATGCTGATAAACCAAAAACAATAGACGCTTGGGAAGCCAACATTACTCTTGTTATTGATGAAATAAGGCCTGAATTACTCGAAAATGTGGCCCGAAATTTTTCTGGTCAAATGCGGTTCCTCAGAGCTAGTCGTGGTGGACATATGCTTGAAATTATTTTTGAAACATAAATATCATAAAATTATCTTTCAAATACAAAAAAATTTGGCTTCAGTTTTAATTTAAATGTGTTTTATTTCAATTTAAAGTTCTATCACTCTAAAAAACACCCGATATTTATTTAGTAATTTCAATCTATAATTTATATTTTTTTGAATTCTTTTATTCCCTTTTGATAATAAGTAATAAGTGTTAATTGTATATGTCTATGAAATGGAAACAGTGATTTCTAAGATATATAAAAATACCTTTTTATCACTAAACATTTCTGCAACAACTAATATATAGGCCATGCTTATCCCAAAATTTGTTAGTTGTTGCAGAAATGTTTAGTAATGAAAAGGTATTTTTATATATTTTTAAATGATTATTTTCTTCATTCAAATAACTTCTTACTGAAGAGATTACCGGTCTGAATTTATCAGATCAGATTCTTTCTCTGAAGAATGTGGTACATATTCTTTAAAAAAGGAAAATAAAAAAGCCCTTTTTGAATTATATGTTGAACATTTTTTGGTGATGGAACTTGTGATTCTTTACCATCAAATCGAAACATATATATATGTATGTGATGTTCTGTCTGAATAATTTGTTCATTATTTCATATTTCTATTTATTTGATTTAATTCTAAAAGTTTTTGAATATAATATTTCGAAATTAAAATTTGTAGGAGGTTAACAGAATAAATCCATGATATTTAAACATCATCTTTTGACTGTAAGTTCAATATTACATTATTCCGTGAATAGTGAACCGATTTTGAAAATTTTAACTGCGTTTTGTACAGAACATAAATAACATTCAAACCAACCAACACTCGACATCTCGTTCCTTCATGGGGGTAGTTTTTTCGGAACAAACTCATGATGGAAATTATTCCCCCCAAAACAGAAGTTGACCAGTTTTTTTAAATCTTCGGAAATTCTTCGTTTCTGAGTTCTAGGGGGGTCAAATTTTCTTTGGGGCAGCCTGCATATGTCTACAGAAAAGAAGGAGTGTTTCTAAGACATTTATATAATAATTTAATTTTCTAAAAATTAAAATTTGCAGAGATTTCATCAAATTATTCTGCTTTATATTCGAGAAATTTTATGTTTATGTTTCATTTTATTAGTGTTGATTATTAAAAGTAAAATATTCTTCTTTCATATTGTTAGGTTCTTTGCACAGACAATTTTTTTATTAAAATTCTTATCCATATACCCTCTTCATTGTTGAACTTTCCCACACATAAAACTATCACCAATGCCTCATAGAACCCCATTACCGTCATAAATCATCTGCGACATGGGTGTCAACCAAAAAAACCAGACCCGAGTAGTTCAAGAGAGACAAGGTTGATCACTATGAATCTATCTGGAATGACTCAAAACGCATTTATACAAAATGCGGCTCGTATATCTTTCTAGGTATCCCTGCTATCGGTTTCTGTGGGAGATTTCAGAAGAGAAAGGACGCATTGGTTAGTAACGTTATATAGCCTGTGGCTTCATAATTCTCGGGTTTCAGATTAAAGCATATCGGATGCGATCTGAACCGGTGGAAGTTTGGGTATGAAAGAATGTCTTGGTTTGTTGGTTATTACTTATTAATGAACTTTTGAGTCCAGAAACGAAAACTGACTCTGAACATCGCTGATATTCTCAGTCAATGTCTTATAGTATCGGGTGTTTTTTTAGAGTGATAAAACTTTCGATAGGGATGACTGCGATTTGACAGAAGGTAGAAGCCATGTTGTTTTGACATTTCGGTTCAGTGAGCATTGAGAAATTATCATGGAAAGACTCACGCCACAACAACGTTTACAAATTATTGAAATTTATTTTCAAAATCAGTGTTCTATTCGTCAAACTTATAGAGCAATTCGTGAAATTAATGGTTTACATAATCGTCCATCAGAGCAGCTTATTCGTCGAACTATCGATAGATTTCGGACAGCATTTTCTCTACTCGATGCAACAACAACAACAAGACAAGGAACTGTACGTACAGAAGAAAATATCGCTGCTATAAATCATAGTGTTAATGATGATCCACATTTGTCTATTCGTCGACGTTCACAACAAGTTAGACTCTGTGCATCCGCCACATGGAAAATTTTGCGTAAAGATCTTGGTCTACGCCCATTCAAGATCCAACTGGTTGAAGAACTAAAGCCACTTGACCATAATAAGCGTCGTTTGTTTGCTGATTGGGCCCTAGAACAGCTTGAACTTGATCCACTTTTTTATCGTAAAATTGTGTTCAGTGATGGAGCTCATTTCTGGTTGAACGGCTACGTAAACAAGCAAAATTGCCGTATATGAAATGAACACAATCCTCAAAAAGTTCTGCAGGTTCCATTGCATCCTGAAAAAGGCACTGTATGGTGTGCTTTACACGCTAAAGGCAACATCGGTCTATATTTTTTTAAATGATGCTGGAGCTAATGTTACAGTGAATGGTGCTCCTTATAGATCGATAATTAATGATTATTTGTTTTAAAATTTGAATGGTATCGACCCAGAAGTGTTTTGGTTCCAACAAGATGGTGCTACACCTCATGCTGCTACCGTAACAATTGATTTATTGAAAGAAAGATTTGGCGATAACATTATTTCGAGAAATGGTCCAATTAATTGGCCTCCAAGATCATGCGACATAACTCCACTGGATTATTTTCTTTGGGGTTATGTCAAGTCATTGGTTTATGTTGATAAACCAGAAACAATAGACGCTTTGGAAGCCAACATAACTCGTGAAATTGATGAAATAAGGCCTGAATTACTCGAAAGAGTGGTCCAAATTTGGTCTGGTCGAATGCGGTTCCTCAGAACTAGTCGTGGTGGACATATGCCGGAAATTATTTTTAAAACATAAATGTCATAAAATTATCTTTCGAATAAAAAAAAATTGGCTTCAATATTAATATAAATACGTTTTATTTCAATTTAAACTTCTATCACTCTGAAAAAAACACCCGATACAAAGCAAATTAATTCTGTTACACCTGTACAAATTTTAATTTTGGAACATTTTTTAAAAGTTGTAAAAACTAAATAAAATGTCCTAGAAACACTGGTCATTTTTAGTAGACATATAAAATTCACAAACATCGTACAGTATACAGATAAAAAAAGGGAAATATAGATCTACATGAAATTGTAGAAACTCATTTTCAAGAGAAATTTTCATTAAATGTGTGGGGTGGTAATATTGGCGATTATTTTATTGATCCTTTCTTCTTGTCAAGTCGACTTACTGGTCAATCATACAGATAGTTTTTAGAAAACGATTTGTCCTTGTTATTGGATGATTTACCTCTTATGTTAAGACATGAAATATGATAAAATATTAAGAAGCGATTTTTTTTTACTTGATAGAAGGATAATTACAAACTTTGAATATCAAAATAGATTTAATCTGTTAGTCTTCTACAATTAAATTGTAAATTAAAATTGTAGAATACTAACAGGTTAAACATGAAGTTCATGCACATTTTTCAGATTTGGCCAGGGAGTATTTGAACCATAATTATGAAATCAAGTGGATTCGACAGGTTGAACATCAGTCATGGCCCGCTAGATTCCCAGACTTAAATAGTTTATATTTTTTTTATGGGGCCCATTTGAAATCTCTAGTGCACTTAACGCCAGTGAACACCGTGGATGAACTGAGAAATCGTATAAAAGGCTTGTTTGATACAGTTAGGAATATTCAGGGAGTGTTTGAAAGAGTTCGATCATCTATGAGAAGAAGAACAGAAGCATATATAAAGGTTGGGGGGACATTATCAACAATTGCTGTAATTCAGTTCCTTTGTTGTTAGTTAGTTCTGTTATGATTAATTTCTGAGTTTTACGTTTCTAGTAGTAATACATTTTTTGTGATGATTATACGAGTTTATCGAATCTTTATGAATCATAGCCACATATCGGGAAAATAAGCCGATGTGGTTCCACATTTTTTTTTCTGGAAATCGGTAGCAGATACGACAAAACTACTAGAGACCACAAAGTTTAGTATAACAACAGATCTTCTCTTTGCAATGTTTCAAACTAACGTTGGCTCACCAGAAAAAAGTTCTGGAGTAAAACAGGGGAGAGTGTTCCGGAAAAAATATTATCCCGTAGATCTGCAATCAAAATTGGCAGGTTACATGGTGAACACTACAAATTGTAATAACTACCCCAAATTTCAGTTGAGCATCTTGTGAAATGCAGATACCATAAGAAAAAAACTTGAAAAAAATTCAATCTTTAACACCATGTATCTCGAAAACGAAATGTTTTTATGGGAATTTTTTTTCTGAAAATTACAAGGAACCTCCCCCCTTCGTTTGTACCTCCAATTAAGGAACAACCTGTATATTATTATAGGCAAGCAAATTATCCACTTCAATTTTTGGGCAGTATGTTTTAAATACACGGTGGTACAGCGAAAACTTAACACCTCGATTTTCCGACTTTAAAATGAAAATGTGGAAAATCGCTCGTACCCGTCAATTTCTGATTCGAGGTGGAACAACTTTTCCGCTTTTTTCATCCCTGTAACTGCAACCTTCTAACAGGGGTGAGCACAACCCCTTGATTTTGAATAGAAACGAGGGGTGTTGCAATACCTCATTTTGAAGATCTTATCGAGTACTATCTGATCCTGAAAGAGGCAATGTGGAATTTTTCTCAGGAATATTATTCGTATCCCACACATTTCAAAGGTATTTTAGTAGTAATGTTGTTAATTTTTTGTCCAAAAAAGTAAACGGACCAAGTTTTTCATTTACCTTAGTCTATCGTGAATTTTTAAGAACGTTACAAGTGTGTCAAAGCGATTGTAATTTTGTTGTATAATTGAAATGGTGTATTCCGTAGAAGAAAGGGTGGAAATAATAAAATTATTCTTTAGAAATAACGACTCTGCGCGAACAACAGCGGCTTTATTTAACGAACGACAAACTGTAAAAAATGTATCCGCTGCTTACGTTGGCCAAATTTGACGCTATTGGTTCAGTCGGAAACAAAAAGGAGGTGCATGAAAGAGGCGAAGCGAGGGACGTGGCTGTCTTAGGTCATGTAGCAATGGATCCGACCTCGAGTACTAGGAAATTTTCCGAAGTATCTGGTGTTTCACCCACAACAATCATGAAAATCCTGAAACAACATAAATTCCATCCTAGATACGATTGGTTAAGGAACTGAATGAGGATGATCACGATCGCCGACTCCAGTTCTGTGAAGTGGTCAGTGAAATGATTAACGGTAATCAAAACTACATGTTCGATATCTGTTTTTCGGACGAGTGTTCATTTTACCTTAAGGGCATTGTAAACCGGCACAACTGTCGGTATTGGTCAGATGAAAGTCCAAGATTATTTCGTGAGGTGCATACTCAGCGTCCCCAAAAATTAAATTTTTGTGCAGGTATTTATGGAAATCACATAATCGGTCCTTTTTTTTACCCGGTAATCTCACTGACCTAATTTATTTTTATCTATTGGAGAACGCTATTTATCCAGCCCTCGTGCAAATATTGGAGAATGCAGAAGACCATCAAACTATTATTTTCCAACAAGATGGCGCACCACCTCATTTCGTTCAACAGTTGCGTCAGTTCTTAGATGAAAATTTTCCTCACGCCTGGATTAGAAGAAAGGGACATATTGAGTGGTCACCCAGATCACCTGATCTGGCTCCACTGGACTTTTTTCTATGGGGTCACCTGAAATCCAAGATTTACGCTACCCAGCCCGAGTCACTAAATGATTTGGGAACTCGGATCATTAATGAATGCCGTCAAATTACACCAGAAATCTCGAGTAACGTACGTGAACGTTTTTAGCAAAACTTACATTACTGCATGGAAGTGAATGTGCGCATTTCCAGCATTTAATAAACTAATCACAAAAGTAAGTACTCTTCCACTATTTTACCTGTCATTTCGTTATCCATGGAAATTATGAAGCAAAATTTCAGGATCAGATAGAACTTGATAAGATCTTCAGAATGAGGTATCGCAACACCCCTCATCCCTATTCAAAACCAAGGGGATGAGCTCACCCCCGTTAGGGGGTTACAGTTACGGGGATGCGAAAAACGGAAAAATTGTTCCCCCTCGAACCAGAAATTGACCGGTCCGAGCGATTTTCCACATTTTCATTTCAAAGCCGGAAAATCGAGGTCTTAAGTTTTCGTTGGACCACACTGTACATTCATTCAAAAATCAAGTAAAGAACGTACTCCTTGTAGGTGTAACATTTATGCAGATAACGTTTTTTAGCATATCACATTTTTATCTCGAAAAAATATTCCAATAAATCTAGATGACAACAATGAAAGCAAATCTTGCCGACATCTTAGGCACTTCCTCCTGTTCAAAATTATCTTCTTTACCCTTTGATCCGTCTCACGGAAGCCCTGTCGACACATCTGATTGTGAGTTATTAATAATAAATGCTTCCGATAGTTTATTGACTGACGAAAGATGTGTGATGAAACTGCCGACATCTAATTTCACAGGACAATGCTCCTGAGTTATCTATGTCTATTGCCATTCGTGATTTGAATAATAACATTGAAAAGACAAGGCTGCATATAAATAGAATTAGCGTAAGATTCAGCCTGGTTGTAAGCACTTCTTCTGATTGGCGCAGGTGTTGAAACGGTCGTTTGTTTTTGTTTCGGCATAAATTGATCCTTTGTTTTAAATGGATTACGATCATCGGGAATGTGAAGAATTGCTGATTTGCAATGAAAATAATTTTGCTCAAGATGGTTTCAAAATGGTTGCTTCATTTAATCCCCTCTTGAACGAAATCTGCATGGATTTCCTCTAGAAAAAAGTCACGAAAATCTTTCAAAAAATACAGTTTTAATGTTTCCAACAAGGTGAAATTTTTATTTTCAAAATGCAAAATTTCAAACTCTCCGTTAAGTTCATGTACCTGCTTCTAATAAATGGTTTGAATAAGTGAAATTATTTTTTTTTCGTTGAGGAAACATTGTAAATTTTTTTGAATTCTTTTTTGATAAGTTTTATCAATCCTTCGCCAATCACCACTAATTAACTTATAAACTCCTGATTTATCATCTTTGGATGTAATATCTTTATTGCTTTCAATGAATTTATTACTGAAGTTTAAATTTGGTACTTAAATTATATTTATTCTCAAGATAAACAGCAATTGTTTCAAAAATAACTTCTATCAGGTGTTTCTATTAGAGTGATAGAACTTTCGATAGGGATAACTGTGTTTTGACAGAAGGTAGAAGCCATGGTGTTTTGACATTTCTGTTCAGGAAGAATTGACAAAATATCATGGAAAGACTCACGCCGCAACAACGTTTACAAATTGTTGAAATTTATTTTCAAACTTCGCCAAATTTATGGAGCACTTCGTGAAATTTATGGTTTACATAATCGTCCATCAGAGCAGCTTATTCGTCGAACTATCGATAGATTTCGGACAACATTTTCTCTATTCGATGCTACAACAACTACAAAACAGAGAACTGTACGTACAGAAGAAAATATCGCTTCTGTAAGTCAAAGTGTTAATGATGATCCAGATTTGTCTATTCGTCGACGTTCACAACAAGTTGGACTCTGTGCATCCACCACATGGAAAATTTTGCGTGAAGATCTTGGTCTACACCCATACAAGATTCAACTAGTTCAAGAACTAAAGACACTTGACCATAATAAGCGTTGTTTGATTGCTGACTGGGCCTTAGAACAGCTTGAAGTTGATCCACTTTTTTATCGTAAAATTGTGTTTAGTGACGAAGCTCATTTGTGGTTGAACGGCTATATAAACAAACAAAATTGCCGTATATGGAGTGAAAACAATCCTCAAGAAGTTCTGCAGGTTCCACTGCATCCTGAAATATGCACTGTATGGTGTGCTTTACACGCTGGAGGCATCATCGGTCCATATTTCTTTAAAAACGATGCTGGAGCTAATGTTACAGTGATTGGTCCTCGTTAGAGGACCAGATCGATGATCAATGATTATTTGTTTCTAAATTTGAATGGTATCGACCCAGAATTGTTTTGGTTCCAAAAAGATGGTGCTATACCTCATGCTGCTACCGTAACAATTGATTTATTGAAACAAAGAAGAGAAATCGTCCAATTAATTGGCCTCCAAGATCATGCGACATGACTCCACTGGATTATTTTCTTTGGGGTTATTACAAGTCATTGGTTTATGCTGATAAACCAGAAACAATAGACGCTTTGGAAGTCAACATTACTCGTGTTATTGATGAAATAAGGCCTGAATTACTCGAAGAAGGGTCCAAAATTGGTCTGGTCGAATGCGATTCCTTAGCTAGTCGTGGTAGACATATGCCGGAAATTATTTTTAAAACATGAATGTCATAAAATTATCTTTCAAATAAAAAAATTGGTTTCAATCTTAATTTAAATGCTTCATTTCAATTTAAAGTTCATTGCTCTAAAATAACACCCATACATATTTTGAATATCAAAACAGATTTAATCTGTTAGTCTCCTACAATTTTAATTTCAAAATATTTCTTAAAATCTTTTAGATAAACTCGGAATTAAATTAATGTCTTATAAGCTCTGCTTATATTCAATAGACGTATAAAATATATGTCTATTAAATATAAGCAGTGCTTACTAGACATTAATTTAATTCTAAAGGTTTTAAACAAATATTTTTAAATTAAAATTATAGAAGACTAACAGATTAAATCTGTTTTGATATTCAAAATTTGTAATAATCCTTCTATTAAGTAAAAAACCGCTTCTTATTTTATTCTACATATTTCAATGAAACATAATCAAACTTCTCTTTTACGTTTGGGTTAATTAAATTTAATCATATTCAGCTATTTTTATTATCAACAAATAATGGATTTTAGTCCTTATATGGTTATTCTTTAAATAATATTAAGTTCGGTGATATAATTTCCTGGATTCATTGGAATGTTAACTAGACTGTGAATCATATTGTTGAAAGCTGATAATTTTTGGTCAATGGAGTGATTTGCTTTATTATGTATGACTGCATCGGAATATACGGGTTTGTGAGAAAATTAATACTATTGTCAGACTCAGGGTGAATGATATTGACAGATGTAAATCACTGATGAACAAAAACATTTAATAGTCTATCCGAACCTATGAACAAAATATAATATCATCAACGTATCTATATATCCCTTTATGAATTCACTGATCCAAATTGTGTATTTTGTGCTTTGATGAAGTCCATCAGTGTGAACGAAACGTAAGTCAGTACCAATAAAAAATATGTAGTAAAAATATCATTTATAATGTCAATTATGAACAAATCCATCAAATAATTTTATATTTTGGGTTTATACAGAAGTTCTTCGACTAGCTGAGGATTTTATTCAACAGTCATTAAGATGAATAATTTCAGAAATTGCCCATTTACAACATAAACAAATAAATGAAAGCATAGTAGATTTATGAATTGGCACAGTTTAGTACTAGTGAAAAATAAATTGGTTGCACTAAAAAAAATTAATAACGCTAATAACCACTTTTTTTGTAATTAATTGGACTAATTTTCTCTTGTGTTGAATTATTAACAAGCTGTTAATTTGACCTCAAAAATTAAAAATCGTAATTCTAGATAATTTTTATTTACGACAACTTCAAAATGAACAACATACATGAGAGTCAATAGAAAATTTTAAATGGTTATTTATGTCAATAAGAGCTGATGCTATTTGTCAAAAATATAAAGAAACATTTTTCAAATTTCCGGATTATTATGAGTCAATTGTTATTCAACCCTTCAGAAAAAATAACCGCCAAGTGCTTATTCTCAATACCCAAACATTTAATTTTTGGGGAATTTGTGTATATGTCTCCATGAATAAATGAGGATTACTATCACTGTAGTATCAACAATTATGTCTATTGACTTCCCCATTAAACATAAAGGTACACTCGTCAGAAAAGATTGTATTGTAAAGTCGGTATGGGTTATTATTCAGTAACTCACTAAATTGTTCACAAAACTGAGTCCAACGGTCAGGATCATCTTCATTCAACTGTTGCACAGCCTTATCTTGTAAGGGTGAAATTTATGAGCTTTCACAATTCGATCAAGGATCAAGGTTTTGTAGGATTGCAGATTATTCATCTGTAAATATCCCAATACTGCTATTCCAATAGCTTCATTTCGGACTGAACGCTAAACTTCGTGTTTGTTATTCTGAATGGAACGAGTAGTTTCCAATTTATTCAGCAAATACTTAACACATTGGTGACTTACATTTCTTTCTGGATGTTGTTATTAAAATACCTTGCAGTTAATCTAGAATTTTAGTCATTTCGATAGTATAATTTGAGAATTTCTATTCTTTCTTCCATAGAAACCCAAGATGGAAATTCGTCTCCCTCAAAACAGAAGTTGACCTGCTTTTTTAAAATCTTCGAAAATTCTCGCAAGTTTACCAACTCATTATTTTGCTTGCATTTTCATCATGAATACACTTCCTCTGAAATAGGAGTGATCCCATTTAAATGTGTTTGTTTACCATTCGGGAATAATAAACCCAAAAAACCAAATATAAATATAGAAAATTCATAAGCACGTTCAACTCGGTCGCTGAAATGTTTGCGATTTGCCCTATCCAAGACGTTGCAAAAATAAAGAAAGATCATGCTAAATTCCCGAAATTCACTGGTATAAATAGCCCCGCTGGAATAAATGCATCATTCAGTAAACCCCAGTTCGAAAATAAAAAAATGAGATAAAATTCATTCCCAGAACCGCGATACAGCGATATACATTGCACGCTTTATATTCCCAGAAAATCTAAAATAATCAAGTCATGATGCATTTTGTTGATGAATTTTGTTCTGGTGTTTTGATAACAAACGTGATAGTTTTACTTAATTGAAAAAGAACATAGTCTGATCTGAAATTGCACCAGTAGATGTATAATGAAAAAAAAATTTGAAGAATGTATGAAATAACTAAGGGTGAGCCATTTAAAATTAACATATTTCACAAACCTACGCATAGAGATATCACCATACATAAAACTTCTAATCATCCCTTCAATCAAATAATGTAACCCTATAATAGCTTCCATATATAAGTAGAATATCTGAAGACATTGCCAATTATATTAAGAAAAATTTTAATTACACAATAGCTTGCAGAACCAATAATAACATAGACAAATACATTAAAAATAATAAAGATAAATCAAACAAAGATAATAAATCAAGAGTCTTTAACTTGACTTGTAAGGATTGCCCAATGGTTTATATTGGTCGGACCGGCAGATCGTTCATGAAGAGAATCCATTGACATCAAAAGAGTTACACTGATATATTTTCATGTTCAAGTAAAAACTAGGCTGACAAACGGAAAAAACTTGTGTTATTTCAATTATTAATTTAACACTTAATAAACAATGCGCCCTTCCTCAACTCAAGAGTATGTAGATATTGTGTTAGTATGTGTAAATTTCAGAAAAACAGCTCGAAAATACCGAAAGAAGTATCCAAATGGACGTCAATCTGCCAACTCAGCAGTTTGATCGGGCAAGAATAGTAGCCCTACATCAAGAAGCTTTGTCGAATCACCAGATTGCGCAACGTTTGAATATTCCACGGACTTCATTACGGCGCATAGTGGCTTTTTTCCTGGAAACCGGCAGCGTTGCCCGGAGATCGGTGACTGGTCGACTCAGAGTAACATCTGCAAGGGAAGACCATTATATTGCATATTTTACTCGAAAGAATCGAACGGTATCTGTAACAGCTCTTTGAAGTCATTTTTTGAGGACTTATAGACGGGTAGTCTCAACTAGTACCATAAGGAGACGGTTGCATTCCTCAAATTTAAGGGCAAGAAGACCTTTAAGAGCACCTCGGCTACCACCTGGACATAGAGCTACCCGTCGGCAATGGGCGGAACACCACTAAGACTGGCTTTCGCCACAATGGCGCAACGTACTTTTTCGGACCAGTCACGATTCGGTTTACAAAGTGATAGTCGACGAGAAAGAGTGTAGGCAGACTAGTGCTACTCAATTTCGCCCGGGAAGTTGTGCCCTTTCAAGGCAGGTCAATAATATGATGGGGGTATAATGTTCGGTCGCCGTACCCCGCTTATTATCGTTGAACGAACAATGACTGGTGCCATCTACGTAGAAAATATCATTGAACCAATCATTGTTCCTTTGCGCAAGGAATTTGGGGATAATTTCATTTATCAGGATGATAACGCCCCACCACGCCTCTCACCAGACATAAATCCAATTGGGCACGTATATGGGATTACTTAGGGAGAATAATATCGAATCGCCAAAACCCACCTTTAACTTTTCAAGAATTGAGTTTATCCCTTCAAGACGAATGAAACGATATGCTTGAAAATTTCACTAACGACTTGATTCGTGGGATGCCTAGGCGTATTCGGCAGTTGATTGAAAGAAGAGGTGGTCATACGGACTATTGAATTTGGATTCAGTTGTGGAATAACTATAATTAATCAAAAATAAATTTAGATTTTTCCTCATTTTTCCTATTTTGTCTCATCCTGGAATAAAGCAAAGAGTAATAAACAAGGATCTTCATCAAATATATTGCAGTCGAAATAGACGAAAATATTAATCTCGTTTTCAGAATATAAATTGTTCATTTCTTGAGAAACTTAGGGGAGCCAAAACTTTTGACGATGTGAGTATATTCATTTTTCATCACTTGTCACGATTCGATGGAGAAATGACTTTCTTTGGATCTGTCGAGCAGCATTTCAAAAGTGGGGTTTCGATTTTATCCTTTCATCCAATTCAAACGGAACCATTTTCCAACCTTCTGAATAGCTTTCAAACGAGCGAAGACGGCTTTCTGAGTCATATTCAATTGATCCGTGAATTCTTGTTAAGTTTGAGTATCCTCTTCGTTCAATAAGGTTTGCAATTTATTGCCAGCGAACTTTTTCGGTGGTTTCCTTAGCTCTTCATTTCTCACGTCAAAATCACCATTTTTGAACCACTTTAAACACTGTGTTTCACCAAGAGCATGTTCACCGCAAGCTTCGAGAAGCATTCGATGCGATTCTGCAGCAGTTTTCTTCAAATTCTAACAAAAGACCAATGCTGTCCGCAAATCCTAGCTCATAGGGACAAAACTCGACATGTTTGAGCTTATAGGAAATATACCGGTCTATGGAACGTAGGGAGATGATGGCGCTGCAGAAGCAGTCTTACTCTCTCTAAACTGCTCCATGTAGAGACATAACTGCAGTTCTATAGTAGCCAGAATTTCTAAACTGCCCCAGATATTTCTACAGCGAGAAATGTCAACATAATTTCGCAACGTAGACTTCTTCGAACCGATCAAACAAGCTGTCATCGTTGTTTATAGTACAATTCCTCTTATAAACACTTCCAAATACGTGCGGCGACAAGCACACTTCGATTTTCAAATCACGTTTGGCGCCAGTGTTCCGAAAATAATAAACATGTCCGACAGAGCTTCCGAATCCCAGAATCGGCATGCTCAAAGTATCACGTTGCAGTGGAAAAAATCTACGGGGTATTTTAAATCACTGATAATAAAACGAAATTTAAAATTTTTTTCCTCTGATTAATATCCTTTGAAAGTCATGAGTACCGGAAAATATTCTTCTAATCATGGCATTATTGAAACTACTTGAATGTATTTTGAGCACGTACACAAGGACTTGAGCCAGGAGCACAAAAAGTTGGGAAATTATAATAATGTTGCAAGTGGTAAAGAGCAATCAAACCTAAAATCTAATAGGTTTGACCAGCAACTAAAGATCTAAGAGCCGAAGAGAGTAAATATCTGAAAAATACTCTAGATATTGGGATCTGTTAAAATGAGCATGTTGGGATAACTGTTACTAAGGCAATTGAAGCTGGGATGTGTAGAGTTGTGAACCAAAAGTATTGTCGTTGATGTACGTTATGATCAAGAGTCCCTTTATCTGCTACGCGACAAAAGCTTGGCTTGCCACGGCAAAATAAAAAGCCAAAGGAAGAGCCCTTCACAAGGTGCAAAAATAAATGCACCATCAAGGCTATGATAACGTGTCTAACTAGGAAATAGATATATGACTAATCACGTACTCTTCACTAGGTGATTAAGTAGCTCAGCCATTTTTATAATATCCACACAATTAGTATAATTGAATCTAAGAGGTCCTGATAAGCTCTGACCAAATACATCTTGTCTGTGAACCTTTCTACTAACGAAACTATAAATAAATTAAGCTTTGAAACAAACTTCACAACAATTTTAGATGAAAAGAGGCTGCAAAGGATATCAACCATGCATCTTTTCAAAGGAAATAGCATCAAATGGTTTAATGATGACTCTGAAACCACCACAGATTCTGCAGTTGGAGTATTTGAACTCAGAACGAAATATTCAGGAGCTGTAATTCCTTCTTTGAGACCCTCACCTATAGCTTACGAAAACACATCTACAAAAAAACTCGGGCAGAATGAAGTAAATAAATAGAAAAGCACCCTGGCCAAGTTTGGTGCGATACAAGATGCTTCCTTCGGAAGCATCTTAAACTCACCAACATCATGCTTAAAGGCGAAGCGAAAAGTTCTAGGGTCATAAAATCGAGAAAGATAAGTGCATCAATTTTGAAGACATAGCAGCGTGAACATATTCAAGTTGCAAGACTCATGAAAAATACTCATCGATAAATACGCGAAAAGATTTCTTGAGTAGTAATAGCTTCAGAACTTCATTCATTAATGTATTCTAATAAAAACAAATTTAAATCTAGTCAATCTCCAGGCTACCTATTCACTCTAAGCTCAATTCTTGAGCCTCGTTTGACTCGTAAACATTAAAACTGCTCAACCTACTTGTCCACGAGGCCGTGAAAAATGTATTTTCCAAGCAACGTTTCCGGAAGCTAAACGTCAAATACCACGTCGTCATTTGTTTCCGACATGTACACAGGAAACGTTTTCTTCAAGTTAACGTGTTTAATAATCCTTCATAAATGTCACATGTGGGATAATTTGATCTTCCAGGCATGCTTGTTGGAGGAATATCTTTCATCTGTTCAGTGGCGGGTATGAAAAGAACCAATTGGGATAATGACATGAGTAGGCCTAGTTAAATTAATTGTAGTTGATGATAACACCAAGAAATAGTCTGAAGAAATTTAATTTTCTGTTGTCTTGACGACAATATTTTCAATTCAATAAAAAAATATATAAGAGAAAGTATTTTAATTTCCACAAAAATGTTTATAATACAAGAATTGTTTCACAACGATGTGGCTTTTTCAACATAATGGATGGACAAGTCATAAAAACTCAAGGTGTTTATTGGAGTTTGACGCTGAAAAATGCCATAAGGGAAAGATATTCAGTAATGTAGACTTGTCAACATCTGTTTGATAATTCAAAAGGATTTTACGGGAATTATACCTGTTGACTTCAAGAAATTCTAAAAGTGTTAATCTAGAACTTTCGCTTTCAACATGGATAACTTAATAGTTATTGTTGAAATTGTGTCTGAATTCCTTAAGATGATTAGCATATGTCGAATGTACGGAATCCGATATGTAACTCCTTTGGTGTTCTTGGGTTCTTTTCTTGAATGATCTACCTATCACGCCAATGTATACTAAAGGGCAATCGTTGCAAGTCAACTTGTAGACTCCAGATTTATTTTTGTGTATTTGTTCGATCTTTATTGTTTTTTTTAGGTAAGTACTAAGGTTAATGGTTTTAGAAGCTGCGTTGTAGTTGTCAATTACAACGCAAAAGCGCAACAGACTGCTGGTAATGTTTTGCTATCAGTACCTTATTCATCATTTACCTTTAAAGGCACAAGACAGTCGATAGAGCTATATGGCCCAGCTGGATCCACTCAGCGAGGATATAACGAACAGCAAAGAAAAAAGGGATCTTCCACCAAGACAACAGACCATGTCATTAGACCGCATCCACTCTATTCTCCAGATTTGGGCCCCCAGCGAATTAATCCCTACGTAGACACAAACAAAATTAAGCCGGAAAGATTTGGGTCCACTGAGAAGCTGATTGCAGAAAAAACGCTCTTTTTTAGGACAAAGATAAATCATTCTTCAAGAGAGGCGTTGAAAGGTTAGAGATGATCTGGATTTATTGTATCACTCTTTAAGAAGACTATGTTGACGAATACAGTCAAATTTGATGAGAACAAGTTGTGTTTTCTTCATTAAACCAGGAACTCATCAGTTGGTGTGTTATTTCCAAGTTTAAATGGTATAGTCTACAGAGCATGATTCGATTCAAAATGATGATGCCTATGGAAAAAAGGTTTGAATTTTCATATTGTCATCTTAACAGAACATACATATAAAAATTGGGGCTTTGTTAAGTATCTAGGGTTCTTTTCAAGTCAGAATGTAGGCCGAAACTATATTCTACTACAAATAGAAAAACAAATAAGTGTACATTATATTAGAAGTAAGAAAGCACACTTGAGAATCTCAGCTCGAAGACTAAATAAAGACATTCACCGCATCCAACATAAAATCCACATTTAACACCCTTTGAACCGGACATTTATGTTCAAAGATATAAATTTATATGACCCTAATTGAAGTAAAAATTTGAAATTATTGACTGTATATACTTTTATAGATGCTATTACGAAGGGGGGTAAAAAGTGTGAAAATATCAAATCTAATGCTCTGAATAAACATGATGACCGTGTACAAAGTATGAACCATATTTAACACTGCTCGAACTTTTCATTGGTGAACAGAAACATTATTTATATAATTTAATGATACTTTTTATTATATAGGTATCGTTGACTTTTAGTACATGTAAAGAGATCATACAAGAGACAAATTAGACGGGCGCAAAAACAGATTGAACTTCAATTTCCTTTGAGTCTTCCTAAACTTCAAACAGACGTTCCAAATGTCAAAATTCGTGATCAAACCTTTCTCAATGACTTTCTCTGGTTTCCTTAGTCCCGATTCTAAATCGCCTCTATCAGGGTACAGGCGGTACCAACAGAAAAGCGCGAAAACCAAAACAAAGGTCCACGGCCAACTCTTCCCGCACAAAAGGCGCAAACATCCGAAAAACAAGAACAAATCGGAGACGCTGCACAGCGGCCACCTTGATTGTAGGTTCACGTCACACACCTTAGCATAACTACAGATAGTACTCGTCGCATTTGATCGGAGAAGAACGAAGCAGGTACGTACAACCAGCGCGCCGTAGCACTCACGAACTGACAAATACCGCGGAACATGGTTTTGGTCGTAGCAGGCCGAGACGACCGTTGAGAATGGTCCGAGATGCGCGACGTTGTCGGTTCGATCAAGATTTGAATAAGGAATTTCCTGGAGTTCGATCGTTTGAACTGCTATGACAATTCAGCTATAGAAAAATCGAGTAATAAAAGATGAACAACTTCTAAATGCTGAATTTCAGATGGATCGAATCTAAAGTTTCGAAAATATTGGAGTGAATATGAAAAATTTTCAAACGTGAATAACTGCGGAACTATTGAACTGATTCTGCCCAGTAACGATCTCAGCCACGGCAATTAGACCCTCAACCTTCCCTAAAAGTTTCAAGGCTCCAACACTTTCCGTTCGAAAGTTAGCGTATTTGAAGACGTCCGGACAGAATTACTTTTGACCTCGGATTCTTAATCAGTGCATCAACCTAGTCGTTTGAGACCATTTTGGGCTCAAAACTGAATAATTACAGACATTTTGGAGGGACAATAGTACGCTGTTCCCTGGAACTAGCGCTCAAAAATATTGTTCGACGTCTAAACCCACATCACTGAATAGGTGAAGAATAATCACAAATACTCATTAAAATCTGCAGATTTTCCAGCAAATATACACCGAAAACAACAATAGTTGCGATAAATCGAAGGAGTAAAGATAAACTCACATAAATTATTAACCCATAGCAATGAATCGTATAATCCCAGCAAAACTTGCAGCATTTTCAGAAAATATTTTTAATCTCATGGAAACATTTAGAATTTAACTTCAAAAAACATGTCCTAGAACATTGTATCACTTTATATACATATATATTATGATCTCATGTGGAGGAAAACAACTAATAAAGAATCAAAATAAATATAAAATAATGACCAAATTATTGAGACATCACCTTATACATTTATGTTTCGATTGCATGTTAAAGAATCAGAAGTTTCATCACTAAAAAATGTTCAACATATAATTCAAAAAAGTCTTTTTTTATTTTCCTTTTTTAAGGATATATAGCCCATTCTACAGAGAAAGAACCTGATAAATTCAGACCCAAATCTCTTCAGTTAGTTATTTGAATAAACGAAATTATCATTAAAAAAAATATTATGAAAATATTTTTTTTTAGCCAGACATTTCTGCAACAACTAACCAATTTTTGGATAAGCATGGCCTATACGATATAAATTATATCACAGAAATATACAATGAAAGAAAATACGACTCAGATTCGGCATTAAACCACGTGCATGTGATAAAATACAAAGAAATTTCTCAATTATTAATATATACCTACAAAATTTAATGAATCACATATATTTCGTTAATTCTCAATTGTTCTAGAATTAAAACATACTGATTTCTTGAAACTTGTTTTAATAATGGAGCCATATTCGGGGAATTAATAAAATTTTATTTTTTATTCTAAATTCATGTCAGATCAACAATATCATAAAAATTAACGTTCAAAATTCTTTCTGGTAAATTCTAAAAAAATACTGGAGAACTATCTGAAAAATTTCTTCTAAATCCATGTAATTCCGATAACTACGATCAAAAAATCTAAACTCATATTTAGTTTTCGAAATAAAGTTGCCAAATGGAAATGGTAATTTTAAAGAAAATCTAGGGAACATCCTCATCTGAATTTCTATTCAATCTTAAGACTTAAATAGAATTTAAATGTTGGATTCAGACGATTCAGGAAAATTTTGAACATACAATGAATAAACAAGGTGGTCAAGTATCTTAGTAATATTTTATCCGGAATTATATGAAGAGCGACAACGTCGCAAAAACTTGTTGGATGCCTCCACAAGCGATGCAAGAAATGGGTATTTAGGTGGCTAGTTGTTTAGATTGATTAAATTGCACCCAAAGTCTGTGTCATATGTGTGCCTAACAGGCGATAAAAAAATTCCAAGAAGAGTGACGAAATTATGATAACTAGGGAAAACCTGAAGGAAAACCTATACAGAATTTGTCAATTGGGCAGTTATAGGAAAACAATACATAGACTCTTCTTATGTTACCAAAAGCTTTACTAAGAGTAGAATATGTTCCTAATGTCTTGAAGAAGTTATCCACATCAGTACATACAGTTGGTGTGCTGTATTTAGGATGGAAACTGGTATAAAACATACAGAGTGACCCGGATAGAAACAGTCGAACCGGATATTACCGTAAGTATGAGTTTTTTTGGAAAACACCGAATAGGTCAATTTTTATTTGGAGGGAGAAATATTTTGATTACAAATTTGTACCCCCCAAGAGTCATGAGGAACCCCTCAAGAATCTTAAAGGGCATAGGTGTCGAGTGACACATAATTTTGGGGGTCAGGCAATTCTATTTATGAATATGCTAAGAAATTTCTGTTTGGTGCTCGTTTCGGTCTAAAACACTCTTGATGGTTGAACGTTTGGTTATTGTCCAAAAATTTATTGAAAATTGTTGCATTTCTATTCGTCCAATCGTTGAAGAATTTCAAATAAATTTAATTTGACACGAAACCAAACATAAATAAGACAACGAAATGCAAGGAACCAGGATATTGACGTTGATATTACGGGCGTGGATCAAATATCGGCTGTTTTTTTTTCGATAGGGATAACTGTGATTTGACAGAAGGTAGAAGCCATGTTGTTTTAACATTTCTGTCCAGTAGGCATTGACAAATTATCATGGAAAGACTCGCGCCGCAACAAAGTCCACAAATTGTTGAAATTTATTTTCAAAATCAGTGTTCTATTCAACCAACTTATAGAGCACTTCGTGAAATTTTTGGTTTACATAATCATCCATCAGAGCAGATTATTCGTCGAATTATGGATAGATTTCGAACAACATTTTCTCTACTCGATGCAACAACAACAAGACAAAGAACTGTCCGTACAGAAGAAAATATCGCTGTTGTAGGTCATAGTGCTAATGATGATCCAGATTTGTCTATTCGTGGACGTTCACAACAAGTTGGACTCTGTGCATCCACCACATGGAAAATTTTGCGTAAAGATCTTGGTCTACACCCATGCAAGATCCATCTGGTTCAAGAACTAAAGCCACTTGACCATAATAAGCGTCGTTTGTTTGCTGATTGGGGCCTAGAATAGCTTGAAGTTGATCCACTTTTTTATCGTGAAATTGTGTTTAGTGATGAAGCTTATTTCTGGTTGAACGGCTATGTAAACAAGCAAAATTGCCGTATATGAAGTGAAAACAATCCTCAAGAAGTTCTGCAGGTTCCATTACATCCTAAAAAAAGCACTGTATGATGTGCTTCATATGCTGGAGGCATCATCGGTCCATATTTCTTTAAAAACGATGCTGGAGGTAATATTACAGTGAATGGTGCTCATTACAGATCGATGATTATTTGCTTCAAAATTTTAATGGTATCGACCCAGAAGTGTTTTGGTTCCAATAAGATGGTGCTACACCACATGCTGCTACCGTAACAATTGATTTATTGAAAGAAAACTTTAGCGATAACATTATTTCGAGAAATGGTCCAATTAATTGGCATCCAAAATTATGCGACATAACTCCACTGGATTATTTTCTTTGGGGTTATGTCAAGTCATTGGTTTACGCTGATAAACAGAAACAATAGACGCTTTGGACGCCAACATAACTCGTGTTATTGATGAAATAAGGCCTGAATTACTCCAAAAAGTAGTCCAAAACTGGTCTGGTCGATTGCAGTTTCTCAGAGCTAGTCGTGGTAGACATATGCCGGAAATTATTCTTAAAACATAAATGTCCTAAAATTATCTTTCAAATAAAAAAAACTGGCTTCAATGTTAATTTAAATGTGTTTTATTTCAATTTAAAGTTCTATCACTCTAAAAAACACCGGATATAAGCTGGACTTATTTAAAAAGAAATACATATGTATTAATTATAAAAATTTGATATATTTTATTTTTCTACATAGTCTCCTCTATCAATACGTTTTTCCCAAGAAATAGGAATAGGCTTTATGTGATGGAGCGAAAATTACACTTCGGATGGAATTTCGTATACTTCAAGTCGCCGGTCAGCTTTAATCAGCTTACGAATCGTACTAACGTTCCTGTCAGTAAAACTTGTTCACTTAAAAAAATTTTGTGCTATTCATAGACTTGAGTCTATGAATCTATGCATCTTCGTAGCGAATTGTAGAGTCAATCGACGCAAAATATTCAGAGGTTTTGCGCCTTCACGCCATAAAAATTTCATAATAATGGGTTGCTCTACCATGACTAATGTATCTCTTGCTCAGACATGATGCTACTGACGCCCAATCAATTGTACTGAACCGTTGTCAACGCGTCACTTCATGCATCATGGTAAAATTCCGGTTTTCAAAGGATTTTCCAATAAGAGGTTACATTTTGATATTGAAAAAAAACGAGTATATTTCGAAAGAAATCAATGGATGTTTATTTCACTTTAAAGAGGCAGGTATGCCATTAACAGTGGAAAACGATATCATCCAAATGACCCCCCTGCAGCATATTTCCGGCTGTATTTCCTCAATAACTTCACGAATTCCATCTTCAAGATCTTAAATCGATTGTGTAGCATTGGTATAGACCTTATCTTTCACGTGGCTCCATAGAAAAGAGTTTACAGTCTCAAATCACAAGATCTCGGTGGCCAATTGTGATTACCTCTTCTAGAAATAACACGACCAGGAAACTTTTCTGGCAAAATTGTGTGGCACGTAGCGCCGTCTTGTTGATGATAAACATCGCCCATATCAATATTTTCCAATTCCGGCGCTACACTGTCATATCGAAGCGGAGTTTTTGTAATATTTTTAGCCAGTGGCAAGCCAAGAAAATTCCAAAATTTGTTCGAAGAATCATACACTTTTTCGAATTAACTGAGAGACCTTATTAGGTCTCTCTGAATTATTATTCAGAACTTGATTCCAAGGAAACAAGACACATTCACATATTTTTATTCTATTATGCATTATCGATTAGTGCGAAATGTCCAGCTCTAAGTTTTCAGATGGTGACAAAGATTTATTATCATGAATTATAAGTATTTGGCATGCAGCCCAGAAATGCTATACGGTCATCGTGCATTCTTGCACGCAGCCTTAGAACAAACAGCACCTGGTGTGGATCAGAGGTCTAGCCATCGAGTCACGACGAACTTACGGTTATAGAACAATAATCTCATTAGAAATGACCTTTCTGAAATCGATGGGGTTTCAAGTTATCGTATGGAAGTCCCCATAAAAATCTGTTGGAAGGAATGTGCGCGAGTATGTAGCTGAAAGAGAATTTATTGATGGTATCTCGCACCTTTTATAGTTGTTTGTTGACTACAAATACGTTAGTGTATAAGGTTGAACTTAAGGCGAAATTGTTCGGATTTTACTATGAACATCTACGAGAAAAACTTCTTGTTGAAGTTGTGAGCGTTTTATAGAAAGATATGAGACAATGCCGAGATCAACTCAAAAAACGGTTTTGGCGTTGAGACAAGATCATTATCAATCTTGAAGGTGTTTGCAAAAAGAACGATATATTCGTTAAATTAAATAAAATTAAAAAATAGTGGGGAGAGCTTTTATACACAATTTTTTGTGTGTGGAATCTTCACTATCTTATCACTTGAATGAAAACAAAGAACCAGCAAAGAATGTTAAGTAGGAATAACTTATACAAGTTAAACGTGTTAAAAGTACCAGAGAGATTACTTTTAAAATAATAATAACCCACGTGCACTCGGAACACAGAAAACCTTAATTGATTATACTAGTTATTATTTTATGAGTAATCCTCCAGTGTTTTCAACACGCTTTACATGTAAAAGTTATTCCTATCCAGGTTTCATTTCCTTCGTAAGTTGAAAATTGTTTTTGTGATTTATTTTAATTTGAATTTGGCAAAAATCTGAAAAGAAAATCGAAACGAATTATTTGTCATATTTTCAAATTCATACTCAATCATTTATGTATCCTTTATTTTGAGAATTTTATATGGTTTTGGAATAGTAGATTTTTCTTTATATGTATGATTATGTACATGCATACACACATCGTCAAAATATTATTTAACCTCCATTTATAAAAATATAAGATTTTGAAACCTGAAAGTAAAGTGTGTAGGGCTGAAAGAGACTAACTCAAGAAAAATTGTTTACTTCAAATCGTAAAAAAATATCAAAGTAGGCACGATCCCAACTTGTTTTCGTTGCTCTAAAATATTCAAATGGTGAACCAAAACCATCTTAGACAAAACTATTTTGGGAATCCAGCAGAGAAAGTAAATCAAGTAGAAAGCTCAGGAAGCAACCTTATCAGGTATATACAGTGCATCCGCAGACAATGTCTTTGTCCCAGAAACTCTTCTATTCACAGTCAGAATGTGTGTCACGAAAGCCGAAGTACAGATTTCGATGGCAAGACACATGTTATATCAAAGATGGTCGGAATATCAATTGCACGCGCTTGAACTCGAAAGAATGCGATACAAACTCCAGTTGAAACACTACATGTTTCACGAAAATTAAAACATAACAGATCACAGAAAAACCAGCTCCAAAGGAGCTTATCTGTAAATACACAATATCACATATTTCAAGGTATTCAAAATTAGACTTAAATAGAAAGGGTTTTCCAATAAGAGGTTAACTTATAAACCCCCGATTTCTCATCTTTATGTGTACAGTCTTTATTATTTTTAATGAATTCACTAAAGTTTGAATAGGTTTCAAATGAATTTCTTAAATCATATTTATTTTTGAGCTATGTAGCAATTTTCTCAGAAATACCTTTAGTGTATTTCAACGAAATGTATTTAAAATTTACTTTTATATTAGGATATACCATGTTTAAAGCTATAATATAAAAGAAAATTTCAAATACATTTCCACACTAAAGGTATTTCTGAGAAAATTGCTACATGCCTCAAAAATAAATATGATTTAAGAATTTCATTTAAAACCTATTCAAACTTGAGTAAATTCATTAAAAATAATAAAGACTGTAAACATAAAGATGATAAATCGGGGGTTTCTAAGTGAACCTGCGGTGATTGCCCTAAAGTTTACATAGGACAGACTGGAAGAACATTCCGACATAGAATTTGTGAATATTTGAAGAGTAATTAAAAGTAGTTAAAAGTAATTCCACATATTCTAACTATTTGTTAGAAACTGGACATACTTTCAACCATAATCTTGAAATTCTACATAAAGAAAGTAAAAGTTATGCCTTAAATCTGTTAGAATCCCTAGAGATGAATAAACACAATAAAATTTGAATATTACTTAACGAACAATTAGATTTAAATAACTCACCTCTGTTAAATATATTATTTAAATATTTTAATATTTGCCTTCTACATATTTAATTTCAAAAAATTATATTTAATAATTATAACTTCGGGAATTAAATTAAATTAATGTCATATAAGTACCACTTATATCAAACGACATATAAAATAAACATTCATTATAAGACATCCAAATGATATAACAAAATCCAATAAATAAAAATTGTTTATTAAAATCCTATAAATCAAATATTTTGAGTAGACAAAATTTTGTTTCTGCTGTTTCTACATTTTTGAAAGATATCTGTTTTCATAAGATTGATCAGCAGAAACAAAATTTTGTTTACTCAAAATATTTAATTTATAGGATTTTGGTTAACAACTTTCGTCGTTTGGTATAAGTGGTACCTATATGACATTAATTTAATTTAATTCCTAAAGTTATAATTATTAAATATAATTTTTTGAAATTAAATATGTAGAAGGCTAATATTAAAATATTTAAATAATTTTATATACCTTCAAGTATTAACCTCTATTTATGTTATGTTAAATATATTAAGATAAGCTGGAATTTACAGAGACCCATTTTTGGGTTTTAGTGCTCAATAAAAATTTATTGTACTTACTGTAATATAAATAGCAACGTATTTCGGAAACAAGCTTAGTTATTCAAAATGTAAACCTGCCTGATGAGGCTACTATGATATCTAAATGTTATTTAATATGGATATTCGCCAAGTAGGGACTGATTCAATTCCATATATATTTTTTTATTTATAGTCGTGTTATAATTCTTTTGCAACTGAACCTGCCTAAAAATTTTAAACGGTTTGTTGAGTTTTCAGATATTTGAAGATATATTCCGAAACTACAGTCATAAAAATGTGTAAACATCTAAATATTTGGTAGTAGAACATAGTATCTTAAAAAAACTTGTGAAATTTTTTTTCTTGGTTCGAAAAGTTTTATTATTAGTGAATAAAATATTCAACAAAATTCAGAATTTCATCTAAGTCAATTTTACCTCCACTTATCCATTTGTACATTGATACCAGTCCCTTACCCAAATTTCAAAATCACATCCGGTACAAAGCCATAGTGATAGTACAGATTTATTGTTCGCAGAGCAGCCAAATTTTTCAATGTTCCTCTTCTTCCCGAAAACCAAGTGCTTCCATCAACCATAAGACCAATAAAGTAAAATCTATTCAGTAAACGCACTCACCTTCGTTGAATCCTCCTCGAAGCAGACCAAAACAGCAATCCAAATATTTCCAATCTCAAAAGCTAGCGTTGGGCTGGTCAGAATCTAATTCTTCATTATCACTGTTATATCTGATCTGCAACACGAAAATTACTTTGTCACAAATTGAATAATGAATGAACAATCGTTAAGCATCTTGCCCTTTGTGGCAAACAGTATTATCAACAGTGAACTCGCTCACCAATTCGCTAGACGTCTGATAAATAATAACAATATCGTGCGGTTGTTTTTGGGACGGTTAATTAGAATTCTGTTATTTATTGGTTTTGGGATAATTATTTAAATTTACGAAGATTTCACAGTTGTACAGAGATGAAAAATAAGTGACATGCAAAAGAAATAGTATAAAAATAAGGCCTGAAAAAAAGGGAAGATATACTGAGTGTTAAACATTCTTCTTATATGAAAATAAAGAGTTTAAATATATTGTTAGGTACGCGACAAATTAATGGAAGAACAAGCCATAAAAACTCAAGGTGTTTATTGGAGTTTTCCGCTCAAAAATGCCATTAGGAGAAGATATTCAGTAATGGAGACTTGTCAACATCCTTTTGTTCATTCAAAAGAATTTTACGGGCATTGTTCCTGTTGATTTCAAGAAATTCTAAAAGTGTTAACCTAGAACTTTTGTTTTCGACATGGATAATTTATAAGTTATTGTTGAAATTATGCCTGGATTCGTTAACATGATAGCATATGTCGAATGTACGGAATCCGATATGCAACTCTTTTGGTGTTCTTTGATTTTTTTTTAATGATCTACCTAACTGGCTAATGTATACTAAAGGGCAATCGTTGCAAGTCAACTTGTCGACTCCAGATTTATTTTCCTTATTTGTTCGATCCTTATTGTTTTTTATGTATTATAGGATATAGGTTTTTGTGGAAATAAAATATTCTCTCCTATATATTTTTTAATTAAAATGAGTTTCCACCAAGTAAAGACCAAGTCAATCAAATATAAACTTGAAAAGTCTAAAAAATATTTTGTGAGTTTATCAGCGTCGAACGCTATTTCAAACACCATAACTTTCGAACGGTAAGAGATAGACACTTGAAACTTTCAAGAAAGGTTTGTGGTCTGAATATCTCGGTTGAGTTCATTACTGTGCGAAATCAGTCCAATGAATTCGCAGTTATTTACGTTTGAAATTCTCTCCTATTATTATTGATATTTATCGAATCACAAATTCGATTGATCTGAAATTTGGCTTATTTTTATTAATATTTTCCAAAATACTGATTCGATTGATCTAAAATTTGTATTCTAGGAGGAGACGGATAATGAACAGGTTCCTGCAAATTTTTATAAGGATCGTATGATTAGAAAATTGAAAACAAAACCAAAAATTTTGTGAGGAACGCTAAAGAAACCACAGCTCCACAATCGAGTTTAAATTTACCATTTAGATGTAAATTAACGACATAAAGGCTATTGCAAAATATCGTGAAGATCATACAATTATAAGATAAAAAAGAAAATATTTTATGAGAAGAGCAGTGTTAACAGCTACAGAAACCACAGCAACAGTTCTATGGTTAGGTTTCAATTTAGCATTTAGATGTAAAATAACGACAAGAAGGCTAATGCAAAATCTCTTAAAGATCGTGAGTGATATGAACGGCTGCTTTTGGCATTTTCAGTTTTAAATCATCATGAAAAAAATCGTGGATTCAGATTTCGATATCACTCAATCTAACTTAATTTGATCATTTTATTGCCCATATATAAAAAGGTAATTTTCCATTGAAATTATATATAATCAAAAATTTGGTGTAAGAAATTTTAATGGAGTGAATGGAAAGAAGTATTTTTTATAAACTGACGATTAGCTGAAATGAAAACATTTTCCCTGTCAAAATATATAAACACAATGGATTTTTCTTAATTTTTGTACGATGTTTTTCACTAATATGTAACACTTTAAAAAAATAAACTATTTTAACTTATTACTCAATTCTTCAGTTACATAACATCGCTAGCTAGCTAGATTAAAGACAATTTTATTTACGAAGCCTCTTTAGCTCAGTGGCAGAGCACTGGTCTTGTAAACCAGGGGTCGTGAGTTCAATCCTCACAGGAGGCAATGATGAGCAAATTTTTTTTGTAATTTCTAAAAGAATTTTAAGTATCAGATATAATTTGAATAAACTTCATTTTCGTAATTTAGTTTGTTAGATAGAAATAAATTAAATATTACTTGGAAAGGTTCGTTTTCGATATTATAGATATTAATCAGAATAATTCTCTGAAGCCCCCATAAATTTTAAATTGAAATATTTTTGAAAATTGAATCAAATATCTTATTAGGACTAAAATAAGGTTCGTGTGGTTTTTTGTCGAAAATCGAAGATATACTGCCACACGCACTATATCCTCCAGATCTGGCGCCTTCTGATTTTTATTTGTTCCTGTCATTGCAAAATTTTTTGGACGGTAAAACCTTTACTTCAAACGAAGAGGTCAAAAATCACCTGGATCAGTTGTTTGCCCACAAAGACCAAACATTTTATGAGCGTAGAATCATGCTACTAAGAGAAAGATGGCAAAAGGTGTTGAACCAGAATGGCCAATATGAAATTTAATAAAATATTTATACAATATACGAAAATTATCTTTAATTTTCCCAAAAAAAAAAACGAAATTACTTTCCGATCAACCCAATATGTTGTTTACACTTCAGCGAAATGATAGTTATTAAAAGGAAAGCCTAATGATGATACTTCAAAATAAAGGTGTTCCCAGGTGAAATAAAGGAATAATAAACTAGTAGCCAGCGTGTGTTTTTTTTAGAGTGATAGAACTTTAAATTGGAATGAAACGCATTTAAATTAAGATTGAAGCCATTTTTTTTTTATTTGAAAGATAATTTTACGACATTTATGTTTTGAAAATAATTTCCGGCATATGTCCAGCATGACTAGCTCTGAGGAACCGCATTCGACCAGACCAATTTTGGAGCACTTTTTCGATTTCGAATTCAGGCCTTATTTCATCAATAGCACGAGTTATATTCGCTTCTAAAGCGTCTATTGTTTCTGGTTTATCAGCGTAAACCAATGACTTGACGTAACCCTAAAGAAAATAATCCAGTGGAGTTATGTCGCATGATCTTGGAGGCCAATTAATTGGACCATTTCTCGAAATAATGTTATCGCTAAATCTTTCTTTCAATAAATCAATTGTTACGGTAGCAGCATGAGGTGTAGCAGCATCTTATTGGAACCAAAACACAGGGTCGATACCATTCAAATTTTGAAACAAATAATCATTAATCATCAATCTGTAACGAGTACCATTCACTGTAACATTACCTCCAGCATCGTTTTTAAAGAAATATGGACCGATGATGCCTCCAGCGTGTAAAGCACATCATACAGTGCTTTTTTTAGGATGCAATGGAACCTGCAGAACTTCTTGAGGATTGTTTTCACTCCATATACGGCAATTTTGCTTGTTTACATAGCCGTTCACCCAGAAATGAGCTTTATCACTAAACACAATTTCACGATAAAAACGTGGATCAACTTCAAGCTGTTCTAGGGACGAATCAGCAAATAAACGACGCTCATTAAGTTCAAGTGGCTATAGTTCTTGAACCAGTTGTATGGGTGTAGACCAAGATCTTTACGCAAAATTTTCCATGTAGTGGATGCACAGAGTCCAACTTGTTGTGAACGTCGACGAATAGACAAATCTGGATCATCATTAGCACTATGACCTACAGCAGCGATATTTTCTTCTGTACGTACAGTTCTTTGTCTTGTTGTAGTTGTTGTATCGAGTAGAGAAAATGTTGTCCGAAATCTATCGATAGTTCGACTAATAAACTGCTCTGATGGACGATTATGTAAACCATAAATTTCACGAAGTGCTCAATAAATTTGGCGAAGTTTGAAAATAAATTTCAACAATTTGTAAACTTGTTGCGGCGTGAGTCTTTCCATAATAATTTGTCAACAGAAATGTCAAAAAATTATGGCTTCTACCTTCTGTCAAATCACAGTTATCCCTATCGAAAGTTTTATAACTCTAGAAAAAACACCCTATACATCTGTTATCAAAGCTGCACGAACTTCTTTCTACTTCTAAATATTTTTTAGTATACCGGGTTTTCCTATATTGAAGGAATAAACGAAGAGGGCAGATTCCTGACATAATATTAAGAAAAAAACTTCCCATAAACATGGAGCCGCAAACGTTTCCGTTTTCGAGATACAGAGTGTTGAAGTTTGAATCTTTTTCAAGTATTTTCTCATGGTATCTGCATTTCACAAGATATTCAACTGAAATTTGGCATAGATATTACAACTCAGAGTTTACACCATCTGACATGCCAATTTTGATTGAAAATCTACAGGGTGATATTTTTTCTGGAGCAAGAACTGTTTTACTCTAGAACTTTTTTCGGTGAGCCACTGTTAGTTTGAAAAATTGTAAAAAGAAGCTTTGCTGTTATAATAGACTTAATGATCTCTTGTAGTTTTTTCGTATCTATCGATTTCGAGAAAAAATGTTGAACGATTGTCTCGAAATCCTCAGAAAAATCCAAATTGCAATGAAAATTCAACTAGTAAGCTTTTTTTTTTCAAACTTCAACACCCTGTATCTCGAAAACGAAACGTTTGCGGTCCCATGTTCATGGTACTGTTTGTTATTAAAATGATTTGGGGAATCTCCCCTCCTCGTTTGTACCTCCAATTTAGGAACATCCTGTATATCGAAGAGGTTTCCCGAAATAATTCTGAATTTAATATTATATACATAGCTTCTATGAAATACGACTCGAATGTTAATTTATTTTGTCAATAGATTTTTGCTTGCCAAAATGTACCATTTTCCTCGATGGATCATGCCAGACCAAATACCCATTATACTTCTTGCAGAATCTTCTGATCTCTAAATAAAGGCAGAACTTGAATCGATTTCGCATTTCGTCAAGGGTACCTACTTCTGGACTGACCTCCAGCACTTGCTGTTCCCATCCTTGACGACTGGTCATCGACTTGTTCCAATGGTAAAAACTTAAACGCATTCAAAATTGTGGTTGAGCTGTTCATTGAAATGTCTCCTTGATATTCGACAAACAATAATCGAATTAAAAAAAATTAAAAGCGTTTAGCTGACGTCTGGAAGTTCAGCGCACTTCTTTCTACATTAATTGTTAAATTAAATTCACTGAAATTCAATTTTGTTCTTGACTAATTTCCTATTAAACTCATTTATGTGAACAAATATGAATTGAAAATTACTTTGAAGGTTTTTTTCAAACATTACAGACAATATTTGGATCCATTATATATAAAAAAATTCATTCCCAGAAAATGCTCCACATAGATTTAAAAAAGTCTTTTCTTTAATTTTTTTAAATATGTATATAACAAATTAATCAGAAAAAGCTTTTGAAATATTTTCATTATCGCAGGTTTCATTGTTTAAACTATTTTTGATATCTGTTAGTTATTATGTTCATTTTTCAAATAAAATTATCAGTTGTGATGTAATTTTTGTGTTGAAAATAAAAATCATCGACTTGAACTCTTCAAAATCATGAAAAAGCAATAAATTCAAAAGAAACAAATTCTATTGAACTATCAAACAGACTCAAGCAAATCCCCACTGCTTAATATTTTGATATTCTCTGATGATTACAAACAACCTTATTTAAAATTTTAGATAGATTTCCATCAAGTAAAATCCAATTTATTGAATTTTTTGTCAATCAATAAGCTTATGACACTGAATAAATAAAGGTAAAACTGATATTCGTCTTGTATTTTATGTTAATATACTGGGAAGTTTCCGAAATCCACCAATTTCATTCCTTAAAGTTAACTTTGGAACGAAGGAATTAGAGAACATCCTCGAAACTTTAACAACAATTTCGTAATTAATCATAGGTCATTGTGATAAAAATGCTATGATTCAATGTGCTATCAATATAATTTTCAGTAGAAACCACTATTAAGTCACACAAATGCGATAAAACTTTACGGTACTACCTTTTCTGAATTCGAAATGTAGGAGAAAACAAAGTGGAAAAAATCTCAACAAAGAAGAAGAAAAGAACTTTTTTCGACAGTTTTGAAAATAATTTGAAATCATGCACGCATTGTACTAAAATTAAAAATTGAAATATTTCAGGAAAAAATAAGGGGGCACCCGGGTTTGAACCGGGGACCTCTCGATCTGCAGTCGAATGCTCTACCACTGAGCTATACCCCCATTGAGAATTGCTACGAACTATCAGCTAATAATGGACAGAATTACAAATACAAAAAATTAAAGATTATTTGGTTTGAGATCATAATACGATCATATACTGTATAATTCCAAAACTTCAGTCGATAAATAATAAAGTATAATTATGTATGATATACCTTAAATATATGAATAACTAACAATATAAATTCTGTATTTTGGGTTGCCTGCTTTTGTGAGAAGGCTGAATTTTCCATGACGAATCCTAGTTTTTTCCAAATTATCAGAATTTCTCTTAAATCCTGATAATCCAAATGTATTCTTTAAGGATTCAAATAATTAAGGTGTGTAGCGTTCTAGTATTTTTAGAATATCTGTATATTCCAAAATTACTTTCGATTCATTAGAAGTTTGAAACAGTAATAAAAAAGATATAATAAATAAATATTTGATGGATTCAAATCATCACATCACATTTCTGATGGTTTCTTCTTATGTTCATTTCCAGGCATCTTTCAGCTGCAAGTATTTCTGCCTGGAAGATGCTCGTATATATTAATAATATCGGATGTTTTTTTAGAGTAATAGAACTTTAAATTGAAATGAAACACATTTAAATTAAGATTGAAGCCAAATTTTTTTTATTTGAAAGATAATTTTATAACATTTATGTTTTAAAAATAATTTCCGGTCTATGTCCACGACTACCTCTGAGGGACCGCATTCGACCAGACCAATTTTGGACCACTTTTTCGAGTAATTCAGGCCTTATTTCATCAATAACACGAGTTATGTTGGCTTCCAAAGCGTCTATTGTTTCTGGTTTATCAGCATAAACCAATAACTTCACATAACCCCAAAGAAAATAATCCAGTGGAGTTATGTCGCATGATCTTGGAGGCCAAGTAATTGGACCATTTCTCGAAATAATATTATCGCCGAAACTTTCTTTCAATGAATCAATTGTTATGGTAGCAGCATGAGGTGTAGCACCTTTTTTTTGGAACCAAAACACTTCTGGGTCATTCAAATTTTGAAATAAATAATTTTTGAGGAATTTCAGGATGTAGAACTTCTTGAGGATTGTTTTTACTCCATACGCGGCAATTTTGCTTGTTTACATAGCCGTTCAAACAGAAATAAGCTTCATCACTAAACACAATTTTATGATAAAAAAGTGAATCAACTTCAAGCTGTTCTAGGGTCCAATCAGCAAACAAACGACGCTTATAAGCTGTTATGTGCTCTATAAGTTTGTCGAATAGAACACTGGTTTTGAAAATAAATTTCAACGTTTTGTAAACGTTGTTGCGGCGTGAGTCTTTTCATGACAATTTGTCAATGCTTACTGAACAGACATGTTAAAACAATATGGCTTATATTTTCTGTCAAATCACAGTTATCCCTATCGAAAGTTCTATCACTTTAAAAAAACACCCGATATATAAAATGGTTCTTTACTTGTACTGTTCATGGTATTCGCAGTGCCTGATATGTAACTGATTTGCATGTTCTCAACCTGTACCTTTCTTGGATATTCTGAAAATGACTACTAGATGGAGAGGTGGTAGATTAGTGATCAGTTCCAGTGCTCTAGATGAGTATGTCTTCATAGATCTAGTGATGCATAATGGCACAAGTTAAAGGAGGAGAAAGAACCAATTGTATACAAAAAAGGTAAACATGTACCATCACACGAATGCGCGTTAGAATCTAATCTGCCACGAACCTTTCGATCTTACGCCCCGTTTCGAGCGTTTACGGAACGTACTTCGAAATAAAGCACCAACAACACGACCAGTTCGCGTCGGGAAGGCCGTGAAGTTTTCCGCGACGTGACTTTACAAAGCGTATACGTTGCAACGTCGGGATCAGATGTTACCCGTTCATTGTTGACGGAATTGCGAGCGTGACGATGTTTGTCATATCCGGATGTGCCTGCTCCCGTTTCGGTACCCGCATCAAAACGCTATCCGGTTATGCAATCTCGAATTAAGCGACTCATGGAGGCGTGAATACTTCCTAAGTGGCTACTTTGACTTGATATGGTGCTAGGGGTTGTTTCAAGGGGAAAAGTGCAGGTAATTGGACTCGTTCAATATCTCTGTAGTTTGGTTCCATTTTGATATTGAGACCCTCGGAAGTATTCGTACGACCCAATTGGTGTTGCACTCGAGGGCGGAGTGGTTGAAAGTCCGCATGCTGGACTAGAAGGGTATTCCATTTATCTGTTCGCAAAAACTCATATGCAGGATATCTCGATAAATGCTTCAGGGTTTAGCAGGACTTGACGGTTCAACCGACCGCGTCCTGAACCAGGATCGATTGCGAGACGTTTCTGGGGTTTGTGGATCTCAAGGATACCGCTAGACCGTTGGTGCTTGAAGCCAGGATCAATTGGAAGACTTCACAAGGGTTCGTGGGTCTTGACGTAGAGACGGGATTGACGGTGCTCGTACCAGGATCAATTGAGGCATTAAATCTTGAGACTATTTTGGTTCATGGGACTACGTTCGGGTGGGTGGATGAGAAGCCCCTTCGGCGAGTGAGTTGCGTCACAAAACAACTCGGGTACTGACACTGCAGAGCCAGTAGAGATTGGATAGTGCTTCGCTGCTACCCTTCACTGTGTAGGTTCTCGGGCTGAAGCCGAAATTGGAAGCTTAGTGGGTTCAACTCTTCAGAGTGGTTCTCGTTAATACGCGATGATAAGGAGTAATCCTTATCACACTTTCTGCTTCCTGAGCAGATTGTGGAGACTGTTGAGTAGTCACCTGGTGAAATAGCCAGTAACCTAACCGGTAGAATTCACGATGATGCCATGAAACACAAAATCGACGTTGTCATTCATGAGATTGAGCCCCAAACAATCGACAAATTGAAAAATTGGGTTAATCAGCCTTCCTAATGAACTCTAACTGAAAAATATTCATTAGTTTTTTATTTATAGCCGATCAAAAATGCAAATTTTAAATAGCCACCCTGCTTATAATGAAAGTAGGTAATAAAACCATTATATGAAAATTTACAGGGCTGCCCTTTTGACGAAATTTTACAAATTCTTAAAAGAAACTCAAAAGGTACATATAGGTACAAGGATGTTAAAATAATGAACCCTGTGCAAAATTGCCAGCATTTTTGGGATCAAAGCTTCCACACATTCCGCAATGTGGTTCTTTTGTACCTGCACATGGTATAATACTTTGCAGTGCTAAACCGTTGAGGAACGGTCAAATTCTCACCTTACTAGACCTCTTTGACTGTATTCAAGTTTCTAATATGTTTGACAAAATTCTGACACCGAAACTTTTGGATTTAACGAAATGTTATTCTCTTCGTTTTTCGAATAGAATATGAGGGAATCGAGAAAATTGACACAACACTTTTATTAACTTTAACTTTAAATTCAAAATTATATCTTCTAACTTCTACAAAATATGAAATTTTAACTATCATACAGATTTATTCTGTTAACCTCCTCTAAATTTTAATTTCAAAAAAATTTTCATTCAAAAACGTTTTGGAATTAAATTAAATAAATGTCTTAAAAAAACACTGTTTCAATTTAGTTGACATATAGAATTAACACTCATTACACAGGAATAAAAGAATTCCAAGAAATATAAATTATTAATTAAAAATACTATATAAATACTTGTAGGATACAAAATACTGTTTCGTATCTTGAATTATGAAAACCAAATCCATTTCCAAAAATGCAAAACAACTTCAAGAACTTCTTCAAAAACAACTTACTTCAAATAAGTTCCCTTCAAAAAATCCCTAAATCAAAAAGCAATTTAAAATTCTCAGCCCTACTTCATATTCAAAAAATTAAAATAATTAACAAAAAATATGTCACCAGACTAGCTGAATATTTTCTTAACAAACACCAGAATAAAGTGAACTTTTAAGTTGTGGATTTTCTTGTATTTGTATGTTAATATACATACTTATATAGTTTTATTATTACATTTGTATTAATAAAAAAAGCGGATTTTACTTGATAGAAGAGCTATTACAAAATTTTAAATATCATACAGATTTATTCTGTTAACCTATAAATTTCAATTTCAAATAAATTTTCATTCACAAATTCTTTAGAATTAAATTAAATAAATGTCTTAGAAAAACACTGTTTCAATAACACAGCATCAAAACGAATGAAAGAAATATAAATTATTAATTAAAAATACTAAATAAATACTTGAAGGATAAAAAATTTTGTTTCGTATCTTGTATTATGAAAACCAAATCCCTTTCCAAAAATGCAAAACATAACTTCAAGAACTTCTCCAAAAACAACTTAAAAGTTCACTTTATTCTGATGTTTATTAAGAAGATATTCAGCTAGTCTGGTGACATATTTTTGTTAATTATTTTAATTTTTTGAATATGAAGTAGGGCTGAGAATTCTAAATTGCTTTTTGAAGATTGTTTTAGGGATTTTTTGAAGGGAACTTATTTGAAGTAAGTTGTTTTTGAAGAAGTTCTTGAAGTTATGTTTTGTATTTTTGGAAAGGGATTTGGTTTTCATAAAACAAGATGCGAAACAAAATTTTGTATCCTTCAAGTATTTATATAGTATTTTTAATTAATAATTTGTATTTCTAACAATTCTTTTATTTCTTTTGGTACTGTGTAATGAGTATTAATTCTATATGTTTACTAAATTGAAAGTGCGTTTTCTAAGACATTTTAATTATTTAATTCTAAAAAGTTTTTGAAAGCAATTTTTTTTTAATTAAAATTTATAGAAGGTTAACAGAATAAACCTGTATAAATCTAAATAATCTTTATTCATTTTCCTTTTTTTCGTCCTTTGAATGGAATCAATTTTGAAGAAATTATTTCGGTGCACAGATAGCTACATATATATATATACAGAAGTCACCGTTTTGTCAATTAACTTTATCTTATTAAAGTTCATACAAATATCGCAAGAGTTGTGGTGTTATCAAATGATAAATTTCCAGAAATTATGTTATCATCAAACCTCAATTTTATTCTTCTTTTGAGTTAGAAAGAATGAACAGGTATATTGTTTGTGAAAAACTCTGTGTTCAATCTTTCATTCCAGATATAAATTCTGATAATCAGCACATATTTTCAGAACAGTAAAAACGAATCGCCATTATCAATTAAAGACTTTATCAATTTTCCAAGAGCTTTCGTCGGAAAGAGATAAAATAATGGATATTTCGTCCATTTTAAAACGTTTTCATTTTGAGACACATTGCTGTGTCTACATCAGTTAAACAAGTTTTGCGCGTTTGTTCTATGGCAGAGCATGCATTTTGCCCCAATTTTCGCATTTTGGCCAAAAATTGACTCAAGGTGTGTAATAACGACACGAAGATTCATGCCGAATTTCGTGAGGATCAGCTGTCAGGGCAGACGAGTGCAGGTAAAATTGAAAATTTCCGAACGAAAAGATTTTCGGGATAGGTATGGGGTCTAAATAAATCGCTTATGTTCCAGAATGGACAAAGCGGCTCAATGGTTCCTGAGTAATTCACATTTGAAATTTCATTTTTCAAATGTTTTCGAAAGTACAAATTCGATCGAGTTCAAATTTAGTATTTAAATGTGACATAAGGACATAATGTATAAATAAAAAACGAGGATTTGTTTAACATTTTAAAAGTATATGTTTGAAACCTTCAAATATATCTATAAAGAATAAGACAAATGATTTTAGCTCAGATAGCCGGGTCGCGTCGAAATTTCGAACCAGTGTTTGAATCCGGGCGCAGTTTTTTTTCTTTATTTCTGATCTGATTGCAACAAAAAGTTTCATATATCTTTTAAGGGTGTATTTTTCCATTCTTGAGTAGAATAGTTTTCGATATTCTTTTCACCATTTTTTTTTTAATTCAAATTGTACATTATGTTACCAAATATCATTAATATTAAATTAATAATATTACAAAACATTCTATGACAGTTTAATTTCAATATGAAGTATTTTCGTGAGGTTTGAGAAGAGACGTCAACGCGACGACACAAATTTCTCTCCGTGAGAACATGGAGAACCCATATATCGAGCTTCGAGGTTAAACCCAGACCTTTCAAGTGGTAATTAACAGTTTAATTAGATAAATTTAACCTCTCATTGATCTAACGAGTTTTTATTCGCTGATTTGCATCAACTAATGCCTTTATCGTGTCTTTATCAGCTTCAACCGGCCTCCCCGAACATGCTGCATCTTCGACATCAAAATTGCCGGAAGGAAATTTTACAAAACAGTTCTGGCAATGGCGTACTGTCAACACATCTTCGCTTTACATATCGGTTAATTTCTTTCTGGCTTGAATAGCATTTTTACCTTTTTTATAGTAAAAAATGACGAAAATGCTGTGTATTGCTCTCTATATTTAAAAAGGCACCAACACAAAAAACTACTGCGTGAAATTAATTGAACTTTTTCACGCACAAGCTTTGCTATATCAGCTTTCGAAACATAAAATGATTATGCGGCTTAAGTGTACAGTTAGGTACAATTAAATGTGTCGGGAAATAACGAAACTATTTTTCGAACAACCTCATAATTTACATTAAAAATCTGAAACAGGGTTTAAACTATGTGAAATCCTTTAATTGCCTTAAACCAGAGGGACATTTATTAAACTTTATAGAAAAAGCGAGCATCGTTAACCATCGATCATACCAGGTTAGTATAAACTAAAAAATAAATAAAATTTCTCGTGGAATAATTATTGCGTTGAGGCAAAATCCAAAAAATGTTTAGCTGTCAGAATTGTCAATTTGTAATTTTCACTGCAATATTCTACGATTCTGAGTGATGAAAGGAATTTAAAGTTGAAAAAAATAAGGGAAAATCGGTAGATATCTAAAATAATGAAAAATTTAAACAACAAACTGTATAAAAATTCGCGTAGCGCAAATGTTATATCATCCTCCATAACATCCGCCCTCAAGAAGAGCTCAAACTCACCACCGTTACGCCACTGTTGATTCAGAACCCTCTGCAACAACACCGTTAATGTTTTCAACCCTCTCTGCATCCCCTTCAGGGTCCGTTTTATCCTAGGACCGAGAACATACAACTGACACTATCCAGACTCCAATTTTACGAAAAATTCCGGTTGACAAGCTGAAAATTTTTCTGAAAAAAACGACGCCAGACTCACGTACCTTACGCGACGCCTAACGCGGAAACAGGACTGAAACCGACGTCGTTTCGCGTCGTGTTGCCAACCCAAACAAAACAATTCGACAACAAGGGACGTCGCACATGTGCTAGAGTTTCCTCGTGGTCGGTGGGCCTTGCAGCGTTGCCAAATTTTCACGCAGGTGAAATAGGGTTCTGCCTGGAGTATTTCCCACAAAGATTTTTTATATGCTCTTCGCTATCCACCTACGACCCCTTGTTCTTATATGGGTAGCAAACAAGTGATCGCAGAGCACTGAGGGTGACTAGATTGATGCATATACAGGTTTCCCAGAAGTCAACGTCAAGCTGGAATCGGGTAACAGGCTGAGTCATAGTAGTCATCAGAAAAATATATGAAAAAATTTGAGTCGTGTACTTTTAAAATTATATTGCATTTTTTATTATTCGAGAAAATGCACACCCTGTGATGATATTTTAACTCCTGTTGCTACAATTTTTCACTTTCTTCAAATTTTATTTTTCCTACGTTATCTCGAATAGTGCTTCTGTAACCTGTGATTTTCAATTCATAGCCAATTACTCCATAATTAAAACAAATTGTAGAAATTTCAATGTTTTACTACCAATAAAAATATACATTCTGTCAAGAAAGTACCAGGAATTATCGATTTAAATCTGGCGGAGCAATGAGGCAGGTAAAAATTTTTTTTCCTAGGTTGGTACCACTGTCCTTAATTACTATGCCAAGCTTGAGCGGGATCTGTCAACTAGTGTGTTGCAACAGCTGATTAAGTCAGTCGATGTCAGAGTGCGTGCCGATTTTTACTATGGGTGATTACGTTGAGCAAAGAATTTGTTTAAAGTTTTGTGTTGCAAATGAATTTTCGTGTGTCGATGCATTGAAAATGTTGCAAAAGGCCTTTGGTGATAATGCTCTATCGAAAACTCGTGCATATCAGTGGTACAGAGCCTTCCAGGACGGTCGTGAAGTGGTCGCTCATCGACGGCTTCGATCGAAGATAACGTCGATAAAATTAAGGAAAGGGTGCTGGAAAACCGTCGTACCAGCTTGAGAGAGATAGCACATGATCTTAAGATATCCCACGAGTCCGCACGTACGATTTTGATTGATATTTTGGGCATGAGAAAGGTGGCCGCACGACTCGTACCGAAAGACCTGAATTTTCTTCAAAAACGTCATCGCGAACAGGTTGCTTCAAATATGCTGGATCGCTGTAATTCCGATTCTACATTCATGGAACGCATTATAACTGGTGATGAGACCTGGGTCTACGAGTACGATATGCAAACAAGCCAGCAATCATCGGAATGGGTGGCAAAAAATGAGCCGAAACCGAAAAAACCACGCCAAAGCCGCTCGAAAATGAAGGTGATGCTCATTGTTTTCTTCGATATCCGTTCCAGAGGGTCAGACGGTAAACAAGGAGTATTACCTAGGCGTTATGAAACGTTTGCGTGAGCGTATCCGTAAAAAGCGGCCAAATTTGTGGGCGAACAACTCATGGATTTTGCATGACGATAACGCGCCTTCTCACCGAGCTACGATTGTGACTGACTTTCTCGCCAAAAACTCAACAAACGTGCTTCAGCAACCACCGTATTCGCCGGATTTGGCTCCCTGCGACTTTTTCCTCTTCCCAAAACTAAAATTGCCCCTTTGTGGCACCCGTTTTGAGTCGATTGAAGCCGTAAAACAAAATTCGGCGCGAGAGCTAAAGTCCATCCCGGAAAGCGCCTATAAAAAATGTTTCGATAATTGGAAGTGCCGTTGGCATAGATGTATTGGAGCAAATGGAGCCTATTTTGAAGGCGACCCAATAAATTTTGACGATTAAATGTAAAAATGTTGTTTCAATTGAAAATTGGTACTTTCTTGACAGAGTAGTATATTACACATTTTCTTGTGATTCGAGTTTCGGGAAATGAACTATCCCATCATCAGACAACTGTTAAGTTGTCTGATGATGGGATAGTTGTCTAATGCCATCATCAGACAACTTGACAGTTGTATGATGATGGGATAGTTCATTTCCTGAAACTCGAGTCACAAGAAAATGTGTAATATATCTTTTTATTGGTAGTGAAACATAGTAATTTCTACAATTTGTTTTAATTATGATCAACTACCAAATAGTTACGGCTGAAACAATTCAGTATCCAATTACTCCAGCTTGGAAAATAATGTCACGTTTTGCCGAACCAAGTATTCAAAATTAATATTTCGCACAAATTCAACTGACTGTACTGAAAAAAACTGTACTACATCAGTTTGGCAAATTGCTTTAAAAGTTCGCGGCATTTATTAGGGATTCTAAAATGGTATAACACTTACTACATTATTTCTTAGATCGGTCAAAAAAAACCGGTCTTTCTAAGAAACACAGTTTCGAACAATCTCTTCGAACTTTCTTTGAATGATTCTAGTGCATCCAATACTTTAAGAATCTGGTTTGAATGAGATGGGTGAGTTCTTCCATAAAATATGAGTGAGACAGATAGTGACGCCACTATTTGGTATTGGCACACGTAAACGCAATACGGATCACTACGCTACTGCGCATCTTTCAGTATTTGATCGTGTTATTTGTGTACTTACAACTTTTGGCTTCGTTTATTAGATTTCTTTGCTTGCGATTTGGATAGTTTTGATCTCTTAATGACGAACTTTGATTTTACCTGGACTAACCTGTGATTGTGTATTGCCATCATGTAAGAATAGGCCAACATGCACCTCATTTATGGGAAATGCAGATGTAACGCTAGTGCCGCTTCGAGAATGTATCGCGAGAGATACCCTAATGCTGATTGTTATCCAGATCATCGAGTTTTTATATATGTACACCGTCTACTCTTCACACCGGGCCGACTTCCGAACAAATTGCATGGTGAAGGAAGAATTTACTTACCTTACGACGATATTGTGCTTCAAGCAGTTGAGGAAGATCCAAGTACTTCGCCACCTGAAATTCAGGTAAGCACAGGAGTGCTCAAAAGGACAGCTCACCCACTATTGAAAAAACATAAGCTACACCTAAATCATGTACAAGCTCTGTTACCTCGGGATTATGAATCTCGGGTTGCGTTTTGCCAAACCATGCTACAAAAGAACCGGGAAGACCTACAATTCTTAGAAACAATTTTGTGGTCGGATGAATCAACATTTAAAAAAGATGGTTACATGAACCTACATAATTGCACGAGTGGCACGTTAAAAATCCGAATTTAATGAGACAAGATAGATCTCAATATCGTTTTAAAGTGAACATGTGGACTGAAATTGTGAACAGAAGAGTCATAGGACCTTTTGAGTTGCCAAAGGTTTTAAATGCTGAAATTCATTTATATTTTTTACGAAAACAGTTGCCAAATTTACTTGAAGACGTGCCACTTAGTATTTTCAGAGAAATGTGGTTTCAGCAAGACGGCTGCCCAGCACACTATACTCTGTCAGAGAATATCTAAATGAAGAATATCCGGGCATATGGATATGGTGATCTGGTACAATCTCGTGGCCAGCCCGTTAACCTGATTTGAATCCCTTAGATTTTTCTTACTGGGGAGCAGTGAAGGAATTTTTTCAAAACAAATTGAAAATGTAGCTGAGCTTCGGGAGAGAATTAGGGAAGTATAGCAATTCGTCAATAACGGAAGATTCGCACGTCTGATATTCCGATCTTTTTTAAGAAGATGTCGTGCATGTATTGTGGCTGATGGAGAGCAGTTTGAACATCTTTTGTGAATTTATTAAATCTTGTCATGAAACGAAACTGAATTTCTTCAAGAAAAGCCTATTTTTTGTCCAATCTAAAAAAGAATGTAGTTAATGTTATAGCGTATTAGAATCCTTATTGAATGTGCTAACTTTTGAACTAACTTGCCAAACTGATGTAATACAATTTTTTTTAGTTCAATTGAAGTTGGCCGAAATATTAATTTTGGATACTTGGTTCGGCAAGAAGTGACATTATTTTCCAAGCTGTAGCAATTGGCTTAGAATTGAAGATTACAGTTGACAGAAGCACTATTCGGGATAACTTAGGAAAAATAAAATTTGAAAAAAGTAAAAGAATGTAGCAACAGGAGTTCAAACCTCATCACAGGGTAAGTATTTTATTGAATAAAGAAAGTGCAATATAATTTGAAAAATACAGGACTTGGATTTTCTTCTATATTTTTCTGATGACTATTATGACTTAACCTGTTACCTGATCTCGGCTTGACGTCGTCTTCTGGGACGCCCCATGATATTTTGAGTATGGTTAATCTTATTTCAATTGACTTTTAAAAACCATCTTAAAAGTGCATTTAATCAGTAATCAGAATTTAATTGAATCGGTCCTTACTCGATGGAATTTTATTTCAATTAAATACAATAATAAAGAATATTAAACTATATACTAAACTTTCGATTTGTATTTCGGAAAGATTTAAAAATTAAATTTCAAATGAGTACCATCAACCGATGTTGTCCATTTTTGAACATAACTAATTTATTCAGACTCCAAACCTATGCTTCTAGGTCTTTTAGTTCGAAAATTAGCATGTTCACCATCAGTCGTCTCCCCAAACAGTTGATTTTCACGAAATTTGGTAGAAATTTTCGCGTCAATATTATACACGTAAATACCAAATTTGATTTCAGTTCTTTCCGAACTAGTGACGAAATAAGAAATAGTTTCGCATATGAATAACTACGGAACCATTTGATCGATTTTCCTCATTACCGAATTAAACCAAGATATTTAAGCCCAAAACCTGCTGTGAGTGTTTAAACCTCGGATTCTACGTCAGTTGAGATAATTTCTGGCTGAAAATCACAGATATTTCGGCAAAACGATAGATCGCTGTTTCCAAAAACAATAGCGCAAAATAACAAACTTGGTAATCTATAAAATTCCCTTCAACGCAGAATTTGATATCTACTTAAGCAAATAATAAAATAATATAAATATAACTTAAATGTTATTATAAACTCCATGTGGGAACACACTAAAATATGCTTGGTGATGATATTTCAGTGGGAATCTGTTTATATTTAGAAAACAAATATGTTTTTTGATTTTATTCATTTCCGCCTGCAATACTCTATAACATCGGCGTTATATTTATATTAAAGTATGTATATTTCATTATTTGCTAGAATGCACATTCTACTGTTGTTCAAAGCAAATTCTTTAGATTATAAGGCATGTTTTCGTATTTCAGCTCTTGTTTTTGTGATTTTTTCAAATTATAGAATGATGTTTCTCTTTTCAGATATTGAATTCGAAATTCTTGTTATGCAGTTGTTTAATTACTAAATTAAGGTAAGTCACGAATTTTACTACTATCGAGTTCATGTCAGAGTCAGTTTAGCATTGAATATCGAAACCAGTGGATATTCAGAAGCTCATTAACAAAAAGATCGTAACATTTTTAACAGTGTCGTAATTATGCAAGTTAAAAATTGTATAAATCGAAAGTTAATGAGAGTCGAAAAAACAAAATTAATAGGTTAAGTCGAAAAAAGCAAGGATAAATACGTGCACCAGAGAATCCTGGAAAAATATTATTTTATCTTCTGTTTCCTTAAATAAATCATTTTATTTAGCTACCACATATTTCGATATAAAATATTATCGACAGGTACAGAATGATCAGTTCCATATTAAAATATTATAATGTTTTCATAACATGCAGGTAGGGAACCTATGATAAAAAATATTAATTCTTTCAATAATTAAATACCACTTGAACATATTCAAATTTTTCTTAATAGGAACAGATAAGTATTATCAAATATAATCAATTACTTAATATTACCTGCTGCATTTTTCTTAAGAATTTTCTTGATTTTAAAGATTATAAAATAGAAAAAACAAGTTTTCTATTTATCACTTAGAGAAATAGCATTTCTAAGGCACCTTCTGTGTGAACAATTTAATTGTGAGAACAGGAAAATATTCTCATTTTAAAGGGTGCTTTTTTAAGAGTGATAGAACTTTAAATTGAAATAGAACACATTTAAAGTAAGACTGAAGTAAATTTTTTTTTCATTTGAAAGATAATTTTATGACATTTATGTTTTAAAAATAATTTCCGGCATATGTCCACCACGACTAGCTCTGAGGAACCGCATTCGACCAGACCAATTAATTGGAACATTTCTCCAAATAATGTTATCGCCAAATCTTTATTTCAATAAATCAATTGTTACGGTAGCAGCATGAGGTGTATCACCATCTTGTTGGAACCAAAACACTTCTGGGAGTTCTGGGTCGATACCATTCAAATTTTGAAACACATAATCATTGATCATCGATCTGTAACGAGCACCATTCACTGTAACATTAGCTCCAGCATCGTTTTTAAAGAAAAATTGACTTATGATGCCTCCAGCGTGTAAAGCATACCATATAGTGCATTTTTCAGGATGCAATGGAACTTCTTGAGGATTATTTTCACTCCATATACAGCAATTTTGCTTGTTCACATAGCAGTTCAACCAGAAATGAGCTTCATCACTAAACACAATTTTGCGATAAAAAAGTGGATCAACTTCAAGCTGTTCTAGGGCCCAATCAGCAAATAAACGACGCTTATTATGGTCAAGTGGCTTTAGTTCTTCAACCTGTTGGATCTTGAATGGGTGTAGACCAAGATCTTTACGCAAAATTTTCCATGTGGTGGATGCACAGAGTCCAATTTTTTGTGACAAAATCTGGATCATCATTAACACTATGCTTACAGCAGCGATATTTTCTTTTGTACGTACAGTTCTTTGTCTTGTTGTTGCATCGAGTAGAGAAAATGTTGTCCGAAATCTATCGATAGTTCGACGAATAAGATGCCCTGATGGACGATTATGTAAACCATAAATTTCACGAAGTGCTCTATAAGTTTGGCGATTAGAACACTGATTTTTAAAATAAATTTCAACCATTTGTAACGTTGTTGCGGCGTGAGTCTTTCCATGATAATTTGTCAATGCTTACTGAACAGAAATGTCAAAACAACTTGGCTTCTACCTTCTCTCAAATCATAGTTATCCCTATCGAAAGTTCTATCACTCTAAAAAAACACCCGATACTTTCCTGTTTCAACTTGTTGATAAAATCATGCAAAAATCCGGTTAAATGATACGAATTTTATTCATTACGAGTAATCTTCCAACGCGAAAAGTGTCTTTTAATGTGAAATATGTAGTTAAAATGGCTTAACACAAGAAATTTTTGAGTCTGTATGAAAAATCGAAAATCTTGGAAGATCACCGAAAGGCATGAGCGTAACGTTGCTTTAAAAAAAATATGGAATTGCGAAATCAACTATATGCTCGACCAAACTCATGAGTGTTGTGAACCAGAGTTTTAAGCCAAATAAAATTGAAAAATGCACTTTGAGGAAAGCTGAATATCCGAAAATGGAGAAAGTCTCAAACAGATGGTTTCTCAAACAAAGGGAATTAAATTTGCCTATAACAGAAGAAAATATGTGAAGCTCTTCAGCTTCACGAAACCTTGAAAAGTGGAAATGAAAAGTTTACTGCGAGTTGGTTCGTTATGCTCTTAGATTTTTGAAAATTTGTGGAGAAAAACTATCGTCAGAGGTGCATAATATTAGCCCATTCAAAATTGAATTGGTTCAATTAATAGAGAAATTTGAGCTCACTCATGACCAGATATACAATACTGATGAGACTGGATTCTACTAGAAAAGTATGCCTGATAAAACCTATGTAACGAATTCTGAAAAAACTGCACCCGGTCTCAAAATATCAAAGCAGCGAATAACCTTCTTGGGTTGTGTAAACGCATCAGGTTCCCAAAAACTCACGCCTTGATTATAGGCAAAGCAAAATCTCCAAGAGCATTCAAAAATTTCCATAATCCCTGTATCTACAAAAAATACAAAAAAAAGGCCTGGATGACAAAGAAAATTTTCAAATCTGGTCCTTCGAATGCTTCGTACCATAGGTAAACGTTAATATGAAAAATTAAAAGTAGTTTCTGAATGAGACGAACAAAATACTGATATAAACATAAGTGAAATAGAAAGCCTACGAACAATTCTCAACAATACGAAGAATTTTTCACGCATGGGAGCGTAAACTAACTAATAAAGAATCAAAAGTAAAAATAAAGGATCGACCATAATTATCTAAATCCGTCACACAAGACAAATTTATTTCCATTGTATATTCAGGCATAACAAATTTCACCACAAAAAATGTTCCACATAAAATTCAAGAAGGTCTTGAAACAATAGGTAGCTCACTCTCCAGAAAAGGAATCTGAAGTTCTAACCCATATTCTCCTCAGGCTTTATTTCTGGAGAATGTTCTATATTATAATTCTATGTTTAAAACGTGAAACAACAGTGTTTCCAAGTCGTTTTATAATATAATTCTGTGGTTTCGAAGAATCAATCCAACTATTATCTGTAATTTTTTTGTTTCAGTTTAAGTCCTCATCGAGGTATACTGTGAATAAAATTTCAGGCAATGGACGCTCCAAATCGAAATAACAGTATTTAAAGTACCTTAAAAAATAAATAAACCCTCCAAAAAATATTAGAACGAACGCACATGTTGATCTAACTCCGCCCATGAACTATTCTGTTTGCCATTTGTTAATTATTCTCCCATATAACGATTAGATTCTTAGAAATATTGATAGCTGTTTAAGCATCTCAAAATTTTTCTTGAAAATATCTATACTCAATTATTTAAGCTCCATATTCTTCTAAATTGAAGAAACCAATGATATTATTTGTATAGTTCCAGGAAAACCCGCTGCGGCCCTCTTCCGAAATCTACGTGGTACAGTTGAAAAGAAGAAATGGATGGTCCGACGACCGAGAATGCTCAGAAAGTGCTTAGGTGGCCTACGGCGCACGCACGTGGTTGATCACAGACGCCACTGTGGGGGCAATGCAGTTTTAGAGGGGTACAATACATTCCGTAGTAATCTCTAATGCTGGTCTAACGTTACGTGTTTGGGACGATTCTTTCATTTGAGACCCCATTCGACCTATTACATTGTGAAAAACGCAGAAAAAGGTCCGTTCTCTGAACTTTTTCTGAATTAGGTTATGTGTAATTGTGTAAACACGTGATAGTGTAGTTACTCGTTATGTACATTAGTGTTTGTTACTAGGAATCAGTTACACTTAATATAATAATTCAAGATGTCTATAGCAAGTCGATCCAGAGTGTACGCGGATGCTAATAGACAAAAGCCAAGGGAATATTGGGACTACGAAAGTTACGTTGTGCACTGGAAGCCACTAGAGGATTACCAGCTAGTAAAAAAATTGGGTAGAGGTAAATACAGCGAAGTTTTTCAAGCCGTGAACGTAACTTCTAATCAAACGTGTGTAGTTAAAGTGCTGAAACCAGTGAATAGAAAGAAGATAAAAAGAGAAATTAAAATTTTGGAGAATTTAAGAGGAGGTGTCAACATAATTACGTTAGAATCAGTAGTTAAAGATCCTGTAAGTAAGATACCAGCTCTGATCTTTGAGAACATCAATAATGTGGACTTTAAGACACTTTATCCAAAACTGACGGACTTGGACATCAGGTACTACTTGCACCAGCTGCTCAAAGCCTTAGATTACTGCCACAGTATGGGCATCATGCACAGAGACGTCAAACCCCATAACGTTATGATAGATCCGGAGACCAAAACTTTACGTTTGATTGATTGGGGTTTGGCCGAATTTTATCACCCCGGGCAGGAGTACAATGTGAGGGTTGCCTCAAGATATTTTAAGGGTCCCGAGCTCTTGGTCGATTACCAGATGTACGATTACTCCTTGGACATGTGGTCCCTGGGCTGCATGTTAGCTTCCATGATCTTCAAAAAGGAGCCTTTCTTCCACGGGCACGATAATTATGACCAGCTTGTTCGTATAGCCAAGGTACTGGGCACCGACGATTTGTTTAGTTATCTCAAAAAGTATGGGGTAGAATTGGACACCAGGTTCGACGGTATCCTTGGTAGGCACTCAAGGAAACGTTGGGATCGATTCGTGAACAGGGACAATCAAAGTTTGGTGACTCCGGAAAGTCTGGATTTCCTGGAAAGGTTGTTGAGGTACGACCACGCAGAGCGTCTGACTGCACGGGAGGCCATGGATCATCCATACTTCTATCCTGTGACACAGGGAATGACGCAGATGTCAGTGGTGTCCTCCACCTCCAGAGCTTGACAGGTGTTCCATTCTACTGTAGTACATATTGGTAAGTTAAAATAACTTATCTTTTTGCTTAGTCATATTTCATTTTCCATGAATACATTGGAAGTAAAATACGCAACACTTTTTTTTACGAAAATACGTGAAACGCTGAAAAAATCATCAAGAAACTTACAAGATTGCTTCAAATGGATCTAAGTTTAAAATTAAGCTTTTGTTGATATTTTGAAAAAAAATTTGAAAACTAAACCTTTATTTATCAGGTTAAAAAAAGTTTCACCCTTTTGGGTTATATTGAAGATTTGTACAGAAGTTATACGAATTTTCCTCTTAGTGTGGGTGGAAACTAGGTGACATTTGAACTACTATCCATAAAGCATTGAATAATTCATCGTATAACATTACAAATTTCATGAATTTGTATGCGTAAAACTTTTATTTAGATATTTTTAAATTCTTCAAATTGTAACAGAGTACATACTCTATTGAGAAAGTTTTATCAAGGCTCCTAATTTCTAAAATTACCTACTTTGGGAAAGTGTTCAGAATATTCAGATTTTTAGTTTGTTAGTAAACCAAGAAAATTCATCAATTTAAAATTATTTCATAAATTTATGTTGACTGTTTTTCAAGTCGACTATTTGTTCACATTTTCACACTGAGATAAAAAAAATTATTGGTTTATTTTTTGGAAATAAACAATATGATTCACTGAAATAGAGCAAGTTCTAATTCTATTTAAACATTCGACTGACTCATCGCGATTGTGATATCACTGGAAACAGATTTTAAAGAATTAATTGACCTTCATTTTGAAGCCACAGTTTCTATGAATAACATAAAATAAGAGGAATCTACATGGTTCTCAAAGTAACAGCTTTCGTTTATTCAAAAAAAATTTGAATACTAATGGCAAATACTTGATGTAATTCTGTATCATTGATTGAATGATTTATATTATTATTTAAATATTTTAATATTAGCCTTCTACATATTTAATTTCAAAAAATTATATTTAATAATTAGGAATTAAATTAATGTCATATAAGTACCACTTATATCAAACGACATATAAAATAAACATTCATTATAAGACATCCAAATATAATATAACAAAATCCAATAATTAAAAATTGTTAAGAATTGTTATATCATTTGGATGTCTTATAAGGAATGTTTATTTTATATGTGGTTTGATAAAAGTGGTACTTATATGATATTAATTTAATTCCTGAAGTTATAATTATTAAATATAATTTTTTGAAATTAAATATGTAGAAGGCTGATATTTAAATATTTAAATAATTTTATATACCTTCTATCAAGTATTAACCTCTATTTATGTTAAATGATTCATAGTTACTTATTGAGTATTGTCAATAAATAAGTGTCAAACTGATTTTTGTCAATAAATAAGTGTGAAACTTAAATGTTAATGTTCTGTTAAAAAAACGAAATTTCACATACCAGAGTTTGAATATTGAACAACTTCAGCTGTTACTGTTTGATAGTTGATCCCAAACCAATACAATATTTTGCTAACAAAATATAATAAAATAAAGTGTTTTACTTCAAATCATAAACAAAAATTTAGTTATCTGTAAATGTAAACTACTCAACTCTTGTGATAATTTCTAAAAAATGTTTTCTAATATCGGTGTTCATTAATTTTTAAAATAAATTTTGGTATTATGCTTTGCATCTCTGGACACCCTGTATGTTTATAATATTGATTTCACATATCCTTGTGTCTAATGATTATAACAGCCTTCTGCTTCCTTAATTTTCAAACTATATTTGATAACCAGACCAGAAAACCATAAGGGTACAGAATCATTGTCAAAAAAAAATTTTGGTTGACTATCATGAAATTGCTTTAATTTTTCAACTGTAGAAAATTCTCCCACTTATTAATAAATAATGTTTCAGGTTTGAATGCATTTAAGGGATGAAGGGGAAGAAGATGTACTAAAATGCCAGCCACGACGTAAGATACATCAACACCAAAAATATTTCTCGATAATATCTAATTTATTTATAATTCTGAAAATTGTTTTATATATTAGTAGATTATTTCTTCTGGTATTGGTGAGTAGAAGCGTTTTAACGCTTAAATAATTCAAGCATTTCTGATTATTATTTTCAATTATGATATTATTATTTTATCATTTTTCCAGTTTTTGATTGAAAATGAAAATGTTTTCTTAAAATCAACGTTCTGTTGGATTATCCTGTTTGTATCACCCGTCGAATTTTCCTTATTTTTTCTTGTTTTATTTATGTATTATATAAATAAAATAACTGAATATCTACCTCATAGAATAAGAAGTAGGATGATATAAAAAATAAAAAAACTTGTAGACAATTTTCAATTCAGTTCCTGCGATAAAAATTCAGTGATGTGTAAAACATGGAAGGAATAAATGCCTTAAATTCGTTATTTAAAATAGTTCATTGTTATAAACTAATGAAATTAATACTGTCTTTATTATTATTAACACTGTGTTCAAATTTTTTGGCAATTATTATCTTATTAAAAATACAAAATCTCTAAAAGTGTGATAATAATACTGTTGTACATAAAAAAAAAATAAAAAAATGTAGATATTTAAGTTAAGACTGATAGACTAATGAAATTGTATTAATACATTTCGGATGGCTGAGGTAAAAGACTGATGTTTTTTATTATGGACGTTTTTTATTTTTGAGTTTTTGAATCACAATTCTTCCACAGCCTCGATACCATGATTTGTTCTTGTATATATTTGTTGTATATTGTCGGTGTTCAGTATTTTTAAGGTAAAAAAAAGCTATAAGTTTTCCATTGGTAATGTAACAATTGCTGAAGAAAGTTACCTGAATAAACCATGAGTATAAAATGTGTTAATTTTTTTCTGGAATCAATATAGAAAATATACATATTTTTTTTTTATTAATTCGATCTTGATGGTTATTTATTTCAATTTAATAAAATATTAATAAACAATAATAGTTTCGCAAACACGTCAGTTTTACATTATGAAATAATCCTAAGAATTAAAAAGAAATTACTTTGTTTTTCATCACATTTTTATTATTGAGGAATTTCGTAGTTTTTACTACATTTTCAAAGGCTTTATATATTTTTGTAAGGCAGGTATAAAGTGGGGACTACCACAGGTCCGTCTGTTCATTTAATAGTTTCACTGCGGGATCGCGATAATTTTTGTGAGCCAGAATTGATTCCAGAATGTGTAGTTTCTTGCATTTTTCGGTTCCAGATGTAGTATTTTAAGATTATCTGATTTTGGGAAAACATGACTTGTTCAGAAAGAATGTAATTAGAGTTATCTTTTTGATGCTTTAATGATGTTTGATGTTTTTTTAATGTTCTTGTGAAAGTTCTCCTACATATAGACAGACATCCTCATTCATGACAACTTAATTTCCAAACTTATGATTCATTAAGCCGGTTGTTTTTGTTTTAAGCATAAAAAAAAAGGTTGGAAATTTTATATGTGGGTGTGAAAGCTATTATTATGTTAGTTGATGAAATTATTTGAGCTATCTTTTCTGAAATTTACCTAAAATGAATATGTTATTTTTACAATTTTTTTTTGTTATTGTTTTCTGTTTTGAAAGTGGGACATATTTGTTTTAAAATGAATAATTTTAGCATTATTGAGAGAATTTATTATTTGTTTTTCGAAATGATTATTCATAGTTATTAGATTCTATTTAGTTTTGTTTTTAATGCAATATCATTTAAGAGAATGGAAAATGTTATATTTTTCATTTATCTATAGACTGCGAGTTCATGAACGTTTGGTGGGGTGGTTGTACCTGATGTTGTGAGTTTTCTAAACATAACAAAGGAAGTCTTATAATTTTTAATTGAACCTATGTCCAGAAAATTTATTTTATTATCAGATTAGATTTGAAGATGTGTAATAATGTGTTAGTGTACACATCAACTAGCCTACAATGTATATTCGAAATAATTTGTATAGATAAATACAAGCCAATAGAAGATAAATTTACAATAGATAATGACTATTTGTGTGGCAGCTGTCTATAGATCTCAGGAAGAAATTACTTACATGTTTGGAGGAATATCTGAAAATATCTCAAAAATATGCAAACCATCACATTGCAGGTAACTTTAAATATGGGTAAATAATATTAAATAAGGTTATTCTGATTTTCACAATTTTTATTGTTATGTTTACAACAATTGTTTCGCTATCACACTAGCATCATCAGACAGGTTTACATTTTGAATAACTAGGATTGTTTCCGAAATCCGTTGCTATTTATATTACAGTATGTACAAAAAAAAATTATTAAGCATTAAAACCCAAAAAAGGTCTCTGTTAATTACAGAATATATTTAACAGGGGTGAGTTATTTAAATCTACTTGTTTGTTAAATAATATTCCAATTTTATTGTGTTTATTTATCTCAAGAGACTAACAGGTTTAAGGCATAACTTTTGCTTTCTATATGTAGAATTTCAAAATTATGGTTGAAAGTATGTCCTGATTCTAACAAATGGTTAGAATATGTGGAATTACTTTTATTATTGAGGTAACTCTTCAAATGTTCACAAATTCTATGTCGGAAAGTTCTTCCAGTCTGTCCTAAGTAAACTTTAGGGCAATCACTGTGAGTCAACTCATAAACCTCCGATTTATCATCTTTATGCGTACTGTCTTTATTATTTTTAATGAATTTACTCAGGTTTGAATAGGTTTTAAATGAAATTCTTAAACCATATTTATTTTTGAGGTATGTAGCAATTTTCTCAAAAATAACTAGTGTAGTTTTAAGAAATGTATTTAAAATTTTCTTTTATATCAGGATATACCATATTTACAGCTATTTAATTATTTTTATTTATCAACAATTTGTCTATCAACGCTGGATCATAGTCATTAATAGCTATTTGTTTATAAACAATTGTTTATTAAGAACTTCATTTAAAACCTATTCAGATGATAATTTGGGGTTTATAAGTTAACCTGCGGTGTTTACATAGGACAGACTGGAAGAACTTTCCGACATAGAATTTGTGAACATTTGAAGAGTTTCCTCAATAATAAAAGTAATTCCACATATTCTAATCATTTGTTAGAAACAGGACATACTTTCAACCAAAATTTTGAAATTCTGCATAATTAATAGAGATGAATAAACACAATAAATTTGGAATATTACTTAACGAACAATTAGATTTAAATAACTCACCTCTGTTAAATATATTCAGATAAGCTGGAATTTACAGACACCCTTTTTTGGGTTTTAGTGCTCAATAAAAATTTATTGTACTTACTGTAATATAAATAGCAACGGATTTCGGAAACAAGCTTAGTTATTCAAAATGTAAACCTGTCTGATGATGCTACTGTGATAGCGAAACAATTGTTGTAAACATAACAAAAAAAATTGGGAAAATCAGAATAACCTTATTTAATATGGATTTTCATCAAGTAAAGACTGATTCAATTCAATATCAAATATGGGCATAGGTTGAGGATGAGACTGTATGAATTCAATTGTCATTCATTAGCCCAACTAGGTTTCTAAATTATACATGCTTGGATCATATATTTCATAAAAACACAAAAAATGAGACTGTCTTGTCATCTGCAGTGCTGGGAGTAGATGTGACATGACCATTCTAGTATACTGATGGAGTTCTGACTCGAAAAACTTTCTGTTAACATAGGTCGTACTCCTTATTTATAATTTTTAATTAAGAGTATGAATCACAAAAAGGAGCTTTTCAAACGATACAAAATAAGCAAAGATGATCACATTTTATAAAAGAATATTTGATACACTAAAATATGGTTAATACATTCTTAAAAAAAACTACTATAGTCATATATAAGGTTGTTCAGAAAGTATTTTCGTTTTACCCCGACAGAGGATTTAATTGTATTTTTTCTAACCCAACTTCACACTTGAGCTGCATAATCATTATATGCATAGATCAACAAGACTATATTGCTGATATAGCAAGGCTTGTGTGTGAAAAACTTCAATTAATTCTACGCATTAGTTTTTGGTTGGTGTCCTTTTGAATATGGAGAGCAATAAGCAGCATTTTAGTCATTTTTTACTATAGAAAAGATCACTCACCAAAAGCTTTTACAGCTTTAATTGGATACACTGCCACACCCGCCATATTCTCCAGAACTGGAACCTTCGGATTTGTATTTGTTCCGGTCATTGCAAAATTTGTTGGACGGTAAAACCTTTTCTTCAAATGAAGTGGTAAAAAATCACCTGGATCAGTTTTTTGCTAGAAACGACCAAAAATTTTATAAGCATAGAATTACCAGAGAGATGGCAAAAGGTGTAAAGGTGTTGAACCAGAATGACCAATATATAAACTCATGCTATGACTTCTTTAGCGCTCAACGCTAATCTGCTCAAAAAAAATTTTAATTGTTTTTTTGAATTTTCTAATTATACTCATGAAAATTTGCGGGAGCATGGTTCGTTATCATTGTCCTTTTAACACCCAAATTTCAGATCAATCAGATTTGTAGTTTGGAAAATTTTGATAAAAACAAGAGAAAATTTCAAATCTGCATAACTGCGAAACAATTGGACTGATTCTGTGCAATAACGAATTCAATAGAGTTATTCAGGCCATATACCTACCCCGAACTAGATGGCGCTAATGTATGATTAATACACTGTTCCTGTGTGTATAGCAAATATAGGTACTGGACAGATTTGCGGTTGTTAGAAACTGCAGTGCACCTATGTCCCAATGATTAACAAAACCTTATCGAGATGATTTGAGTTTAGAATTGTTATACAGATGTATGTTACACTGTCTCGATTTGTAGAAGTTTCTATTACCATAGCTCACAATCCTTACTGATGCTATTTGGTACAGATCAGCCGAATTAATTTATTTGAACGAAAAACTTTTGTTTCCATAGTTGATACTTCTTATTCATTATCATTGTAACATAATGACGTGTTCGTGCAAAATTTCATTAGCGTTGAGTGCTACCTGAATCATAGCAACAGTCCTACCTCCGACAAAACAACAAGAATGCTAGAGAAAAATGTCGTGGAAATCACAGGTACTCTTCTCGAAATTTTTATCCGTTATTAATAGGTATTTAATTGTTTTTGTACCTGTCGCTTACCTGAGACTATATAAGTATTAGAGCCCAACTTAATTCTTCAGTATTGATGAATATTTGAATTGTGTTGATCTCCGCACGGAAAGCTGGTCACAAATCTCAATTTTTGTTATTTATAAACCTACAGAAAGGCCATTAAAGTATCACAACTTTAAGTTACATATGCTTCTGTGGTTGAGTGTGCGCATAAGACATCACGCGCGTGTGTAGAATTAACGTCAATCTACAAGACTCTCGACATTTTGTTTGATTGCGTTGTTGTTAGATTAGGAATCATTTTTCCCCGCAAAATGGGATCAACGAAAAGTGATTCTGTTTCAAATAGTGCAAAAATTAGTGCAAAACCATATGGAAAGATTGAGTTGACACTTAAAAATCAGCTTTTACCCGAAGACAAGTTGACAAATACACCGTCACAAGTTGATGGACTAGACATTGAAACAGAAAATGATTTACGAATATATGGCTGTGAACTCGTTCAAACTGCAGGAATTCTGTTAAAATTGCCTCAGGTATGTACCAACTTTTGCTATTTTAGACGGCATAAATGATGATTGTTGCTTTGACACACGGAGGTCAAGATTTGTTCTAGAAAGATATTCTATTTACTTCTGATCGGCATTTAATTACTCAATTATTTTCATATATTAAGTGATTGAGATCTGACAGGTGTGTTCCTGAACCGAAATTTACTGTAAGCTTACAATCTGTGTACATCCTTAAATTGAAGGTAATTCATGATATAGTGTGGGTTTCGATATGACCTGAATTTCTATTAGCTACAGTTTGTGAACTCATTTGTCAAATCTCTTGTGTTTCTACGTTCTAAGTGTTTAAAGAGTACAAACGTTATTGAGCCGTCTAGTTATTTCTCGACTTTTTGTTAATTTTGTGGCCGATCCTTTGTAGGTGGCAATGGCAACGGGGCAAGTCCTCTTGCAACGCTTTTATTACTCGAAGAGCTTGGTTCGTCATCCTGTTGAACACACCTCAATGGCCTGTGTCTGTTTAGCTTCAAAGATCGAGGAGTTCCCCAGGAGGGTTAGAGACATCATTAATGTCTTTACCCATATACGTCAAGTTAATTCTAACAAGTAAGTATTATTCTTGTTTTTCCATTTAGCAATATTATTTGTGTTTTGTAATGTTTATCATGGAAATGATTTTCATTTTTTATGATAGATTTATCTTTTCTTTGTTTTTAATATTGTTTTTATTTTTTCCATCGTTATCTTAAATTTTTCATATGACTTCTTGAAAATAATTGAATCTCTCCGGGAGATGGTTTGAGATTTGGTTTATGGCAAAAAATTAGGATTGAATTATACTTCCTAGTGTAAATAAGAAAATTTGAATGAAATGATACACTAAAAAATATTTGTTATATAAAAATATTTGTAATTATTGCCTAATGTTTCTAAAAACAAATTTCTTTCATAAATTTTTCTCTTCTTGAACTGTTGTTGCCTTACTGTGACCAGTAGATTTCAAAATATAGCTCTTTAAATTAGGTTATAAATTTCATTTTATATTTTAACCTAAAAAAAAGCTATAACTGAATTTCAACGTTTCCCTTAAAGAGACTTTATGCTGCTTGTTATGACTTTCGAATATACAGAAAAAGTTTAATGAGAAAAATCTGCTTCAACATTACTAATGATTTTCTGTATAACCGAATGTGTATTCCGAATTTCCATGTATCTTATTTTCGATTCAACAACCATTTTCTGTTTTCGTACATAGAATAATATTATGAATTTAAAACATTGGAAATATGACAGATTCAGAAATATTATATCTTGAAAAAGGGTTCCATAGTTTTTTAAAATAACTTCTATTAACAGAAAATTAAAAAAAAATTGAACCGAAGTATTGGAAAGTAAACACTTGGGAAAAAGGAAATTAAAAGGCCTATTCACGATTTTTTATTCTTTTGGTTGAATGTTTCATTCTATATTTCCTTTAATACTTCATTGGGCACCCATTACAGACCTTCGAATGTTATCTTTTCAATTTATTCTAGTGATATGTTCAGAAGAAAAAATTTTCCTTTTCTCACCTTTCAAAACAAATTCAATAGTTTTGAAATGTTTCAGTACCAATTTGATTTAGTTTTCATCATCTTGAAACATATTTCATTATAATTTTTTTTATTTCAGTTTTTCATGCAGATTCCATTTTTTTATTTATTAAGTCGAAAATTATTTGTATTTTGAATATCAGTTTGGGATGATATATCCATACTTTTCATCCCTACAAGTGTTTTTCTTAGTAGAAGGCTGTTCGGTGATTTTTAAAATATCTAAAGTTTTGTGGGTTTTTAATTAATTGTCGATTTTTAGCATAGCTGTTTCACCTAAAATTAGCTCTAGCATATCCTCAATAAACTTTGTAACGTTTTTATTCTTTCTTTTCTAACGAGAATCTTTCAGCATTGCTTTTTTTTGTTCAATCAACTAAAATGATTATTCATTCAACGAATATTAAAGTTTTTTCTATTTAAATTGAAACGAATTCAATAAGGTCACAGATCAGATGAAACTAAGACTTGATAGAATAGGCTGTATATTTTTGACCTTCACCAATCTATTTAAACTTTAAATCATCCGATGAATCTGTGAGCCCATCAAGGGATTCATTCGTACCTTTATTAGTTTCTGACATCAGTTAATTTATCAGGTAACATGGTAGAACACTGTGATTCATTGATTTATTTTAAATGAATTGATTTTGAGCTATTTGTTCGGAATATCTTGAAAAATCGTGGATGAACTAGATGTTTTTCAAGATAAAATTTTGAGAAATTATTCTTGTGTATACAGTACAATAAAAATAAACTCTAAAGAGAAAGAAAGTTGTGTATTGACTGTACAATGAGCCATCGACCTTAGGTCATTCAGCTCATGAAAATTTGGATTAACATTCTTACATTCAAAAAGGAAAGTGATAACATTAATTGAGAAGTTAAACGGTCACTTCTCAAAATCTGGATAATTATTGGCTCTGGGAATATTCTTTTTGTGTTTGAATAGGAATCTTTATGGAAGAGTTGTAAAATTTCCTATTGAGTGTTGTTACTAGTGGTTCAATATTAGTTTACTTGTAAAGACAGCAGTTCATTTGGTGTGGCGAATAGTTTATTGTTAGGGTTTAATTCTAGTTATACTTTTTAGTGGTGTTCTTTCTGCAATTTGGACATTTTTAATCACCAGATTCCTGCATGCACTTCGATGTGCATGTTATAATAATAGGTTGGGAAAGAGATCCATTATTTTTGCGTGAACTTCGAGACTTTAAACATGTTTCAGATTGTACAATTTGGGTTAAATATTCACCGTTTTGTTCTATAATTTGTTGCCATTTTAAGCTTCATAATGGCTCTCTCGTGTCTTGGTTGAAAAACTCTGGTAATCGATTTCCACAATCTTCTCTTGATGCTAATTTCTTATCACTCAGAAAGGTTTGCAATGCAAGAAAAAAGATGGTAATCGCTTGGTACCAGGTCCGGACTAAATGGTGGATGCATTAAAAATTCTCAACCAAGCTGCCTGAGATTCTGGCGAGTTGATACAGACATGTGTGGCCTGAAATACAACACCTCTTCTGTTGGTCAGTTCTCGCCGTTTCTGGTCAATCGCTAGCTTCAAACGGTTCAGTTGTTGACAGTAGAGATTAGTTTTGGCCATGTGAAAGCAACTCATAATAAATGATTCCTCTCCAGTCCCTCCAAATGCACAGTAGAACTTTTCTGGCTGTTAGTCCTGGTTTGGCCACCGTTTGAGCTGCTTCACCAAACTTTGACCATAAGCCAGATGTGGAACCAACATTCGGACTCATTAATTGATTTTTGGAGGTTGTCTTGGCATTTCTTGAGGGTTTTCTCAATCTGCATACTGTAGTTTATATTGTCATGATCTTGATTGTATTAATTTAATGCAATAAGCATTATATACCAGTGGAGATCCTTATGGTGTGCCTTGTTTTGAAGAGAATGTATTTGATGTTAACTTATTAATTCTTACGAATAATATGCTGATTTCTTAAAATTGTCTTATAATTTTATTAAGTTGTCTTGACATTTTCATCAAAAATAGCTTGTCCTTTGTGTCATATATTGTCAAAGGCTTTGTTGATATCCAGACTGATTCCAGGGGCTTTAAAATTCTTCATTGTGGTCTTTGTATTGGACACCGGGATCATTAATGGATATGTTGTAGATTTCTTCCCCTGAGATCCAAATTGAAAGTATGGTATTTTATTTGGTAGGTGTGCATTCAATCAGTTTTGCCTCGATAAATTTTTTATATTTTCCCAAGTACTGGTAGCCCTATAGTTGTAGTGAGGTTATGAAACTTTTCAAAATTATTCATATATGTGACATGAATAAACCTCCAATTTTTCTCAAAATCAAAGTTAAGTCATGGGTTTCTTTTGATATTTTGTATTGTTGAAGCAGTTTTTTTAGTTCATTATCGAGGTCATATCCTTATCTCCATATTTTTTTCACTTGCCGCTATAATAAATCCATTTATTCAGGTTTTATCCTTTGTTTCTTTGGAATGGCAATATATTTTCTTCATATGACTGTCTCAATTCTCCTTAAAGTATTTCATTGCTTAGTTACAATGCTTAAGATTAACATCCCCATTATATAAAATGAGTTCTAATTGTTGTTTTCAAGTACTCCAGTTTCCCAAATTTATTGGATTATGTTGTATTTTCAAAGTTGACATTCTCTTCAAATGATTCTTGTTACTCCAGTTTGTTTCAATATACCATCCTTTTCTTGTCTTTTTTATGTTTAATTCAACTCGAGAGCTGATCAGATAGATGTACAGGGTATTTGATAATCTTGTGGATATATAAGTAAAATATTGAAAAATTGATATTTTACAAATCACAATGTGGAATCCTTTTTCTTTTTGAAAAAAATAGGTATACATTTCACAAGATATAATATGATATTGACATATGTTTCGAAGCTAATTTTATATTAAATTACTGGTCGTCCAATAAGAAGGTATTTTTATTTAATATATTTTGAATTTATTTCAATGCAAAGTGAACTGTGAGGTTTAGAACACAATATCTGCTAAATGTCTTCTTTTTACAGACTTCTTTTTATGAAATATTTCGCGAATAACTGCTTTTGTATTGATTTTTAGCTCTTAAATCATTGTTGGAGCATTGATCCTTATCTTTTATAGAGTCCCAATGAAAGATGTAGTAGTTTTAATTTGCACAACATCAAAGACCAATTAATGCCACCAGGAAATTTTATACGAGCAGTGTGGCATATTGCGCCATTTTGCTGGAATTTATTTTTGTGCCACAATAAATCTTGGTAATATTTTTTTATTACTTCCAACTCTTTGCACTGCCTCTATTTCTACATTTTTCGAGTTTGTCAAAAACAGCTTGAGTAAGCATATACATTTGCTAACTCAATAAATAATACCAATCTTTCCACAATTTTACTGATTGACATAATCAGGCAGATGAAAATGGGCTTCATCCTTCAGAAAAGTGGATTGTCATAAGTGTAATTCCTGTGAAATGGACAAACCTGTGTTTTCATCCACATTCTCACACAGCAGCGATATTTTCAGCAGTCTTCTGAACACTCGTCTTCAAGTTAGTCTTCACTAACATGTCCGAGACATCCCTACATATTGATTAATTTCGCTAAAGCAGAGCGATAAGGTGCTCGGTGAGGACCAATATTCATAGTGAATTTACACTATTTCATTGAGTTGCGTGAGCGTACGTCAATACATTTTTCATAACCTCACAAGTTTTACTTCTCAAATTATTTTGACACAAATTTTAAAATAAAACCTTGTTGGAAGACAAACAGTAAACTATACTGAGAAATTGATATGAAGTCTGAAACATCATGTAAAATATTGTTATTTAGTCTGAAGTAATATAATGTTTTATATAATTTCCAGAGACAAATATTAAAAAAAAAAACTCAATACGATATTTTATCTTGTGAATTTTGAACCAATAATACCTTAATGTTGATAAAAAATTTTGTTCAGTTACCTTTCACATCTCAGATGGAAAAGGTTTTAGTTTTTGGACGTTGTTTATTTATTTTGATGAAATGACATTTGGAATTCTTCCCCATATCTTCTAAAATTGAACCTCCTTGTGATTTCCCATGTTGAATACGAATACGAGTTCTATATTGATTATGTATTTTCAGTTGAAAATAGCTCAGAATCAAACAAAATGCATTCGAAATCAGCGGTTTCTCCTGTTGGCAAGTGCGTAGATACTCAAATGGCATTGTTAATTTACAGGCTCGATAAGAGGGCCTCTGTCCGTCTATGTCTGACTTCATGGTGCTGAGTGGTACGCCACTGCTCTACCGCGAACAGACAATCACAGAAAAATTCCCTCTTTTAAGTAGCCAGTTAAGTTGGGTAAGACCCTTGCACACGCTCAGTACTTGCAACTCGAGAGGTTGTGGACGGATATCGACTGCCATAAAGGAGACTCAAGGTGTGTATGTTCAGTTTTCTTTCTCTATTTGGATATGTGGACATTTTGTGATACTTTGCAATGATTCTGTTGACGGGATAACTTCCATTATCAAAGATCTTAAAAAAAAATTAAAAGTAGAAGTTCTAAATGAAAGAACAATTATAAATTATTTATTTTTGATATATTTTATGAATGTACAAGGGCATTTGTAGCAGATTTTTATTAAATGAAACTTTATTGCAAAGGTTTCTTGCAAAAAAATAAAAAAAGAAAATCAGATATCTGAAAACTTTCACTTTATATATATATAAAAAACGTATAAGATCAATATAAAATTAATACTTAAAAAGAATAGTTTTTTAAATCTTGTTATTATGTTTAATTTTAAATGTCAGAGCTGTCTAACGATTGTCAAAAAACATGAAATATATATATACACTGATACGGGTCACTTGATCATTACTGTTCAAATACATTTCTTAGTTAAAATTTTTGCGAGAATCCCGAAATTTCTGAAATGGTAGGGAAAAGAGAATTGCCCAAAGAAAAATGAAACTTTTTATTCGATTTGTATCAAAATAACAAGCTTCTTTGGAAAACTCAAAAACTTCCAAATTGAAAAATATCATAGCTGTGAAAATTTCAGAATCAGTATGACGTGTGACCTCCCCCAGCTCTGATTATAGCTTCCTTCCCAGTTGGTCTCACAGATGTTCGATGGGATTCGAGTCAGGACTTAGTGCTGAACAGTTGAACCTTGAAATTCCAACCTCATTCACTACGGCTGTCACTATTAGAGAAGTATGTGGGCGTGCATTGTCATGCATAAAAATTCCCTGCTCTCTCAGAAATGGCATATAAGGTACAACATGGTCAATAAGAATTTCCTCTATGTACCTTACTGATGTTAAAGATTCGTTTATAAAAACCTACTTTGTGCGGCCCTCTAAAGATACCAACCCAAATCATAACAGATATTCTACCGAATGGCACTCTCTACTCTATACAGACATCGGCGTATCTTTCTCCTGAACGTCTATAAACACGTCCACGACCATCAGCTTCTTGAATGCTGAATCTGGATTCATCAGATAAAAGTACCTGGGCCCACTGAGCTTTTAACCAGTTTATGTGATCTCGTGCAAATTGAAGACATTCAATGCTCTCTGAGAAGTTCTGGACATGTCGCAGGTCTGTATGGTTGTAAATTCGATTCTGAGACGTCTTCTCACGGTCCATTCACTTACATTTACCTGACGTACCTCCATCAATCGAGCAGTAAGATTGTGATATCGAAGACTTGTGGAAACCATGAATCTGTTATCCCTCAACGATTTGCACATTCTTCCAGGTCTTCTGGTCAGCCTGCCTGTCTCCTGATGCCTTGTCAATATTCTTTGGACTGTAGAAAGGTTAACATTCATTCTTCTATCAACAAATCTCTGACCCAGCCCATTTTCGACAAGTGCCACTATTCTCGCACCATCTTCAATTGGTAAACTCATTTTATGAAATTGTTTCTTTCAGACAGTGGAAAACAAACTTTTCAACAACCATTTTTGAACACAACTGATTAACCATGGATTTATTGTGAAGAATTATTCGAAGATGGCTTCTTTGATCAAGTTTTTTAGTCTACATTTTGCGCATATTTAGTTGATTTTCTAATGAAAGATAGATAATGAACAAAATATTGTTATATTTCGAATGAAGTATTTTATTTTTTCTGTAGTCTTTTTGGTTTTTCTACACCATTGGATAAATTGTATATATGTATGTATACAATGTCATAAATGAAAAATATATATTTTTCTAGACAAGTATTAATTTTATATTAATCTAATATATATATATTTTTTTTCAGAAATTGATTTTCTATTTTTAATTTTAAATCGATCTTTCACACAGCAGACATTTATAATTTATACGTTTCTTATAAACATAAAGATCTAGTGAGTTTGAAATATTTCATCTGCTGTTTTAAAATCTTGATAATCAATTCTGGTTTTCCTTATTACGTTCAAGTTATTTCGGATATCTGTAATTTTGAAAAAATTCTACCTACTGGTTCTGAAGATCAAAATGTGATTCAGTCCATAATTTGATAACATTTTTAATTTTTCATTTATTTTGCAAAACCCTTTGAGTAACCTTTCGTTTTTTTACATAATGCTTTTAAATATTATACATAATATAAAAATACAGAACCTTTACATAATTTCCTTAATTAAAAAAAAAATTAAATTTGAATGCCTTATTATATAGTCCGTCGTCAACTATACAGAGAGGCTTAGCACCATGCGGAGATATTGCCCCCCTAACCATTATTTTGGTGGGAAATTTGAACGGTAACAGGTTGTTTTGATAGAATTTTTAAGTGATTTCCACCAAGTTGGAAACAACTTTCATAGGATAAAAAGACATTATTGAAATTATCTTCTTGAAAACGTTGACAAAATTCTATCCTTCGTTCCTTTTGTAAAGGTGTCATTGTAGGGATGTTTTTTTGTTTCCTTGATAGCCTTATCTTTTCAGTGGCATACGGACGGTTTCTGGACATACTTTTATATTTTGTTGATTTCCAAAACTGTTGGCCAATTTTCGAAACCCTAGGCGCTGATTGTGTCGTTCTAAGGCCAAACAAAGCGTTTAAATTTAATCTTACTGACACTCATATTCATGCCATTTTTTATCATCTTTATATCTCATATACAGCACTTTTCCCAGTTCAGTCAATTGCACTAATTTTTTAATGTTTCAAAAACCTTTTCTATACAAATATTCTACCCGTTTTCTTTTTTTTTTAATTTTATACCTGTTGAGAATCAACAATATTTGCCATTCAACTTTGGTCATAGCCGACTATCTGCATAACTTATTTTATACTTTACTTTTGTCTTAGAATGTTACAGGAAGTATATTAAAATGATGAAAAATAATAAATTCCAGATACTTTCTGGACGGACTATATTTTACATCGTTCAAAACAAAAAGTAATTTAAAAACAAAAGTTATATTGTCATTTATTTTGGAAAACCAAACTTTGATTCCTCTTGTATTTTTTCACGTAATACAAATTTTTATCTGACAAAATGCACCCTACAAGTTAAAATATAATACATTCCTTTGGGGCAATATTTGAAAATCTTAATGCCAACAATTAAATAAATTATGTAAAGTTTTATAGAATGTTCTGTTTTGATATTTAAAATTTATGAATATAAGACGCTATAAACTCAACCTTATGAGTTCATGTTAATAAATTGCCAGCTAATTCAATTATTTTGTTCGCAGTGATTGAGTGAATTCATTTATAAATTCGATAAAGATATATTTATGGAATTATATATTTATAGAATGATTCAATATGAGAATGGGTAATCATAAAATTGTGTATAATGAAATAAGGTATTTAGAGCCGATTTTATACAAATTTGATGTCCTGTGTTTGAATATGGCATTAGTTTTTGTCTAGGCGCTCAAATTGCAAAGATACCAAAGAGTTATTAAATTATGCAAATATTAATATAACATGTAAAGAAAGATACAGAAACTCGTTGATAAAACTGACTACTCTGAAACTTCTGTGACATTCTTGATTGTATTTTAGGACAGTCTCTTTTTAAACTTTCTAAAAATTATTTCAATAAATTCACAGAAATTCAGAGATTATCGAATTAACAGACAAAGCAATAAAATATTTTGAACAAACGGAAATACTGTTCGATTCGCTTCACAACTCAATTGATCTTACTTCTAGGACCACTTTGGATATAAACGAAAATATTACCTAAGATACTATTTGTATCTCTCAGAGAATGGTCGTAAAAATATAAAACGACTGAAATACATATCAGGTTTATGAATAAATTGTAAATTTCATCTAGAACATACTGCAAAACTCCATTCCTTTTATCGATATGCAGTGCATATTGAATGATGTAAACAACAATTAGAGAAATCAATATATCACTTTGTCTTTGATGGAAATGCAGAAACATAAGAGTTATTTTTGAAGTTATTCAAGCAATGATCTTTCAAAAGGAAAATCTTCGAAATTATCTTGTTTATATACATAATATAAACAAAAAAAAATCAAATAAATATCACTTTTTCTTTGCTCGAAATCTAGAAATAATGGAGTTATCTTTAAAGTTATTAATAATTTCAGAATCTGCATCCCAAAGGATTGTTAATGCTTCCTGGATATTCTTGTATGGTTTTTAATGGTAAGTTGGTGAGAGATATCGATATACCAGGACCACACAAGAGGTAGATCATGACATAAGTCCAAGAAGAAAATGCGTCTTGGAGAACTTCCTTAGTTCAGAGAAAAATCTTTTGGTTGACTCGCTAATATAGAAAATTATTTTTTTATATGATTGTTATATTTATGGATATCTTGAGATAAAATTTGATGAATTCCTTTAGAATTTTTTATAGACTGCCAAATTTTAAATTCTTTATCATCGATAACAAACATAACTTATTATAAAAATGTTCGATCTTCTTGGTTATTATTCAAGGTATCTATAAATATTACATAGTATTTACCCATTCCCACGTAAGAAATTCATGTTAGTGTTGTTATTTTTTTTATCCATTTTAGGTTAATGTTCAAGTTTTCTCATGTAACATTAAGTTATGTGACAAAAATCACATGAAAGTCATTTTTAGGAAGAAATCACAACAAAATAAACCATGTGAAGCACTGTTGGGAATAAAATAAAATAATATTAATATCGTTTTGTCAAGGTAAGGTACTGAAACAATTTCTTTCTCTTCTCAATTTTGTATTTAATTTTTCTTGTTCTTTCTACAATGAATATGAGATACTGCAATAATTATTACAACTATTTTTATTATCTAATGTTACTTTTTTCAGCAACCACAATAAGTTTTTTAGATAATTTGAACTATTTTTGTCCCCTAGTGATGAAAAAATAGGTAAAATTATTCCCTTTCATTTTTTCGTATATTCTTATTTTATATGATTTGTGTCGTCTAAAAACCAAAAAATGCAATTCAAATATTTCTTATTTTGAAATATTTTTATTATCAGTATTATTGATATGTATGAGAAAGGATTCTGGGTCTTAAGCAGCTAAATGTAAGTACATTTTTCAGTTACATGATGGAAGATTCTTATCTGTTTCTATTCAAGGTATGAATTAAATCAAAGTTTGTTTAAAACTACTACTGTATATCATAAGGACCTTGAATAAATTTTTTTTTTGTTTCAGTCAAAATTCAAGCTTCATTTAGACAAATGCTTTGAGAGTATATTACCTCAGCCTTCTTATGCTACGAAATTCTGTTCTCTTGTTCCAAGTCGTAATGCTGCCATTTTTCTTCATTGCTAGGCTCAAATATATTCTTCATTGTGGCTTTGCTCAGTTTGTACAGTCTATTCAATTAATTCCATCAAAGGTAGAGCAGAAACTTAGGGATATGGATATTTCACTTTATCGACGATTCTGATGCATTGACAGACTTATACCAGAATCTAATGTGCTTAATATCAAATTTATTTACTCTTCACCATAATCATGAAAGAGTTGGGTCATCAACTAGTGATTTTGTAAGTTCATCTTTGTGGCAAAAACAAAAGTCTTCAGTTGTTCTACTTTGAACTTTTTTAATTTTTATCTTTAACATCGCTATATTCTTTTGAAGTATTAAAATCTATTTCTGTATGTTTTCGATGGAGCATGATCTCAAGTTTCAATAATAACTATTCAATATCGAGCAGGTTTGTCGTACTTCCTTGTAGTTGTGTTATAATTTTGACCTGCAAGTAGCTCTGATAAATTCGGATATTACATTTTCAAACTGTGAACTACCAGTTGGGTCTAATCTCTAATGGCTTTATATCAAGTGATGTTTATTTTCTTGAGGACTTCCAGAAGCGGGTAATTCCAGACCTGGGGCTTTCATTTGGGAGGTTTTCAAGATTATCTAATCATGGAAGACGAGATTTTTCCATTTGGCCTATATACATATAGTACAAGATGGTTTACTTTTTGTTGAATAACTTTTGCAATGGATAGAATGTTTAATTTCAGGACAAAAATGTCCAAAGTCCTTAAATGCTTCATAACATAGCTAAAGTTTCCAGATGTTTTCGTTTTTCTCAATATATTTTTTTTCTTTTTTAGTTTTTCAGATATTCCGATCAAACTTGGAAGATGAGGTACTTTTTGTAATTTAAATAGAATGATAATCGGAATTGCTGTGATGATCTGCAGGGTGATACTTGTTTCAAGGTACTCTCCCTCTTTAACCCCATAACTTTGTTTTTGTAGGTCACTGATCATTTTCCATAGTATGATTTCAATTTTCGCTTTTTTTTAAAACTTTTTATATCTAGCATGTTTTTGTACACTCGACCATTCACGAAAAAAAAATTCGGTTTCAGCGGAATTATTCAGGAGATTTAAGAATACAAAATTACATTATTATTCGAGCTCTGTCTGAAAATCTCGATGGAAAAATAGAAGTAAATGTTCAAGATATGACCAATTGTACTGCATACATAATCGAGACCTTTGTACAGATGTAATAACATTATTTCTTAATTCGGCTGATGCATTTTGAATACGATCAACAAGTTCTTCCCTTTGTTCCAAAGTAATTGTATAGATCTTTAAAATAACTCTAAGTGAAGAAATCTAAAGGAGTTGTATTGGGGGAATGTTGCGATCCTTTACGCTTTAGCCATCTTTCTGGAAAAAGATTTTTCAGTCACTTTCATACATTTCTAAAAAAATGTGCCAGACAATCATCAAGTTGAAACCAAGAGTTCAATCTTAAGTTTAGTGGTGCTTCAATAATTCGCCATTCAAGTGATCTGGCAGGAAATAGGACCTAAATAATTGATTATTGTTAGAGCGCCAAGCCAAACACTAAATTCGATTTGGAAGTTTTTAGGCCTTATAGCATGTGGAATTTCGTGTGCCCGTACAAGCTGGTTGTGGAAATCACTAATCTCTAATTAATAAAACGCGCTTCGTCCGTCCACAATAGGTTAATTGACAATTTTTTATTTTCTTCAATCCTATTGAGAATCCATTGCTAAAATTCTAATCTGCGTCCTTCATCACCTTGCATAGAATGCAGATGGTAAGCAATTTCTTTGAGAAATTTGGATTTAGATTTCCCAAGGACGCAAGAATTTCTCATGCTGATGGTTGCATGCCTATCGAATTCACGAAGAATATGCAAATAAATTTGGTTTTTTTAATTTCTTGATCAATTCAGAATATTACGGAAAATGACGCACCACAAGAAAATGTCGAGTTTGAAAACGGAGAGAGTAACCTTGAAAAAAGTATCACTATAAATTGTCCATTCTGTTAAAACCACAAAAAGCATTTTATCCTCCCAATTTGATTCGAATATCTCTGAAACTGAAAGAGATATTCAGAAAAAGGAAAAAATCTGGAAACTTCAACACCCTGTAGCTGAGTTATAAAATGTTCGTGGACCTATGTTTACAGGATATTTTTCTCTTGAAATTGAAAATTTTATTGACTTTTAAAGTTAATCTATATAAAAGTGGACCATATTGTATACCTATCCAAAGAAAAGTGAGAAATAAATCAGTTTTGGTATTCCAGTTGAATGAAAATTAACAGATTACTCGATCCAATATGGTGAACTTATCTATAGGTAGGTCTGTATAAATTAAACAGTGTAGTAGTGTTGGAGGTGATCGGAGTCCTTTATAAGACAGGTGAAAAAAAATGTTTAATGAACTCAATACATCAAGAAATTAATGTAACTACAAAAAGCTTTACTCATTACAGGATATATTACATACCTGTTTCTGAAATTTTTTTTAACAAAATATGACTTTTTGCTACCATTTTCTGAAAAAGGAATATCTACATAATTGTAAGCGGCGAGTTTGAGTAGAAACACAATACTGATTTCTTTCAAAAAATCCAAAAAAATTTTACTTACAACCAATTTATTGCGTCAATAGTCACACAGCTAAAAGGAGACTATATAGAGAAATAAAGATAGTGTTTCCACACATTTTTCTATTTCTTCGTTGGGTCAGGTAACTTTTGAACAATTCTATATGAGGATTGTTCAAAAGTGTGTGGAAACAGTATCTTTATTTCTCTATATAGTCTCCTTTTAGCTGTGTGTACCAAATTTTTGGTAAATCCTTCACAAAAATGTTAATATTTTATGTTTAAAACAGAAAATGGAGTGCGTGTGGAATTACCTTGAACATTACTCATTGATCTTGGCCAACATGATAATAGACATGTGAATTATGCATTGTATTGATGCAAGAAATGCTTTTTTCTCCATATACCAAGGCATTTTATTAATTTAAACACTTAGTGTTGATAAGGCAAATAAATACTCTTGGCTTAAGTTTCACAAAAGTTTAATTATGTTGTTAACATATATGTTTCGGGTTTCACCCCATTATCAAAACTGAAACCCGAAACCTATATGTTAACAACATAATTAAACTTTTGTGAAACTTAAGCCAAGTGTATTTATTTACCTTATCAATATCCAAAATGTTTCATCAAGTGGTTTGCAAGAAATCAAAATATTTAAACATCTAGTATGTTCGGTTGGTATCTACCACTAGATTTTTCCTTATATCCCAAAAAATTAATGCGTGTAAATAGAACTGTCACGGCCTTCTTCAGTATTTTCTCTATTATTTAGATTGTTCTTTCGTCTCAGGAGTGGTGATAAACCTAAACTAATCAAAATGTTTGCATGTTTATTAATTAGCAATAATTTCTGACCTGTTGCCATAAAATTTCCATGAATATACAAGTGAAACCTCTTTATGATGTTACTATAGATTTGAGTATAGTTTGAATGCATATGTTAAGACTTATGAGTTTCCAAGGTATATTTGCTTAAAGTATGCAAGCCAATTCCAGTTATATATCTTCTATATGATAAAGAAGTTTGGCAACCATTTCGGCATCACAGTACACTTTATTAATCAGTTTTGGTATATAAGTTGCACTTCGGTGCAAAGTTAGGTAGTCTGGACTAGAAAATATGAAATTGTCGATGATCTTGTCTATATTAACGAATGGTATGATTTTCATCTTAATAAGTATCTTAAATTTGACATAATCTCCAGTTACATGAGATGAGTTTAGATTTACAGAGTCTTATTTTTCAACAAGAAGTAATAATCCTCAAAATAAACCATTTTCCAAATCAATGTTCCTACAAATTTCAGATTGAGAAAGTATTTTTCCTCCAAAGTCAACATGAATTATATTTGATTTCATTTAGGTTGGTGAATTGTCTTAATATTTCTGTTTATATTCTTATCATGTATTTTGAAATAGCATGAAGTTTGTAACAGGTATCCTTTAGTAACAGAATTGTGTAGATAAATCGCCTCCGCAGCCATAAAATTTTAGGAAATCCATTTTCAAGTCACATTTATACTTAACTAGGTGAATAAGTTCCATCACATACTGTTTGGATAACAGAAAATCTCCAGATATACTTGAAAATTTGAAAAAATTGATCTCATTTACAGCAAAGGTTTTTATGGACTTTTAGGTTGAGTTATACTTCTACCTCAGATGTTCAGTGGAGTTTTTTCCATTTCCTTTATTGCAATTGGTATTGGACAATACTGTGAATATTAACAGAAGAATTGAGTAATCTACATTTTAATATACGCTAATTTTATTCGACTTTTCAATTATATGAGATTTTTGAAAAAATTCAAATTTTTGAGAATGCCTGAGTTGTAATCAGTAGATGTCATGAGAATACAGTGTTGCTAAAGGTAAGTAACTTTTTTCAACAAGAGCTAGAACTCCTCGAAAATGATAAATAACTTGTTCAAACCTAAAAAAAAAATTGAGAGAAGAATGAACTATAAGTATAATATTTCTGCAATGACTTAGCTAGGCCAGAAATAGATCGAAAATTCATGAATACGGCTTTATTGCGTAATTCTTGTATAAACGATTCTTGGTAAATGGTTTATGTTGATGATGTTGAAAAGATTCACCTTTGAAAAATTTAAATTGAGTGACACAATATTGTCGGGTGGAAATTGGATATCAGAGGCACTGAAAGAGTTCTTTATTGGAACTCGGATGTTGTTTAATTCAGAAATATTTATAATTTATACATAATTTAAAAGGTCTGGCAAAACTCGTGGCTTAATTTTACATCATCCGCTAACTTGGCTTTTTATCTCCAACCACAGATCCTTTTTTACCTTATTTCTTTTTTCATCCTTATTTCCTGTTTTTCTACTTCTTTGCTGCTATTATTAGTAATTTTTAGGTTCTTTCTGCACGAATTTCCATTTTCAATTTCTTCCTTTATTCTACCCAACGTAAATATTCATATTAAATTATCTTAATCCATTTAATTCACAATTTGTATCCTAGAAAAAGCAGGTCCTGTTATGGTACTTTGTGGAACACCATATATAACTGGAAAATATGTTTGTAGAAATTCAACCAATTCTGAAAGTTTATTATTTATATTACAAAGTACTTTAATTGACCAGGTCAATTAAAGCAGATTGAGATCGCTTTTTACATGTTATTTTAACTTGTAATATTGATTATCTTTATTTGCTAGTGTTTTTCAAAAAGTGACAAAAGTAAATGTGATATTTCTTAATGTTACTAACTCAACTATTCTTTGTAAAACTAAGAAAAAATTATTGCAGTATCTCATTTTTAATAGAAGATGAATTCACTTCCTGGTGCTTGGTTCACGAATATTATCACCTTTTATGTAAGTATCCTGACAATTTCTTTCCCAACAGTGCTGTATTGGTTGTTCAAATCGTAGAAAAGATATTAGGTTAAAACTAAAATCATATAAAAACTGCTTGTGCTTCTAACCTTTCATAGTATTAGCTCACTGTTGGTAAGCTTGTTTCAAGTAAGTCACTAAAGATACCTGAACTGGGGAAGTTAAACTTTGATCAATGCATCTTAGTTGGATTTTATTATCAAAATTGGTGGTTTTAAAACCAGAGGGCCAAAGTACGTCCCTTGTGGATCACCAAAGGGATAGTGCATAATGATTAGGTTTTGATAGGAGAACCATGAGAATTTGTCCAAAATTTATAACTACAACTTGAAAATATATCGTAATTATTGCAAAGTATCACTTTTCCATATCCCAAATTATTCACTATTGTTTTTGAAAATTCAGTTTGAACCTAGAGTCGCATGTACTGAGCTTTATATTTTGAAGGATAATGGCCGAAATTTTGTTGAGGTTTGGTTGAGTTAGAGAGGAGAAACTGGAGGACTCTTGCAGAGAAGCCACTTTTCGTTTTTAAACTGACGAAAAGTAAATTTCGTAACAGAAAATGGTTGTTCGTCATCGATGTACGTTTTCAGTTGTAAGGAAAATTGATCTTGATCATATTTTGCACATTTATTGGTACGTCATTGATACAAGTAGGTTATTTTGTTCAATTTTTGTGCGAAATTATTCAAGGTTTTTACTCGGTCGAAAAATTTACATTTTTTTAAGTTAAAGTTACGATTGTTTTATTTTGTTATGTGCAGGACCATTCAACCAGTGATTTTGGACCAAAATTATGTACACTTGAAAAATTTAGTCATCAAAGCTGAGAGGAGGGTGCTTAAGGAGCTAGGATTTTGTGTACATATTAAACATCCACACAAGGTAAATACTTGTTTTGACTTTTTAGCTATGTGTTCCTTTTAGTTTGTTATTGGAGATAAAAATAATTCAGTAGAACAAAGCAAACAGTTGTCTTAAATTAACTTTGTTTCAGCTAATTGTGATGTACCTGCAAGTACTTGGCATGGAACGGAACCACAAGTTGATGCAATACTCCTGGAACTACATGAATGACTCTCTCCGGACGGACGTTTTCATGCGCTATCAACCAGAAATTGTGGCATGTGCTTGTATTTCCCTTACAGCCAGGTCATTGAAGTTGCCATTACCCAGAAATCCAGTGTGGTACGGCGTATTTGGTGCTACAGATGCCCAGATCAGAGACATCAGCGTCAGGATTTTGAAGCTATATGCTAGGCCAAAGGTAGAATGAACCTAGATTTATTTTGTTTATAAGTTTTGTTTCTTCCAATTTCTTTTATTGTTTGATCTTTAAAGATGGGTAGCATGTGTATAAAATTTCGGTAGGTTATAATAGTTTATTCCAAATTGTGTTTTTATAGTTATATTTGGTTTTCTTTGCATTTTATATGGGGAAGCACAGTTTTTATTTTCATAACGCGGAATTAAATATCTATGATGCCTGCATAGGGACACAAATTTCTAATGTTGACTTAGCCTGATTTGGCAAAACATTATTGTCCCTATGCAGGGCGAGTATACAAATCAAACAATTGTATCCTTCAAATATTTATTTAATATTTCTAATTAATAATCTATATTTTCTTTGGATTCTTTCATTACTTCTGGTGCTGTATAATGAGTGTTAATTCTCTATGTCTACCAAATTGGAACTGTGTTTTCTAAAACATTTATTTAATTCAATTTCAAAAAGTTTTTGACAAAATTTTGTTTGTTGCAGAATTAATCTGTTTGATATTTAAGATATTGTAAATCCTTCTTTAATGTAAAAACTCCCTTCTTATAATCCGATCAAGTCCCAATTTAGGATTTAGATGTGAAATATTGAAAAGCTTATGCATAATTCGGGAAAAGTATTATTCTTCCTTTAGTTAAATCCCATATTAGTAGAGCTCAGTAGTTATATATGTGTATTTATTTTGCAGACGAACGTAGAAGCATTGGAAAAGAAGGTAGAGGAGTTAGCGAAGAAATACCAAGATGCCAGAGCTAAAGCCAAAGCAAATTCGGGCAACAATACTCCGAATAATAATGAGGTTAGTCCCAAAGCTACCCAGAAGAGTGCTGGTGCCCATAATGCTTGGGGTGGATTTATTAGGTAAGTTATCTTTCAATATTAATTTTTATGTGAATTATCTCTAACTAAAGTGGACGATTTAACATCAAAGAGACTCTGTGCTCTCATCAGAATGTTGCATCTGCCACTCATGACATGTTGATCATCATCAACAACGATTTTAATCTTTCGATCCTCATTTTAGTCGTTCAGGAAGTCACATAGTTCCTACTCTCTCAGAAAAGAACTCAAGATCTCGATCACCAAGCGCTTCGCCGCCTAGCAAGAGTCACAAACGATCAAGGAAACATGGAAAATCGCGAAGTCGATCTCCAAGAAATCACAAGAGGGGCCACAAGCGAAGGAGTTACTCCAGGTCGAGGAGCCCATCACCGAAATCGAGGAAGACACGGTAAGTTGAAGCTTTCATTGACATAAACCAATATAAACTCTGGATTGGCCAAACTTGCTGGTGCTGCAAACATTATTTTATCACTCTGTTCACATTGACCTATATCGTTTACTACCTACTAATAATAACAGGAATTTATTGCTCATAGCAAAGGACCATCGACCAGAAATTTATTATGAAAGGAGGGGCTGAGAGACTCCTGGTTGATGACCAGTTGCTACTGCTACTTATCTATTGATAATTCTTCCGTCTTATAAGGATAAGAACCAATGCCAAAAAATTTAATTTTCCCTTAATACCTTTCTGAACAAATATTATTCAATTTGAGTCATATTTTCAGCTCCATTATCATTAAATTTCTCTCCAACAAAAACAAAGGGTGAAAATTCTAAAAAAACTAAGCATCAAATCAATATTCATGTAACCCTTGAACAAAAATCTTGAGGTTAAGTTGATTCTCTAATAGTTTCTCACAAGAAATTCATTTCTCATACATATTTTAATTTTCAGAGACAGAAGAAGGTCCAGGTCTCCAACTGTTGAAAACGACAGAAATGACAGGTATATTGACAGATATGATGAATATAAAAAGGATCGCTATGACAAAGACAGATACAATAGCAAAGATGATAGAGACAAGTACAACGATAAGGACAGATACGATGATAAGAAAGACAGATATGATAAAAATGATAGGAAGTACGATAAAGAAGACAGATATAAGGATGATAAATATAGAGATGATAAATACAGAGATGATAAATATTCGAGGTCAGATAAGGATAAGCACAGTAAGAAGTCAAAGCACAAGGACGAAGAAAGGTCGAAGGATAGGAGGAGATGAGAGTAGTAGTTTGTTTTTATTTTGTACATATTGTTGACTTAATTGAATTTGTCTGGAGTAATTTAGACAAGCCATAAATAAGATTTTTATTAAATAATTCACTTGATTGTTTCTATTTTTTGAATCTAAGGAATAAATGATTATTTTCAATTTGACTCTTATTTTTAACTATAAACAAATTTTATTAAAAAATTAAAGGTCGGATAATGATAAGTATAGTAAGAAGTTGAAGCATAAAGACAAAGGATAAAAGATGACACTTGATTGTTTAAATTTTGGAATGTAAGAGATAAATGCTTATTTTCAATTTGACTACAAAATTTAAAGGTTAAAACTAGACCTTTTGTAAGGGCAAGTTCCTAGTTCAGTATCAATCAGACTATCAGTTTTTCCTATGTGTGAAAAGTAAACAGTGAAAAACGAACTGAAGGGATGGCTGGATCTATTTACTATTAGTATCATTATAGTTCTTAGAATCCCTAGGCGTAAACAAGTATGCTTCAGTCCATTGGTGCAACTCAACTTTTCACTCAGGGCCACAAGGAATAGAACAGTGAGAATTATAAATTCAAACCTTCGAAAACTTAGGTTTTCCTATGTGCAAAGGGTAATTATATAATATAAAACTAACAATTAATTCATTAAGCAATTTGATAAAAAACGATAAATACTTAATTCCTAAAAATATCAGTTCTATATGTTAAATGTGTTAATTGACAATGTCTGGTCCACTTTTTTGTAGAATAACTTCAACAGTCCTTAAAATGTTCAATTTCAAGACTGTTCAATAACCATAGATCCACAATCGCTTCATAATCCAGCTACAGGGTGTTATAATTCCCAAAGGTCTATTAGAAGTGGAACGGAATGGTTCACATTAATTTTTTTCCTTGAATTTTTACAGTTGAACTTTCTTGAAATATGCCAAAATGATTAAATTATTATTGACATAACACAGCGGTAGCCAAGTTCCTCATGTCAAATGGTTATGTTTTTGATTTTGATATTTGGATTATTAAAAACGGCTGATGAAGGGATTATCTAGAATTATATTTGTTTTTTGAAAATATAGTGCACATTTTTTAGAGTTTTTTGAAATAATTTGTTCGAATATTTAAATGTATTAAATATTTCAAATAAATTATATTCTTTGGGAAGTCCTTCAAGTGTGTTCATGTTTTTATAAGGCAAGTAGTATTTCTTAAGATAAAACCAGAAACAAAATTTTGTCTCGTTTGAATATTTATTTATTAATTTTAATTACTTTCGTATATCTGCTGGGTTATTTATTTCATTTGACATTGTATATTGAGTTTTGATTATATACGTCTATTAAATGTAAGCGGTGCTTGTTTTAGACATTAATTTAATTCTAAAAGTTTTTGAATAAAAAATTCTTTTGGAAATTAAAATTGTAGAAGATAAACATATTTCAATTTGTTTTGATATTCAAATTTTGTTATATTTCTTCTATCAAGTAAAAAGCCTTTCTATTTTATAGAATATAGTGAGAAATCGTTTTGTGTTTTTAGGAAACATTTCTAGAGAGACCAAAAGATGATATTCCTATGAAAATTATACAGATTTACGAGAAACTTTCGGTCCAGGTAAGAGTATTCTTTTTAATTGATAATGTTTGGTGATTGGGTGGTGATTGGATTCGATATTGAAATTGTTGTAAACTTGGATGGATGTTTTCCTTCCATTATTAATTTCTTAAATCTAACCTTCCTTATTGCTTTAGCAAATGGCTTATGACTTGCGTCTTTGTGTCAGTATATAATATACATTTTTTAGATACAGAGTATTTTTTTTGAAAAGGAAGTGAACATAATTATTGAGAGAAAAAAAATTGAAAGTGTGCAGTCGACGGTGTTATTTATCGCCTGGAATGTTCCTTATTGCATCCATTAGGGGTTTGATTAATTATTTTCTGTTGTTTTGTTCTTGGTTCGGTTCTTGTATAACTAGGTGCTGAAGGATTTGAAGGTTGTGTTGTGGACTGCTCACAAATTTCTGTCCTAAGGTTTAAAGTCAGTCCTCATTTTTTCATAGTCATTTGGTGGGTTATGATGTGGATTTCCTAGATGGCGTATCTTACTCAAACTACTGCGTCATTCTACTTCAATATTAAAGTATGGGTCTTCTACAGTACAAAATCCATTATTTTTGCGTCAACTTCCTGACTTTATTTAACATGTTTCGGATTTTCCGATTTGGGTTCAATATGCACCGTTTTGTTCTATAATTTGTTGCCATTACAAAGGTAGCTTCATAATGCCTCTCTCTTAGAAGTCTTGGTCAGGTTGTAGACAGTAGAGATACGAATTTAGTGTTTAGCCATATAGAAGCAACACCTAGTAAAATATTCCTTCAAGTCCAATTAAATGCACAGTAGAACCTGCCTGGCCTTTTAGTCCTGGTTTGGCCACTGTTTGAGATACTTCACCGCTCTTTGGCGGCGATCGTTTCGAACAATATTGTCGTATATGATAAATTTCTCATGGCCCCCAAACATCAAGCTTCTTCTTGAATCCAGCTTTGCGCAAATGGTTTAAACCTGTTTTATGGTTGATCTTTAGCTCCTGGGCGATGCCAATCAACTTCGATTATTTGCAATGTATGCCAGTGACTCCAAATCTGTCAAGTATCTATATTCGCTATGCACAGAGGCTCTAAGGTATTAATAATACGCTAGCGCCATCTAGAGTACGCAAAATACATACAAGACATACCTTTGCGAGTTAATTCAAGTAAAGAAATGTATTCTCGCTATTTTCACGTTACTAACGCAGAATAAACTTTACTCATGCTCCAATACCATAGCTCATACTCTTTATTAATGATTTTTGATACAGATCAGCCGAATTAATTTATTTGAATATGCATATGCTTGCATTACGGCAAGTTATGATATGATTTGAGCATGAGCAAAGTTTTTTCTGCGTTAGTAACGTGAAAATATCGAGAATACATTTCTTTACTGGAATTAACTAGCAAAGGTATGTCTCGTATGTATTTTGCATATTCTAGATAGCGCTAGTGTATTATTAATACCTTAGTACCTCTGTGTATAGCGAATATAGATACTTGACAGATGTGGAGTCACTATACATTTGGAGTCATTATACTTTGCACTGATGAGAAGCAATCAGTTTGAAACGTGCGCATATCTGCAATTTACCTCTGTGATCAACAAAACCTTGTCGAGTTTGTATGAGTATAGAATTGTTATACAGATGTATGTTACATTGTCTCGATTTCTAGAACTTTCTATTATCATACCTCATACTCCATAGAAGCATGTGTTAAATTTATGTCAAAATTTGAAATACTTCATATTTTAAACAGTGGCAACTGCAATTTGAGAAAATTTTTATGGAATTTAAACTCTTGTATTGAGACAAAAATTGTCGTAATAGTAGCAAGATCATCAAATTATAGAAGGAACAATTAGTAGGTATGTGAAAAATAAAAAAAAAAGTTTTTCGCTCTCATATTACCAATGCTGAATAATTATTATAGAATCAATAAGTATCGTACGGTGGATTCCCGTATTTTTCATACACTGTTGACCAGAAATCCAAGTCCTTCTTTCGGGGATTTGCATCCATATACAGTGTGGTATTTATTTGCAAATAAGTAAAATTTACGCTGTTCGAAGCCTTCCATATCACATTGTCCAAGTTAGGTTTGCTTACAGGTGTTGGATTTCTGAAACAAAATTAACTGAAAACGTACGAATTGGTCATGGAAAATTTCATGAAAAGGTATGGCCATTTCATTAGCGCCAAGCTAACCGCATTATGGACGTTATAGTTTGAGGTTCAACTGCTTATGGTCAAAGATTATCAGTAATGTTCATTAAAGGTAACTTGACAGCCTGGCTCTTCATTCAGGATTATTGCCAGAGAAACAATAATCTTCAACTTGGTCACAGGCTGTTGACTTGCAGCAAGCTCTACAGACTTAAGCATTCCATTTTCATAAAATTAGGATAGTCTAAAATGAGAGTCCCCAAGAAGCCATTAACCACCTCGTCAGAACCTAGCCTAGGCGTATCAATGAGTGCATAAGAAATCACGGGTAATCAATAGAGTCACTGAATATGTGTACTAAAATCTATTGGAATCGGATAAGCGTATTCTTCCATCAGTTAGTACAGAGTGTCCTATTTGGGTAAGTCACAATAGATGAAGAATAGATCGATAATGATTACGTTTTGATCCTACCTATATTTGGCGAAATTTGTCCATAGTTTGACAAGCTTTTTACTCGTAATGGCATCTTTTTCGCCTAAAGGTTCGCCATCATTCCATAGATACTTCACATCTTCGGCATGTCCAACTCCTACGTAATTAAATTAGAATTGATTTTATGAATACGTTGTTCCAACTCACCTGGAAGGTTTCTCGCAGCTATAGATTCAGATCCAACGTAGGAAAACTCATATAAGTAGGTCGGTATGTGAGGTGATACTAGTCGGACCAACTCAATAGTCGGCCTGATGAACTGATCGTCCGTGATGAACTAAAAATATACCATGAATACTATCATTGAAGGCTTTATGTTGCTTATATAAAACATAAGTAGGAGTCGCTGAGATATATATATATATATATATATATATATATATATATATATATATTTTTTTTTATTATCATTTATTCATTAGCAATCAGAATACAACAACTCAATGAGCTAATTTGCTGTCTACAGAGCTTTGAGCTCTCAAATGATTTGATATGGTCATCTCCAGTGAAAAGACCATTTTAAATCTACTTCATATCAGCTGGCCAGTTCCTTTTGAGTCTTCTCATGTCTTGAAGTTGAAGCAACGGTTGTAGTAAGTCGTTTATATGACCATCTAACTTAGTGTGATGTTTTTGGCTCTGTTCCTTGATGACATTCTTCACATAAGGTATTTTCAAATCTTCATGTAGGGTTTGATTTGATACATACCATGGAGCATTTATTAGCAATCTCAGTATTTTCGATTGGCTTCTCTGGACTAGAGTTACATTGGACTTACTTGTACATCCCCAAAGTTCAATTCCGTATGTCCATATGGGCTTTATGACCGTTTTATATATCAGCAGCTTGTTTTCTAATGAAAGTTTCGATTTTCTACCTATAAGCCAATTCAGTTCTTTAGTTTAAGGTCTATTTGCTTCCTTTTTTTAATAATATGCTCCTTCCAGGTTAATCTGCTATCTAAATGCACTCCCAAATATTTTGCAGTTGGGGAATTTGGTATTTTCATATTGTTTATAAAGATGGATGGACACTGGTCTCTTCCAAGGGTATAATTTACTTGAACTGACTTGGTTTCATTAATTTTTATCTTCCACTTATGCAGCCATTTTTCTATTTCATCAAGATGAATTTGCAATCTATTAGATGCCTCTTTGGGATCTTCATGGCTTGCAAGAATTGCAGCATCATCTGCAAAAGTTCCCATTATCGTATTCGCATTTGTGGGCATATCTGCCGTATACAGTATATACAAAAACGGTCCCATAACACTTCCTTGGGGAACACCGGACTGAATAGGATAAAAATCAGACACTTTATCATTTACCTGTACTCTGAATCTCCTTCCAGTAAGATAAGATCTCATCAGCTTGTAGCAGTATAATGGCAGACATTTCTTTATTTTATACAAAAGTCCAGAATGCCAGACATTATCAAAGGCCTGGCATACATCCAAAAAAGCAGATGTGCAGTATTGTTGGAGTTCCAGGGCTTTGCTTATCTCATGACTTATTCTGTGTGTTTGCTGTATGGTGGAGTGATTTGTTCTGAATCCAAATTGGTGTGGAGGAATCCATTCTTGGATGTTGGGATCTGACTTTATTCTCAATAGCAAAATTTTCTCCAAGATCTTAGATAAAGTTGGCAGTAAGCTAATTGGTCTATATGATGTTACAGCATTTGGATGCTTGCCGGGTTTCAGTATGAGGATTATTTCTGCAGTTTTTAGGTGTTCTGGCCAATAATTTTGTCTCAAGATAGCATTGAATATATATGCCATCATTGCTACTCCTTTCTTAGGCAGTTCCTTGATCATTTTTGGTGTGACCTTATCTATTCCGGCAGCTTTTCGTGTGTTCAGGTATTTTATTTCTTTTTGTACTTTTTTATGGTGATACTTTTAATAGGAGTCGTTTTAGAAGGAATATTTAACACTTCTCTTTCAACTTCGTAATCGTGTATGTCATCATTGGGTGTGAATACTTCAGCTAGGTGTTCTGCAAATGTTTGAGCTTTCTCATTGTCAGTCCTTGCCCATTGAATAGTTGATCCTGGTATGTCGCGTAAAGGTAGATTTTTGGTTTTTTTGAGTTTTTTTATTGGTTTTCACACTGAATTATCATATCTATTTAAACTTGACACATAGTTGTTGAATGACAATTCTTTGTGTTCTTTCATCTTAAATTTCAGTTCATTTGTTAATCTGTTCAAGATGGTCTTGTCTGTAGGCGAGTGTGTCTGATGCCATTTCTTTCTAGCTCTTCTCTTCTGTGCTAGAAGTCTTTCGATTTCCTCTGGAACATTATATGTTTTGCACTTTTCTTCAGAAGTAGGCGTGGCTTTTTCCACAGAATATTTAAGAAGATGAACAAAAATGTCAATACTCCATCTATTTCACTTGGTCTTTTAAGACTTACATTCAGGCATATATGTTTTTCGATTATACTTCTGTATTCATTCCAGTCTGTTTTTCTACTATGCAATCGAGGAATTGGTTTTTTATGAATTACAACGCTACTTATTGTGGCTATGATAGGGGAGTGATCTGATGATAGATCATAGCCTGGACCAATTTTCATATTGGTAGAAGAAATACCATTTGTTATGAAAAAGTCTAGTAAGTCTGGTGTTATATTAGGATCTGTTGGCCAATAAGTAGCGGTTCCAGTTGATAGTGTGGAGTAATTATTTTCCTGTATGAGGTCCGCTAGTTCTCTACCCTTAGTTGTAATGAGTCTTGAACCAAATAAGGTGTGCTTGCTGTTATAATCACCACCTGCAATGAATTTAGATCCCAGAATTTGGAAGAAAGTCTTGAATTCCTCCTTCTTGATATTATGCCGAGGTGGACAATAGACTGCAGCAACCACTAAATCAAATGGTAGAGTTTGAACATTTAATACTGTTGCTTGTAGATGGTTATATTCATATTTTGGTAGTTCTATATGGTTGATAGTGTTCTTGATTAAAATTGCAGTACCAGCATGGGCAGTATTATCTGGATGATTTGTACAGTATGTGGTATAACTTGCTATATTGAAGTAGGATCTATGGGTGAAATGTGTTCCACTTATGAGAAGGATGTCTATGGAGTTCTGATGGAGAAAATATCAAACTCATTTTTATGTTGCAGAATACCATTGGAATTCCATTCTGCGACATTTATAAAATTAGCGAATTTTACTTATGACTGTGGTTAGCATGTTTAATACCATACTATTCTGTTGTATTAGCTGTTGGAACATGGTTTTAAACTCATCTAAGAATCTATTCATAATACTATTTATATCAGTTGATGGTCCGATATTTATGTTGTTGGTGTTTGTTGCTGTTGTGGAAATTGCATACTTGCATGCTCTCCAGTTGTCTTGGAAGCTGAAGCATTATTGGTTCGAGTTTGTTGTTGTGGAAGTTGTGATAAAATTGCAGGATTTATTTGTGTATTTGTTCTATTATGAATGTTTAATCTATTGTTTGTGTTGTTTGATTTCAATAGTTTGTGATAAAATTCACATCCCTTATAATTTGCTATGATATGAGAGAGCCTTTTTGTCATTTGACTAATCTTTAACTTGGTAACTCGGTACCACCTTGGGAATTCGGAATTTAACGTCTGATTTGCGTCTTCTCTAGGGTAAGAGACATTTAAACCAATAGTGCACCAAGTACTAATTTCGAATATGTGTTGGGTAATGATTGCTATAACCTATAAATAGCAAAATCTTCTGACTTCAAGTAGAAGGCATCTCACCTAGCAGTGACAGTCATAAGTCCAGTAAGCACCCATAATTCCTTACTTGCTAATATAAGAGTGGGCTACGTCTTTGCTTGACTTGCCTCTGTTCTAGGGTATTAACTCAGTGTTTTCTTCTTATTCGTCAACGTCTCCCTTCAAGAAGGTATGTGACATCCCTCACTAGGACATTGATTTAGCGAATATTATAATAGTATCTTTTCACAAAGGCAATCACCGAGTTTGCTGATCTTCGCCAGTTGTAGCAGCTCTAGAAAAGTTTTGACCTACAGTCAATAATGGTATTCACTTGCTTCAATACCATCTGGGAGTCTGAAGCAATATGTTTTTTACCTTTTTGTACTACCTAGAGAGACAGATTTGATGGAAAAACATTTGCACAGCTAGAATTTCAGTTTGGATCGTTGTTAGGAATCTCCAATTTGGCATTTTAATCTTATGTTCAGGGTTAAATATGCATATATCTGTACCTTACTTTCGAAAGAACTTATCTCTATGCCTGATAAACTAGGGTTTCCTTCTTTCAGCCAGTTTTCTTAAGAGTCATAGTTAGTATATCTTATTCTTTCAGGAGATTGATTAAACCTTAGTCTTTAAGATCTAAGATCTGCGGTCCATTGCGATCTTTAAAATCTGCCAATTTCAGTGGGTGTTTATTTTTCGTTACCTTCTATACCCTATTAGCTCATGTAAATCTATACCCTGACGGGGGTTTTTATGGTTTTATCAACTGAACTATAAATTTTTCTTGCCTACGGAGAAAAATTCATCTTATTGTGGAATACTTACTTTGCTTATTATTTGCTCGCTTAATCTAACCGTCCTCTTTCCGAAGTAATACATTTTTATTTCAGAACCAGCAATTTTTTTCTGAGTTATATTGACGTTCATCCCTGCTGGCACAAATAGAGAGCTGTCCAGATCGTATCTCAATAAGAATATTGAGATATTGAAAAGAGCTGAAAAATTATTCAATAAAATTATTTCTTTGTACAGACTCTTCCGCTCTAATTCAAGAACAGATAAATTATCATCTGTAAAGATATTTATGATCTAAGTAGTTTTGTATTATCATCCCACAGTTTTCTTTCAATTTATTTTTACCAAAGAGCCAAAAACTAATGGACATTGTGTCAAAAATGTACCGGGGATTGGTTAATGGAACAAAAATTATGAACTATTCATCCAAATTTTTTGTGTCGCTTTCAGAGTTGGCCTTTCCGAAATAATACACTTACAATGAATAATCCAACCATCAAAACATTTAAAATAAATTAAGTCATTGAACATTACAGGGCACTGACGAGAAACCAATAAGTTTCGAAACGTGCCCATGTCTACTTCTTATGTATATCCCAGCGATCAACAAAATATAATCAGGCTTGTTTGAGTTTAGAATTGTTATACAGATGTATGTTGCTCTGTCCCGATTTGTACAACTTTCTATAAGCATAGTTCATATTCCTTATTAATGAAAACATTTTCATATGCATTTTCAGTAATCAATTTCAGTACACTCCTCGATTTTTTTTGTCGATTCGGCATAATTGAACGACCGAAGTTTTAATGATGGATGATGTTCAAACTCCGCGTAAGTATATACTTGTAGAACAGTTGAGACAACTTAGCAAGAAGAAGAATTTCGACAATTCTTTTTAGCGGGCTTTTTAAATGACCAATTCTCGGTACTTTCTTGACTTAAGAATGTGCCAGAGAAGAATCCAAATGGACCAAATGGACTTCAGTCCATATATTAGTGTGGGGTGTTCTCACAAACCGAACATATCGAGAAGCTAACTGAGTTCTATCAAAAACAAGTGAGTAAAAAACTTAAATTTCCCGATAATTCTTCCATGTACCATTTTCGAAAGGATTTCCTTCGGCAGAATTGAACCCAACAATGATGGGAACTTTGTTGAAGTCACCATTCTTCAGTTTTTCGTGACTGTATCCTGTTATAACAGCACCTGCTCGTTCAGGTTCGATACAGGGTGAGAAATACAATCCACTCAGAGGGTTTCCCAGTGCAGTTTCCTGAAAAAAGTTCAGATTTAGGATATATATCATAAGAATTTCTTTATTATTTTTTTTTGAAGGTATGTTACTCCAGGTATACCTAGAGTTTCTCAACGTTCCTCAGAAGGAAGATCATTTTCTTTATACAACAAGGGTTTTCTTACCTTCACCATGCTTTTCGTGGAGGCTCTCAACAGTTCGTCAGCACTTACAGCCCTAAGTTTTTTCAGAAGTTCTTCAGAATTATTCGCAGAGATTTTTAATGACTTAGCTGTGGAGATCGCGAAATCTCGCGGATTTCTAGTTCTTGAGAATGCACTTAAGCTCACCCCACTCTCCATGATGGCACCGTGAAATAAACCTAGAGCAAATTCATGCAATAGACAAAAAACAACTTCCTTCTATATGAAACTGAGCCCATTTTATTGTGATATTCCATATAGCCATAGATTACCTTTGGCGTTTCGAGCCTGGAGCAGCAACGAAACTGAAGCCGACCCTGCACTTTCCCCGAAAATCGTGACACTGTCCGGGTTTCCTCCGAAAGATCTAATATTTTCCCTAACCCATTCGAGCGCCATGATTTGGTCTTTAAGTCCATTATTTCCCGGTGCTATTTCATCTTGTGTGCTGAGGAAGCCTGGAACGAATAGGATATAGAATTGATTTCTATTAAAAATACTGCGCTAAGCATGTGTGGATACATGATTGTTTTGGAACAGTTTCGTCGAATTCTTTGAGTGAGACTCAAAAGTTTCCCTAAAAAATAGGTCAATCTAATAAGGAAAAACTTACTTACCCTAGAACTTTAATTAAAAAATACATAAGAGACATTATTTTAGTTTCCTCAAAAAAGTTTATAATACAACAATTGTTTCACCATGATGTGGCTTTTTCAGGTATCAAAATTCTACTGGCTGATGGTGTCCAGTGTAACCGAGTTCAAATACACTGTTAGGTACGTGACAAAATAATGGAAAAACAAGTCATAAAAACTCGAGATGTTTATTAAAGTTTGCCTATAAAAAATGCCATTAGGGAAAGATATTCAGTAATGGAGACTTGTTAACATCTGTTTGTTCATTCAAAAGGATTTCCGGACATTGTACCTGTTGATTTCAAGAAATTCTAAAAGTGCTATTCTAGAAATTTCGCTTTCGACGTGGATAATTTCATAGTTATTGTTGAAATTATGCCTGATCATTGAGCATGAGGGAAGTTTTCTGCGTTTGTAACGTTAGAAAAAAATCGGGAATACAATTCTTTGCTTGAATTGGCTCGCTGGGGTATGTCGTGTATGTATATTTGCGTGCACTATACAGGCTGTCCAGATTAAACGATCAAATATTTCAGGGAGCGATTCTAGAGGTCAAAATTTGAAGAAAACTTCATATCAACTCATATCCTAAAATGCCTTTTATGGGAGCTAGATCTTCTTCAACATGACCACCAAAATCCAATAGCGATATCTTTGTCCAAATTCGGTGGATTCAAATGAAATTCAGTACATGGGGTTTTTGGATAAACTGAATCGTCTGGTGATCAGAAAACTTACTGATTATCATAAGTGGCGGAGATAACAGGGGGGTTTTCTAATTATTGACCGAGTGATCAAATTGAAATTTTAATCAATGAAATAGACTATTTTTGAAAAATTGTAGATCAAGTTCTCTACAAAAACTGTTCAGATACTTTTTCTGGAACGAATCACCATTCGTGAGCAATGGCGCTTTTAAAAGTTGAAAAATTCCTATTATACGTCATCCGTCGTTCAATTAAGTAAAAATAAGGAACACTAATTTGTGTTATCCGTGAAAATATCGAGAATACATTTCTTTACTTGAATTAACTCGCAGGGGTATGTCTTGTATGTATTTTGCATATTCTAGATAGCGATAGTGTATTATTAATACCTTAGTGTCTCTGTGTATAGCGAATATAGATACTTGACAGATTTGGGGTCACTTGCCTACATTGCACTGACGAAAACCAATAGGTTTGAAACGTGCGCATGTCTGCAATTTGCCTCTATGATCAACAGAACCTTGTGGAGTTTGTTTGAGTATAGGATTGTTATACTGATGTTTGTTACACTGTCTCGATTTCTAGAACTCTCTATCACCATAGCTCATATTGTTTTTTAATGATTTTTGGTATAGATCAGCCGAATTAATTTATTTGAATATGAATATGTTAATTATGAGCATTACGGCAAATCATGGTCTGATTTGAGCATGAACAAAGTTTTTTCTAAGTTAGTAACGTGAAAATATCGAGAATATATTTCTCTCCTGGAATTAACTCGCAAAGGTATGTCTTGTATATATTTTGCATATTCTAGATGGCGCTAGTGTATTATTAATACCTTAGTGTCTCTGTGTATAGCGAATATAGATACTTGACAGATTTGAGGTCACTTGCATACATTGCACTAACGAAAACCAATAGGTTTGAAACGTGCGCATGTCTGCAATTTGCCTCTATGATCAACAGAACCTTGTGGAGTTTGTTTGAGTATAGGATTGTTACACGAATGTTTGTTACACTGTCTCGATTTCTAGAACTCTCTATCACCATAGCTCATATTGTTTTTTAATGATTTTTGGTATAGATCAGCCGAATTAATTTATTTGAATATGAATATGTTAATTATGAGCATTACGGCAAATCATGGTCTGATTTGAGCATGAACAAAGTTTTTTCTAAGTTAGTAACGTGAAAATATCGAGAATATATTTCTCTCCTGGAATTAACTCGCAAAGGTATGTCTTGTATATATTTTGCATATTCTAGATGGCGCTAGTGTATTATTAATACCTTAGTGTCTCTGTGTATAGCGAATATAGATACTTGACAGATTTGAGGTCACTTGCATACATTGCACTAACGAAAACCAATAGGTTTGAAACGTGCGCATGTCTGCAATTTGCCTCTATGATCAACAGAACCTTGTGGAGTTTGTTTGAGTATAGGATTGTTATACTGATGTTTGTTACACTGTCTCGATTTCTAGAACTCTCTATCACCATAGCTCATATTGTTTTTTAATGGTTTTTGGTACAGATCAGCCGAATTGATTCATTTGAAAATGAATATGTTAATTATGAGCATTACGGCAAATCATGGTCGGATTTGAGCATGAACAAAGTTTTTTCTAAGTTAGTAACGTGAAAATATCGAGGATACATTTCTCTCCTGGAATTAACTCGCAAAGGTATGTCTTGTATATATTTTGCATATTCTAGATAGCGCTAGTGTATTATTAATACCTTAGAGTCTCTGTGTATAGCGAATATAGATACTTGACAGATTTGAGGTCACTTGCATACATTGCACTAACGAAAACCAATAGGTTGGAAACGTGCGCATGTCTGCAATTTGCCTCTATGATCAACAGAACCTTGTGGAGTTTGTTTGAGTATAGGATTGTTATACTGATGTTTGTTACACTGTCTCGATTTCTAGAACTCTCTATCACCATAGCTCATATTGTTTTTTAATGATTTTTGGTACAGATCAGCCGAATTAATTCATTTGAATATGAATATGTTAATTATGAGCATTACGGCAAATCATAGTCTGATTTGAGCATGAACAAAGTTTTTTCTAAGTTAGTAACGTGAAAATATCTAGAATACATTTCTCTCCTGGAATTAACTCGCAAAGGTATGTCTTGTATATATTTTGCATATTCTAGATGGCGCTAGTGTATTATTAATACCTTAGTGTCTCTGTGTATAGCGAATATAGATACTTGACAGATTTGAGGTCACTTGCATACATTGCACTAACGAAAACCAATAGGTTTGAAACGTGCGCATGTCTGCAATTTGCCTCTATGATCAACAGAACCTTGTGGAGTTTGTTTGAGTATAGGATTGTTATACTGATGTTTGTTACACTGTCTCGATTTCTAGAACTCTCTATCACCATAGCTCATATTGTTTTTTAATGGTTTTTGGTACAGATCAGCCGAATTGATTCATTTGAAAATGAATATGTTAATTATGAGCATTACGGCAAATCATGGTCGGATTTGAGCATGAACAAAGTTTTTTCTAAGTTAGTAACGTGAAAATATCGAGGATACATTTCTCTCCTGGAATTAACTCGCAAAGGTATGTCTTGTATATATTTTTCATATTCTAGATAGCGCTAGTGTATTATTAATACCTTAGAGTCTCTGTGTATAGCGAATATAGATACTTGACAGATTTGAGGTCACTTGCATACATTGCACTAACGAAAACCAATAGGTTGGAAACGTGCGCATGTCTGCAATTTGCCTCTATGATCAACAGAACCTTGTGGAGTTTGTTTGAGTATAGGATTGTTATACTGATGTTTGTTACACTGTCTCGATTTCTAGAACTCTCTATCACCATAGCTCATATTGTTTTTAAATGATTTTTGGTACAGATCAGCCGAATTAATTCATTTGAATATGAATATGTTAATTATGAGCATTACGGCAAATCATGTTCTGATTTGAGCATGAACAAAGTTTTTTCTAAGTTAGTAACGTGAAAATATCGAGAATACATTTCTCTTCTGGAATTAACTCGCAAAGGTATGTCTTGTATATATTTTGCATATTCTAGATAGCGCTAGTGTATTATTAATACCTTAGTGTCTCTGTGTATAGCGAATATAGATACTTGACAGATTTGAGGTCACTTGCATACATTGCACTAACGAAAACCAATAGGTTTGAAACGTGCGCATGTCTGCAATTTGCCTCTATGATCAACAGAACCTTGTGGAGTTTGTTTGAGTATAGGATTGTTATACTGATGTTTGTTACACTGTCTCGATTTCTAGAACTCTCTATCACCATAGCTCATATTGTTTTTTAATGGTTTTTGGTACAGATCAGCCGAATTGATTCATTTGAAAATGAATATGTTAATTATGAGCATTACGGCAAATCATGGTCGGATTTGAGCATGAACAAAGTTTTTTCTAAGTTAGTAACGTGAAAATATCGAGGATACATTTCTCTCCTGGAATTAACTCGCAAAGGTATGTCTTGTATATATTTTGCATATTCTAGATAGCGATAGTGTATTATTAATACCTTAGTGTCTCTGTGTATAGCGAATATAGATACTTGACAGATTTGGGATCACTTGCCTACATTGCACTGACGAAAACCAATAGGTTTAAAACGTGCGCATGTCTGCAATTTGCCTCTATGATCAACAGAACCTTGTGGAGTTTGTTTGAGTATAGGATTGTTATACTGATGTTTGTTACACTGTCTCGATTTCTAGAACTCTCTATCACCATAGCTCATATTGTTTTTTAATGATTTTTGGTACAGATCAGCCGAATTAATTCATTTGAATATGAATATGTTAATTATGAGCATTACGGCAAATCATGGTCTGATTTGAGCATGAACAAAGTTTTTTCTAAGTTAGTAACGTGAAAATATCGAGAATATATTTCTCTCCTGGAATTAACTCGCAAAGGTATGTCTTGTATATATTTTGCATATTCTAGATGGCGCTAGTGTATTATTAATACCTTAGTGTCTCTGTGTATAGCGAATATAGATACTTGACAGATTTGAGGTCACTTGCATACATTGCACTAACGAAAACCAATAGGTTTGAAACGTGCGCATGTCTGCAATTTGCCTCTATGATCAACAGAACCTTATGGAGTTTGTTTGAGTATAGGATTGTTACACGAATGTTTGTTACACTGTCTCGATTTCTAGAACTCTCTATCACCATAGCTCATATTGTTTTTTAATGATTTTTGGTATAGATCAGCCGAATTAATTTATTTGAATATGAATATGTTAATTATGAGCATTACGGCAAATCATGGTCTGATTTGAGCATGAACAAAGTTTTTTCTAAGTTAGTAACGTGAAAATATCGAGAATATATTTCTCTCCTGGAATTAACTCGCAAAGGTATGTCTTGTATATATTTTGCATATTCTAGATGGCGCTAGTGTATTATTAATACCTTAGTGTCTCTGTGTATAGCGAATATAGATACTTGACAGATTTGAGGTCACTTGCATACATTGCACTAACGAAAACCAATAGGTTTGAAACGTGCGCATGTCTGCAATTTGCCTCTATGATCAACAGAACCTTGTGGAGTTTGTTTGAGTATAGGATTGTTATACTGATGTTTGTTACACTGTCTCGATTTCTAGAACTCTCTATCACCATAGCTCATATTGTTTTTTAATGGTTTTTGGTACAGATCAGCCGAATTGATTCATTTGAAAATGAATATGTTAATTATGAGCATTACGGCAAATCATGGTCGGATTTGAGCATGAACAAAGTTTTTTCTAAGTTAGTAACGTGAAAATATCGAGGATACATTTCTCTCCTGGAATTAACTCGCAAAGGTATGTCTTGTATATATTTTGCATATTCTAGATAGCGCTAGTGTATTATTAATACCTTAGAGTCTCTGTGTATAGCGAATATAGATACTTGACAGATTTGAGGTCACTTGCATACATTGCACTAACGAAAACCAATAGGTTGGAAACGTGCGCATGTCTGCAATTTGCCTCTATGATCAACAGAACCTTGTGGAGTTTGTTTGAGTATAGGATTGTTATACTGATGTTTGTTACACTGTCTCGATTTCTAGAACTCTCTATCACCATAGCTCATATTGTTTTTTAATGATTTTTGGTACAGATCAGCCGAATTAATTCATTTGAATATGAATATGTTAATTATGAGCATTACGGCAAATCATAGTCTGATTTGAGCATGAACAAAGTTTTTTCTAAGTTAGTAACGTGAAAATATCTAGAATACATTTCTCTCCTGGAATTAACTCGCAAAGGTATGTCTTGTATATATTTTGCATATTCTAGATAGCGCTAGTGTATTATTAATACCTTAGTGTCTCTGTGTATAGCGAATATAGATACTTGACAGATTTGAGGTCACTTGCATACATTGCACTAACGAAAACCAATAGGTTTGAAACGTGCGCATGTCTGCAATTTGCCTCTATGATCAACAGAACCTTGTGGAGTTTGTTTGAGTATAGGATTGTTATACTGATGTTTGTTACACTGTCTCGATTTCTAGAACTCTCTATCACCATAGCTCATATTGTTTTTTAATGATTTTTGGTACAGATCAGCCGAATGAATTCATTTGAAAATGAATATGTTAATTATGAGCATTACGGCAAATCATGGTCTGATTTGAGCATGAACAAAGTTTTTTCTAAGTTAGTAACGTGAAAATATCGAGAATACATTTCTCTCCTGGAATTAACTCGCAAAGGTATGTCTTGTATATATTTTGCATATTCTAGATAGCGCTAGTGTATTATTAATACCTTAGTGTCTCTGTGTATAGCGAATATAGATACTTGACAGATTTGAGGTCACTTGCATACATTGCACTAACGAAAACCAATAGGTTTGAAACGTGCGCATGTCTGCAATTTGCCTCTATGATCAACAGAACCTTGTGGAGTTTGTTTGAGTATAGGATTGTTATACTGATGTTTGTTACACTGTCTCGATTTCTAGAACTCTCTATCACCATAGCTCATATTGTTTTTTAATGATTTTTGGTACAGATCAGCCGAATGAATTCATTTGAAAATGAATATGTTAATTATGAGCATTACGGCAAATCATGGTCTGATTTGAGCATGAACAAAGTTTTTTCTAAGTTAGTAACGTGAAAATATCGAGAATACCTTTCTTTACTGGAATTAACTCGCAAAGGTATGTCTTGTATATATTTTTCATATTCTAGATAGCGCTAGTGTATTATTAATACCTTAGTGTCTCTGTGTATAGCGAATATAGATACTTGACAGATTTGAGGTCACTTGCATACATTGCACTAACGAAAACCAATAGGTTTGAAACGTGCGCATGTCTGCAATTTGCCTCTATGATCAACAGAACCTTGTGGAGTTTTTTTGAGTATAGGATTGTTATACTGATGTTTGTTACACTGCCTCGATTTCTAGAACTCTCTATCACCAAAGCTCATATTGTTTTTTAATGATTTTTGGTACAGATCAGCCGAATTGATTCATTTGAAAATGAATATGTTAATTATGAGCATTACGGCAAATCATGTTCTGATTTGAGCATGAACAAAGTTTTTTCTAAGTTAGTAACGTGAAAATATCGAGAATACATTTCTCTCCTGGAATTAACTCGCAAAGGTATGTCTTGTATATATTTTGCATATTCTAGATAGCGATAGTGTATTATTAATACCTTAGTGTCTCTGTGTATAGCGAATATAGATACTTGACAGATTTGGGATCACTTGCCTACATTGCACTGACGAAAACCAATAGGTTTAAAACGTGCGCATGTCTGCAATTTGCCTCTATGATCAACAGAACCTTGTGGAGTTTGTTTGAGTATAGGATTGTTATACTGATGTTTGTTACACTGTCTCGATTTCTAGAACTCTCTATCACCATAGCTCATATTGTTTTTTAATGATTTTTGGTACAGATCAGCCGAATTAATTCATTTGAATATGAATATGTTAATTATGAGCATTACGGCAAATCATAGTCTGATTTGAGCATGAACAAAGTTTTTTCTAAGTTAGTAACGTGAAAATATCTAGAATACATTTCTCTCCTGGAATTAACTCGCAAAGGTATGTCTTGTATATATTTTGCATATTCTAGATAGCGCTAGTGTATTATTAATACCTTAGTGTCTCTGTGTATAGCGAATATAGATACTTGACAGATTTGAGGTCACTTGCATACATTGCACTAACGAAAACCAATAGGTTTGAAACGTGCGCATGTCTGCAATTTGCCTCTATGATCAACAGAACCTTGTGGAGTTTGTTTGAGTATAGGATTGTTATAATGATGTTTGTTACACTGTCTCGATTTCTAGAACTCTCTATCACCATAGCTCATATTGTTTTTTAATGATTTTTGGTACAGATCAGCCGAATGAATTCATTTGAAAATGAATATGTTAATTATGAGCATTACGGCAAATCATGGTCTGATTTGAGCATGAACAAAGTTTTTTCTAAGTTAGTAACGTGAAAATATCGAGAATACCTTTCTTTACTGGAATTAACTCGCAAAGGTATGTCTTGTATATATTTTTCATATTCTAGATAGCGCTAGTGTATTATTAATACCTTAGTGTCTCTGTGTATAGCGAATATAGATACTTGACAGATTTGAGGTCACTTGCATACATTGCACTAACGAAAACCAATAGGTTTGAAACGTGCGCATGTCTGCAATTTGCCTCTATGATCAACAGAACCTTGTGGAGTTTTTTTGAGTATAGGATTGTTATACTGATGTTTGTTACACTGCCTCGATTTCTAGAACTCTCTATCACCAAAGCTCATATTGTTTTTTAATGATTTTTGGTACAGATCAGCCGAATTGATTCATTTGAAAATGAATATGTTAATTATGAGCATTACGGGAAATCATGGTCTGATTTGAGCATGAACAAAGTTTTTTCTAAGTTAGTAACGTGAAAATATCGAGAATACATTTCTCTCCTGGAATTAACTCGCAAAGGTATGTCTTGTATATATTTTGCATATTCTAGATAGCGATAGTGTATTATTAATACCTTAGTGTCTCTGTGTATAGCGAATATAGATACTTGACAGATTTGGGATCACTTGCCTACATTGCACTGACGAAAACCAATAGGTTTAAAACGTGCGCATGTCTGCAATTTGCCTCTATGATCAACAGAACCTTGTGGAGTTTGTTTGAGTATAGGATTGTTATACTGATGTTTGTTACACTGTCTCGATTTCTAGAACTCTCTATCACCATAGCTCATATTGTTTTTTAATGATTTTTGGTACAGATCAGCCGAATTAATTCATTTGAATATGAATATGTTAATTATGAGCATTACGGCAAATCATAGTCTGATTTGAGCATGAACAAAGTTTTTTCTAAGTTAGTAACGTGAAAATATCTAGAATACATTTCTCTCCTGGAATTAACTCGCAAAGGTATGTCTTGTATATATTTTGCATATTCTAGATAGCGCTAGTGTATTATTAATACCTTAGTGTCTCTGTGTATAGCGAATATAGATACTTGACAGATTTGAGGTCACTTGCATACATTGCACTAACGAAAACCAATAGGTTTGAAACGTGCGCATGTCTGCAATTTGCCTCTATGATCAACAGAACGTTGTGGAGTTTGTTTGAGTATAGGATTGTTATAATGATGTTTGTTACACTGTCTCGATTTCTAGAACTCTCTATCACCATAGCTCATATTGTTTTTTAATGATTTTTGGTACAGATCAGCCGAATGAATTCATTTGAAAATGAATATGTTAATTATGAGCATTACGGCAAATCATGGTCTGATTTGAGCATGAACAAAGTTTTTTCTAAGTTAGTAACGTGAAAATATCGAGAATACCTTTCTTTACTGGAATTAACTCGCAAAGGTATGTCTTGTATATATTTTTCATATTCTAGATAGCGCTAGTGTATTATTAATACCTTAGTGTCTCTGTGTATAGCGAATATAGATACTTGACAGATTTGAGGTCACTTGCATACATTGCACTAACGAAAACCAATAGGTTTGAAACGTGCGCATGTCTGCAATTTGCCTCTATGATCAACAGAACCTTGTGGAGTTTTTTTGAGTATAGGATTGTTATACTGATGTTTGTTACACTGCCTCGATTTCTAGAACTCTCTATCACCAAAGCTCATATTGTTTTTTAATGATTTTTGGTACAGATCAGCCGAATTGATTCATTTGAAAATGAATATGTTAATTATGAGCATTACGGGAAATCATGGTCTGATTTGAGCATGAACAAAGTTTTTTCTAAGTTAGTAACGTGAAAATATCGAGAATACATTTCTCTCCTGGAATTAACTCGCAAAGGTATGTCTTGTATATATTTTGCATATTCTAGATAGCGATAGTGTATTATTAATACCTTAGTGTCTCTGTGTATAGCGAATATAGATACTTGACAGATTTGGGATCACTTGCCTACATTGCACTGACGAAAACCAATAGGTTTAAAACGTGCGCATGTCTGCAATTTGCCTCTATGATCAACAGAACCTTGTGGAGTTTGTTTGAGTATAGGATTGTTATACTGATGTTTGTTACACTGTCTCGATTTCTAGAACTCTCTATCACCATAGCTCATATTGTTTTTTAATGATTTTTGGTACAGATCAGCCGAATTAATTCATTTGAATATGAATATGTTAATTATGAGCATTACGGCAAATCATAGTCTGATTTGAGCATGAACAAAGTTTTTTCTAAGTTAGTAACGTGAAAATATCTAGAATACATTTCTCTCCTGGAATTAACTCGCAAAGGTATGTCTTGTATATATTTTGCATATTCTAGATAGCGCTAGTGTATTATTAATACCTTAGTGTCTCTGTGTATAGCGAATATAGATACTTGACAGATTTGAGGTCACTTGCATACATTGCACTAACGAAAACCAATAGGTTTGAAACGTGCGCATGTCTGCAATTTGCCTCTATGATCAACAGAACCTTGTGGAGTTTGTTTGAGTATAGGATTGTTATAATGATGTTTGTTACACTGTCTCGATTTCTAGAACTCTCTATCACCATAGCTCATATTGTTTTTTAATGATTTTTGGTACAGATCAGCCGAATGAATTCATTTGAAAATGAATATGTTAATTATGAGCATTACGGCAAATCATGGTCTGATTTGAGCATGAACAAAGTTTTTTCTAAGTTAGTAACGTGAAAATATCGAGAATACCTTTCTTTACTGGAATTAACTCGCAAAGGTATGTCTTGTATATATTTTTCATATTCTAGATAGCGCTAGTGTATTATTAATACCTTAGTGTCTCTGTGTATAGCGAATATAGATACTTGACAGATTTGAGGTCACTTGCATACATTGCACTAACGAAAACCAATAGGTTTGAAACGTGCGCATGTCTGCAATTTGCCTTTATGATCAACAGAACCTTGTGGAGTTTTTTTGAGTATAGGATTGTTATACTGATGTTTGTTACACTGCCTCGATTTCTAGAACTCTCTATCACCAAAGCTCATATTGTTTTTTAATGATTTTTGGTACAGATCAGCCGAATTGATTCATTTGAAAATGAATATGTTAATTATGAGCATTACGGGAAATCATGGTCTGATTTGAGCATGAACAAAGTTTTTTCTAAGTTAGTAACGTGAAAATATCGAGAATACATTTCTCTCCTGGAATTAACTCGCAAAGGTATGTCTTGTATATATTTTGCATATTCTAGATAGCGATAGTGTATTATTAATACCTTAGTGTCTCTGTGTATAGCGAATATAGATACTTGACAGATTTGGGATCACTTGCCTACATTGCACTGACGAAAACCAATAGGTTTAAAACGTGCGCATGTCTGCAATTTGCCTCTATGATCAACAGAACCTTGTGGAGTTTGTTTGAGTATAGGATTGTTATACTGATGTTTGTTACACTGTCTCGATTTCTAGAACTCTCTATCACCATAGCTCATATTGTTTTTTAATGATTTTTGGTACAGATCAGCCGAATTAATTCATTTGAATATGAATATGTTAATTATGAGCATTACGGCAAATCATAGTCTGATTTGAGCATGAACAAAGTTTTTTCTAAGTTAGTAACGTGAAAATATCTAGAATACATTTCTCTCCTGGAATTAACTCGCAAAGGTATGTCTTGTATATATTTTGCATATTCTAGATAGCGCTAGTGTATTATTAATACCTTAGTGTCTCTGTGTATAGCGAATATAGATACTTGACAGATTTGAGGTCACTTGCATACATTGCACTAACGAAAACCAATAGGTTTGAAACGTGCGCATGTCTGCAATTTGCCTCTATGATCAACAGAACCTTGTGGAGTTTGTTTGAGTATAGGATTGTTATACTGATGTTTGTTACACTGTCTCGATTTCTAGAACTCTCTATCACCATAGCTCATATTGTTTTTTAATGATTTTTGGTACAGATCAGCCGAATGAATTCATTTGAAAATGAATATGTTAATTATGAGCATTACGGCAAATCATGGTCTGATTTGAGCATGAACAAAGTTTTTTCTAAGTTAGTAACGTGAAAATATCGAGAATACATTTCTCTCCTGGAATTAACTCGCAAAGGTATGTCTTGTATATATTTTGCATATTCTAGATAGCGCTAGTGTATTATTAATACCTTAGTGTCTCTGTGTATAGCGAATATAGATACTTGACAGATTTGAGGTCACTTGCATACATTGCACTAACGAAAACCAATAGGTTTGAAACGTGCGCATGTCTGCAATTTGCCTCTATGATCAACAGAACCTTGTGGAGTTTGTTTGAGTATAGGATTGTTATACTGATGTTTGTTACACTGTCTCGATTTCTAGAACTCTCTATCACCAAAGCTCATATTGTTTTTTAATGATGTTTTGTACAGATCAGCCAAATTAATTTATTTGAATATGAATATGTTAATTATGTGCATTACGGCAAATCATGGTCTGATTTGAGCATGAACAAAGTTTTTTCTAAGTTAGTAACGTGAAAATATCGAGAATACCTTTCTTTACTGGAATTAACTCGCAAAGGTATGTCTTGTATATATTTTTCATATTCTAGATAGCGCTAGTGTATTATTAATACCTTAGTGTCTCTGTGTATAGCGAATATAGATACTTGACAGATTTGGGGTCACTTGCATACATTGCACTGACGAAAACCAATAGGTTTGAAACGTGCGCATGTCTGCAATTTGCCTCTATGATCAACAGAACCTTTTCGATTTTGTTTTAGTATAGAATTGTTATACAGATGTACGTTACACTGTCTCGATTTCTAGAACTTTTTAATACCATAGCTCATACTCCTAATCAATGACTTTTGGTATAGATCAGCCGAATTAGTTTATTTGAATATAAAGAATATCTATTTTCAACTTTTAAAACCGCGATATCTCATGAACGTTGATTTGTACGAATAAAGTACCTGAGCAATTTTTATAGAGAATTGTATGGTCTACAACTTTAGTCCGACCTATTTTTACGTTAAAATTTACCGTTTCAGAAAAAAATGGAAGAAAACCCGAATTTTTCACCTTTGACCTTGAATAATTATTTTTGCAGAAGTATGGTTGAAGTGGATTTTCGACATTTCATTTGTAATGATCCATTTAATGTCGACACCAATTTTCAGCTGTATATGAATTTTGGGCCAAGTTAAATGTCTATATTAATTAGACCATAAAGCAACCAGGTTAATTTGTGGTACGTTCCTATGTTTTGTGCTTTTCGTTATTGTTACACTATTAGTGTTGATTAGTTCAGTGAATTAAATTTTAATTCAAGTAGTTGGGTATGAAATGAGGATCCAAATGTTTAAATCTACTCTCGTTTCTGAACGCAGCAAATTTAAGCTTACCAAATATACCAACTCGATAATTGGGGACCACCAGTACAACATTTTCCTGAATCAAATAATCCGGTCCATAGACGAGTTTTGATGCCGTTCCCCCAATGAAGCCACCACCAAAGAAGTAAACCATTACAGCACACGACCCATTCAACTAAAAAATGTATAAAAAGTGTATTTCGAGACGATGAATAAATTAATACTGACCTTGGGAGTGAAAACGTTCAAAAAGAGGCAGTCTTCGGAAACTTTCAAATTTGAACTTGAAGATTTCATTTGCATGCATGATGCGATATCTTTAGTTGCATTCAAAATTCCTTTCCAACCTTTCTTCTTTTCTGGTGGCTGAAATTCGTAGTGGAAATTGCAGCGATATAAAATAAAAATGTAAAGGAAATGATTTTACATGAAGCGAGTTCCTAATCTTAGTTTATTCTGTTGAAGAAATATTGAAAAGCACAACCGAGAAGTCGAAAGGTTTTGCACGCTTGTTCAACTACATACAGTGTGGAAACCACTTATATCGGGTGTTTTTTTTAGAGTGATAGAACTTTCGATAGGGATAACTGTGATTTGACAGAAGGTAGAAGCCATGTTGTTTTGACATTTCTGTTCAGTAAGCTTCGACAAATTATCATGGAAAGACTCATGCCGCAACAACGTTTACAAATTGTTGAAATCTATTTTCAAAATCAATGTTCTATTCGCCAAACTTATAGAGCATTTCGTGAAATTTACGGTTTATATATCGTCCATCAGAGCAGCTTATTCATCGAACTATCGATATATTTCGGACAACATTTAGATTGAAGCTTTTTCATTCCCGTACAATTTTCCGTTCATTTACTACGAACAGTAAACTTACCTCCTCTGCAAATTTTGTACCGGTTCATTTGACCTACCTATCATATTGATCAATCGACTACTCTAGTTGACTACATTTATTAAGTATAGACTCATTTAAACGTCAATTATCAATTAACATCTCGATTTTTATGTCTCGACGACCCATGGTACCTGCTCAAACATCCACCTTTTGAGTATACTGCGTATGTGTCCCACGCATCCGATGAGGATTCTCCGCTGACCAATATCTATCTTCAATTTTGTCGGTTTACCTCCCCGTTCAATGTAAATATTGATTGATCAGAAAAAAGGATTGTACCAACAGTTATTCCATTTCTGTTCAGTTTATTCATCATCATATCGCAGAAAATACATTCTACCATCTCATCTGTTAGCTCCTGTGCAAAAGTTATTTTATATGGATGAAATATTTCTTTGTGCAGTTGTATCACTTATATTATTTTCGCGGGCAATTTGACGTCTACTTGTCGTTGGATCCTCTACAACACCTAACAAAATAACAAATTTCACAGTATCTTCAACGAATTTTTGACCTGTCCAAGTCCTCTGAATTATGCATGAATTTATACACAGTATCTTGAGAAATATTAGGCAACTGAAGATACCTCTGATTAAATAAGTTTGCCACTTCTACTTGACTTCTGAAATTATCCCCGTAACCGATCATCATTAAAATCTCAATTTGATGAGTCTCGGTTAAATACATTTCATTTTTACTTCTACAAGAAATGCATTTTCAATTAGGAATTTACTATTTCAATGTAAATTACAACACCGCTTGCTACATTTGACTGATAACAATCCACATTATTTGCAGATTTTCTTTATGTATCGGCATATGTAGATAGTTTTTTAGGTATTCATGACAAAAAATGTAAATAAAACCAAGATCCATGAGCGTATCGAGAACTGAATTTAGAAATTTTCCCAATTTTATTGATAGTTAAGAAATTTCATAGTAATGTTTTCAGATTTTTTGAAAAATACTATGATTTAACGCTTGATAAGTTATTAATTTATTACTACACATAAAAGACCATGTATTAGTTGAAATCAGGTTGTTAAGGTCCTTGAAAAAATATAAAAATATACAGATGTTCCATTTGAAATAAAAAGGACGGACTGTGCTGGACTTGCGCGAATCAGCCTGTATATTTGAATTTATGCTTAAAAAGCGCACCATTGAATTTGAAAGTTGAGGTGTCCCTGTGTTTTTTATGATTGTCTAACATAAGGACATAAATAATTTTATTCCATAAGTGGTTTCCACACTGTTTACTGAATAAACTGAAAAGCACTGACGTGAAATCGGAAGCTTTTGCTCGCTCACTCATATCACCCAGCATACTAACGAAATTTTGCACTACCTTTCTTGTGATTATTTTACATCTAAATGCTTTATTTAAACACAATCGCATAACTATTCGTGTGGTTGCGGTAGCACGTACCGTTGCTCTGCACATAAAATCATTTTTTCACACTTTGAAAATGTAGTTACACTACAAAACACAAAATAACGAAAAACTTGTCTGTACCGTAAAAATCAAAATTACGATTTTTGTTGAACATCCGATGAAATACTTTTAGTTTCTTCACTTACCAAAAATCTTTTTTCACCTAGTGGAGGTTCAGCGAAAGGAATACCTTGAAATGCGTAATATGAAAACTCAGCGTTTCCAAGAACTCCAAATTTGGAACCAAGAACGACCCCATTACTTATATTTACCGTAGGTTCATTCTCCTAGAAAAAATAAAGAAAGATCGAAAAAATTTTACCAAGTAGTCTCTCGTTCAATTATACAGTCATTAATGGATATATGAAAAACGAATATCTAAAATGATACTTTATATTTCTTATTTCATTATTTCTTGACATTTATTCTGTTAATCACTCTCAGGTTTGATTTTTGTTATTGGGGAGCTGCAATAATTTGAAAAACGTATTCCTGTTTTATTTGTCACAAATTTTAACTTTTTTCGACTTTATTATTCATTTAATTCCAAACACTTTCAACATGAAAATCATGGACAATGCTTTAACTCACACAGAGAAGATTCACATTACGAAAGCTGGCACAGCAAATTTCAGAAAAAAATAGAAAAGATACGAAGAGGTAAAACATTTTTACCATTCTATAGGTATATCAGCAATGAACTGTTTTGGCACAATATTAATTCACAAAAGAATGGTATATATAAATAATAGAAGTTAATAATATTTGCATAGGATGTTAAATGGAATTGCAAGTATCTGCAATAAAAGTGCATTTTAGTGTTAAAATATTTACTTATCGTAGCTGGAACGTAAAAGACAAGATGTATGCTTAGGAATTCAGATACATAAACATATATCACCGTTTATCATGTATCAAGTTAGCATTGGGGAATTGTCCATAAAACGTGAAATATTCGACTAAACATATTACGTCAATTTTGAAAAACTCCTGAATTTTATAATTTTTGTTTTGAAGCAGAAATTGCAAAAGTTAAATTTATCCATCTCAATCACCAGATATGATTCTGAGCGTTTTTTTATTTTGAATGTTTTTATAACTAAAAAGTAAGAAACAATATTAAAATGATAAGCTGATAATTTTCATACAAAAATCGTGGTTTGCTCGATATTAAATTGATACAAATATTCATTAATAGCTTTGTTTTTGATATTAATTTATTACAAACCTGAAATAAGATCGAAGTAACTGGAACTAAGGCTTTAATTTGAAATTTTTAGTAACAGGAAGATATAAATATTCGAAGTTAGGATACGTTCTTAGTAACCAAATTTGCTTGTTTTTCAAATACATTTTGAGGTTTCACCCAATAGTTTCTTTTTTTTTTTGATTGGCGTCTTATTGAATGTATTAAGACTAAGATAATATCTATAGAACAAGCAGAAGTCGACAATTCTCCTTTTAGATTCCAACAACTACGAACTGGCTGTTATAGTTGGACAGTCAATCAATAGTACTGCTCTTTTTTGGGTGGAATCCAGAAGTTATAACAATGGGTGTTGAGCTCCAATCACTGTACCACTGTATCTGATCTGGGGTTACAGTAGAAGAACCTGATCTGCAGAGAAATATGCCTTAGCCTTGAACAGATATCCAAGCTTATTTCCAGCAGACTGCGCCATGTTAGTCACATGTTTTCCCCCCAAAACAGTTGACAGTCACGCCAAGAAGATGCATGGAATCCCTTGGCTGAAGCACCTAGTTCTTCACCATCAAGCTAGAAGCCACGCACTGAGTTTTTTGGAAAGAAGTTGGTGTTTGGGTCTTTGAGGCATTCAATGCACCAGATTCAGTTGATCCCATTCGTTTATCTTTTTGAGATCTACATTCGGAGAATCCATTTGCAGGTCTCTGTGAGACTCAACGTTGTTCAAAAGTTTGCCAATGGTAAAAGAGCGTGCTATCATCCGCGAAGCTCACAATTTGGTTTATGTGAACTAGATAGAGGCTGGGCGACACAACTGAGCCTTGAGGCACTCCAGCGTTCTCGTTGAAACCACCGGAACCAACATCATCTATGACCACGTAAATGATCCTGTTGGTGAGAAAACTTTTCATCCAATCGTGAAGAGTCCCGAGAAAACCATACGAAGATAATTTATTCAGAATAACTTTACGGCGGACAGGATTGAAAACCTTATATATGTCTAGACCAACTGACCTAGATTTTGCATAGCGCTCAATAGTCGCTGAAATCTCTTTTTGATGGTACATTTGGCCGGTAAGGTAGAACGTCTGCTTGTAAGATCGTAAACCTCGGAATCGAGTTTCCAGATCATCTTCGATTTTTTAAATTAACTGAAAAATTCATAGCACAATTCAACAATATCCCATAGCAACCGTATGCTGGGAAAAACGCTAACAAAAGAAAACCAATAAACGATGCACACCGACCTGATCTGTCAATCTGTCCCTTCGATAACAATTCTCAAAATCAAATTAGCCTTCCCTCAGTCAACCTCCCGTTAATAACGGAACCCTACTTTGGTCAGTTGTCGGTATATGATTCATCGGATAAGCGTCAGATCTAAGGGATGGCACGTATCCCGGACTGGGATTAATAAAAACACCCCTTACAACTACGCTCTTGTAGCTACGTAGCGAAGAAAAGCTGGGGTGGACTGGTTGGACCCAAATAATGAACGTATGTTCCCTACGTGTAGATCGCAGGAGACGAGATTGAAGGATGGTAATTTTCCCATTCATTAAACGTCTGGTAAGCTCACGTCAAAACTGCCAGACTCATTCTAATTCATTCGAAGAACTAATGCAATGTCACTATTTCATCTGACAGATTGACCATCTAGCATTAACCTTTATTTTATGGAAACACAAACGTCATCTTGGGGTCTATTAGACTCAATGAATGTTGCTTTTTTATATGTACGGCAAAAATCAATCGCCGAAGGCGATAAATCACAAGATCTTGCTGGCTTATTCACATCTTCGAAACCATAAATTACGCGTCCTGGAAAATTTTCTTGCAATAAAGCCAAAACGGGTCGTGTTGTGTGGCCTGTTGCACCATCTTGCTAGAACCACATCTCTTCCAATTCCATATCATTAATTTCAGGCCAAAAATAATCGGTAACCATTTGGCTAAAGCGATGAGAATTGACGGTTTGAGTGACACCTTCTACATTTTCAAAGAAGTACGGGCCAATCACTCCATCAGACCACATTCCACACCATACAGTGGCTTTTTGTGGATGTAATGGCCTCTCAGCAGATACATGAGGGTTTTCAATGCCTTAGATGCGACAATTTTGCTTGTTTACATAGCAACCGAGTGAAAAATGTGCTTCGTCGCTGAAGATAATTCGATGTGAAAAATCGTTATTCAAACGTTATTGTTCAAGCAATCAGCATATGTTCTACACATTCTATGGTCAGCTGGCTTTAGTTCTTGTCTCAACTGAACCTTATAAGGATGAAGATGGAAAATACGCCATAGTGTGTCATAAGAAAGGTCCAGATGTTGTGCGCGCTGATGAATTTATAAATATGGATCTTCTTCAACACTTTCACTTACAGTGGAAATATGTTCGGTCGAGCGTGCATTCCGATGATGTATGGGCTTTAATACAGCAGTAACAGAACCAGCCTCTTCGAATTTCTTCTCTGTATTACCAACAGTGCGTGCAGATGGACGTTTATGTTGACAATAATCTGCCCGTAATGCACGAAACGTACTTAATATGGAAACATTGTTTATGTAGTAAGTTTTCACAATTTCCACTCGTTCAGTAGTAGAGAAACGATCCATATTGTTGAATGACTAACCTTCATATAAACATATGAGGCTTCGGAACACAATTCTGTTCGACATATGTCATTGAAACAGGGCTGTGAAATCCCCCCGTTATATAACTAATATTGTTTTAGTTCAAAATGAATTCCTCAAATTTTTAAGTTTTAAATATCACTCCAGTTTAAAGACTAGGGAAGCATATGACTATAAACTTAGGCTCAAACATTTTAAAAAGAGAATAAAAGGAAAATAAATTACATATCTTTTGTTCATAAACTTGTTACCAACAAATTGAGCTGTGATACACTCGAAAGGATTAACTTGTATGGTCCTCATAGTCACATAAGACATAAGAGTCTGTCATTCCATTCAGGAGGACAAACTTAGGCATAAATTCACCATTAAATGGGGCTATGACTACGGTGATTAATTGCCAGTTGAAATTGATTTTCACTTGTTCGCTGTTAGTTTGGTAAAAATTAAAAAAACTCTAAAGAGCGGTTTGTTATATTTGTGAATTTAAATCGGTTGAATTGTTTTTTTTCTTGTTTTCAATGTAATATTATGTTATGGTTCACACTTTTATACTCTATTTGTGAATATTTTCGTGTGATTAATCCTGTATGTGTTCCTTTCACTTATAAATGAATAAATAATTTGAATACATGTAAAAATTTTTAATATCTGACTGAACTTCAAGGGAAATGTCCAGAAATTTGTATATTTTCATTTTCAGAGTTTTGGAAGGTTAGCGGTTATTAAATATTTAAGGTTATTTAAAATTAAGAGAAAATATTTTAAATACTGAAGTGCTGATTTTTATATTATGGAATTAAATGTAATTCAGCTATAAATTTCGTAAGCATCGGTGGTTCAGTGGTAGAATGCTCGCCTGCCACGCGGGCGGCCCGGGTTCGATTCCCGGCCGATGCAAAGTTTTTTGCAGAATTTTCACAATTCAATTTTTTTCAAGTTTCTGGCAAAATCATTACATTTGTTTTTAGTGTAATAATCATATCTTTTGATTTGGTTTATATACAGTAAACCAAGAATTATAGTTCGTTGTTATTATAGTGTATTACGAGTGTTTTACTTTAATTCCTTATCATTTTCGTTGGTTTATCTTGATGGATAAACAAAGCTAGTTCATCATCGAGATAACTACATACAAGTGCCCTTCAAGTACAACTCTTCGTTAAGCTACGTCATATTTCAGTCCACTGAATCCATCGAAATTAATCATGGAGATTATTTAATTTGCAATTACCTGTTATTTCAAAATAATGAAATAAGAGGCAAAATACTGCTGTAAACTAACCGTGGTACGAAACACATAGTTTTTATGATGTCAAGTGAATGGCAAAGATGCTAGAAATTACCTGTTCTTGAATTAGGAGAAATTTAATCGAAAATACAGGGTGCAAAAGAATTTGATATACTTAAAAAAATATATCTCAAAAATTTTATTCCCCTCTGGATAGTCTGATAAAAAAAATAAATTTTAACTGTATTTAAAGTTTTATAAACAGACAGAATCGATAATCACAAAATCACTTTTAATCAGGAAATTTTAAATGTGCTCAAGAAATTTATTTAATCATTAGTGAAAGGACCACATACAGGATGAATCCCAAAAAAAGTGTTCACAAGTACAGTATAAAAGTGTCAACCATAACATAATATAACATTTTTAAAACAAGAAAAAGGAACAATTTAACTGATTGAAATTCACAAATATAACTAACCTTCCATTAGTGTTTTTTTTTAATTTTTACCAAACTATCAGCGAACAAATCAAAATCTATTTCAACTGAGCGATTATTCACCGTAGTCATAGCCCCATATAATGGTGAATTCATGCCTAATTTTGTCCTCCTCAATGGAATGACAAAGACTCTTATGAGGAGCATAAAAATTAATTCTTTGGAGTATATCAGCTCAATTTGTTGGTGACAATTTTATGAACAAAAGATATGTAATTTATTTTCCTTTTATTCTCTAGGCTAATGAAATTAAAATGTTTGAGCCTAAGTTTATAGTTATCTGCTTCCCTAGGCTTTAAATTGAAGTGATATTTGAAACTTAAAAATTTGAGAAATTTCTTTTGAACTGAACCAATCTTAGTTAGGTATATAACGGGTTATCCATTTTGTGGTCCGGATTTCACAGCTGTTTCAATGACATATGTCGAACAGAACTGTCATCCAACGCCTTATATGTTTAGTTAAAGGTTAGCCATTAAACAATATGGATTGTTTATCTACTGCTGAACGTGTGAATACTACAAAATGAATGATTCTTTAGTAAATACGTTTCGTGCATTACGGGTAGATTATTGTGGAGATAATCTTCCATCTGACCGTAAAATTGGTAATACAGTGAAAAAATTCGAATAGGCTGGGTCCGTTATTGATGTCTTAAGGCCCATACATACTCAAAATGCACGCTCGACCGACAATATTTCTATTGTAAGTGAAAGTGTTGAAGAAGATCCAAATTTATTCATCAATTCATCGGCACACAACATTTGGGCCTTACTTACGGCATGCTATGGCGTATTTTGCATCTGGATTCCCAAATTCCATCCTTACAAGATTCAGTTGACACAAGAACTAAAGCCAGCTGACCATATAATGCGTAGAATATTTGTCGATGGGGTGCATGAACAACAACATTTTGATGACGATTTTTCGCATCGAATTTTCTTCAGCGACGAAGCACATTTTTCACTAGGTGGCTATGTAAACAAGCAAAATTGCCGCAGTAAAAATCCTCATGTAACTGCTGAGAGATTACATCTACAATAAGTCTCGGTATGGCTTGCAATTGTGGAGTGATTGGCCCGTTCTTCTGTGAAAATGAAAGTGTCACTCAAACCGTCAATTCTCATCGCTATAGCCAAATGTTTACCGATTTTTTTTTGGCCTGAAATTAATGATATGGAAGTGGAAGAGATGTGGTTCCAGCAAGATGGTGCATCAAGCCACACAACACGACTAGCTTTGGCTTTATTGCAAGAAAAATTCCCAGGACCCGTAATTTTTCGTTTTGGCGATGTGAATTGGCCACTAAGATCTTGTGATTTATCGCCTTAGAATTTTTTTGTGGAAATATGCGAAGGATCGTGTTTACACCGATAAAACCAATATCCGTCAAGTTATTGGTGAGATTTTGCCCAAATATTTAAATAGTGTTTTATTCAAGTTTACTTCCGGAACACAAAATGGATAACCCTGTATCACTTATCCTCATAAATTTTTCATAGAATTTTTGGGTATGAATTTCGTTCAAAAATTTTACTCCTGATTGGGTAGTCTAAAATAAAACTAAATTTTAACTATGCATAAGCTTTTATCAATAAATAGACTCAATAATTACAACATCACTTTATAAAAAATGTGTATGAGCTTTCATTTACAGATATAATATAACAGATAACAGAATTAACTCAATAATCACATAATCACTTCTAAGAAATGTATTTTAGTCGAAAAGACCAAAACCCATATCATCGTCACTTTCGGATTCTTCGGCCTTCTCCTCTTCTTTGGCCTCTTGGACTTCGGTTGCGACCTCAGCAACTTCCGTTGTAACAACGGCTGCAGCGAACTTACTTGGATCCTGAAAAAAAAATACTATTTTAATATCTCCAGTTCAACATTTATAAGTTCAAGGATGATTATTTAGAGATCAATCCAAATACATTACCTTGAGGTATTCCTTGACCTGCTCCGCTTCTTTGAACTCTATTTCTGTGGCAGCGGCAATGGCCAATAGATTCTTAAATCCATTGGCGATGCTGTGAACGACCGAGGCAGATGTGGGATACTTGATAGCCAACGAAATCGAGGCAATGTTCTGGATACCACCAAGAACTTTCTCAATCAGATCCTCTGGTTTGATATCCAGGATTTCTGGAGAGAAGCAGCATCCATTCTCGTACACTTTCTCAACCATTAGACCATAAGAGAATGGAGATATATTGAGCATATTGAGGAGTGTAGCTTCGGAAGCCCCGACCTTATCTCCAGGCTTCAAGATGTGTACGTCATTAATGATCTCGATAGTTCCTCTCGAGATTTTTGTGGGAATGGACAGAGCCTGGAAGAAGGATGTTTTTTCCGGGCCCAAGCCGGTGTTTTGGGCTGGGATGACGACTGGGAGGGGAGCAATGGCACCAGGTCGGGCGGGGGCTCGTACTTTGTTCTCGAGGAGTTTATCCCGGATCTCAATGAGATCCTGGTTGGTGAATACGAATCCCACGTTTCCCTTGATGTAGGGGAGGATCCTTTCCAACTCTGGATTTCTGTCCAGGTGGCCTTTGATGGCTTTTCGCATCATGGTGTTCTTGCCCATAAGCACCACACTTGACTGACGGAGGGATTTGCGGATCTGTTGCATTTGCTTAGAACCGACATTGTCAGCACCTACGATGAAGCACTTGGGGTATTCTTCGAACAATTTCTGCAAGAATAGGGATGTAATTATATTTTAATGTCAGGAATATATCGGAAATTAAAATAAAATAACTGCTTATATTAATATATATATATATATATATATATATATATATATATATATCAATAAATACATGAATATTTGAATGTTTCGTTCCAAGCATGCGCACCTGAACTCTTCAGACAGGCGTGGTGCGATCTCTGCCTGTGACAAAATGTTTTGTTTCTGATCTTATATTTATGAAAACCAAATCTTTTTCAAAAATACACAACATTTTAAGAACTTCTCCAAAACTAATTTATTTGAAATATTCAATATATTCAAATAAGTTACTTCAAAAACTCAAAACATGTAGCACATCCTCAAAAACAATTTGAATTCAGATAAGATACTGTGAAGTTCGACTGACTGACTTTACCTGAATTCTAACTGTTTTTGAAGAGTAAGAGTTTTTGAAGTAACTTAAAAATATTTAAATATATTAAATATTTCAAATAAATTAGTTTTGGAGAAGTTCTTAAAATTATGTTGTGTATTTTTAATTAAAACAAATTGTAGAAATTACTATGTTTTACTACCAATAAAAATATATTTTACACATTTTCTTGTGACTCGAGTTTCGGGAAATGAACTATCCCATCATCAGTCACAAGAAAATGTGTAAAATATATTTTTATTGGTAGTAAAACATAACAATTTCTACAATTTCTTTTAATTATGATCATCTACCAAATAGTAACGGCTGAAACAATTCAGTATTGTGTATTTCTGAAAAATATTTAGTTTTCATAAATATAAGATCAGAAACAAAACATTTTGTTACAGGTAGATATGCTCACCACGCCTGTCTGAATAGTTCAGGTGCGCATGCTTGGAACGAAAAATTCAAATATTTATTTATTCATTAATTTTAATTTGCAATTTATATTTGTTGGGATTTTTTATTCAATTTGATAGTTTAATGAGTTTTGATTTTATACGTCTATTAAATTTAAGCAGTGCTTATAAGACATAAATTTAATTCTAAAATAAGTTTTTGAATAAAATTTTTTGAAATTAAAATTGTAACAGATTGAATCTGTTTTGATATTCAAAGTTTTCAAAAAATATCGGAAATTGGTCAATGAAACACAAAATATGAATTGTTCATACAATTTTAAATTGGTATCTTCCAAATTGTACACTTACGTCAACGGCAATTAACAATATTATTTAAACCATTTTTATGAATCTATTCAATGTAACACTCATTTTGATCAAGTGAACTCATCACATTTCAGCACTTCCAAATACGAAATTCCATTTACAGTAAAAAATTAAAGACAGATCTTTGTTCAATATTTTTTCCATTGCATAAATAGCAGATTATATTTGAGGCAACTGGCAAACTGGAGCACTGTGAACAAACTAAATGACAGATGACGCTGAAACTCCTCGTGAGTTTTCATTAAGTATCTGATGGTGACTTAGTCCATGAATTTTAGTTACAATATCGCCATATGGTCAGAACACAATTCAGGCACGGAATATAAAAATTCCAATGAATAAGGGTCCTGAAAGAACACCACTAAGATGTTTATTTGGAAAGAACTGGAAAGTACCAAACTTGTATCGGTTTTTTTTTACGATAAATGTATTCCGGGTAAACTAGAGCCGATTAATTTTAAATTCTAACATATACATATATTAATTCAAATCAAAATAAAAAAGTTTTCGAGATGAAACTCCAAAGTAACATTCTTTATATTTGATGGATTCGGTCTTTACTTGATGGAAATTCATTTTTAACTAGTAATAAATAAAATTTAATTTCCACAAACTCTTTTATTGTTTAATGACAACTGTTTCGCCAAACTGTGGCTTAATCATATTCTACATTTGGAAAACTTACATAGGTTCTTATATATGTATTGACATGTATTACACGAAGTGGGACTTATAGTAGAATGGTATTTATAAGTTGACCCAATGGTTTATAATGGCCAGACAGGTAGATCGGTCAAGAAAAGAATACACGATCATCAAAAGAGCTATAGTTCAAATATTACATATGCCAACCATCTAATAGAATTTGAACATAATTTCAATAACGAATATGAAATTATGCATATCGAAAGTAAGGGTTCTAGATTAACATTTTAGAATCACTTGAAATAAACCGATATTATTTTCAGAAAATTTTCCTAAACTAACAAACGGACTACCTTTGTTGAATATCTTCATGTAATTTGGGAAAATTAACGACTACCCCAATAACTTTTATTACAATCGACGTTATCTCTCCATCTAATTGAGAATACCCTAATAAATACCATGCCACTTCCTGTAATACCTGTATATACAATACATATATAAGAACTATTTAAGTTTTCACACAGTATCAGTTCAAATGTAGAATATGATTAAGCCACAGTGTGGCGAAAAATTGCCATTAAACAATAAAAAGTTTAATTAAAAAATATATGAGACAGAATTTCAGTTTCCACAAAAATATTTATAATACAACAATTGTTTCACCACGATGTGGCTTCTTCAGGTATTTACATTGTACTGGCTTTTGTGGAAATAAACTACAGTCTCCTATATATTTTTTGTGGAAATTGAATTTTATTTATTACTAGTTAAAGTCCTTTACTTGAAAAATGTGAACTGGTTAAAGTTGATTTGAGCAGCCATTTTTGAGATATTTGTATCAACAAAGTAATTCTGAATATTTTTCATAAGCACTTTTTTCAACAATGTGTTTTTTGATCAGTTTTTCATCTTTATTTCTATTCGAAAATAAAATGATTAGCACATTTACTTAATTCAGTAGATCAAGTGTTATTCTGATGTCATTGAACGGTGAGAATAAGAAAGCAAAAATTGACATCAAGATATGTTATAAACGGCTGCCCAAATCAAGTTGAAGGAATCTTTGTAAGGTACCAGACGTTGGATAATGAAAATTTCAATCCTAAAGTTAAATACGGTGTGACTCAAAAAATTATTTCTTAAAAAATTTATACAAAGTACCCCAGGTGACTGCACCTAAATATATTATAATGAAACTAAAAGCAGATTTCAATTTTTCTCTTAAAAAAATCCCACAGAGAATATCATGACAATAAACTAAAACTTTTCTGACATTATATCTCTAAAATCATCCACTTTTGACGTATGAGGAATTTATAACAAACTTTGCTTATTCATCACAAATACAAATTATGCTATTTACTGAATAAAAAGAATTCTTAATTTATCTATGAAACTATTTCGGAAGTATAAACACTTTAATTAACTTCTTATTCATGATTCAATTCAGAAATTATAATTGTCGAAAAATTTGGCTGATTCAAAACTGTATATATAAAAAATTTATGTAATTGATAAATATAAAATTAAAGATCGTCTATAAAAATATCATGTTCTCATTTATGATATTGTATACATAACATATATATATTTTAACCATGTTCGTTTATAAACATTAATACGAAGATTGAAAAATCTAATAAATCGTACTACACTTATATAGAAGTTCATACTCACTATGATTTTGAGGAAATAATTCGCTTTCCAAGTAGTTTTATCTGCTCTACTCATCTTGAAGGGTAGAATCTAGACTGAAACGAATAAAAAAATGAGATTTAGTTAACTTCAAACCTATGTATATTATATAATACTCAACAAAAATAACAAAATATAAACAACATCAGAAACGATAATATGAAAAAAAGGACAAAAACGTGTCTTGAAAAAAAAAAATAGAAATATGAGAATTTAACTTAAAATTTTGATAAGGGGAGAATGCAGAAAGATAAAGGGAATGAATTGTTAAACTAAGTGTAATTTGAAATGAGGTTAGGTGAGGTTAAGAATAAAATTACAAATACAAAAAAGTTATTAGTCAATGAATATTTTAAGGTCATAAATTAATAATATTCTTCATAACGTGAAGAGAAATTGAGGAAAAGTAGGAATTGAGTTGTTAAACTAAGATTATTTAGAAACGAACATATTTTATACAATTACTTTTAGGTTAGGTTAGAAACAAAATTAGAAATACAACAATGTCTAAAGTTCCGTAATTATAATCAATCAAATCCTTGGATTTGTATTTTAAATAATATTTAGTTTCAACTGAAATATACTTTAAATGTGTAACAAGAATAATAGCAATATAAAAATTTTAAAAACTTACGACGTGTCAAAAAAGGTACAGCACAAACTCAACACAACAAACTGAATGGCGTTGCAACAGTAGGCACTGGGCAGAGATTTAAGACCATAGTAATGTATCATAAACGAAAATATTTTCTACCGTAAACGGAATTTTTTACATGGAATAGCCGAATCAGTGACATAGTTAGCAAAGGTTAAATAGAGTACTTCCATGAAAGAAGTTATAAATTTAAATCAATTTAAACGTTCTAAACTTTATAAGAAGATTTATTATTGTGTTATAAAAATATTCCAATTATTTTAAAATTTGGCTGTATCATTCATAATATTCTGTCAGGGATGAAATTTTATAGCTAAGATGGTTGTGTTGATAGATTGATATTTCAATTTTATCTATTTCATTCTTATGATTCTACATATGTTTACTCAATGTTTTATTAGTTTTATATTTAATAGAAATACTAGGTACCTAGCAATGATTTAGGACCATTGTGATGTACCATACAAAATATCTTTCTACCGCGAACGGAATTTTTAGCTGCAATTGCAGAGTCTGTGACGTAGTTAGCGCAGGTCAAATAGGGTACTAGTCTAAAAGAAGTTAATTCTTAAAATCGATTGAAGAGCTCCAAACTTTACATTATTTTATTAAAAAAATATGCTAATTGTTTTTGAATTTGAATCACTTTTATCCGTGAGGGACGAAATTTTATAGCTAGGATTTTTTTTTGGGAAAATCAAAGACAATTTTCGTATAATGATTAAATATTTTATTGAAATATGTATCGACCATTTTGGTCAAAAAACTTTTGCCATCTTTCTGGTAGAAGCATGATTCCACAATCATAAAATTTTTGGTCTTTTTTGGCAAAAAACTGATCCAGATTACTTTTGACCCCTTCATAGAAAGTAAAAGTTTTACCGTCCAAAAAATTTTGCAATGACAGGAAGAAATAATAATCCGAAAGCGCCGAAAGCGGATCTGGTGAATATGGGTGTGGCAGTGTATCTTATTTAAGCTGTAGAAGCATTTGGCGATTGATCAAACTTGTATGAGGTCTCGCATTATCTTGTTGAAACATTACACCTTTTCTGTTGATTAATTCTGGCCTTTTCTGTTGAAGTGCATCATTCAGTTCGTCCAGCTGATTACAGTAGACAACCGAATTAATTGTTGTGTTATCCGGTAAAAGCTTAAAAAAAACAATTCCTTTAAAATCCCATCAAACAGACAGTATCACCTTTTTTCATGGATAATGGTTTTCGAAATGTTTTAAGCCGGTTCATCTTTTTTGCTCCACGATCTCTTGCAGTTGACATTATTATATACAACTCATTATGTGTCCTCAGTACATCATGTGCTTCAAAAATGGATAATTTTCGTGACGTTTGAGAAGGAAATCACACGTCAACGTGACGACACAAATTTCTCTCCGTGAGAACATTGGGAACCAATATATCGAGCTTTGAGGTAAAACCCATGCCTTTCAAGTGGTTATAAACAGTTCAATTCGATCTCACCTGTTGTTATTCGCCGATTAGCATTAACTTATGCCTTTATAGTGTCTTTATCAGCTTCAACCGGCCTTCCGCAACATGGTGCATCTTCCGTATCAAAATTGCCGAGTAGAAATTTTGCAAACCAATTGTGGCACTGGCAACTGTCAACACATCTTCTCCATACACTTCGGTTAATTTCTTTCTGGCTTGAACAGCAATTTTACCTTTTCTATAAAAGAAAAGTAAAATAGACGAAAATGCTACTTACAAAAAAAAAAACCAAAAAGTACTGGGAAGAATTGATTGAACTTCTTCACACACAAACTTTTCTATGTCAGCTCTCAAAACATATAATGATTTTGCGGCTTAAGTGTGAAGTTGGGTTCGAAAAATACAATTAAAAATACTCCGTCGAGAAAAACCAAAATATTTTTCGAACAACTTTGTAATATGTTTAGTTAACGTGTTATTTGTTCTATATGTAATAAGAAAATGATATGGTTAATAATGAGGTTATTTTTTAAAGTTACCGTGTCTATGTAAGTTTAATTTATATATTAAAAAAATGTATATGAGACAGTAATTTATTTCCATTTTTGTGGAATGAACTTGACATGAACTGTTGTTGTACGATTACTTTAAAGTTACTGATGCCAAGTCCGCGAAGCTTTCGTTTGTTTAAAAGTCCGTTTCCCCTGAAAATTCCAAATCTTTGAATTATTTCCTGAAGAATCAAATTCAAAAGAAGGATAAAAACGCAGAATTCTGTGTTCTGTCATCCGAAAGTAAAATGAACGGTATTTTTTACTATTTACTATTTTAATACGAAAATTCTATGAAAATGCAAAATACAGGGTTAAAAGGCTCCACCCTTCTCAGTATGTAACGATCTGTATCGTCACATATTGGCAAGAAAGAGTGGAAAAGAATATATTGAGCTAAACTAAAGGGTGCGCCATCTAGCGTTTGCCCTTTGAAGTAGTGACTATTTCGAATCTAGCAAAGTATTTCGTATTTCGACAGAAAGTTGGACTGTTATTTGACATTAACGAAATGAAACGATTAACGTTTGAACAAAACTGGGAATTATTAAAAACTTATTTCCAAATCTTCTATCAAAACTGAAATTTACTCGGAAAATTCAATATAAATGAAATGCGCTCATGGCAAATCCAGTTTGTTGGTGAAACTGGATCGTTAGCTGATGAAACAACCTGTTCACGTTCTCTTCCAGTGAGTACACCTGAAAACATTGCAGCGGTAGCCCAGAATGTGATTGGACATCCATCAACCTCAAGTCGTCATCGTGCTCAAGAACTGAACATTTCTCGAACTAACTAAATAACTAACTAATTAACTAGTTAACTAACTAAACTAACCAACCAGCTAACTAACTAATTTATTTCCTGAAGTTATAATTATTGAATATAATTTTTTGAAATTAAATATGTAGAAGGCTAATATTAAAATATTTAAATAATTTTATATACCTTCTATCAAGAATTAACCTCTATTTATGTTATTTTATTCATAATATATAATTATTTGGTTTCCTTAACATTCTTTATACAGATAGTCCTTGTGCTATAGCAGAGGCCGTTAAATTGTCTTTCAATCTTCTAGATCAAGGGTAAACCACAGATATATTTTTGTGTGTAGTGAACCGTCCTCACTACATTTAAAGGTTTCATTTCGGCAGAACTATTTCTAGAAGATTGAAGGGTAAGTAAATATTTGTTGTTAATTGATGTTATATTTATTGAATATGAATTATTTGAATACTGAAGAAGCAAAGTCCATCTTAAAACTTGTTTTTCAGTAATGTTTTACATATCTTGAGTTTTTATATAAAGTACATTAGTTAGATATCCAATAATATTGAATAGTCTAAGTAAGATAGTTTTATGATGAAATTCTTAAGATTATGTTGGATATTTTTGAAAGATATTGGTTTTCATAAGATTGATCAGCAGAAACAAAATTTTGTCTATTCAAAATATTTAATTTATAGGATTTTGGTTAATAATTTTTATTTATTGGATTTTGTTATACCATTCGGATGTCTTATAATGAATGTTTATTTTATATGTCAATTGATATAAGTGGTACTTATATGACATTATTCGAATTTATTTTCAGAAGTTATAAGCATTAAATATAATTTTTTGGAATTAAATATGTAGAAGGCTAATATTAAAATATTTAAATAACTAATGGTTTTTGGTGGTTTATCAATCTTCCAATGCCTGCATTGGAAACACCCACATGTCTTGAATTTTTTAATTATTTTAGAAATAACTGAACTTAAAGGAATCGGCCTATCTTCAACAATGAATGAATTTATTTTCTCTTGAATTGACTGACTACCAAAGTACTATTTTATGATCTGAACTTTTTCTTCTACAATGAACATTTCGATTTACTTTATTTTCAATCGATGTGGTCTAACGCATTTCACGTTTAAAGTGACTATGAAAATAAATAAAACACATATTTTGCTTTTCAGCTTTTTTATTTTAATTTTCCTAAAATATATATACAAAAATATTTACAGGGGGAAATATACAAGATATATAAGTTTAAATTATTATTTACAATTAGTTCCTGATCTTATTAGATCGCACCTAATAATTTAAGTTTACATTTTATTATTTAGTGAATTTTGTTAAGAGTATAAATTTTTTCTAGAGGTATGTTGACTAAATAAAACACTATGAAAGCAGACTGCAGAGCCTTTTGATCGAAGCATCCCCACTCCCCACTGCCATTGAGGGAGAACAGTTGTTTAATCGTCATCATATCGCGCTGAGCTTTTGATTCTTCCACTGCTCCACTGGACCCTGTTCGTCGTGTTAATTAACATTGAATTTCGTATCTTTCCGACTCTCTTTTCCACACATATATGTACGCATCCTCTTCGATTATTGGGCAGTGTATTTATTTAATGATATTGAATTTTCTCTTATATTTGATATTATCTACTGAATTCATGAAATGGTTGAGAATCAGTTCGGAACCTGTTCGGAATTCTACCCACTACATAAGCTACTAGGTATATTTTAAAGGGAAAATAGGATTCAAAGCTTCGAAATCCCCGCAAACACCCACCGTATTTTCACCTCGAACACTTGTTCTTAATTTAATTAGGCAACATTCATCGAATATCTCCGAATTTGGCGTTGTACTGCGTCCCAATAAATAAACTAACTCAGTTCCTCCGGAGATTTATGTCTCGGACGTGGATCCGCGAGAATTTAGACCGGGACGTATTTATTGCAGCCCAGTAATTTTCATTAGATGTTATCCCAGAAGTTCCTTTCCTTTTCATAAAACAATGGCCGGGATCTTGAGCTCCAGAGGAGATATTGCGAAACTGGCGAGGCCAGGGACGTATTGATACAGCTGAATATTCTATATTCTGGTAAATTGAATCAAAACAAAAATGATATGAAATAAATTAAGATATACATAAAAAGAATTCGATAAAAGTATAGTCCGTCTAGGAAGTATCCGGAAAAATAAAGCTCAATTGTAATCATTTAGTATATATTTTTAAATCTTGAATTAAAAAATTATAACAAAATATTCATTATTATTTACTTATGCAACTTTTATTTAACTGTAAACAATTGACTAAACGTCGAGGTACACCCGAAACTAGATCACCTCTATAATTTTCGGTGATGGTAGTCCAGGACTGTAAAACTGACTGAATTAAATAATCTTTATTTCGTGGCGCTACTCGCTCAACTTCAATCTTCATTAGTCCCCACTTGTTTTCAATGGGACTAAGATCTGGTGAAGCTGCTGGCCATGAAATGGTTGTCACTTGGTGTCCTTGCATCCAAGCTTGAGTATAGGTCGAATCTTGCATTATCCTGCTGAAAACGCCACCCCTCTGGATATTAAGCATGCGCCGTTTCAAGGAGAAAATCGTTTAGAATGCCACAATACTTTTCACTATTAATGGTACCATCAATAATATAGATAGGCGCAGCACCATGCTGAGATATTGCTCCCCAAACCATTATTTTGGTGGGAAATTTGAACGGTAACAGGTTGTTTTGATAGGATTTTTAAGTGATTTCCACCAAGTTGAAAACAACTTTCATCAGACATAAAGACATTACTGAAATTATCTTCTGGAAAACGTCGACAAAATTATATCCTCCGTTGCTTTTGTAAAGGTGTCATTATAGGGATTTTTTTTTGGTTTCCTTGTCTGTTCAGTGACATACGGACGGTTTCTGGACATACTTTTATATTTCGTTGATTTCCAAATCTGTTAGCCAATTTGCGAAACCCATGGCGCGGATTGTGTCTTCCTAAGGCCAATAAAGTGTTCAAATTGTTTCCTTTAATCTTCTCCTAAAACTGGTCTATGCCTCTTATCCATGCCAGTTGTTATCCTGTTTATTGTCTCATATACATCACTTTTTCCCAGTTCAGTTAATTTCACTAATTTTCTAACGTTTCGAAAATCTTTTCTATACAAATATTCTACTTGTTTTCTTTCTTCTAGTTGCGACATTATGTCATAAATTGTATACCGGTTGACAATCAACAATATTTGATGAATAGTGTTGCCATGCAACTTTGGCCATAGCCGACAATTTGCACAACTTATTTTATACATTACTTTTGTCCTAGAATGTTACAAAAAAGAAGTATATTGAAATTATAAAAAATAATAAATTCCGGATAGTTTCTAGACGTGCTATACTCAATTTTGCAAATTAATGAAAACATATTGGGATAACAAATTCTTTCGGTCCGTTTTTATCTCAAAGTTTGGACTTATTTCAAAAGATAATCAATTAACGAATTAATCAAAATATTGTCCTTTATCCATCGAAACCGCTAGTAGTTAGAAGAAGTAATGCCTGGAGAATATGCTAAATGCAGTAAGACGTGAGACGCCATGCAAAAGAATAACTGTATCATGTCTATCTTTATATTTCGGTAATGTTCTTCTCGTAATGGACTATTCAAACGAAAAAAATGCAGTCTGTACCGATCACCCTTAATGGAATCACCAGGTTATGGCATCTCGCAGGACACAACGCCCCATGGTCCCATCAGATGCACAACATAACTTTCAAACGATGAATCTTCTCTTTGAGGTTGATGACAACGATTGGCCGGGCAAGACTAGTGTTTTTTCTTCTTCTGCCTTTGAAGCAGCTGCTTACAAGAAAATAATAGCCATTCCAGATCTCTTGGTTTCAATTCGTTATGAACCCAATTGCCTTGTTTTTGAATCAGACGCATAGATTATAAACGTACAGATACTGCTTTTTAGGTTCTCCCAACATGAGTGCAAACGCGTCTTGTGTTATACTCGGATCTTCATCGACTTATTTATGCTAATCATCGTCTTTGAATTTTTGACTTGTCAGTTGAAGAATTCCCTGTAAACTTCCACAATCGTAAGCTTCAGCTGCACTTTTTCCATTTAAAACAAAAAATTAAAACTTCCGCAAATGCTGTTCAGTTATCAAAAGTGTGACGTTTTTAACAGCGTAATAAAAAGGTTTTGTCTGAAACTCAAAATAATTCAAACTGGATGTTATCAGCTGTTACTATTCAAAAATTTAGGACCATCTTTGGAAAGCAGGCCGAATTAATGTGTAGTCCCAATAGTGTATTTATATATTAAATAATTTTATTAGTAATGAAAATGACTTGATGATAATGAGAAGCTACAATAAGATATTATTGGATGGAGCATTCCGTTTCTTTGTGAAAGTTTATTTCGAATGGAATGAGCGAAATAACTGTGTTTTCTATTACTTTTTTATGGAATATGGGTACACAGTGAATCGAGTTTCATGATGTTACCACAGTTTCAAACTATGAATTATAAGTTGTGTCTAATGGTTTTAATATGGCAAGAAATAAGATATTACCACTTCGTCATATTTTTAATCTGTCACTGCGAACCGGTATATAGTATTTCCCCAACGCTGGAAAAGAGCATCTGTGATCCTTACTTTTGAGGCGGGTAATAAAGATGCTGTGAAGAATTATCGACCCATCAGTAAATTATGAGTCATTTCTGAACTGATGAAGACCACTCTGTATATGGTCATATATTTCATTATGTGAAAAATCAAATGATTTCCGAGCAACACGAGTTTCTTAGGGGTGAGTCGATTGAGACAAATCTCTTAACATTTCTATCCTTCTTACATTAGCTTCTTGCTGATCATTTGCAGGTTGACTCCGTTTATACCGACTTCGCTAAGGTATTCGATAAACTTTCACACAAAATTCTTGCTTGCCGTCTTTCTGAGGTGGGTGTGAGTGGCGGCATCCTGAATTGGTGTAGGTTCTATGTCTATGACAGAGTGCAGTTTGTTTCGGTAGGTAGATTTGTTTTTTTCTTTTGTTTAACATTGTACTTCCGCCCTCATGGCATTGTAGCTTGATGCGCTGGGGGCGTTTGTCTTGACTAAGAATCTAGTTTCATCCCGGTGAAATGGAGGATTAAGTCTTTATGCGTAAAGCAATGACACGCGTGGTGGAAGTTCAACCGAATGGAGCCCTAGTTTCACCCCGAAGGTGAAATGAAGGGCTGAGCCGCGTTATTCAACTCAGGGTGTCTTTCACAGCACAGGGCTTTACGCTTAAAACATATTCTACCCTATTGCAGTAAATCTCCAGATTTTTTTGTCCAAGTAATGGTTGAGTGCGTAATGTAACATACTGCGTTACGTCGGGAGGGGGAGGAAGTATTCCTACGACCTGGCCACCCAATTGTTGTTGAAATCGAGGGGGCAGTGGTTGAAAGTCCGCATGCTGGATAAAAAGGATATTCCATCTATCTGTTCGCAGAAACTCATGTTCAGGATATCTCGAGAGGTGCTTCCAGGTTTAGCGTGACATGACTGTTCGACTGGCTTCGTCCTGAACCAGGATCGATTGTGAGACGTCTCTGGGATTTGTGGATTTCGACGATACGGCTAGACCGTTGGTGCTTGAAGCCAGGATCAATTGAAAGACTTCACAAGGGTTCGTGGGTCTTGACGTACAGGCCGGATTGACGTTGTTCGTACCAGGATCTATTGAGGCATCAATCTTGAGACTATCTTGGTTCATGAGACTGCGTTCGGGTGGGTGGGTACGAAGCCCCCTCGGCGTGTGAACCGAAACTGAAGCTTAGTGGTTCCAACTCTTTGGAGTGGTTTTCGCTTATACGCGTTGATAACGCTTATTCTCATCACACTATCTGCTTCCTGGACAGATTGTGGAGACTGCTGAGTAGTCACCTGGTGAAAGAGCCATGCTTACATGCCAGTATTCTAACCGGTTGAATTCACGATGTACTTCTGGGGTCAGGGTGGGCGTTGCAACACAGGGCGCTTACCCATAAAGCTGGCGTAGTTCTAACCGATTTTGGGTATTCTGTCCATAAGGACGAATACGTCAGAATTAGATCTATGCTAGCTTTCAGGGAAATGACGTGTTAGTCTCCTCGAGTTCGTGGATTCTGGCATCGAGTTGAACTATTCTTGACCACTGGTTCCTTTTGGAAACGAGGTAACCCTGGAGGGGTGGATCGACTGGCAGGATTATTCGTTCATTTTTTCATTGATCTATAAACGGGTACATTTACCCGCTAAGTATTTATCTAATATTTTGGTCTACTTGAAATGATCAAATTCCGTATTAAATTTGCAATATATTAGTTCGACGCATACTCAGCAGTCTGTGTGCTTGACCCCTCATCCTCTCCCATATTATCGAGTTTTAGCGAGGATCCCCAAATATCTACACATCCTCGAAACATCGTCTTACTCCCGTTCAATTAATCCGGATCCAGAGAAATTCCAGCGGGACCCTACTCCCACCAGTTATCTGTTGATTAAAATAACTGTTACAAAAGCTATTAAACAAAAGAAATTTAATAAACATGAAAATTCATTGTCGGAAATTCTTCGTTCAAATTGAACCGAACGTCTCTGGCTTGGGACGGCCGATGCCGTAATTCCTTAATTTCCAGCTAGCGAAACTCAAGTTCTCCCCGTCCATTGTTTTGAGAAGGAGATAAAGTTTGGGGTTAACATTAGGGCGGCTTTCTCTAGTTCCGGGTCGAAGGAAATATCAATAGAAATCTGAGTATTTGCTCTTTCGTGTACCGAACGCGTAATCTCGAATTTTCTTTTTATTGACACTCTATCGAAAATGCTCCCCAGTGTGCCTTTTCGAGGGAGGAATTGGGAAGATATAATTTCAAGGTGGAAACCATGTTGAAGGAAATTCTGTATTTCGCCATTAATTTTACATCAGGCCGTCAAATAGAATAATGACACCGACGCATTCACCATTTTGCAATGATTGATATTATAAGGGTTTTCCAATACTTTGGCGTTCTTATGCGGGTTTGATATAGGTGCGCGGCTACGTTACATTCATTAGGCTTTAGAGCCGTTGATTTGATGAGAACTCCACAAAATTCGAACCATGCATGTCTACCATTAACGCCCAGCGATCAACAACATCTATTCGAGTTGATATGAGCTATGAACTGTTTCAGACTGTCCCGAACGAACAACTTTCTGCTACCATACCTCGCTCTCCATGACTTGTAGTTTGACGCGCTGGGGGTGCTTGTCTTGACTAAGATCCTAGTTTCATCCCGGTGAAATGGAGGATTAAGTCTTGATACCTAAAGCAATGTCAATCGCGTCAGTCACTGGACCCCTGTGGTGGAAGTTCAACGGAACGGGGCCCTAGTTTCACCGTAAAGGTTAAAACTAACCTCTCTACCCTATTGCAGTAAATCTCCGGATTTTTCTGTCCAATGGCCAAGTGCGCTATGTAGCATACTGCGTTACCTCGGGAGGGTGGAGGCCCTCGGGAAGTATGTACTACCTAGCCACCCAATTAGTGTTGGACTTTAAGGGGCAGTGGTTGAAAGTCCGCATGCTTGTCTAGAAGTGTATTTATTCCATCTATCTGTTCGCAAAAACTCATGTTCAAGATATATTGAGAAATGCTTCACAATTTAATGGGACCTGACGGTTTGATCGGTCTTGTCCTGAACCAGGATCGTTTGCGAGACGTTTCTGTGGTTTGTGGATCTTGAGGATACGGCTAGACCGTTGGTCTTGAGGCCAGGATCAACTGAAAGACTTCACAAGGGTTCTTGGGTCTTGACGTACAGGCTGGATTGACAGTGCTCGTACCAGAATTAATTGAGGCATTAATTCTTGAGACTATCTTGTTTCATGGGACTTCGTTCGGGTGGGTGGATCAGAATCCCCTTCGGCGAGTGAGTTGCGTCACAAAACTACTCGGGTACTGACAAGGCAGAGCCAGTAGAGGTTGGATAGTGCTTCGCTGCTACCAGTCACGGTGAAGGTTTTCGGACTGAAGCCGAAACTGGAAGCTTGGTGGTTTCAACTCTTGGGAGTGGTTCTCGCTTATCCGCGTTGATAAGGCGTATCCACACTATCTGCTTCCTGGGCTAATTGTGGAGACTGCTGAGTAGTCACCTGCTGAAAGAGCCACGCTCACTACCATCACTTATACTCCTCAGATGTTTTAATTTGTGCTTGCTTCTTTAGAAGGCGAAGAATTTTTGGATACAAAGTCCAAAGTCTTGAGAGACGGAGACTGCATGAAAATTTACAAGCGCCTCGAGCCGAAGTGAAGAGGAAACTTGAAATTCCACCATCGAAAGCCAATTTTTTCCCGGCAAATTCTTTCGGATAATTTGAGAACGGACACCCGGCAAGACATTAACCTCTTCATAACATCATTATACAAATGACGTTTCCCATAAAGCATTCCCTTCAAACATGACCCGAACTCTATTCATATCGCGGAGCGCTCACAGAAAAAACTTCCAAGAACGATTAAACGTAAATTATGTCATGAACATTTTCGGAATAATGGATATTCCCTCTTGGGGAGTCAGCCTAGGTACCGGACCGTAGTACGTGAGATTTTTTAAGCGGCCGACCCGTACGTGTACGCTGAATTTCAACGTAGGAATTGATGACATTCAGCGTTTCTCCTCAGATTCTTCAATGACACGTCTTTGATAAGACGTTTGAGGGCATTTCGTTCGCGGAATTCGTGATAAGGGGATTAATTCGGTCGGCTGTGATGATGAGAACGGTAGCGTCGGCCTTGCGGCATGCGAAATGGTTTTTAATTGCCGAGGTTGGTACAGCTGTAATTTCGTCACCGCGGACCGGTCGTTTGCGCGGACGGAATTGATTGATTCGTCAAAATGTCTCGCTTTGAAATTAAGTTTGTTATTACTTGTCATTATTTAATTTAATTTTATTAAACTGCTGAGTATCGGGAACTTTAAGGGCTCGAGTAGACAAATCGGCTCATAGGAGGTGGGTCATTTAAGTAGGTAAGACTCCGCACTTGGTCATATTAGGAATATGAAGATTCCGGGTTGGACCGCGTCTAGAATTTATAAGTTCGACGTTCAACGTTTCGTGAATTTAGTGATTCAACGCCCGGGCCTCAATCTGCTCCTTCCCAGGTCTCATTACCAGTAGTCTCGTAGATCACTCGCTCTAGCGAGCTAGTGTGGAGACTCTGTGATCTACGAGACTACTGGTGATGAGAAAATTTTAGAGAAGAAGCCTATTTGGAGAACATAACCACTACCCGAGTGAAAATTCCTTAAAAGGTGGTCAAAAATCAGAAATATTGTTAAAATTTTTGAATAGAACTCACAGAGAGAATTCAATTCACAATTATTCAATGTGAAGACAGCCAAAGTTGCAAGAAATATAAGTAATTTGAATTTAGAAATGGAGTTTGAAATGAAAATGTGGAAAATATTTGTTATGATCATGAATCCTATATTAATTTTAGTGAAATTATTGACAAAGAACAAACTAAATCAAATCTAACTTGCCCAAATTGTGAAAAAGCGCAAAGTTGATCAAAAATCAATTGATTCAATGAAACATAGTGTCTACGTCAAATTTTGAAAATATTTATGTGAGAAATATTCTTGAAGATGCTTATGCATCGATAAAGTTGTAATTTCATAGGTAATTTTAAGTAATTCATAAGTTCAATGCACTAGAAGTTAAACTTTGTGAAATTTTGACACTTGAAATACTTTATGAATGAAAAGCAAAACTTTCACTGTCCTCTTTAACATGAAATTGCTATTAAAATCCAGATCAAAATTCGGGCTAATTATCTAGAATATTTTCAAACCAAGAAATAGTATAAATTTTGTTGAAAGCATTATTTTTCAAGAATTTCGACAATTGCTGTCAAACTTTGGAATTAAATTTTTTGAGAAAAGTATAAAAGGACGAAGTAGACGAAATGTCAATCAGTATGAAATTGTGCAGAGCCGAAATCACATCGTTTTGTTTCAAAGTAAAATATATGCTTTTCCAAAATATACAGCTCTATAACCTAAAACGTAGATAACATTAATATTGTGAATTGATATCAAGAAATACGTTACCTAAAATTTCAAATGGAAATATCCCACATATAAATCAAATATAAAACAAATTGGATTTTAAGAAGAAATCGACGAAGTTGGCTGTGAATGCACAACCTTCCAGAAATAACCTTCTCCAAGAATCTAATATTTTATTTAAATTCCCGAAATAGAGAAGGAACATTCAAGGTGATAAACAAACTTACCAAAAGTAGAAATACTTTTAATTAATACAACTTTTCATTCAAAATACATTCCTTGTTTATATTAGTACTACGGAATAGAGATAAGGTTAGGTTAGCATAGGAACATAGTAGGAACATAGACTTTAGTAATAAGATTAGTTTAGAGTTCATAGATTTATAATTCAGATTTCTTTGATTTAATATATATTTTAAATATTAAAGTATTTAAATTAAAAATGAACTCCCGCTATTAAAACTAATCACAATTAATATTATTTCAATTTTCAATTACGAAATTACGATATAAACAGTAAGCCGGCAAAACACAATATATTCAATTAGATACAAGGGTGTTTCAACAAGTTTTCATCTTAAAATTTTAAAAAGTGAATTTTATAATGAAATCAATTCATAAAAAGGTGGTCAAGTAAAACTTATCTAATTGATTCTTGTAAGTAATAATAATAGTAATTGAAAAAATTATTCATTTAATTCATAATAAATTGGCTCCACCAACGCAAGGCTAATTAGTAACTAATAATATTAACAATTTCATTTATGTATTCCATATATATATATATATATATATATATATATATATATGTTATTATGGAATTAATTAAATTATTCTCAATATTATTTATTAATTATTAGCCTCATACGTTGGTAGAGCTAATTTATTATTATTACTTAGAAGAATTAATTAGGTAAGTTTACGTTTGAATGGGTTAATTTTATTATGGAATTTAATATGAAAACTTGGTTGATCACTCGTGTTTCTAATTAGATGTATGTGTTATTGTAGTTCTCAGTATTATAATTTTGTAATTGCAAATTTAGATTTAAATAATATTAATTTTGATTAGTTTCAATAGGGAGGGTTTAATTTGAATTATAATAATTTAATTTTTAAAATATATGTTGAATCAAAGTCATCTGAAATATAAATCTGTGAATACAAAACTAATCTAGTTTCTATGTTCCTATGCTAACCTAATCTTATCTCTTAATATCCTAATACTAATGTGAACAAGACACGTTTTGATTTCAAATTGAAAAGTTTTACATAAATAAGCTCATTTCTACCTTTGGTATGTTTGTTCATCAATTATCAATGTTTCTTTTATAATGGTCTTTCTCAGTTACAACATTTTTGGAGAATATTATTTCTGGAAGGTTCTACATTCACAGCCCACTTCGTCTATTTCTTCTTAACATCAAATTTGATTTATACTTTATACTTTTTGTGATGAATATTTCCATATAAAACATTCAGTTAATGTATTTCTTGGTACCAACTTCAATTCACAATAATAATTATATCCTATTTCAGATTGTGGAACTGGATCCTTGAAGAGTAATTTATTTTTTTAATCAGAGCGATACGGTTTCCACTCTGGAGTATTCGATACTGAATTGAAATTTCGACTGCCTTGCCTTTTATAGTTTTCGATATTGAATTCCAAAGTTTACTAGCATCTCTCAAAACCACTGAAAAATGATGCTTTCAATTATATTATACAAAATTTACATTATTAATTGGTTTGAAATTATTCTCAAAAATTAGCCCGAATTTGTATCTAAAGTTTGATATCAATTTTATGTTGAATAAAACAGTGAAAGTCTTGCTTTTCATTCATAAAGTATTTCAAGTGTCGAAATTTTACAAACTTCAACTTCTAATGCTTCGAACTTATAAATTACTTAAAATTACCTATGACATTGATTACATTTCTTTAGCTTTTATGCTATTACAATTTTATCGATGCATAAGCATCTTCAAGGATCTTTCTCACATACATGTTTTCAATATTTCTGACGTAAACACTATGTTTCATTGAATTAATTGATTTTTGATTATTTTGCCCTATTAACACAATTTTGGTGTGTTAGATTTGATTTGACTTGTACTTTTTCAAAAATTTTACTTAAGTTAATAACATAATAACAAATCTTTCTATCGTTTACTTTACAAATTACAAACTAGATATGTAAACTCAAATTACTTATATTTCTTGCAACTTTGGCTGTCTTTACATTGAATAATTGCGAATTGAATTGTCCCTGTGAGTTCAAAAATTCAAAAATTTTTCAAAAAAATGTTAATGGCATACCTTCATCTTTACAATTAAATAAACATCCATTAATTTCTCTAAAGATATACTCGCTTTTTTATATCAAAATGAAACCGCTCATTGGAAAACGCTTCGATAGTTATCGTGAGAAATAAATGCAAACAAGAATTTTAACTCAACATTGAAAAGATCTTCAAAATTGTAAAGTAGAGGAAATTTATTTGAAGTTAATTAAATTCAGATATGTACAGCGAAACATAACAGTATCTATATTTAATTTATATACTCTTATGTCCGTTATGTGATCTCAGTGTCCATTCGATTCTCTCGAGTCCACTAGATAAATGAAGATACGGCTAATGATCACAGCTGTCGATGCCGACCACTCACAGAAAAAATCTGAATGTTGCAATGCACTTTATTGCAAGAAGATAGACGTTTTTCCTCGCATACATCTGAGAGACGTCGGCTCGAAAATGGGTCAGGAAAATGCCTATTCCAATCTTTCCATTGGGATTTACGGCATCATGTCCCCTTTCTCGGATATTTCAAACGAGAAATTTCAGCTGTCTTGTTGATTTTGCCATCGAGCGGTCCACTTTCCCGATATTTTCTCGCCGAGACCGTCACGTAATACGCCATTGCGTTCTCGCGCAAATATTTCCCGGAAAAATCCATTTTTAAGCGGGGCAAGCGTGGAAGTATTTTCGCATATTTCTGAATTGTTTTAGTAAACTTTAACCCCGAGTTCACTGATCTTCAGATGGGTGGATGGAAAAATTTTATAGCCCGAAATTCAGTTGAGAGAATATTCATTAGAAACAGAACATTTTATTTGGATCTTAAACAAATTCTTGCCTCTTTCATGTGAAAAATAAGGATCTATTTGAGGAAGGTTTAAAAAGTATCGACTTCTGAAACTGGGTGTAGCTAAGCGATGCTACTTATATGAAAAGGACAGTCAAAAAGAAATGAAATTCAATGTTAATCAAGACGACGATCAGGGTCCAGTGGAGTAGTGGAAGAATCAAAATCTCAGCGCGATGCGATGACGAATAAACGGTTGTTCTCTCTCAATGGCAGTAGCGACTGAGGATCGAAAGGCAGTCTGCTTTCATTCATAATTCAAACGTGAGATGCGTTAGACAATATCGGTTGAAAATAAAGTGAATCGAAATATTCAGTGTAGAAGAAAAAAATCAGATCATAAAATCGTACTTTGGTGGTCAATCAGTTCAAGAGAAAATAAATTCATTTATTGTTGCCTTAGAAGATAGGCCGATTCCTTCAAGTTCGGCTATTTTTAAAATAATTGGAAAATTCGACAAATGTGTGTGTTAACGAACATGCAGGCATTGCTAGATTGATAAACCACCAAAAACCACTATTAAAAATCGTCTGTAAAAAGAAGTAGATGTGTGTGTTGCTGTTGAAATCAGTGCACCTTGTTCGAGTAAACAAATTGCTGATATGAGCGATAGAAGTGTTCGGAATATTTACCTATGTTAGAAGGCCACTGATGAATTTACACTTGAAGAAGAAGATGGTAATAGAGGAAAAGAAGTTGTATTTTATTGAAAGATAGGTATACAAAATTCCCGAAATTGCAGAGATAAAGAATAAATTTGAACGTCATTTACACTCAACTAGTCGTCAATAAAGAAGGAATGAGTATAAAAATCACAAAGTGAAATGAAGATAAGCTACTCAGCATTTAATTAAATCAAAAATTTAAAAGGTCTACTAAACTTTAGGAAGCACTGCGGGGGCACATTGGAAAATAAGAAATAAAAAAAAGTCAACTCTAAACACTTATGGCATGAATGAATCCTTCGCCGCAGTAGAAACGAAAATAGAAGAAAGCGTTGGACTGAACACGTTATATTCCTACCTGTTTGTGGTCGTTGAATAAGTAAGCAAAGCGTTGAAGTTGATCAAGTCAAAAAACACAAAAAGAAACAAAAGTGTCATAAAGTACCTCGCAATCTCCTTGGTGGCATCACTGACCCTGTTGGTAAACAAATGCTGTCACATATACTCATCTGAAAGAACTAAATGTGTTAAATGCCCACCTATAAGAAGAAAGGAAAGATGAACAACTGCTCAAATTATTGATCAATAATCATAACGGTCACTAAGAAGTTTATAATGAATTTTCTTGAAAAGAACAATCACTCTATGTAAACCAACATAGATACAGGAAAAATAGGAGTACAACAATAGCTTTGAAAGAAATGCTTAAGAAGGCTGTTGATAGAGGAGAACACCTGTCTGCATCCAAACGTTTAAATTGGTGAGGCTTCTATGGTTTAAGAGGCTGTGTTAAGGTTATTAGCGTCATATCTGAAGAGCTGAAGAAGTCAGTGCAACATGTCGGCAGAGTTAAATAATGAGTATGGAGTACCTCAGGGGTCTGTATACGGTCAGATTTTCTTTGCCATCTACGTCAATGACGTGTGTGTAACTGGATGATTTCATGAGTATTTGTAGTCTAATGATAAATCCCTGTTGATAAGTGGGAACTATGTGGAGTAAGCTGAGAGGTAGAAAAGGAATGCTCTACAGAGTGCGAAAGAGTTGTTTGCGGCAAACAACTCAAATTAAATAGTGAAAAAACAGGAAAGTATGCAGATCAATACTTACGTAGAAGGCTCAGATAATTCTCTTTTCCGTGGTTTTTGAGAGCGGCTTACTTCGTTATTGTACTTGAGGTTTTAACTTATGGAATACTAGTTTAGGGTAAGTCTTCCGGTGCGAGAAGACTTCATTCTGCAGAGTCGATAATTCATGCAGGAGTTGATTCTAAACAGATGATACTTACTCTATCGTCAGTTTAATCAAGGAGAGCCTCAAATATGTTATGCCAACAATGATCAGTTTCGTAGAAAAGGATGGTTTCATGACAAGAGTACAAGGTTCAGAGATCAGTTCATTACTCCATTACACAACAAGAAATATACTTAACAATTCGTGTACTTCTGGGGTGCAAAACTGTATAAACAATTACCAGAAAACTTGAAACATCCTGGACAATCAAACTTTGACAGGAGGATTAGGAAAATTCTTATAGCATATTACTCGGCAGAAGAAATCCTGCATTCAAGGTTAAATTATTAATGATGCTTGTAAAATATTGATGTGATAATTTATATATATATATATATATATATATATATATATATATATATATATATATACCGTTTATTGATATATTTTATCTTATTGTTTTTTTTACATTATTTCAATTTATACTTTGTTGACTAATCCTGTAAATATTGATGACAATAAATATCTGAATTCAAAATTCAGGTTTAGAGTCTGTACCTCGTATATAAAAATATTATCGCCTTTCACAAGAACTGTGTGTTTCTCTCAATTTGAAATGTAGAAGGAAACCCTCGGTTTCAACTTAAACACGTCGAAACCATCTGGATCATTCATCCTTTTCAATATTCTCGGTCTCTAGGCCGCTCCGTCGATGCAGAACACCCGCACTCAACGTTGCGCGACCACTGAACTCTTGACAATAATCTTTATAAGCTTGATTCAGACTCGAAAAATGTATCGGCTGAAGCACGACCGTGCAAAACTTACATCATGCCTCAAAATCAGCACTCGTCAGACTCGATCTAACATCCCGAAATCCGAAAATAAGTAGAAATAGAACTTTAGATTAAGTTAAAACTTCGAATTAAAAATATATTTATGAATATTTCTATAAAGGATGGAATATAAAGTTATTCAAATATCATCAACGAGATTTTCGATGTCTTTTTATGCATAAACGCACTCCTTTGCTTAGCTCCCCCAAAAAGAAATCGAACAGCGACAAATCATCCGATACTTATTATTATTATTATTACTTATGACCAGATCAGATCACCATAACGCGAAATTCGTTTTCCAGGTTTTGTATTTGTGATGAAGCCGTGTTTTGTGAGATGCAGCACCGAATTAATGATCTTCTACATACATATATTTGATTTAAGATCAAAAAATATGAAAAGATCTGACGTGAAGTTAGAAACCTTTGCGCGCTACTTCACATCACTCAAGATCTTCACAAAATAATTTCACGATCCTCACAAAATTTTTCAAAAACATGAGCCTGATTATTGTTTTTCTAAATGCTGGATTTTGAATTGATCAAGTCTGCAGTTACCAAAATATTGGAAAAAATATGAACAACTTTCAAACGTGCACAATTGCAAAACTATTCAACCAATTTTGCCAATTAACGTACTTGTCTGCGGCATTTAGACCCCTGGTCTTCGAAAGTTGGCGTGTTCACTGCTGCACCGGCCAGACAAAATAACTTTTGACCTCGGATTCTTCATCAGTGCGTCCAACCTAGTCGTTTAAGACCTTTTTCTGTTGAAAATTCGAAAATAACAGATATTTAAACGGAACGATAGCATTCTCTTTCCTGCAAAAACTTGGTTTATATTGGGATACAACGAAAATTGATAGTAACTGTTAGTCCTTCCTATTTCTGGAAGGAGTGTTGGACAATGACATTGGCAGACTAATATGTATACCATAGAGTAACTTTTTATGGATAAAGGATCCAATTAAATTAATTCGGCTGATTTTTACCCAATATCATTAATAAGGAGTGCGAGGAATTGTTATAGAGATACATGTTACACTGTGTCGATTTGGAGAACCTTCTATTACCATAGCTCACACTCCTTATTAATAAGATGAGCCGAATTAATTTATTCGAATGTGAATATGCTAATTATGAACATTAGGACATATTATGGTCTGACTTGAGCCTGAGGAAAGTTTTTCTGCGTTTGTAACGTGAATACATTTCTCTACTTGAATTAGTTCGCAAAGATATGTCTTGTATGTATATTTGTATACTCTAGGTGGCGCTACTGCATGATTAATATCTAAGTGTCTCTGTGTATAGCGAATATAGATACTTGACAGATTTGGAGTCACCAGTTTGAAACGCGCACACTTTTGTTACAGCATGTTTATTTTTACAATTATGGGCGTAATGTATTCCAGATTTAAAGCATAAAATAATGAGCATTTTTTTGTACATAGGTGTAGCCTGTTTCTTCTGCACATAGGTAAGTTTTGCCCCTAGTGCATGCTTCAGAAACCAAATGATTATGGTTGTTGATCACATACACTCATATAGAAGCTGTACAGTGTTAAAACATTGTGTTGAATAAAAACGTTTTTACAGATTTCAGTTTGTTTAATATTGAAGATAATCCTTGAGCCCTATTTGAAGTATAAAAATTTCCCAAAAAATAATCCCATACCTGAGTCTTGAATGCACATAAGCATGGTATGCTGTCAAAGCCGCATCAAAACCGACAGTATTTGTTAATATTTTCAGAGCATAGCACTATCTTGACAGATTTTTAGCGATATTGTCCATTTGCGGATTACAATTTAGGTTATAGTCAATCTGAATTCCTAGGAAAGGTAATGAATCCTCATCCATGATAGTCTCAGTATAATATATTTCGTTAATGGCATGCTCATTTATTTTTGTTTAAGTGATGTTCATTGTCAGGTGATTAGTTTGGAACCATTTATCCAGTTTTTGCAGTTTTTCTTGCAATTTTGTTTGGAATTCATCTGTGTACGAGTATATATAATGTACAACAAGGAGCCCGGTATTGAGCTCTCAGGTACACCTCTTTCTATAAATAAGGCATCTGATGTTATTTGCTTACCATCCTTTGTCTTTGCAGTTGTTCGTTGAATTCTTCCAGTTAAATAGGAGGCAAAAAGTAACAGAGTTACACCTCTTACGCAGAATCTTCCTATTTTTTTTTTATTATGAATTTATGGTTCACTCTGTCAAAGATCGAGGTAGAGTGCTGCTGTTACATGGTTTTTATTCAAGGGTTTCATTATTGAAGTACCTGGTATGTGGCGTTTATTTTTGGTTTCCATGCCTAAAACCACATTGCTGTTTTACTAAGATGTTGTTGGCCTCAAAAAAGTTGATAGTTTCATCAAAACTATTCTCTCGAAGATCTTACTGATGTTGGGAGCACAAATATTGGTCTGTAAATATTATAATTGTTCTTGTTACCGTTTTTGTGAATGGGATCAACCTAAGATTCTTTGAGAGCTTGTGGATAATTCCCTGTTTCCATTATTCTATCAACTATATGTTTTTTTTTGTAACATTCATTGAAATTTACGATCTACTTTTTATAAGTATTAAGTAAATGTGGTGTGACACATGGTAATAGAAAGTTCTGAAATCGAGACAGTGTAACATACATCTGTATAACAATTCTATACTCAAACAAACTCGACAAGGTTTTGTTGATCACAGAGGTAAATTGCAGACATGCACACGTTTCAAACTGATTGGTTTTCGTTAGTGCAATGTATGCAAATCTGTCAAGTATCTATATTCTCTATACACAGAGGCTCTAAGGTATTAATAATACACTAGTGCCATCTAGAGTATGCAAAATGTGTATTATTAATACCTTAGAGCGTCTGTGTATAGCGAATATGCATACTTGACAGATTTGAAGTCAATATTATACATTGCACTGACGAAAACCAATCAGTTTGAAACGTGCGCATGTCTGCAATTTACCTCTGTGATGAACAAAACCTTTTCGAGTTTGTTTGAGTATAGAATTGTTCTACAGATGTATGTTACACTGTCTTGATTTCTAGAACTTTCTATTACCATAGCTTATAGTCCTTATTAATTATTTTTTGCTACATATCAACCGAATTAATTTATTTGAATCTGGTGTGTTGTAAAAAGACATGTAGAAGTTATTGATTGATACCTCTTTACAGTACTTCAATTGAACTCAGTTGGCCAAGTCCTCTGTAATTTTCTTTTGTTGAACGGGTTTTCTGCCAGCTGACCTATAATGCAGTTTTCATATCCTTCCAGATTTTGGTGATATTTTCTTGAACGTTTTATGATTTCATCACTAACGAAGGGGATATTCAAATCATTATGAATTGTCAAATAAGAAACATAACAGGGTGCATTTGTCAATAAACGTAATATTTTTTATTGCAGTTGCTGTGTAAATTAAATATTCGAGGTCTTAGCGCATTCCCAGAATTGGATATCGTAAGTCCATATTGGTTTTATAACGGCTTTATAGATCACTACCTTCTTTTGGAGAGATAGTTTCGATTTTCTGCCCATTTGCCAAAACATTTGTCTAATTTTGATGTTAGTTTGTGTCTTTTCTGCTTGAATGTGTTGTCTCCAAGTGAGGCGTTGGTCCAAGTGAATACCCAGGTATTTTGCTTCTGTTTGAACTGAAATTTGTTTTTCATGTATTTTAACTGGGGGACATATATATCTTCTGTTGTTGCATGTAACTTGCACGGATTTTGTTTCGTTGATGGTAAAGCGCCATTTTCGGTACCATTGTCTCGGTTCATTCAGATATTTCTGCAGGTTTTTGGAAGCTGTTGCTGCATTCTTATGGGATGTTAATGTCGCTATGTCGTCTATAAACGAGGCTAGTGTAGTGTTCTGGTTTTCTGTAATGTCGGATGTATAAATTAGATAAAGCAGGGGACCCAATATACTTCCTTGTGGAACCCCCTGCTCTAACTTCAATTGAGGTAGAGCATCGCCATATTTTACAACAAAGTATCGGTCGGATAGGTAAGATTGCAGAATCAGTTAGTAGGATTAAGGAAGAAGTTTTCGTCAATTTGAAGAGTAAAATATTACGCCAAATTTTGTCAAAAACTTGAGATGGGTCTAATAATACAGCAGTGCAGTATTTTTTGTTCTTCGAGGCTTGTTGAAATGGTGTTTAGTACCCAGTGTATTTGATGTGTTGCTGAATGATTTTCTCTAAAATAGAAGTATGTGTAGATCGATATCCCTCCTCAATCTTTTGAACAGAAGTTTCTGAAACCATTTTCCCAAAATTGGTAATAGGCTTATCGGCCTATAGGATCTTGATTCGTGTTCAGGTTTGCTTGATTTTGGTATCATAAGTATTTCTGTATACTTCCAAATGTTGGGAAAATAAGATATACTCATCGTTTGGTTGTATATCGTATTGAGTAATATTATAGCTTTCTGTCGCAGTTTTTTCAATTTTTTTTTTATTTCTATCTATTTATTAATTTGTGTTAATGGTTTTATCAGTGTTGATGGTATTGGTTAATAATGGTCCAAGAAACTTCAGGTATCAGCATTGTCGTGGTGTGAACGCGCCTTTACCGTCCAATGCCGTCAAGTCGGCTAAATAAGCTTCGATAAACATCCCCCAAAGTACCAACTGTCTCCGCGAATTTTTTTGTGCAGAATGATGTCTGCTGCTAGCAGGTGCAGTCGTGTAAGACGATCCGCGGTCGTCTTATGTTCCGGTGTTTGGTAATTAAGATCAGATGAGGGGGCAATTCTCATGGGGTTAGTCTTCATTGTACGAAATAGGCAGGTAATAAGGAACCGGTATTTGTTTGGAGGTCGCCAGGGTTATTCATTCGATGGTCGCCAAAAAAGGAAGCTATGATATTTCAATCCGATAGCGCTAATATTAGCCTAAGAGATTTGGTCGCCGGAGTTTATGCTGCTCTTCAAAGGGGCGATATGTTTTGGATAGAAACAAATTTATTCTTTTTTGATCTGACGTAGGCTCTACCTACTGGTGGTTAAATGGTGCGTTGAATCATAATGAATGACTAAAAGAGATAAAGATTGTAATAATTCTGTTTACGTCGAGGGAGATAAACGGTTTTCCAATAAGAGATTTCACTTTGAATAACCCCCTGTCTGGGCAGCTGTCACATCTGAAGCTGTCATCTTTTGACGTTTGACAAGTAAAAACTACCCCATGACTAAAAATCGAACGATACACGCTTCAACAACGCATTGAAATTGTTAAAATTCACTATTGAAATGTTTGAAAAACTAAAGCACTTTTGGGATATCGTGAAGCACCTTCTCGGTCGGCAATAGTGAAACTGATGGAAAAATTTGAGCTGTTGGGACAAGTTGGTGATGAAAAGAATCGGAACCGTGTGCGTCGCTCAAGAACAACTGGGAATATTGCTGCTGTAGCCTGTTCTGTTGACGAAAACGCAGGTTTGTAGATTCCTCGTCGATCTTTGGAATTAGGCATTCCAAAAACTACATTACACTATATTTTTTGCACATGGACTGAGGTCTTAAGGCTTTTAAAGTTGAGTTGATACAAGAACTCTAGCCGGTCGTTCACCAGCAACGTTGTATCTTTACTGATTGGGTCCTTCAAATGCATCAAAACGATCCGGATATCCATCGCAAAGTCATCTTCAGTGATGAAACCCATTTACATCTCGGAGGCTGCGTTAAAAAGCAGAATTGCCGCATTTGGGACTGGGAAAATCCAAGAATTGTTGAAAAGCCTCTTCATCCTCAACTATTTGGTGCGGTGTGATATTGAACCTTACTTTTCGAAAATGAGGCTGGTGAAAATAAAATGTTACGGTGAATGGATTGCGCTACAGAGCTAATGATTTTTATGGCAGGAATTGAAAGATATTGACGTGGATGACGTTTATTTTCAACAAGACGGCGCAATGTGCCAATAAAAGTTTTCTGGCCGTGTTATTCTCGAATAGGTGATCGCAATTGACCATCGAGATCATGTGATTCATCACCTTTAGACTTTATTCTTTGGGGATACGTGAGAGATAAGGGCTATGCCAATGCTCCACAATTGATTCGAGACCTTAAAGATGAATTTTCATTGAGCCCAATAAGAAATTTTTTATCGGGTGTTTTTTTTAGAGTGATATAACTTTAAATTGAAATAAAACTCATTTGAATTAAGATTGAAGCCAAAATTTTTTTTAATTGTAAGATAATTTTATGACATTTATATTTCAAAAATAATTTCTGGCATATGTGCACCACGACTAGCTCTTCGAACAAACTAATTTTGGACCACTTTTTTGAGTTTCGCCAAATCTTTCAATAAATCAATTGTTACGTTAACAGCATGAGGTGCAGCACCATCTTGTTGGAACCAAAACACTTCTGGGTCGATACCATTCAAATTTTGAAATAAATAATCATTAATCATCGATCTGTAACGAGCACCATTCACTGTAACATTAGCTCCAGCTTCGTTTTTAAAGAAATATGGGCCGATGATGCCTCCAGCGTGTAAAGCAGACCATACAGTGCATTTTTCAGGATGAAATGGAACCTGCCGAACTTCTTGAGGATTGTTTTCCCATATACGGCAAGTTTGCTCATTTACATAGCCTTTCAACCAGAAATAAGCTTTATCACTAAACACAATTTTACGATAAAAAAGTGGATCAACTTCAAGCTGTTCTAGGGTCCAATCAGCAAATAAACGACGCTTATTATGGTCAAGTGGCTTTAGTTCTTAAAGCAGTTGGATCTTGTATGGGTGTAGACCAAGATCTTTACTTGTTGTGAACGTCGACCACCAGCTTAATGGTTTACGTTTTTATTATTCGTTGTTGTTTTGTTGTAATTTCTTTTGTTTAATCAAGTTAAACGAAAAAAAGTTTCCTGTCACCCTGTTTAATAGCAATAAAAATTTGTGAAAATTTGAATAACCTTATTTAATATTATTGGAACATAGGCTAAAAGCAGATTATTTGGACCAATATATTACGATTAGACCAAATATGTCTCAATAAAATAATGCGTTAAATTTAATTTTCTGTTAATAATTTCACTTTTTATTTCCTAGTTGTTATTAAAAACTGCACAGAGGTATAACTTTGAACGAGGAATATTATTTAATGTATTACTTCTTTTTTGTTATAGGGAGCGCCACGTGAATAATTTCTGATGATGAAATTCAGTGGAAGCTTTTTTCGACGAAACATGATAGTGATCTTGATTAGAAAATACAATGTTTAAATCATTTTTACGTAATATTGGTACGCTTGTTTAATCACAATTTCACTTATTTTCGAGAAAAACGCAATTGAAGAGTTCATTATGGCAGAAGGAGGATATTGTACCTGGAAGCGAATAGAAAAAAACTAGATATCCTGGAATCCATCGAAATATTTGAACACAAACATCACGTTTCAACATTGAAACTGTTGAATGAGCAGATGGACCTTTGGCACACCCAGCTTCTCGAAGTTTTGCAGCATCCAAAGCCTTCAACGTATATATACGAGGGGTGTCTGAATAATTGAGCTGGGTAACTCTAGTGAAGATCAACATCGTGGTACGAGGGGTGTTCAATGTATTCTCGGTATAGGCAAGAAAGAAAAGTCAGAAAATTTTGGAGAACTTCAATTTTTTTAGGTAGTCTCGTAGACCTTCAACACATTTGTAAGATCGAGAAATAAGCATCTCTAAACTTTGTAAAAAATATTCTTCCGGCATATACTTAAACTAGGTTAATTGTTACCTTCAATTCTTCATCGTTGGAAAATCGCTTTCCACGAAGATATTTCTTCACATTTGGGAAAAGGTAGTAGTCACTGGGGGGGGCAAGGCTGGGCTGTACGGAAGATGAGTAATTTGTTCGAAGCCACATTCCCACACAGCAGCCTTCGACACGCAGGCCTTGTGAACCGGCGCTTTGTCGTTAAGCAGCAACAACCCCTCTGTGAGTTTTCCTCGCCCTTTTTCTTTAGATGATTCTCTTAAATTACGTAAAGTTGTAGTGTATGATGCTGCTATGATGGTTTCACCCTTTTCAGTGTATTCTATCAATAAAATACCTTCAGAATCCCAAATGACCGTAGCTACTGTTTTTCCAGCGGGTGGGGTGACTTTAAACATCTTTGGAGGCTGTGCACCCATTTCAATCCACTGCATGGATTCTTTTTTTATTCTCAGGGTCATAGAGATGAACCCACGTTTCAACCCCAGTAACCAGCCAGTTGAAAATAGTCGATGAGTCTTCTCCACAGAGCTCTAAAACTCCTTACAGCCCTCGACTCGCTCTTGCTTCTGAAGTGCGATGAGCATTCTCGGTACCCTTCTTGCACTGACTGGTTAAAATGGTCATGAAGGATAGCATGTATGGTACCCGTTGATAGGTTTGTCATCTCTGCTAACATCTTGATTTTTATTCTGGCATCTTCAAGTACCAGCTTTTTCACTTTTCTCACATATTCTTCACTGGTGCCACTAACGGGCCCGCCTGAGCGGAGGTTGTCTTCAATGCTTTCTCTGCCTCTTTCGAATTCACTTGACCACTTATGAACGGTGGATAAAGACGAGGCACAAATATGGTAAACAGCAACCATTTCTTCATGAATGATTACTTCACTTTTCCCCTGCTCAATGAGGAACTTTATAACGCGATGCTCGATTTTCTTGATCATTGCGGCGTCAGTCATTCTGGTCGTCTTTCACTGAAGATACCCAGCAAACTTATGATCGTAAACTAGTGAAATTTTATATTTATACTCTCAGATAGTGTCACTAGTAAATGAGACAATTAGATTACTTACGTTATTAGCTAATCATCCCGATTACGAAAATATATTGAACATCCCTCGAAATAGTTAAGAAAAAATTTGTTTTTATTCTGTTTGAAAATGTAGTAAACACTACGAAACTCAAGTCACTCTATATTCATTTAATAAAAAAGTGATAGAAAACAAAGTAATTTCTTATTAAAAGTATTTTCAATATTTCAGATTTCACTGGGATCCCACTAAATCATTCTGAAAAAATTGAGCGTGGAAAAGAGATTATCCCAGTGTACAAAGATGTGAGTGTTCTTCTTCTTTATTCGACTCGAATAACCGAAGGTATGAAAATTTAATATCTACCTCGAGGAAACTCCTCCATAACGTCTTCATCGAACCGTCTTATTTGAAAGTCTCCGAAATCCTAATTCGATTGCATCGCAATCATGCCATATCAAACTGATCAACTCGAAAGATACCGGTCTTGTCTTCTTTGCGGACGCTAACGCGCGCGCGCCCCCCGAGCGGACCGCTTACAGAACGCCCAATTCGCGAACCCGAGATGCTGTACCGTAGCTTAGTAGAGTTGCAGTTGACATTTCGTCCTATACTACCTTTGGATTCCAGAGGAATGCAGTCAAATTGATTGATTACAATTTGGACATCCTTTAACAGGGGTCGGTCGCGACATCTATCGAAAACCATCGCGCTAAGTGACAAAAATCAGTGTTCCAGTGCTGTGAATCGATTCAGGCGGATTGTTCTATGCCTAAGTGTCAAAACATAACAGTGCGTTCGATAGCGACCCTTTTTACGCGAGGATACGCCGTAAATTGCAACCGGGGCCTAAATCAACCCATTGTGTGAATGTTTACAGTGATTTCCCAATGGTTTTAATTCAAAAAAGGATTATAGGCTATGTTTTCGACCGTACAGGTATGATATTGTGTTCATTGGTCTATTCGGCCGCTCTGTGTTCTAACCGATCGATTTTTTTCTATGAATAGGCTACGTTCCATTAGGTGGTGTGTCGAGATGTTGTTTAGAAATCTACCGTATCGGTATTTTTGACGTTATTTTGAATTCCTGGCAGCGAGGTGAATTCAAAATGGCCGACTCGGATGCTTTATACCTACCTATACGACGGGCTTACCTCTGTATGCACGTAAAAACTAAAGGTGTGCTCTGGTTCTCGGCTGAATTCCTGTTTTCTAAGTAGGCAGTCGAGGTTTTGTTCGACGTTTCGTTGTCCACGGACGTTCGGTTTGCAGTCTTCTTAACGCTGGTTAATTAATTATGATGTAGAGGAATTTTCACATGTTTTACCTGTAATGTTCCCCGGTTGAATTAATGAAGTGCATTCTTGGATTGTTGGGCACAAATGGGTGTATAATTTATAGCGCTTTTTCGTGATATGGTTGTTGTTTGTCGGGTTGGTATTGTTTACTTTTTTCTGGCTTATTACGTCGGCATTTAGGTGTGCATGGGTAATTAGGCGTGATATAAGTGATGTATTTATTATAAGAATGACTACAGTCCACATTCCATAATTTTCCGACCATTTCACCGCAAGGAATTTTTATAGACTTTTTACACGCTTCAAAAATTTCGCCGAAAGAAATTCATACTGTCTATTTCAACTTTGGAGTTTGTTGATGGGAGTTTTATTTCACAAAGTTCTTTTGGATGGTTCTGGACTAAAATAGACCCGAGTTTCACATGCTCCTATTTCCAGAGCTCTTGAACTTCTATTTTCAAGCCACTGGTGTGTGAAAATTTTCATTTATCCTGACAGACTTGATAGAGGTTGAAATTTCTATGTTTATATATCTCAAGTTTTCACCTTTTCATATCATAACCCTCAATTAATCAGAAATCACTCATCAAAAATCATTCTATTCTCTATGTCATAATCCTTGACTACCGTTAATTAGCAAAATAATTTATAGGATCAATGTTGGGTAACAACCGATAATTTTTATGACTTCCATCTAGTGATCCGGTGTAAAGAATTTAAGATTTTCATCCTTTCATACCAGGATGTTATCATGTCATGCAAATGTTTGTATTTTACGAATTTAAAACAAAATGGTTTCGAACGATGAACCTGTGGATGAAAGGTTCTGATCAAATTCGATTTTGTCAGTCCATTCGTAACTATAACTTTCCAAAAAAGAGGTATTCCCAGATTAGGTTTCGATCGCAAGTGAAAAAACTCAGTTTGCAAATTTTGTTTTCCAATTCTTATCGAGAATATTCCCCTTCGAAATTTATTCTCATTGTGAAAAAAATGTTCAACTGACATTGGAATCGTGTGGCTGGATCTTTGGTTGTTTCGGTTTTCACTTGATGGAAATTCATCCTGAAATTCATAGACGGAAAACAATTTTAACTTCCGCTGTCCATAAAAAATACAGAGGGTGAAGTTAAAAAAAAAGGGGGGCGAAGAGAATAGTTTACAATTATCAGGGGAGTTTCAAAATGTTATTCAAAGGTATTAAGCAGTGCGGATTTTTTTAAGTGTATTTATAAGTGGTGAGCCATTTAAAATTTGCATTTTTGATCGGCTATAAACAAAAAATCAATGAATATTCTTCAAAGATATGAGTTTATTAAAAAAATTAAATTCTTAAATTTACGAATGGAAAACTATATCATTCAAATGACTGCCACGACTGGTTACAGTACCCCAACCGAAAAATTTAACACCTCATCATTGTAAAGTGATAAATTTTTAATAGCTCAAAATTCCAATTTGAAAAATATGCGTAGATTTAACAACTCCAAAAATAGAATTATAAAACAGATAAAAAACAAAATTCAATTTTATGATCTAATTATATGCAAAGCAGATAAAAGAAACGCCCTAACCATTATGTCAAACACAGAATATAAAACCATAATGGAAGACTTAATAAAATCAGAAAATCAGAGAACTAAAATCAGATCCAACAAATATTGGGTGTTTTTTAGAGTGATAGAACTTTCGATAGGGATAACTGTGATTAGGTAGAAGGCATGGTGTTTAGACATTTCTGTTCAGTAAGCATTGACAAATTAACATGGAAAGACTCACGCCGCAACAACGTTTACAAATTTTTGAAGTTTATTTTCAAAATCAGTGTTCTATTCGCTAAACTTATAGAGCACTTCGTGAAATTTATGCTTTACATAATCGTCCATCAGAGCAGCTTATTTGTCGAACTATCGATAGATTTCGGACAACATTTTTTCTACTCGATGCAACAACAACAACAAGACGAAGAACTGTACGTACAGAACAAAAATTTGCTGCTGTAAGTCATGGTCTTAATGATGATGCAGATTTGTCTATTCGTCGACGTTCACAACAAGTTGGACTCTGTGTATCCACCACACGGAAAATTTTGCGTAAAAATCTTGGTCTACACACATACAAGATCCAACTGGTTCAAGAATTAAAGCCACTTGACTATAATAAGCGCCATTTGTTTGCTGATTGGGCCCTAGAAGAGCTTGAAGTTGATCCACTCGTTTATCGTAAAATTGTGTTTAATGATGAAGCCCATTTCTGGTTGAACGGCTATGTAAACAAGCAAAATTGCCGAATATCGAGTGAAAACAATCCTCGAGAAGTTCGGCAGGTTCCATTGCATCCTGAAAAATGCATTGTATGGTGTGCTTTACTCGCTTGAGGCATCATCGGTCCATATTTCTTTAAAAACGATGCTGGAGCTAATGGTATAGGGAATAATGGTGCTCGTTACAGATCGATGATCAATGATTATTTGTTTCAAAATTTGAATGGACTCAGAAGTGTTTTGGTTCCAACAAGATGGTGCTACACCTCATGCTGCTACCGTAACAATTGATTTATTGAGAGAAAGATTTGGCGATAACATTATTTCGAGAAATGGTCCAATTAATTGGCCTCCAAGATCATGCGACGTAACTCCACTGGATTATTTTCTTTGGGTTTATGTCAAGTCATTGGTTTATGCTGATAAACCAGAAACAATGGACACTTTGGATGCTATTGATTAAATAAGGCCTGAATTACTCGAAAAAGTGGTCAAAAATTGGTCTGGTCGAATGCGGTTTCTCAGAGCTAGTCGTGGTTGACATATGCCGGAAATTATTTTCAAAACATAAATGTCATAAAATTCTATTTCAAATAAAAAAACAATTTGGCTTCAATCTCAATTTAAATGTGTTTTATTACAATTTAAAGTTCTATCTAAAGGTACTTTCTACAGAATCATTGTTTTCGTAGTAAGGTTTCACAATTTTCACACGTCAAGCAGTAGATAAACGATTATATTGTTAAATGGCTAACCTTCAACTAAACATATGAGTCTTCCGATCACAGTTCTATTCGACATATGTCATTGAGACAGGGCTGTGAAATCCGGACCACGAAATGGATAACTCCTTACATTAAAAAAAAGAGATACACTAATTATGTTACTCGATATCAAAAATAACTGAATTCTGATGTTATTCTAGGATATTTCCGGAGTACCCTTGTATATGCTAATAAGGTGTAATGAAAATACCAAGGGGGACCCAGAAAAAAACTGTATTTTTGGTATAAAAAATTTTGTTTATCAATTTTGTACGTGAGAGTACTCTCCATTAGATCCGCTTCACCTGTCAAGCCTTTTTTCCACTGTTTGAAGATCTATGGAAATCTCCGTTATCGTCGAAATAATTTACCGAATATGTTTTAAAATTTGGACACCCCTTGCATATAAAAGAGGCTATATCGGATGGAGAGAAAGCCATAGATTAAGTGTATATAATCAAATATAAATATTTATTGAATCCCACGAGTGGCAAAAGGTTTGGTGAGGTCAGTTTTGTTTGAATTATGCAAGATACCAAGGGTTTTAAATATTCAGGATGTTGTCGCTGCAGTCGGAAACGTTCTAAGCATGTTGAAATGAATTTGAATGCGTTAAAAAATACGACTGAAGAGTCTGTGCATCTAGGTTGAAAGGCTGAACTCCACCAGTAGAGAAGGAATTAACCTTTGCTGGCGTTCTCAGTTTATATTTTAAAGATTCTGTTAGTCGAACAATACAAATCACAATGTTGAATATATTTTTTAACTAATCAATAATAAAATTTGTGACCTCAGTGTATATAATTATAGTTATTTAGTTGGATATAGATCAAGTAAAATATTCCTTGGAGGTAAATATGTTGTATTTGCCGATTTTTCGACCTAAATTGGGCCATCCTCAAAATAGGATTTTACAGTGATACACGATAACAACAATAAATTTGTATAAAACATAACATAATACGAAAATTAGAAACAAAAATCACCCGCGTCCAAGTTATTGCTCTAGTGTTCTGATTGATAAAATGTGAATGCTCTTAAAAGGCATTATGTCCAAATATTTGAATTGAGGTAGTATAAAATTACTCGAATTTTTTTGAGGTGTTAGAAAATCTATCGGTTCTTGCTACTACCAAATACATTTGACATGCAAATTATGACTAGCATGTACTCTGTTGCAGTGAGGAAATAAAAACAAATGCGTGCACCCGAAATACAACACACAATTATATATACAGAACCTATATCGGGCGTTGAACGCTTTTTAAAATGCCTTGATAGATTATACTTAATTTTTCGACGTCTTCTTTTTTGTTCATACTGTTAGGATGTTTTTGATTTCAATCATTTCATTTAGTAGTTTTTTCTTATAATTGTTCAGTTTGCCTAAAATTGCGACATTATTAAAATCGAAATCATGTTTGTTCTCAAAATGCTCAGCTAATGCTGTCTTATTTTTTGCATTGATAATGTTAGCCTTTTATGCTCAGCAATTCTCGTCTTTAAATATCTTTGGGTTTGACCTATGTATATTTTATTACATTTATTACATGATATTTTGTATATAACATTGCTTTCGATGTCTTGTGGTGTCTTTTCTTTTTGCTTTGTAAACAGTTTCTTAATTTTATTATCATTTTTAATAGCAACATTCATATTTGCAGTCTTGAGTTGTGCGGCTATTCTTTTCGAGAGAGATTTTATGTATGGAATCTTGAAATATTTCGCTTCTTCATTTTGGACTGGAACTGATATTTTAGGGGAAGGGAAGAATAAAAGTTTGTTCACGAGTTTATGGTGGTAGTTGTTTTTCACTAAGTAAGTCTTTATCTTGTAGAAATTAGGGTGTGAAATTTTAATAACTCTGTGCTTCAGGTTATTGATGATATTGAGTTTTTGTTTAAAGGATTGCTTTGAATGAAAATTGAGGAATCCTTGGTACCCTTCCGGTACCAATCTGTTTTCATTTTATTATTCTCAGTTCTTATCAGTAGGACACTTAGAAAGGCTATAGAACTGTGGTTTTCTTTTTCTTCAGTGAATTGTAATCTAGGTTGAAAGTTGTTGAAAACGTCTAGAATAGTAGGTGATTCTTTTCTGGTATACACGTTATGATATCATCAACGTATCTTTTGAAGAAAGGAAGTCGAAAGCTTAGTTTCCTTATACACTGTGTCTGTAATTCTGCCATCACTACATCTGCGCAAGCCCCGGACAAACAATTACCCATTCCAAGTCCAAAAGTCTGCATATAGAAGGTTTTATTGAAACCGAAATAACCATTGTCAAAACAGAACTGTAAAAGATCTACAAAATTTTCCATCGACAGCTTGCAGTTGTCAACAATCATATGCCATCTCTTCTTCAGTAATTCTATTGCGAGATCAGTTGGAATATTTCTAAACAGAGATTTTACATCAAGTCAAACTAAAACATAGTTATCAGAAATATCGAAGTCTTGTATGAATTCCGCCATTTCAAAAGAGTCATTCACGTGATAGTGATCTTTCGTGAAGGCGTTTTGTATTACTTTTGACCTAATTTATGTCGAAACGTAGGCAAATAAAAAAAAATTGGCTTCAATCTTAATTTAAATGTGTTTTATTCAATTCAAAGTTCTATCACTCTAAAAAAAAAAACACCCGATATCATATTGATACAGAAATGTGGTAACATCCGCACAAGAGAGGTCCAAGCACTGTACCTTGATGTACTCCAAAACTAAGTCGATTTATTTTAATGGATTTGATTTAATTTTTCAACATTTCATCACGTTAGAAACATGCAGTACTTTGAGGCATACAGCACATATTCCGGTAAAACTGAAGGTGATCGTACACATTCATCTTCGGAAACCCGATACCTCCGTGCGAGTTTTGAGTCGAGATTCAGCGTTTTAAGCCAGTAATTCCCATTCCGTCAAGTGTTAACCATCCATCTTCCGTAGACCCCAGAGTCCTTAAGCACATGTCAATCTCACTCATGGTCATATGTTTCGGAATATCGTAAACCGAACATCTGATCTCGTCTTTCTGTCTATTTGTAGCAAGAATCATGCGGGTAGTTCTCAGTCAATTACCTACGTCTAGTCTAGACTTCGTTTTTTTCTTCACTCGCACGTAAGAAGACATACATCAATAAAAAACTTTGAAATGTGGAAAGAACTCCATTGCAAGATTTTATGGGCGATCGTTAACGAGCAGTTGGGCTTTAGATATAATGAGTTTCCGAAAGGTTGTGAAATAACATTTTCTTATTTATTCATGCGACATACATACTGTCAAGAAAAAGCTGAAAATAGTTCATTTAAAAAGATTAAAGCGTTTTTAGAAAAAATGTTGTTATTTTGGTTTAATAAGTCTCATTATAGCCTTAAGTGAACCGCTCGTCAAAAATTATGGGTTATCGAAGATGCATATTGTCCATATCCTTCAATTTTTTTTTCTATTATATAGAATACAATTCCTTATCAAATTTAATAAGTTTTGGCCCATGTGTGTCAGAAATTTTTAATGATAAATAATCTTAAATAACTAGGTTGGACTCACTGATGAAGAATCCGAAGTCAAAAGTAGTTCTGTCCAGCCGTAAATACACTAACTTTTGAACGGAAAGAACATTAAACTTTCAAAGAAGGTTTGGGGCCTAAATGACGCAGCTAAGTTCGTTAATGGGCAAAAAAGTTCGGAAAAGTATCGCAGTTACTTTGAAAATTCTTCATATTTTTACCAACATTTTCGGAATTACAGATTGGATCGATCTGAAATTCAGCATTTGGAAGAAGAATAAAAAAATAATTTGTGGGTATGGTGGGTGATATGAACGAACGCATAAAAGCTCCTGGCTTCACGCCAGTGCCTTTCACCTGTTTGCGCAGGGAATACCATGCTATTGTTTCGCTCAAAAGTCTGTAATTTTCGAATTTTGAGTAGCAAATGGACTTAAACGTTGAACTGTCTGATGGAGAATCCGAGGTCAAAGGCAATTCTGTCCGGCTGACCGACCGTAAACACGGTAACTTCGAACGGAAAGCGCTAGAGCCTTGAAACATTCAGGGAAGGTTTCGGGTCTAAATGTCGCCGCTATGTTCGTTAATGGGCAAAATCGGTCTAAAAGTTTCGCAGTTATCCGTGCTTGAAAATTTTTCATATCATTTCCAATATTTTCGAAACTACAAATTCGATATATCCGAAATGCTGTATTTAGGAGTACTAATGAAGCGCATGCTCGAGAAAAATTTCGTGATGGATATTTCGTGGGTGATATAAACTTGTGCTCAAAAGTTTTTTAACACTGTCGAATTCTCAATGAAAATTGTCATATTTTATATATATCGGGTGTTTTTTTTAGAGTGATAGAACCTTCGATAGGGATAACTGTGATTTGACAGAAGAAAGAAGCCATGTTGTTTTGATATTTCTGTTCAGTAAGCATTGACAAATTATCATGGAAAGACTCACGCCGCAACAACGTTTACAAGTTGTTGCAATGTATTCTCAATATCAGTGTTCTATTCGCCAAACTTATAGAGCACATCGTGAAATTTGTGGTTTACATAATCGTCCATCAGAGCAGCTTATTCGTCGAACTATCGATAGATTTCGGACAACATTTTCTCCTCTCGATACAACAACAACAACAAGACAAAAAACTGTACGTACAGAAGAAAATATCGCTGCTGTAAGTCCTAGTATTAATGATGCCATCCAGATTTGTCTATTCGTCGAAGTTCACTACAAGTTGGACTCTGTGCATCCACTACATGGAAAATTTTGCGTAAAGATCTTGGTCTACACCCATACAAGATCCAACTGGTTCAAGAACTAAACCCACTTGACCATAATAAGCGTCGTTTGTTTGGCTGATTGGGCCCTAGAACAGCTTGAAGTTGATCTAATATTTTATCGTAAAATTGTGTTTAGTGATGAAGCTCATTTCTGGTTGAACGGCTATGTAACCAAGCAAAATTGCCGTAAATGGAGTGAAAAAAATCCTCAAGAAGTTCTGTAGCTTCAGTTGCATTCTGAAAAATGCGTGTGTTTTACACGCTGGAGGCATCATCGGTCCATATTTCTTTAAAAACGATGTTGAAGCTAATGTTACAGTGAATGGTGCTCATTACAGATCGATGATCAATGATTATTTGTTTCAAAATTTGAATGGTATCGACCCAGAAGTGTTTTGGTTCCAACAGGATGGTGCTATACCTCAGGCTGCTACCGTAACAATTGATTTATTGAAAGAAAGATTTGGCGATAACATTATTTCGAGAAATGGTCCAATTAATTCGCCTCCAAGATCATGCGACATAACTCCACTGGATTATTTTCTCTGGAATTATGTAAAATCATTAGTTTGTGCCGATAAACCAGAACAATAGACGCTTTGGTAGCCAACATAACTGGTGTTATTGATGAAATAAGGCTTGAATTACTCGAAAAAGCGGTCCAAAATTGGTCTGGTCGAATGGTTCCTCAGAGCTAGTCGTGGTGGAAATATGCCGAAAATTATTTTCAAAACATAAATGTCATAAAATAATCTTTCAAATAAAAAACAAATTGGCTTCAATCTTAATTTAAATTTAAAGTTCTATCACTCTAAGAAAAAACACCCGATACCTACCTGTTGAAGTGAACTGTGAATATTTCGAGGAAGGAGTTTGGATCTATCGATTACTGTGAGGGGCAATGTGTTCTCGGTATCGATGTGATTTACTGATATTTCGAGTAAAATAATTATCTTATCTACTAACGACACTATCTGAGTGTATAAATATAAAATTTCATTAATTTACGATCATTAGTTTTCTAGGTATCCTCGGTAAAAGACGACCAGAATGACTGACGCCACAATGATGAAAAAATCGGGCATCGCGCTGTTATAAAGTTCCTAACTAAACAGGGAAAAAGTAAAAAAATCAATCATGAAGAGATAGTTGCTTTTTAGTAAGACTTTGTCTCGTCGTTATCTACCGTTAAAAAGTGGTTTAAACTCACCCCATCCGCTGGAATGGCTACGTTCTTTTGGGATTTTAAAGGTATATTATTAAGAGAACACACTAAAAAGGGTGATAGCATCACATCAGCATCATACGCAACCACTTTGTGTAATTTAAGAGATACAATTAAAGGAAAAAGGAGAGGAAAACTAACAGCAGGGGTGTTGTTGCTTAACGACAACGCGCCGGTTCACAAGACCATCCAGGCGAAGGTTGCCGTGGGGGAATTTGGTTTTGAACAAATTTCTCATCCTCCGTACAGTCCAGACTTGGCCGGAAGAATATTTTTCACAAGAAAAGAGAAGCTTATTTCTCGATCTAACAAATGTATAGAAGTTCCAGAGGACTTCATTGAAAAATAGAACATTTCCAAAATTTTCTGAGTTTCTTCAAGCCTATATCCAGAATACATTGAACGCCCCTCGTATAATGACAGAAAGATTCAATGTGTGCCTGAAATTCGCGACGATCAATAGAAAAACGTTTGAAAAAGGCTTCTTATATTTGTTGAAGTTATGAGAATGGCTACAAATATGGAACGAAAAAATCCAAAGACTCTGGTTCCAGACTAAGCACAGAGGATCCTTTCTGTATGGTAGACACGGAAAAAAGCATTATCTTCTGTAGCCAAGCAAAAATAAATGCTCTAATCCGCCATTTATCACTGTCCTTACGAAAGACCACCTATTTCCTCCGCTAAAATCCGGCGAGCTCGCTCTGCCGAATAATATTTGATCTCGACATAAACTCCACAATAGTTTCGGCATAGTTCGCTTCTTCCAGGATCTCCCAAATCCGGCATCCGAGTTGAGCCCGGTATCTAACCGGAAGAGGAAACGAATCTGGAGACTTATCCGCGGGTGCAACGCTGATCGGGATATTTATAAACTCCTAGTCGGCCACGAAAGGGTGTTTTGCGTGATCTCTCGGACCTAAATGTTTAATTTATAGTTCGTTTGGGTTGAATCGGAAAACAGTCCAGCAAATTTCATGGGTTCGGTTAACTATTTCCTTGAATTCAGAAAAATTGCCCAAAGTCGGGTATTTTATGCTTTGTGCCATGTTTTCAAATTGTTGTATTTCATATGTGGTTCAACATATTTAAGAATTCATCAAAATATTGAAAAAATGAGAAAAATAAATTTGATGGATCAAGATTCGAACGTGGAACCAATCCACCGTCTCAGCTTCGTCGACCTGTTTTCCAATAGGCTACTGTGAGACTCTTGGAAATTGTTGTGTTAAATACCAACAAAATTTGGGAAAATATTGACATTTCCTGAAAAATGCACTGTATGGTGTGTTTTACACGCTGGAGGCATCATCGGTCCATATTTCTTTAAAAACGATGCTGGAGCTAATGTTACAGTGAATGGTGCTCGTTACAGATCGATGATCAATGATTATTTGTTTCAACATTTGAATGGTATCGATCCATTAGTGTTTTGGTTCCAACAAGATGATGCTACACCTCATGCTACTACCGTAACAATTGATTTATTGAAAGAAAGGTTTGGCGTAACATTATTTCTAGAACTGGCCCAATTAATTGGCCACCAAGATAATGCGACATAACTCCACTGGATTATTTTCTTTGGGCTTATGTAAAGTCATTGGTTTATGCTGATAAACCAATCGATCTGTAACGAGCAATGATTATTAACTTCAAAATTTGAATGGTATCGACCCAGAAGTGTTTTGGTTCCAACAAGATGCTGCTACACCTCATACTGGTACCGTTATAACTGATTTATTGAAAGAAAGATTTGGCGATAACATTATTTCGAGAAATGGTCCAATTAAGTGGCCTCCAAGATCATGCGACATAATTTCACTTCAAGAACTGAATAGTTCTCGCCCTTTTTTAGGAGAATTTTACATAAAGACCTCGGTATGAAAGCTTACAAAGTTCAAGTAGCGCAAGAAAAGAAGCCCCGTGACCATCCTATGCGTTTTCACTTCATTCAATGGGCTAATGATCGCGTGGCCGAAGATGAGAATTTTCACAGAAAAATCATCTTTAGCGATAAAGCTTATTTTCACTTCGGAGGACTATTTTTAGGGGAGATCTGTTCAAGATAATTACCATCCAGAAATGATTGATGCCTTGAAATACGAAACCGAAGTTGTCATTCATGAGATTGAGCCCCAAACAGTCGACATTGTACTGAAAAATGGGGTTGATTGGATTGGATACTGACAGTTATTTGAATGATATTGTTTCTCACTCGTAAATTTCAAGGTTCAACCTGTTTTTCATTTTATTTATTAGTTTTTTATTTCTAGCGGATCAAAACTGCATATTTTGAATGGTCCACCCCTTATTAGTGTATTTTCTTCTTCTTCTTTTTTCTTAAACCATTTTAGAAAAAGTAATAACCTTTGAAATGAACGATCATGAAGTAACGGACCACTTCATCTAATATTCGTATTTTTTGTAGTAATGAATTGTCAGACTACAAAATGACAGCCGCTGACATTTCTACCAGTTTAAATATTACTGCCCTGACTACTGGGTGTAAGACTTCATAGGTCACTGGGTATAATTCCAGAACTTCATTGTAAAATATTATCTAAGCAGATACAGGGCCGCCAAGGCCGTTCCTACAGGTCCTGTAAATTAATGTTTACTTCTCAGCCGTGCAGTAGTCCATCTCCTAAATTGACAAACATTGTGAGTTACGCGCTCGCCAAACGGCGCCCGCCCCGAAAACAAGCCTCTCCGCATTCCTCACACACGCCCGGGCGGGATTTTCGGGATTCTATATCGATCATGCCGCCCGTTTATTGTCTGTTTTCCGATGGTTTTTATTGCGGCGCTCCGATTGTGAACGCGCGCGGGCGGCATACAGAGTGCGCCTAAAACGCCAGATTTCGACTCGGGCGCCGTTTTTGTTACGTACTTCAAGGGATAAAATGGCCGTTTTGTAACGTTGAGATGGTTTTACGGAAGCCGATTGTCTTGAAAAGATTGTCGGAATTTTTTATTCGCCTGGAAAAGAGAAGTCGGCTTTTCGCAAGGAATTTATAGTGGCGCAGACCTCGTTTGTTCAGGAAGGAAGAAAATCTTTGAAAACAGTAGTTCGGTTTGATCACTGTGGTAGGAAAAGCAAATTTTAAGTGGAATTTATCATTAACCTTATAATAGATGGCATAGTGAGGCCAGATGCGCGCTTGGTGCCAGGGATTGCGGGTTCGAGTCTCACTGCGTCTATGGGTGACGCGTGAACGAGTGGTATTATCAAACAACGATCCAGTTTCAGTTTATCATTTTTGATGAATTGTTGTCGGTTTTCAAGACTTTCTATTTACCTGTGAGAGTCACCTCCAAAAACCAACAGCAAAATTATTATTTGAGTGCACGTATAGAATTCTCAAACATTACACAACACTTGAGAATATAAAAGAAAGAATATTGACCAAATTTACCTAACAAACTCTATGGTGCAACTATCTGCTTACTGGTTTCAATCCGGCCTGAAGGATCAAATATAATGGAGTAATCGTGTTTACGCCAAAAAATGTGGTAAACGGTATATAACTGCCTAAATTTCCCTCGAAATTGTGAACCTGAATCTCCGACTCCTTAAAACGATATGTGAATGTTTCTTAACAAATTCTTTGTATTTAGAAATTGTTTCGTTCACTAAAATACGGTATTAGGCTCTTTACCTGTGGATTTCTAATTGTTGCCATACGAAAATATTGAACAAACAAAATCACTTTTTAACAATTATTCACATTAAAAGTTTAGGTTAGCCTGATATAAATGATACTTAAATATACAGCGTATCCCAACGAATATTTAACTCCTCAGAAACGAAGAATTATCGAAGATTTCAAAAAACGGTTCACTTCTGTTTTGAGGGGGACGAATTTGCCTCATAAGTTTGTTCCGAAAAAACTACCCCCCAACATTTTTTGGCATCAACCCCCAACATTTTTTGAATAGGGAAGAGATGTCGAGTGTTGGTTAGTTTGAAAGATATTTATGTTCTGTACACAACCCAGTTAAAATGTTCAAAACCGGTTCATTATTCACGAAATAATGTAATATTGAACTTATCGTCAATAATTTCCAAGTGTATTAGGGAGAAAGAATTCCTATGACGACATTGTTTCGAAAAAACCACCTGAGGATGCCAACAACCCCAACATTTTTTGAATAGGGAGGAGATGTTGGATGTGGTTTAGTTGAGAAGTTTTTACTTCTCTCTAAACATCGCAGTTGAAGTTTTCAAATTTGTTTATTGAATGGCAGAACAATTTGAGTTTTTGAAGGTTTTTACTTTTAAAACATTCGATTTTCTTATCGTTCATGATGGGAAAATGTGGGAAACGCATGAAATTCATTAAAATTTTTTCGAAGATTCTTTCTCAAATGTGTTTCAGTCTTTTGTTTCTGCATCATAATTGGTTTTGAGACTTACTAAAGTGGGCGAAAATGGATGGAAGAAAGAATAGAAACTATGAAGCTATTGAAATAGCAGTATTGGGACATTTAAAAATGGATGATCGGCAATCTAGAAGAACATTAGCACGAGCATCTAATTTTTAGAAATCTATCGTTCATCGAATTGTAAAAGCTCATAAATTTCACCCTTACAAGATAAGGCTGGTGCAACAGTTGAATGAAGATGATCCTTACCGTCGGACTCTGTTTTGTGAACAACTTAGTGAGTTACTGAATAATAACCCACCACCGACTCTACAATACAATCTTTTCTGACGAATGCACCTTTATGTTGAATGGAGAAGTCAACAGACATAATTGTCGGTACTGGAGTGATAGTAATCATCATGTATTCATGAAGACACATACACAAATTCTCCAAAAATTAAATGTTTGGTCAGGAATATTAGGAAACATATTGTTGGACCAATTTTTATCCATGAGAATCTTGGCGAACAACTCATTTGAATTTGTTAGACTACATTATTGATCCATTGATTACTGACATTTTGGAAAACGACAACAACCTATTCGAAAATGAACTCACATTTAAGCAGGATGGTGCACTGCCACATTTCGATATCCGTGTTCGACAATTTTTGAACCAACGTTATCCAGGACGTTGGATTGGCAGTAGGAATCCTATAGAGTAGCCAGCAAGATCTCACGATCTATCCCCATTAGATTTTTTTTGTGGGGACATTACAAGTTCAAAGTCTATGCAACTCCACCTGAAAATCTTGCAGAACTGCGACAAAGAATCATCATGGCATGCCAGTTACTGACATCAGACATTTTCGAAAATGTTAAAGAAGGATTTGAAAGTAGACTATATCATTGTATGGTGGTTGGTGGTGGTCATTTTGAAGAATACATAAGTTAGTTCTTTAAATCGTTTACATTTTTTTTGGATGTTCCCTATCATCACTTACAGGTCTGGTGTTATTGGATGTATTGGGTTTCTGTTTGAGTTATCCTCCTAATGAAGTTCAATACCAAATTGCTCAAAAAAATCACGGAATTCGAAAATTTCAACTAGGATGTTTAGAGAACAAAAAAGCCTTTTTAACTAAAACACATCCGCCATCTCTTTCCTATTAAAAAAGAAATAGGGGGTTGTTGCCACCCTCAGGTAGTTTTTTCGGAAGAATGTCATCATAGGAATTCTTTCTATCTAATACAGAAGTTGAAATTTTTTTTTGGATTTTTCAAAACTCTTAGGTTCTCGAGTTTGGGCGGTTCAACTGTTTGTTAAACATCACCTTTTGACGGTAAGTTCAATATTACATTATCTCGTGAATAATGGACCACCGATTTTGAAAGCTTCAACTGCGTTGTGTACAGAACATAAATAATTTTCAAACTAACCAGCACTCGACATCTCTTCCCTATTCAAAAAATGTTGCGGGTTCATGCCACCTTCATGGGGGTAGTTTTTTCTGAAAAAACTTATGATGGAAATTCGTCCTCAAAACAGAAGTTGACCTGTTTTTTAACATAAGGGTAAAATTTTCGTTGGGACACCCTCTAAATTTTTTTTAGATTTCAAGATGTTTTTGAAGTTGTATGATATTTGATAATTCTATTATATATGTCCACTTAAATAAAAACAATGTTTCAATAACATTTTGATTTAATTTTTAAACTATAAAACTTTAAAAAAATTTCAAACTGAATATGGTACAGGTCCCTGAGAATCATTCTGCTTAATATTAAGAATATTATTATTTTTCGCGTGCAAAAGCGATTTATCGTCAGTACTTTTCACTATTTTTTCATACTGTTATCAACTTCTGGAAAACGCATTTCTATAAATCGATGGCGGTAAATAAAGATAGGTAATTACGCTGTTTGTTTTTCATTCGCTCCATGGAAAGCTATCGATTCGCGTCGGTTATTCCGATATTTATACCAGTCTCGACTAAATGCCCCCTTTTTCGAAGCGAAACCCTACGTATTCCAGCTCCGGGAGCAATATTTGATCTTCGATAAACTTTCCGATCGGCTTAAGCCGAACGAAACGGTACGTCGTACGTGTGGCGTCCTTAAACGACAAAGACCGGAAAATTCATCGACCCGACCTTAAAAACGGTACGAAAAAAGAGTAGCGGGAAGGTGGAGTAACCTAAGCCGACAAAACAAATCGTTTCAATTGGATTCCGGGAACTCGTACGCGTAATTTTCCCGGATCGGATAATGCGACGACTCTGCAGAGCCGTCTGCCAACCGGCTTAGCCCCGGCTTAAGGCCAGTTCGAACGACGGCTAAATGATAGTTTCGATTTTCGACGTCGAAACAACGACATTTCGACGATTTTCAAATTCGCTGTAAGGTCGGTTGGAGGTCGAGCGAAGAAATTGTTCGAACATTGAATTGTATCAGTTTATTTGTTCAACTTGCAATAGCAAATACATAGGACCAGACACCAAGCTCATTCAAAACTACACCAACGAATATAAAATTTATAGTCTGTCTAGGAAGTATCAGGAAAAAACAAAGCTCAATTGTAATTATTTTGTACATATTTTCAATTCTTGAATAAGAAAATTGTAACAAAATATTCGTCTTATTCATTTAAACAATCGCCATTTAACTGTAAAAACTTGACTAAACGTCGAGGTACACCTGAAACTAGATTACCTTCATAATTTTCGGTGATGGTAGTCCAGGGCTGTAAAACTGACTGAATTAAATCATCTTTATTTCGTGGCAATGCTCGTTCAACTTCAATCTTTATAAGTCCCTATATGTTTTCAATGGGACTAAGATTTGGTAAAGCTGCTGGCCATGAAATGGTTGTCACTTCGTGTTCTTGCATCCAAGCTTGAGTATAGGCCGAAGTATGGCATCCTGCATTATCCTGCTGAAAACGCCACTCCTTTGGATATAAAGCATCCGCCGTTTCAAGGAGAAAATCGGTTAGAATGCTACAATACTTTAAACTATTAATGGTACCATCAACTTTACAGAGACGCGTAGCACCACGCTGAGGTATTGCTCCCCAAATCATTATTTTGGTGGGAAATTTGAACGGTAACAAGTTGTTTTGATAAGAGTTTTACGTGATTTCCATCAAGTAGGGCGAATATAAGTTCATTGCACATTACAGCGCACTGATGATTGAAGTCAAAAAGCTTCGAGACATGTGCATGTCTGCTGCTTATGTCTCAGCGAACAACAAAACCTGTTCAAGCTTATTTCCTATACAGATTATGAGTTGAACTATCCCGTTTCGAAGAACTTTCTGTTACCATAGCTTATGCTCCTTATCAAATATAGTTTCCCGCTCTGCGTTTGCCCAGTAAATTTAGTGCAACTGCAATAAATAAGGTCCAGGCTTTTCGCTCAGTTCAATTCGCCGAGCTTACTAAATCAGGATCCCTTATGGGACATCCTATTTGTGGACCGTCAAATATTCCTGCCTCAATTTTGTCCGTACTTCTCGTCTACAGACTGCTTCATTAAGCCCAGCTCAATATGCAGAGTAGAAAAAATAATTTTCTCTCCTCCAGGTAATGGTCCGTTAAGGGCATTTCTTTCTCAAACGGTCATGTTTTCTCTATCAGGTCGCTCTTTTCTAACCTAGATATTTGTTCTGTCCCTGCTGTTCAAGAGCCATAAGACGCAAGGACATGTGTGTATGCATTTTACCATTTTCAAGTTCTCATTAATCCATTGGTGTACTTAAAACCTTTTTTCTCTGTGATCAAATCCATGGTGTCATAACCATAAGATTATACTATTGAAATAAAAAATACCAACTCACACTTTTGAAACCTTTAAGAAAAAAATTCACGAACACCAGCTGTTACGTCAGACATCTCCACTTAACATATGCCATACAACTGTAAGAATTTGTACATAATTTCAACAATCTAAGAAATTGTCCATAAAATATAATATTAAAAAGGGGTTTTTTACTTGATAGAAGGATTATTACAAACTTTGAATATCAAAACAGATTTGAATTGCGCGCCATGTTTGACAGTTATAATGTCACATGATTATGACGTGACAGATTGAAAGTGGACAAGTGGGAGTTAGTAAACATGGAGCACTACACGGTAGAACAAGGCGTGCTGATTGTCAAAAATTATTATCAGAATGGTGAAAGTTTGATCGCCACTATTCGTAAAGTGCGTCTAATGTTCAGTCGAAATAATGTGCCTAATTCATCTACTGTGAAAAGAATAATAAAAAAATTCGACAGTATTGGTTCGGTTAGTGCTGTGAAACATACGATACGAGCTCGTAGAGGTCGTTCAGAACAAAACATCACGGCAGTTTCCGAGAGTGTGACATAGAGGCCAGAGACGTCAATTCGCCATCAAGCACAAGAATTGGACATTTCAACAGGCACTCTTCAGCGAATTCTCACTAAAGATTTACAGCTGCATGCTTACAAAATCCAATTGACTCAACAACTTCTGCCACAACAACATGAACAGCGAAGAGAATTCACCAATTGGATCCTTGAGCAACCTGCTGATTTTGCAAACAAAATCATTTTCAGTGATCAGGCCCATTTTCACCTCGATGTTTTTTTTTTCGAAAACGAAGAAGGTAATGCAGTAACGGTGAATGGCGAACGTTATCGTGCCATGATAACACGGTTTCTTGTACCTCATTTAAAAGCTTTTGATCTTGACGACATGTGCTTTCAACATGTCATACCACCTGTGAAGCATTGACGATGTTGCACGAGTTTGCTCCTGGGCGTGTCATTTCTCGATTTGGTGGCCAGAATTTGCCCCACGCTCTTGCGATTTAACGCCTTTAGACTTCTGGCTGTGGTGTTATCTGAAGTCACAACTTTATGCCAATAAGCATGCAACCATCAAAGCATTGAAAGCCGAAATTAGACGTTATCGAAAATTTCGTTAAAAGGGTACGCATATGCCAGAAAGGCCGTGGCGATCATTTACAAGATATTTTGTTCCATACATAATTCCCGAATGTATATTTTCTAAATCAATAAATATTTCAATACTTTGCTACAGAAAACCATGTTTTATTGAACACTGAAATCTTGCGCTCTTATTGAAACACGCTTTATATAATATCCAACGGAAGCAGTGGAAATATATATCCTGAAGGAAATAATAAACCTTCGTGCGAGTTCTCATCGTGGGAAGAAATTTGCTGCAATTGAAAGAAAGGCTAGCACTTTCCACGCACTTGATAAATTAGCACGAACCCTTCGCTCGCGTTCTGAAAAAATTTTACCCTCTCTAGACGCTCCAGTATACCCACATATTCCAGTATACCTTTCCATACTCATTTATCCACGTATTTAACGCCGTCCACCTTCCCCTAATCCCGACATAACCATCATTCCATCGGACCCGCGATAAATATGAGAAATAATAGACCCCGTTACGACCTTGCCTGCTGACGATAAATCGTGAAAAGCCACTCTGTTCAATCGAAGCAAATCGTGATTAAATGTTTTTCCCGCTACGCGTTCTCAGGATGTTTACATAAAAGCTCCGGTATAAAGCGGCGTAATGGCGATATGACACGTAAATGGACGCGGGTGACATAGATGACATAATATGTAGACGTCGTCGAGGGGCTTTACGTGATGTCGAAGTTCTCTTTTATGAGAACGCGACGATTATTAGGCTATTGGTAAGGGTGAGTGTATGGAATATTAAGAGATATCAAATTATCAGAACGGAAAACACATTTTTTTATTGTCAGGAATTTGAGGTGTTAATGTTGCACAGCCTTATTTTGCCTTTTTCTTGGCTGTCTGAACTAATGTTCCCATCTACTCCTAACGTTCTGATGAAGTTCTGAAGCCAAAATATCCTCAAGGAGGATATATCAGACCGATAAACCAATAGGTTATTCATTATGACGCTACGTTCACTTATCGTTAATTTATTCGAGTAACATCGGTGATCTGCAGAAACTACGAACTTCAGCCTTAAAAGCTAAATATGCGTTTGCTTATGGAAGGTTTGAGCTGCAATATATGCAGCGCTTTAACGTTTCAATCTCAGTTGATTCTTGTCTTTTGAGCATATCGCATGTGTGATATGACTTCCGTTTATTGTCGATTTGACCGTGACATTTTGAATTTTTCAACAATTAGTGTTGATGAAGATATAATTAATAATCTAATTAATGTTAAAAATTTCAGTATTCGTTTGATGAAAAAATAACATTGCAAGAAAAAGGTGTACACCTCTTTCAGATATTAATTTAGAAGCTTCCGGGTAAGTCGGGGAAAATCTTATTAAACAGGAAATATATTTGCGAAATAAGTGGATTTGTGGATGCAGCAAAAATAACGCATTATGTTGTTTTGCCTGTGTACTCTTTTTGGTCAAATTTGTGTTCGCAGATGGCTGTTATTGACTTAGTCCATTTGAGTAACAAAATATAAAAAAACATGAGAATTTGAAGGCTCATATGAGCACAACCAAATGGTTGTGGTTTCGTACCACGGTTAGTTTACCGCAAGATTTTGCCTATTTGATTTCAGTATTTTGAAACAACAGACAATTGCAAATTAATTAATTTCGATGGGTTTAGTGGATTGTATTTGATGTAGTGAGGCGAATAATTTAATTTCAAGAGCACTTGTATGTAGTTATATCGATGATGAACTAGCTTTATTTATCTATTAAGATAAACCAACGAAAATGATAATGAATTAAAGTTAAACACTCGAATACTTATAATAACAACAATTATAATTCTTGGTTCACTATATAAACCAAGTAAAAAGGTATGATTATTACACTGAAAACAAATCTAATGAATTTGCCGACTGGATTACTATATTAACAATAATAACTTGGACCGAAATGTTATAAGCGGCGAGTTTGACCATAATAGAATAATTCATGATGTAGCAGAAGCTATATACGACAAGTTTGACTACCCGAATGATAATAATTTTGCAGTATGTTCAAAAACTGAATGTTAGAGTTGCTTAATGCATCTGTTCTAAAAAAAGAGGAAAATTAACGGAAATTAGGTGGACTGAATGAATGAAATAAACTTTGTTGGTTACAGAAAAATAATGAGATCAGTGCTAGTAGATAAGGACAGAAACAGTTTATAATTCCGAATGCTGTGTCATGTGAATTAACAGACATAAATTTATCAAAATCTCTAAAAGACTTTCCATGTTTTTTAAGGCTATATATATATAATCATTAGAAAACAAATAAGCCGAAGTTTCGAATAACACTAAATAGTTCCTATGGCACTGAGAATCTGCTAGATTGAAATATCAACATGAAACACCAAAGTATCGATAATAAAATAATGAATAATGTCGAACGTAGACAGGGCCGGCTCTAATGAGACGGAACATTGTCTATTTTGACTGGACTATGAACATTGCCCTTCCAATAGGAAACAAAAAGACTGGTGCCAATTAGGCGACCTTTTTACGATACCCGGTGTTCCACGACCGTCCCAAATCTCCCGATTGCGCCTCTGCGGAAGTCCCTTCATTGTCGATTTCCTACGCCCGTTCGGCCCTATTTGCAAGCTTATTTGTCGATTTCACAAGCCGAATTTCAGATTCCGCATCACAATAGACTACGTGTTTGGCCGCCTCCAGTACAACTGTCACAATGGCCGTCGGTAATGGGAATCCGCGGATCCCTCTGGAAGTAGGTAGAGAGAGGAGTCCACGGAGGGAGATTAAATTTTTCCCTTTTGCGTTGATCTATCCCCGGTCGCTCTCGGAGAAATCCTCACCTTTTGTTGTCGAAAAAACGTTTTCGTTTCGGTGATTGATAGGGTGCCCCCGAGTCGGATCGCGAAAGGTTCCCGTAATCTCAGACGGAACACGCTGTCAAGTTTTCAGTAGGCGGATTATCTAATTAGGAGGGCTCCGGGTGGGAATGAGGCAGGGATATTTTAATCCCGGACGCGATAAAGGGAGAATTTATGACGTGATCGAAGAGGAGACGTGGGAAATGTTCGTTTTTTAATCTTATTACGAAATTGGCTTCCTCTTAACACTCGTAATTCTGAATGTAGAAAATTATATGCTAATGATGGTGACAAACAGCTCATAATGCAGTGTTGATACTCACATCCTATTGCTACTCAAGAATGCTTATTAGGAAACGAAACGGAATATCGAGTCGTCTGCTGATTTATCTTGGTTTTTCCAAATTCTAATAATACTGCATATTCTGAAATTCTGCATTATGTGGTGATGTAGCTGACAAACAGCCCATAATGCAATGTTTATGCCCATATCATATTGTTATTCAAGAATGCTCATGGGAAACGAAATATCTAGCTGACTGCTTATTAACGTTGGGTATTCCAGAAGCAGCGAATTATATGCTGCAAACAGCTCAGGAAGCCCGTTGATGCTGCTCAGAAGAGTCGTTGAAGTGAATGCCTTTGATAACTCCTAGGGGAAACGAATTTTTAAGAATCTAGCTCTAAAATACAGAACACCAAACCACTGTGAAATCAAAAACAAATATCAAGAGGCAGGCTGTTCTGTATCTAGGGTTTTGATACGGAAAAATTTATAGAGCATGGGGTCCAAATGTCAAGTAAAAAGCCAAAATTGACCTTAGAGTTTGAAATAAGTTGATTTGCACTTTCTCTTGAAGACTGGCAGACAGTAAGTGATTGGAAATTTTTCTTATATACTTCACAATGACATTGTCTTGAATAAGGTCCTAGTTTCATCCTGGTGAAATGAAGGATTAAGTCTTGATGCCTAAAAAAAGGTCACTCGCGCCGGTCACTGGAACGTGTGATAAAAGTTCAACCGAATGGGGCCCTAGTTTCACCGTAATGGTGGATATGGAGGAACTAACGTACTCTATCCTTTTGCAGTAAATTTCCGGATTTTTCTGTCCAATGGCTGAGTGCGTTATGTAGCATACAGCGTTACTTTGGGAGGAACACCCAATTGCTGTTAGACTCGAGGGGGCAGTGGTTGAAAGTCCGCATGCTGATCTAGAAGGATACTCCATCTATCTGTTTGCAGAAACTTATGTTCAGGATATTTTGAGAAAAGCTTGAGTCAGGGTTTAGCGGGACTTGACTGTTCGCCCGGCCTCGTCCTGAACCAGGATCGTTTGCGAGACGTTTCTGAGGTTTGTGGATCTCGGCGATACGGTTTAGACCGTTGGTGCATAAGTCAGGATCAATTGAAAGACTTCACAAGAGTTCGTTGGTCTTGACGTACAGGCTGAATTGACGGCGCTGGTAGCAAGGTAAATTGAGGCATCAATTCTTGATTCTTGATTCATGGGACTGCGTTCGGTTGGGTGGATAAGAAGCCCCGTCGGCGTGTGAGTTACGTCGGGTACTGACACTGCAGAATCAGTAGAGGTTGGATAGTGCTTTGCTGCTAGCAGTCACGGTGTAGGTTTTCGGACTGAAGCCGAAATTGGAAGCATGGTGGGTTCAACTCTTCGGAGTGGTTCTCGCTAATGCGCGATGATAAGGCCTAACCCTTATAACACTGTCTGTTTCCCGGGCAGATTGTGGAGATTGCTGAGTAGTTACATACGGTAGAATTCACTTCACAATGGTTATTGAACATTCCCAGGTTTGCTTTAGTGACGAAACAACTTTTCAAATAATTGATGATAGAGCTCAATTTGTTCGAAGGCGACCACAATGAAAATAACATATACACAATAACACATACACAATGAAAATAACATACAGACTGTTAAGCATCTCACATCTTTGATGACATGCTCGGTATTGAATGGAGAAGGTTTGGGAAGTCTTCATATCGTGGAGGGAACCATGCGGCAGGACTTATATAAAAGAGTTCTGTAGACTACAGTTCAACGAATGGTCTGTCAATAGCCGTGAGATTTTCAGGCAAGCTAGGGCCATACTGCTAAAAGCGTAATAAAATTCCTGAAGGTGGAAAAAATACCTCTTTTACCATGGGTCGGAACTCTTGTGATATGAACCCAACCGAGAATGTCCGGTAGTGCCTAGGAAGAAAATTGGCAAAAAAACATTACATACAGGGTGCAGTTGGAAGAGAGAATGATATTAGAAGCACAATAATAAATTGAATTGCGTTAAGGTGCATAAATAGCATGCCCTAAAGAGTGGATGAACTATTGAAAGCTAGGGACAGTTCCACTAAATATGTAGAAAACTCAAATCTGTATTCTAATGTCATTAACACATGGTTTATAATGCTATATTACCTTTGAAACACAAAAACATTGAGTTTAAAGTAAGCATAGATGTTCAGCTCAGAAATAATTGGCATTATCAAAGGAAGCTTCAAAATATCAACTGTTTATCGTTGAAACAGTATCATCCTTTGACAAACATAAACTCAATCTGGTACGGAACATGTAAAGGCTATTTCATTAACAACGCCCCATTTTCTTTTGTAAATAAAACACATTATTTGAAAATCATGGAAATTTTTATTTCTTTATAAATGCCCACCACTGAAACGCTGGCAGGAATGAAATCGTTGAACCCAATTTTCCATGATTCTCTCAGACAAATCAAGTCATATGTTAACAATTACTCGTTCAATATTGATCTGTTAATCGTCTCAATTTGCTGGATGATTGCTCTAAACCAACGACTTAATGTAACCTCCCAAAGAAAGAAGTTCAATGAAGTTAAATCGCTGAGAATGATTTTCTTATGAATATCTGCATCATTTCCAATTTTTTTAAGCACCAAATACTGAATACACGACGCTTTAAATGATCTGTTGGTTTGAGTTCCTGGGTTCAAATAATTTTTATGGATGAACACCAAGGTTTTTCCTAAAATTCGCCAGAAAGACGTCTGGGAGGGGCCTAGTTCTTGAGAACGTGAATAAAACGATAAATTTTAGTCTTCATGTACGGAGGCATTATACTCTTCACTTCTTGCATTTATTTGTCTCACTGGCACTGCAACATTATGAAGTGTAAAATTTTTTTCAAACTTCCAACTATTCTTTTATCTGGACGATTATAACGACCAAAAATTGAAGATAAAGCACGTAAAGTTAGAGTAACAGATGCAATTTTTCATAATGAATTTGGATTATTTGTAAACGTTTTTGGAGTTTGTACCTTTCCATGATTCTTAATGACAAATACAACTGTCAATGTCACAAAACAATGGCTGTCATACATGAGTTATGTCAATTTAAAAATGGGGCGTTCCCATTGAAAGATCCTATATAACCTACAATTGAGGATAAGAATTGTGTAAGCAAAGTTCACTTTCTCTGGTCATAAAAGAAGATCGTAAACTAATCACAGTTGACTGAGAATTCTAAATATTAATGTATAGAAGAGGGGTGGATATCTAAAAACTTAGGCCAAAAAGCTAGAGCAGGGTTTTGGAAAAAAAACTGAACTAGGGAAAACAATTTAGAGTTTATTAACGTTTTCTCTTCTATTCAGCACATAGTAACCTGCTAAGGAACTCTCTATTCTTAATTTTTTACTCTTCTTTTCTGCATAACTGCTTCACTGAAATAATGTTTTTTGCTCTGCCTTCTTGTGTCTGACCCCAAAAAAACGAGAATCCTTTGTTAAGCTCATCGAAGATTGATGGGAATTACAGAATATCCTGGAGGGAATTCTTCTTCACCTCTGTCATCTTCCCATCGACTGCGATACTTATTTCAGAGAAGATATACGAATATCTCTGTAACCATATTTATTTGCACGATTTCGATTCTGGACATTCGATATATTGAATAATTAATGAGGAATATTCTTAACATTCCACGCAACACGAACCGCGAACCTACGACCACCTGGACGGCCTCATACGACGACCGTGTAATTATAACTAGCCCGTCTATTTGATATTCAGAGGCGAATTTCATAAATCAACATCTTGGTAATTAGCAGCAAGTGAGTTGTAAAGGAAATGACCGGACTTATTCGTTGACGACCAGGAATGGGAGCAGTTTACACGGCCCGTTAAGCCCGACTAAATTTTTTTCGTATTATGACAGTTCGAGGTATGTTAAGCTGTTAACACACGTAACTTCGGGGAACTCGGACGGAATTCAGAACACGATCATTAAACATATGCTTTATTATGAAAGATAAGAGAGGCTAGCTCACGTTCTATAAAAACGACAAGATGTCTTACAGTCCCTGCTAACTTTATTAAACTCACTTAAGAAACATTGTAGCTTTGGGCTTCAAAGGTACTACTATCGTTATTAACCATGTGTTGTGGTAGGGAAAGAGAGTGGCATTTTGTCAAAAACTGAATAAAACAATAACTATTATAACATCACATCTTTACATATCTGTTGATACATTGCGTTCGCCGTTAGAATTTAACGTCACGATATAGATCGATTAAAACGCTTCATTACTCCTGACATGCAACAATTAAATCCGAATAACTATCCAGTTTCCTGGCACTCAATAATAGACGCATTCTAAACGACGCAAGATAGCATAGAAAACATGACGTGGCTCGTTAAACCTCGGCGAACGTAAAATTTCGGATATGACAGGCACTCTTCTACGGAATTCCGTGAAGTTCCCGCATTACCAACTCATTAAAATCAATAAACGCTGTCGAGGACTGACCCAAAACACAATCATTAAACGACTCCATAAAGCTGCGAACGAACAAAATCCATCAGGGCGATGCGAGTTGAGTCGGACATATTTCAGGGTATCATTAACGCTCCAGTTAACGGCCATACGGGATTTGCGTTAATGCAGCCCATATTTCGGATTGACATAAAGTGAAAAACGGAAGTCGAACGCCTAAAGCCGGGCGTACACGCGACTTTTGGAAGGAAAGCCCTGCCGCGCGTGCGTCTTTCATCGGAATGGAAGAATGTAAGGACAATTGTACTGAAGGACAAAAAAGGTTGTTGTACATCGAAAACAGCCTGAGATAGGCTCGGTATTTATAACAGAATCACTCTTGTTTGGATACCGAGCCACTCAAACTTTTTGGGTAACGAATAGGCAGACCGGCTGGCGTTTTCTGGAGCCACGCTGCCTCTGGTAGGACCGGAACCGTTCCTGCTAATACCACATGACGTGGCTGATCGAACGATAACTGGTGAATTCTACCAGGTAATGTTATTGGCAAATGAGCATAGCTCTTATCCAAGTGACTACTCAGCAGTCTCCACAGTCCATCCCAAAAGGTAGAAAAAGTGATAAGGATTACGCCATATCATCGCGCGAAGCCCTCCGAAGAGGTGAACCCATCAGCTTCAGGTTTGGGCCCCGACTTGAAAGCCAGAACCGTCTGACTGGTAGCAGCGAAGCACTATTCAACCTCTACTCGCTCTGCAGGTCAGTACCCGAGTTGGTTTGAGACGCAACTCACCCGCCGGAGGGAATTCTTATCCATCCATCCGAACGCAGTCCCATGAATTAAGATAAACTCAAGATTGACGACTACAATTGATCCTGGTACGAGCACCGTCTAGCGGCCTGTACGTCCTGACTCACCGAACCCATCTGAAGTCATTTGATTGATCCTGGCGTCAAGCACTAATGGCAGAGCCATTTCGTCGAGATCCACAAACCCTAAATTGTTACGCATTTGTCCGGGGCCAAGACAGGCCGGTCGAACCGTCATGTCCCGCTAAACCCCGAGAGTTTCATGAGAATATCCCGAACAAGGGGGTCTGCGAACAGATAAACGAAATACCCCCCTAGTCCAGCATGCGGACTTTCAACCTCTGCCCCCTCGAGTCCAACACCAAAGGGGTGACCAGGTGATACTACCTGTGGGCAAACTACCCCCCGAGGTAACGCAGTATGCCACATAACGCACTCGGCCATTGAACAGAAAAATCCGGAGATTAATACTGCGATAGGGTAGAGCAGCCCTGTGCTGCGACAGACTCCCTGTCACTGAGTTAATCAACCGGCTCAGCCCCTAAATTTCACCAGAATGGCAAAACTAGGACCCCATTCGGATATCTTCCACCATACAGGTCCAGTGACTGGCGCGAATGACATTAGTTTAGGCACTAAGACTTAACTCTCCATTTCGCCGGGACGAAACTAGGGTCCTAGTCATGACAAGCGCCCCCATTCCGTCAAGATCTAATGCCTGGAGAGCGAGCGAACCATAATAGATAGAATGAGAGTCTTTATGGTTGAGCCATCATGGCTTGAAACATTCAAAGGCGTTCCTTGGAACAGCTTCGAAACAAAAGATGGCGGACCTAGCGCTAGGCCTGGATAGGGCCAGTACACTTTCGGATTTATAACAAGTCACTGAAAGCGCATTTGCGCAAAATCGGTTTGGCTGAAGACGATGAACGCAGGCTGTGTCTTTAGGACACTGAAACAGCCATGCACATCGTCTAAGAGTGCCCAGGGGTCTTTATGTCTACTTTTAGTTTTACTGAACACGGAACACTACAGTTTCTAACAACAGAAAACTGAACGCTATTCAGCCGGCTCGACAGAAACCAACATTTCAAAGATCATCCCTATACCGCGCAAGTCTACGCAGCGACCATAGACCCTCACTTTTAGCATTCAGAGTGACAAGTTGGTATAAAATTCCCCATGTGGTTTATCCCGTTTAACTTGTCTCTGCCAACAAAATATGTGAATCTCTTCATTCAAGGTCGTTAAATGATCAAAGAGCATTCAGTTGTAGAGAGAAACGGGTCAAAATGCAGAGTTGCGCGAAGTCGGTCTGTCGATAGGAAACAGTATATTTTTTAAACTATACTGCAGTGCGATTAAAAGAGAAGACGAGAAGGTTGAGGACAAAGAACGAGCGCCAAAATCGACGACTAGGACGTATTGTTGTTAAGGCTGGATTTTGTAGCACCGAGGTCATCACAAATCAATGGTTTGAAGAGCGTGGTAAGATGGTATACGTCTCACTTGTAAGAAGTCGATTGTCATAGCTGACTGCTCTTGTGTAGGGAGATAATTCAGTGGGATCAGAAATAGAAGCAGGTCATTAGTGAAAATTCCTGTTTCCTTGGGGATGAATGATGGCTGGGCAGAGATGCGAATTTGACAATGTCGGCATTATGGTATGGATATTCTATTGGTTAACAAAAACACATCCCCCAAAACTTTTCTTTCACTTTCCTAGCGAACAGAAGACAAGTCCCAAAGAAGACATTACATCGAAAGCAGGGTTCCATCACAAACCTCCTGACAGATCTGCCATAACTATTGAACGATGTCCCTTGCCAGAATCATCGACGACCTCGCACTCCCGTCACCAGTACCCCCTGGGGTCCTCTTCGGTCACCGTTAGTCCGGCCGTTTCATTTCGCTCACCTTCTCGCCCGGTTCCATTTCCCCGTTATTCGACAATAAAAAGATTCGACGCCGTCTTCGCAAAAACGTCCCCTAAACTGCGGGCTTCTGAGGCGGTCGTATACGGGGGAAGCGAGCAGAGCACCTTCATAACGGTGTTTTATTGCCTCGTGGGGCAGCTCTTCGCATCGGGCCACGAGGTGTGTTTGTCCCGGAAAATGTTTGTCGTTTCCCCGTTTCTCAATGATAAAATATTCTATGCATTGTTAATCGTCGTAACAAGATGTTCCTGGTGATATGTTGGTACTAAAACCGGACGGGTTTAGTGGCTCGTGGCGTGTTCCTGGGATGATGTCGGTGGAGGAAGAGAGTGGTTCATAAGGTGTTAGTCGGCAAATATGTATATGTGGGGTGTAATGTGAAACGAAAGAGAGGGGTTGTTTTTCTTTTCGGAGGTTAATGGTTGATGTTTAGTATTTTTACAAGGAGATTCGGATGAACGTGTTCGTTATGGATGAAATTTATGGGTGACTGTGTACGAGTGGGATAAGCTGCTAGATACTAATGAGTCAAACTAATAAACAACCCCAATTGTTCAACTTGAGGAACTTTAGGACAAAGGGTGGTAACTCCAGGAAACTCCAGATTCCTTCTATACTACGCGAGATAAGAATCATGGACATGATGTTACTGAGGAGCTCCATACTGCTGTTTCCTTGTCCCTCACAGTCCAGTACATGCAAATTAATTCCCGAGTTAGCACCCCCCTACCCATACTCCCTCTGTAGGATCCCCACAAAGTAATAATAATCCCGTTGCAACGCGACAATATTCAAATGTTCCCGTTCTTTTCAACCTTCTTTTTCCGCCGTGGGACCCGCGTTACGGAAGCCTCCGCGTCGGGGGCGAAGAGCAAGGACACAAAACTCAAAGTGATGGTTGTCCGGGGACCCATTTCACGAAGCGCTCGTGGAACTTCTTGTCTTTACCCCCAGAGCCGCGGGGTTGGAAGTTTTAATTCGAATTTTAAAAGGTTTTCGCGACCGACGAGATTAAACCGACGTTCTAGTCATTCTTTATAATTTTCGCAGATTTATGATATTATTACCCCCTTCCTCGTACGTCCCGGACTCTCAAGTCGCGACAGCGGCTGCTCGTCACGTTCAAAAGGAAGTCGGTTGAGATGTGAGTTCTACTTTTCATGAAGATGAGCAGAAGTTGGTACTCATCGCGTCCACATGAGTTCTTATTCGCCCTATTATTTTCCCACTTCAGACGTATAGGGGTATTCCTCAGGGACCCATCTTTGGACCTGAAATTTTATTATATTAACCTATAAACTTCGTGATATACAGCTTGAACTTTTACTTAAAATGCCTTGTTATTCCATTCTGAGTAATGTGAGGTATTTGTGAACTGCGACTATCGTGACTTTCCTCTTCCAAATGCATACATACCAAATATAAATACAAATTAAGTAGTAATTTGTTGGCCGAAATCTTCTGTGAAAGGTGGAGAAATTTTTTCTGGTTCAATTCAATGCCTTCTTATATCACTGAAAGTAATTGGGTACGTTTTCAACCGCCAACAATGTAGAGATGATGGTAGAATGAGATAATACCTTAGGAGATACTTTTTCGATTATGTTTGAAGCAAGATCTCATCTTAGACCTCAGTATTTTTTCAAGATTGTTGAAATATTCGATCCAGTTCGGTTTAGGCTCATAATTTCTATCCCCGACGTTAATTTTTGTATTTCGCACAGCTTGCGTGAGCACTCTTAACTCTTCTGAAGCGGTTCTACAGACAGCTTGAAGTATATCAGGTGAATGTTGGCCTTGCTGACTAATTCTACCACCTTCTCTGATTCGAAAACCACCAAATGAGCCTATTTCAGCTAATCGCCTGAACACTTGTGCCAAGGTCTTTTTATTTGGTTGTCATCTTTTAGGAAAACGCAAACGATACTCTAGAACCATTGCTCGAGCATTTCCATTCGCAAATCCATAAATGAACAACATATTGCGATATTCGATGTTTGAAAAAACAGGCATAATTTTCTCGATTTTTTCTAGAAGCCTTTTTATAAATTGAGTTAATTCTTTAGATTCAAGAAAACGTACTTATACCCAAAATTATTAAGCAACAGAAACTGTCAGATTTAAATTGCATGTCTTATTTGATATTCAATTACAATGAACTTCAATTGTAATTTGGGTTCGGAATATTTCAACTTCTCGTTGTTATCTTCTTAGCTATGATATTATGGCAGAGGACTAGCAGCCAGCACAAAAGTTGATCTGTCATTCGAAAGCACACTAAATTAGGTATTTTTTGTTGAAAAGAAAACATGTCCATAGTTAATAATTTTTCGAAGATAAAACCATTGGAAAAATATGACTGATTTTGTTAACTTCAGAATCGTGACCTTCATTTCCTTACCACGCCCGCAATAAGAATTTTTTGGCACACAGAACTTTCTATCTTGTAGCAAATTTAATGCTGTTTCCAGATATGTGGTAAAGTTTGATGAGGCTACAAGGATAACTGACGTATAATTGATTTTATGGAAAAACTTGAAGAATAACCATCAACGTTTCGACCATGTGTTATATGATATTTTTTGTTGCAAATAACCTATATGATTTTTCCTTGAAATTTTACACTTTTAAAAGAAGACACCATGTATACCTAAATAATCATTTGTTCGAAAACTATCGAGCTTGAGCTCCTTTGCTACGAAATATCTTCGAATTAAATCTTTCTTGGTTGGTTCTTGTAGAAAAATATGATTTACCCCAGAAAATCCCATACGATCCGATCTGATTGAAAATAATACCTCTGAAATTGAATTATGCGAAAAAATCTCAACGTTACTATGGTACAGGCGCCTATGCTCTCCGATCGCGAAAATAATTTCAGAGTTGGCTGCTCACCTGCTGAGGGTTAGGGGATTGGGGGTGGAGGTTCAGGGAGAGACGACGGCTTTTCATCGAATATTCGGGATATCTAAAGATCTCGAAGTTTTATGACTCATCACGGGAATAATGGCTAGGTCGGCGTCGAAGTTATGCGGGTCATTATGGGGATGCTGTTTTTCATCAAGGGGTTAGATTAATGGAGGGCGAAATTAATGGAGTTGTGTACACTTTTTATTGAGACCCTGCTGGGCGATCAGGAAGAAAACAGTTTAATCAGTTTGGCAGCTCAGTTTCGATGATTAATTAACCCCTATCTATATAGAATATGACGTTTTTTCCATAATTTTGTTACATCAACGTCGCTGAAGGAGGTGTTAGAGTATCTGTATTATTAAGGAAAATTGTAGGTTGGGAAAAAAATTCACTATTTTTGCGTGAACTTCAGGACTTTATTTAATATGTTTGGATTGTCGTATTCGGGTCAAATATACACCGTTTTGTTCTATGATTTGTTGCCATTTTAAAGATAGATTCATAATGCCTCTCTTATGTCTTGGTCCTTATTGGCGAAAAATTCTAGTAGTCGATTTTTACAATATTCTTTTGATGCCAATTTGCGATAGTAATCGCTTGGTGCCGGTCCGGACTATATGGCAAATGCATTAAAAACTTCCCAACCAAGCTCCCAGAGTTTCTGGCTTCACTATAGACGTGTGTGTCCTGGCGTTGTCCTGATGGGACACAACACCTCTTCTGTTGGTCAATTCTGACAGTTTATGTTCAATCGCGCCTTCAAACGGTCCAGTTACTCACAGTGAAGATACGAATTCAGTGTTTTGCCGTATGAAATCAACTCATTATAAATGATTCTTTTCTATTCCCACCAAATGAACAGTAGAATCTTCCAAGCCGTTAGTCCTAGTTGGTCTAAGCTTCGTAGACGGAAATTCGATCCATCATGTTTTTTGGCGTTTTCGAGTTTCTTTTTGATCCAGCTTTGCACAAATGGTTCAAAACTATTTTATGGTCGATCTTTAGGCTTCTGGGCCACACCATACACCATTTCAGCCGCCTGTAGTTTCGCCTTTATCAAAGAAAAACTGTAAAATGGGCCGAATTTTGTTTTTGTTGACTTCCACTGTTAACACCTTGTAACTCACAATTGAATGAACCAAGCAGAAAACCATTAATAGAATTTTTTCAGTGTGAAATGTCGCCTTGACAACAAGCATAAATTTGAAATTGTTTGACCGATACTTTAGGAGATATCGATCACTGGCCATCTATCGAAAAAATAACGGATTTCTTTTTCTCCAACCTAATAAAATGGTTTTTCCAAAGTTGAACCAACCTTTCCATACCTTCTTGGAGGTTACCTATGATCACTTCATAGTTGATATCAAGGTTATACTCAGTTGGCATAGTATGTCTCGGGAACGAATGTAGTTCAGGCCTTAGTGATCCTCAATTTGTTTTCGTCTTATCATTATGTTCTTTGCTATAGTTTATCACTGATATTGAGAATAAGTTAATTAGAGTGGCTTATGGAGATCGTGAATTGTTACTTGCTCATGCCATAAGAGAATGGATATCGCCATATACAATAGTAAAAATAAAATTAAAACAACTTGGAACATACTCCATGGATTAACTGGTGGAGGTACCTTTGAGACGAACATTTTCAGCAATGTTGAAGATTTTGAAAACTTGGCAAATACTTTCAGTGATTTTTTTTTCTGGAAATGCAAACTTGTTACGAGATGGAGAACAAATAAATCAGAATCAAATAGCAAATAATGTTAATAGAAGCTCATTTTACGTTTTCCCTATTACAAAGAGAGAGCTCATCAACATAGTGAATAAGATAAAAAATACAAACTCTTGTGGGTACGATGGTATACCGATGACTGTTATTAAAAGTACTTTACACGTGGTAGCGGGTCCATTAGCTCATATTATGTACCGTTTATTCACTGAAGGGATTTTTCCATCTGCCCTCAAAATAGTTTTAATCAAACCCCTGCGTAAGAAAGGAAATGTACAGGATTTCAATAATTTCCGTCCAATTAGTTTCCTCAGTTCTTTCGCAAAAATATTCGAGAAGCTTTTGGTCGGTACGCTTTGCTCCTTCATGTATAAGTTCAAAATTTTCTCTGAGACACAACATGGCTATCTAAAAAACTGAAGTACTACTACAGCGATGTATGAATTAGTATGTGATATTGTTGATGCTTTGGAGAGTGATGAAGTGCCGATTGGGATTTTTCTAGATTTATCTAAAGCATTCGATAGCGTGAATCATGAATGCCTTTTGCAGAAACCTTCTTTATGTGGTATTCGCGATTGTCAACTGGAGTTGCTCAGGAGCTACTTGTCTGATCGAGTTCAGAGGGTTTGTATTGATAACGAAGGACTAGTTTCTATGTTAGACGTAGGAGTTCTTCAAAGAAGCTATCTGGGACCCTTTTTATTTCTGATATATATCAATGAACTCGACCTCTTGTTGTTTGTTGACGATGCAAGTGCTTTGCTGCGTAGCAAGAATCATAATTCGAGTATTGAAAAACTAGATTAGCCTTCCATTCAGTATAGCATTGGTGCACTCAAAATGAGTTACTTCTTAATTTCAGCAAGACTGAGTGTGTGACTTTTAGAACGATTCAGTCTAAAAATATGTATCTTCAGTCAATAACTCTGGATAACACCCAGGTCAGATTTTTATCTTCGACAGAATTTCTTGGAGTTTCGTTCGATTGTTACCTGAAATGGAATGATCATGTGAGTCAGGTCAACAAACAACTCAATAAAGTTTTGTACATGATCAGGGTATTGTCACGGAGAGTGGACATGGAACTTTTAAAAACAGTTTATCATGCAAGTTTTGTTTCACTTCTGAGGTACGGGCTTGTCATATGGGGTGGAAGCAGTGATTTAACTAGATTATTCATTATGCAGAAATACGCCTTGAGGGCAATAATAGGATTGCAATATAAAGAATCATGCAGAGGTCATTTTAGAAATAATTCCATGCTCGCATTTGCGGTTTATATGTTTTGGAATGTCTGCTATTTGTGAGAAAACATCCCAATATTTTAATGATCTGTTGAATAAAAACAACACAAGACGTGCTGTTCCATACCACTTTCCGAAGCATTTCTTGACACTCACTGAAAGAAGCACAAAATATATTTGTATAAGATTGTTCAATGTTCTACCTAAGGAGTTCACCAATGTGTCTGATTTAAGAGAATTAAAAATCGAAATAACTAAAATTATTGAAGATATAGAACCATATTCGATTAGGGATTTTATGGAATATTCTTTTAGATCTTGTTGAAGTTGTGATATTTTTTGACGTTTTCCTCTTTTCATTTGTATGATTGCATTGATTATGAGATTAAAGTTTATGTTATGTTATATTAAATACGAGTACGTACTGCATAAGAAATGACACTATGTCAGACCCTATCTTTCATCCTTAATTCTAAAACAGGATAATCCTTGTAAGCTCCAAACAGTTACTTCGTGAAAGCATGCACCGCATCGAAGATCATTCCAAGGGTTGATGGCGAGGTCACATCATTAGTTTTCGATGTAATTTATAAAGATTATTCCTATGGTTAGCTACCTGCTGAAGGTTATAGAGTAAATACCCACCGCAGTCGAGCCTAAGCCAGAGATATCACCGTTGTTTGGGTTCAACCTATAACATCTACCTGCCCAGCGTACCCCGTCAGTCAATTTTATTATCCACTTGAATTGGATGACAATTTATAACTCCGATAGTAAACAATCGGCGGGCGGAAGAATGAAGTAATGATGATGATATAACGTTACAGAAACGGTCTTCAAAATTGATAGTTTTGGGAATAAAAACTGACAACTTAGACCGTTGTTTTATGGTAGCATTTTCATTACGTCTCGTAAATGGTGTGTTCCTGTATTTAGGTATAAATAATCTGTTTTTAATTCAACCTCGTTTAATTGGGATTGTATGTATTCTTCTAGACGAATCTAGACCTACAAAAAACTCGAAAATCATTTTTCCTTTTGTCTACAATCATAATCGAATGACACAAACACATTTGTATAATTTTAGGCCAAAATGACGTTACAGTAATCTAGTTTAAGTCTTTTGGATTCATTGGTTCACATTTTTTTATATGTGGGTAGGATCAGTATGTTGTGACAAGATCTTATTTAATTTTTTGAATTCTATGAACGTGTGAACTAGTTTTGTGTAGAAATATTATATAGTCCGCCTAGAAAGTATCCGAAAAAACAAATAAAATAGAAAGGCCTTTTACTTGATAGAAGAAATATAACAAAATTTGAATATTAAAACAAATTGAAATATGTTTATCTTCTACAATTTTAATTTCAAAAAAATTTTTATTCAAAAAACTTTTAGAAATAAATTTATGTGTACACAAGCACTATGCTTGTGTAGATATAAATTTATTTCTAAAAGTTTTTTGAATACAAATTTTTTTGAAATTAACATTGTAGAAGATAAACATATTTCAATTTGTTTTAATATTCAAATTTCGAAAAAACAAAGCTCAATGTGTGTATATTTTTAATTTTTGAATTAGATAATTATAACAAAACATTCATCTTATTTACTTATACAACTTCTTTTTAACTGTAAACACTTGACTAAACGTCGAGGTACACCCAAAACGAGATTACCACCATAATTTTCAGTTATGGTAGTCCAGGACTTTAAAACTGACCGAATTTAATCATCTTTTTTTCGAGGCGCTGCTCGTTCAACTTCAATCTTCATTAGTCCCCATATGTTTTCAATGGGACCAAGATCTGGAAAAGCTGCTGGCCATGAAATTATTGTCACTTGGTGTTCTTGCATCCAAGCTTGAGTATAAGTCGAAGTATGGCATCTTGCATTATCCTGCTGAAAACGCCACCCCTCTGGATATAAAGCATGCACCGTTTCAATACTTTTCACTATTAATGATATCATCAACTATACACAGAGGCATAGCATAGCACTATGCTGAGATATTGCTCCCTATTTTTTAACAAAATTCTATCCTCCGTTCATTTTGTAAAGATGTCAGTATAGGGATTTTTTTCGGTTTCATTGATATGTAGCCATACGGATGGTTTCTGGACATACTTTTATATTTCGTTGATTTCCAAACCCAATTTGCGAAACCTCAGACGCGGTTTGTGTGGTTCTAAGGCCAATAAAGCGTTCAAATTTTTTCCTTTAATCCTACGCGGTCTTCCTGAAACTGATCTCATATCCATGCCATTTTTATTCTCTTTATTGTCTCATAAAGAGCACCTGTTTTATTTTTTCTAGTTGCGACACTTTTTCATAAATTGTATACCTGTTGGCAATCAACAATATTCGATAAATAGTGTTGCCATGCAAGTTTGGCCATAGCCTACTATCTTCACAACCTAATTTATACATTACTCTTATCTTAGAATGTTATAAAAAAGGTATATTGAAATAATGAACCAATACATGTATGTAAATCCATAAAGTTCAACATATTCAAATATTTATTTAAAATTCAGTCAATCACTTTTATAAAAAAAAAAATTAAAAGAATAACATTGAACAACAAATACGTTATGGAAAATCGATGTCTGTATTTCTTAAAAAGTTCGAAGATCTTCAGGTATATGTTTAATTCATATCATAGTATAGGTAAGTCTGCAAAACAAGATAACCTAGAAACTTTAAGCAATGCTTTTGGGGGCATAGAACAGAATTTACTGCAGAAATGACTTGAAAAATTCGTTTGAAGTTAAAAAATTGATTTGCCAAATATTTCTCATAAAACTTAATAAAGATTAAAAAAAAAAAATGATAGCTGATCTGCAACTCAAAAATGGAAAAATTAAAAATAAATGAGTGAGTCTACATGGAAAAGGCTTTCAACAGAATTGTCCAAGAATAATTGTTAAAGCGCTTCTCCATCCTCAACGTGTCACTGTTTGGTGCGTTTTTGGGCTGGCGATGTTATTCGAAAACGAGGCTGATGCAACTGTAAATGAATTGCGTTAACGAGCTATCATTAATGATTTTTTATGGCCGCAATTGAAAAATATTGATGTTTATTTTCAACACAAGCAGTGAAACATTCGCAAGAAAAATTTCCTGGCTGTATTATTGCTCGAAGACGTAATCACAATTAGCCACCGAGATCTTGCGATTTTACAGCTTTAAACTTTTTTTGGGACCACGTGAAAGATAAGATCCATTTCTCTCAAAATATACTCGTTCTTTTAAATTAAAATGAAACCTCTCATTGGAAAACCCTTTAAAAAGCTCGACAATTAATTTTGTTATTTGGGTATCCTCTTAGCCGGGTAAATTCAAAGTCCGTCTGCTCTCAGAGGGACACTCTGACGACAGGAAAAAGGAAACAGACCGGCGCGCGACGGGGGGCTGTAGGAGCCCACCTCGACCTCACGGACAAAAGACCGAATTCCGTCGGCGTTGCGACCATAAATTAGCGTAATGACGACGTACCTGCCTCCGTGGCCGCACGCCATTTCCGGTAGTCCCGCATCTTCCGTCTCTCGCACGGTCCAAGATCTGCCAGTACACAAAACCGCACAAATGCCTGGGAAATATCGGTTTTAAGAGGACGATTGATCCGTTTCCGGCCAATTCGTAGACTTTTCATCACCCCGAGCAAACTTGGAACATACATTTTACGCATTTTTTAATGGTCCTTCGTGCCGGATTTTTGGAGTGTACTGAACCGACGACGGTGTAATGTTCGCAATGTTTTTTCCCCGAGTGATTTAAATGTTTATAGACTTGAAACTTGGCGTACCCTCCTGATTTATTAACACAAAATAGTCGAATTTCTCTGCAATCTGACCGCAACTGCTACCAGACTGTTCAGTCACTCCCCCTCCCGTCCAAAAACGCGACGGATATTCCCGCAGCAGGCATAAACCGACTAACGCCCGCGCGATAACTCATTGTTACTTTACCGTCCGCGGAAAATTATAATTCATTTCTCGGATATCGGGAATTATTGCCCGAATTTACACTGCGGCCGGGTGGGCTGGGCCCGTTTTCTGGGGATTCGGGCGTTGTAAAGTTCTTAACCGAGAATTTATGTCGACACGGAAATTTTGCGGCGTTAAGACGTTATTTATTTTTCCGGCGTACTTTAGATACGTCTTTGCGCAGTCGGGGTAGATCGGAGCGTTTGTGTTGGGTTAGATATGGGGAGTTATGAGGGGTGCATAGGTGTGTTTCGCACGTTGGGGCGTGAAGAAGGAAGGAAGATCATTGGGTATCTTGCGGTAGTAGACAAGACGAGAGGACAAATGGAGGTCCCCAAACATAAAAATCGTGAGGGTTATAATCAGAACTTCTGGCCATTCATAATCACTTCCTCTGCCAATCCATCGATGAGGAAATATATATGATTTGTAACAATTAATGGAAAATGGGATTGAGCTCCATCCTGCATAAACACAATTTCCTTCTTACATCTAGTGACAGTTCCTCCAAAATATCACTTATAGTATTTTGCGAAAAAAAGCAAGAATGTAGTTTAAAGTTGGAGAAAGATCATAGTACCCCTAGCAATTGGTCGCTTATAATGCAAAACCAAATATTCAATTTGAATTCATGCTGAAAATGTCTTTCTCTAACAGTATGCTGTTTTTTCTTCCCAGTTATGACTGTTTCTCGAAATGAATACCCCATAACTGGAGAAAGTAAGGTATAACTCTAGCTAAGCTTCCTAACCAGCCTTCTCATCAACTTAAGTAGCTAAGAGAGCTCCCAGAAGGACATTCCTCATGTTCAGCTTAACCTAATTTCAACTTCTTTCTGTGGTCACAGTGTTATGCAAGTGAGCCCATGGGGAGATGTAGCATGTTTTTACTGAGGTTAAGATAGATTTTTGGGTGCTTAAGCTTCGAAAGAACTTTTATACGTTACTAGAACCTCAAAGAGTGCTTGTTTATCGGTTCCTTGACTTTTCTTTACAAGTTTGCTTCCCAAGTCGCAGAACAATTCTTCCAGAAAGGAAGTTTACAGCCTCATTGCTTCGGAAATCTAGACCAAAGAGTTTTTATCATTGTTTAATTCATTGGCAAGGCTGCTTTGATGAAAGATGGATCCTATAACTTTCCACATTTGAATATAATAGTGAGATTCTTCTCGTTTGCACCACCATGTATACCAAATTGTGCAACCGGCAAGAGAAATTCGACGCTTTCAATTCAGTAAAAGTAAACGTCGAGGGACCAACCTGGCCATCAATTCCGGCAGATAGAACACAATTATAGCTATGAGAACTTAATGACGACATGTTGCAATGCCGTTTCTCACCGGCAATGATTATTATATGCAATTATTGTTACGGCCGTTTCTTGAGCAAGGTCAGTACGTCTTAGAGGCATTTTTATGCATTTCCAGAGATAACTTGCATACTTATTAACTGTTTCAGACGTTGTTCGTCATAATAGGTTATAACTTTGTTATTAAGCGGGAGTTTATACTCAACATTGCTGTTTATGTCTTATGAATACTTATATTTTCAACTTTTTTATTATTGCTCAAATTGCCTCATTGTTCCTTCATATGGGTAATTAAAGGAAGGTGATGTTTAGTTGCCTCTCAGTCGTTTACGAGGGACAGTTGAAAAAAGAATTGCGTTCTGGTCGGCATCCTGGGTGGTTGGGCAAAAACGCCAAAAAAAGGACTCAGTTTTTATTATTTCCTTGCGGAAACACATTATTATCCTGTTATGCCAATTGTTGGCACGATAATTGAGTTATAAAAAATTGTGGAAACTTTACGGCGCTTTTGGAATTTTTTGTAAATACCGTCTGTTCCTTTTGCTCGCTTGTTCCAAGGAACACGCCCCCCATAGCATTAGAGCTTGAGGCGCTGGGGGCGCTGGTCTTGACTAGGAGCCTTGTTTCATCCCGGTTAAATGGAGGGTTAAGTCTTGGTGCCTAACATAATGCCATTCGCGGCAGTCACTGGACCCTTGTGGTGGAATATCGACAGAATGGTTTCACCGTAGGGTGGAATGGAGGGCTGAGCCGCGTTAATCAACTCAGTGGCAAGGGAGTCCATCACAGCACAGAGCCTCTCACTTAAAACTCTCGTACTCTACCCTCTTGCACTAAATCCCTGGATTTTTCTGTCCAATGGCCGAGTGCCTTATGTAGTATACTGCATTACCTCGGGAGGGTGGATGCCCACAGGTAGTACTTGTACTACCTGGCCACCCAATTGGTGTTGGAATTGAGGGGGCTGTGGTTGACAGTCCCCATGTTGGACTAGGAGGTTATTCCTTTTATCTGTTCGCAGACACTCAGGTTCGGGATATTCTCATGAAATATCTCAGGGTTCAGCGGGATTTGACGGTTCGACCGGCCTCGTCCTGAACCTGGATCGATTGTGAGACGTTTCTGGGTTTGTGGGTCTCGACGAAACGGCTAGTCCGTTGGTGTTTGACGCCAGGATCAATTGAAAGACTCCACAAGGGTTCGTGGGTCTTGACGTACAGGCCGGATTGACGGTGCTCGCACCAGGATCAATTGAGGCATCAATCTTGGGAGTATCTTAGCTCATGAGACTGCGTTCGAATGGATGGATAAGAAGCCCCTCCGGCGTATGAGTTGCGCCCCAAAAACTCGGGTACTGACCATGTAGTGCCAGTAGAGGTGGGATAGTGCTTCGCTACTACTACCAGTCACACTGAAGCCCAAACTGGAAGCCGGTGGGTTCATCTTTTCAGGCGATGATAAGGCCTAACCCTTATTACACTTTCTGCCTCTTGGGGCAGACTGTGGAGACTGTTAAATAGTCACTTGGTGAAAGAGCTAGGCTTACATGCCAATACACTAACTGGTAGAATTCACGTGTTCCAAGGAACAGTGTGCTATCGTTTCGATAAAATGTCTTTAATTTTCGAACGGTTGGGTGGATTCCTTGATGAATAATCCAAGGTCGCTTCGGACAGCTGTCGTTAAACACGCTAACTTTTGAATGGAAACAGCTAGAGAATTGAAACTTTCAGGAGAGATTTGAAGCTTGAATTTCTCAGTTAACTTCATTAATAGTCGAAATCGATCTAATTTATTACTTAATCGATCAGTTATTTACATTCCAATTTTTTTTGTTTTTCCCATAGTTCCCAAACTACTAATTCGATAGAAATGAAAGTCGGTATTTAGGTGAATGATGACATGCTTGTTCATCCAATAATATATTTTTGCAGCTAGGGAGCGTCAAGTGTTACCTTAAATACTCTTACTTTTGAACGGACAAAGTTATTGAAACTTTTAGGGTAGGTTTGAGACCTGAATATCTGGATTAATTTCGTTAATCTGCAAGATAAATTCATTCGTTATTCACGTTTAAAATGTTCTCTTTTTTGCTCAATATTTTCCAAACTACAAATGATCTGAAAACAAAATAATACCCCGCATCTTCATGAGGACTTAAAATCGGAAAAGAACGATAATACTTTTCTATATAGAATTGAAATTTGTAGTTAGGTTAGTAGAATTAATCTGTGTGATATTTAAGATACGTTTTGTTTTGGAAATATTAAACCAAAACGGAGGAAGGGTGGAAACATACGAGTAATGTAAAATATTGAAAAGCGGATATTGATGAAGATGGAATAATTATTCGTATAGAATTTGCATCATTTTTATAGCATGAGAATGGAATTATCTATCAATATTGTATCGAATCGTTTCAATAAATTGTAATTTAAATATTAAAGGAAATAGATGTATAGACTATTTTTCTTCATGTGTTTTTTTTTTGTTTCAGGTAAGGCAGAAATTGTTATGGAGATATAAAAAAAATATACAAATAACATGAGTAATTCCAAGTGTTTCAAAAAAGTTAAACTGGTCGTTGGTAAGTAGCCAATACTCGAAACTAATTATTAATATGAAAAAAAAAACAAAACTGAGTGGATTGAAATTTAATTTTCTATAAATTTTAATTGTTGATATTTTAATTAGTGATTGATCATGCCTTCTTTTTGAAGTTATTTAATATCTCTAGGAAAACATAACTGGAATCTATGAATAATTCTTCTCCTCATTTTCTAATCCTTATAATACTTCATCTCTTTTAATATGAACTTTCATAACAATATAATTGTGGCTCATTCGGAAACTATTCATTTCATTGTACTGACACTAATTATTATATTAAAAGCCTTTCTTCTTTGCCAGCATTTATTGTGATAATAAATCAAATTTAATCGAAATTCCCAACGCAAGTATAAATCTGAGTTCTATACCCTCATTTCAAAAATGATTTCGATTCGTTTCTACAATTTAATAAAATCCTGGTGGCATAGTGACCAGAAATGCTCGCTATGGTTCCAGGGATTGCGGTTTCGAATCCCGCTGCGCCCATTTGTGCACGTCAGGTGGTGGGCTATGGCTAATGACCGAAGCAGTCCCTGCCATAAGTCTAAAAAAAACGAGTAAAAGAAATTCTATGAAAACTTTTTTATTAATACTTAATGCATTCTTACATTTTACTCCAGCTAGAACTCCTAATCCAGTTTGAATGTTCCTGAGTTGTCTCTGTTTTCTGTGATTTCATGATTCAAGCACACTTTGTATTAGCTTCATGTGGCAAAAGATTTTCACAAGTTGTTCAGGAGTTTTCCTCCCCCTCACATATTCGTCGTTTCGGCTGAATCTAATCTATCAGTCTGCAGCGATAGTGTCCTGTAAGTTACACCACGAGGTGAGTAACATACCATTGTGAAAAAGTCAAAGGAGTTTTTTGGAGTGCTCCATTCCTGGAAGATTTCGCCAATATGCTTCTCTATTGGTTTTTTCTTTTCACAAAGGTTCTGCTTATACAAAGAGAGTTCTCTTCTGACTAGTATGTTGGCTTTCTAGTTTTCCTTAATGTTTGAGTGTCCTGGACGTGAGACCAATAAAACTATTATTCCTCCTTTTTTTCTCTGAGAAGTTCTCCCAGCCTGCATGCAACATTCTTCAACATCATTTCGAGAAGGTCGTCTGTTTCAAGGATCGATCCCATCATCCCTGTTAGTTCTTCCTTCTGCTCTCCCTATCACTTGCATTCATTTAGGACATGTCTGAACTGTCTCTCACTCGGCATACAAAACACTATAACCATACTCTTTCCATGATTTTATTTCTCTAATCATTCGTCTGATCCATTCGGTTTTTCTCCAATCCCCATCTAGCTTGTCATTCTGCCAGTGTTTGTTTTCTGGTTCTTCTCCTTTTTCTTAACAATCTGCTTCCTAACGCCATTGTGAAACAACCCGCGATGATCTGAGTAACCTCCGCAGAGACCGTTCTATATGCTGAGATTATTCTCAGTAGATCTTATTTCTTTTGTGCAGAGATATTAGCGTCTGCATGTTCCTTTGCACATTCATGGCTTCGTGCTAAACAAGAGACAGATGGGTTGTGATACCCTGTATTACTTCATAGGGTATTGTCTTATGGTACCTTAGGCCACCGATATTTGATATCAACTTTCTAACAGGCGCCATCTTTTCTGACACCTTCATAATTGTCTTCTGATTGTGTGTCGAAAAGTTGGGGCTTTTCTGAAATACGACAAGCAAGTACTTCAGTTTTTTCGCTGCTGTTTTCACTTGGTTCTTCATTTTCTCTCCAAAGTTTTCTGTGTGTCTCACTATGAATACCTCCGACTTCTGAACCATTTTCCATTCATGTTCTAATGAACTCCGCATACGCTATCGCCGATACACCTCTTCTATATAGTAGCCTTAGCATTAGTTCATATTGATAATTCCACATTTTGGGTCTGGCTGCCGACCCCTGCGGCACCTCTACTGCATCTACATTCTGTCAAGAAAGTACCGGGAATTATCGATTTAAATCTGGCGGGGCAATGAGGCAGGTAAATTTTTTTTTCCTAGGTTGGTACCACTGTCCTTAACTACTATGCCAAGCTTGAGCGGGATCTGTCAACTAGTGTGTTTGCAACAGCTGATTAAGTCAGTCGATGTCAGAGTGCGTGCCGATTTTTACTATGGGTGATTACGTTGAGCAAATAATTTGTTTAAAGTTTTGTGTTGCAAATGAATTTTCGTGTGCCGATGTATTGAAAATGTTGCAAAAGGCCTTTGGTGATAATGCTCTATCGAAAACTCGTGCATATCTGTGGTACAGAGCCTTCAAGGACGGTCGTGAAGTAGTCGCCCATCGACGGCTTCGATCGAAGATAACGTCGACAAAATTAAGGAAAGGGTGCTGGAAAACCGTCGTACCAGCTTGAGAGAGATAGCACATGATCTTAAGATATCCCACGAGTCCGCACGTACGATTTTGATTGATATTTTGGGCATGAGAAAGGTGGCCGCACGACTCGTACCGAAAGACTTGAATTTTCTTCAAAAACGTCATCGCGAACAGGTTGCTTCAGACATGCTGGACCGATTCTACTTTCATGGAACGCATTATAACTGGTGATGAGACCTGGGTCTACGAGTACGATATGCAAACAAGCCAGCAATCATCGGAATGGGTGGCAAAAAATGAGCCGAAACCGAAAAAACCACGCCAAAGCCGCTCGAAAATGAAGGTGATGTTCATTGTTTTCTTCGATATCCGTGGCGTGGTGCACTACGAATTCGTTCCAGAGGGTCAGACGGTAAACAAGGAGTATTACCTAGGCGTTATGAAACGTTTGCGTGAGCGTATCCGTAAGAAGCGGCCAAATTTGTGGGCGAACAACTCATGGATTTTGCATGACGATAACGCGCCTTCTTACCGAGCTACGATTGTGACTGACTTTCTCGCCAAAAACTCAACAAACGTGCTTCAGCAACCACCGTATTCGCCGGATTTGGCTCCCTGCGACTTTTTCCTCTTCCCAAAACTAAAATTGCCCCTTCGTGGCACCCGTTTTGAGTCGATTGAAGCCATAAAACAAAATTCGGCGCGAGAGCTAAAGTCCATCCCGGAAAGCGCCTATAAAAAATGTTTCGATAATTGGAAGTGCTGTTGGCATAGATGTATTGGAGCAAATGGAGCCTATTTTGAAGGCGACTCAATAAATTTTGACGATTAAATGTAAAAATGTTGTTTTAATTGAAAATTCCCCGTACTTTCTTGACAGAGTAGTATATCTCAGGAAACCACCTTCAACTTATCTGTCTTGAAAGTAATGGTCTTGGACAGCTATTGGACTCTCTTGGATAGATGTGTCACTTCTATGAGGCTTTTTTTAAATTCAAGTGTGCATGTCATTCTATTTCAAAGATTTCCATCTGGAATATGCTATGATAGGAATTTATCAGTTCTGTATATTTCGTTGTAGATTCCAATACTCATCTCTTGTCGGTCTGGTCTTTAAGTCATTTGTACATAATTTTGATTCTTTGAGAACTTCGATGGTAACTGTTCTTTACAAGATTTTTACTGTTTAGCAGTGTACAAAGCTAAATATTTTTCTAGCTTTACTACTAGGGAGGTTCTCAGCTGGTATACATTTGGTTGAAGATAGAAACGATCTCTCAACGTTGTTTTTTCTTATAACGCATTCCATGTCTAGATATTTTCTTCAAGGGGTACTGGTATCTGTTGAAGCTATGCGAGTCCCATTAAACTCTTTTGTGTCCAGATTGGACACGTTCTCATATTCCTGATGATGCATACAGTGTTGGGTCAAACGAAGATAGTGTTTATAAACAAAACTTAGAATATTTTAGACAGGTTTATCCCACAAGAGACGAACAATTCTGATTAGAGTCCGTCTAGAAAGTATCCGAAATTTATTATTTTTCATAATTTTAATATACTTCTTTTTCGTAACATTCTAAGACAGAAGAAATGTATAAAATAGGTTGTGCAGATAGTCGGCTATGGCCAAAGTTGCATGACAACACTATTTGTCAAATATGGTTGATTGTCAACAGGTATACAATGTATGAAATAATGTCGCCATTAGAAAAAAGAAAACATATAGAATATTTGTATAGAAATTTTTCGAAACGTTAAAAAATTACTGCAATTGACTGAACTAGGAAAAAGTGCTGTATATGAGACAATAAAAAGGTTAAAAAATGGCATGAATATGAGGCATTGACCAGTTTCAGGAAGACCGTGGTAACAATTTGAATGCTTTATTGGTTCTAGGACGACGTAATGCGCGCCTGGGGTTTCGTAAATTGCCAAACAGATTTGGAAATCAACGAAATATGAAAGTATCTACAGGAACCGTCCGTATGTCAAGGCTACATATCAAGGAAGCCAAAAAAATCCCTATAATGACACCGTTACAAAAGGAACGAAAGATAGAATTTTGTCAACGTTTACAAGAAGATAATTTTAATGTTTTCATATCTGACGATTGTTGGTTCCAACTTGGTGGAAATCACTTAAAATTACTATCTAAAGAACCTGTTACCGTACAAATTCCAAATTTCCCAGCGTGGTGCTACGCCTCTCTGTATAGTTGATGGCACCATTAATAGTGACAAGTATTGTGGCATTCTAAACGATTTTCTCCTTGAAACGGTGCAGGCTTCATATTCAGAGGGGTGGCGTTTTCAGCAGGATAATGCAAGATGCCATACTTCGGCCTATACTCAAGCTTGGATGCAAGAACACCAAGTGACAACCATTTCATGGCCAGCAGTTTTACCGGATTTTAGTCCCATTAAAAACATATGGGGACTAATGAAGATTGAAGTTGAACGAGCAGCGCCACGAAATAAAGATGATTTAATACAGTCAGTTTTACAGTCCTGGACTACCATCACAGAAAATTATGGAAGTGATCTAGTTTCGGGTGAACCTCGACGTTTAGTCAAATGTTTACAGTTAAATGGAAGTTGTATAAGTGAATAAGATGAATATTTTGTTTTAATTTTCTAATTCAAGCATGTTTTTTCCGGATACTTCCTAGACGGACTCTACTATCCCTGGTTGATTCGGTTTCTGTATTTGTGATGTCGTCTGTGTAGCGATCTCAGAAGCTCCCTCACAACACCGCTGTCACTTCAGAGCTTCATCTGCTACATCGATAAGGGTTGATGTGTTGACTTAAATTTTTCGCTAGGAATGGAGAAAAATAAGAACGATGCAGAAGGTAGCACTTTTTGTGGTGCATCTTTTTGCCTTGGCTTGAATCTCATAATCATAACGTGCATTACATAAGTTTTTTAGGATTACAGTTTTCTTGACAGGTGTTTGTACACCATCAAATCATCAATTAAGAAGAAAGTATTTATATATCTTCTGGAAGTAACTGTTAACATTCCTCTAAAGGTCTAATTTCAGTCAAGATTGGCATGAGATAAAAACCAATCTCCATTTCAGATCATTTTATTATAAAAACCCAATCTATAAGTACCCCTCGACATCCCCACGGATAAATCGAAAGGGAAAATTGTTATCACCCGGCAAAGGCAACGAATTTAGTCACCGCTACCAACTCCCCGTTTCGCAGAAGGGATGCCGCGATTTTCTTATTTCGTCTCACAAAGCAACCGGTACCGAAATCAATCAAAACGTGCTTATAACCCCTATCCATACGCGGAATTCCGCCCCGTCGAGTGCCAGAATGGCGTCTATCCCACCTCGAGGGCTGTCTACGTAGTGCCAGAATCAATCGCACCACCTACACCGCGCGGTGTTCGATATCGATCCCTCCGACTACAACCACGGTCGCGTAATTGCATTCGGTGTCATCCTGCACTCTCCGAATTCCTGATCGATCGACCCCTCAATGACTCCGCTACAGGGTGTCCCGGAGAAAGAATTCCCATTAACGCGCCTTCGTCGGGGGTGATGGTAGACCGGTATTTGGGGTATTTGGCGGATAGATGAGTCGGTTGTTTGCGATTTAGTGTTAAACGCAGCCTGCCTGAGATCAATGCGATCAATGTATATCTGACAACAATGCGGTGGGCTGTTGTTAGCTGTAACACGAGAGGGTTCGAATTATAGCGTCTTCTAATAAGAGGTTCCATTATTAATTTTTCACAATTTTTGAAATATCAACATAAAACTGACAGTTACATCGGATTTGACAAGTAGAAACTGTTAGGGCTGTTAGGTTATAAAAAATGGTGAAAAGCACTGACCTGAAGTCGGAAGATTTTGCTTGCGCGCTTGTTCGTTATTCAGTTTCACCTGAAAATTTTAAATTTGTGACGCACTCCTTAAAGAAGCTATTGTCATGGCTTTGAAACCCTTCACACTTCACACTAAATACTTTGACTCGTTATCAAAAACTAACACTACATAATTCAATGAAATGTCAAGGAATAGTCTCACCCCTGTATACAGGGTCCTGCAATAGTGCGTTCTTCTTCCATAGCTGCCGAACCAGACATCTTAGAAATTTCGTTCGAAAACAGGTCTCTTATATATCTATTTTTGTATCTCAAGAAATTATTTTCCAATATATAAGGTGTTCCCCAAAAAGAAATTCAACAAACGGTTGATTTTTTAAATGGATTGCCTTGTATATTTTCATGTATTTTCAATGATCTTCACCATCTCTATCGAAACGCAAAATATTAGAAATATTTTTCTAACGTTACAGATCTCATTCACAAAAAACTGGAAAAAGTTGAATGCAAAGCACTCCGCTTAAAATTGCAAAAACAAGACATAACACGAATCTTGGTTACTGGATTCATAGTCATCATAACAAAGAGATCTGCCATACACATAATGTCCGTTTTTGATCGCCAAATATGATAAACTTGAAATTGATAAGGGGTGTTTTTTTAGAGTGACAGAACTTTGAATTTAAATAAAACACATTTCAATTAAGAATGAAGCTAAATTTTTTTTTATTTGAAAGATAATTTTATGACATTTATGTTTTAAAAATAATTTCCGGCATATGTCCACCACGACTAGCTCTGTGGAACCGCATTCGATCAGATCAATTATGGACCACTTTGAATAATTCAGGCCCTATTTCATCAATAACACAAGTTATGTTGGCTTCCAAAGCGTCTATTGTTTCTGGTTTATCAGCATAAACCAATGACTAGACATAACCCCAAATAAAATAATCCAGTGGAGTTATGTCGCATGATCTTCGAGGCCAATTAATTGGACCATTTCTCGAAATAATGTTATCGCCAAATCTTTCTTTCAATAAATCATTGGTTACGGTAGCAGAATGAGATGTAGCACCATCTTGTTGGTACCAAAACAGTTCTGGGTCGATACCATTCAAATTTTGAAACAAATAATCATTGATCATCGATCTGTAACGTGCACCATTCTATGCTATATTAGCTCCAGCATTGTTTTTAAAGAAATATGGACCGATGATGCCTCCAGCGTGTAAAGCACACCATACAGTGCATTTGTCAGGATGCAACGGAACCTGCAGAACTTTTTGAGGATTGTTTTTTATCAATATACGGCAATTTTGCTTATTTACATAGCCGTTCGACCAGAAATGAGCTTCATCTGTTGGAATCTTTCGATTCCACTGAAATTGTGAATATGCTCAGTTTCAATGTACCTAAATATTGCACAAGAAATTAGTTTTTGTTCCATATAAATCAAAGTTTTTCCAATTATCATCTGAATTCACCATTGATGAGATGCTGCAAAACTTATAATACACCATCTAATCTTGCTGCCGTTGACGTTTTTTCTGATTCTTTATTGGCCTTCTCTTGCATTCTGAAACGATTTCTGGGAAATTACTGGATTTTGTTTCGTATTTGTATTTTTTTTTTTATTTATGGTTCAGATGAGTTCACTGTTTTCGTTGTTATTGGTTTTTAAGTAACATTGTGATTGGATTATTAGTGAATACATAATTTTGGGTTCGTCCCGTCTTGTATTCCTTTAAATAAATAAATAAATCACTAAGCACAATTTTACGATAAAAAAGTGAATCAATTTCAAGCAGTTCTAGGGTCCAATCAGCAAACAAACGACGCTTATTATGGTCAAGTAGCTTTAGTTCTTGAACCAGTTGGATCTTGTATGGGTGTAGACCAAGATCTTTACGCAAAATTTTCCATGTGGTGGATGCATAGAGTCCAACTTGTTGTGAACGTCGACGCATAGACAAATCTGGAACATCATTAACACTATGAATTACAGCAGCGATCTTTCTTCTGTACATACAGTTCTTTGTCTTGTTGTTGTTGCATCGAGTAGAGAAAATGTTGTCCGAAATCTATCGATAGTTCGACGAATAAGCTGCTCTTATGGAAACCATAAATTTCACGAAGTGCTCTATAGGTTTGGCGAATAGAACACTGATTTTGAAAATAAATCTAAACAATTTACAAACGTTGTTGCGGCGTGAGTCTTTCCATGATAATTTGTCAATGCTTACTAAACAGAAATGTGAAAACAACATGGCTTCTACCTTCTGTCAAATCACAATTATCCCTTTCGAAAGTTCTATCACTAACACCCGATATTTCTCGATTTTTTCAAAAGTAACATCCTATTTATTCTTTTACTATACTACAGAGAATTGAATGCTACACATTTTTTCAAAAGCAACCTTGGGTTAAATTATTTAGTTTTCCTACTGACTGATGCTTTTCCACAATTTTCTGATACGTAGCGCTTCACTGGCGTAGATTTTCTACTAGTATTCGAAATGTTTCTAGATCCACTATATTTATCGGATCTGACTAGTGGTGATATTATCTGTATCGTGTATTTAAATGAATGCTCGAAATGGTCCGTCCATCTCAATAGTTCGATGAGGCAATATCGCGAATAAAAATTTTTTCGAAAGCTTCTATAAATAATTTCTGCAAAGTCGTACAAATCTTGGATTTGGATTTATGCTGAAAAATTGAATTGATTTCTGGATATACCGTGAACCTTTCAGTTCTGCACTTACGATACCGTTTATCTCTCAATTTCATTGTAGTTTCGAGTTTCTAACGGCCAATTTCCTCTAATGACCGTCCGAGACAATCTTCCGAACGGGTTTACGTAGTCGAGTTAACACGTACGGCCGTTACGGGAGAAAGACTACTCCATTGCGATCTGGTGGTGGCCGACAATTATTTTTATATTAAAAACGTCCAAGGAACGGACAAAAATGCGCTCGATTTCCGTTCGCGAGCAGTTCGTAGTCGATGATGGTACGTACCTACAGCGGCGTACGTCATCTTCTCTTTACCTTAATTTGTTTCTGTTATGGGTACGTGGTCGTTTTTTCCAGTCAAGATAATAACTGAAGGGGGTCGGGAAATTTAAGTGAAGTTACGACTGAACCGAAAACTATTGAACTGATTTTATATTTCTTTTTCCTAGGGGAACACGTTGAAAAAATGACGTAATCGTTTAATTGCGCCAAAAAATGTGTTAATTGGTATCTAACCGCTTGTAGTTATTTCCTTCGAAGTGATGAATCTGAATCTTCTTCTCCAGGTTCCTTAATTAAACGATATGCAAACACTTCTCAACAATTTCAATATATCGGGTGTTTTTTTTAGAGTGATAGAACTTTCGATGGGGATAACTGTGATTTGACAAAAGGTAGAAGCCATGTTGTTTTGATATTTCTGTTCAGTAAGCATTGACAAATTATCATGGAAAGACTGCCGCCGCAACAACGTTTACAAATTGTTGAAATTTATTTTCAAAATCAGTGTTCTATTCGCCAAACTTATAGAGACTTATAGTTTCTTCCGAAAAAATCACCCCCTGAAGGGTGACATCAACCTCCAACATTTTTTGAATAGGGAAGAGATACCAAGTGTTGGTTAGTTTGAAAGTTGTTTATGTTCTGTGCACAACCCAGTTTAAATTTTCAATATCGGTTCACCATTCACGAAATAATGTAATATTGAACTTACCATCAAAATGTGATGTTGAACAACAGTTGAACCGCCCAAACTCGAATATCCAAAAATAATTTTCAAGTTCTGTATTAAGGAGAAAAAATTCCTATGATGACATTGTTTCGAAAAAACCACCTGAGGGTGGCAGCAACCCCCATTTTTTTTCAATAGGAAAGAGATGGAGGATGTGTTTTAGTTAAAAAGCTTTTTTTGTTCTCTAAACATCCTAGTGGAAATTTTCAAATTCGGTTTTAGTTTTTTTAAGCAATTTGATATTGAACATTATCAGAAGGGTAACTCAAGCAGAAACCCAATACATTCTAATACACCATATCTGTAAGAATTGACAGGGAACTTCCAGAAAAAATATAAAATATTAAAAGAACTAATTATTGTTCAAAATGACCACCACCAACCTCCATACAATGATATAGTCTACTTTCAAATACTTCTCTAACATTTTTCGAAAATGTCTGGTGTCAGTAATTGGCATTCCGTGATGATTCTTTGTCGCAGTTCTGCAGGAAAAGCGGAAAGCTCCTCCAATAGACCTGGAAAAAACCCTCCTAATATCGCCGGCGCCAAGGGTGATCTGTTTGGATAAGCAACATCGCAGAGATTGTTAAAACTGTTTGTAGAAGATTTAGAACTTCCGTGTGAAAGCGAGTGATATCATCAAAGTTTGGTTGTAAACTGTTGTGTTTTATGGATATTAAAAACGGGAAAATAAGGAAACATAAACAAGGGTCGGTGGATTGTGAAGGGAGTTATTTTACTTTGGTTATCTTCACGTTTTTCCTCTGAACGATAAAATAAAAGATTTGCCACGAGAAGAATGTGGGAGAATGTGAGATTGATTATCACTTGGAAATCGGTTAATTATATCCGGTGTTTTTTTAGAGTGATAGAACTTTGAATTGAAATAAAACACATTTAAATTAAGATTGAATCCAATTTTTTTTATGTGAAAGTTAATTTTATGACATTATTGTTTTTAAAATAATTTCCGGCAAATGTCCACCACGACTAGTTCTGAGGAACCGCATTCGACCAGACCAATTTTGGACCACTTTTTCGGGTAATTCAGGCGTTATTTAATCAATAACACGAGTTATGTTGGCTTCCAAAGCGTCTATTGTTTCTGGTTTATCAACATAAACCAATGACTTGACCTCAAAGAAAATAATCCAGTGGAGTTATGTCGCATGATCTTGGAAGCCAATTAATTGGACTATTTCTCGAAATAATGTTATCGCCAAATCTTTCTTTCAATAAATCAATTGTTACGGTAGCAGCACGAGGTGTAGCAGTATCTTGTTGGAACCAAAACACTTCTGGATCGATACCATTCAAATTTTGAAACAGATAATCATTGATCATCGATCTGTAACGAGCACCATTAACTGTAATATTAGTTCCACTATCGTTTTAAAAGAAATATGGACCGATGATGCCTCCAGCGTTTAAAGCACACCATAAAGTGCATTTTTCAGTATGCAATGGAACCTGCAGAACTTCTTGAGTATTGATCCAACTAGTTCAAGAACTAAAGTCACTTGAGCATAAAAAGCGTCGTTTGTTTGCTGATTGGGCCCTAGAACAGCTTGAAGTTGATCCACTTTTTTATCGTAAAATTGTGTTTAGCGATAAAGCTCATTTCTGGTTGAACGGCTATGTAAACAAGCAAAATTGCCGTATATGGAGCTTTTGATCGTATGCCGCATCAACAGCTGCTAAAAAAACTTCTTATCTTATTGATCGAAAACAGTTTGTTGAACAGGATGGAATAAAGTCGTCTATATTTACTGTCATCTCAGGGGTTCCACAGGGATCAAAGTTGGGACTCCTGCTATTCCTTGTGTTTATCGATAATATCTCCCATATTTTTCCTTCTCAAAAACTCTTATTTGCTGATGATTTAAAGCTATTTATAGAGAAAAGGGATAATTGTGACTGCCTTTTATTACAAAATGACCTTAATAGATTTCAAAAATGGTGCGTTGATAACGGGTTGACTTTGAATATGGATAAATGCAGAATTATGACATTTACAAGGAAGCCATCTCCAATTGTTTTTGATTATCATCTGAGCAATCTACTCTTGATGAGAGTGATCCAATTTATAAACCTAGCTGTTACTTTGAGTGTGGAGTTTATATGTCTACTAAATTGAAGCAGAGGCTATTAAATCTTTAGGAAAGTAAATACAGCAATTTTTATTTTCGGTCTAAATGAGCAGCTTGGATCGAGCAGTACACCTAGTTATTTGAAATGGTGTATCTTATATTGCAGATTCGAAAAGTACCATCTGGTCAAACAGTCGGCTACGCCCATGGATCCGAATCTAGTGTCTGCAGTCACCCGGTCAACATGGTCATTATAACCCGAGATCCCTCAATTTTTCTATTGGGATGCCGTAAAATGGCAAGCCCCAATTTTCTTAATAACTGTTATTACATCATTATGGCATTTATATCAGAATAATAATTACGTCGACGTTACCCTAATTATTAAATCTCGAATCGTATCTAGGTATTCCTTGATGTTATTATGTATATAAAAGCGTTCTAGACCCCCAGACCGCGTTGCCACATTTCGAAAATTACTTCCGATCGAAGGTTTTGATGATGGCGCAGGTGGTTGGTGTTTAAATCGTTATATAATGGATGTAAGATGTTTTGTAACATTTTTTGATGCATATGTTCATTTAGGAGGTCTATGGTAAGCCTGATTTCAAGGATGGTTCTCTGAAATTAATACAGAGTGATTCATAACTGTTGGACATAACTTTTGAGGCACAGGTTATTCGAACCGAAATATAGCGAGTGAACTAAATTTGTCTTAATGTTATATTGCTATGGAAAAAGATACAGGGCGTATAAGTTGAATTTTTTTCGGTTTTTGCTTGTAATTTTAATGTTTATTACTTGCGATCATTAGCCCATTGCCAGACTAGAAATAATCAACTACTTCAAAATGCAAACGCTTGATTGTCCACCTAATTTTTTCTTACCGTCTTCCTTGACTTGTATTCAGGATTCGATTTGCTATGGTCAAAAACTACAGACAACCGACAAAGTTCTTCACTGAAACAATGATAAACGTTCGAGTTCATGATACTGGAAGAGAACAGCATCGAAAGTCATGGATGCCTAGAGGTATTAGGGTTCTTGACGCGTTTTAGTTCTGGTTTCGAAATTTTTATCACCGTCTTATAATCGTAGGTTCGTTTTAGCGTCTCCTGTCATATAAACCGCACCTCCTTCATCCTCCATTCCAGAAATACATCCACCTAGAGATCCCCGTACCGATTTAGAACGGATTTTAAAATTGTTATCGCTTCACTCGCGCCTCCATTTTACACCCGTCCTGTATTTACGGTACGAACCTCATAATAATTATCTGCCGTAATTATATCTCGGTTGTAAATCGCCATGTGTTCCGTGGCTTATCTTTCTTCGCGCCAGACGGCGGACGCGCGCGGTGTGCTGGATACTTGATAGGGCTTAGGGAAACGGGGTCCCCCTCCGTCGAGACGCTGGCGCCGGGGATGGGAGGAGATGGGGTATTGTTGGGATTGTTTGTTGAAGATTCGAAAGTTGGGAAATTGACGGAAAAAAGTTACGTCGTAAAACCGGTTGTAAAGTGTCCTGTTTGGTAATAAAAGGGGGCGTTCTTCTATTTGCTTCCGAGGAAAGTGGGAATGCTAAAGAAAATATAGATATTTTCAAATGAGTGAAATTCGCTATATCCGCAACAAAACTCGATAAGGAGTTATTTGAAGTCAAAAGCAGCAATATTGAGAGTTATACACAGATGTTGAAAAAGACTTGTTCAAGATTCAGTTATATCCAAGAAATACCGCGCACATGTGTGAAAAAGGCAACTAAAAGTTTGGGGAAAAATAATACCATTATTTTTTTGGTAGATGGTGATCGATTATACAATTTCAGATTCATGCACGTTGTCATGTTATGTATTCAAGTTTTTTTATTGGAAACAAAAAACAAAAACAAAATATCGAATTAGAATTGATTTGTCTTGGAATTTAAGCTATTTTCGAACTGACCACGAGTCATCACCTCTGATCGCGACCCAATTCCCGAATGCCGTCATTCAACTCATTTATCCCGGTCCAACGATCTCCTTTACGCCAGATATCCAGCTTGGAAAGCGGAACCGACGGGACCTCGGGAACTGAATTAACCGACGCAATCAAAAGTGCTATAAAATTATTTTTGGTCCGAGGGACGTCCTAAATGGCGAATCGATCTGTTTCTAGTGGTCCGAAGAGAACATTTCGGATGCTTTTAGATAATTCGATAGTTTAGTTTTATTACGCTGTTCATAAAAGAGACGATATGGCGAAGGAATTCGATATATAGTTGATGTTGCGGGAAAACATTGATAATTTCCTTGATAAATTCGGTGGAGTTTGAAGAAATTGTATCAGTTTGTGGAATAACTTCATTTTGATTCGCAAGAATTTATTAGAAATACAGGCTGTTCTATAAGCATTTGCTGTTGTTGTTGATTTATAACTTTCACTGGTAACAAATCATTTTTAAAAATCCCATCCCATCCAAACGTAGACACTAAAACGTTGCTGAAATCGTCTTTTTCTAATGGCGTATGGATTCTGCAATGCCCACACATATTGGTTTTGATTGTTGTTTATACCATCCCTAGTAAAACGCCTTGTCAGATCACATGACTGGCAAAGATATTGCAGTGTGTTTTGTAGTTCTGAATGTGTTCCATAAAAGCAAGCCAGTATGTCGTACATACGAAAAAAATGATACCCACACATGCAACGCATGTCAGTTTTTGGTGCAGACATATAGACGACAAAGTGGCTTGCTTCTATGGAACAAATTCAGAACTAGAAAACACACTGGAATATCTTCTGTTAAGATCTCTCGGAAGCTGTAGCTTGTGCAACTTAGGAGATCAAATATGTCCTCACATATAAAATTTCAAACCTATACTTCAACGCTAAAGACAAGAACAACCAGCTCAATAGAGAGGAGTGTATTATTGTGTAATTAAGTTGTTACTAATATGTAGGACAAATCGTGAGAACTTTCACAAAAAGGTTCAAATAACATCATTTAAGCATTCAAAAGATTACTTAAATTTTGCGTAACACAAGTCATGTTTTCCCAGAATTAGGTTATTTTTGAATAATACATCTGAAACCGAAAGGCAAGAAACTAGACATCTTTAAATCAATATAGGTTCAGAAAAATAATCGCTATCTCGCAGTAAAACTATAAAACAAGTAGACGGATCTATCGTGTTCCCCATTCATGGAACTTCTACACAAACAGAAGCACACAAGCCGAAGCCTTTCTAAAATACATAAAAAACTCTAGAAATATAACTTGTTTTACACGATTTTGGCCCAAACTCGGGTCATTGTATGTTCAATAATGAAGCAGTGATAAAAAACGAAGGAATTTCGTATTTATTCCATATTCAAGAGATTGCTTCTTTGTCATTGAAATATCTTTCTCAACCGTTTTTTCTTATGTTTGAATTTCGTTCCCTTTAAAAAGACAACGCATTCAAGTTTGATGTTTCCACTTTTTTTCAGACTTAAAAACGAATCCTATTCTTTATTATGACAGTAGTAAAGCACCGCCGGTTGTGGCACAATTAAAATTTATTCATATCAGCTAAAAAAATTAAGAAACAATGGAACAAATTGAATAAAACCCAATTATTACATTATTCGTATGTATTCACTCCTTTAAATAGTGAATACTGTTGCTTCAATACTTGATACAATGTGTTTAGACCATTCAAATAAATTCTAGTAGGTAGAAGAAGGTTTCTATTGAACTAATCAGTTGATCATCGATATAAATTCTTATTGGCATCTTAGATTTGGACACAGCATCAGTGTAGTATTTTGATAAGGTTATATACTTCCTAACATTAAACGCATATTAGCTCAGCGAAAACTTCATGTGTCCTCTCCCCACAAAAACATCCCGATGATTATTAAACCGTCCCAGTAACAACCGTATGAAACCTTCTCCAACCCTCCTCGGATATAAACAGGCCCAAACGCGAACCTCGCCATATATCTCATTTAACTTTTAACTCGAAAAGGGACCACGTTACCCGTTACGAGGCTCACATACATACAGAAAACCCGGTATGAAAAAGAAATTAGCAAAGTTTTTATAACTCCCGGTATCGTAACGCGACCCGGAGCCCTTTAATACTGCTTGTTCCAGACGAGGATCACGTACGTCGAGTCTCCATATTGGGGGGAGGGTAAGGAATGAAGTTTCGGAGTGTAGAACGGAGGGTATGTCCTTTAAAATTCGCGCTGGAAGTGATGAAAGTGTCGTTTTGTCTTCTGTACGTTGTTGAGGGACGACGAAAGTAGGTAGATAGATGGTTGGTCCTTCGCGAGCCGGAATGGAGATGTTGCATGATGGGATATTTCAAAGTTTTGATTGAATGAAGTCTGACGAAATATGCATTCTGTCAAACTTCGAGTTAACTAACAGGCGGCAACAACTTATTCATCTACTTCTTTATTGGCTTTTTCCAGTATTATTTGTTCATGTATTGTTTTGTTTTTACTAGATGTTGATTTTCGCTGCATCAGTGATCTTTATTGGTGTTTCATAAATTCTTTCAAGATTTGAGAAGATGGTGTTGTCCAATTAGGTATCTGTTCTTGTTGCTTTAATTGTATGTTCTCGTCACTTCTCATCACCAATTGATATTTTCATCCCCATGCATGAAATTCATTGTTTGGGGTATTATTTGTTTATATTTGGACGTCCGAGGAAAGGCAAACATATGTCACCTAATTGGTGGCCCGAGCGGAAAGTTGTGTCCTATTTACTCATGTTTTGAACTGTTAAATATTATACTTCTCTGTCAAGAAAGTACCGGGAATTTTCAATTAAAATAACATTTTTACATTTAATCGTCAAAATTTATTGGCAAATGGGCCTTCAAAATAGGCTCCATTTGCTCCAATACATCTATGCCAACGGCACTTCAAATTATCGAAACATTTTTATAGACGCTTTCCGGGATGGACTTTAGCTCTCGCGCCGAATTTTGTTTTATGGCTTCAATCGACTCAAAACGGATGCCACGAAGGGGCAATTTTAGTTTTGGGAAGAGGAAAAAGTCGCAGGACGCCAAATCCGGCGAATACGGTGGTTGCTGAAGCACGTTTGTTGAGTTTTTGGCGAGAAAGTCAGTCACAATCGTAGCTCGGTGAGAAGGCGCGTTATCGTCATGCAAAATCCATGAGTTGTTCGCCCACAAATTTGGCCGCTTCTTACGGATACGCTCACGCAAACGTTTCATAACGCCTAGGTAATACTCCTTGTTTACCGTCTGACCCTCTGGAACGAATTCGTAGTGCACCACGCCACGGATATCGAAGAAAACAATGAGCATCACCTTCATTTTCGAGCGGCTTTGGCGTGGTTTTTTCGGTTTCGGCTCATTTTTTGCCACCCATTCCGATGATTGCTGGCTTGTTTGCATATCGTACTCGTAGACCCAGGTCTCATCACCAGTTATAATGCGTTCCATGAATGTAGAATCGGAATTACAGCGATCCAGCATGTCTGAAGCAACCTGTTCGCGATGACGTTTTTGAAGAAAATTCAGGTCTTTCGGTACGAGTCGTGCGGCCACCTTTCTCATGCCCAAAATATCAATCAAAATCGTACGTGCGGACTCGTGGGATATCTTAAGATCATGTGCTATCTCTCTCAAGCTGGTACGACGGTTTTCCAGCACCCTTTCCTTAATTTTATCGACTTTATCTTCGATCGAAGCCGTCGATGGGCGTCCGGAACGAGGCCACTTCACGACCGTCCTTGAAGGCTCTGTACCACTGATATGCACGAGTTTTCGATAGAGCATTATCACCAAAGGCCTTTTGCAACATTTTCAATGCATCGGCACATGAAAATTCATTTGCAACACAAAACTTTAAACAAATTCTTTGCTCAACGTAATCACCCATAGTAAAAATCGGCACGCACTCTGACATCGACTGACTTAATCAGCTGTTCCAAACACACTAGTTGACAGATCCCGCTCAAGCTTGGCATAGTAATTAAGGACAGTGACCTAGGAAAAAAATTTTTACCTGCCTCATTGCCCCGCCAGATTTAAATCGATAATTCCCGGTACTTTCTTGACAGAATGTACACTTAAGAAAACGCATCAGCTGGAAGCTTATCCACAACTGACCAGTTTGTTGGAAGAATGTCGTCTGAAAAAAATTTCTCGGAGTTACTAATTCAATTGCAATGTTGAAGCAGCCCTAGTGCTGCTTGTAAATCTAGTGGTAGCTGGCATTATTTCCTTCAGCTGCGTGTAGCATCGACCGTGATAGTATCTATAGAACAAGCACAAGTTGGTAACTCTCCTTATATGTTCCAACGGCTGCGGACTGGTTCTTATAGTTGGTAATCAAACATTCGTAGTTTTTTTTTCTAGATGGCATCCAAATGTTGTAACGAAAGTTTGTTTATGAATATTTCTCAGCCTTGGAATGAATATTTCTCAGCCTTGGATTGAATATTTCTCAGCCTTGGACAAATTTCCCAACTTATTTCCAACCGAATTCGCAATGTCATGCAAAAGAATAACTTTATCATGTCTATTCTTATATTCCATCCGTGTTTCTCGTAATTCACAACGCCCTTAAGTCACACCAGTCACATGAAGGTTCAGCTTTTATATTGATTTTGAGGTCCATGACAACGTTTGGCCGAGCTATGCGTAGTATTTTTTTCTTGGAGTTGTCGCAGAAGATCCACTTTTCGTCACATATCACGTATCAGTGTAAAAACTGGGTTTCAATTCATAAAGAAACCAATTGCCTTGCTTTAAAATCAGGTCCATAGGTTCAGAACGTACAAACACTTTCTGTTCCAAAGTAAGTGCCACCTCGTCTTGCGATAGGCTCGGATCTTTATCGAGTGAAGTCTGTAATTCATCGTCTTCGATTCTTTTTTGGCCCTCCCGATTGAGGTCTATCTTCAATACTGAAATCACTACTTTTAAAGTTCTGAAACCATCTGACAGTTCCAACAGTGTAACAAAAAACAAGTTTTATGAAACACGAAACAATTCAAACTGGATGTTATCGGCAGATGTCCAATCTGTCTAGAACCACAGCAGTCAGCTTTTAATATTCAAAATTTTATGTTTTTAGGGTCATCTTTTGAAAATGAACCGAATTAATTTTTACTCCCAATAGAAAAAAATCGCTTATAGGTTGATTGGAAAGAGACTTCTCTACTTCGTTTCTTCAATAAACCTGGCCATCCTTCCCGTACTAGATGGCCCATAGGGGTCACCAACGTCGTTATCAGTTCACAAATTATTATTTAATAGTCGTTTATCGTAAATGAATGAAAACACACGTTTGGAAAACACAGAACCCGATCATCTCTTCGACCCGATTAGATCCGAATTTTTATTGGCCGATAACCGCCATCGATAACGCGCGATTTATAGACCGACGATGAGCCTTTGATCTATCGCGTAAAGTCATTACCATCCAATAAATCCATTAGTTCGAACTATCCTCTAAAATTGAGTGATACACTGAACGTGGACGGTCGTAAACAACGAGGGACGTCGACGGGATAGCCGATATCCAGAAAAATGCGTCTCAAGAAATTATACGGACCATTAAGACGGGTTGATAAGGCCACTCTTTGTATCCGGCAACGGTGATTTATGCCCCTCGGTCGATAATGGTCGTATCTGGAAAGACTGCGCGCCAAGACCGGGAGTTGTTATCGTACGCGGCGAGGGAGATAAGGAAATTTTTGGAAAATCGCGTCGATTGGGTAGGATAGAGTTGTTGCCACTTAGCGACTGACTGGGTTTCTGTTTTGGAGATTTAGGAAATTGGGGGTGACATTATCGGGTTGGAAGATTGATGGCGGAGTCAACGAGAGGGTTTTTGCAGATCGATATTTGTCAGACTCAATTAATAACACAAATTTTCGGGAACCACCGAGTTTTGCTACCGAAAATTGAGGTTAATACAAGTTCTCAGAAATTACTACGTTTTACTAACCGAAAAATGAAAGTTTACACATTTTCAAGTTTCTGCAGTTTCCAAATATTGTTTCATCTTCAAGCAACTCAAAACTAAATAAAAGATACGGAATATTTATGCAGGGTCAGGTAAAAAAGAATAATAACACATATATACAGGTGTTATGAAAAGTCAGCAGAGTGGAGAGATCTGGCTAAATGGTATTATTTAAATGTGTTAAATATTTTAAATTAAGGTTTTTTATTAACAGCGCACCATTCTGTTTTGTAAATAAAACACAAAGTACAATGGAAACCATCAGTTATCAAACAAAATAACATTCAAATGTTTATCTTATTTCGGCAGAGTTTCTGAAGAATATGAAGTTTTGTGCAATATATTTTTTTCACTTTTTCTGGCCGATGTGTAACGATGAAAACAGACAGAAAAAAGAAGGAAGATGTATTTTTTACTTTCATGAGATTTTTCCTTTCTTCAGGAGAACAGTTTTAAAATTAAAAAAAAGAGTTTTATTTGTCTTTCGAATGACGGAACATAGAATTCTATATTTTATTCATCATATTCTACTTCTCTAAGGAATAATTCTTGAGGAACAACACGGTTTTGTCTCATGGCGCTCAATAGTAGCCAATTTACATTGACCGTCTACCAACAGGCGTCTAATTGTGAAACTGGAGCCTCTGGAGATTAAGAGTAACCTGCTATCCTGGCTTAATGTTTCCTTATCGAATAGGTCATATCAAGTCAGAGTGATGAGATCTTCACAAATGACACCCACATCATGCCAGGCGTCCCATAGGGCTCTATTTTAGGACCTATTTTATGCCTCATCCTGCCAGACGCATCTTGAAGTCCCCTTCCTCTTTCTTTGCTGATAACTCAAAACTTTACAACTACCGACTATCATCCACACAAGAATTCCAGAGAGACCTTGAAAACATTTCCGAGTGGTGGAATTGGTTGATACTCTTGAATTCGGATAAGTGTGTGGTAAGACATATAGGGAAAAACAACCCAAAATGTCGTTATACTATAGAAGTTGTTCAGTTATAACCCGTCTAGAATTATTTTATCTTTGTCTAACAGTGTCACATGATCTCACGGGGCAAGGACACATCTTCAAAATATGCAAAAGAACCAGACAAATAACCTATCTGCTCTTAAAATCGTCTCATGGTTTCAACCAAAAAACTTATGGTCTTCTATATGAAACATACATATATACGATCTATTATGAGGTAGGCTGGAATAGCTTGGTGGTGTTCAACGATGAGTGATTGCAGTGCATTGGAATGCATTCAGCTTCCTTCGGCGTCCTAATTACGAGGAGTGGTTGCAGATATTTGACCTCCCAAATGTCGAGTCGTGGCGACTTAATTTTTACTTTTACTCGAAGGCCACTTCGGCGAAAAAATCAAGAATATTTAGACCCTGAACAACAACAATCTTCAAGGTCATCACTTGAAGATGAGTCATGAGCGTTTCAGATCATCTATAAGATAGGACTTTTTGTCGAATAAGGTTTTTGACCTTATTCTTGAAGTCAATTGGAAACTCTTCCGGAGGTCAATTGTCGAAGCCAAAGCTGTAAGAATTTTCACAAACAGATATAACAGATGAAACAATAGCCTGATTGATGATCATCTACCCAATATCTTTATAACAGGACCTACTCATACAATTACAACTTGAGAATAAACTTTTTGTTAGCCATAAGCGTTGCTTCACCTTCTTTATTTTTATTGAGTTCTATAGGTTAAGCCTCTACTTTCAATGTGAATTGAGTAAATAAATAAAGTAGTAGCATGTTTCTTGCTGAAATACGATATAACTTTTTGTTTTCTCAATGGTAAACCTACGATGAAACTTTTTGGATTGTTTCCTTACTGAAGATTCAACCGGAGTACTTTTGGTAGTTTTTCTTTCTTTATTTTCGACCATTGATTGCAGAAAAGTTGTGGCTTTAAAGAGGGGGTTAGAGCTGCCATTTATGACTATTGCATTGGCTTCCTAGTTTTCACCGATTCTGTAATGTTCGCAAATCCAGACCATGTAGTTGTAGAGTTAAAAATACTTTGGAAACCTCCAACTTAGTCCTCCGATCTAGATCCCAATAGCAGCTCATATCCCTTAGGTATACTTTGTTCGAGCTATCTTTATTCAATCTCATGGTATTTCCGTTGATTCTAGAAACCCCTGGACACCTGCAAATAATACTCAAACCTACTGATGATTCTATAAAAAGAGAAAGAATCGGTCAGATCGCAAACCTTCCTTTGGCAAAAAACAAACCACGATCTAGCTCGGCTTAACTATCGGCGAGCGTAACGAACTTTTTCCAATCGAACATATCAGTAAATCGGATGTTGGTATTGGTAAATTCGCTACGAACAAATAGATTTCGATTCAATTTGTCCGATGGAGGTTACGTAAATGCAATTAATCCGGACGCCCGTTGTCGACGGGAAAATGTCCGATTAAAATTAGTAATAATGGAAAAAAGGCCGCGCATGCCGCGGTGAGACCTTCATATTATTCGAATTGATTATATCATGTTAGCGCGTTAAAGCTATTATGCGATGGGATCGAGACGAGAATCTGTGGGATTTTGAAAGGATTGCTTTGTGCTGTTTGCGCGAATTAAACATTTCTATTATTCTGTGAAGAAAAGAGCTATCTCTGCCACTAATTTTTTGAATTGAGATCATTGGTATTTTCAGAAGCTTTATGGCATTCTATTTGCATGAAAAATTTACTAAAATGCAACAGAAGAAATGATTTTAGTTTATTCAAAACACAAATTTCTAAAACTGCTCTTAGAGTCAGTGGACAACAGCCTGTTTATTTATTTTAGAGCCCATGAGCTGGCAGAGCATTTACCCATTCATTTCCAGATTTCTAGTGAGCTCCTTGAAACATTTTGAAGGATAGTATCTGCATCTTTCAGAAAAGACTACATCACGCCAGCAGAAATGTTTTACAAATACAATTCTGGTTTCTCCCTGGAACACCTTTTTTGATATAGCAAGGATACTCTAGAAATGCCTAAAATGAATTCCTCAATGGAGCATATCTATTAGCCAATGTTCATCTTATTTCAGTCATCTTCATCGAGATTCTCTTTTCTTCTTTAAACTATTACTCGTACTTTGGAAGACCAGTTCCCGGACATATTGCTCTTGTTTCCTCTCTGTCTCTTTATGGAGATAGGAAGATGTGGTTATCAGGTGGTCGTCGTACTTAATGATGAATTGTTAACTATATTTTAGTCCCTTTCCTCCCCTTTTATTCCTTTTATTTGTGAGTTCCCTCACTGATCTAACCCTTATGATTTTCTGGAAAAAGCTTTGTCAATTCTCTTCCTGCTCACGATATTATTAATAGAGCATCTTTCATTAACAGCGGCCCATTTTGTTTTGTAAATAAAACACATTATTTATTGGAAAATTTTTGAAATTTTTATTTCATTATAAAGCGCGGTGGATACCATTAGTTAAGAAATAAAACATCATTTAACCAGGGAAACGCTGGCGTTGAACCCAATCTTCCATTACTCTCGCACAAATCAGGTGTGTTAACAATTACTCGTTCAATATTGGTCTGTTAATCGTCTAAATTTGCTGGATGATTGTTGTAAACCAATGACTTAATGTTATCCTAAAGAAAGAAGTCTAATGGAGTTAAATCGCAGGAACGAGGCGGACAATTTCCTGAAATAACCGAATCACCGAATTTTGTTTTCAATAAAGTCATCGTGTCATTGGCAGTTTGAGTTTTTTGGGTTGAAAAAATTTTGTGTGGCTTTAAACTAAGGTCTTTCAGTAAAATTCGCCACAAAGACGTATGGAAGATGCCTAGTTCTTGTGAACGTCGAGAAATCGATAAATTTTGGTCTTTACGAACTTTTTTACGTACGGCAGCAATGTTCTCTTCACTTCTTGCATTTCTTTGTCTCACTGGCACTGTAACATCATGAAGTGTGAAATTTGTTTAAAACTTCTTCACTAAACGTTCAACTGTTCTTTTATCCGGGCGATTATAATGACCAAAAATGGGAGTTAAAGCACGTAAAGTTAGAGTAACCTTCCATGATTAAATGGTAGACATTGAAAAATACAACTGTCAATGTCACAAATAACAATGGCTGCCATGCGTGACTAATGTCAATTTAAAAATAAGGCAAATAAAATAGAAAGGCCTTTTGAATTGTATGAGTCCTTACTTGGTGAAAATCCATATTAAATAATTTGAAATAAGGTTATTCTGATTTTCACAAATTTTTATTGTTAAACTCACAACAATTGTTTCGCTATCACAGTAGCTTTTTACTTGATAGAAGAAATATAACAAAATAAGCCTTAAAAATGACTCACACTGTTCTTTGATTCTGTTAGAACATAGATCAATCTTGAATTATAAAGTTGATCTGTGTCCCGAAACATTATTCATTTACACGTGATGCGTTGTTTGATATAGGTTAGTTTTTTGATTTTGATATTTGGAATATTATTCAGGACTGAAGACGGAATTGCTTAGAATTATATTTGTTTTTTGAAGATATAGTGCATGTTTTGAGAGATTTCTGAATTAACTTATTCGAATATTTAAATATATTAAATATTTCAAATAAATTATATTCTTTGAGAAGTGTGTTCATGTTTTTAAAAGGCAATTGGCGTTCTTAAAGGTAAGACCAGAAAAAAATTTTGTCTCCTTTAAATATTTATTTATTAATTTTAATGACTTTCGTATATCTGTTGGTTTATTTATTCCATTTGACATTATATATTGACTTTTGATTATATACGTCTATTAAATGTAAGCGGTGCTTGTTTAAGACATTAATTTAATTCTAAAAGTTTTTTGAATAAAAAATTATACATAACTTTATATATACATATTTTAATTTGTTTTGAAACTCAAATTTTAAAAATGAGGCGTTTCGATTGAAAGACCCTTTATATTTCTAACAAATCTGGTGAGCATTTTGTCATAGAAACTCCATTCCTTTAACTGCCTGAATTTACCCCACATATTATTGTATAATTTATATATCATCTGCAATGATTTTATGGTCTTATGGGTAAGCATAAATATGATTTCATTTTACTCAGTTTCAAAACCTGAAACCTGTGTTTGGGGAATACATTACCTGGTGATACTTGGGTCAAGTCCTGTTCTTTACTTTGAATAATCATTTATTCATTTTATTCCATCAATATATTGAATATTTTTCGGTTCTTTCGTGTACTCTACTTACGATTCAAACCCACCGCCCATAAAAAATTAAAAATTCCTTCCAGTGCTCCGTGAATTCATCAATACCGATTCCACTCTACATGATTGTGCGTATTGAATTAAAATACAATGAACAATAAAATTTCGTAAACAGAAAGAACACATTCAACCGACTGACATAGAAACGCGAGAAAGACCGTGCAAGGTTCTTTCTTCGCTCTTATAATAACACTTGACCGCCTTTTTTGTTTCGAATTCACCTTTCATTTCATACGTGTCGATCGGAATACATCTGCCCGTCGATTTTCAAAGGGCAACTTGCTAATGGGATATTTCCTTATATTTCCTTGGTGATTTCGAGCTTTCTCCGCTTCGAAACGGTCCCGCTTTTGGCAATTTCTGGTTCTTTTACTGACAAACGGAAGAAAGCAGATACGTTTTTACAAATAATTAACCCCTTGAATGAGATCCTATAGATATGTTCACAAAAATATTCACAATGTACTATTATGTATTTATATATTTCATTTTTGTATTTGATATTTACTAATAAATTACTTTTGAAATAGCAGCCCACGTTGGGGTCAATTGTAGAATCTACTTATTAAATTTTTATATTCTTATGAATTTATGTTTGCTTCTCGTTGAAAGCTAATTTTATTATGAATTGCTTATTATTATTATTAGTATAACAAATAATATCTGCAATATGCAATATTTAAATAATTCATAGTAATTTTCAATATACACACAACGTCAAAATTCTTGGCTCCCTAGGTTTCTCAAGAAATAAACAATCTATGTTCTGAAAATGAGATGAATATTTTCCTCTGTTTCAACTCCCATATATTTGATAGAAAATCTTTGTTTGTTACTCTTTACTTTATGCAGGATGAGACAGAATAGGAAAAATGAGAAAAATTCTAAATTTATCGATTATTTATTTTTGATTAATAGTAAACTGAATCCAAATTCAATAGTCCGTATTACCACCTCTTCTTTCAATCAACTGCCCAATACGCCTAGGTATCCCACGAATCAGCCCATTAATGAAATTTTCAGGCATATCGTTCTATTCTTCCTGAAGGGCTAAACTCAATTCCTGAAAAGTTGAATGTGGGTTTTAACGATTGGATATTGCTCTCCCTAAGTAATCCATACGTGCTCAATTGGATTCATGTCTGGTGAGTTTGCTGGCCAGTCCATTCTCTGTATATTGTTCTCTTGAAGAATGTTTTGAACCATTCGTGTGCGTTATCATCCTGATAGATGAAATTATCCCCAAATTCGTTGAGAAGAGGAACAATGATTGGTTCAATGGTATTTTCTAGGGGGATGGCACCAGTAATTGTTCGTTCAACGATAATAAGAGTGGTACGGCGACCGAACATTATATCCCCCAGCACATTATTGATCCGCCTTGAAAGAAGACAACTTCCCGGGCGAAATTGAGTCTCTCTAGTCTGCCTGGACCTCTCCAAACCCTTCCTCGTCAACTATCACTTCGTAAACCGAATCATGACTCGTCCGAAAAAAGTACGTTGCGCGATTGTGGTAAAAGGCAGTCTTAGTGGTTTTCTGCACATTGCCGACGGGTAGCTCTATGTCCAGGTGATAGCCGAGGTACTCTTATAGGTCTTCCTGCCCTTAAATTCAAGAAATGCAACCGTCTCCTTATGGTACTGGTTGAGATTACCTCTCTATAGGTCCTCAAAAAATGACTTGGAAGGGCTGTTACAGATACCGTTCGATTCCTTCAAGTAAAATTTGCGATATAATGGTCTGTCCTTCCTGATGTTACTCTGGGTCGACCAGGCACCGGTCTCCGGGCAACGCTGCGTTTTCCAGGAAAAGGGCCACTAGACGCCTTACTGAAGTCCGTGAAATATTCAAACATTGCGCTATATGGTGGTTTGACAAAGCTTCTTTATGTAGGGATACTATTCGTGCCAGGTCAAACTGAAGAATTGGATGTCCCAGCATTTTCCACGGAATATTCCCAATATTACAACTCCCGTTATCTGCTGAAAACTGATTAACTTCGAATACACCTGTATTCTATCGAACAAGAAACATTTTTTGCTGGTTTATTGTTTTCATTTGAGTGATAAAATAGTGAAGTTTCAACACACAAAAAATTGTCATGTTACATTCACCAAGTTGTTAGTTGATAGAGGGGGGGCAAGACTTATGACTTATATTAATAATTGAGAAATTTCTTTGTATTATATCACATGCACGTGGCGGTTATCTAATGAAGAGTCAAAGTCGTATCTTCTTTCATTGTATATTTCTGTGGTATTATATAACCTAATTTTCGTATAGGCCATGCTTACCAAAAATTGGTTAGTTGGTGCAGAAATGTCTAGTGAAAAAAAAAGTATTTTTATATATTTTTAAATGATTATTTTGTTTATGTAAATAACTTCTTACTGAAGAGATGTTGGTTCCGAATTTATCAGGTTCTTTCTCTGGAGAATGTGCTATATATTCTTTAAAAAAGGAAAATAAAAAAGGGCTTTTTGAATTGCATGTTAAACATTTTTTGGTGATGGAACTTGTGATTCTTTAAGATCCAATTGAAACATACATACATACATGACTTTCTCGCCAAAAACTCAACAAACGTGCTCAGCAACCACCGTATTCGCCGGATTTGGCTCCCTGCGACTTTTTCCTCTTCCCAAAACTAAAATTGCCCCTTCGTGGCACCCGTTTTGAGTCGATTGAAGCCATAAAACAAAATTCGGCGCGAGAGCTAAAGTCCATCCCGGAAAGCGCCTATAAAAAATGTTTCGATAATTGGAAGTGCCGTTGGCATAGATGTATTGGAGCAAATGGAGCCTATTTTGAAGGCGACCCAATAAATTTTGACGATTAAATGTAAAAATGTTGTTTTAATTGAAAATTCCCGGTACTTTCTTGACAGAGTAGTATATGTGTAAGGTGATGTCTAAATAATTTGATCATACATTTGTATTTCTTTTGATTCTGTATTAGTTAATTTCCACCACATGTGATGATAATATAGATATCTATAAAGTGATACAGTTTATCTGGGACATGTTTCAACATTTAACTCTAAATGTTTTCATGAGATTTAAATCTGTAGAGGTTTTGGAGAATTGATTCCAGCTTTTATCTGTAATATGCAAATACTTCTTTATAGTAATTTTCAATATATATATATATATTTATATATATATATATATATATATATATATATATATATATATATATGTATATATATATTTGTATTTCTGAAAAATACTAGTTACTTGTATTCTAGTTGCTTGTATTCTATGTTGCCAGCTAGCTCTTAATATTATAATTTTGTTCTTGAATTATTGAAATTTAAATATTATTGAATTTGATTTTATCTTTTAGGGAGGTTTCAATTTGAATTTTCAATAGGTTGAATTTTTAAAAAAATATATTATATGAAAGTAATTTGAAATATAGTCATCAGTGATTAATAATCTAAATTCTAATTCTATGTTCTAACATAACCCTATCTAAATATCGTAACGTAATTCTAACATAAACAAGCAATGATTTGTTTTGAATTTTAAATTGGAAAACTTTACATAAATAAACTAATTTCTACCTTTGGTAAGTTTAATTGTCCATTAACAATGTTCCTTCGATGTTGGCTTTGCTCTATTTCAGGATTTTGTTTTATTTCCTGCAGAATATTCTCGGCATGTTTCGATCTCCCAGCTCACTTAGTTGATTGCTTCTTATGGATATAAATTGATGTATTCTTGATTGTGATTGGGGATGTTTCCATTCACAACACTCATGTAACGTATTTTCTGGATTCAATTTCAATTCACAATAACCAAATAATCTTTTTTCTTAGATGATGATTTTTTTTTGAACTTTTTAATTATGGACCGACAAGGACTCTACTCTGAATATATGGAAACTGATTCAATTTTTCTGTGTCTGCCCTATTTATAGTTTTCACGAAAAATTGAATTTCAAAGCTTACTAGCTTCTGTTAAAATTATTGAAAAATGATGCTTTCGATGATTTTACAAAATTTACAATATTTTTTGGTTTGAAATTACTGTTGAAAATTAGCCTATTTTTTAAACTACATTTTGATGTATGTTTCATGTTGAACAAAACAGTGAAAGTCTTGCTTTTCATCCGTAGAGTATTTCAAGTGTCAAAATTTAACAAAGTTTAACTTCTAATGCTTATAACTTATAAATTATTTAAAACTACTTATGAAATTGATTAAATTTCTTTAGCTTAGATGCTATTACAATTCTATTGATGCCTAAACATCTTGGAGGATATCTCTTACATTAATAATTTGAAATAAGGTTATTCTGATTTTCACAAATTTTTATTGTTAAACTCACAAAAATTGTTTCGCTATCACAGTTATTCAAAATGTGATCTTGCCTGATGATGCTACTGTGATAGCGAAACAATTGTTGTGAGTTTAACAATGAAAATTTGTGAAAATCAGAATAACCTTATTTCAAATTATTCAATATGGATTTTCACCAAGTAAGGACTGATACAATTCAATCTTACATTAATAATTTCAGAATATCTGACGTAGATGTTACCTTTCATTGAATTAATTGATTTTTGATCAAATTTGTCCTATTTACATAATTCTGGTGAGTTATATTTAATTAAGCTTGTTCTTTGTCAATAATTTCACTGAAGCTTATATGTGATTCATGATAATAACAAATCTTTTCAACAATTTCTTCATCAATTCCCTGTGAATTTTATCTATAAATTGTCAACAAGATTACTGATTTTTGATTACCGTTCAAAGAATTTTCACTCGACTAGTCGTTATGTACTCTGAATATGTTTTTTCTTCATAATATGAGCTTGTGAGTATTTTTATGAATTGAGCTATTAACATTTCTTTCATAATGGATCCCATTTAATTAATTTTTGTCTGGTTACACTCTAACTAGTCAACTTATATACAACGGTGAGTCTTTTCCTTAATATATTTAAGTAATTATTTAATTTAACTGTAAATTCCATGATATTGATAAATTATTGTTCATTTAGTCCTAATAAATTACTTATTATTTGTTCTTTTCTTATTGGGGAGCGCAAAAGACTAGTATACGCTCCTGTCCGGTTTTTGACTCATTCAATTCCAATATCCTAAAACTATATTCTTCTTGTTCCAGGTAACTGCAGCCCATAATAATAACTCCAACGAATACCTCCTATCTACTTCGTTAAGGTAAGACTTTCCAGCCATCTCCGACGTCTAAAGTTTCGCGGGCAACTCCCATCTTTCCTGTAAATGAAAATTTTTGCGGCGTCCCTAAATCAGACATCGCCTTCCTCTTAACCGGAAAACGGGATACGACGGATATTAAATTTTTGTTACGGCAAAGAGATGTAACTTTTGCGCGAGGCGGAAAAATTTGCAATGCAAAAGTGACTCTGCCCGTACGCCGTGTCTTCCTCAAGGCAGTGGAGCATTGGGGTATCGGCAGGGTACGAGGTACGGCAAATTTGGATAGTTTATGGAGGAAGAAATTTGGGGGTTTCTGGGTCTCAGGTGGTAGGATAATATACTTTCTATCGGAATTTCATTTTGTGTGATGCACGAGATGAGGGTGTTGTTCTGTTATTCTATAAGGGACGCGAGGTTATCCCGTTTTGGGTCGTTGCTTCAAAAGGATAATTTATTGCAACAAAATATTAACAAAAATATTTTACATTTTAGTTAAATGGAACCAATGTATATGTAGATTTCTATTTATTATCTTGAGTTGTTCACATGACGCGTTTCGATAGTTAACTTCTTCAGATGCTTGCAAACTACTAGTCCGAAATTTGTATGTACATCTACATGTAGTATATAAATGGATATTTCCCGTTTAGAGATAATGGTACAGTTGAATATTTTTATTACTTTCGGTAAAACCACCGGGTCCCTAGTTGAATCTATCCAATAAAGGTGAATTAGGTAAAAAAGTAGTTCGTAGGTTCAATAAATTGCCTAAATTTATAAATCGGTTCATTTCCATACTTTCTAACAGATTCAATTTTAGACCTTTTTTTCTTTAGGTATGTAAAATCCTGAAACATTCGTCAAAGTCATGTTTCTCCTTTATTAGATCTTGAACGTACGTAGAATCTAACTTATTATTGAGGAAGGAACGTCTTTGTTCCATTATTCTAGTATCGAAACGTCTTTCAGTTTGACCAATATAAATTTTCGAACAGGTACTGCATGATAATTGATAAACGCCTATAGATGTGATTTATTCCTTTTTGGTTTTGCGTTTTTTAAGAAAATTCCTAATGAATTGTCTGTTTTATATATGTTCATATCGGGTGTTTTAGAGTGATAGAACTTTCGATAGGGATAACTGTGATTTCATCGAAGGTAGAAGCCATGTTGTTTTCACATTTCTGTTCAATAGGCATTGACAAATTATCATGGAAAGACTCACGCCGCAACAACGTTACAAATTGTTAAAATTTATTTTCGAAATCAGTGTTTTATTCGCCAAACTTCTTGAAATTTATGGTTTACATAATCGTTCATCAGAGCAGCTTATTCGTCGAACTATCGACGGATTTCGGACAACATTTTCTCTAGTCGATGCAACAACAACAACAAGACAAAGAACTTTACGTACAGAAGAAAGATCGCTGCTGTAATTCATAGTGTTAATGATGTTCCAGATTTGTCTATGCGTCGACGTTCACAACAAGTTGGACTCTGTGCATCCACCACATGGAAAATTTTGCGTAAAGATCTTGGTCTACACCCATACAAGATCCAACTGGTTCAAGAACTAAAGTCACTTGTCCATAATAAGCATCGTTTGTTTGCTGTTTGGGCCATAGAACAGTTCGAAGTTGATCCACTTTTTTATCGTGAAATTGTGTTTGGTGATGAAGCTCATTTCTGGTTGAACGGCTATGTAAACAAGCAAAATTGCCGTATATGGTGAAAGCAATCCTCAAGAAGTTCTGTAGGTTCAGCTGCATCCTGAAAAATGCACTGCATGGTGTGCTTTACACGCTGAAGGCATCATCGGTCCATATTTCTTTAAAAACGATGCTGGAGCTAATGTTACAGTGAATGGTGCTCGTTACAGATCGATGATCAATGATTATTTGTTTCAAAATTTGAATGGTATCGACCCAGAAGTGTTTTGGTTCCAAAAAGATGGTGCTACACCTCATGCTGGTACCGTTATAACTGATTTATTGAAAGAAAGATTTGGTGATAACATTATTTCGAGAAATGGTCCAATTAATTGGCCTCCAAGATCATGCGACATAACTCCACTGAATTATTTTCTTTGGGAATTATGTCAAGTCATTAGTTTATGCTGATAAACCAGAAACAATGTCGCTTTGGAAGCCAACATAACTCGTGTTATTGATGAAATAAGGCCTGAATTACTCGAAAAAGTGGTCCTAAATTGGCCTAGTCGAATGCGGTTCCTCAGAGTTAGTCGTGGTGGATATATGCCGGAAATTATTTTTAAAACATTAATGTCATAAAATTATCTTTCAAATAAAAAAAATGGCTTCAATCTTAATTCAAATGGGTTTTATTTCAATTAAAATTTCTATCACTATAAAAAAAACACCCGAAATCTATGTTATTCAAATATGCTGTCATGACGTATTCAAATTCAATATTTTAGTATTCTGTTGCCTGCCCTTCTGTGAGGATTGGGATAATCCTCTTCTGAGGTGCATGGCTTCAGGAGTAAGACAATTTTTGAGGTGCATGGTAGGTTTTTTGAGGAAGAACATTTTCATTCAACTCTTATCTTCAACGAATTGATTGATTCAAGAAGCGTATGCAGTGTAGAACTTGCCTAATCTGGAAACTAGATTCAACGTGCCCGAACATATGGAGGTCCATCTCGCAGGTTGCGTGTGCGGACGGCTTAACCGCGAGAAACATTTGTCGTTTACCACCCGGCGGCGTATGAATAACGATCAAATATTGAACTTAGAAAACGCTTCGATTTTATGCAATAAAAATCGAACTTGAACGAGATCCCAGGCCGGATTACGGATAGATCTCATTTGAGATAACCGTTAGTCAAATGGTCTCTACCTCCGGACCTGAAATTGTTACGAAACATGTGGACTGCTTAGTGGAATTGACATGTCAACTTCTTTGTTGGTATTCGATGGTAGATAATGGATATCTTGATATTATTCAATATGTCGTGTTGGGCCATATTTTAAATTGGTTTTGTGTGGCAACGCCGTTCTAAGATCGAATAGGTGGCTTGTTATAAGGATGGATATAAATAATATCAAATTGAAGTGAGCTAGAAGAACTGTTCTGTTTGCCCAAAAGGAGTATCGATATTTGGGATGAATAGGGTCAAGTTCGGTTTCGAGAGATTTTGGTCCAAGAGTATGGTGGGATCTAAAAACGAGAATACTCTGTATTTCGATTAAAATTTGTAATTATTTAGTATATATTTTTAATTCTTGAATTGAAAAATTATTCATCTTATTTACTTATACAACCGACATTTAACTGTGATCACTTGACTAAACGTCGAAGTATACCCTAAACTAGATCACCTCTATAATTTTCGGTTTTGGTAGTCCAGGACTGTAAAACTCACTGAATTAAATCATCTTGGTGTTGCTCATTCAACTTCAATCTTCATTAGTCGCCATATGTTCTCAATGGGACTAAGATTTGGTGAAGCTGCTGGTCATGAAATGGTTGTCACTTGGTGTTCTTGCATCCAAGTTTGAGTATAAGCCAAAGTATGGCATCTTGCATTATCCTGTTGAAAACGCCACTCCTCTGGATATACCGTTTCAAGGAGAAAATCGTTTAGAATGCCACAATACTTTTCACTATTAATGGTACTATCATACAGAGAGGAAGGCGTAGCACCACGCTGAGGTTTTGCTCCCCGAACCATTATTTTGGTGGGACATTTGAACGGTAACAGGTTGTTTTGATATGATTTTTAAGTGATTTCCACCAAGTTGGAAACAACTTTCATCAGATATAAAGACTTCATTAAAATTATCTTCTTGAAAACTTTGACAAAATTCTATCCTTCGTTTCTTTTATAAAAGTGTCATTATAGGGATTTTTTTTGGTTTCCTTGATATACAGCCTTGTCTTTTCGGTGACATACGGGCAGTTTCTGGACATACTTTTATATTTCGTTGAATTCCATATCTATTAGCCAATTTGCGAAACCCCAGGCGCGGATTGTGTCATCCTATGGCCAATACAGCGTTTAAATTGTTTCTTCCAATCTTCCTGAAACTCTTTATTGTCTCATATGCAGCACTGTTTTCCAGTTCAGTCAATTGCACAAATTTTTCAACGTATTCTTTTTTGTAGTTGAGACATGATTTCATAAATTGTATACCTGTTGACAATCAACAATATTTGACAATTAATGCCATGCAACTTTGGCCATAGCCGACTATCTGCACAACCTATTTTAATGGAATGAAATAAGGAATTACTTTGTTTTCTATCACTTTTTATTATAACTGATATACAGTGACTCGAGTTTCGTAGTGTTTACTACATTTTCAAACTGAATGAACAAATTAGATCTCAACTATTATATATGGGGATTGTAGGCTTCGGCAGAGCTTCGAAGAGAGGGGTTTTCCAAAGTTCCGTCTGTTCGTTAAGTAGTTTTATTATTGGTACGTGCTTTTTATATTTTGCAATTTCTATGGATTCCAGGATGTCAAGTTTTTTCCCTTTCGTTTCCACGTGCAAGATAGCAAGGTTGTTCAATTCTGGGAACGTGTGATCTGTAGTAAAGAAATGGTTCGCAAAATTAAATAAATAAATAAATAAATTCATAAAACTAACATATTTTGGACTAATTTCACCAAAAATAGCTCAAATTTTATCAAAAATTAACATAGTAACAGCTTTCACACCCTCCCATAAAATTTCTAATCTCTTTTTTAATCCGAAAGACAAAGAGAACCGACTGAATAATTCTGGAGTCTATAAATTAAGTTGTCAAGAGTGTAATAGTGTGTATATAGGACAAACGGGCCGACCTTTCCATAAAAGGTACAAAGAGCACGAATCTGCTTCTAGGAACCGGAAGAATAATTCCAATTTTGCGAACCATTTCTTTACTACAGATCACACGTTCCCAGAATTGAACAACCTTGTTATCTTGCACGTGGAAGCGAAAGGGAAAAAACTTGACATCCTGGAATCCATAAAAATTGAAAAATATAAAAAGTACGTACCAATAATAAAACTACTTAACGAACAGACGGAACTTTGGAAAACCCCTCTCTTCGAAGCTCTGCCGAAGCCTACAATCCCCATATATAATAGTTGAGATCTAATTTGTTCATTCAGTTTGAAAATGTAGTAAACACTACGAAACTCGAGTCACTGTATATCAGTTATAATAAAAAGTGATAGAAAACAAAGTAATTCCTTATTTCATTCCATTAAAATGAACTATCACAAAGTAACGGACTACTCCATCCAATACACAACCTATTTTATACATTACTTTTATCTTAGAATGTTACAAAAAAGAAGTATATTAAAATTATGAAAAATAACTAATTCCGGATATTTTCTAGACGGACTATTTTTTGGATGTTGGTATTTTCCATTAGTGTGGCAATATCACAAATTCTGGCTCTATGATAAAAAGGATTAAGTCCCTAATTTCACAAAGAATTTCATTATCAAAATATTTTCCTGTATTTTTTCAATTTTGTCATTATTTTTTCATCTGAAGAATAATTGCAGGTATTTGTCACATCAATCAAGAAATTCTTCTTGAAAAAATGGTGTGAAGTTCAGGAGTTGAGTTCGATCGTTGTATTGTTGCTATGGTTCCGCCCAATTTTACTCTTGTCATAATTTTTTTCTAATCCTCTAATTATAAAGGATGGGCCAATTAATGTTTTCATTTTGAAGTAGTGGTTATTTTAAGTCCGGAAAGACTTTTGTAATTCGTATTTTGACAGTTTTGTTTTTATTTTGTTGGCATGAGAGTGGACTGAAGATTATCGGTGAGAATCTCAAATCGCCTTTTTGAAGATGTACTGTATATTTTTGAGGAGTTTTAAAAGGCTTCTCAAATAGAGGTTGTTTCAAACAATTTCCAGAGTTAAGGTTGGGCATTTTAAGAGTGGAATCTGTTTTTCGTAATACCGGTATGAAACAGTGATGGGTCCATTAAATGCTTTTTGGTTAAGTTCGATCAATATTCTATATATTTTTTTTTGATTCTCTTATCTCCTTTTGATGAGTGTTAATTATATGTCTATTAGAGTACCAACATTGTTTCTAGGCTTTATTTAAATCAATTTCAAAAAATTTTCAAGAAATTTCATAAAATTCAAAATTTGTAGTGAGATATAACAGAAAAAGTCTGTTTAATATTTACGGGAGGTCTTCAATGTATTTTCGGCATAGGCATGAAAGAAAACTAAGAAAATTTTGGAACAATTCTATTTTTAACTGTAGTCCACTAGAACTTCGATACAATTGTAAGATCGAAAAATAAGCTCCTCTAAACCTTGTAAAAAATATTTTTTCGGCTTTTCCTCAAAATAGGTATAAATTGCTACCTTCAATTCTTCATCGTTGAAAAATCAGATTTTATGATGCGATGTATTTTAACGTACCACTGACAAATTAATCGGATTCTTGTGAATTTTTTCACCAGAATCAGAATGCATCACATCATAAAACCTCTTCTTTAAGAACGTATCAACGTCAAATTCGGTCAAACGTAAATCGGAAATAGTAAAACAAGGACATATCAACACCAACGAAGAGGTATATTGCGTTTTCCCAGCTCCATTTGAAGATGAGATACCATCTGAAGCTCGTCCTCATATCTGCACACCGACCTTTAGAATTTAACAGTATTTTCGATACGTGGGCGCCACTGGAGAAGCAAAGAAACGCCGTAGAAGCTCATCCACTCGTCGAAGACGCTGCGCGACCAGGTTGTGACCACATTCTGAAAGCCGGGAAAAAAAGGCCGAAGAACGATATTCACGCTATAATTCCCTGAGCCTAATTTCATGCAAGATTGGTCGGAGTCACTCGAAAACCAAGAGTCAAGTCAAGTGGAACTGGACCTTGAAAACAATACCCGTACCTGCCACGTAAGGCCGGGTGTACACGTTGAATATATACGTGAAAATTTCGTGCCGCAAGCTGGCCGGACTCAATTTGCGGTTGTGAAGTGTAAGTGGAGAATGGGACGTTTTATTCTGTGCTATTATTTTCGCTGGGTTGAGTTTTGATTTGTTAATAAAAAATAATGAAAAAATACTACAGAGAAATTCTTCAAAGTTGGTAGGACTATGCCTATAGTATCCGTAGGGTTTTTATGATAATCGACCCCATTTAAAGAGCAAAGATTTTGGAATAAAGATGCGAAGAATGCTTCTATATTCTATATTCGTGTTAAAACTTTATTATCTCAGCATTCTATGTATAGTCCATTAATTACTCTCCACTTGTCCTCAAGATATCCTGACATGAATCCTAATTAAAACCAAAACTTTTGATCAGTGTTTTAAGTGTAAAAATCGGTTTGACAGTTTCGCAGTTATTCATATTTGAAAAATTTTCATATTTTCCCCAATATTTTCAGAACTACTCACTCGATTGGTCTGAAATTTAGGATTTAGAAGAATAACAATACTGTGCATGTTCGTGTGAAATTTTATGAGAATCCTATGATTGGAAGTTCAAAACACAATTGAGATGATTGGCGTTGAGCGCTATCTTAAACACCATAACTTTTGAACGGAAAAAGCTAGAGGCTTAAATTTTTCGGGGTAGGTTTGGGCCCGAATATTCGAAATCTTACTGATGCAAATTAATAAGTTGAATTGAATTTCTATTCAATTCTACGATTTGAAAATGTTTAATGTAATTAAAACATGATGTAACATATGTGAATACAACTATAAAAGTTTTCACATTCAAATCAATTTTAGTATCCTTTTATAACAATTTATATATATTGAACTTCAACAATATTCTTCCTCTAGAAATATATCAATTCTAATAGGGGATGGAGTTATACGTTATTTTGTGATAGTTCATTTTTGAATTGATTGAAATGAGGAAAAACGTAGTTTTCTATTACAAGAAGTGATAGAACACTAATTATTAATAAGGAATATGAGCTATGGTAATAGAAAGTTCTAGAAATCGAGACAGTGTAACATTCATCTGGATAACAAATATATGCTCAAACTCGACAAGGTTTTGTTAATCACAGAGGCAAATTGCAGACTTGCACATGCACACATTTCGAACTGATTGGTTTTCCTCAGTGCAATGTATGTTAGTGACTCCAAATTTGTCAAGTATTTATTTCGCTATACACAGAGGCTCTAAGGTATTAAAAATACACTAGCGCCATCTAGAATATGCAAAATACATACAAGACATACCTTTGCGAGTTAATTCAAGTAAAGAAATGTATTCTCGATATTTTCACCTTACTAACGCAGAATAAACTTTCTTCATCCTCAAATCATAATTTGCCGTAATGGTCATAATTAGTATATTCATATTTAAATAAATTATGAGCATTACAGCAAATTATGATCCGATTAGAGCATAAGGAAAATTTATTCTTCGTTAGTAACGTGAAAATATCGAGAATACTTTTCTTTACTTGAATCAACTCGCAAAAGTATGTCTTGTATGTATTTTGCGTACTCTAGATGGCGCTAGTATATTATTATTACCTTAGAGCCTCTGAGCGTAGCGATCACAGATTTAGAGTCAGTAGCATACATTGCACTGATGAAACCAATTAATTTGAAACGTGCGCATGTCTGCAATTTGCCTCTGTGTTTAACAAAACCTTGTCGAGTTTGTTTGAGTATAGAATAGTTATACAGATGTATAATACACTGTCTCGATTTCTGGAACTTTCTATTACTGTAGCTCATACTCTTCATCAATAATTTTTGATACAGATAAGCCGAATTAATCTATTTGAAGAAAACTAATTAATTTCATTCATATTCTGATAATAAATCCTAAAAATTATTATGCTTATTTTGTCTGAATGTTTCATGAAAGATAACAATTATTCATACATCGGTTTATTATGAAACAATAGAAATTTAACTGAAACTCTTCGGACACTGAAGTTGGTCCATATTTCTAGTTTTAAATAAACTTTTTAGTGATTTCTGTTAGGATCTCAAATTGGAAGCATGATCAATAACATTATACATGGCTAAATTATCAATGTAAAATGCTCAATTTGCGCCATTTTAGGTTACAGCACTGTTAATTTTTGACTCAACAGTGAAATAGTGGCCGACACCCGTCCAGCTAGAAATTTTTTTTTCCATCTGGATTCGAACCAGGACCTTCTGGTCTACTACTTTATTTCATCCAAATATTAAACATTTAAGGATGTCGTCCCATACTTCAGAAGTTACATTGTTAATAAGTTTTCATTCTGAACATGATAAAGCAGTATCTGATTGTGAAGGGAGTAATTATGGTGATTAAAATGATAATAAAGACTAAGAATATATTGTGTTTAGGAATTATAAGATATTTCTATATTCGCAGCTTTCTTTCCAACTGGTTGAAAGCTTGAAATTGCTCCTTGGGAACAGACGGTCCTTATCATAATCTTGGAAAAGTCGTTTTGGTAGCCGTGACCATGACCAATTTCCATCTTGGTATTGTAATCGGCAGATAATAACGATAAATCAAATTCATAGGTCGTTATTTCGAAACGATTCTAATCCCAGTTATGATTTGCATTCTACAGGTTCACTTATCTCTAATTGAAATTTATTTTTCGATTTTCTCTATACTGCGTAGTATGGTCTAGTTACGAAACAAATTAATCTATCTTGATTATATCGTTGGTAATGTTCACTTCGGGAAAATCGATTTCAATTAGAAATAATGAATTGGTAAGTCTAGTTTGGAACTGGAACCGAGACCGCCTAACCTCCATTTTCTATCGGTATTTTGTAGTGTGAGAATGACAGGCTGCAAAAAAGGAAATGACCACCAAGACACTTTAAGCTGGAGCAATTACAGTCGTAGACAACAACCGTTTATCTGGATAATTGTTATTTCGTTTTGAAATAATCTAAAAAATTTCAGACGATAGTAAACGTGTTTCTGATGTGTGTGGTTTGTCCCGTATATGAGTCTCGTTTCAATTTTCAGAGATAATGAATTTCCGTACACTTTACAGAAAGTTGAGTGGTTATAGATTTGATTCAAAGTAGTTCGATAGTTGTATCTTTTCACCATACTTTAAGTTGATTGATAAGTACATGGTTTTTTAGTGACTGGAGCAAACATATCAACAGAAATGTTTGTCGTTTAAAAAACTGCACTTGAACTGAAGGAAAGAAACTTCAAATTAATTTCAAATCCACATGATATTGCCAGATCTTTATTACTCTACATAGTTTCAAGATTCTCTATACCTTTATCAACTGAAGTAGTTCCACAAAGACGATCTTTGAAATTGCGTATTTATTCAATAATTTTTTGCTTCCTAGAATACATGTTCCACAATTAAGTAAGAAATTCTGGTTTCATCTCCATGAGTAAAGTAAATATTTGTAAAAATAATTGTTTTAAATTAAGAATCAACCTACTTCCCCATTTTTATCCATCTAAGAAACTGTGGAATTTCAACATATCCATAATAATGTCCATATATTTTTACATTCTTTCAAATTTTCATTCTTGGATAGTTTTCAGCCAGAAACAGTCTTGTTATTTTCTGGAGACCGAAAATGTCTACTTCCTTATATACCACATAGGTTGTTCAACCCTTCAAATACATACCCTCAATATTTCATCTCTCCAAAGACTATTGAAAATCTAGATAGATTTCATTCAAAAACGATCTTGATCTTCTGACGACCTAAATGATCTAATTCCTTACATTTTAAAAAGGTCGTTCAAACACCAGTAAAAAATCCCTCAAAATTTTTATCCCTCCTAAGTCGATTGAAAATTCTTGGATAGATTTCAAACAAAAATAGTCTTGAAACCTCTGTATCCTTCTTGAAACCTAAAAGATCTACTTCCTTACATACTAGAAAGGCCATCCAACTCTTCAAAGTTCATTAAACTCCTTGCATAGATTTTATCCAAAAACGGTGTTAATGCAGCTGTGCTCTTCTTAAGACCTAAAAAATGTACTTCCTTACATACTAAAAAGGTCGAATACAAACCAGTACATAATCCCTCATAATTTCATATCTCCAAAGTCCATTAAAAATCCTTGAATGAATTTTAGCTCGAAACGGTCTTGATGCAGCCTAAAAGATCTACTCCCTTACATACTGAAAAGGTCGTTCAACCCTTCAAATACAAACCAGTACGTAAGCCCCCCAAATTTCATCTCTCCAAAGACCATTTGAAATCCTTAAATAGATTTCATTACAAAATGATCTTGATGCAGCTGTGTTCTTCTTGAGTACCTGAAAAATCTACTTCCTTACATACTAAAAAGGTCGTTCAAATACAAATCAGTACATAATCCCTCATAATTTCATCTCTCCAAAAACCATTAAAAATCCTTGAATAGATTTTAGCCCAAAACGGTCTTAATGCAGCTGTGTTCTTCTTGAGACCTAGAAGATCTGCTTCCTTGCATACTGAAAACGTCGTTCAACCCTTCAAATACAAACCAGTACATAATCCCTCATAATTTCATCTCTGTAAAGTCCATTAAAATCCTTGAATGAATTTTAGCCCAAAACGGTCTTGATGCAGCTGTGTTATTCTTGAGACCTAAAAGAACTACCCCCCATACATACTAAAAAGGTCGTTCAACCCTTCAAATACAAACCAGTACATAATCCCTCAAAATTTCACTTCTTCAAAGTCCATTAAAAATCATTGAATAGATTTTAGCCCAAAACGGTCTTGATGCAGCTGTGTTCTTCTTGAGACCTAAAAGAACTACCTTACATAATAAAAAGGTCGTTCAACCCTTCAAATACAAACCAGTACATAATCCCTCAAAATTTCACCTCTCCAAGTCCATTAAAAATTCTTGAATAGGTTTTAGCCCAAAACGGTCTTGATGCAGCTGTGTTCTTCTTCAGACCTAAAAGATCTATTTTCCTTACATACTAAAAAGGTCGTTCAACCCTTCAAATACAAACCAGTACATAATCCCTCAAAATTTCACATCTCCAAAGTCCATTAAAAATCCTTGAATAGATTTTAGTCCAAAACGGTCTTGATGCAGCTGTGTTCTTCTTGAGACCTAAAAGATCTACTCCCTTACATACTAAAAAGGTTGTTCAACCCTTCAGATACAAACCAGTACATAATGCCTCAAAATTTCACCTCTCCAAAGTCCATTAAAAATCCTTGAATAGATTTTAGTCCAAAAGGGTCTTGATGCAGCTGAGTTCTTCTTGAGACCTGAAAGAACTACCTTACATACTAAAGAGGTCGTTGAACCCTTCAAATACAAACCGGTACATAATCCCTCAAAATTTCACCTCTCCAAAGTCCATTCAAAATCCTTGAATAGATTTTAGCCCGAAACGGTCTTGATGCAGCTGTGTTCTTCTTGAGACCTTAAATATCTACTCCCTCACATACTAAAAAGGTCGTTCAACCCTTCAAATACAAACCAGTACATAATCCCTCAATAGTTTCATCTCTCTAAAGTCCATTAAGAATCCTTGGATAGATTCTAACCTTACACGATCTTGGTGCAGCTTAGTTCTTCTGCAGACCTAAAAAAACAACTTCCTGACATACTGAAAAGGTCATTCAACCCCTCCAATACGAACCTAGCGCACCGTACCTCCAAATTTTAATCTCTCCACATCGATGAAACATCCACCAATCCCGGCTTCGAAATATTTCCATCAGCCGAAAAACACTCTCCGTCATTGTCTCCATCGCGTCGATACCGAGCCTCCTTTGATCCGACTGCATCTACGTCGCAAAGATCTACGAGATAGGCGACGGCATTTTTTGTTTCAATTAAAAATATCCACGTGAAAGAGTGTCGCCAAAAGCCGTAGAACAAAGGACGTCGCCGGGAACTGGAGACATTTTATCAGGATCCTCGTACACCGAAAAAGCGAAAAAACGTACGGCCAGCATAATGCATAATTACGAGAGCTCTGGTTGCCGCTGCGAGCGCGCGAGCGCTCTCCGCCTCTTCAGAATGCACTCCGGCGAAAGAGGCCGTGAGGCCGACGTCCTCTGGAGTGGTGTAAATGCCTCATTAGCGTGGGGCAAGGCGAAGTCGCAAGGGGTATTTTCGGGATCCGATTTTTTTTTTGGAGTTTCGAGAGGGTATTGGGTTGGGGGTTCGATTGGACGGATTTGGGGGCGGGTGGTTCCACGGGGGTCGCTCGCGAGACGCAGGTTTGACGGATGGTTGGTTTAGGCCGAAAATATTGGATAATTGGGTTTTTTTCGATGCATATGGAATGAGGGAGGTTGGGGGTATATTCGAGGAGCACTCCACGAGTGGTTTGAATTGAAAATGCTGCGAGATGAAATTTGCATTGCGCCATAAAACAAAATTTTGAAACAACAAATTGGTTTGGTAAGCTTTCCGAGAGAAAATTTTGTTTTCATTCCTGCTCACCAATTTGTTGAAAGTTATTGAAATTAATGCCGTTGTTGACCTCTTGGGCAATGTAACGTGAATTAGATAGGCTTTCATGAAATTCTCACAGGAAAATATGTAAAAAGAATGATCATATGAATGATGTGGAACTCAAAATTTCAATAAAAAATTTTGAACTGATGGGTGAATCTACGAATATTATTTTCTCTCGAGAAGACCTTGTTATTATTATTACTGTCTTTCCACCCTACCACTGCGTCCGCACGGACTATTGTGGTTCACCCATAATTTATGTGAGCTATAAAAGCCTGACCAAAGACCTCGAATCTGATGCGACTCACCGCTGGGCACTCTGAGACGATGTGCATGGCTGTTTCAGTGTCCTCAAGACACAGCCTGCATTCATCGTCTTCAGCTAGACCGATTTCGTGCAAATGCGTTTTCAGCCTGCAGTAACCTGTCATAATTCCGACAAGTGTTCTTAATTTGGCCATATCCAGACCTAGCGCTAGGTATGCCATCTTTTTGTTCGAAACCGTTCCAAGGAACGCCTTCGAATGTTCCAGGCCAGGAGACTCAGTCAGAAAGACTAGTCTTGAGTTCATTCTGCCTGTTATCTTCTGCTTAGCCACGTCATGTGGTATTCCCAGGAATGGTTCCGGCCTACCAGAGGCAGCGCAGCTTAAGCAAACGCCAGCCGATCTGCCTCCTCGTTACCCAAATAGTTTGAGTGGCTCGGTATCCAAACCATGCTCCCATAGACTCCCCTTAATCCGTTCGTCGTTCGCGAGCCGTCTATGAACAAGCCAAGGTCGGTCCTCAATAGAACCTCAACATTCTGAGTCTATTCATCCCGGCTGGGGACGATTCTATTGAAATATCGTTCTTAGCTCGTGATTTTTTTCATTAGATCCGTGGGCATGGATAGGATGCTGTTCGTTAAAAGCTCCATGGGAAACTATGACAGAAAATATAATTGAAAATAGTTCATTCTTTAGCAATATCTTATTCATTAATGAGTCATCATTTTCCTTGAAAGGAAACCATAACCCATCAGTAGTAAGATATTGGTCTAGGAAGAATTAGCATCTGAGTATTCCTGTGCGTACCCAGTATTCCCAAAAACTAAATGTTTGGACAGAAATACTGGGGAATTACGTCATAGGCCATTTTTATCTATGGTAACCTAAACGCTGCCAAATATCTAAAGTTTTTAGAGAAATAACTTTCTGGTTTCAACAGGATGGCAGTCCAAGTCACAGCGCAAGAGCAGTCACACAATATCTCAGGACGACTTTTTCGGACGTGTGATTTCTACAAATAGCAGGATTAAATGGCCCCCAGATCACTAGATTCATCTCCAAATGATTTTTTTTCTTTGGGGATATCTGAAAAATTTGGTTTATGGGCATAAAATTGATAGAGCGGCGAATATTAATGAATTAAGATCCAAAATAATCCAACTTTGTTCAAGATTAGCAACTATACCGAATCTGCTCAGAGATATGAGATTATCTCTTTATAATAGATTTGGCTACTATTTGGCTCAACAAGGTGGATTATTTGAACATTTAATTTAAATATATCGGCCTTTGAATTCGCATTTTTCAGAATATGTTTCTGTTTTAGAATTTCTTATTTTGGTAGAATTTATTTTATTTTCAAGCCAGTTATGGCGATAAGGAAGTTGAGTACTCATTTTCACAGAGGAAATTATTTGTGTCATTAGTCGTGGTAAATAAATTCTTCGCATACAAAGGAATAAGATTGTCGTATTCATTTTCAACCGATATCGAAGTATCCACACTCGCCACTGCCATTGAGAGGGAACAGTCGTTAATTCGTCATCGCATCGCGCTGGGGTTTTGATTCTTCCACTGGACCCTGGTCGTCGTGATGATTAACATTGAATTTCGTACCTTTCCGACTGTCTTTTTCATACCCGAGTTCAGGAGAGGTCAAAGATGACCGCTTGTATCGAAACAATGGTCATCATGTGGAACATCTACTTTAATTTGCTTTCTGTTCCATCTTCCCTTCAATGAAACACTCCGTTAATTTCCAAGTATTCCTTTTTTCACGAAAAATGAAATTTTAAAATGTTTGAGGCCATTTTTGAAGAATAATATTCAAGAATTTCGATTGCGTTAAAAAACTCATGAGAATGTCAGTAACGTCGAAGTGGGGGATGTTGTAATATCAAATAACCTTTTTATCTACGCCATTGAAAACGTTTGAAACATGCAAACCATATTAAAGTCAACAAGAAGTCTGAAAACGCATTGCAATATCCTCACAACGACTTATTTTTTAAAATTGAACCTCAGGTGTCTTGGAGAATAGTTAAGGCAAGAAATTTGTATTTATTTTCCTCACTATTATCTACACTATCAGTTTATTACATCTTATCTGGGACACCCTGCATTTTTCAACTTTAAACCAGCACCATGGATGTCGTGTGGTGTCTGAATTCAGGAAGAATTTGAATTACTTGAATGTGTTGTTCGACAGTGGCGTAGTTGGAGTTGTTTCAAGGGACTTCCTGTTAAAAACAAATTCAGAAACTCTCCCCAAAAGCAAAGTAGTGAAAACTGCTGCAATTTCAAGATAAAATGATCGAATTCATCATCGTCAAAGGCAAAGAAATTTTAAACCCACGTAGTTCCCTCTTCTCGCAAGCGACGGGCGTCACCTGTCGCCCCCGACCGTCTTTCACGCCCGAATGCCCCCCTCGGCCCTGACACGACATAAAATACGCCCGCACCGACGATCTCCACGTATCTTCCGTACTCCTAAATCTTAAATCAAGTCGCCGTCGACGACTGGAAATAATTCTTCCCGCAGGAGAGACAAAGGGATCCCTATCCGGGATTCGCGTCAGGAAATGAAACAATTTTTCAAATTGCCTACGTAGTTCCGTCCGCCGCTTATCATCCCGCGCAGATTAATGGATGACGGACAGACAGACCTCGGGCGATAAAACAACATAAGGAGGTCACGTAGGGTCTTCTAGGCTTTGGAAAAATCGGTATAATACGTTTCATTCAATTTCGTCCGCGCGAGATAGCGACGGTGTTCTTTTCTTCCCAGGAATACCCTTTCTTCCTTCGGGAACGTCGGGCGGTTTGGACTTGATCCAAGTTTGAGGCACGAGAGCCGATGTGAGGGTACAATCTGGTTGTAGATCTGTCGAATGGAAATCGAAAAACCATGTACGTTCTTCGCAAGAGTAATTCTGTTGAAACTTGCTGATTTCACGCCAGATACAATTTAATTCCAATTTAATTGTTACCTTGTTAATGAAAATATTGATACATATTCTTGTTCGCTGTTTACTTATTTGAATTCTTCATGCACGAGAGTACGAGGATTGCTATTTAAGTTTTGAGATGTGAATATGTCAAATTTTTCATCGTAAAGTTTGACATTTTTAATGATGAACGTATCCAGAACTTATTACTATACGAGTGCTATTTGTGTTGATTATAGATAGTTAGAATATTCATCTTGGTCAAAAAAGAGAGTTAAGTAGTGAAAATTTTCATGCGATGATTTTAGACCAACATCAGTGTGCCGATCCTCTCTTCGCTGAAGGATTAACTTCGCGATGGCCGAACAAAATAGGCTGCTGTGCCAGAAAATCTTTCAATTGATCCTGGAGTCAAGCATCAATGGACTATCCGTTTCGTCGAGATCCACAAACCCAGAAACGTCTCACAATAGATCCAGGTCCAGGACGAGGCCAGTCGATCCGTCAAGTCCCACTAAACCCTGAGACATTTCATGATAATATCCGGAACATGAGTGTTTGCGAACAGATAAACGTAATACCCCCCTAGTGCAGCATGCAGACTGTCAACCACTGTCCCCTCGAGTCCAACACCAATTGGGTGGCCAGATAGTACAAGTACTACCCGTAGGCATCCACCATCACGAGATAACGCAGTAGGCTACATAACGCTCGGCCCTTGGACAGAAAAATCCGGAGATTTACTGCAATAGGGTAGAGTACGTTAGTTTTAAGGGGGAGGCTCTGTGCTGCGACAGACTGCCTTGCCACTGAGTTGATCAACGCGGTCCTCCATTCCACCTTACAGTGAAACTAGGGCCCCATTCGGTCGATCTTCCACCATACGGGTCCAGACTGGTGCGAATGGCATTTCGTTAGGCACCAAGACTTAACCTTCCATTTCACCGGGATGAAACTAGGGTCCTAGTCAAGGCAAGCGCCCCCAGAACGACAAGTTCTAATGCCATGGGGGGTGCATCTTTAGGAGGTATGAGAGTCTTGACCATACGCTAGTCGTTGGGCTCGAAACTGGGTTGACTGGATTGTCTACGGCGGTTTCAGAGCCTCGAGCCGTGTCAAGGTGGTGGATAAGCTCCTTGGGCATGTTTGTTGCGTCACACCAAACTAGTGCATTACCACTGCAGATCCAGTACGAGATCCGATAGTGATTCGAAGCAATTAGTCTTCACTGGAAGCAAAAGTGAGCATTTTCGTTTGGGCCCTTATTCGGCGTATCTGAATTCCGCGCTCGTGGAGCAGTAGCCTTAGAAGCTTCAATCCAAAATAGCATTCGCAATGCGCATGAAGTGATATTGCAAAATCGTTATGTGTCATCTCGTGAGATCGAGGCATACTTGAATATTAGTTTTACTCACATATTATTTAATATTTGGTCATCACAAAGGTTTGTTAGCGTTTGACGCCTCATAATTTGCTCCTAAAAGAGCTCGTACAAAGAAATGATGAAAAAATTCAATGGCTATGCTTCAAAAGACTTCTTTACAATCATGAACGAAACATGAATCTATGATCCAAATGTAGCAGAAGTTGTTGGGGATGAAAATGGTGAAAATGGCCCCTGTTTCTTCGGAATAAGAAGACATACGCCATAGTTCCGTTACAGTAATGAAAGGGTCAATTTTGGCATTTGTTTGCTAGAATTATTCGGAAAAATCAGGCAAATCAATTGTAGAAGACCAATCATTTTTCACCACGTCCACGCATGCTTGTATACATCACACTAAAAAACTGATGGGTCAGCCGTCGTACAGTCCTTTTTTGGAACCCAATGGTTTCTTGTTTTTCGACGCCTTATAAAACGGTGGACATGTTTTGGAGCTACCTCAATGGTAATGGAGAATGCGCTTTGAAAATTGGTTCAAACGTGTGCGAAAGTTTATTTGATCGTACGTAATATGATAATATAAATATTTTAAAAAATTTTTAAACAATTTTAAAAAATTAGCCTTCTACATATTTAATTCCAAAAGATTATATTCAATGATTATAACTTCTGAAAATAAATTAAAATAATGTCGTATAAGTACCACTTATATCATGACATAAAATAAACATTCATTATAAGACATCCAAATGGTATAACAAAATCCAATAAATAAAAATTATTAACTAAAATCCTATAAATTAAACATTTTGAATAGACAAAATTTTGTTTCTGCTTATCAATCCTATGAAAACCAATATCTTTCAAGAATATCCAACATAATCTTAAGAATTTTATCACAAAACTATCTTACTTAGACTATTCAATATTATTGGATATCTAACCAAGGTACTTTATATAAAAACTCAAGATATGCAAAACATTACTGAAAAACAAGTTTTAAAATCGACTTTGCTCATCAGTATTCAAATATTCATATTCAATAAATATAAAATCAATTAATAACATATATTCAAACTCACCCTTCGTCTTCAAGAAAAAGTTCTATTTAAATGAGAACCTTAAATAGGTATATATATTTATTGGATTTTGTTATACCATTTGGATGTCTTATAATGAATGTTTATTTTATGTCATGATATAAGTGGTACTTATACGACATTATTTTAATTTATTTTCAGAAGTTATAATCATTGAATATAATCTTTTGGAATTAAATATGTAGAAGGCTAATTTTTTAAAATTGTTTAAACATTTTTTAAAATATTTATATTATTTTATATACCTTCTATCAAGAATGACCTCTATTTACGTTATTTTATTTATAATATATAATTATATGGTTTCCTCAAACATTCATACAGATAGTCCTTGTGTTATAGCAAAGGCCGTTAAATTTGTCTTTCAATCTTCTAGATCAGGTTAAACCACAGAGATTTCTGTGTGTAGTGGATACCTATTTAAGGTTCTCATTTAAATAGAACTTTTTCTTGAAGACGAAGGGTGAGTTTGAATATATGTTATTAATTGATTTTATATTTATTGAATATGAATATTTGAATACTGATGAGCAAAGTCGATTTTAAAACTTGTTTTTCAGTAATGTTTTGCATATCTTGAGTTTTTATATAAAGTACCTTGGTTAGATATCCAATAATATTGAATAGTCTAAGTAAGATAGTTTTGTGATAAAATTCTTAAGATTATGTTGGATATTCTTGAAAGATATTGGTTTTCATAGGATTGATAAGCAGAAACAAAATTTTGTCTATTCAAAATGTTTAATTTATAGGATTTTAGTTAATAATTTTTATTTATTGGATTTTGTTATACCATTTGGATGTCTTATAATGAATGTTTATTTTATGTCATGATATAAGTGGTACTTATACGACATTATTTTAATTTATTTTCAGAAGTTATAATCATTGAATATAATCTTTTGGAATTAAATATGTAGAAGGCTAATTTTTTAAAATTGTTTAAAAATTTTTTAAAATATTTATATTATTTTATATACCTTCTATCAAGAATGACCTCTATTTACGTACGTAATATGGAATATTTTGCAAAACAACAAAGTCATTTCTAATTATGAATATTCGATTTTATTTGTTTATCTCAAATTTTAAGTAGCAAGTCTCGTATATATTGTGGACCAATTGATTTAATAGGGCATTATTCATGCGGTACGTATAAATAATGACCAGTCGAATCGGGCAAAGTGATTAATAATCATTGGATCTTCAATATTAAGCACAGTGTTTTGATATCATGAATATTGCTACATAATCGTTGAGCAGTTTAATAATTTGGGCTTAAGCGGCGGAGTGAAAGATATGTTAATAAATTCGTGACACGCGGGCCAATCAGAACTCGGAATTCTGGGGCTGTTCGAAGCTCGATGCAAAACGCCAACAAAAGGATAAGTAGTTAGGTTAGGCTAGGTAACTTCTACAATATATTCCTTAGTTATTTATGTTTTTTGAAATTCTGGTTATTTTTCTCATCATGGGACGTTATTTAAGGTGAATAATTTTTGTTAAGTTTCTCTATGTTTCGAGAACAAGTGGTTGTTGGTTAATGTTAACAACACGTTGATCATTTCTGTTTTATTTTGGATACTTTAAAACTTCCTTCGAGTTTATTCGTTCCAGCTTTCTTCTTATTTGGTGAGTTAAATTTTAATCTTGTGATATATTTGAATATCTCAGCGTGGTGATACGCCTCTCTGTATAGTTACCATTAGTTACCATTAATAGTATTGAGTAATTCTAAACGGTTTTCTCCTTGAAACGGCTCATGCTCTATATCCAGAGGGGTGGCTTTTTCAGCAGCACAATGCAAGATGCCATACTTCGGCCTATACTCAAGCTTGGATGCAGGACTACCAAGTAACATTTCATGGCCAGCAGCTTCACCAGATCTTACTCCCATTGAAAGCATATGGGGACTAATGAAAATTGAAGTTGAACAAGCAGCGCCACGAAATGAAGATGATTTAATTCAGTCAGTTTTACAGTATTGGAGGACCATCACCGAAAATTATTGAGGTGATCTAGTTTCGGGTGTACCTCGACGTTTAGTCCAGTGTTTACAGTTAAATGGAGGTTGTATAAGTAATTGAAATGCATATTTTGTTATAATTTTCTAATTCAAGGATTGAAAATATATACTAAATAATTACAATTGAGCTTTGTTTTTTCCGGACTATATATTGTATAAGTTAAAAAATGTAATTCTGAATTCAAAGTCTTTTAAAATTATAATACTTCTATCAAGTATTGACCCACATTCAAATTATTTTTTACCATGAAAATATCTCCTTTCCCTTTCATTCACACATTCATACCAAAAAACAAGAACCAAACAATTTTTTTGGCGAACCTGCGAGGAAGTGGACAAATTCTAATATCGAAAGTCCCTAACTACTGATATTTTTGGTGAAAATTAGAAAGTTGAAAACCTTGTGGTATAAGGGTTTACTTCATCGATAAGTTTCAAAAGTGCAAAAAGAAACCCCCGAAACCCTCCCCCAAGTTTCAGCCGCTCCTCCCGATCTAAGAACGCAACGAAATATTTCCTGCTAACAGAGAACGGCAAACAACAAAGGGGCAGTCGCTGGAAAATGATTGTTTTCGGAAAATTACTCGACGGACTGAAAACGATATCGAAAGAGTTCTGGCCAGTTTATGAACCGGAGCTTTACAACCCCCCCTTCCTCGCCCGTTCCCCGAGAGCGCCCTTTCTTCAAGAACTCAAGCTTGCGAGTTGAGAACTTGCCGCGAATGCTCCAAGTCCAGCCGGGCGTATACTCTTGGGCGCTTTTGATGCACTCGAAAGTTCGGCACCTATTGGGTATTATTTACAAATAGCGTTTTTCGATGGTGCGGAAGTTTCACCGCAGTTGTTGCGGAAAACTGAGAGAAAATAGGGTTCGCATTGTTAGAAGTTTAAATGCCGTTTTGACGGGGAGAAAAATCAATTGCAGCTTCGCTTTGTGTTGGTCGAATTTGGATTCATACGAGTCAGTTGCTAGAAGATCGTCTTAACGTTGATATTCGAGTTTATTTATGGCTTTTCTACTTTATTGATGGACCGTTTAAACTTTTGTGTATAAGTTTCAATACCTTTTCCTACATAAACTGACAAACATTATAGTTTGTTGATAAAACTGAGTAGGCAGCTGTCAAATATAGTTATAATGTCGAATAATTTGCCCCCCCCAGAACTAAGAAACAAAGAATTTTCGAAGGTTTTAAAGAACAGGTCAACTTCTGTTTTGAGGGGGACGAATTTCCATCATGAGTTTGTTCCGAAACCCTCATGAAGGTGAATAGGGAAGAGATGTCGAGTGTTGGTTAGTTATTTATGTTCTGTACATAACCCAGTTAAAATTTTCTAAATCGGTTCACTATTCACGAAATAATGTAATATTGAACTTACCGTCAAGAGATGATGTTGAACAGACAGTTGAACCGCCCAAACTCAAGAACCTAGAGTTTTGAAGAATCCAAAAATAATTTTCAAGTTCTGTATTCTGTAGAAAGAATTCCTATGACGACATTGTTCCCAAAAAACCACCTGAGGGTTTTTTGGATTAGGAAAGAGATGACGGATGTGTTTTAGTTAAAAAGCTCTTTTTGTTCTCTAAACATAGTAGTTGAAATTTTCAATTTCGGTAATTTTTTCAAAGTAATTTGATATTGAACATTATCAGAAGAGTAACTCAAACAGAAACCCAATACATTTAAATAGACCAGATTTGTAAGTAATGATAGGAAACATCCAGAAAAAAATGTAAACTATTTAAACAACTAACGTATGTATTGTTCAAAATGACCACTACCAACCTCCATACAATGATAAAATCTACTTTCAAATCCTTATCTAACGTTTTCGAAAATGTATGCTATCTGTAATTGGCATTCCGTGATGATTCTTTGTCGCAGTCCTGCAAGATTTTCAGGTACAGTTGCATAGACTTTGGACTTCAAATTTCCCCACAAAAAAAATCTAGTGGCGATAGATCGGGTGATCTTGCTGGCCACTCTATAGAACCCCACCTGCCACTTCTACGTCCTGGATAACGTTCGTTAAAAAATTGTCGAACACGGATATCGAAATGTGGCGGGGCACTATCCTGCTGAAATGTGATGTTCTAATAGTCTTCATTTTCCAGAATGTCAGTTATCATTGGATCAATAATGTCGTCTAATAAATTCAAATAAGTCAAGATTCCCATCGATAAAAATAAAACAAAATGGTTTCCTAACATTCCTACCCTAATATTTAGTTTTTGGGGAATTTGTGTACATGTATCTATGAATAAATGAGGATTACTATCACTTCAGTACCGACAGTTATGTCTATTGACTTCCCCATTCAACATAAAGGTACACACGTCAGAAAAGATTGTATTGTAGAGTCGGTGTGGGTTATTATTCAGTAACTCACTAAATTGTTCACAAAACTTAGTCCGACGGTTAGGATCATCTTCATTCAACTGTTGTACCAGCCTTATCTTATAAGGGTGAAATTTCTGGGCTTTCACAACTCGATGAACGCTAGATTTTCGAAGATTAGATGCTCGTTCTAAAGTTCTTATAAATTGCAGGTCATTTCGGACTGGACGCTCAACTCCGTGTTTCTTATTCTGAATGGAACCAGTAGTTTCGAATTTATTCTTAACATACTGATGACTTACATTTTTTTCTGAATGATTGTTATTGAAATACCTTGCAGTTAATCTAGAATTTTCGTCATTCCTATAGTTTAATTTGAGAATTTCTATTCTTTCTTCCCTAAGATGCACCATTTTCGCCCACGTAAGTAAGTCTCAAACTCAACTATGATGCAGAAACGAAAGACTGAAACACATTTGAGAAAGTATCTTCAAAAAAATAGTATACGTTGTAAATTTCATACGTTTCACACATTTTCCCATCATGAACGATAAGAAAATCGATGGTTTTTAAAGTAAAAACATTCAAAAACTCAAATTGTTCTGCCATTAAATAAACAAATTTGAAAATTTCAACTGGGATGTTTATAGAATAGAAAAAACCTCTCAACTTAACCACATCCAACATCTCCTCCCTATTCAAAAAATGTTGGGTTTTTTTTCGGAACAATGTCGTCATGAAGAACTTGAGAATTATTTTTGGATTCTTCAAAACTCTTAGGTTCTTGAGTTTGGATGGTTCAACTGTCTGTTCAACATTTTTTAACGGTTCAATATCACATTATTAGTGAACAGTGAACCGATTTTGAAAATTTTAACTGGGCTGTGTACATTAAAACTAACCAACAATCTCCCCTATTCAAAAAATGTTGCTGGTTGATGGCACCTTCAGGGGGGGGTGGTTTTTTCGAAACAAACTCATGATGGAAATTCGTCCCCCTAAAAACAGAAGTTGACCTTTTTCTAAAATTCTCGACAATTCTTCGTTTCTGAGTTATGGGGGGGGGGTCAAATTTTCGTTGGGAATTATCGTAAGTAAGAGTGGTTCCAAGGCATTTTATTCAATTTAATTCTGAAAAGTTTTTGAGACATTTTTCAGATTGAATTTGTAGAGGTTTCGGGGAATTTATTCAGCTTTTATCTGTATTATTTCGAAAAACGCTTCAAAGTAAATTTTCAAACTAAATATTATATTTGTTTGACATTATTTATGTGAGTATAGATATTTGAATATTTCAGTATCCGTTTTGCACGTATCTCATTATATTATCAATTGAGATAAATACTAATATATCAGTATTGCCAATATCTTCTTTCATGATTAATTCACAGCAATATTGGCATGGGTGTAAACACTTGGATATTTGTGCACGTGTCTTATATGAGTAATATTAACTGAAAGTTGGTGGAATTAGGAGTATACATAAAAGTATTGCCAATATCTTATTTAATGAATAATTCAGAATAGTGTTGTCCTGGGCATATATTATTGGTCAATAGTATCTCGTACAAATAATGAAGAACGTAGCATACTGGATGAAAATAATGTCGCCGACCAGATTTGAACGCCCCAGAAATCCCAAAGCCCGTATTTCTAACATTATTAAAGTCGTCTGCACGATTTCAACCTCAATTCCCCTTTATGAAAAACCTTCAACAAACGATATGACGTGGGTCCACCAAGCCCGAATAATGAAAAGCAATAACCAATAACAATATCAGCAACTGTCACATTAGCACTGACTGGAGCACAACGGCAAGGTCGGTCCAACCCCCCACCCCCTCGCTTTCTTCTCTTGTTTTTATTGTCGCGTAGGGGACAGATGTCTCTCGCAGCAGAACACAAAAGCGGTCGAAAAATCCGAAGAATTACCTACGAGGTACGAAACGTGCATTGTGTTATACACGTCATTTACTTCGTTTAAGATCGACCGTGTCGAATTTCGGCGTTTGGGGTTGGTGTACGGCCGGCGTTGCCAAATTCGCGGAATTTCGGGAGAAACGGGTTGGATGTTGGTATGTGACGAGCGAAATCTGCCGGACGATTCTTGACAGTGGCGGATTTGTGGGGTTGGGGTGGCGGACGAGGGTTGGGTCTCTGGGGGGTTCGATGATTGATATTTGTTTCGACATTTCATCGGTAAAGGCCACATGTGCGTTCGAATACTCGGTATGAATTTCGACTGAGAGAATGCAGCAGATTTTAAACCAGGAAATGGTTATTTCTCACGACATGCTGACAAACATCGAAACTATAAATATGAATGACCGCCTTGACACCTCTAGGAATTGACACGAAATACTCAATATTTTTATTGGGTAGACATGGAAGAAAGTTTTCAATCATTTTGCTGAATTTCCCAATTGAATTACATGTTTTAATAGTTCATTGTTATCTCGAACTCAATCAAAACTGTAAATATCTTTAATTTACAAAAATGATCAAAGAATTTAGATTATACAAAAGTCCATTATAAAAATCTAATAATCTTTGTGATCAAAACCTATTATAAACGTAAAATTTTATTTTCACAAACTTTAAGAAGTAAAATAATTGAAATATTTATCGAAGTAGTTCGTAACCTTGTTCATTTTAAAAACGGATTAAATAAGAAATTACTTCCTTTCCTATCACTTTTTATTACTGGAGATTCAGTGACTCGGGTAGTTGAATGATCAAGTGAGTCAAATGAACCGTTATTACATTTACATCCAGAGGTCGTTTCTAATTATTGTCTGTGACAAAAAAATTGAAAAATGTTAAATTTTTATCGTTAGTACAAAATAAACGAAAAACTGTATCGGGTGTTTTTTTTTTTGGTGATAGACCTTTAAATTGAAATAAAACACATTTAAATTAAGATTGAAGCCAATTTTCTTTATTTGAGTGATAATTTTATTACATTCATGTTTTAAAAATAATTTCCGGCATATGTCTACCACGACTAGCTCTTAGGAACCGCATTCGACCAGACCAATTTTGGACCACTTTTTCGAGTAACTCATGCCTTATTGCATTAATAACACGAGTTATGTTGGCTTCCAAAGCTTCTATTGTTTCTGGTTTATCAGCATAAACCAATGACTTTACATAAGCCCAAAGAAAATAATCCAGTGGAGTTATGTCGCATTATCTTGGTGGCCAATTAATTGGGCCAGTTCTCGAAATAATGTTACGCCAAACCTTTCTTTCAATAAATCAATTGTTACGGTAGCAGCATGAGGTGTAGCACCATCTTGTTGGAACCAAAACACTACTGGATCGATACCATTCGAATGTTGAAACAAATAATCATTGATCATTGATCTGTAACGAGCACCATTCACGGTAACATCGTTTTTAAAGAAATAATGACCGATGATGCCTCCAGCGTGTAAAGCACACCATACAAAGCATTTTCAGGATGCAATGAAACCTGCAAAACTTCTTGAGGATTGTTTTCATCCCATATATGGCAATTTTGCTTGTTTACGTAGCCGTTCAATCAGAAATGAGCTTCATCACTAAACACAATTTCACGATAAAAAAGTGGATCAACTTCAAGCTGTTCTAGGGTCCAATTAGCGAACAAACGACGCTTATTATGGTCAAGTGGCTTTAGTTCTTGAACCATTTGGATCTTGTATAGGTGTAGACCAAGATCTTTACGCAAAATTTTCCATGTGATGGATGCACAGAGTCCAACTTGTTGTGAACGTCCACGAATAGACAAATCTGGATCATCATTAACACTATTACATACAGCAGCGATATTTTTTTCTGTATGTACAGTTCTTTGCCTTGTTGTTGCATCGAGTAGATAAAATGTTGTCCGAAATCTATCGATAGTTCGATGAATAAGCTGCTCTGATGGACGATTAGGTAAACCATAAATTTCACGATGTGCTATATAAGATTGGCGAACTGAACACTGATTTTGAAAATAAATTTCAACAATTTGTAAACGTTGTTGCGGCATGAGTCTTTCCATGATTATTAGTCAATGCTTACTGAACAGAAATGTCAAAACAACACGGCTTCTATCTTCTGTCAAATCACAGTTATCCCTATCAAAAGTTCTATCACTCAAAAAAAAAACACATTTTGCGTAAAGATCTTGGTCTACACCCATACAAGATCCAACTGGTTCAAGTACTAAAGCAACTTGACCATAATAAGCTTCGTTTGTTTGCTGATTGGGCCCTAGAACAGCTTGAAGTTGATCCACTTTTTTATCGTAAAATTGTGTTTAGTGATGAAGCTCATTTCTGGTTGAACAGCTATGTAAACAAGCAAAATTGCCGTATATGAAGTGAAAACAATCTTCGAGAAGTTCTGCAGGTTCCATTGCATCCTGAAAAATGCACTGTATGGTGTGCTTTACACGCTAGAGGCATCGTCGGTACATATTTCTTTAAAAACGATACTGGAGCTACAGTGAATGGTGCTCGTTACAAATGGATGATGAATGATTATTTGTTTCAAAATTTGAATGGTATCGACCCAGAAGTGGTTTGGTTCCAACAAGATGGTGCTACACCTCATGTTGCTACCATAACAATTGATTTATTGAAAGGCAGATTTTGCGTAACATTATTTCGAGAAATGGTTCAATTAATTGGCCTCCAAGATCATGCGACATGACTCCACTGGATTATTTTCTTTGGGGTTATGTCAAGTCATTGGTTTATGCTGATAAACTAGAAACCTTAGACGCTTTGGAAGCCAACATAACTCGTGTTATTGATTAAATAAGGCCTGAATTACTAGTGGTCCAGAATTGGTCTGGTCGAATGCGGTTCCTCAGAGCTAGACGTAGTGGACATATGCTGGAAATTATTTTTGAAACATAAATGTCATAAAATTATCTTTCAAATAAAAAAAAATTGGCTTCAATCTTAATTTAAATGTGTTTTATTTCAATTTAAAGTTCTATCACTGTAAAAAAAAACACCTGATATAAGATACGTTTTTATACATTGATCTCAACTTTCGAGTTTCTTGACATCGATGGCATATTTCAGAAATTCAATTTAAACACAAAGTTCAGAGAAAAAGATGTGGATCTAGCACCGATGTTTTTAATTCAATTTTTCCGTTTCGAGTGAATCGAAATTCGAACTCTGAAAAATTTGAGATAATCTAGGGTATCATAATAATTTAGTGCCGCATCCTTTGAGATTACCGTTGGAAATAGTGGACCTAAAATAAATCAGGAACATTTTACACCGCAGTTTCTGATAACATTATTAATTTCATATGAATAATGGCAGTCTTGGGACGGTCTTTAAAAACACTAATTTATCTGAAGTGATGCAAATGCGTTCTCTTAAATTGAACTGTTCTAAAAATAAGGATGAATAACAGCCTCCACTGGTTTTAAAAAAGAAACAACATTTATAAGAAGGTTGGTTTTTCAAGCTTGTGGATTGAATATCACGTCAAAAAATACAAAACATATTTATAGTCTCGTCAGTACTTAAATAATGCATCTAATCTAATGATCTATATTATAACAGCATTTTTGTGAACCCCCCCCCAGAACTCAGAAACGAAGAATTCTTGAAGATTTTAAAAAACAGGTCACTTCTGTTTTGAAGGGGACGAATGTCCATCATGAGTTTGTCCCGAAAAAAACACCTCCATAAAAGTGGCATCAACCACCATCATTTTTTGAATAGGAAAGAGATATCGAGTGTAGTTCGAAAGTTATTTATGTTCTGTACACAACCCAGTTAAAATTTTCAAAATCCGTTCATTATTCACGAAATAATGTAACATTGAACTTGCCGTCAAAAAGTGATATTGAACAGATAGTTGAACCGCCCAAACTCAAGAACCTAAGAGCTTTGAAGAATCCAAAAATAATTTTCAACTTCTGTATTAGAAAGAATTCCTATGACAACATTATTCCGAAAAAACTATCTGAGGGTGGTAACAACCCCCAATTTGATTTTGAATAGGAAAGAGATGGCGGATGTGTTTTAGTTAAAAAGCTCTTTATATCCTAGTTGAAATTTTCAAATTCGGTAATTTTTCAAGCTATTTGATATTGAACATTACCAAACTCAAGAACCTAAGAGCTTTAAAGAATCCAAAAATAATTTTCAACTATTAGATAGAAAGAATTCCTATGACAACATTATTCCGAAAAAACTCAAACAGAAACCAAATACATTCAAATACACTAAATCTGTGAGTAATGCTAGGGAACAACCAGAAAAAATGTAAACTGAATGACTTTAAATTCAGAAATATATTCAAACTTCTACAATATATATTGAAACTATATACAAAAATAATCAAATTGATATCCTTATATATAATCAATATTTTTCAATTTTTCGGAAAAGACCTTTTTACATCCCGACATGAAACATATTAATACAAATGTATTAACAAAAACTATATACCCTTATTCCACAATTATCTAAAATTTTCAAAATAAAAGATCCAATAAAAATAATTGAACGAGAATTCCAACATTCGATAGCCGAATTCGGACTCTAGATCTCTTCAGAAATGTATGGAATTCAGATTCAAAAATATTAAGATCAAAATTTTATATTTCGCGAGATTCAGAGAGCTGAAAGCAAGCATAGAGGACATATTCCAGGTTCCAAGTTCTGAATATCTTACCATCCACTCATTACATTTTGCTGAAAATTTATGAACGCAAATAACTTGTAGATAGTCAGAGAATTAAATATAAATACATTATTTGTTTCTCCACAAGGGTAATTATGATATTTCTCTGGAAACCCATAGACCTAGGTCATAAAATATTCTATTTATTTAAAGAATCGATTGAAATTAGAAACAGAGTAGTATTTGAATGAAGTTCTTTTAACTATTAATGCATGCGTGAGCTTCAGTTCCTGATATCAAATAAGTATTTTTATAAATTTTTTCTGGACACATTTATGAACTTAATTAAATAAGAGATAGTTTCAACTGTGAATAACTGCAAAACCATTAGGTATTGTCTAATATCAAGTTCGTTTGAGATATTAAAGTCCCCCAAACCTAATCGTTCGAAAGTTATATTAATTAAAGAGGCTGATCCGCTCACAATGTTTTTATTATGCTACTTCCAAATATCAAATTTCAGATCAATGGGATTTTTAGTTCAGAAAACATTGAGAAAAATTCAGCTGTGATTATATGCGAAACCATCGTACCAATTTTGCCTGTCAACAATCTGAGCCGATATATTTAGACCCCAAACGTTCCCTGAAAGCTTCAAGTCTCTAGCTCTTTCCGTTCGAAAGTTAGCGTATTTAAGGACGGACCGGCCGAACAGAATTACTTTTGACCCAGCATTCTTGATCAGGGAGTTCCAACTAATCGTTTGAGACTATTTTCGCCTAAAAATTGGAAAAGTAGAGACATAAGATCAAAACGGTAGCACACTGTTTCCTGGCGCAAAAATAACTGTAAAATTAAAATTGAAACTATATACACAACAGCGGATTCAGCCATAATATTATTGACAATTTAGTAAAACAGAAAGAGTCATAAAATAATTGCGGCTACCATAATAATATAGAAACACTGGAAAAAAACATCAATTTATTTATCGTACGTCTGTGATAAAGGTGAAATTGTCTCTAATAATCTTTCAAAATTGCTTTTAACCACAGAACGAAATATTCTGTTCATTTTTTATTGCAAAAGATCCAACTCCAAATATAAATAAAGTGGCAATTAATGAGCTAACATATTCAGCTGGCAAAAACAAATACATAAAACCTATCAGATGTCCTTTCGAAACAAAATTCAGTGAACATATAGATAGATTTCACCAAACAAACAGAGGCAAAATTTTAACGTTGAAACTCATTATATAGCATCCTTTCCTTACAACACATAATCCAAAAATTTTATTCGTAGAAGAAGAGAAAAGGCTTATCTAATTAGATTCTATTGAAATTTAGAAATTAATTAATAAAAATAATCTTGAAATAATTAATAACCGATGTGATCTATGTGAATGCAAAATATTAACACTTGTTATTCAAATTAGCTTAAATTACCTCTTTTCACTGCACCAACATTTTATAATACTTCTTCTGTATCTGTCCTACATACATAAAGATTTAATATCTTTTGTTAGATTTTTCGTTATCTGTTAACCGATATTCATTTTTTAAAACTGCATAAACAAATAAATGCGGCGCCTTAATTCACACAAAAATGAGGAAAATATCTCTGTATTTGGGAAAAAATCAAATTAATTCACAAAAACTTGATTACGTACCTCTGACATGAATAAACCTCTAGTTAGTTGTTAATACAATATTTCCAGAAAGAAATCAGTGAAATATTATCCAATCGAACTTTATATCTTCAATATATTTGCTTTAAAATTGACTCCAGGATCTTCCAAATCCCACGTGAGCGTATCCGCGCGCTACCCGACCGAACGCTGATAAAAAAGTGTAAGTAAAAAACCCATAATCAAGACACGACGGAATCCAGGTGAGATTCCACTGGAGGTTTTAATAGAAAACCACCTCGACGCTTGGCAACGTCGACCGGTCGGGCTTCGTATCTTTCTGGTCCCCTCGAGATGGATGCCTTGAATGAAAGTGTATCTACCCAGAGCGGGTCCCAGTAGCGGATCAGTTCTGACGGAGACTAGATCAGGGCGACGACGCTGTGTTTTGTTCCGTTCGTGTCCAGTGCACGCTTGGATCTTTTCAGTGAGAATCAGACGCGTCGAGCAGGTGCTACATCTTTCCATTTTTCGACGCTCGTTGAATTCTGGCTCGACGCCGCGATCAGTGCCGTTTCTGTGAGTGTTTGTAAAAAATTGCGGTGTGCCCCAGGGGTCTGTATCCGAGTGGTGATTCTTTGTGTTACCTCTAAGCAATTTTTTCTGTAACCGGTGAAGAATGCAGGTGTGTGGTGCTTAGAACCTTTTATTTGGATATCAGTAGATACAGAGTGTACAGAATAAGTGGATACAGCGTCTCGCAAAAGGATACTTCTAACACGGAGAGTCAAGGTCAGTACACCTGAGAGGTACCCGGTGTTGGGAATGTCCTCGGGAGAAACGGTAACATCTAGTTGTTTGAGTCGTCTTTCTTCGCTTGAATGGTCGTTCGAACCAGTAAATGACGATTGGAAAAGTTTTTTTGCGTGTTGAATCGTTTACGCCATCTGCAAGTTTAATGTTCCATCGCGTACATTAGAATATTTTGTTATTCTTCGGTTGAGCACTGGGAGATTAAAATGTCGCCCGATTCACATTGTTAGAGCATGAAAAATAAACGTAAATATAATGGAAGACGTTGGATTATGATGGGAAAAAAACTTGTATAAGTGCATGTCGAGTGGTGCATTCTTAGATATATCAGGTGATCCGAAAGTAGAACGTTCTTGAACTTATTGGGGTGTACAAAGGCAGTATGGATTGGTTCTTATTTGTTAGTATGAACATCCGTACTCATATTTTCGCAAAGATATGTTAAAACTACTTAGGCAGATTTGTATATTTGGAAATGTAAGCTCTTGAGTTAATTCAGCTGTGCGAATTAGCTATCAGTATATGGGACAGAGCCTTGCAAGTTTAACACAAAGGCTTTTTTTTTCTGTTAACCTCAAATGTATTATATATTGCCGTTTCTTCTTTATCTATAATATTAATCAGTACCTTTTTAATCACTGTTTTCTTCATAATTTGCGAATAATTGAGCTTTAAACGCAGAAAGAACGATGGTAATAAATATTTCAACTTCCATTTTGTTTTCGAGACCTGATTTTTGTATTTTCACTCTTATAAATAGAAAAACCGGAACGAAAAATTCGCCAAATGTGAGATTATATTGAATACATTTCTGAGAGGTGTGTGTATCTAATTTTTAGATAGAATAAAGTAGGATTATTATTAACAAAATCGACAGAAGAATACTTGAGTTACTTTTTTATGTTATGTGTTGTTATACTGTGGCAGATAAAGTTATTTATTTGTCAGTGGGTGATTTTATTCATTTCAGTCATAAGTCAAATAGTGATACAGTATTTCAAAACAAAAATAACCAAAAAAATATTTCAAATTGAATTTTACAGAATTAAGGAAAATACCGTGTATGAAAGGCTATTCTTACAATAGTCTGTTCAAAAACTTGCTGTTTTTAGATTCTGGTAGGGATACCTGAACTTGCATAAAATATTTAATAGTACTTTGGAGCATTATCTCAATTGAATCTTATTAACATCATATAAATGAGGTTCAAGTCTTACAAATCCATCATATCTTTAACCAAGAGACGTACAGAAGAAAATTTCACACACTCTCTATTTTCCTTCTGAGCATTAAGACTTCATTACGGTTATTATTGAAACAATTTAAAATACATTGCTACATCCTTCTTTATGAATATACCCTCATTACTTCCTAATTACTATTTAAGAAATCCTTAAAACAAACTTAAATTTTTAGGGTTATGCCTCAAGTATGCATTTAAGTTAGTTAATTTTGTGATTTAAAATATTAACATAATTGAGCCTAAAGTTTCCGGAAAAAATTGTGAAAGTGTTCTGCAATCCTCAATTTTAATTGTTGGTACGAGTTCACATTGTCAGTGGTAAACTCGAAAACATTAATTGATGGTTGAATTGTATTTTACCAGTAAAAGAATTAGGCTATAATTATAGTTTTCGACATTACGTAATATAAATGTGTATATCGATAGAACATTTAAAACCAATTAATGAGTTATTGATATAAAATCTTTATTTTGAGGGTAAGAAAAAATTTAAATGTATTTCCATGAATTATTTTTGAGAAAATTGCTGCATCTAGTTTATTCGTAGAATTATGCCCTCATCTCAAAACATAAGAAGCTACTTTGTAGCGAAACATGTGAACAATTCTTAAAAACAAATAGCAGTAAACGTATATGTGTATTATTGAATCAAGCTTGGAAAATTCGCTAAAAACAAGTTACATGTCATCTAAAAATAATAAATAGCCTTTTTGAAGATGTGCTGCATGTTTTTGGAGTTTTTCGAACTTTTTGAAGTGTTACTTTCGGAGAAGTTCTTGAGGTTATGTTGGGCATTTTTGGGGAGGAATTTGGTTTTTATAATGCATCGTTATGAAACAACCGTGTGTATGCTTCAAGTATTTATTTAATATTTTTATTTATTTTTTTTTTGAATAATTTTATTCCTTTTGATGCTGTCTAATGAGTGTTAATTCTGTATGTCTACTTAATTGAAACTTTGTTTTCTTAGACATTTATTCTATTCAATTTTAAGAAGTTTTTGAGAAAATTTTTTTATATATCTAAAATTTGTGCTGAGGTCAACAGAATTAATCTGTGTGATATTTAAGATGAAGAATATATTCGTACGCTATTTTTATCTACTGAATAGAAATAAAAATAGCATATATTGCTAATACTTATGAAAAAACGGTCTAAAAATCTGTCTCTCCGTCACGTTTTGTCCATTGTAAAAAAATCCAATATTTCAAATTTCGTTTCTTTCATTATTATGCATCTCTAATCCTACTTTTTTACCCTTGTTTGCTACTAATGCCAGGGATCTTTGTTACCTATTCGTGTAGTGTTTACTTTTTGTTCGAAAAATATTTACCCTGTCAACTTATGAATACAATATTGACAGATTTGTTCCCACTCACTTTTTCCCCAACAATAAGTCTGGTATTTTTAAGCATTGGGTAGCTCGGCACTTCCGTCGGTATAAAAGCTTCAGGTATAAAAGCAGTTTAAGAATTCCGGTATTTTGTTGGCTATTCGTAGAGAAACACTATTTATTGTGAACAGAAATGGGGGAAGAAAGTATTGATATTATATTGGGACTATAATTAGAGTAGTAGTGGAAAAATAAATTAAAAATATCGTATTTACTTTATCATTGAATCAAATGCTGCTTAGAAGCAGGATAAAACGATGGTAAATTAAAATTTAATTAATATGAATTGAGAATGAATACCTCCAATTGTCACTAAAATAATTAGGCTATCTCGGATGATGTTATAAATATATAAATTGAAAATTACTACTAAGAAGTAATTGCATATTACAGAATAATAGCTGGAATTAATTCACCAGAACCTCTACAGATTTTAATGTAAATAAATCTCATGAAAACATTTAGAATTGAATTTTAAAACATGTCCTAAATACACTGTATCACTTTATAGACATATATATTATCATCACATGTGGTGGAAATTAACTATTAAAGAATCAAAAGAAATATAAAATAATGGTAAAATTATTTAGACATCACCTTATACATATATATGTTTCGAATGGATATTAAAGAATCACAAGTTCTATCACCAAAAAATGTTCAACATATATTTCAAAAAAGGCCTTTTTTATCCTTTTTTAAAGAATATATAGCACATTTTCCAGAGAAAGAACCTGATACATTAGGACCCAAAATCTCATCAGTAAGGAGTTATTTGAATAAACAAAATGATCATTTAAAAATATATAACAATACCTTCTAAGACAACACATTTCTGCAACAACTAACCAATTTTGGGGTAGGCATAATGCATTGAAACAAACGTTTGTATCCTTCAAGTATTTATTTAATATTTCTAATTAATATTTTCTTTGGATTATCTTATTCCTTCTGGTGATGTGTAATAAATGTTAATTCTATATGTCTACTTAATTGAAACTGTTTCTAAGACATTTATTTAATTTTATTTCAAAAAATTTTTCAGAAAAAATTTATATAAAATTAAAATTTGTAGTGATGTCAGCAGAATTTATCTGATTGATATTTAAGATATTGTAAATCCCCCCTTTTATTATTATATATTATATATAATAATTATATTTTGGTTTTTCACTAATTACATGTTATCATTTGGATATAACTGAGTCCATGAAAATACTTTACAACAGTTGTGTAATTTCTATGGATGAATATGGAATACGTAGGGTTTAATATTAAAAAAAAAAATTACTGCAGTTTTATATTTGTTTATTGAGTAACACATGTTAGTTAGGTAAAATATATTTATATTGATTATTTTTATTTTTTTGCACGAATTTGGACTGAAGAGAAAAATTTTTTATAAAATTAAATTTATAGTGGGGTACGCAGAATTAATATTTGATATTTTATTCAATTAAATTTTAAAATAATTTTAAGAAGTTTTTCAGATTAAAGTTGTAGAGGTTTCGTTGAATTGATCCACTTAATGCCTGAAATAAAATATCTTACATCAGTAAACGTTCATAGAATCATATAATTGAAAAATCACATTTATATCAAAATGTCCGTATTTGAGATTAACACTTGGTTATAACGGGCTACAGGAGAACTAACAAAATATGTATCATAAGGACAAATACTTCTGCAATTTGATGGATCTTTTTGCTTTATTATTTTTTAAGCATCACCAGTGAAAACCTACTATAATTTTAGTTGGTAGATACTGATGTGCATTTATAGCATATTCTTAATCTAAATTTTAATACATTTTTATTCTTTATTGATTAATAATATCTTTCGTGATTAATTTCACATGAATTTTGTCCATTTCTTGAAAAATAAAATAAGAATTTTATCATTTTAAATTTTGTTCTTTTTTATCATCCATAGTTTCCATAAATGCTATCTTCAGTTGTCTTTTTAAATTTCCCCTCACCCTCTATTCTGTCTTCTGTCTGAAATTCGTTATCATTCAAATTTTTCAAATTTTTTGTGTGTCCGTAGAAGTTTTGCATCTTATGATAGTACATACAATATGAGTATATCCTATTTTATTACTGTTTTAATTCAGAAAATATATTTTCCTTTCATTTCTAAGATTTTCGCGTTCGAATGAAATTGACCTAATATTTTATGATCACTAAAGACGCGCATTGTTTATTTTACACTTGTCAGGATGAATATTATTGACATACAATTATTATTCTGTTTGCTTGATAACAACCTGATTAGTTGGAAATATGTATTTATTAATTTGAAATTTAATTGGGATGACAACATTCACATTATTTGTTTATTGGCAATTAAATAATTTATCGCTCCATCAAATTATCGAATTCGGTAATAGGAGTTATTGGAAAATCAATCGAGCTGAATTGAAATATTCAATAAGCCTATTTGTAAAATTTGAATGGTTTTTTTTCGTTCAAATGTTTTGATGTTTTTCGCAAAAATAGTGTGAATATTTTTGGAAGGATCGAAACTTTGGATCCGTTATTAATTATAAAACCTCACAATAACAGAAATACATCAAATGACACGAAAAAATTCGACTAGCTGCTATTTATTTATTTGAAACTGGCTGATATTGCAAAATACATATTGAAGCGCCAAAATAAAGGGTTGGCCATCTAGAGTTTGCATTTTGAAGGAGTGTTTATTTCGAGTCTGGCAGCATTTTTGTGTTTTGACAGAAAGTTAGTTTAATATTTGACATTAACGAAATGGGTTGATTTACGCTTGAACAAAACTGGAAAATATTGAAATCTTATTTCTAAAGTGGTGAATCTTATATCTAAACTGTTAGAAATTTTGAATATCAAAACAGATTTAACCTGTTAGTCTTCTGCAATTTGTTTGAAATTAAAAGTGTAGAAGACTAACAGATTAAATCTGTTTTGATATTCAAAGTTTGTAATAATCCTTCTATCAAGTAAAAAACCGCTTCTTATTATTTCATGTTAGAAATTTACTTGGAAAATTTAATAGAAATGAAATGCTCTCACAGCAATTTATGGATTATTATGTTCCTGAAAACTGGATCTTCATTTGATAAAACAACCCGTTCACTTTTTTATTTCGTTCTTGTCCAGTGTGCACACCTGAAAACATTGCAGCTCTAGCCCAGAATGTGGCTGAACATCCATCAACTTCAACTCGTCATCGTACTGAAGAACTCAACTTAAAAATAAAATTAAAAACTGGTTTTCGAGCACCATCTTTAGGGGGCTGTAACTAAGCAAGGGGGCCCAGAAAAATTAGGTTTATATGAAAGACCTACCCTATTTTTTGACAAGGAATGATCCTCTAAATTTTTTCGCAACTATTCATATACAGCCTGTATATTGGAAATTAACTATGAAGAAGTTTTTTGAATATAACAGATAATAGCTGGATTAACTCTCCGAACTCTCTACATATTTTAATCTAAATAAATCTCTTGAAAACATTAAATTTTGAACATGCCCTATATAACATTGATTAAGGTATTTATTTGATCGTATTATATTCTTTGTCAAAATTTTCTTCTCTCATAGGTATTTTAACTAATCTATAAATATAAAGCATACATTATAGGCTGTTAATTCATACAAGTGTGGATGATATTGTATTCAGTTAAGAATGTAATCCTGACGAAGGCATAGTGTTGCGAAATAATTGTTTTATTATACAATGGAATTTTAGTATTTAAATATATTATGTAAGATTTGTTCAGACCCCTTTCAAATGATTGTTTTATCATCTATCCTGGATACACCAAGTTATTCGTGATTTTAGCTGTAATGGCAATAAAACCCAAGTACTTTTATTTTCCTACATTAGAAATATGATTCGAAGTTGCAATGATTACGAGTCGAATCAATTCAAATCTGCCTTGAATCGATAATAAAATCTCACTAAAACTTCCAATATTTCTACACGAAATGTGATCTACCGAAAGACTCCCATCAGATACAGATAAATCTTCCCCGTAATATTTAAATATACAGGTGCCCCGTAACAAATTGTACTCGTACAACAATAATGGTTACTCAACACAATAAACTGTACGGTTCTTTGTTATAGGTACCTTTATGGTACACGCCAGATAAGACCGTTTAAAAGAAATGTTTCGAATTATCGTCGCTCAAGGTGAAACTTGTAATGAATCACCGTGTATATCTTGAGCTAATGGTACCGTACCCGTTTCTAATGTATCACTGGAAAAGTAATTAGATATACATACATACTTATTGAAATTTAAGAGGTTGTTTTCATAGAAATGTATGACGATGGGTACGTGACGATAGCGCGTTTTTATACGAAAATCATTGTTCAGCATCGTTGGTTGTTGCTGGGCTAGAATGCATTGAACGCCTCGGTTTTGATATTTATGAGAATATGTGATATGGAATATTCGTTTAAGTAAGTTTTTCTCTGTTAAAGTTTTTAATTATGAAGTTGGTTCTACAATCTCGAAAAAGTACCGCGAATCGGTCACAAAATCCGTATTATTCATCTAAATGTATTCCATCGGGTGTTTTTTTAGACGGTTAGAACTTTAAATTGAAATAAAAAACATTTAAATTAAGATTGAAGCCATTTTTTTTATTTGAAAGATAATTTTATGACATTTAAGTTTTGAAAATAATTTCCCGCACGACTAGCTCTGAGGAACAGCATTCGACCAGACCAATTTTGTACCACTTTTCGAGTAATTCAGGCCTTATTTCATCAATAACAAGAGTTATGTTGGCTTCCAAAGCGTATATTGTTTCTGGTTTATCAGCATAAACCAATGACTTGACATAACCACAAAGAGAATAATCCAGTGGAGTTATGTCGCATGATCTTGGAGGACAATTAATAATCTCGAAATAATGTTGTCGCCAAATCTTTCTTTCAATAAATCAATTGTTACGGTAGCAGCATGATGTGTAGCACCATCTTGTTGGAACCAAAACACTTCTGGGTCGATACCATTCAAATTTTGAAACAAATAATCATTGATCGTCGATCTGTAACGAGCACCATTCACTGTAACATTAGCTCCAACATAGTTTTTAAAGAAATATGGACCGATGATGCCTTCAGCGTGTTGAGCACACCATACAGTGCATTTTTCAGGATGCAATGAAACCTGCAGAACTTGTTTTCACTCTATGCGGCAATTTTGCTTGTTTACATAGTCGTTCAACCAGAAATGAGCTTCATCACTAAACACAATTTTACGTCAAAAAAGTAGATCAACTTCAAGTTGTTCTAGGGCCCAATCAGCAAACAAACTTATGGCCAAGTGTCTTTAGTTCTTGAACCAGTTGGATCTTGTACCAGTGTAAACCAAAATTTTTATGCAAAATCCATGTGGTGGATGCACCAGTCCAACTTGTTGTGAACGTCGACGAATAGACAAATCTGGATCATCATTAACACTATGCAGCGATATTATCTTCTGTACATACAGTTCTTTATCTTGTTGTTGCGTCAAGTAGAGAAAATGTTGTCCCAAATCTATCGATAGTTCGACGAATAAGCTGCTCTGATGGACAATTATGTAAACCATAAATTTTTCGAAGTGCTTATAAGTTTGGCGAATAGAACACTGCTTTTGAAAATGAATTTCAACAATTTGTAAACGTTGTTGCGGCGCGAGTCTTTCCATGATAATTTGTCAATGCTTACTGAACAGTCATGTCAAAACAACATGACTTCTACCTTCTGTCAAATCTCAGTTATCCTTATCGAAAGTTCTATCACTCTGAAAAAACACGTGATATACCTCATTTCGAAATAAATGATTTCCGTCAATGAACAATCCAATCGTCAAGACATTTTCTAAACTCATCCCTCTCATTCTTCCTTAAAGAATAAAATAAATAATTATTTTTTCTCAGATGGTGTATATCACAGTTTCACATCTATTTTTCAGTGAAAATGAAGATTTAATATAATGTATCGTACGTCGATGAAGAACTTTATAAATAATGCAGTTTTTGCACTTAATTTCCATGGGGTTTTACAGGGTGGAATTCAGAGTAAACTCAGATAATTGGACCATGCTCTATATGAACTGTTGAGTTGCAATTTATCTGTGGAATCACCTTGTTTAATTTGGCCAGAAATAAGTTAGGCACCCTGTAAACATACTCTTAATAATCGTGTAATTCTTCGATATTAGTTCGTGTTATGTTATCTATGATATCTTTTTGAGATTTCGAACACTAACTATGTGGTATTTTTTTTAGAGTGATAGAACTTTCGATAGGGATAACTTTGATTTGACAGAACGTAAAAGCCATGTTGTTTTGACATTTCTGTTCAATGAGCATTGACAAATTATAATGGAAAGACTCATGCCGCAACAACGTTTACAAATTTTTGTAACTTATTTTCAGATTCAATGTTCTATTCGCCAAACTTATAGGGCACTTCGTTACATAATCGTCCATCAGAGCAGCTTATTCGTCGAACTATCAATAGATTTCGGACAACATTTTCTCTACCTGATGCAACAACAAGACAAAGAACTGTACGTGCAGAAGAAAATATCGCTGCTGTAAGTCATAGTGTTAATGATGATCCAGATTTGTCTATTCGTTGACGTTCACAACAATTTGGACTCTGTGCGTCCACCACATGGAAAATTTTACGTGAAGATCTTGGTTTACACTCATACAAGGTTCAAGAACTAAAGCCACTTGACCATAATAAGTGTCGTTTGTTTGCTGATTGGGACCTAGAACAGCTTGAAGTTGATCGACTTTTTTATCGTAAAATTGTGTTTAGTAATGAAGCTCATTTCTGGTTGAACGGCTATGTAAAAATGCAAAATTGCCGTATATGTAGACAAAACAATCCTCAAGAAGTTCTGCAGGTTTCATTGCATCTTGAAAAATGCACTGTATGGTGTACTTTACACGCTGGAGGCATCATCGGTCCTTATTTCCTTAAAAACGATGCTGGTGCTAATGTAACCGTAAATGGTGCTCGTTACAGATCGATGATCAATAATTATTTGTTTCAAAATTTGAATGGTACCCAGAAGTGTTTTGGTTCCAACAAGATGGTTCTACACCTCATGCTGCTACCATAACAATTGATTTATTGAAAGAAAGATTTGGCGATAACATTATTTCGGAGGCCAATTAATTGGCCTCCAAGATCATGTGACATAACTCCACTGGATTATATTCTTTGGGCTTATGTCAAGTCATTGATTTATGCTGATAAACCAGAAACAAAAGACGCTCTGGAAGCCAACATAACTCGTGTTATTGATGAAATAAGTCCTGAATTACTCAAAAAAGTGGTCCAATATTGGTCTGGTCGAATGCGGTTCCTCAGAGCTAGTCGTGGTGGACATATGCCGGAAATTATTTTTAAAACATAAATGTCATAAAATTATCTTTCATATAAAAAAAAATTGGCCTCAATCTTAATTTGAATGTGTTTTATTTCAATTTAAAGTTCTATCACTCTAAAAAAAAACACCCGATAGCTGGAGAACGTGCGCACAATGAGTTTCACGTGAATTGGCTGCGACCTTATGTAAATTAATGTGCGCTCAAGATATAATTATTTTCTATGCTATGTTCGACGATATGTTCGCGAGTTATGAAAAAGCTGTCGTGGAAATTTGAATGAATTAACTGATAGAGTTAATTGGCGTACTTCTGTGGGAAAAAATAAATTTAAAATCACCCGCTTTGTAACCGCTGAATTTATTCTAATTACTATAAAATTTCATGGGTATGAGTAGATTATATCAGTGCTTCAGCAGATTTTTTAATTAACATATTTTTAACGACGAAATATTTCCAAATTACAAGCTTTCGCAAGGCGAAAGTGCTAAATCTCGGGGAACATTCTTCAATACCGAGAATGCAATAAAATAATAAAAGTAATTCCCGGCTCAGTCGCGAAGGCATTAAATGTTAGATGGCTGGCGATATGGTCAAATGCTGAGGAAGATCTTATCTTAATTTATTCGTGCAAATTAAAATAGGATACAGCGTGTACCCAACAAACACCACATTGTACGATCCGATCTCTCGGCGATAAAATATTATAAATTCTATTCTATAATTACGACGGTTTTATATTCAATTTATATTAAGAAATGTTCAGTTGCGGGACAAGTTGGAGTTAGCACTTTTTGTGGTTGTTTCAACTGCATTTTTGACGCGGTTTTATCTGTGGCGAGTAAATGCCTTTTAATTAAGCGATTTCTGTCTTTGCACGTGTCAAATTGATATGCATAGATACGGTGGTTATACAGCCAGCCGTAGAACTATCGCTTCAGTTTATAATTTTTTAATAAATGCTTCATGAGATGGACAAATGGTACTCTATTTCTAATTTGATTTTGAATCGAAGGAAAAACTCGATGAAGGGCAAAAATACCAGGTGTAGAACTATGAAAAAGGAATTTCCCTATTGAGGGTACCACCAACCATCAGTTTGGAGACCGTGAGACTATTTCTACAGCGCCATTATTTCCCTCATCTAACAGCTGATGAGGATTTTTAACTATATTTGTTATTCTTATCTTGACACTTTAAAAATGGCGCTTACTAAAAATGAAACCTATTTTTGGAAGACCCTATTTATGTTTACGGAAAAAAGTCCAGGATATATGTTTCTTCCAGAAAGCATTTTGGTTTCAATTTTTATTTTCAGGGTTTGATGCCATCAAACTATTACATTATTGATTTTACAACGTTCGCCTACAAAACTAATCATAGGAAGAAGAGTTCGAGAAAGAACATGCCGAAGGCATGTTCTTTCCCGAAATTATAAGCATTATAAGAAGAAGAAAATTTTACAACGTTCTGATATGCATCAGAACGAATTCCTAACTTTTAACACTTTTCGATCTCATTTAAGCCTTTTTTTTATGCTGTCTGATTCCACAAACTGCAAAAGGATAGTTTTTCAAATGTCGTTGACCGCTTGTAGAAAGTGGAATACCTAGTTGGTGCTCCGAGAGGAAAATTGGGTCATCTTTAATCTCGTCTTGAACTGCTGAAGGTTCACTGAAGATAACACATCAGCTGGTAGCGTTTTCCACCACTGTTCGGTAGAAGAAGAACTTCTGATAAACAGAAATTCCCGGAGTTGTTAATTCAACTGCATAGTTGGCCTTATTTCATCAATAACACGAGTTATGTTGGCTTCCAAAGTGTCTATTCTTTCTGGTTCATCAGCATGGACCACTGACTTGACATAACCCCAAAGAAAATAATCTAGTGGAGTTATGTCGCATGATCTTGCAGGCCAATTAATTGGACCATTTCTCGAAATAATGTTATCGCCCAATCTTTCTTTCAATAAATCAATTGTTACGGTAGCAGCATGAGGTGTAGAACCATCTTGTTGGAACCAAAACACTTCTACCATTCAAATTTTTAAACAAATGATCATTGATCGTCGATTTGTAACGAGTACCATTCACTGTAAAATTACCTCCAGCATCGTTTTTAAAGAAATATGGACCGATGATGCCTCCAGCGTGTAAAGCACACCATACAGTGCATTTTTTAGGATGCAATGGAACCTGCAGAACTTCTTGAGGATTGTTTTCACTTCATATACGCCATTTTTGTTTGATTACATAGCCGTTCAACCAGAAATGAGCTTCATCACTAAACACTATTTTACGATAAAAAAGTGAATCAACTTCAAGCTGTTCTAGGGCCCAATCAGCAAACAAACGACGCTTATTATGGTCAAGTGGCTTTAGTTCTTGAACCAGTTGGATCTTGTGTAGGTGTAGACCAAGATCTTTACGCAACAAGTTGTGAACGTCGACAAATAGACAAATCTGGATCATCATTAACATTATGATTTACATCAGCGATATGTTCTTCTTTACGTACAGTTCTTTATGTTGTTGTTGTTGCATCGAGTAGAGAAAATGTTGTTCGAAGTCTATCGATAGTTCGACGAATAAGATGCTCTGATGGACGATCATGTAAACCATAAATTTCACGAAGTGCTCTATAAGTTTGGCGAATAAAACACTAATTTTGAAAATAATTTTTAACAATTCGTAAACGTTGTTGCAGCGTGAGTTTTTCCATGATAATTTGTCAATGCTTGCTGAACAGAAATGTGAAAACAACATGGCTTCCACCTTCTGTCAAATCACAGTTATCCCTATAGAAAGTTCTATCACTCTAAAAAAAAACACCCGATAGTTAGAAATCACGAACTCAGTGTTTCGAGAAAAAGTTATTGTTTGGGTCTTCGAGGTATCGAATTGCACCAGATTCCGTTGATCCCATTTGTTCATCATTTTGAGATTTTCGTTCAGAGAATCCATTTGCGGGCATCTCTAAAGGTGAGACTCAACGGTGCTCAAAAGTTTGTCACTGATAACAGAAGGCATCAGTGTGCTATCTAATAACACTCAGTGTTAATCGCATCGACCGAGAATAGATAAACTCGAAAATAATAACACTTGACATGCAGAGGCAAGTTTACATAAATGCCAATTCATTTATATTTTCCTCTGAATGTAGTCGAATTCTTCTCCATCGTAATTTTCGATCTAATTCCAACGAAATAAACTCCCAGCAATAGTTGCTACCGCTGAATTTCCCCCAAGTGCTCTTTATCCCGGTGAATCGAACATAAAACGTCAACGATCGGAATGCGTCCCATTTCTCACCCCCTTAACGATCTCAACGAGTCGATTGTAATCGTTTCTTTCGCCTTAAGAAGAAAAACAGCTAATATAGCACCACCCCGAAACGCCATAAAGGGAAATAAAAACAAAGGCCAACAACTGAGCTGCTAATAAGCTACCAATAATCGCGCCCATTGTACCGAGCGGGCCAATATTAATTAAAACTGGCTAGGTGGAAAACCTAAATAGCCAATATTCTTTTATATTAACCCTCTCGCACATGTGATGCCCTTGGTCGACGCCCTTTTGCGACGGGACAACACTGAAGGGTAAAATCAGCCGGCGAAACCGCCAGGATGACTGCGTTACCTCGTCTAAAATCACTCGGATGAGATTGATTCATTTGGGATTTTGACTCACATTATGCGAAACATGTTCTAGAAAACATTCATGAAATACAGTAATAAAGATTATTTCAAAAGTTTCTTAATTTAACGACAATTGTTACGCGAACACTATGGCTTCGTCAAGTTTACATATTGAAGTAACTCTTAAAATTACACCTTCACTTCTAATAAAGCTGAAAACTCAAAAAAGAGGCACAACTAACAAACAATATTTGGAAATAAATATCGGGTGTTTTTTTAAGAGTGATAGAACTTTCGATAGAGATATCTGTGATTTGGCAGAAGATTGAAGCCATGTTGTTTTGACATTTCTGTTCAGTAAGCATTGACAAATTATCGTGGAAATACTCACGCCGCAACAACGTTTACAAATTGTTAAAAATTATTTTCAAAATTAGTGTTCTATTCGCCAAACTTATAGAGAACTTGTTGAAATTTAAGGTTTACATAATCGTCCGTCAGAGCAGCTTATTATCGATAGATTTCGGACTCATTTTCTCTACTCGATGCAACAACAACAAGACAAAGAACTGTACGTGAGAAGAAAATATCGCTGCTGTAAGTCATATTGTTAATGATGATCCAGATTTGTCCATTCGACGACGTTCACAACAAGTTGGACTCTGTGCATCCACCACATGGAAAATTTTGCGTAAAGATCTTGTTCTACACCCATACAAATTCCAACTAGTTCAAGAACTAAAGCCACTTGACCATAAAATTAAAATGCACTGTAGGGTGTTATTTACACGATAGAGGCATCAGCGGTCCTTATTTCTCTGCCGTTCCTCAAAGCTGGTCGTGGTGGACATATACCGGAAATTATTTTGAATACATAAATGTCATAAAATTATCTTTCAATAAAAAAAATGGCTTCAATCTTAATTTAAATGTGTTTTATTTCAATTTAAAGTTTTATTAATCTATAAAAACACCCGATAGTATCATTGAATTGAAAATAAATTTGTTCTAGACAAATTTCCAGACAATTTCAAAATATCATTCCTTCCTACTGGAACACTGTTAATTTTAATCAAAATTTTTTCAATAATATGTATTGTTTTTCTAGGTGAAATATTCGGAAATGAATTCTGTACATCAAATGAAATTAATTTAGAGTTTTTTAAGTAATTTTATATTTTAAATTTTTTCTAAAAGTTCAAAACTATGTTTAATTGCATATTTAGTAGGAAATATTGTCTCTATTTGGATAATGAAAATTAAAGCCATGGACAATTAAACGCTAATAATATGAGTATTATGAGAAATTACTGGTCTTATTGGATCATTGTTTTTGTGGAGTTTCATCAGAGAATTAAGTTTTGGAGTCTGTGGATTTATTAGGAACAGCTTATATTATTGAAATTTTCTGAAAAATGATAACGGCTTTATTCATAACCGTTTTCGTTTGTTTTTGAAAGTATTTAATAAGATCTTTATTAATTATTTCAAATTTACCCTAGTTTAAAAAATCAGTAGTTTTATTGATATATTTTTCCTTGGAATAGGTATAATCTGTTTTCTTTTTATATGAATGAATTGTGGAAATAATCTTCATTAATTTATTTTATTAAAATGCATTTCCATCAAGTGAGGAACATTTCAATAATTTTTTTTTAGAAAATAATCAAAACCATGTTTCTATACATCCAATATAATGCTGCCACAGCAATATAAGTCGAAGCTTTTTTTCTCTTCTCTCGGTGTTTTTCAAGCTCAGAGTGTTCACAAAACCCATAAATGGAATCTTGCTAATAATTATCAATATTGATGTTGACCTCAAAACAGAACTAGTTACCCAGTGTCTTGTCTTTCTTCAAACCAAAACTCTAATGACTATTTTAATTTGCGTTTTTCATCAGTAGGAACTGTACCTGCAGATCCTTACCCAAGTCCAGATACTGGTCACTACCATCCGGATATCCCTTTGTCTCAAGATAACCAATCATGTTCCACCTGATACCCCCACCTAACCGAGCCTTTTGAACGACGACATGCCCGTACCTGATTCCTTTGAGCAGGGACATCATCGATGCAAGTTATAATTAGTGAGTTCTTGAATTGGACTTTTTCGTCGTTTCCTCGTTGCCCAGCCACCCTTAATTAAGAAAATGTTCTGTTCGGACGGATTTAGTGGCGCCCCCTACGCGGATTAATGAACTTTTAAATTATGCCAGGTCGAATTTACGTTTATAATTCGAAGAGGTGAAGGGTGGCGCGAGGGGGTATCCCGGTGGAGCAATTATGAAATATCGGACGAGATCGTTCGAGAAGGGGGTTGAGGGGGTGGCGAAGTAGGTCAGGAGGGAAGGGGAGTTTTAATCGGAATTTTAGGGGGTTTATGGAGGAGATAATCCAGCAATAGCGAAAACTTTGAGATGAAAATTGGGGGAGAAATGAGCGTTGTAACGAGTGTCGTTTAAACCATACCGGTATGTTTCTGAGATGCTTTAGGTACTTCCATTTCGTAATAAAAAAGAAGCACGTCAGTGTCGATCAAAGGTAAAGGTAATGTTGATAACATAAAAAAAACAAAATATTCATCATGAAAGCAACGCATGACAATTTTGTTTGACTTAAACATCATTCAAAGGTCCACCTCAATTTTGGTTAATTCAAAATTCATTAACACAGCGTTCGATTTTTTGATTTTTAAGCATTGTCAGTTCGAGTCATTTTAAACAAACGACTTCATCAGCAAAAAGAGAAATCTAAATCTTTTTAATCTCAATTTCTTATAGCTGCATTAGGATTGCTTTTTCTAGAGATTGACTGTGTGGTTCCAAACTATTCTCTATGATCTGCATGTGCCTTTGTTTATTGATTTGGGTTATCTATATTATTCACTCACTGGATATACCCCAACAATAACAAATTGATACAGCGTCCCAGTATATCGATTATATATAAAAGCGAATAGAGGAAGTATCCAATCAATCAATTTAAAGCAAATATGTGGCTTCGCGAATGAATCCAGAATATTTATTCACTGAATCATCATGATTTTTATCATTTTATTTCGTAATGTACACAGGTAGTTGTAATTGTGTATTTTCCATAACGAATATAAATACAGGGTGTATATGAATAGTTGCGAAAAAATTTATGGGGTGATTCCTTGTCAAAAATAAGGTGGTTCTTTCATATAAACTTAATGTTTTTGAGCCTCCACTACTTAGTTATAACCCCCTAAAGATGACTCCCGAAAAACAATTTTTTTCTTAAAAACCAAAAAACTGACAAGAATAAAATTAAGCGGACATTTCATGTGGGCGAGAAGGCACTCAAAAAAATTTTTGGTTATTTTCCTCTATGATAGAAAGGGGTAGAATAGGCCACCCCTAAACCTTGTTTCACAAGAAACTTTTTTCTATTCATATTTTACAATAAGAAGATTTGTTTTGGAAAGCTTGGTCCATTCTTAACAAATAAGGTCTCTTGTCATTTCACGTTAAAATTCACAGTTTTTGAGAAAAAAAAATTATTCATTAACAGATAATACGTCTGAGTCGTATTATTATTTTCGAACCTAAATTTATCCATTGAGCTGATATCAAGTTGACATTTTTACTGAGGACTGGTACAAATATTAAAGAAATATAACAAAACAGTGTCTTCTCGCTCGCATAAAATGTCTGGTCAAATTCTTGTGTTTTGGATTTTAACAAAAAATTAAAAACTGTTTTTCGGGCTCCATCTCAAGGGGGTTATAACTTAGCAGGGGGGTAAAAAAATTAAGTTTATTTGAAAGACCCACACTATTTCTTGGACAAAGAATCGCCCCCTAAATTTTTTCGGAACTATTCTACACCCTGTATTCCTTGATTTTTTCGTGGGATGTATCGGGTGTTTTTTTTTAGATTGATAGAACTTTCGATAGGCATAACTGTGATTTGACAGAAGGCAGAAGCCATGTTTTTTTGACATTTCTGTTTAGTAAGCATTGACAAATTATTGTGGAAAGACTCACGCCGCGACAACGTTTACAAATTGTTGAAATTTATTTTCAAAATCAGTATTCTATTCGCCAAACTTATAGAGCACTTCGTGAAATTTATGGTTTACATAATCGTCCATCAGAGCTGCTTATTCGTCGAACTATCGTAGATTTCGGACAACATTTTCTCTACTCGATGCAACAACAACAAGACAAAGAACTGCACGTATAGAAGAAAATATCGCTGTGGTAAGTCATAGTGCAAAATTGCTGTATATGGAGTGAAAACAATCCTCAAGAAGTTCTGCAGGTTCCATTGCATCCTAAAAAATTCACTGTATGGTGTACTCTACACGCTGGAGGCATCATGCTGGAGCTAATGTTACAGTGAATGGTGCTCGTTACAGATCGATGATCAATGATTATTTGTTTCAAAATTTGAATGGTATCGACCCAGAACTGTTTTGGTTCCAACAAGATGGTGCTACACCTCATGCTGCTACCGTAACAATCGATTTATTGCAAGAAAGATTTGGCGATAACATTATTTCGAGAAATAGTTCAATTAATTGGCCTCCAAGATCATGCGACATAACTCCACTGCATTATTTTCTTTGGGGGTTGTCAAGTCATTGGTTTATGCTGATAAACCAGAAACAATAGACGCTTTGGAAGCCAACATAACTCGTGTTATTGATGGAATAAGGTCTGAATTATTCGAAAAAGTGGTCCAAAATTGGTCTGGTCGAGTGCAGTTCCTTAAAGCTAGTCGTGGTGGACATATGCCGGAAATTATTATCAAAACATAAGTGTCATAAAATTATCTTTCAAATAAAAAAAAATTGGCTTCAATCTTAATTTGAATGTGTTTATTTCAATTTAAAGTTCTATCACTCTAAAAAACTCCCGATACGTGATATATTCGTGACTCGACTTGGTTTTCGCCCGGTATGATGCAAGTATGGGGGTTTCGAAGTATACTCTATGTCGTACCGCTGTTCCAAACTTGTCAAGTTCCCCGCAACTCGACCGAACCAGACTGTCATTAAATTCCTGTTAATAATTCCGAACTGCATGGAACAAAACGTCGTCTTTGCCTCCCAGTTTACCATATCCCGTATTCAAATTAGAAACTTCCACTGCTACCAAGATGTATCGGTAGTTTTCCCTATCTCTTGGTAACTGTTCAGAATGCGGTCGGAGTTTGAGTAATGTCTATTTAACTAGCTCATTTTCGGTTGTGCAACTTCTTCGTTGTTGCTGTGTCTTGACGAGGATCCGTTAATTGTCGTCGATGAGTGCTTCCATCAGCGGTTTTCGTTTCCGAGAAATCGATAGGTGCAGGTATGATGTCGTTTGGGAAATATCACTTGTTATCGCTTACGAAATATTAAATTAGAGCTATTAATGGCGGAATAAGTGAATAAACATAGTGAATCATGGACCAGGTCAGGAGAACAATCAGTTAGACTGTTTGGAGGCCGCGTTTTTATTCGGATAGTTCCTAATCATCATCAAACTTGACTGCCGTAGGGAAGGTTTGCAGCCAGTCGAAAACAATGTTTTGTTCGGCGTCCTAATTAAAGTGTTGCTTCTCATTGTTTGCACTGTGAATGCAGAGCATATGGATGTTAGATTCGAGATATTGAAAATAGTATAACTATAGTACGTCTAGAAAGTATCCGGAAAAAGCAAAGATCGATTGTAATTATTTAGTATATATTTTTATTTCTTGAATTAGAAAATTATAACAAAATATTCATCTCATTTACTTATACAACTTCCATTTAACTGTAAATACTCAACTAAGCGTCGGGGTACACCCGAAACTAGATCACCTCCATAATTTTCGGTGATGGTAATCCAGGACTGTAAGACTTACTGAATTAAATCATCTTTTTTCATTTAACTTTAATCTTCATTAGTCCTCATATATTTTCAATGAGACTAAGATCTTGTGAAGCTGCTGGCCATGAAATGGTTGTCACTTGGTGTTTTTGCATCCAAGCTTGAGTATAGGCCGAAGTATGGCATCTTGCATTATCCTGCTGAAAACGTCAATCCTCTGGATATAAAGCATGCGCCGTTTCAAGGAGAAAATCGTTCAGAATGCCACAATTCATTATTAATGGTACCACCAAATATACAGAGAGACGCAGCACCACGCTGAGATATTGCTCCCCAAACCATTATTTTGGTGGGAAATTTGAACGGTAACAGGTTGTTTTGATAGGATTTTTAAGTGACTTCCACCAAATTGGAAACAACTTTAACAGATATAAAGACATTATCAAAATTATCTTCTTGAAAACGTAGACAAAATTTTATCCTTCGTTCCTTTTGCAAAGGTGTCATTATGGGAATTTTTTCGATTTCCTTGATATGTAGCCTTGTCTTTTCAGTGACATACGGACGGTTTCTGGACATACTTTTATATTTCGTTGATGTCCAAATTTTATAGTCAATTTGCGAAAACCCAGTCGCGGATTGTGTTGTCCAAGGCCAATAAAGCGTTTGAATTGTTTCATTTAATCTTTGGTCATAGCCTACTATCTGATCCACCCTTTTTTATACATTACTTTTGTCTTAAAATGTTACAAAAAAGAAGTATATTAAAATGATGAAAAATAATACATTCGGGATACTTTCTAGATGGACTATATTTCAAAATTTTTCCGTTGAATATCCTAATTTTTGAATGGTGCTCAACCACGTTTTTTTTTAATTTTGCTTTCAAACATATAATGCGAATGAAGGTATGTAGATATATGTTATTGATTTTTAAAATACTTTAAAACTGATGAGGATTTCTGATTTCTTTTTTGGAGAAGGTGCTATCTATTTTTTGAACGGGAAATAAAAAATTCTTTCTTGAATTCTATGTGGAACATTTTTTGGTGATGGAATTCGTTATTTCTGAATATCCAATCGAAACAAATTTGTCTTGTGTGATGGATTTAGTTACTTGGTGTCAATGCTTTATGTTTTGTTTTGATTCTTTGTTGGTTAGCTGCCGCTCACATGTGCTGATAATTCTGTGCCTGTAAAGTGAATCACTATTTCTTTGGAATTTTATTCAATTTAATACTATTAAGTGTTCGAGATTAAATCTGTGGAGGTTTCAGAGAATTAATCCACTTTCTAATTAGATCATTATATTTATTTAAATATTTTAATATTAGCCTTCTACATATTTAATTTCAAAAAATTATATTCAATAATTATAACTTCAGGAATTAAATTAAATTAATTTCATATAAGTACCACTTATATCAAACGACATATAAAATAAACATTCATTCTAAGACATCCAAATGATTTAACAAAATCCAATAAATAAAAATTGTTAACCAAAGTCCTATAAATTAAATATTTTGAGTAGACAAAATTTTGTTTCTGCTCATCAATTTTCTGAAAACAGATATCTTTCAAAGATGTTTAACATCATCTTGAGAATTTCATCATTAAACTATCTTCGAATATTCATTATTATGGCATATCTAACTGAGTTACTTTTTATAAAATCTCAAAATATGTAAAAACATTACTAAAACACAAGTTTTAAGAGAGACTTTGCTTCTTCAGTACTCAATTATATTCATATTCAATAATATATGACATAAATCAACAAATATATTTTCTCACCTTTCAAAAATTCAGAAAGCTTCTGGTAAATGAATACTGAAAATTTAAATGGAGTGTAATGTTAACTCAAATAAATAATTCTGTGGTTTACCATTGATCTAAAAGATTGAAAGGCAATTTAACGGCCTCTGTTATAGCACATGGACTATCTGTATAAAGAATGTTAAGGAAACCAAATAATTATATATTATGAATAAAATGAAATGAATAGAGGTTTATACTTGATAGAAGGTATATAAAATTGTTTAAATATTTTAATATTAGCCTTCTACATATTTGATTTCAAAAAATTATATTTAATAATTATAAGTTATAATCATTAAATATAATTTTTTAAATTAAATATGTAGAAGGCTAATATTAAAATATTTAAATAATTTTATATACCTTCTATCAAGTATAAAACTTTATTCATTTTATTTTAAATCATTATAATTGAAAAATGGAGGAAAAAACGTTTGGAGTGTCTCAAACTTAGGGGCGAAGGCAAGGAGGAAAGGAATAAGAATATTTTGTTGTGAAATGAAAAACTTCCGTATATTTGGACCATTTTTTCCTTCCGTCGTTCTTCGATAACGCGCCATCGTGTAACATTTTCTGGAGAGCACAAAAGATCAAAGTTTCGGGGTCAAGGAGGCACTCGACTCAATCCCGAATTCATAATGAAGCTATTTGAATATCGCTCCCGAAAAAATTCATGAGGTCGTGCCGAGAAATTGAGAAATATCCGTTCTTGGGCCGTCTACGAGGACATTCAAAGTGTAGATTGCACTTTCCCTTCGCCCCCAACGATTTATTTCTAACGGCCAGGAGTGTCGGAAACCCAATTTTCCTCAGACTTCCGTCACGCTACCTGCCAACTCCTGGAGTTTCACCGTTATATTTTACGGTCCCTCTTCACTGATGAATTACTCCTTGTCAATTTGTTGGTCGCCATCGAAAACGGTTCAGACGAATGAGGGAAAAAGAGAGTAGTCCGTTTTTGTTGCACTTTGCTCAGACGTTTCAGTTTAGGTTTGTTATTGGGGAAGAATTTTTAACAGTTATATTGTGTAATTCTTGCCTACATGTAATAATTCCACACACTATCAGTACCATCCTGTAAGTGGTAAAAACATTGTTAAAATATCGATATGATGAGTCTAACAATTAACAAAATAATAATAATGATAATAATAATTGAATCTGTTAATCTCCTACATATTCATCAATGAAATACATCCTTCGAAAGCATTCACTATGGAAACCGAACATAATAATTCTATTAATTTTCTTGATTTACCTGTTACTCGAATAAATAATTCACATGATTTTTCAATATTTCACAAACCAACCTATACGGATTCTATTATACACAATAAATCAAACAATCCTTTAAATCAAAAATTATCAGCATTCGATTGTATGATCCATAGATTAGTTAATATTCCCATGAATCAAGAAAATTATATTTCAGAACATAACATAATTAAACAAATAGCTATTAATAATAACAATGATCCTAAGTTGATTGGCAAATTGTTGATGCATAAAAATAATAAAATAGTTTTAAATATGGTGTATGAAAGAAAATTTTAAATACATTTCTTTAAAATACACTAAAAGTATTTCTGAGAAAATTGCTACATACCTCAAAAATAAATATCATTCAAGAACTTTGTTTAAAACCAATTCAAACTTGAGTAAATTTATTAAAAATAATAATGACTGTACACATAAAGATGATAAATCGGGGATATATAAGTTAACCTGCGGTGATTGCCCTAATGTTTACATAGGATATACTGAAAGAATTTTCCGACATGGAATTTGTGAACATTTGAAGAGTTTCCTCAAAAATAAAAGTAATTCCACATATTGTAACCATTTGTTAGAAACAGGACATACTTTCAACCATAATTTTGAAATGCTACATATAGAAAGTAAAAATTATGCATTAAATCTGTTAGAATCGTTAGAGATAAATAAACATAATAAAATTGGAATATTACTTAACGAACAAATAGATTTAAATAACTCACCTCTGTTCAATATATTCAGATAAGCTGGAATTTACAGAGACCCTTTTTTGGGTTTTAGTGCTCAATAAAAATTTATTGTACAAAATTTGAATATCAAAACAAATTGAAATATGTTTATCTTCTACAATTTTAATTTCCAAAAGAATTTTTTATTCAAGAAACTTTTAGAATTAAATTAATGTCTAAAACAAGCACCGCTCACATTTAATAGACGTTTATAAACAAAACTCAATATACAATGTCAAATGAAATAAATAACCCAATAGATATACGAAAGTAATTAAAATTAATAAATAAATATTCAAAGGAGACAAAATTTTGTTTCTGGTCTTAACTTTAAAAAATACTACTTGCCTTATAAAAACATGAACACACTTAAAGGACTTCCCAAAGAATATAATTTATTTGAAATATTTAATATATTCGTGAGTGATGTAGGTTATGTTTTTGATTTTGATATTTGTAATATTGAAAACAAAGGGCTGATGAAGGGATTATCTAGAACTATATTTGTTTTTTGAAGATATAGTGCACATTTTTTAGAGATTTTTGAAATAATTTGTTCGAATATTTAAATATATTAAATATTTCAAATAAATTATATTCTTTGGGAAGTCCTTTAAGTGTGTTCATGTTTTTATAAGGCAAGTAGTATTTTTTAAAGTTAAGACCAGAAACAAAATTTTGTCTCCTTTGAATATTTATTTATTAATTTTAATTACTTTCGTATATCTATTGGGTTATTTATTTCATTTGACATTGTATATTGAGTTTTGTTTATAAACGTCTATTAAATGTGAGCGGTGCTTGTTTTAGACATTAATTTAATTCTAAAAGTTTCTTGAATAAAAAATTCTTTTGGAAATTAAAATTGTAGAAGATAAACATATTTCAATTTGTTTTGATATTCAAATTTTGTTATATTTCTTCTATCAAGTAAAAAGCCTTTCTATTTTATTTTATATATAATATATAACTATATTTTGGCTTCAATAAATCTCATTATAGAATGTCAATGATTTTAAGTAAACTTAAAATAACTCACTTTGTTCTTTGATTTTGTTAGAACATAGATCAATCTTGAATATATAGCTGATCTGTAGTTCGAAGCTGAAGTCTTTTAACACGTGAGTGATGTAGGTTATGTTTTTGATTTTGATATTTGTAATATTGAAAACAAAGGGCTGATGAAGGGATTATCTAGAACTATATTTGTTTTTTGAAGATATAGTGCACATTTTTTAGAGATTTTTGAAATAATTTGTTCGAATATTTAAATATATTAAATATTTCAAATAAATTATATTCTTTGGGAAGTCCTTTAAGTGTGTTCATGTTTTTATAAGGCAAGTAGTATTTTTTAAAGTTAAGACCAGAAACAAAATTTTGTCTCCTTTGAATATTTATTTATTAATTTTAATTACTTTCGTATATCTATTGGGTTATTTATTTCATTTGACATTGTATATTGAGTTTTGTTTATAAACGTCTATTAAATGTGAGCGGTGCTTGTTTTAGACATTAATTTAATTCTAAAAGTTTCTTGAATAAAAAATTCTTTTGGAAATTAAAATTGTAGAAGATAAACATATTTCAATTTGTTTTGATATTCAAATTTTGTTATATTTCTTCTATCAAGTAAAAAGCCTTTCTATTTTAATTTATTGTACTTACTGTAATATAAATAGCAACGGATTTCGGAAACAATCTTAGTTATTCAAAATGTAAACCTGCCTGATGATGCTACTGTGATAGCGAAACGATTGTTTTAAACATAACAATAAAAATTTGTGAAAATCAGAATAACCTTATTTGAATATTTTTCAATGTGGATTTTCACCAAGTTAGGACTGATTCAATTCAAATCAGAATTTAATTTCATTCAAAAACTTTTTAGAATAAGATCAAATAAATGTCTTAGAAAACACAGTTTCAGTTTAGAAGACATATAGAATCAATACTAATTACACAGTACCAAAAGGAATAAAAGGATTAAAAGGAATTAATAATACTGAATAAATACTTGAAGGATACAAAATTTTGTTTCGTATCGTGTATTATGATAACTAAGTCCCTTTCCAAAAAATGCACAACATAACTACTTCAAAAATAACTTACTTTAAATAAGTGCCTTAAAAAACTTCCTAAAACATACAGTACATCTTCAAACAGCAATTTAGAACAAACGATAAAATTCTTAGTCCCACATCATATTCAGAAAATAAAAATAATTAACAAAAAATATCTTACCAGACCAGACAAGCATCTTCCTCTTACAAACACCAGGATATAGTGAACTTTTGAAAATCCTACGTATTCTATGTTCGCCACAGAAATTACACAAAGCTTGCATGGTATTTTATGTTAAATACAAATGATAATATGTATCATTGATAAACCAAACAAAATATAATTACAATTATATATACAATAAAATAATGAAAAGAGGTTTTTACTTGATAGAAGGATTACTACAAAATTTTAAATATCTTAAAATTTTTTCGAAATTAAAATCTGTAACAGTTTAACAGAATCAATCTGTTAGATATTCAAAATATTATAATTATCCTTCTATCAAATGAAACCTTTTTTTTATTATTTTATATATGATAATTATATATTTTTTTATTTAAAAAAAATTCACACAGTTTTTATGTTTCACAATTTATTCAGAATTCTGACACGTTTTTCGCTCTTTCGACCATCTTCAATGGTAAAAAAAGGAACTAAACTCAAAATTCAAAAGGTTCTTTTATTACACTTAGGACAGCTGTGTATTTTTGTGGCGCAGGGAAATAACAACATCCAATATAGGGGTGTTGCCAAAGAGTATTTGGGAATTTGTTAAATTCTCCTTATTCTCAATGGCTTTTTTGATTGAAAGAATTTCAAAATAGTCCATCAATTTTGCCTCATTAACATTATATAATAAAGTGACATCTTTCTCGTTAAAAAAATTATTATTTTCTATACAATGTTCTGCAAAACCGGTTGATTTCTGGTTTTTTGAAATAGACATCCTATGTTCTTTGATTCTATGTTGTAAACATCGATCTGTCTGTCGTATATATGTAGCATTGCAATCATCTCATTTGTTTCGATAAATCCACGTTTCGGAAAAGTGGGGGTTCCTTTCTTTATTGTTCACCAGCATCTTGGCTAAATAATTTCTATTTACTGCTAAATAATTAATTCCCATTTTATGAAGACCATTAGAGATCCTACTGCTTAAACCTTTTATATAAGCCATTGAAAACCATATTTTCTTTTCTTCATATGGATCATTTATATTTATATTTCTTTCAAATATTGTGTTAAGTTTGTTTATTAATCATCTTGTCAATTATTTCAGTTCTATAGCCATTGTTCACCGCTATAGCTTTAATTATATTGACTTCTTTTCGAAAATTGTTTTCGTGCTCAAAAGTCTATGAATGAAACTATGGAATGTGGACATTTTGATTTGCCATGATTGATTGGATTTTGAATGGAGTATGGTATCAGTAGTGGTAGGTTTTCTAAAAATGTCGAATTCGAACCTATTATTACTATGACTTATATTAAGATTTAAGAAGTCGATTGAAGAAATTTTTAGTGTAATAAAAGAACCTTTTCAATTTTAAGTTTGGTTTCTTTCTGTACTCCTTTGAACATGGTGGAAAGACCGCAACACGTGTCAGGATTCTGAATAAATTGTGAAACATAAAAAGTGTGTTAATTTTTTTTAAATAAAATTTTTATGATGTTTCTTCTAGAGCCTACCGCATACTCTACTCATTTAAGGAATAATTAGGTATAATTTGGTTTCTCATACATGGATGTTGGTTTCAAATGAGTCCATATAATACCTTGCAAGCTTTGTGACGAACATAGAATACGTAGGGTTTTTTAAAACTTCACTATATTCTGGTGTTTGTTAGAGGAAGATACTTGGCTGGTCTGCCTAATTTGTTAATTATTTTTGTTTTTTAAATATGAAATTTCATGCCTTAAGTGACTTATGCAAATATCAATCAAAACTGGTTAGATCAGTCGATGCGAAAACATTGACTCAAAATTGCACTAGTAATCGATAACTAATTTGCAACTGATGCAATAAAGACCACATTATTTGCGTTCGATAAGATAATACGGTAGATAAGTCCGTCGTCAAAAAAGTACAGCTTTTGTTATTGATCACAAATCTAATTCAGTCAGTCATCAGTTATCGGGTAAATTTGTGTGGGTGTGAATGTTTTCCTAACTGTTTTTTCATTATACCGAGCATTTTGTTTCGATACTAAAAGCCCATTAAGCTCGACCTTGTTATTAGGTGGCTATTTCTATTGTTATTAGGTGAGTTATATGTCGGTAAATGTTTTTTTTAACGACTACGAATGAAGTTGAAGGTCGAATGTTGGTATACAGATAGTTCTGTCGAAAAATTCCTCGGTTTATAACTCGATTTAATCGAGGAAAACAATTTTATGACCTGCTTTTATCCTCTTTGGATGAAAATTTATGGAAGCACTAATTTGACGTTAAGAGTTTTAGATTGTGACTTTTTTAGTTTCATTAAATTATCAGTAGCACTCGTTAATAGATAAATGTACATTCTCAAAGAAATACATGGTTGGATTTTGAAATAGTAGAGGGTCTTTCATTAACAGCGCCCCATTTTGTTTTGTAAATAAAACACATTTACTTCAAAATAATTGAAATTTTCATTTCATTATGAAGTACAATAGATACCATTAGTTGGTTCATTCAAATATCCACCACGGAACCGTTGGCAGGAATGAAGTCGTTGAACCCAATTTTCCATGACTCTCTCACACGAATCAGGTCGTATGTTAGTAATTACTCGTTCAATATTGATCTGTAAATCATACAAATTTGCTGGATGATTGCTGTCTACGCCAATGTGTCCTGAGAATTTGTCTGCTTGGTTATTCTCAGAAGTGAAGCCAGATTTTGAATATTTCTTTTCCCAGTCTGTGACTGAAACTACCTGCAGTAAAAAATTCATTGTTGAATAGCATTCAAGTAGAAGTTGCCGTACGAGGCCTACCTCTCTGTTTCATTTGCAAGCCCATCTTCTGCAAATCAAGACGAACCAATTTAGGCCATAAAAAATCAGTCAACATTGAACGATAACGATTTCCATTGACAGTTACCGCCTCATGAGCTTATAATAAGGTCCTTCAGTATAATATCAACACCAAACAGTAAGTTTGTCAGAATGTAATAGCAGTTCTTGATATTCTTCAGGTTTACACCACACCAGATACGGAAATTATACTTGTTAACATAACTGTTTAACCAGAAATGAGCCTCATCGCTGAGAATGATTTTCTTATCAAAACCTGCATCATTTCCGATTTTCTTTAAGCACCAATTACTGAATACACGACGCTTTAAATGATCTGTTGTTTTGAGTTCTTGGGTTAAAACAATTTTATATGGATATAAACCAAGGTTTTTTCGTAAAATTCGCCATAAAAACGTCTGAGAGATGCCTAGTTCTTATGAACGTCGAGAAATCGATAAATTTTATTCATCACGAACACTTTCACGTACGACAGCAATATTCTCTTCATTTCTTGCATTTCATTGTCTCACTGACACTGCAACATCATGAAGTGTAAAATTTGTTTCAAACTTCTTCACTAAACGTCCAACTGTACTTTTATCCGGACTATTATGACGACCACTTAAAGCACGTAAAGTAAGAATAACAGATTTTTCGTAATAAATTTGGATAATCTGTAAACATTGTTGGAGTTCCACGATTAATTGGTAGACATCAACAAATACAACTGTCAAAGTCACAAATAAACAATGGCTGCGTGAGTAATGTCAATTTAAAAATGGAGCGTTCCCATTCAGAGACCCTTCACATGAATCTTTGGAAAGGGATCAAACCATCACTGCAATCTTGTGCTGTTAGAAATTTCTTTAATACATAAAAAAATTGAATTCTTTGAAGAGTAAGGAAACAATTTTTCAATTTGGCTAAGAAACCTTATCGCAGTAACATATTCACCAAGTATTTATGATCCATTACCAATTTTCTTGGCAACACAAGCAATTCGGAAATGCAGTTGTTGTATAAAATGCAGTCAATTTTCTTATTCAAATTCCATAGAATTCTACATAAATTGCTGTCATTTAGCAGAAGAAGTGTTATTTCACTGAAGATTAGTGTATCTTTTCGTCTCAATAAAAATATATATTTTACCATACATTGACTCACAAACTTATTTGGTTACCTGGTGAAAAAGGCGAAACGTATTATTTGCAAATAATGAACAAGAAACAACTCCCCCCAATAAAGGCAAAAGGATCCATCCCACAAGCTATTGCCTCTTGAAAAAACAATCACGTCTTCATCCGATGACGAGAGGCAATTCTAAAAGTTCTGCGTAGGTAAGAAAAAAACTAACAGCGTCCAATAAATCTATCGCACGTCCAAATTGAAGAGTTGATCAATAGTCAATCTCTATTCCATTATTGGCCAATTTGATGGACACGGAAAAGAGAAAATGTAATTACGGACGAATAAGTGGAAAAGTTGACTACAAGTATAAAGAACTTATATTATTTTTGCTATTTCAGAGCATTAGAAAAATCCTAGTTTATGGGAATAGAACCCGAGACCCTCAACGGAAGAAACGCTGTAAATGAAACACGGAAGTAGTTCAATATCCATTTGACAATAATGCTATTGAAGTAAAGAACATTTTGACCACCAACGGTATTTTGGGAATAATTTTTTTTCAATATCTCAGACGATTTAACCAAGTTAAAACGAAGAATTCATAAATGCAGGAATGGTTTGATATAACTTAATGAGAATTAGAGTAAAGATGCAGAAAATATTCAATAAACTTACTTACGTATAGCAGCCATTGTAAGGTAAATTTTCCAACAACGTTTACAAATAATCCAAATTTATTATGAAAAATTGCAATCTGTTACTCTAACTTGACTACGTGTTTTTACTCCAATTTTTGATATGATCGTCCGGATAAAATAACAGTAGAACGTTTAGTGAAGAAGTTTGAAACAAATTTTACACTTCATAATGTTGAAGTTCCAGTGAGACAAAGAAATGCAGGAAGTGAAGATAATATGGATCTCGTACGTGAAAGTGGTCGTGAAGACCATAATTCATCGATTTCTCGACGTTCACAACAACTAGGTGTCTCCCAGACGTCTTTGTGGTGAATTTCACGAAAAGACCTTGGTTTACATCCATACAAAATTGTTTTAACCCAAGGACTCGAACCAACCGATTTAAAGCGTCGTATATTCAGTAATTGGTGCTTAGAAAAAATCGGAAATGATGCAAATTTTGATAAGAAAATCATTTCTGCTTAAACATTTATGTTAACAAGCTAGTATCTGGAGTGGTGATGAAACTGATGAATATCAAAAACTGCCAATACATTCTGACAAACCTACTGTTTGGTGCGGATTTCATGCTGGAGGAGTCATTGGAACTTATTTTTTTTCAACGAAGCTCATGAGGCGGTAACTGTCAATAGAAATTTAAGAGTTGTCAACAAAAAATAAGTTTTAATGAAGAAAATAATCATATGTTATCAATCAACAACTTTAACAGATTCTGTATATTGCATTACTGTATGCATAAACATGAAAATTTTTGGTTTTCTGTCACTTGCTGAATATATCTTTTCTGAGATATTAAAAAAACTAATTTTGTAGAGGGAGTATCTATGAGTAAATTTTGCCTATTTGAGCCTTGAACATACTGGAGAAAAATTTGAAAATTCCTATGTAGAAACAAGTGAAGTCTATCTTTGCTTAGTTCACATTTAGAATGGAAATGGCATCGACATGATATCTGATTTGCTTATAGTCAGTCCTCTTGCCACCTAAACTGAGCTAACAATAAAACGGGAAGAATATTCGCTTGGTGTTTTCTTCTGAGTGCTATCGTAGCTGTTTTAAAATCTTCCCTTCCATGCAAGAATATATTGTGAAGTTTTTTCTTGTTGCAGAATGAAGTAGCCCACTACGTTTGGGCGGGCCGCATCCAGGGTGGCCAGTAACCTCAAAGAGGCGCGATGGCCCTGGACTCAAGGGCCTTGAACTTGCTAGTGCTACTCTTTGCCTACGCTACATCCGAACAGGGTAAGTCTTGCAATCCTTTTCCCTTACGTAAACAGAAAAAATCCGGTTATATTTTTAATAACCACACTTTTTCTCTTCAACGATTCCCTGAAGTATCAAATATTCACCACGTGGTGACCCATTTAGCACCTCTAGAAGCAGTATTCATGACGTCTAAGGATTTCGTAATTCCTCCACGTCTCATAAGGAATACCATTCATTCATTTATTACCTAATCCTTATGCAGCAGTGAGATGTGCTTGAGCTCACCAAGTTCCATATTGAATAATTGACCAGCAACCATATTAGTGGATAGTATATCATTCATTACTTCGAGCATGTGAGGAAGTGGGGAAAAGCTTCTGTTATCAGTTCCGGGTTTGGGATTATAGTGGCCTACCTGCCCGCTGGACCTATGGTCCCTGCCCCATGGGCGCTGGATTCGATATGCTCAATCAGCACGCAAAACGAAACATAAGTCCCTCTTTGCTTCCAATAAAGAGTGGAAGCTTCGAACCAGTATCCTACTTCGTCTTCCAAATCAAAATTACTGCCTTTGAATCGAGCAAACTACTTCTGACAGGTTCGTTCAGCTCGGCCATGGTCACCATAAACATCCACTGAAAAACGATAACTTTCGGCAACCTTTTTCTTCTAATTGAAGTTATGTAGTAAAACTCCGCAAAAATACATCATTCGATACAAAAGTTGACATTTTCAGAGCACATAGAGACCGTGTTCGCCCTTCAGCGAAATGACATATGCTGAAGATAAAGTCTCAGGGTGACACTTTAGAACGAAGGTGTTGCCAGCTAAAATATATTAACGGACAGCCCGTATAAACACGAGAAAGGTAATTTATTATCATCCAAATTTCGAAATCATTCAGGCAAATTTACGATTTACTTTTAACATGCACTCAAATTTCCTTGGGAAATATCAGCGAGGAATCAATCGATCCATCTCAGATCGCCCAATACAATTTCCCATAACCTGTTTACGCTGGTAATCCCTCTTGCCCTGCTTTGATCACTGACCTTACGCTAAACCCCCGTTAATGGGGAAATATAATCCGAAATCGATAACAAATATGATCGAATATTAACGTCGGATCTCCATGCACGTACGGGACGGTCACGGAAAACGCTCAGGAAGGGATTACGTCCGATGCATGCGAGCAGACCTGTTGGAATTGGTACTGTTAGAGAGGAGATAAGGTTGATAAATGGACGGCGGGTCTGCAGGAATGGCCGTTCTACGGAGTTGGTATTTCGGATCAGCCGTAGGTTTATTATTCTCGATAATCGAGCGGGCTGGGACGAAAAAACTCACGCTTTGGATTTGAAACGTTCGCGGTAGGTGGATTTCAGGGGTCAGTTTTTTCTAACTCTATTAGGTTAATCAACTACCTTGTTGCCTGTCTAAGGAACAATCTCTTGTCAGTTTTTGGAGGGTAGAAACTGAGAGTTGCTGATAGGGAACCTTACTTGCTTTCAGGACATAAACGTAAACTTAACACCTCGATTTGCCGGCTTTAAAATGAAAATGTGAAAAATCGCTCTAACCCGTCAATATCTGATTCGAAGAGGAACAACTTTTTCGCTTTTCGCATCCTCGTAACTGCATCCCCCTAACGGGGGTGAATACTACCCCTTGATTTTGAATAGGGATGAGGGGTGTTGCGGTACCACATTTTGAAGATCTTATCGAGTACTATCTGATCCTGAAATTTCGCTTCAAAATTTTCATTGATAACGAAATGACAGGTAAAATAGTGGAAGAGTACTTACTTTTGTGATTAGTTGATTAAATTCTGGAAATGGGCAACACTCATTTCCATGCAGTAATGTAAGTTTGCTGAAAACGTTCACGTACGTTACTCAAGATTTCTGGTGTAATTTAACGGCATTCATTAATGATGCGAGTTTGCAAATCATCCAGCGACTCAGGCTTGATAGCGTAAATCTTGGTGAACCAATAGAAAAAAGTCCAGTTGAGTCAGATCAGGTGATCTGGGTGGCCACTCAATATGTCCCCTTCTTCCAATCCAGGGGTGAGGAAAATTTTCATCTAAGCACTGACGCACCGGTTGAACGAAATGAGGTGGTGCGCCATCTTGTTGGAAAATGATCGTTTGATGGTCTTCTGCATTCTCCAATACTTGCACGAGCGCTAGATAAATAGCGTTCTCCAACAGATCTGAATAAATTTAGCCAGTGAGATTACTGGGTATAATAAAAGGGCCGATTATGTGAATTCCATAAATTCCCGCTCAAGCATTTAGTTTTTCGGGACGCTTAGTATGCACCTCACAAAATAATTTGTGCGATTAAGGTAAAATGAACACTCATCCGAAAAACATATATCGAACATGTTATCAATTTGTTTTCTATCATTTCTTATTTCTAGTGTCACTAGATGTAGTGACACTACTTACTTCTAAATCTCATGGTTAAAATGGATTCTTTTTGATATTCTATTTTTCTAGTAAAAACAAATGGTTTCTATTTTTTGTAACCGATAACCATATCAATAGCCTTTCCAAAATCGGAAACTTTTCAACTGAAAAAGAAGGCCTTAAAAGATGATTAATCCAGTTGTTTCCCATAGAAAGTCGAAAAACCATTACTTCAACTTGCCCACCATTTGTCATTCGGACATGAACTAGTGTGGCTCTTAACATGCATACACGTTGCCAAATCTCTTCTTTGTTCGTGCTCGTTTTCCAATTTACATAAAGCGGTTCATCATCCTGGAGAAATATGAACCAACTGATTATAATCTTTACAGAATGCAATACGATTAAAGAATTCATTAAATCATTGGTTAGTCATCTCCAAGCCGCGCCTCGACTTGTTCATCTGTCGGACGTTAGTCCCTCTTGCTCGTTATGGACGGCGTTGCCATATTTACGCTCCTAAATGTCTATAATTTTGGATCTTGCATTAATGGTGGGTACTTTTGCCTCCATGCAAACTGTTTCAAGACTAGCATATTGTTTTGAAATACTTAAAACCAGCTCGTATTGCGATTCAAAGAATTTTGGACTCAAAAGAAGAGGATAGAGATAACTGAATGAAAGGAGGACGACATAATCTATTAATCAGTATTCGACGAAAGACCAACAGAATGTAAGAAAACAGCTAACGTGTATATATAATATATGTAATAAGGGAATAAGACAACATCGATGAAAAGACAACACTTCAATATCTTCAGAACTGTGAGTCATTCTGGAGTGAATAGATCAATTCAAACGTTGATTTTAGGTCAATAATTTGATTGCTTTTTTCACAATGTCATCGAGAAGCATGAAGGTGCCTTTGTGTGTACAGGTTTAAAAGGAACATCAGAACTTATTCGGCCAATTTGAAAAATCGAACAAATGTGTATATTTTGAGCTTAGAAATAATGAACATTTTACACAAGCTAAATTTGAGCTCTAAGTTCTGAAATTCCACAAGACACATACGAGAGCTGTTGACTGATGCACGTCACACATGCAATAAGAAAATAACTCCACTTGGTACAATAATCTAGATGATGAACATGTTCGAATCAGATGCAGTGAGCAAAGTTTTATGAATGCTGTTATTTGAAGAGACCACTAAGACTTATGTGTCTTGACAGCAAACATTTTAGTACTGTTCGAACCAGATTCTTCAGGAATAGAACATGTTGAGGCTGCATGGTGACGCATAACTTCTTTTCCTTTCAATACTAAAGCTCCCAACATTCTGAAGACTGAAGATTTTGAAACAAGAGACACTTTTTAGAGCGTTACCTAATGGGAAGCATTGTAGTTAAGTATCTTAAAGGTTTTAATCCATTCACTTAAAAGGATAACCAGCATTCTCCCAAATGAAGTGGAGAATAATAAACGTCGAACAGGTTTGTGCATGCAGAACAAAAGAATAATGAGTTTATCAATTACTAGATGGATCAAACTGCTGTGATATCTGCCACTTTCCAATCCAGATGAATAATATGTATTCCAATCTGCACCCCAAATGATTATCATTGCATGTACATGAGGACTCTGGTCCTTATGATATCACAATGTAGTACAAAGGTGAATGTGGATATACAGATGAAACTTTCATTATAGTGGTTTGGTGAACTAAGGGTTCTGACTACCAGCTACTGCAGCCTACTCCTAATGAAAGCCTAGTTTACTGCAATCTCGTGAAGAAGATCAAACCACAGAAGAAGTAAATACTCTGATTTTCGTTCATCATTTTCATGGGAAATTGTAGAACACTCAAAAATCAGAATATTTTATTTCTAGCCGAATGTGCAGACATCGAATTGGTATACAAAAGACCTTTGCCATCAGAAAGGACCGTAAATCTGGCAACTCCGACCTCGAACCGATTCTCTCTTCTTGAATGGGGGTAAACATACACGAAGAGCCACCTTCTGGCATCCCATAAACTGCGCCCGATGGCAGCATCCGAACTCTGGGGCCTTCAACTCCGCAGTTATCGATTTGTCCTCTTCTTCGGCCGTTAGTCATACGGTTGTAGAACAGCCGTCGCTGATATGCAGGGGAATCACTGACGCACATCGTTTCAGGTAACGACGACGACAAAGACGCGCTCATATACGCTAGATTCGCGACGCCGAAGACCTGTCGTTATAACGAATTACTTCGGATGCGGTTCGATTAATCGTCTCGAAGGAAGGGGTGTGCCGATTAATCGAGATTGGGGGTAGGTAGGGAGATTGCGTTAGAAGCAATTATTTGCAATTGCTTCGGTCGGATTTGTGTTAGTCGTCGGTTTCTGTCTGAACTTTCTTGTTGTTGGAAGGAAATTTATGCTATTGGGCTTGTAGAAGCGATGAGGCATTATGAATCGATAAGGTGGTATAAGGATGAAATCTGAAGAAATTTCTTTCACTAGGAGGTTTCTGCGTGTCAGTCTCACAACATAATATTCATTGTGAAGAAGCAGAAATAATTTTAGGACTTGACCTATTAAGGAAACAAGCATCTGAATCGTTATTGGAAAATCCCAAATGTTTTTACATGATAACAGTTAAATAGATCTGAATGTGCAATTATAAACCCATATCTCTGACTTGTACCTGTTGGAGTTATTCAAATATCTGTATCTTCACTTGATAATGTCCAACAATTATGAATACTGATTGAGTATCCTACTAATACAGACAGGAAAACCAGAGAGTGTCTGGTGGAACTGTTATACCAGTGCAATTTAAATATATGGAATATATCTCAGCACCTGCTCGGTGCAATTCGAGTATCTTAACAACACTGATTCAAAATATCAGAATAGATTCCTATAAAAATGAATCGGTTTCTGTTAATGATTAGATAAATGATAGTTGCTAGTGATACATCGAACAATATGACAGCTAACAAATTCTCATATGTGTTCGTGTTGTAGGTTACTTTGTCATTGGGTAAACATATTATTAATGAATATAATTGATTCTAAAGGTTATGAAGTCTTTTTTCATTCCAATATCTGGCAATCTACACATCAGGGAATTATCCTTAGGTCACCTTTTAAGTCGTCTGACACTCTTATGTTAGGAACATTAGTGCATCACTATTTGATGATCTGTTATTTCTTGAGATCACTAGATTCATCCTAAGCCACCGAGAATGCTTCAAGAATGGTATCTCCTCATATTTCATGATTTCATTGTACAACACTATTTGTATTGATTTCTAATGGTGAGCTGTTCTAAGCTGTTCTATCCGAGTAGTTTCCTTCTCCAGCCTACACAATCATTTTCTGCTAAACTTCGTACTGCATAATTTCTAATACCATAATGATTCATGACGTCTGTCAGGCATTATGAACCGATAAGGTGGTATAAGGATGAAATCTGAAGAAATCTCTTTCAGCAGGAGGCTTCTGTTTGTCAGTCTCACCTAATACTTTTCATTGTTAAGAAGCAGGACTGTGCCAGATGATTTTAGGGCTTGACCTCCTCATTTTCACGATTTCATTGTACAACACTATTTGCATTGGTTTCTAATGGTGAGCTGTTCTATCTGAGTAGTTGCCTACTCCAGCCCACACAATAAGAATCCATAATTTTCTGCTAAACTAAATAATTTTTAAGACCACGATGATTCTTGATGTATGTACGGGCAAAACTTGTGGTCTGAAACCACATATATTGTCCATTGGACATATACTGTTGTTGTAAGACCTATCATTGGGTAGGTTTCTCTAGTCTGGGGAAAAGACAAGCTTTCAGAGGCTATACAAGCTTCAAAAACTTGCTTGTCTAGGCATCACAGGAGCTGCGTATACAACTATCACTGCACCAACAGAAGTTTTATTGAATCTCACCCCTCTGCACATAGATGCATTATAATGGAACATATAGAACCTAGAATAGGATATATGAGGATTTTGAAATCACTAAGGGCTGAACTTTTTTCGTTCCCGAGATATTCAATGCCAGTTGAGCGGGATCTTGATTCCAACTATGCAGTTATCATAGGTGACCATCAAGAAGACCTGGAAAAGTTAATTTAACTTCGGAAAAATCTTATTTTGTACATTGATGGATCCTTAAGGGAGCAAGGAACAGGCAGGTCCCAAGTATAAGGAATCACTGCCTTTGGAAAAGCCTATAACAACCCGAAAATTTTGGTCATAGAGAGATGTCCCCAAATCTGTCTGACCAAACAGTACAAGGGAACTAGAATTGGTATTGCCTCAGATATTTAGATGGCACTGAAGCCGTTAGGTGTGAGTCGGGGACCATTTGGAGCTGTAAAAACCCCTCATATTACTCGAGGAAAGTAACAATCTAGTTAAAGTTTGCCAGGGCATTGACGAAAATAAGACAGTGGGTGTCCTTGCATAAAGCTGAGAAAACATTTCTTTCACCAGACTGGTTGTGTATCACCCATATTCATTAGTGCTGAAGTCTCTGTCAGGAACGACCTGAAGTTCACTCATCTTCTCACTGGCCACTTGATCGTGAGATAACACCTACACAGATTGGGTAGCAAAACTCTGATATGTGAAGGTGTAGGTTATGTCAATCGACAAAGCGTTGACGCAAACCGGACTTAATCTACTAGATAAGATTACTTTCATGTCAACCGATAGAAGAGCCAAGTCTCCCACGGAAGTTCTGGAAAGAACTTAGTAGTATGGTAACTCACAAAAGACCTTATTGGTAGCAGTTCAGAGGGTCTATTTCTGAGCCAAACAACCATAACTAATACAATCTAAGGATATATAACATGTTCCTGTTGAGCTCTACTCCTTCAAAGAAAATTGGAAGTGTCCTTTTCTGGTTACTGTTTGGATTTACCCCTGATTGCCAAAGGTATGGAAATTAGAAGCAAGGAAATCTCATTATTCTTACTTGGTGAACTGAATTATCATAGGCACATAGATCTCAATGTTTCGATGACAGCTTGAGCGCCAAAAGAAGTAGCTACGTAATATTAGGTAGTTCCTTTTTAGATCTTTCAATAACGTGTCATTTAATCTATCTGAATTATGCCCGATTGGAAACCCTTTGATTCTGAGAAGGATTTTACTTATGGATGCTTGATTAGGTCTTTTATTTTAGATATTAGGACTATTAAGTGTTGAACAAATATTGTGAGATGTGTGTATACTTACTCCAGTGTTGTAAGCGAGATGGTACAACGATGAAGAAGATATTGAATTCGTCTAAGAGCAAAACTACGACTCAAAGCTACCAATTGGAAAAAGAGACATTTAAAAAAGTCTACGGAGGTTACCCAACTCAAAATAATCTTCATTCACGTCGTGCGTTGAACAAATCATCGAATCGCATTCGTCTTGGTTTCATCAACAAAGACGTAGCTTCATTCTCTTCTTCTTCTTTTCTTGCCCGTCTACGCGTTCCGACCCGCTCATGTTTTATATATTTATAATTTCACAAATAATTATAAATCGTCCGGTCGGCGATGGGTTCTGCCGCGGACACAGAAGCGGCTTTCAGAGAGTGGTGAGCGTAAGAACAATGTATAAAAAGCGAATTGAATCCGTTCGCTTACTATACGTCGGTAGATTTATTCCGAAAACTGGTTTCGAGACGAATACAGGTCCGGGTTTTAAGATTCAGGAAGATCGTTTGGATTGAAAGAAGCACCTGTCTTTGGATGATGGTATGCATCAGTTCGATTTTGAATTCCCAAACGATAATTTTCAGAGTTTACATTTTAAAATATGTAAATGTCGATAATTGGATGAAAAAGGTCTGCATTCCATAGTTTTTCTACGAAATTACTTCGGGGAATTTATGGAACTCGGAAGGTTATGAACATCTTAAATAACAAACAGATAATTCTGCTAACCTCACTATATATTTCGACTTTATAAAAGATTTTGTCGAAAACTTTTCGAAATTAAATTGAATAAATGCTATAGAAAACACATTTTCATTAAAGTTGGCATATAGAATTGATTCGGTCTTTACTTGGTGGAAACTATTTTATATATAATATATAATTATATTTTGGCTTCAATAAATCTCATTATGGAATGTCAATGAATTTAAATAAGCCTTAAAAATAACTCACACTGTTCTCTGATTCTGTTAGAACATAGATCAATCTTGAATTATAACGATGATCTATGTCTCCAAACGTTATTCATTTACACGTGGTGAGTTGTTTGATGTAGGTTAGTTTGTTGATTTTGATATTTTGAATATATTTCAGGACTGAAGACGGAATTGCTTAGAATTATATTTGTTTTTTGAAGATATAGTGCATGCTTTGAGAGATTTCTGAATTTACTTATTCGAATATTTAAATATATCAAATATTTCAAATAAATTATATTCTTTGAGAAGTCCTTTAAGTGTGTTCATGTTTTTAAAAGGCAAATGGCATTCTTGAAGTTAAGACCAGAAACAAATTTTGTCTCCTTTAAATATTTATTTATTAATTTTAATGACTTTCGTATATCTTTTGGTTTATTTATTCCATTTGACATTATATATTGAGTTTTGATTATATACGTCTATTAAATGTAAGCGGTGCTTGTTTTAGACATTAATTTAATTCTAAAAGTTTTTGAATAAAAAATTTTTTTGAAATTAAAATTGTAGAAGATAAACATATTTTAATTTGTTTTGATATTCAAATTTTGGTGGAAACTCATTTTAATTAAAAAAAATGTATATGAGACAGTAATTTATTTCCACAAAAATGTTTGTACTACTACAACAATTGTTTCAAACAGACAGTACAATGTAATACCTGAAGTAGCCACATCGTGGTGAAACAATTGTTGTAGTAGTACAAATATTTTTGTGGAAATAAATTACTGTCTCATATACATTTTTTTAATATAGAATTGAAACTCATTACACAGCATTAAAAGGAATGAAAGAATCCGAAGAAAATATATGTTACTTAATAGAATACTTGATGCATCCAACGGTTGTTTCATAACAGTATTATGAAAACCAAATTCCACTCCAGAAATGTACAACATAACCTAAAGAATTTGTTCGAAAATAACTCCCTTTAAAAAGCTCCTTCAAAAAAGCTCTTCAAAAATATGAAGCACACCTTCAAAAAGTCTATTTGGTATTTTAGCGGATAAACTTCAGTCCAACTTTCTGTCCACAAAATAAAAACAATCCATAAAAAAATATAATCATTATATATAAAATAAAATAATAAAAATGGAAGTTTTTTCTTGATTGTTTTTATTCTATGGACACGAAGTTGGACTGAAGATTATCGACTAGAATTCCAAATAGTCTTTTTAAAGATGTGCTACATATAGTTCGTCTAGAAAGTATCCGGAATTTATTATTTCTCTTAATTTTAATATCCTTCTTTTTTGTAACATTCTAAGACAAGAGTAATGTATAAAACGGGTTGTGCAGATAGTCGGCTATGGCCAAAGTTGTATGGCAAAAAAGAAAGCAGGTAAAATATTTGTATGGAAAAAATTAGTGCAAATTGACTGAACTGGGAAAAAATGCTGCATATGAGACATTGAAAAGAATAAAAAATGGCATGGATAAAGGCATAGACCAGTTTCAGGAAGACCTTGTTATATTCAAGGAAACAATTTGAACGCTTTATTGGCCTTAGGACGACACAATCCGCGCCTGGGGCTTCGTAAATTGACTAACATATCTGGAAATCAACGAAATATGAAAGTATGCCCAGGAACCATCCGTATGTCACTGAAAAGAGAAGGCTACAAAACAAGTAAACCAAAAAATCCCTATAATGACACCTTTACAAAAGGAACGAAGGATAGAATTTGTCAACGTTTTCAAGAAGATAATTTCAATGTCTTTATATTTGATGAAAGTTTCCCACCAAAATAATGGTTTGGGGAGCAATATCTCAGCGTGGTGCTGCACCTCTCTGTATAGTTGATGGTAACCATAATAGTGAAAAGTATTCTAAACGATTTTCTCCTTGGAACGGCGCATGCTTTATATCCAGAGGCGTGGCGTTTTCAGCAGGATAATGCAAGATGCCATACTTCGGCCTATACTCAAGCATTGATGCAAGAACACCAAGTGACAACCATTTCATGGCCAGCAGCTTCATTAGACCTTAATCCCATTGAATTGGGGACTAATGCAGATTGAAGTTGAACGAGTAGCGCCACGAAATAAAGATGATTCAATTCAGTCAGTTTTACAGTCCTGGACTACAATCACCGAAAATTATGGAGATGATCTAGTACGGGTGTACCTTAAAAATATATACTAAATAATTACAATTGAATTTTTGTTTTTCCGGATGTTTTTCATGATTTCTCGATGGACTATTTTATTGAAGAGTTTTTTTGAAGGGGCTTCTTAAAGAGAGTTACTTTCTGAAAAATTACAAGGTTATGTTGTGCATTTTTTGAGTGGAATTTGATTTTCATAATACCGTTAACCAGGAGCTGATCAGTCGATGTGTAAGAACAGATTATAAGTATTACTCTTGAACAAACCGGCCCATTCAATTCCCCAAACCTTTCCCTTTTAATCCGTTCGACCGCCAAACGGCGTCGTAAATCTCCCGGATCGCGGCCGTCTCTGAATCCCGGTTTTTCCACCCCGAATTAAGTGCGGCCCGTGCAATAAAACCACCGCCGCGGCATTGTTTCCGCTACCCCCCTCCGCCCCTCTCTACATATTCCCGCAACTGTTGGCAATTTCCCTTCCCCGGAAAAATTACCGGTCGGGATCGATGGCGCGCGATCCGTTTTCGAGTTTTCCGGCAAATCCGCGCGATTTTTTCCCGCCCCGCGTCCTTTACGGCGTCGTATTTCGCGGGCGTAACGCCACCCGCGGGACTCGGACGCCAACTTGGCGCAATTTACTTCTAGGACGTTATTTCGAATGATCGAAACGGGGGGTTGGGAGGTGTGTGCTAGGGAGTTTTTCGTTATTCCGTGACAAACAAAGCGGTTACGCCGGTTGTCGTGCGATAAAATACGATTGTCGTGGGAAGAAGCGATCGGAAATTCCATATAGCGCGTCGTTTTTTCGATATAGGGCGTCTTGATGGTTGAGGAGAGAGGGTTTGAACAACGTTCAATGTTTTTTACTAGTCATTCCTCAAGGAATTTGTTTGTAAATATAATTCAGGAGATTGATTTTGAAATTTGAACCTGGTCTTTCTGGAAAACCAGTACAGATATTAAAGGACAAAATAATCTATATTGACTTATAAAAAATATCTTCTATCTAGCTTTATATGTTGGAGATCATGTGGAATTCTTCAGGGGTCATGTCTTGGACCACCACAATTCTAATACCATCACACGAAAAGTTGATATATTCTGCAATATATCATTTATTTCAGACTCTTATATATTCTTCGTAATAAGTCAAAAAGAATATACGTATATAATGCTTCACTGCGCTTTGACCACAGTAGTTTTCGCACAGTATTGTCATATGTGTTCCATTTCTCATCCTTTTGAGAAATGGGTCGATTTCATTCCGTTTGGCTAAGATTTCGCAGATGGAAATTCGATCTGTAATGTTTTTTGGTGTTAATTGATGTGGCATTCAAATATCGAGTTTATTTTAGAATCCAGCTGTTTTATGGTCGATCTTTAACTCCTGAACTATGGTTTGGCTACTAGCAACTTCGATTGTGTGTGATTTTATTGACATTTTCGATGCCTGCCTGTGCGAGGTGCATCTTTAACATGAGACGAAACCAATAAAAATTAAAAGACATTAAGAAACGAGGTTTTCTATGAAATATTCAACAAAGTTTTTAGTAAAATATGTATTAGAGACATACTGAACAGACCCAGTATCCAAAAGTTTTGAATGAACCTCTCTTCCAATCCCCGCAGAGTCCAAATTAACCCGAGTCTTCAGGAATAACGCCACTCCAAGCCTAGGGGAGCCCTACGGCCAATTTGCGGAAAGCGAAACACGCCCGTTCCTCCCCGTTCCTAACTCGAATTTAACCCGTCGATTTCTGGAGGCTTTCGGCGATATCCTCACGCGGATGGTCCGACGTCCCAATCTCCCGGGATCACACGGAACTTCGGGAACGTCTGGACGTAACGGTCGAAGCGGGTCAATCTGCGACCCGATCCGTTTTAATTGGTTCATTTCCATCATTTGGATGGTGGTACGGGAAGTCTCGGGATAATTGCCGGATGAGGGATGTCGTACGTCAAGATGTTGAGAAGGCGGCTTTAAGGGGGTGAAAAGGTCGGGACGTTGACTGATTTTGGAGGGTTTGCCTTTCGCCGCGGTCTCGAGAGTTACGTGATTGTGGGACGAGACCGATTTGAAAAGCGGAGTTCAAGCTCGACACAGTAACGAACTGTAGATTCTGAACCTCTCTTCTTGTCATTAATCGCCTACCATATGTGGTTGATGGAAACATGCAGGTATTTGCAGGAATTTCCTCCTATATATGTATATTAATATTTTCATATCAACGATCTTTAAATGTCCTCTAATGTATATAAGCACTTTCATGTCGTATCCTATTACATTCACAGATTTCACAGAGCATCAAATAATCCTGATGATTGAACATATACACTTTAAAATTAAAGTGGATAAGTTGCGTATATATAATAATATATAAAGAGCGATGTATTCAGTGGGGTGTCTATATACGCTTAACCTTCCTAAAATGGCAAGAATAAACAAGGCTGCTTTAGAACCACAACATAGTAGTTGATAAACACAATGAAGATTCTGACCTGGTGAAGTCTGCAGGCCTAAAAAAGGTTCCCTCTGTTAGAAATCACGCTTTAATATCTGGTGGAGCCTCATCTAGTACTTAGTAAGGCTTTCAATCTATTCGGCATTATATCAATGAGGGCTTATTAATGAAAGCTTGAAGAATGTTTTGCTGAAGATCCGAAAAAGCATTGGCGAACTCTTGTAATATCATCGATGGTCAGGTAAGCAGTGTAATAACAGTGATATTGCATACCGAACATACTCAATTTTGGTTTGTAGAGACATCGTGAATTCTACCAGTTATTGTATTGGCATGTGAGCATAGCTCTTTCACCAAGTGACTATTAGCAGTTTCCTCAATCTGCCCCTAGAAGCAGAAAGTGTGATAAGAATTACGCCTCATTATCCGCATGGCGAGAATTACTCCGAAGAGCTGAACCCACCAGCTTCCAGTTTCGGCTTCAGTTCGAAAACCTACACCGTATTACGGGTAGTAGCGAAGCACTATCCAACCTCTAGTGGCTCTGCATGGTTAGTACCCAAGTTCTTCGGGACTCACACACCGAAGGGGCTTCTTATCCACCCACTCGAACGCAGTCCCATGAACCAAGATAGTTTCAAGATTGATACCTCAATTGATCGTGGTACGAGCACCGTCAATCCGGTTTGTACGTCAAGACCCACGAACCCTTGTGAAGTCTTTCCATTGTTCCTGGCTTCAAGCACCAACGGTTTAGCCGTATCGTCGAGATCCACAAACCCCAGAAATGTCTCGCAATCGATCCTGGTTCAGGACGAGGCCGGTCAAACCGTCACGTCCTGCTAAACCCTGACGCATTTCTCGAGATATCCTGAACATGAGTTGCTGCAAACAGATAGAAGGTATACCCTCCTAGTCCAGAATACGGACTGTCAACCTTATCCCCTCGAGTACAACACCAATTGGGTGGTCAGCTCGTACGAATACTTCCCGAGGGGTAACGCAGTATGCTACATAACGCATTCGACCGTTGGACAGAAAAATCCGGAGATTTACTGCAGTAGGGTAGAGTACATTAGTTTCAAGGGATAGGCTTTGTGCTGCGACAAACTTCCTTGTCTGCGCGCCTATTAAAATAAATGCTTTCCCAAACGCACACTGAGCCGCCACCGAAAAGAGTTATTGGTATCATTGAATTTTCATTATACCATTGACCCTGTACTCTCCACACCAATATTTGCGCATCAGTCTGATACATACGAAATCTGAACTCATCTGTGAACAGGCAGGATCTCCATCTGTTCTCATGTTCAAGAGCCCAACGATATCTTATAACCCGGTGCTTCCTACTCAATCGCAAATGCCCAGCGGATCTTCCTGTCCTCAAACTGAAACTGTGCAACCAATCCTGGATTGTTTGAGCAGAAACCATCCTATCGGTAGTTTGCCGGAATGAGCTATTAATTTGGGATAATGTGAAGAAGCACCGTATCAGCCGATATAGCTAAATTTTTGAAAAGAAGCGAACATATAAATAGACTTGCCGAAAAAATCAGAAATTAGTATCAAATTGAACTCTGCACGGAACATATCTCTCATGCTTTAAACTTCCATTCCGAGTATGACCTGCAACAAAGTCTAAATTAGTAAACAACATTGGAAACGAGCAAATATCAACTTACCAAGTGAAGCATTATCTCTTATTGAAAGATATTTGCAAAAGAAACAAATCGAGTCATCTGGTTAATCCAAGTAAAATATCAAGTCATTTGCTTAATCTCATTCATTCAAAACAAAAGATCCAGGAATAAATTGAACTTTTTTCTAATATCAAAATGAAAACCTTTTACTAATTCATTGAAAATGAGCTTTCATCAAGTGAAGACGGAATCCATCAAATTATTATTATAATTCTGATACTCCTAGATCTTCTGTGAAGATCCCTCGAAGCTTTTTCAGCTTGTGCAAGTTAGGAGTTCAAATGTATTCTGGGTAGGCTTTGTTACTACGATCTGGCGCCACTTTAGGTCACAGCACTGTTAATTTTTGACCCAATAGTGAAATGGTGACTGACACCCGTCCAACCAGCAAATTTCTTTTCCACCTGAACAGGATTCGAACCCGGTTCTTCCGGTCACGAGCCCGATGCTCTACCACTGAGCTGTCCGCGCTCATATAAATATTTATAAACAACAAAGTTTCTATTGAAATTTCTTTTAGAACTATTCCAACTTTTTTTTACTTAGTGAGTACAAGTCTACATTTACTAATATTTGTATTTTTTTCCAGGTAAGTGTCGCCTCTAAACTTCCCATCCGGAACCAGAACGGGTAAGAAGAACACAACATTTTCGAATCGTAGATACACAATCGAATTTTCGCCAGGCTAAACAAATATTTATCCAAACACCTCCGCGTGGATCGAACAACGGAGCGAAACATAAACTTGATTATTCAAGAGCACCTGAGCCGAACAGAACCCGTGATATGCGAGCGTCGATTTAATTCTCTCGGAAACGCTATAACGGACCAGATTGTTATAAATTCTATTCATTCCGAAGGACTTCGCTGACAGCACTTTCCGCGTAGCTAACCGAATGGTAGGTTCTGGTGGAGACTATCTATCCCGGTTTTGTTTTTCGATGACTCATGATGGAGATTCGCCCACTACGTATTGTGAGAAAAAAGCGTGGAGGTTTTGAAAGGGATATGCGACAGGAAATGTGAGGCGGTGTCAAGTGTAGATTGAGTTTTTGAGCTTTAACGGGACTTCCAATATTGACTTTCGAACTTTGACAGTAGATAGCGGCCATATTGTTGAAACTACATCTGTCAAATCGGCTGTCATTCATGTGGTCACTTCTGCCGAATCACCTTGAATAGATATAGCCAGCAATAGCACGTGCTAAAATAGGTGTTTTCTTTAGACAACGTTCCTCTTCCACCATTTTAAAGTCGCCATAATCGTCCTACTCGTAGATAAGGTTGTTCGGTAAGTAATGTCGTTTTTCCCGACAAAGGATTTAATTGTATTTTTTCGAACCCACACTTAAGCGCATAATCATTATATGTTTTGAGAGCTGATACAGCAAGGCCGATATGTATGGAGAATATGTTTTGACATTACGCCAGTGCCAGAACTGATTTTAAAAATTTCGATCCGGCAATTTTGATTTCGAAGGTGCACCACGTTCCGGAGGGTCGGCTGAAGCTGATAAAATCACGATAAAGGCATTAGTTAATGCAAATCGGCGAATAACAACACGTGAGATCGGTGAGAGGTTAAAATTATCGAAATTAACTGCTTATGACCACTTTAAAGGCCTGGGTTTAACCTCGAAGCTCGATATATTTCTGGAATCCCCTAGGAATGCTATCAGCGTTCACATTTTTCTTATACTGAGCGAAGTAAGACTCCTTGCGGAGAAATTTGAGAAGAATCTTGGGAGACTCCGATGGTGGGTTAAGCGCGAAACCACCACATTTTCAAAAAATATTTCAAATTTGAAAATTGAATAAATCAACATTTTAGTCGATAATTGATGGAAGTATTCAGACCCCTGCTTAGTTACAACCCCTAAAAATGGCGCCCGAAAAACAGTTTTTAATTTTACCAAAAAACTGACAATAATTGTAAATGAATCAAAGTTAATCAAAACTAGTCAGTTATAATAACAAAATGACACCCGCTTACTAGATAAATTCTAGTTCGAAAATATCTCCAGCCTCTACGATTCACGCTATTATATTGATTAATTATTTATTTTCTCAAAAACCCTGAATTTTAGCAAGTAATTACAAGAGACCCTATTTGTTAAGAATGGTATCAATCTACCCAGAATAAATTTTTTTATTGTAAAATAGGAATAGGGAAAAAAATTTCTTGCGGAAGAATGCTAAAGGTTGCCTTTTTCTACCCCTTGCAATCATAGAGGAACACCACCAAAAATTTATTTGAGTGTCTTCTCCTCCGCATGAAATGTCTGCTTAATTTTATTATTGTCAGTTTTTTTATTTTCAAGAAAAAAATCAAAAACTGTTTTTAGGGTGACATCTTTAGGGGGCTGTATCTAAGCAGGAGAGGCTTAAAAAAATGAAGTTTATTAGGAGTACAAATAAGTTTCCGCCGTTTTTTAACACAAATTAAATATTTATTATAGAAGAATGATTTTAAACGATGTGAGACTGCTTGCTTAGTGACTTCTAATGTTAGAGTAAGTTCTTTTTGTGTTTGAGATGAATCTTCCTCCAATAATTCCTCCAATTCTGCATCCTCGCAAATTTTTGGCCTTCCTCTGCGATCTCTGTCTTCTACGTCGGAATCACCGTTTTCAAACTTTTGAAACCACTCTCGACACGTTCCCTCACTCAAAGCACCCTCAACATATACTTCTACGAGCAATTGATGCGCCTCAGCAGCAGATTTCTTTAAATTAAAGAAGTAAACTAATATTTCCTGCAAATGACGCTTACTTGGCTCAAATTTTGACATTTTCAACTTATAAAAATTATATTTTACCAATATAAAATCAACGATATCAATAGGTTATGTTGTTCTTGAATGTCCAAACTATTTTTTAAGCCGGTTATCATCTGCGAAAGCTAACCGAAACTCCGTGCCGCGCCATCTACAATAAAACGGCGGAAACTTATTTGTACTCCTAATATATGAAAGACCTACTACCTATTTTCAAAACTCAGTTTTGAAAATGGGCTAAAAAGCCGATATCAACAGACATCAAATAAACAGTGAAACTTAAGCCAAGTTGTTCTCATCTAATTTATTAACAGAATGATGTTTTCTTTGACATCCGGTCTTTTATTACGAGAATTAGAAAAAGCATTGAAATCAGCCTTACTTTACAAGTTTCTCTATTATCTTCTATTTGAAATCCCCCTCTTTGACAATGAACTCTTCAATTAAGTTTTTCTCAAAAACAGGTGGAAATATCGGATTTAATAATTTCTTTCATATAAATTGGTGGAACATTTTTGAATTAATAAAGTAAATAAAAACAACTTGGCTTAAGTTTCACTGTTTATTTGATGCCTGTTGACATATAAGTTTCGGGTTTTCTGCCCATTTTCAAAACTGAAGAGGACAAAACTCAAAATCCTATTTATAATGGTAGAGTAGATCACAGGTACAAGTTTGAACAGTGTAAAAATATGTTAGTTGGGTCCTTATATTTTACAGATAAGAGCAATGGTGATAAATTAAACTGAAATTGTTCATTTGTAATTGGTAGCTTTTTACCATGTGCTAAACAAATTTCCAAACTTTCTAGGAGGTCCATTCTTCTGCTTTTAATACCTACGTGTAAAATTTCAGTTCTACTGAAATCTATGAAATGGTTGTTATTTATAAAATGTTCCAAAAAACCAGATATCATTTTATTATGTAATATACTTTTTTCATGTTCTTCTACCCTTATGTTTATAGATCGTCCTGTCTGACCCATGTAAAATGTCCTAAAATATCCTTCAGGTCAAAGAAAAAGAAAAATTACATAGTATAAATTTCATACCACAAATAAGGAAAAAAATTTGCAATAGACTAACACAGAATAATATTAATATTATTTGTACAAATAAGAAAAACTTAGGTTCACTCTTAGTCAATAGCAAAGAGGGTCGTGAAACGTGTAAAAAAAGCGGTATATACAAATTATATTGTAATGAATGCCCTGCATTTTACATGGGTCAGACAGGACGATCTATAAACATAAGGGTAGAAGAACATAAAAAAGTATATTACATAATAAAATAACATCTGGTTTTTCGGAACATTGTATAAATAACAACCATTTCATAGATTTCAGTAGAACTGAGATTTTACACGTAGGTAATGAAAGCATAAGAATGGACCTTTTAGAAAGTTTGGAAATTTGTTTAGCACATGGTAAGAAGCTACCAATTACAAATGAACAACTTCAATTTATTTTATTACGATTGCTCTTATCTGTATAAGATTAGGACCCAAATAACACCATATTTTTACACTTTTCAAATTTGTACCTGTGATCTACCCTACCATTATAAATAGTATTTTATGTTCTGTTCTCTTCAGTTTTGAAAATGGATTAAAATCTCGAAATATATATGTCAATAGTTATCAAATAAACAGTGAAACTTAGGCGAAGTGTTTTTTTTTACTTTATTAATTCAAAAAGCTGTGTTTTCATAAATCAATATTTCTCCTCCAAAGTTATGCCTTTATGCTAATTTTGATAACAATTAAAGAGTGAACAGTGGAATTATCAGCAAAAAACAAGAAGAAAATGAATTCATATTTGATTGATTCGGTCTTTAATTGGGGGAAACTTATTTTAATTAAAAAATATATAGAAGGCAGTATTTTATTTCCATTTGAGCCAGTACAATGTGAATACCCTAAGAAGCAACATCGTGGTGAAACAATTGTTTTAGTACAAACATTTTTATGGAAATGTACTGTCTCCTATATCTTTTTTAATTAAAATAAATTCAACTTTAACGATCTGAATTTTTTTCTACAACAATATTTTATTTAGGTATATTTAGTCCGCCATATTTTGTTTTAAATAAACTGTTTAATCTATGCCTAATAGTTATGATTCACCCTGTATATGCAATATTATATTATATCGTACACAAAAACTTGCTTTGAAGTCATCCCTCATAAAAATGTTTCAGGATATATTTAATCGCCAACTAGATATCGAACTGAAGTTATTCTTTTCTTCGAAATGGTCGATCGGTCGAGTACGTCAACTCATGTTCGAACTTGATAAAACTTCGTCGGGAAGAGCTGGAGAGTTTCGACCGGCAGAAGGCGTATAAGGCAATGAAAATGATTTTTTTGCAGTATCGTATTATCTGTAGCTTTTCCGCACTAAATTTTCCAGACGTTTCCCTACGAGGGAAGTCGGGACGCGCGGCTCGTGAAAAAGTTTGCCGGGACTTCTGGAAAAACAGGAGTTTTCCGGAATTTCGTCGAGTGTGAGTTGGGATGAAACAAGGGGTCGCTAGCGAGTAGTGTGGGGATTTTATCAGCCTTGAATTCGGAATGAAATAAAGCAACAAGAACAGAATAATTTCATGAAACCTCTAAGTAAATAAATTGGAACAATTTTAAGTCAAAAAGTCTTAAAAACACTGTTTCAATTTAAGTAGAGATATAGGATTCTCAAATATCATACAATACTCAAAAATATGGAGAAGTATATGGAAAACATTGACGAAAATGAAAGATTACAGAGTATAGCTGAATTAGTTAGCCTTTACATGTAATTACCATCTTGGTATTTGTAATGTTCATAAATAAATATTCTTCACCGAAATTAAAATAGAGTAAAATATAAAATAACATTTTAAATCACCAATATTCAAATCTTCATGAACGACACAATCATCTAAATCTAAATGCGAATTGATATAAATTCTGAAAATTCTACTGTTTTATCTATTCTTCCAAACATGTCTTTATACAGTCTCGATAACACCCGTGAATTCCACTGAATTAATGATGATTATCACTAATGGACTTTTTAAGATTTTTTTTTACATTAAATCGAATCTAACGGAACAGTTCAGAACGTCGCCAATATTGATTTTCTCTGTTATCATCGGTTACCATTTCCTTAATTGATAAAATGGACGCTCCAGAAGTATACAGTGATTCATAGGTCGAGATACCAATAAATATCCATATTTTATGAGCGTTGATCCCGGTGACCTCAACGGAATGAAAAAATCGGGGCTATATTATCTGTTGTCATAGTTTACGTAATTTATGTTTATCCGATATTTGCCCTGAATCTGTTATGCCCTCACAAGTCGATTAATTAATTAGTTATTGTTATTTGGATTGAATGGTGTCGACGAGTCTATAAATTATCTGCTTTGGTTACAGTGAAACGAGTGTGGTTTCTAGCTATTTAGGGGTATGAGTTGGTGGATATTTATTTATTTATTTATTCACTTTACAAACACCAAGACGGTCATAATATGCAAAGACTTACACACATAAATAAATAACATAACAAAGAAAAAGAACATAAGAACAACTATATCACATTTAAATAGGGATTAAATGTAGCAATATACTGCTCCTGAGCCCATCAAGTTTAATATTGAATATGTCAGCAACAGCATATCATTGCACACTTTGATCATGTGAGTAAGTGAGGAAAGGCTTCTGGTATCAATATAAAAGAGATCAAATGGATACATTCTTAAGACAATTTTGGATACCCTAAACTTCACATCACCAATCAAAGTATTTCAGAGTATTAACAATGTAATATAAAAACATCAGAGCCTCCTAACATACAAAGAGCACAAATTAAAAGTTTAAAACCTTGATCTATTAGAGACCGTAAATGGATGTATGTCATTCAAAATCATATGAATTGACTCGTGAGAAATTTTGAGTACTGTGTTATATCTATCTATTTAAACAATAAATATGTGCTCATAACCTAGAGATATCAACAATAGTACAGCTATTTGCAAACTGAAGGAAAAATGATATAACTTCTGTTTTATCACCAGTTATATTTTTGAGGGAGAGGTAAAGCAATAGTTGGATCAAATTTTCTTCTATTATTACGTAATTCTTTATTTTCTGATTTGTGGTTCTGGTTAGGCTTTGTTACTGTGTCTTTATACAGGTACAGTACCGTTTATTGTTGACCTAACAGTGAAATGGTGACCGACCATCATAGGCAGAAAATTTCTCCACTTGCGTAGATGAAAACTCTCTTCGAAGACGAATCTCCAGTTACGATTCGGACGTTTGAACCTCTGCATCCACCGATGTTCATAGTCATTATGAAATATGGCTGTACGAGCCGAAATGGTGCATCTTCAACGTAGTTTCACGCCAAGAATTGCTGTTCTTGGGAATTTAATTCCTGGATTGCTTAAGTAGTCTTGATCAATGAACACGCCTCTGAAGCATTTTGCACACATGATCTATCGGTTTTATATCCGGTAATTGAAGAGGCCAGTATCAATTCAGAACATCAGGTTCTCAATCTTAATATCTAATAAGGGACTTAGACAGAGTCGTCTACCATCTAGAGAACAAACCCAAAAAATGGAAGGAAGGTGCGTAAATAATCTCATTCAATCAACGGTTGCCATATCGGTTCAGCTCCATCTTCATCCACTCCATCACCGAAATCTCCCTCGCTCGAAGTTCATCCACCTTGAATAAGCTATTTTTCCAACCGCCCAAAACGCTGGCGGCGTCGCGTTTAAACAGCCATCCGCAACTATTTACGGTGGCATCCTAGATCGAACAATTTCCTCCTTCACGAAGGCCCTTTCAGAGACGTAGATTGAATTCGGGGGGGGGCGCGCAAATGGGATTCCGATACACCTACGAAGACGACGTCGGAGTCATCAGATTCGGCCGCGTATGCGCTGCAGCCGTCGGTGCCTAAACCGAGTTTGCCGAATCCTTTGAAGTTTCGCCGCCTGCTTCCACGGTCTTAACCGTCTCCCGGCTACCTTTCCGGAGGGACCCGTGGGTCGGAAGGGTGGAGGCTCAGGGCGTAATTGCGTCGTAGGGCGGATGGGGTCGGAAGGGAATCTATCGCTACGTGTGTGTACGTACGGAATTTTCGTACGCAGGAAGGATGCCGAGAGGTCGAGGGCAATTTGGTAGCTTTGTAGCTACTTTTTGTCGCAGGAGGGTGGGGACTTAGTTGCTGCTGGAATGAGGGTTCTGGAGTCTATGATAAGTTGGTTCAGTGAGTCTCTGGCTTGGTTGTTAAGTTCTCTTCAAGTTGCGGGATTTCAAAGACCAGGTGTTGCGAATGGAGCGTCGGATCTTTACTTCGCGTGGGTGTCCACTGATTTTGGACTACAACTTAGTATCTCAGTTAAACGAACAAATGTAGAACGGGAGTAGACGACTTCAGATATGTGTGAAATACCTATAAAACTCAGTTGATTTTACTTAAATCAAGAGCTTTACTTCAGGAATCGGTTTCATGATATCACAAATAGTGATCATCAAAATATCTGGTTTTTTCTCTGTTCTTGAAAGAGCCTTAGTGGTGTTTTTTGAGCTCTACTCAAAAGTTTCCAGATAACCGAATCGAAGAGATGAAAAAGAGTCTCAAGTCAAGGTCAGAGCTCCATCAAACTGATGAATATCGAAACATGGCTACTGATGGACGTTGAAGAAAAAGAAATGATTCTGAATTTGTAGATTATCAAATTTACTTGCTTGTATGAATACCAATGATCACTTGAGCACCATTTAATACAATCCAAAGTTCAGTGACTTGAATTTGTTAGATTATTATGACAGCAACTTAGAACACCAAAATGAATGGAAGGATGTTGGATGAAAAGAAGGAATTCAGATAGCTGCATTCCAGATTTTTTGCCATCATTAATGGAAAAATGATACAGCCGAACGACAATGAGCCTTATATCTCCCCAAATCTGTTCTTCCTAGCGACACAAGATCCTGAATGACGTCCTCCATCATCCCCTTCGTTTGAAATTCCACTCGTATCCGCGGTAAAAAAATTTCCAGAATGTTTTCTACTCATAATATGGTTATCGGAGAGGTCGTGTGGGAGGCGAAGAGAGACCGAGGAGGTAGTTCGCTCACGTTTTCGCGCCATCTAGGTTATTATAGATGAGTGCGTTACGTCTTCGTAGATTGTGCGCCGACCTTTATCGCTCCTGACATATGGGGACACGGCTTCATCTCGGCGTAGTACATTCTTGATCGCCCAATATAATACGAGGAAAGTGTACGAGGATTTGCAGAGCGTTCCGACGCAGGAATGTAATTTATTTCGGGACGAAATGACGGAGAACGATGGCTCGTGTTACAGAATGAGGCAGCCATTGCGTTGTCCCAGTTTGTTCGATGTTAAATTGAGCCTCGAGTTTTTTCTGAGGAAGTTAACAATAACGTCGTCTTCTGTAATGAGTTTCAAAACGACCTGACACTCTGAATTTTGCTTCGTTCTGTTGTGGCGCATATAGGGTAAGAGTATTTGATGAAAATCATAAGGTGAAATTGACATTTATGAGGTACGAACGAGGTATAGGAAACATCGTCAGTTCCAAGGTAGTTTAAATATACCTCAGTAAATTCAATGAAATTGGCAAGAATCAAGCGGTTTCGTTCATGTCGATTTCAGTACTTTCATGAATCAAGCAGAACGAAGAAACCAAGACACTTTCTAGAAAAAGTTAGATCAGAATATTCATGTGAGTTAAGGAAACAATTCTGCTTAGTGGAGTTGGGGGAGAAGAGCATATAAGAAACTTGTCTTGATCGCAATAAGAATATGCTACATTTTTTCCATTAGTTCTTTATGGGGTTTTATTGTCTCAGAAAACAATTGGTACTCTTAACTTTGGCAGAAAATAATGAATACAGATGCTGTATGGAAGAGAAAAGAACTCCAGAACTCTTTGGTGCAGAATATCTCGCATTAGAAGCTGCTTGAAGTTCAAACAGTTAAAGTCTATTTGGGTGGATCTAGCTTCTTTTGTCTAGTATCCACCAAATTCAAAACGAATCGTTGAAAAGATCGTTTTCTTATACTCAATATTATACCATAAGTATAGTATTAGTAGAAAATCGTTTAGAATGCCGCAATACTTTTCACTATTAATGGTACCATCAACTATACAGAGAGGCGTAGCACCACGCTGAGATATTGCTCCACAAACGATTATTTTGGTGGGAAATTTGGAAATTTGAACGGTAACAGGTTGTTGCGATAGAATCTTTAAGTGATATCCACCAAGTTGGAAACAACTTTTATCAGATATAAAGATATTATTTAAATTATCTTCTTGAAAACGTCGACAAAATTCTATCCTTCGTTCCTTTTGTAATGGTGTCATTATAGGGATTTTTTTGGTTTCCCTGATATGTAGACTTGTCTTTTCAGTGACGGTTTCTGGACTTACTTTTATATTTCGTTGATTTCAAAATCTGTTAGCCAAGTTTCGAAACACCAGGTGCGGATTGTGTCGTTCTAAGGCCAATAAAGCGTATTACCAATTGCTCGTATTTTTTAACGTATCTAAAATTCTTTCTATACCAATATACTAAGCATGGTATGAGGATACAGAGATCAAGTAAAATTCAGATTCTCCTTTCTTGAAAGTGTTTTTCTAATTGCAGACAAACTACGTACAAATAATCATTGATATTACACGAGATATTTGAATGTAAATCCTTGAATTACTGTTGATTAAGGAACAATCTAATCGTTTTATTATAGATTAAAATTGTACTCCCTTAATTCGTGATACCAACAGAATGTTCTAGAGATCCCTACAAGTAAATGAACTTATTCGTAGTTTCATGTACACCATACGAAATGCATAACAATAATACAGTGTGATCCTCTTAATCACATACCACAATCCTGAAGGCCACCTGCAACAACCCAGTGTTGCTGGTCCAACTTTCTCTCTCAACAGTGGTTTCTTTCAATTGATTCATTCCAACTACTTCGTTATTATTTCCATGGTTGCACTGTGTGGAAACGATTTCACGGCCTGCTTGACGAGATTTATTTAACGTTAATTAATCATTCATTACGCTACAAGCTACAATTTGTGATGAATAATGGCTCATTGTGGTGCTAGATGTAGTGGGCCTATGGTCGGAGAGGGATAAAAATAAAGCGTGGGGAACACGCTGAAATTTATACGAGACACACACCACGAAAATGATGGAGTTATTAATGCGGAATGTTATTAACATAAAGCTACTTGATATCCACGCATAATGTATTACATTATGGACTATTGAATATTCCATTAACTGTTTTCGAATTCCAGAAAGAATTAAATGTAATGAAACGGACCGGCTGTCATTAGCTTTAATAGGCAATAATGTCAACCTTACGTGGTAGATAACTAGTTCAATTATTGGTGAAGTGCAAATGAAATGGAAATGAAGGGGTTCAATGATCTATACCCATTGCTGTTTCTATGAGAGACAACTAATGTGCTAAGGTAAACTGAGAAGATAGTCTTTAGAAACGTGTTGAACAAAATCTAAGGAAAATAATCAGCTTCTTAAAACATATTACCCCCAGAACTCAGAAACGCCGAATTTTCCAAGATTTCAAAAAAAAGATCAACTTCTGTTTTGATGGCGGTTTTGGAGCGTACAGAAACATGTTTCACCTCTAACAACATGCTCTTGAACAAGGAGAAATCAAACTTTGTATTTTTTCATCCTACCAACTCGAGATTAGAATGTATCAAATTGAGTGGTTGCAAGAACATCACATCTAAGTCCACCAGTTCCTGGGACTCTATATAGATGAAGATTTCAATTGGAAGCAGCATACCAAGTACCTCAATGAGAGATTAGTGACAGCAATCTATGCCTTCAGAATAATTTCCAAATACTTGGATGCAAAAGTGTTAAAAACACTATGCCATGCAACAACAGAGGCCGAAATGAGATTTGGTATCATGTTTTATGGTTCGGAAAACATGCAAGATATATTTGTACTACAGAAAAAAGCCATCAGAATATTGTATAACTCAACATCTACACACATCGTCAAAAGTCTTGGCCCCCCTAGGTTTCTCAAGAAATTAACAGTCTATGTTCTGGAAAGGAGATGAATATTTTCCTTTATTTCAACTGCAATATATTTGTTTGTTACTCTGCTTTATGCAGGATGAGACAAATTAGGAAAAAATCTTAATTTATCGATTATTTATTTTTGATTAATTATAGTTATTCTAAATTCAATAGCCCGTATTAACACCTCTTCTTTCAATCAACTGCTCAATACGCCTAGGCATCCCACGAACCAAGTCATTAATTAAATTTTCAGGCATATCGTTCCATTCTTCCTGAAGGGCTGAACTCAATTTCTGGAAAGTTCAAGGTGGATTTTGGCGATTGGATATTGCTCTCCCTAAGTAATCGCATACGTGCTCAACTGGATTCATGTCTGGCGATTTTTCTGGCCAGTTCATTCTCTAGATATTGTTCCCTTGAAGAATGTTTTGAACACTTCGTGTGCGGTGTGGTGGGGCGTTAGCATCCTGATAAATGAAATTATATCCAAATTCGTTGCACAGAGGAACAATGATTGGTTCAATGATGTTTTCTACGGAGATGGCACCAGTCATTGTTCGTTCAACGATAATAAGAGGGCTACGGTGACCGAACATTATACCCCCGTCTGCACATTATTGATCCGCCTTGAAATGGCACAACTTCCCGGGCGAAATTGAGTCGCTCTAGTCTGCCTGGACCTCTCCAAACCCTTTCTTGTCGACTATCACTTTGTAAACCGAATCGTGACTCGTCCGAAAAAGTCTTGGTGGTATTCTCCCATTGCCGACGGGTAGCTCTATGTCCAGGTGATAGCCGAGGTACTCTTAAAGGTCTTCCTGCCCTTAAATTTGAGGAATGCAACCGTCTCCTTTTTTTACTGGTTGAGACTACCCGCCCATAGGTCCTCAAAAAATTATTTCGATGGGCTGTTAGAGATACCGTTCGATTCCTTCGAGTAAAATTTGCGATATAGTGGTCTTCCCTTGCAGATGTTACTCTGCGTCGACCAGGGACCGGTCTCCGGCCAACGCTGCCGGTTTCCAGGAAAAGGGCCCCTATACGCCTTACTGAAGTCCGTGGAATATTCAAACGTTGCGTAATCTGGTGGTTCGACAAAGCTTTTTGATGTAGGGCTACTATTCTTGCCCGGTCAAACTGAGAAATTGAATTTCCCGGCATTTTCCACGGAATATTCTCAATATTACAACTCTCGTTATTTGCTGCAAACTGATTAACTTCGAATATTTCAAAGATCCGTCTTGTTTCCGCTGAGAATTAAATAGGTTCATGATCTTCCGAGGTTTTCCAGTTTTGAGTACATCTATGAGATGTAAGGTTTTTTCTCATTGAGCATTATCTGGCAAATGTTCTCTCAAATAATAAAAAGATCAAACTCCTACGAAAAAGATTCAAACTTATTTCGCTTGATATCAAAGTAATGAATTAGCAGCAATATAGTCAAGGACTAACTAGTGGAACTAATGTCCCATCTTTGGTGAACCTAGCAATAAGAGGCATCAGTTATATGACGCATCGGCGCACAAAACGCACAACATTCCCACGGCCAATAAACAACCTAACCTAAAGTTACGCTATTCCATCCGAATCTGAAAAAAACCCGATCTCGAAGAAGAAATGAAATCCCGACGGACCTCCATATCTCGGAATTTCGCCCACATATCATCCTTAAAACATGAACAAGATAAATAAATTAACAACAAATCAATCAGCCTTATCAGATATGCCACTGAAATCATGCATTAAGTCGCCGGATGGCATCCATTAAACCACAGAAGGAAGATGAGGAGAAATTAATAATGGTATGTCGCAAAGGTACGAGTTTACAGAAACCTGCGAGGTTCGAATCTGTTCCGATAAGATGATGATGATGGTGATCTTTAGAAGCCGTACGACCGGGTCAGCGGCGTGTTCCGAAGGGTTTTCGAGAATCTTTCGGAGAATTTGAGATTTATGATAAACGAAATGTTTACAGGGTTATAGAGAAGATGCAATATTGTCCAAGTTAACGGAATCATTCTGATGTTTCACATTTTTGTATATGGCAACATTTCTATGTCACTTGCAGGTATAAATGAGTTCGTGCGATGGAGAAATTGCAGTTTACTTCAGTCCAATAGAACATTTAAAGTAGTCCAAGGTATTAGCCTTGGTTATCATGCTTTTCTTGGTTTTTTTCTCAGACAACCAAGTCAAGATCTGCAAGACTCGGCAGAATGAAGCGACTCAACTATCCGTCAAAGACTTTTGGATGATTCTAGTAAGAGAGTTCTACCATGAAAAAACTTCTCACCAACCGCATGAAGAAATAGAGACTTTTCCGGACCAGAAATCACTCAAACTGATCTAGAAAAGACTCGAAAAAGATCTTAGTTGCAGATGCATTGCGCATGGCTCGCATACCATAAGATAGTAGTACACTACCTACTAGTGTAAGTGATCTATGAAGGCAAGAAGTTCCTATATCCTTCATAGGCTCGCCTTAGTCGCCCACCCTTCTTTCTCTGCCTAATTGAATCCCCGATTCAAGTGAGCCGAAGGTTTATCTATGCAATGATTCCCTTCATTTCGATCAAGCCATCTTCCCCGAAGAGACGTGAAGGAACGAATCCAACAATACAGCGTCGAAGGCAGTTTCAAAAACCCCATATCTGCTTCGAATTGAAAACCACCTCTTCCCTGGAAGTCAGTGTGAAGGTAAATACGACAACAAGATCCCGAAATCCTCTGCTCCTCCCAGAGGGGACAATAAGATAACTGAACACGAGAGGTACGTGCCTGAAAGTCCCCAGGGGAATGAACCCTCGAACATCTCCCAATCTCCGTCCATGATATCGATTCGGTCCTATTATGGCGTTACACGTAGGCCTACACGGTGAGCAAGTTAACCAGAAATGAGGAGAAGCTAGAAAGCAAGGAATTTTTCGATTAATTTTCGTAGAATTGATATTTACCATTTTACAATGTTTTGGGACGTATAATATTTTCCCTGTATGTTGAGTTGAATCAGTCTACTTGATAGAAATTCTTTCAGTATTCTTAAAACTTCCTAGATGACTTTTATGACTACTTCAAGACTATTAACTCCTACATAAACGACATATTCTATCAATGTCGAACTCGAGAGAGTTAATCCGAGAAATATCATCAAGTAGAAGTCAGTTAGTTGTCCTTAGAATGTTTCTCGAAAAAAGGTACTATTCAGTTACGTATTTTTCATGAAAAATTTTTTATATTTGTGATATTTCACTCAGTATTTTCACGAACCTTCTGGTTTATTCTATTTCATATTATATCATCATCCATTTTCTATGTAGATCTTTATGGAACTTTCAAGATGATCAACATGGTATGCACATTTCAAGCTATAAGGTTGTTGACAATTTTTTTCAATTGGTGGGAATATTTCTGTTATTTTACTTTGTATCTCATCTCATCTAAATTCGACGTTAAACAATCTTGGGTGTTCCACAAGGTTCCATTAGGATACCCTATATTTTCTATTTGTCTCATTTCAGAACCTTCAGTACATCCGAAGACCCGCCTCTGGTAAACGAACCAGTCCTATTCTCACTACTACACAGTCGGTCAGAATGTCCTCATTATCGGCCGGCTCTTATCGGGTTACTCCAGGAGTTTACCTTTCGGCCCAAACAGGTAGAAAAGCGCATACGCGCACACCGTTCCGTGGTCGGAATTGAGAAATCCTCGATATCAACATGGACCATCGACGTTTTATGGGTCTCTTGCATTTATCTCGAATTCCCAAAGTTTGTTCTGCGATTGCGGTTTCGATTGGGGAAAAAGGAGGGTGAACGAAAAAGGTCCGATCCGCTATGGCAGATAAACAACGAGGTGTGAACTGGGGTGGGTTTTGAAGGTAATAATTCTTCTCAACGATGTTTCTGCATACTGGCAGATGGTAAGTTTGGGTGTTCACGATATTTTGACGTTGTGGATTGACGTATGTCGTTAAAGAAGAGTCGGTTACGTAAAATAAGTGTTGAATATCATAAAATAAATTAAATAAGCGGTGAGCAACAGATAATGTAATGAAATAAATGAGTAGAATAAAAAACAAATTCTCCTGTTGTTCTTGTTTGTGCAGTTTGTGTATTTAAAAAGCCAAAATTTAAATATGTAGTCCCACTCTTCGTTAGTTTGAACTATGTATGACCTGGGACATTCCGAGCATGGTATTTCATATATATCGAGTGTTTTTTTTTAAATGATAGAAATTTAAATTGAAATAAAACACATTTAGATTAAGATTGAGGCCAGATGTGTTTTATTTGAAAGATAATTTTATGAAATTTATATTTTAAAAATAATTTCCGACATATGTCCAACACGACTGGCTCTGAGGAACCGTATTCGACCAGACCAATTTTGAACCATTTTTTTCAAGTAATTCAGGCCTTATTTCATCAATAACACGAGTAATGTTGACTTCGAAAGCGTGTATTGTTTCTGGTTTATCAGCATAAACCAATGGCTTGACATAACCCCAAAGAAAATAATCCAGTGGAGTTATGTCGCATGATCTAAGAGGCCAATTAATTGGACCTTTTCTCGAAATAGTGTTATCGCCAAATCTTTCTTTCAATAAATCAATTGTTACGGTAGCAGCATGAGGTGTAGCACCATCTTGTTGAAATCAAAACACTTCTGGGTCCATACCATTCAAATTTTGATACAAATAATCATTGACAATCGATTTGTAACGAGCACCATTCACTGTTACATTAGCTCCAGCATCGTTTTTAAAGAAATATGGACCGATGATGCCTCCAGCGTGTAAAGCACACAATACAGTGCATTGTTTTCACTCCATATACGGCAATTTTGCTTGTTTATATAGCCGATCGAACAAGAAATGAGCTTCATCACTAAACACAATTTTACGATAAAAAGGGGAATCAACTTCAAGCTGTTCTATGGCCCAATCCGCAAACAAACGACGCTTATTATGGTCAAGTGGCTTAAGTTCCTGAATCATTTGGATCTTGTATAGGTGTAGACCAAGATCTTTACGCAAAATTTTCCATGTGGTGCATGTACAGAGTCCAACTTGTTGTGAACGTCGACGAATAGACAAATCTGGATCATCATCAATACTATGACACACAGCAGCGATATTTTCTTCTGTACGTACAGTTCTTTGTCTTGTTGTTGTTGTTGCATCGATTAGAGAAAATGTTGTCCGAATCTATCGATTCAACGAATAAGCTGCTCTGATGGACGATTATGTAAAACATAAATTTCACGAAGTGCTCTATAAGTTTGACGAATAGAACACTGATTTTGAAAATAAATTTAAAAAATTTGTAAATGTTGTTGCGGCGTGGGTCTTTCCATGATAATTTGTCAATGCTTACTGAACAGAAATGTCAAAACAACATGGCTTCTACCTCATGTCAAATCACAGTTATCCCTATCGAAAATCCTATCACTCTAAAAAGACACCCGATATATAGGATATACGGGATGTTCCTTCCAGATGAAGTTCAACGAACATAAAATGAATTTCTTCGAAAATAAATAAACTTCTACTTTTGCACTCATTGTTTAGAAAACGGCCATCCTTTTCCGACAATAGATAAACTTAAAATTTTACATGTAGAATAAAAAAAAAAGATACTTGATTATTTAGAATCTGTTGAAATTTTCAAATCCGTTCACAATAAAAATAATGAAAGACTGTACGGATCTATGTAAATCCAAAATTTTTGAGATATTTGAATAAGTAACATCTGTTTACCAATCTTCTTTGACGTGCCGACATTCTTATAGTTTTTGAGCGTCCTATCATTTTAAACCTTTTTAATCTGTTTTTATTACCTCTTCTACCTCTGTATATTCATAAATACCCTGTTCTGCTTGTTGAGTCTTCAGTTGTTTGAAGATGCAATATTTAATTCTCAAAATTCATGTCACAATTTAATGTGTAAAATATCAATTTATTGGTAGTAAAACATAGTAATTTCTACAACTTATTTTACTAAGTGACAATTCACAATTAAAATCTGCAGGAATATAGAAGATAGTTAGGCCAACTTATCGACAAGGAGAATTTGGGTAGTCCTTCCAAGGGGGCTTTTTAGAGTTTTTAATTCCTGATCTTCTTTTGACCGAGTGTATTAAAGCGTATTCAGTTAAATTTTTATTGCCATAAACCAACGCCTTGAAATATCCGCATGAAAAGAATGCCAGAGGTATCAAGTCCCAGCTCCTTGAGGGCCACTAACAGCCAGAAAAAAATTGCAGATTTTGACCACTTGTGAAGAATTTTAACTAGAAACGAACAAACCCTACCAATTCTAATTCTCTCTTTTTTTCTGACAGTTTTGGGGCCCTTAAACAACCCCTGTGCAAAATTTGCATCATTTTGTCCCTATACTTGCCACATAACCCGAACACGAAAAATCAAGACGTGCCGTTTATCCCGAACTCTACCCTAATTTTGAGAAAAAATTAACTCCTCGGTGGATTTCCGCACAAAGTTCAACACGGATAATTGGGACTACGTCCAAGAGTCCCTAAATTCCCGCAGTTTACCGTCTCATGCCAACGCTTTTCAATTGCGCATCCCATGAATACGTAATTCGCGAAATGGAATTTTTTCAGAGGAAGATCCTTCATTTTTACACGATCTTGCGGAGTTGCGGATCATGGGAAACTTTGCCGCTTTTCATCAGCCTGACTGGGATGGGTTTGTTGGATAATTATTATTTATGACCTGCCGGATATGAAAAATCTGCGGAATGAAGCGAGATGGTATGTGTTAGTGAAGTTGTTCTGCATTGTTAAACGGTAAATAATTGATACTTTGCCTCGTTGAAAAGTTTCATGACTGTATCAGGAACAAGAAGACTACAAGGAAGAACTATGGTCTAAATTATAACAATTTGACGAATTTAATCAAAACAGTTTTTGATTTTTTCTTAGAAACCAAAAACCCCTATCATGTTGATAAATTATTTATTTTCGCAAAAAACTCGAAATTCAGCAAGAAATTACAAGAAACCTTATTTGTTAAGAATGGATCAAGCTATCCAAAATTGGTTTTTTTTATTGTAAAATGGGAACATGCAAAAAAATTTCCTGCGTAAGAAGGTTCAAGGGTGGCTTTTTCTCTCCCTTGAAATCATAATAATTTTATTTTTGTCAATTTTTTGGTTTTTAATAAAAAACTGTTTTTCGGGCGCTATCTCAAGGGGTAAATTCATCAAAAATAATAAAGACTCGTTACACATAAAGATGATAAATTGGGATTTTATGAGTTGACATGCGGTGATTGCGGAAAAGTTTACATAGGGCAGACTGAAAGAACTTTCTGACCTAGAATTGGTGAACATTTGGAGAGTTTTCTTAATAACAAGATGAATTTCACATATTCGAACCATTTGTTAGAAGCAGGTTATACTTTCAATTATTATTTCGGAATTTTACATATAAAAAGTAAAATTAATGCCTTAAAACTCTTAGAGTCACTAGAGACGAATAAATACAACAAAATGGAATAGTAGTGAACGAACAATTAGCCCTAAATACGAGTAACTAACTCCTGTTAAATATATTCAGATAAACTGGAATTTACAGAGACCCCCTTTCTTGGGTTTTAGTGCTCAATAAAATATTTTGTACCTAGCCTAATATAAATAGAAGCCGATTTTTGATAACAAATTTAGTTATTCAAATATGTAAGATACCATTTACCTGAAGATGCTACTGTGATAGCGAACCAGTTGTTGTATGAAAATTAGAATAAATGAGTTTAGCAAGAGCCAAAAATTACTTGGTCTCAGTAAAACATGCCTCACCTCTTCACTGGCATCCTTACTGGGCATTGCCGCCTCAGCAAGCATTCACAAGGTTTAGCAGACACTGACAAGTTGAGATTCTATGGGAGGAAAATAAACCCCAGATGATGAAATGACAATTGCCCCGCGACTATAAGGCAACGAAAATAAAACTTTGGACAAGAAATCTGTAGAAACGAGAATGTTATCTCCCTGAAGCCATCCCAAATACTGGAGTTTACCAGAACTATGAAACTGGAAGGCAAGCTGTAGTACAGCTTTCAAAGGGGGGTACAACAAACCTTGAAGTCACGGTGCGAAGTAACCCCATTTAAATCTACAATGTACAAAACGTATCGTTCTCGCACTTGACTGGCCATCATCTGTAGACGGAAGCGCGACTGGTCTCTAAAGATAATCTGGTTGCATTCCTAGTCCCATTGAATTCTGCCTCCACATCATAGTTATATCGATGTTCAACTGTTAGTGGAGACAGCACCCAGTGTGGACGATAAGAAAAATTCTGCGATACATTAAACGCAATTAAAATATCCTACCCTGTCCTCATGCTATAATTTATAATGACTCAGGTGCTGCTAAATATTTCTCTAAGAGCCATTAAACTCAATCGATGACCTTTGCGCTGTGTAGTTCCTCTTCGGCCATCTTGTCTCCAAGCGACAAAGATGCTCTGGACAACTGAATGATCTTTCATCCTTTAACAACCTTCTAGCCACCCCAAAAATTCAACAGATGAACCTGAAAGTTTATACACTCATTGTTCTAGATAAGATACTTCAAAGTATAACAATTATTGAAATCGTGTATAGGTATTTTACCTTGTTTTGTCTGTCATTCAGTATAGTTGGATATTGATCCAAATGGAAAGGTGCAGTGAAAACAAAAATATAGGAAGAATGTGATTTTGGAAAAGGTTATCACAAATCTTAAATTTTCAGTTCTGTTTCCTTTACAGTAATCGTACCTCCTAACCCCCAAACCCTCTGATAACCCCATTCCCCTTACCCTCCATCAGACACAAAGCATAACAAACTGGATCCGGAAAAATATAGTAACGACGAGAACAAACAGTACAACGGGCGGCAGAAGGCTCATTACTGGAAATTCACGGGAGCGAACCATGTGTGAACGCGTTCGCGACAGCAGTTCTGATCCGCGGGTATTTCCATCCCGACGCTCAGCGCCAGATTCCGCCATAACAGTGCCGGATTTTCGCGCCGCTGGGACTGGGTGGTTCCGGAAAAGCCGAGGAGTTTTTCCGCGGCTTCATCATCTGGCCAAACTCGATATTGCTGTTGTAGTACGGCCCCCTGTTCGTTCGGGACATTTGTTTTTATTTCCGGTCTTTTTCGGAGCGTGTCAGGCGGACTAACTGCGTTATTTGTTCCTGTTGTTTTTCCGCGATTGAATTGAACGGAAAAAGGGAAAATTTTCCGTCGTTGCGAAGTATAAACTGTCGTTAAAATGTTCCCGTTTTTCACTGGGATGTTCCGAGTTGTTTGAATCAATTTCTGACAAAATTACGTTGGTACGCTAGGCAATTTTTTGGAAAATTCATTATCAATTTGAAATGTTCATGTAAAGAGGGTGGTTCTTCAAGTTGTACATCAATTTCAACAGATAATGATCTCAAATGACTAGATTGGGATCACTGATGAAGAATCCGAGGTCAAAAGTAACTTTTACTTACCGCTTTAGAATTTAAGGTCAAAGATAATACAATACGGCAGGTCTTTCGAAACTTTCGAAAGAAAAAGCTAGAACTTGAAACTTTCAGGGTAGCTTTGAGGACTACATATCTCAGCAGAGTCCGTTAATGGGCCAAATTGGTTCAATGGTTCCGCAATTATTCACACTGAAACGTTTTCCTCATTTTTCCAATAGTTCCGAAACTATTCGATCAAGTTCGAAGTCAGTATTTAGACGTAAAATAACGATACGAAAACTCATGCATGATTTGAAGATAAGTTGCAAGAACTTTTCGAATATTTTCCTCATCTGATTTCGACAAAAAGTATAAAAAGTATATGAAGTTTATTTCAATATATTCTTTCTTAACTTTTTTGCCAATATGTTACGATGCAGATACAAGAGGAAAGGAAGCCTTATAACCAGATATTCCTCATTTTCAGAGACAATATAACGTTCGTTTGACTTTCAGATGATAGAACATACATAAAATCGAGTTGTGTATAAATATTGATATTTATACTGAAGACTGAACAATGTTTCGTAATCTACATTTCCCGAAGGTGAATACGCATTTTCCGTCAACGACAATTATCGCAAACGACTCCAAAACAGACGCTCAACCCTACATGACAATATCCCCATTCATCAAGCGCGCTTTAAAACACGTTTTTACGCGCGAAAAATCGTTAATTTTCAGGCTCGAACACGCGCCCTCGGAAAATTCATCAGTCATTTTCCAGAAATGGGTCGACAACGCTGAGCGTCGCCCTAAAAAACGAAAAAAAAAAACGTCCAGCCGTAGGTACGTACGTAGTCGTGTTTACACGGCAAATAACGAACAAAAACATCCCGTAAGGGAGGCACACGCAACGCGGTAGCGCAAGGTATGGTTTTGACCCGACGTGTTCAAATTTAATGAGCTTTGTTTTAATTTTACGGGTTTACGAAAACGGCACGTCGGCAAAGAAAATAGACGCTGCGAAAAGGCGGCCAGAAATTGGGGTTAATTAAATAAGTTCACATTGTAATCGTTGGACACGTAATCTAATTTCGGGGGTTCATGAAATTTTTAAGAATTGTATCAACTGAACCACGCCGAGAAATTTGAAGGTGACAGACGCAATGGGCGTCTATTTTCCAGTCATCTCCATACAGTTTTGTAGCATTCTTTAAGGAAACTAGGCTGGAAAACTCCTTCTGCCTAGTTATTCTTTCTAATTCTGGGAATGTTTGTGACGAACTTCTCAAAATATCCGCCTGATACTTTTATCAACAGGAAATTTTGGAGATGAGATGAATTTGGTATGAAATGGCCATGCTGTAAAAGCTGTCTCATTCCAGTCCATATAACATAAATTATGTCGTAACTTTTTTACTGGATTTTTGGTTAGAAAGATTTATCCTCTCAATTCTATATACTGTTAAGTAACCTACTAAGAATAATACGACCTTTCTGTCATATTTACTTGACAGGAAATGCTCAGTCTTTGATTAATACAATTTATAACCTCAAACACCTAGAATGATCCATTGGACATAGATTAGGATACCAAGACTTATCATTATGTATATTTCTCTAGTTTGGTTGACCAAAACTGAGTGAGGGACAACCTTGCAAAGGCTGTAAAAGTATCAAAGACTTGCTTGTTTAGGCATCACAGGTTGAGTATGACCTTAATGGTATCTGTAATGTGATTAATGGGTGACCGCAAAGAAGGCATGGAAAGGTTGATGGAACTTCGAAAAAACCATCTCATCTGGTATACTGATTGGTTCCTAATGCATCTTGGAGCAGGCATAGATATATTCGTATATGGTACCAAGTATAGAGAATCACTGTCTGCCTACACATTACAAGGTATCTAGAATTTGTATTGCCTTAGAACATCAGATAGCAACTGAAGACACGTGCATTCTACTAGTTAGTGTATTGGCATGTGAGCGTAGCTCTTTAACCAAGTAACTAGTTAGCAGCCTCACAGTCTGTGCCAAGAGGCAGAAAGTGTAATAAGAGTTACGCCGTATCATCGCGCGTGGTGGGAACCCCTCCGAAGAGATGAACCCACCGGCTACGAGTTTGGGCTTCAGTTCGAAAACCTACAACCGTCTGACTGGTAGCAACAAAGCACTATCCAACCTCTTCTGGCTCTGCATGGTCAGTACTCGAGTTGTTTGAGACGCAACTCACACGCCGGAAGGGCTTCTTATCCATCCATCCAAACGCAGTCTCATAAACTCAGATTCTCAAGATTGATGCCTCAAGTGATCCTGGTACGAGAACCGTCAATCCGGCCTATACGTCAAGACCCACGAACCCTTGTGAAGTCTTTCAATTGATCCTGGCGTTAAGCACCAACGGACTAGCCGTTTCGCCGAGAGCCACAAACCCGGCTCACTATTGATCCAAGTTCAGGACGGGGCCGGTCGAACCGTCAAGTCCCGCTAAACCCTGAGACATTTCATGAGAATGTCCCGAACATGAGTGCCTGCGAACCGATAAACGGAATATCTCCCTTGTCCAGCATGCGGACTTTCAACCACTGCCCCCTCGAGTCCAACACCAATTGGGTGGCCAGGTAGTACAAGGACTACCCATGGGCATCCACCCTCCAGTATGCTTCATAACGCATTCGGCCATTGGGCAGAAAAATCCGCAAATCTGCAATAGGGCAGAGTACGTTAGTTTTAATGTTGAGGCACTGTACTACTGCTGACTCCCTTGCCACTGAGTTGATCAACGCGGCTCAGCCCTCCATTCCACCTTACGGTGAAACTAGGGTCCCATTCGATCGATCTTCCACCACACGAGTCCAGTGACTAGCATCACGTAAGGCACCAAGACTTAACCCTCTATTGTACCGGGAAGAAACTAGGGTCCTAGTCAAGGCAAGCGCCCCCAGCGTGACAAGCTTTAATGCCATGGGTGGCGAGAAACTGAAGACAGTTGAGTATGAGTCGATGAACATCTAGAACTGTAAAAATCCCTCATACCACTAGAACAAACTAGCCCTAGTTTAGGTTCAAGGTTGCCAGAGCATTACGGGAAATAAGAAACCAGATGCATTGACACCCTGGTGATGGGTGTTGTGTATCATCCACATTAATTAGGGCTGAAGCCGATGAATGGGAAAAGAGAATGAAGAATTCTCACTGGATTAACAACAAGCCATGGTGCTCATGGTGCTCTCTAAAGAAAATACCCAATTAGCCTGATATATATTGAAAACTGAGCTGAGGCTGCTTACTGTGCTTTTCAGTGGCCATTGAAATACCACCTACACAATATCGTGCAACTCTGATACCTGTAGGTTATATAAAGTGACAGTAAAGACAACCAAATACATGGTCTGCCGATGAAAAGCACTGGCGCACTTATTCTACTAGATAGCATGTGAATCCCACGGTATAATTCAGCTTTGCGAAAGAAATAACCTTCCTGGGTAAAACTTGGTAGTATGGTAACCTGAAGAAGACCTCATTGGTCGCAATGCAGAGAACCTGAGCCTAACGACCAATTCAAATCTGATCTGATTTCAACTCCAAACGCCAACTACTGTTTCGACGAACAGAGTGATATATCTTTAAAAGTCTTTAAATCTGGTGACGTTTGAAGTGTAAGACTTGTATTCCACTGAACCTATAGCTAAATGAATAACAGCCAGTCTCTCCATCATATATGTAACAGAACGGAAATCAAATTGAAGTTGAATAAATACAGACGAATCCGTTTCTCGTAAAACTAACAAAACACGCCTAAACGAGCATGAACAAAGCCTAACCTCACTTTCGCCCGTCGAATTATCGTCCTCGCAGGTTGCGTCGACTCGCTTCGGAACAGGTCCCTCGTGACTTTTCAGACCGGGAAAACATACTTTATTCCCGTTATTCATTCATGTGGGCCGACTGGAAGCACGGTTTTTCCGGGCGAAAATCCCACCAGTGAAAAAATACCTGGGGGACGGGATACGCGGAGTTGTTTATTCAATTCATCGGATGTTGATCGGAAGAAGTATGTATCAACGGGTACGTCTTCTTCCGTCGACCCCGCGGGAGCTGTTCCTTCGCACGACAATGAGGTATTTGGAGGAATTCTCGGGGCGACTGAAGATTTGGGGATTGCAGGTTAGGTTTGTCGGGCAGTGGAGCGATTTGGTTTTCATAGCCTGTGGGGAAATTATTTTGTTCTCGTGCTACAATAGGTTTGTTTATTCTTTCTATAAAAAATATTCCTAATTTGATGACGTCTTGTTGTCTTCTAACAATATAATGGCGCTATTTATGTTATATTACATAGAACGCCCCCAACTCTTTATGGGCTTATTTATTTTAATTTTGGTGGAAGAGAATAAGTACCTAAATATACAACAAGGACGTGGATATTAGGATAAAATCAACTAACTGAAGGATCCTCTATTAAGGGTGGTAAGAAAAGAGTTTTCCACTAAGTGGTTTCATTTTGATATAAAAAAACGAGTATATTTTAGGAGAAATCAATGGATGTTTATTTCAATGATATAGGCAAAGGTATGTCATTAACAATGGAAAACGATATCGACCAAATTTCTTTTTCATCTTTTTCATGAAATTTTCCATGACTAATTCGCGCATTTGCGCCTGTGTGTCATCTTTAACCCCTTAAATTGGCGAATATTGCTTGTTCATTAAACACTTGTGAATTGCCTATGTTTCTTGCGTGAGTGCTTTCAACTAACCATCTGTTCCGAAAGCGCACATTCATTAAGGTGGAAATTAGTACATAATCAATTTTAATCAAATTTGAAGTTTTCGGAAAATTGAACAAGCGTGCGAATTTTCTTACTTGTTGCTATTCTAGGTAAAACCGTATAGCGAAGAGTTGAAAAAGCCATCGACGTCGAAGTCATAAACCATTAGGTGACATTATCGGTGTTTTATCACGTTTTTATGCTTTCTTTCAATCGCTATTTGTCCCTACATGCTCCATGACTAAGTTGATGTGTAATTTCGAATAAAACGACTGGGCACGAGTTAATTACTCAATATATAAAGTCGCAGTTGGAGTTGTGCAGGAGTAATGACGATATCTTTATCGTTATACACAACAATCTCCTTTGATTACACCGTATTGTAATGGCTATTTGATAGAGAAGGAAAAATCTATACATAGGGCATTCGTTGACGTCAAAGAACAAAATGGTAAAAGTTTGAATTATGTATAATGTTTTTCTGCCGTTATCAGTCGTAAAATCGTGCATTTCTTCAGCTGAATTGTATTGAACTAATGGTTAATATGTGGTTCGAGCATCGGATTTATATTAAGACAAGGGGAATTCATTGATTACGCGATATCTCAAAAGTTGAGGATATTGAATTAATTTTTGTTTCTTCTTCAGAAAAACCCGATTTTTTCTCGAAATTTGTGTATATGTGTTTCAGGTTATAATAATAAGATGTCATATAAATTATGTATTCACAATAACAAAATTATAATATTTCAAAAAATATGAAATTTTAGGAAAGGCTGATATGAAAATTTATTATGAAATCAGCCTGAATACAAAGTGTAATCACGACGTGCATCAATAATTGCTTCGCAACTTATCTGCATGCGTTCCACACATGCTCAATTTGTTGCCAAAGTTGTGGCAAAAGATCTAGGAGCAGTTGAAGCGTTTCCAAGTGATTTCCGTGCATCAAGATTTCTTTGTTATTTCTCCCAAGCATGCTCGATTGGATTTAGATCTAGAATTCTTGGAGGTGATGCTAGATGTGAATTCTACTGGTTAGTTTACTTTCATGCGAACATAACTCTTTCACCAGGTGACTTCTCAGCAGTCCCCACAATCTGCCCAGGAAGCAGAAAGTGTGATAAGGGTTACGCCTCATCATCGCGCATTAGCGAGAACTACTTCGAAGAGTTGAACCCACTATGCTTTCAGTTTTAGCCCCAGTCCGAAAACCTACACCGTGACTGGTAGCAGCGAAGCACTATCCAACCTCTACTTGCTCTGCAGTACCCGAGTTGTTTTGTAACGCAACTCACTCGCCGAAGGGGCTTCTTATCCACCCACCCGAACGCAGTGCAATGAACCAAGATAGTCTCAAGATTGATGCCTCAATTGATCCTAGTATGAGCACCGTCAATCCGGCCTCTACATCAAAACCCACGAACCCTTGTGAAGTCTTTCAATTGATCCTGGCTTCAAGCACCAACGATCTAGCCGTATCGTTGAGGTCCACAAACCCCAGAAAAGTCTCGCAATCGATCCTGATTAAGAACGAGGCCGGTCGAACCGTCAAGTCCCACTAAACCCTGAAGCATTTCTCGAGATATCCTGCGAACGGATATATGGAATACTCTTCTAGTCCAGCATGCGGACTTTCAACCACTGCCCCTCGAGTCCAACACCAATTGGGTGGCCAGGTGGTACGAATACTTCCCGAACGCCTTCACCCTCCCTAGGTAACGCATTACGCTACATAACGCACTCGGCCATTAGACAGAAAAATCCGGAGATTTACTGAAATATGGTAGAATACGTTAGTTTTAAGGGTGAAGCCTTGTGTTGCGATAGAAACCCTTGTCACTGAGTTGAACAACGCGGCTCAGCCCTTCATTCCACCTTTACGGTGGAACTAGGGCCCCATTCGGTCGATCTTCCACCACACGGGTCTCGAGTGACATTGCTTTAGGCATCAGAACTTAATCCTCCATTTCACCAGGATGAAACTAGGATCCTAGTCAAGACAAGCGCCCTCAGCGGGTCAAGCTACAATGTCATGGGGGGGCTAATGTCCACACCTTGCCTTTCTGCAAGTGCTGAGAGGTTGTCTTCTCACCAGAAGACTGGTCTTCTACTGTCGTTGTAGCACGTTGCCACCCACTTCTGGATCGTTGACGCACAGTTCCAGTGGCAAGCACCGTACCAATAAATGTGATATCACACTTGGGCTAATATTGAAGAAATTGGCCGCTTGTACATATGTTCCACCAGCCTGAAACATCCCAAGGGCATCACCTTTGGATAAAATTTGTCTTGGCATAGAGAAAATTTTATTTTCAATTGCGTAGAACCGTTTGATCTAACCACTGAGCTTTCGGTACTCATATACTTCAAAATAACCGGTTATCTGCAATATAGACTCATATAATTGTATGATATTTACTTTTTTCCCTGAATGTATAGAACCATGGAGACCGTTCTATCCATTTTTGAAGATGTCCAAAGCTTCCCTGAAGTTTTCAAGTCCCTAGATCTCACAAAGATATCATTGTAATCAATTTTCTGGACAGAAAGTGAAAAATCGTATTGCACAACCACCATATTTTTCCGATATGGCTCCAACCGAATTTTTCGAAACTCTAATGGTCACTTAGATGCACCCGCTTTCAAACGATAAAAGACGCGGTAGTACTGAAAATTTCCAATACAAGGTATCAATTTATAAACATGCCAAATTCAACTGAGATGAGGCCGCTTGGATATTTCCCCTTGTTTTTTCCTCGTAAATTTTTTATATTCATTTCATAAAAAGGAAATCTTTGAATCACTAGAGACCATAATTCTATTCGATCTCTCCATCGTGAATGCGACCTCTACTTAATTATCCTGATGCCTTCCGGAACCATTAACTCGTCGTCAATTCCCCCCTGCATTCGCCGGAATCCGGAAAACACCCGGATCCGGCCCTGCACCGGGTGCCGGCACAAAGGCGGAACCAGTGGCGTGCCTCTCGAATTCCCCCAGGCGTTACCGCTATCGATCCGCGCCGTCTTAGAGAGAACTTCCAGCCGCGAGTTGAATTTCGGAGTCGCCCGTTGGCGTTGTGTGTGCTCACCCCTTTAAGCAACCCTCCAACCCCTTCCGAAGCGCGTATTCTGCAGTCCGAACCGATGAGGGATGTTGATTGCTTTGTAGCGCCTGTAAAGTATTGGATGGGAAACTTTTGCTCGAGTTTTCTTAGGAACGCTGAGATGGGTCTTTCAAAGAAGGATGTGCTGTTGGTGAAAATAAGTGCTAGTTTGAATTTCTCCAGTTTTTGGAGGCCAAAAACTACCAACTGAGGTATAGGAATATTAACTGACTGTACGAGTTCAATAGTACCATGAAATAAGCCCAGTTTCATCACTTCAACTTCAACAAATGATTTTTACAAAAGTTCTTTCATTTATTAACTTCTGATGCTGGTGTTCTACATGGATCCATTTTGGTTCCAACTTTTTTTCATGGGCTATATTCATTTTTCTGAAAGACATCATTTCTTGCTTTTATTTCTCGTACTAAAGGTCTTGTGCATAGGTCCATCATGTTTTAGTACTAAAGAACTATCCACTCTTGTATTGTGTTATTATTTTTTATAGGAGATAAGGAATTCGTAGGCTATTTTCATGTTCAATATCTTTTGAATATATCTGAATAAATCTTCTGAATACATCAGATGCAAGGAATTAGTTGATATGTTCCAAGTTTAATTCTTGATTCTTTAGAGAAGTATAACAATTCAGAAAAATATTCCTACGCGAAATTGCGCCTGGCTGAAGACAGATTGTAACTAAAGGGTCTGCAAGCCTTCATCTAGAGATGAAAATTTCCTTACATATTGAAAATTACAGCTCCTAAATCTGGATGCATTCATGTGGGAATAGCTAGTCAATAATGATTAAACAGAAAACTTCGGCAATGTCCTTCCAAAGAGTAACAAACCCTTCAATTTTATCTTACGACTTTAACCCTTCAAAATACGTCCCAGTATATTGTGCGTCTTGACGGCGTCCTCAAAGAGAGCTTTGTAACCGCGGAATAATTTGAGCCTGGGAATTTCGTCCGAGTTGTGCTGCATTTGCATTAATCCCGGATTAGAGATAGAAATTCGGCTGGGACTCGGTTCGTGTTGCCTTAAAAATGCATAATGCGGTTACTTTGATCGCGAGGGAGCTCGAGAGGTTTGTTGATGGACAAGAAGATGAAAAGCTCGGATACTTTCCCGTTCGGGTTAGTTTGTAGAATTTAGGACTGATTTGAAATTGTTTTATTGTGTTTCGACACAAAGGAAAGATGCCAGGCCTGTAAAATCGCAATACAAAGTGTGCATTCTCGATCTTTTTTGATCTAACCGAAGCCTTCAGTAGCGTGTTGTTGTCCTTCTAAGACAGAGCTGAATTGCTAATAAATTGAGTCATTTTTATCAGGTTGACTTCAGGCACCTGATCGCGAAAACAAAAAACCATTGGGATGGTTTTATAGATCACAAAAGCAAATTGTAGACAAATGCAAATGATGTGATCTACAAAACCTTGTCGAGTTTGTTTGAGTATAGAATTGTTATACAGATATATGTTACACTGTCTCGATTTCTTGAACTTACCATAGCTCATACTCCTTATTAATGATTTTTAGTACATATCAACCGAATTAATTTATTTAACAAGAGAACTTATTACTATTAGGTATTACATAGTTATGCGTTCTCTAGAGATATCATTAACTCAAATTTCACCGAAAGATGTAGAGAAAGAACCCTGAATAAAATTATGAAGGACTTAAAGTATCATAATTAAAAAAAGTTCACAGAAAATAACGGGAGATATCAGATATTTAGACCATAAGATTGAATGCAAATGCCACAAAAAACTAAATTTTCATCTGATGGCATTCGAATCACCTGACAATTAATCCCGGGACAATGCTCAGAGCCAAAAACTATCATTATCCCACAGGATCGTAACAGATTCTGTTTATAATTTTTTCTTGGCGATTCTGTATATATTCGTTCCATAATTATGAGAAAATGATTTCATTGAAACCGAGGTGGTCTACATGAAAATAAAAAGCGTTTTACTCATCTTAATGGCTCCAAAAAAGCAATTGTTCTCATTGGAATAACATAATCGGTTGGCTTTCCCTACCGGACTGCGGTTGACAGGGGCGACTCGTTCTTTCGAGATATGGAGTTGCCGTTTTGTTTTTACACACTTTTTCAAGGAAACAGCGTGCTATCGTTCCAATGGTTGCGTAGTTATTCACTCTGTATTGTTGTCTTATTTTCCTAATAATTCCAAAACCGCTCCTCCGATCGATATGAACATAAAAAAGCTATACTGTGCAATGAAAAAACAACTGGTTTTTCGCCACACTATATAAAAGAAAACCAGTAAAACTTCAGTAAAATCGAAATGTTTCATGCAGGGAATAAACGAAAAAGATTAGACCTGTTAGAAATTTCGGAAGCACATGGAAGACATTTACCGATAACGAACCACCAAATAAATTCTACCAGTTACTGTATTGGCATGTGAGCGTAACTTTTTCACCAAGTGACTAAGTAGCAGTGTGCCACAAGAGGCAGAAAGTGTGATAAAGGTTACGGCTTATCATTGCGCGTGGCGAGAACCCCCCCGAAGAGATGAACCCACCAGCTTCCAGTTCGAAAACCTACAACTGTCTGGTAGCAGCGAAGCACTATCCTCTACTAGCTCTGCATTGTCAGTACCCGAGTTGATTTCGATGCAACTCACACGTCGAAGGAATTTCTTATCCATCCACCCGAATGCAGTCTCATGAACTAAGATAATCTCATAATTCATGCCTCAATTGATCCTGCTATGAGCACCTTCAATTCGGTCTGTACGTTCAGACCCACGAACCCTTGTGAAGTCTTTCAATTGGTCCTGGCGTCAAGCACCAACGGACTAGCCGTATTGTCGAGATCCACAAACCCCAGAAACGTCTCACAATCGATCCAGGTTCAGGCCGAGGCCGGTCGAAACGTCAAGGGCTCCATTCGGTCGATCTTCCACCACACGGGTCCAGTGACTGGCGTGAATGACAGTCGCGCCAGTCACTGGACGTTAGGCACCAAGTCTTAACTCTCCGTTTCACCGGGATGAAACTAGGGTCCTAGTCAAAACAAGCGCCCGCAGCGCGACAGGCTCATTTTTTTTTACTTCATCGTAATTGGAGAAGTGCTGGTCAGCCAGGCCATGTTACATCTATCGAAAGAGGTGGCAATTGGAAGGAGCAATGCCTGGGATGTACAGCCGGTGGGGTAGGACCATTTCAGCTTCTCTGAGTACGTTTTAATGAGTAAAGCAACATGTGGCCGAGCATTGTCACTCATTGTCAATAACTTTGTCGTGTTGTTCACATTTCAGCGAAATGGCAAAACGAAGGTGTTGCCAGATGAAACAATGGAATAATAAACTAATAGCGACATATTTCGCTATAAAAACCCCACGAACTTTTACTCCTTATATGTAAAATTGTCTTTTTTCAGATGAGTATTTGACAGTTAGATTTTTCAATTCAATAAATGTTTTTCGCGCACCAAAATTAGGGAAAATCGAAATAAGTTTCCCATTTTGTTTTTGGACAACCTTCGGTGTACCTTCCATGTTGTTTTTCTATGATCTATGATTATTATCATTCCATCAGGCCACCTGCGTCGGTTCTTCTCCCGGAAACGGAAACGCTAGAAACGAATCTCCCGACCGACAAAGATCCCGGACTCTCCGTCTGTGACTCGATTTGTAGGGGGACAAAAAGCAGCGGTCGGGCGGGCGTAGGGGAACACGACGAGATGCACTCAATTGTGAGTTAGTAACGAGTAGTTGAACAAAGGAAATGCGCATTATAATGGAATGCCGAGATGAATTCCCTAAAATGATATCATTTCCAACACTAAATTCGTTTGAAGGCGCGCAACGAAAGGGAGAAAATGGCATATTATGCCGTCCTTATTGCGAGCGAGGGGGGACTGAGGGTGGTCGATGTTAGGCGTCTTTCGCACGTCGGGCTCCTTTCTCCGGCTTTCTTCACTGATGTGTAAAAAACAAGATATTTCATGGACGATGTGTCGAGGCCAAGTTCGACCAAGGGAAGAATCGCCACAATTTTTTCTCTCACAATTTTTAGCTAAAAAATTACGATAGAATTCTCAGAAAGCAATATTCCTCATCAACAGAAAAAAGCTATAGAAGTTAAAGTAACTTCTATTAAGCATCTCTATAGTCATCACCGGATTAGATGGTGATAGAAGTTGAAGCCCTGTAGAGAGCAATAGTCTCTTTGGTAATCTCCCAAAAAAGAAGCCTCCATATTAACTTCTGAGAGAGTAATATTTTTATCATGATTAATAAAAAATATGCTAATGAAGTTAGAATCTTAATAGATAGCAGTAATCTCTATTGTAATCATCGAACAAGATGACTTCATGATAATTTCAATAGAAAAAAATAGTCTCTTTCTTAATAACCGAAGAAATTGAAGCCCTCATATTAACTTCCCTAGAGAGCAGTAAGTACTTTTTATTATGCATAGTCAGAGGAAAAGACGACTAAAATAGTTGAAACTTTCATAATAACTTATGTAGAGAGCAGTAGTTTCTATCGTAATCAACAAAAAAAATGAGTATAGAAGTTGTAGCCGTCGTACTTACTTCTATAGAGACCATCCTCTCTATTCTAATCACCTAAGTCTATAACGAAAGAAGTTGAAGCGCAACTACTAAGTTTTGTGGGGAGAAATAGTCTCTATAGTAACAACAAAAGAAAATTAAGTAGTAACTTCTGTGGAGAGCAGTATTGTAAAAATCGGAAAAGGTAACGAAAGAATTGAAAGTCTTCGTAGTAATTTGTATAGAGAGAAAATCATTTCGTATCGGAATCGCTGAAGACGACGTCGATAGAAGTTACAGTCCTCATGCTAACTTCTATAGAGATCAAATCATCAAAAGAAGTAGAGCCTCCATATTTACTTCAATAGAGAGGAATATTCTCTATCATAATTAATAAAAGGGAATATACTGAAATTGGAAGCGTTATAGAGACCATTAATCTATATTGTGATCACCCAACAAGATGTTAACTTCATAGTACTTCAGTAGAAAGAAATAGTCTCTTTCGTAATAACCGAAAAAAGTGAAGACTTCATAAAAACTTCTGTAAAATGCAGAAAGTCTTTATTATGTACAGTTACCAAAAAGGATAACTAAGCATTCATTATAACTTCTATAGAGAGCAGAGGTCTTCATCGTAATCACCGAGTAAGATGACGATAGAAATTTAAGTCGCCCTACTTACTTCTGTAGAGAGCAAGGACGAAGGAAGTTGAAGCATCTTTACTATCTTTTGTAGAGATGAATATTCTCAATCGTAACGATAAGAGAAAATGAAGCTTTCATAATAACTTCTGTGAGGAGCAGTAGTCTTTATAGGAATCACTGGAAAAGGTGACAGAAGAATTGAAAGTCTTCACAATAACTGAATCACTGAAGAAAGTGAAGCCTTTAAGTTTATACACTTCAGTAAATAGTAGTTTTCTCTATTGCAATTACCGCAGAAAATGAACAAAGAAATTGAAGCCTTCGTATTATCCTTTGGAGGGGGAAATAGTCTATATCGTAGTCACAAAAGAAAGTGAAGCTTTCGTAGTTACTTTTGAAGAGATTTGTCTCTCGTAACCACCGAAGAAAAGGACGGAAGAATTTGAAGCGTTTATGATAACCTGAAAAAATGTTCGTATATCCTATGTTTTTGAAGCAAGTTGTGCAATTAGTTCCTCTGGAGTGTTTCAAAGAGTCCAAGTACTAAACTGCAAGATCCGCACACAATCAGAAACCCCCGCGTGATCGCGGCCTAACACGTTCACGTCTCGGAAAGGGAGAAAACGTCGAAATGGGGCGTTCGGTATAATTTCTTAGACCAGCACACGGTTGGTAGCACACACACACAGGGTCATCAAGAGGAAAGCTTGATGATATTTATTGTTGTCGGTCCCCGTAGATGCGAGGAGCGTGTTTGTTCGGGAAAATTGCCCGTCCAAACCCGTGATTCGAGAGTTCTTACAGGGAAAATTTCTTCGCCTAACACGGACCATTCGCCTGTGAGAGATGATCTCGGGGGATGCTTGTAGGTCTCTCAATTTTAATCTGCTATATGTAAAAGGAGGGGAGTTTCGTGAATTTGGAGCATTATCTGCTGAGATTTTGGATGATGTCTTGATGCAGAACATTTAGCATTGGGAATTATTTGTATCGGATGTTTTTTCTAGAGTAATAGAAATTTAAATTGAAATAAAACACATTTAAATTAGGATTGAAGCCAATTTTTTTTTTAAAGATAATTTTATGACATTCATGTTTTAAAAATAATTTTCGGCATATATCCACCACGACTAGCTTTGAGGCACCGCATTCGACCAGACCAATTTTGAACCAGTTTTTCGTATAATTCATTAATAACACGAGTTATGTTGGCTTCCAAAGCGTCTATTGTTTCTGCTTCATCAGAATAAACCAATGACTTGACATAACCCCAGTGGAGTTATGTCGCATGATCTTGGAGGACAAATTATTGGACCATTTCTCGAAATGATTTTATCGCCAAATCTTTCTTTCAATAACTCAATTGTTACGGTAGCAGTATGAGGTATAGCACCATCTTGTTGGAACCAAAACACTTCTGAATCGATACCATTCAAATTTTGAAACAAATAATCATTGATCATCGATCTGTAACGAGCACCATTCACTGTAACATTAGCTCCAGCATCGTTTTTAAAGAAATATGGACCGATGATGCCTCCAGCGTGTACACCATACAGTGGCATTTGTCAGGATGCAATGGAACCTGCAGATTTTCTTGAGGATTGTTTTCACTCCATATATGGCAATTTTGCTTGTTTACATAGCCGTTCAACCAGAAATGAGCTTCATCACTAAACACAATTTTACGATAAAAATTGGATCAACTAGAAGCTGTTCTAGGGCCCAATCAACAAACAAACGACGCTTATTATGGTCAAGTGGCTTTACTTCTTGAACCAGTTGGATCTTGTATGGGTGTAGATCAAGATTTTGACGCAAAATTTTCCATGTGGTGGAGGCACAGGGTCCAACTTGTTGTGAACGTCGACGAATAGCCAAATCTGCATTATCATTAACACTATGAGTTAAAACAGCGATATTTACTTCTTTCTGTACGTACAGTTTTTTGTTGTGTTGTTGTTGTAGCATCGAGTAGAGAAAATGTTGTCCGAAATCTATCCATAGTTCGACGAATAAGCTGCTCTTATGGACGATTATGTATACCATAAATTTCACGAAGTGCTCTATAAGTTTGGCGAATAGAACACTGATTTTGAAAATAATTTTCAACAATTTGTAAACGTTATTGCGCGTGAGTCTCTCCATGATAATGTGTCAATGCTTACTGAACAGAAATGTCAACACAACATGGCTTCCACCTTCGGTCAAATCACAGTTATCCCTATCGAAAGTTCTATCACTCTAAAAAAAACACACGATATAACGTTTACAATTACCATTACATTAAACTGTTCTGGCTAATGTTCATACAACTAGTATGAAATATTTTAAGTCAACTTCTGTTCTTCGTAAAGATATAACTGAAGAAGCTGGTTGAATATAAAAGATTTTCCAGTAAGAGGTTTTATTTTGATATTGAAAAAATGAGTTTATTTCAAGAGAAATCAATAGATGTTCATTTCATTCTAAAGAGAAAGATATGCCATTCACAATGGGAGACGATATCAGCCAAACGGCCGCAACGACTAGAGTTGCAGCACCTTTTAATGAAATTTTTCATGACCAATTTGCGGAATTGTAGCTGTATGTCTTCGTTAACTTTACGAATTCCATCTTTAATCTCTTGAATCGATTTTGGACCATTGGCATAGACAAAACTTTCACGTGGCGCTAAAGGAAGAAGTCTAAAGGTGTTGAATCACAAGATCTCGGTGGCCAATTGTGATGAAAATGGGGCTGTTTACTGGAAACGATTTTTCGATGAAAATCCGTATCATTTTGATGTATTTCAAAGACCCAATCAGCGAAGATACGACGTTGTTGGCGATCAGTCGGCTTGAGTTCTTGTGTTAACTGAACTTCAAAAGCCTTAAGACCCAAATCTTTATGCAAAATACGCTGTGTGAAATGCCTTATTCCAAAGATCAGCGAGGAATCGACAAACCTGGGTTTTCTCCAACACTACGAGCTACAGCTTAATGACATTACTTCCTATGATGCAGAAGCCATTTTCTCATGTTCAAGCACACGAGCGTTCATAATCTATCTGGATTGTTTAATTCATCAGAGAAGTGATCTGGTGACTGTTGCGACAGTAGAGTTAATTGGAAACAACGAAGACGGGAGAAAAGTCGAAATCATACGAAAATCTACCCTTTAATGCAGACCGAAAGACCTACCCTGAACCTCCGCTCAATTGCCACAATTTCGTCGCTCCCTCAAAAGCCCAATAAGTTCCACTCGAGCGGTCCCCGACAAAAACCCGGATTAGTCGACCAAAGACGAAGTCGAAGACGTGCCCCAATCAAGATATCATTTATGCCGCAACAACCCACCCCCTCCCTCCCGCAAAAACTCCATCAAAACGCCATTACGCCCAGTGCCGTCGTGTTTATCATAAAGTAGTGGCGGGAGAAGAGGACCAAAGGGCCCGGGCGGATCCTAATCTGACTAAACGTCCTCTCGTCTAGATGCGGGCATCGGGAAGGCTAGATTAAGGATTGTGTGCGAGTGTGTGCGATGTAGACGTCCTTTGAAACAGGCCGGCATGTTCCTCCCGCCGCGTAATGCCGCCGTTTGGAGATTACAAAGGATGAGAGGTCGTTCTGGTGTAACGAGAAAATAACAGACTATGATAGTGTGCGTTCCGGAGTCGAGCGCGATGAATGTAGATGGCGCTGCGGGACGTATAGCGGATTGATCAGATAACGAGGCTTTCGAATCGGCTTGCGGTCGTATATTGGTACGATTGAAATTGCTACTAATCGGCCTCCGGTGAAAAACGGGATGGAACTGTTCTTTCGGCTTCCGTTCTTGTCTATGGAAAAACCTTTTGAGGTTCGTTAGTCCATTTGGAAGTTGATTCATGGAGTGAACAATATACCTTTGTCACTTATATTCTTACAAAGACGAGAAATCCCTGGAAAGTCCTTGTATAGCATTCTCAAAGTCCTGGGACGAAATATTCTAGATACATAGATTATCAGTTATTGACGATTTAAGGTCCAATACTAACTGACTATATATAAGCATGATATCCTTAGCATGTATTAGTAAAGGAGAAACACTCGAACTTACTCTACATTTTGTTAATTTATGTTGTATATATAAAATAAATAATATTTAATTTGCTTATATTTTGGATCATTACAATTCCACAACATATTAGCAAACAAATACATATTTAGCTCCCACAAGAGGATAAACCAGACAATATTCACTTACACAATCATAAAGGATACTAAATATATTGTAACAAAACATTTCAAACTCGTTAATTGAAAACAAAGAGACATTTCAATCAGAATAATATACACTACATATCACATATTCATCCCTTTAAGGAGAATGCCCAATAAGCCCTACTGCTGTCAACGAACTAGTTGATCTTGCTTACTGTGCTTCTTTCTCACTGGCCACTGGTTTCCCCATGGTATTATAGCTTGACGCGCTGGTGCCGCTTATCTTGACTAGGATCCTAGTTTAATCCCTTTGAAATGGAGGATTAAGTCCTGATGCTTTAGGCATCAGGGGCCCTAATTTCACCGTAAAGGTGAAATGGAAGGCTGAGCCTTGTTGATCAACTCAGTGGTAAGGGAGTCCGTCGCAGCACAGGGCCTCTCCCTTAAAACTATCGTACTTTACCCTATTGCAGTAAATCCTTCGATTTTTCTGTCCAATGGTCGAGTGCGTTATGTAGCATACTGCATCCACCCTCGGGAGGGTGGATGCCCAAGGGTAGCACTTGTACTACCTGGCCACCCAATTGGTGATGGACTCGAGGAGGCAGTGGTTGACAGTCCGCATGCTGGACTAGGGATGTATTCCGTTTATCTATTCGCAGACACTCATGTTCGGGATATTCTCATGAAATTCTTCATGGCTTTAGCGGGACTTGACGGTTCGACCGGCCTCTTCCTGAACCTAGATCGTTTGTGAGACGTTTCTGGGGTTTGTGGATCTCAACGAAACGGCTAGTGCGTTGGTGCTTGACGCCAGGATCAATTGAAAGACTTCACAAGGCTTCGTGGGTCTTGACGTACAGACCCGATTGACGGTGCTCGTACCAGGACCAATTGAGGCATCAATCTTGAGACTACCTTGGTTCATGGAACTGCGTTCGGATGGATGGATAAGAAGCCCTTCCGGTGTGTGGGTTGCGTCCAAAACAACTTGGGTACTGACCATGCAGAGCCAGTAGAGGTTGGATACTGCTTCGTGACACCAGTCACGGTGTTGATTTTCGGACTGAAGACGAAACTGGAAGTTTGGTGGGTTCAAATGTTCGGAGTCGTTCTCGCTTATGCGCGATGATAAGGCGTAATCCTTATCTTACTTTCTGCTTCTTGGGCAGACTGTGGAGACTGCTAAGTAGTCACCTGGTTAAAGAGCTGTGCTCACATGCCAGTAACCTAACCGGTAAAATTCACTATGGCCACTGGCTCATGAGATACCACCTACACAAAATCAGTAAAGAAACCTCTGATATCTGTAGATTATGTGAATTCAATCATATTAACTGAAAGTTCTATTTTTGTTTTGTTTATATGAATCATCCATTTGAACCTATATGAACTCTTTCATTGAATAAAATTTTTTTTTCAGTGGTCTTATTGGACACAACGACTGAAGAAAGTTTGGACTGGACAAAATTTCCATTTGGACCTAATGCGCCTACACCAGGGGTGAGTTTAGTATATCTATCTCAAAAAATATCACTATCAGTGCAAGAAAAGAATATAACATTCCACTATTTCAAATATTCCCGTCCATTTCAACAAAAGTAATCAAATACGATTTTTCCATTTCATTAACAAAAACCAAATACGTTACATCCAATCTAAATGAGTCAAACAAGTGAATACACCTCTTCCATCACGGCACCAATCCCAGCGCGATTCTGCGAGCGAACAGATATCAGTTTTCCGAGAAACTGTTAACCGATATCCTTGAAATTTATCCAACTTCTCCCGGCGGCTGATAGAAGACTGGTTTCCTGGAGGTGTGTGCTCTGCCTTTGTTTTCCGCGAAAACCATTCCCGAGTCCTATTTCGGAAATTGTCTACACGTGAAGAATGCTCCTAGATAAGCAGATGCGGGAAAAGGCGATAAGAAGTTGATGAAATGAACGTTTGGTTGTGTTGGCTTGAACGGAGAATGTACCTACGGGATAACTTCCATAATTTCGAGAAGATGGAGTTTGTCTTAGAATCATAGAGATAGCGACGAAGTCTATCCAGAAACTTTAAAATGGGATCGTAGATAATTTCACGTTCTTCTCTAATGAAATCTGTATTTCTTTGGTGTTTGTTTCCTTTTTTATTTATAGCTCTAAGAAAATGAATATGTGATTTTCAAACCACAAGATTGTTTAAAAAAAGGAAAAAAAAACTAGTAAAATGAATCAAAATTTCTTTTTAATATGAATACTTGAATGATAATGATCCTTCCTCAAATTATTAAAATATAAAATTCGAAACAAACATGTAAAATATATTGGTATCCATTTTTTCAGTTCAAAAAGGCATTTATTTCGAAAGATAATAAATTAACAGTTCTTTAGAAATTACCTTTCTTTACGAAAAAGCAGCCAGTTAAACAGTCTTACAAATCAAGGGCAGTGTGCAAAATGAATAATATCTGTCCCAGAATGGAACCTTGTGGTTCACCATGAAAAATATTTCTCAATCTCTAATATTTTGTTGAAGAGTTTATTGAGCGTCAATACTCGCTCCGGCGTTAATTACCCAGCCGCATTAGAATTATCACAACACCGAGCCATTTAGAAAATGGTACCCACAACATTAACCAAAAGAACAACAGTAGGTCGAAAACCCGTATCTCCGGCATTAATTCTCTTCATTTAAATCCAGTAAGTCGTAGAAGTTCTTTTCGCAATAAGAAAAAACAGTTTTATTATATACTCAAAAACGGAACTCTAATTCGCACTCGTTTGTAACTTCTCAAATTCAATCTCAAGGAACATTTTCGTCCATCTTCTCGTGATAATAAACATCCTCAACTAGACGGCCTGAAAGTGAGTATATTATCTTTGGTATTTACACTTGTAATTAATGTTAGTGAATTTATGAAGTGAACTCGGTAAACCCAAGTGGACAATAGTGAAAAATCCCATCGATCTTCTCTTTTACGAGCAATATAATAGTAATATACTAATATATAGACTGTGAATAAATAAGTTCTAGTCTATTTTTACATCTCTATACTCCCCTCGAAATACGCTTATCCTTATTTGTATACTGATAGATTAACGTTCAATTACTATTGAGGAATTCGAAAAGGTATATTAGAATACCCGTAAAATCTTCAACCATTAAAATGAAGTAGAAATAGAAAGGAACATGTTTTTTATTAATAAAGCGAAAAACTATGATTATAAGAGCGTCTTGATGCCAAATTTATGTTCTTATAATAAATTTTTGACGAAGTTGTACTATCTATAGTTTCTCCAATCAACCGACAGTCATCCTTGGTCCGTTCTGCATCCGTGGCAGCCCCGGCTAAAAACCGACTCCCGACCGAAATTTTCGCCCCGTGATCGCGCAGTACGACGTGCTCCTGGGCTATAAGAGAGATATCCGCGTCCGGAATACCGAATGTGCCTACGGTTCTCCCCCGTTTGAATATTTCATGAAGCCTCCGGGTTATTTCAGCGGAATTCGGCGAATATAGCGCAGGAACACGGCAGGGCCCGGGGAACCGTCGCGGAAACGAAGCGGGATAAAAATGTAGCCGTCCCGGGGTGGTTTGAAGGCGTGCACGGCGTCGAACTCGACGTCGGTATTCCTTGGCGATTTGCGTTGCCGAATTATGACCCCGTGTGTGAATTGGCGAAAAAGACGGTTTTGTTCTATTTTACATCCGGCGAAATTGCGATGTCGACTTGGGGAGGATATGCGGAGCGCGAAGGGGTTAGCAATTGTTGGCGAGTCGCCTGAGGGATCATATTTCTGTCAAATTGGGAATTGGTATCGAGAAAAGGTCAGTGTTCGGTTCTGGATCCACTACGACGATACGCTGATCGCATTCTATTCAGGGCAATGGAACGCCCACTTTCAAAGAAAACTAATCTTAAAAACACTATTCTTATTAGCAGAAAGGCTTTTTTTCAGGCGGGGCCTGCAAGAATAGTGCTAGTACGGGTCGAATATCGAAAGACCGATCTAACTCCTAAAAGCATTTTCATTCCCGTACGACTTTTTGTTTATTTGCTACGAACGAAATGTGACAACAATTAAACACGCCTTCTCGCTGCAATTGTGCTACCGGTTCATTTGACCTATCACCTCATTGAACTATCCGAAAAATTCTATTCCCGCAGACAGACGGATTTCACCTTTTCGATCTCCAGATTGTCTCCACTCCTTACTTGCTTGTTTACATTCTAGTGTATGCTACACCCAGTGTCGATATCTTAGTGATTAGAGCATTGAGCTCGAACCGAAAGGCCCTGGATTCAAATTCTGTTCAAGTGGGAAAATTTTTTCTAATTTGACGGGTTTCGGCCCCATTTCACTATTGGGTCGAAAATTAACAGTGCTGTGATCTAAAGTGGCGTAAGATCGCAGTTACAGAGCCTACCCAGAACACAACTGAACTCCTAACTCGTACAAGCTGAAAAAGCTTATGAGGGATCTTCATAGAAGATCTAGGAGTATCAGGATAATATAATAATAATAATGTCCCATCACAGGTGACAAGTGCCTTAAGAAATCATAACTCTCTTTTCAGGCGTTAAAAGCCATTCAAACACAGCTTTGTGATTTTATGTTAGTAGGGAGAGACCAATCTTGCTGACAGTTTTCGATAACTCATTAGAATGATTGGTTAAGTTCTCCCATAGGATATTTCTATCGCGAATCAGCTTCAGGCAGCTAACGGATCGCATGAATGTTCGTGTCAGTAAAACTTGTTCACGATCGACGAGATCAAAAGTATGCATATCATCTTATAAATTGAACTAGCAATCTTCACATTGATGTCCAAGTTTTTAGAATTGAGTGATCTGAAAAGACCCGCTCGTGTAATGAATGGTTGATGTTTTTTGGAATCTTGTGTGTGCTTTGAAGCTGATCTTATTGTTTTTTCGTATTCTCTAGTACTTGCAGATGTTCGTAGGGCTCATAGTGTTGTTGTTTACTTTATTAGAAATACTAGTATTTTTTCAATTCCAACATTTAGAATAAAATGGATTAGTGACTGGTTTGAGTCCAATTTTATAGATTTTTCTTCTTTGGTTTCGAATAAATTTACTCGAATTTTGAAATCTGTATAAATAAAAACATAAACTGTGCAAATTGTGGTTGAATTACTTTCTTTATTTGTTAACTTAGGTTTAATTTCTGAGTAGAAATGAATCAAAACAATTGGGACTTCTTTTCAAGCGAGTTTCAGACCTTGAGGAACCTAATGAAATTTAATCGGCTCAAATATTTGAAGACAAACCTACTTTCGAATTTAAGACAATCCCGTGGAAGATAAAAATAATCCATCATAAAAAAGCTACCATTGTCATGTTAACCCTAATTAAAACCACGATTTATTGCTTCATTCAAAGATATATGCCTTCTTTCCCCATTGTGTATTCTTGGGCTATAACAATATATTATTTTTAGCTGTTTATTCGAGATCGTCCTGCACCGTTCTTATTCCTATAGGTACGTATTTTTTTTATCTTCAACACCCCCGCAAGATATACTGCCGCTTTGTATTTTCCCCTTTCTATTCCATCTTTGAACAATTCCCTTCTGACACCAATATTTGAATATTATAAAGTGGGGAGACCCTATAGGTTTGTGGGAATATGTTTTTGGGCGTTATTCCCGGGAGTCGGAAATGTGCATTTATTCTCGCTATAAATACGGAAATAAATGGAGATGATGCCATCTCTTTCCTTCTGGATAATTTTATTTCCGAATAGTTATTCTAGAAGCTCAATTTATGTTCTTGCAGTGTATTATGTGGTCTATAATCTATAGTAGGTCCTGCAGTAGTGCGTAGCTGTCCAACCAGACATTTGAGACATTTCGTTTGAAAGCAGGCCTTCAACTTTTGATACATAATGTGACCCAAAAATATTATTCAATGAATGCGTGTTGTTTTAAATGGATCACCACGTATATTTTCAATATCTTTATCATGACGCAAAATATTAGAGATATTTTTCCAACGGTACAGATCTTATTCAGAGAAAACGGCAAAATGTTGAAAGCACAGTAGTTCGCTAAAAGTCCTCTACCGATTGCCAAATACAATCATGATCAACCTGTCTTATACAGGGTGTCCGTTATTAATGGCTAAATACGAGGACCTTCAAATTGTTATTTCTGGTAACCTCTATAATGGCGTTAATTTTCTCTTCAAAGTGGTTGGAGAGAATTCCCATCGGCTTGTTACGGAAATATAGATCCAGACTCAAACAATCAACTCTCATCCCGGGGATGTTCAATAATTAGATTCAAATCATCAACCCCATCGGAACTGATTATAATTTCAATCGTGCTACCAAAATAGTTACTTGAAGTTTCCTCGGCCATAAATCTCCGCCGAGTTACACTCGAATCAATACTGCAACGGTAACTCACCGATCTCGCAATTCGTAATTCGGGCACGAGGGGGCGCCACCTCCAACCCCTGCCGTTTATTCCACTTCCAGGACGTTTGAACGGCCACGCTGAGCTTTCCTCGGGAAAATCGCCGTGGAAATATTCATGAAAGTCGTCTGGTCTCCATGAAAGACATTGGTAGTGAGATGTACTTTCTACCCTATCTCACTACTATGTATTTCATGGAGATCCGGCGTTGCCAGCTTTACGGACGTCCGAATGACTGATCTGGGGGTCTTGCATTATCGAGATCGAGAGACTGATGTCCCGTTCTGCAGCGTTAAAAGCGGACGAAGTCGATCCCAGCTGTCCCCGGGTTGTTTTAGTGCTTCCCGAAGTTGTTGGTTCAAGTCCTGATTGAGTTTGACTTTTCGTATAGTTTGGAGTTGGAAGTGTTCCATTTCGTATTGTGACGTTTTTGCGGGTCGTGCGGGTTTTCTTTAGTTTGTTTTATCTCGTGCTGTCGTTCCTGGTGAATCTTGAAGGATGGGAATAGCTCAAGATGTCATTTACACGTTTAGCTTGCTGGTAGATCGTTGAGATACTCGAGGTTAATCTCGGTATATGGCAGTTGATGGTGCAGGTGTCTGTCGGAAAGACAAATTGTCACAATAATCTTTCTGAAGATTTATATTACGTTCTGCTGTGACCTGTCGGATCTTCCACAATAAGTCCAATGTGTTCTTTCATCGAACTAACATTATACGTTTTACATGATAGTATGACACCCTATTGAATTGCTAGTTTTTATACGTTATTTAATATTAATTGCCTTAACCGGACCCAGGTATTCTTCTATTTTAATTGGAATTTATTGATCATGTATTTTAACTGGACGTATATATCTTTTGTTGATAAACGTAACTTGTACGGATATTGTTTCGTTGATGGTGAGGTGCCAGGTGTGAGGTCCCAGTTCATTCAGATATTCCTGAAGGTTTTTGGATGCTGTTGCTGCATTTTCATGCATTTTTCATAATAAAGCTTCAATTTTCGACAAAAAACCGCACGTCGTTATTCAAGCTCCTAAGATGCTGAGAAAGAAGGATAGATGTTTGAAAAATAGAACTAGAGATAAATAGAGACAAATCTGAAAATGTGTACGTTTTACAGAACAAATGTCGTCAAAAAATGAGACTAACTAGACAAGGCTGTCGTCGCATATCCCTGATTAATCGTATATTTCGGTGGTCCACACACGTGTTAAAACCTCGAATTCGACCGAAACAGTCCCGTCCCACGAAACGCCTAATCCGTCAGCATCCCAACAAGTCGAACGGTAGAAAAGCGGAGTTAGGTACATTCCAGATACAAGAATAGTCCCGTCGTCGGTTGAGGACGATGATAAATCTGAAAGGAGAAGTCACCGAAACAAGGCGACGTAGTCCCTTCACGTGTTTACTCCAAATAAATCAAAAAGTCCATTTTAATTTCAGTCCCAATTAGTTGTGATAAATTGGGATTAATTAAAAGTGAAACGAATGCCGTGTACACCGAACAAATGACAATTCTGGTCCCGGAGGGTGAGGGGGAAATGACAGGAATAGATCCGGGACTTTCGAATTCGTTAGAGCGACGTGTTCGGGATGTACTGATATAATTTGCAGCTCTTCGGGTACTTGAAGTTCGGGTTGGTGAACTAAATTTGATGAGGATCTGCTTTTAAAATAGACACTCACGTTATCTAGGGAATTAGGAAGGTCAGATGAGGCTTCATAAGAGTCTTGGGCGAAGTTGCATTCGACGAAAGCATCTCTGGAAGCAAGAGGCAATTAAGGATGGACATGAGATATCCAAAGAACTTCTTCTAATGAAAGACACATCTTGAAATTAACCTGCAACTTGTTTCAGTAACACATAAGTTCTAACCTTCCACTCTTTGTTTCTTTCTACCAATCGAAACTTTGGAAGCAATGAACGATAAAGGAGTTGAGATATGGAGAAAAGCAATAGTAAAATGAAAAAAAGGTTTGGACGTACAGATAGAATTTGCAGCTCTTTGGGCACTTGATGTTTGAGTTGATGAACTAAATTTGATGAGGATCTGCTTCTAAAATATATATTCACGTTATCTAGTGAAGTTGAAAGGCCACATGAGTCTTCATCCGAGACTTGGGTGAAGTTGCATTCGACTATGTCATCTCTGCAAGCAAGAGTCAATTAGGGATGGATATGAGATATTCGAAGAACTTCTTCTAATGAAAGACATATGTTGAAATTTACCTGCAAGTTGTCATTAACACATAAGTTCTAACCTACCATTCTTTATTCCTTCCTACCAAGTGAAACCTTGAAAGCAATGAACGATGAAGAAGTTGAGATATAGTAAAAAGCAACAGACCTACCAAGAGTCAGGAAAATATCACAGAGAAGGATCAAAATAAAACCTACCATTCACAAGGTCGTCATCTAGTTCCGAATGATTTTTGAATATAAAATATCAACCTATAACTTTTTATTTTGGAGGTTTCGGAAACTCAAAAATACAAAAGAATAACGCAGCTATTATAAGCTTAGAGTAACTAGAATAGAGGGAGGAAATTAGGAATCTTTGATAGTTGAAGAAGGCAGCTGATTCTGTGAATTGAAGTTAGGCCCATGGAACCAACAAAATACTATATTTTATATAGAGATTCGGGAACAATCCTAGATAAATAGTCTGAAAAATCATACACCTTCAAATTCCAAATCACTCACTGAATAAAATACTCATCTATAATTATTCGCTTCGGAAAGGTGGGAGATACAGAAGAATTAAACAAGAGTTATCAGCTGAGATATTCAGCATGTCTAACAAAGTAGATTGATAAGAGTAGGCCTGGCAGATCCTTTAGTAGTTGAGAAAAGAAGATATGTGAATAGAGGAGTTGTAGGAAAAAACATTCACAAAATCACTTACAAGTTGAGAAGAATTCATTCAAACAAAATGCTTTTTTGGTACACTTCTTCTTGTAAAACTGTAGGATAAAGGGTTAATCAAATAATATTAGCTGAGATATTGAGCATGGTAGATGAGGTAGTTCGAAATAAAAAGCATGGCAGATGCTTGAATAGCGTGGAAAGAAATTATTTTAATGATGTCGGTTGAATTAAGAAAAGGTTTCTTCGAAATCAAACACTGAAGATGCCAGGAAGAAGTCCAAACGACTTGCATGGAAAATAACTCTCATAAGTTCACCTGTTCTGAATGAACCTTTCAAACAATATTTCTCCCTCATCAACAAGATATTGAAATTTAAGGATAATCAAAGGGGCTAACAACATCCATAGATCGGCAAACGTCAGGAGATTAAGGCAAGAAGGTATGAGCTGGGAGATAAGATGCTTGGAAGAAGCTGAACATTCCCTCCAAACCCTGCTATTTTATGAGATACAGCAACACTATCCCTTTGCGAAAATATTCCAACTCCGTCCCTGGCTGGATGACTCACTCAAACTCTGACCAAACCTAATTTTCCGCGGGCTCTCCGTCACCGGAAAAGTTCGGGTTTCACCTAACTCTATTGGCCGAAGAGTGGCATCGTAACTCGAGAGTAAAGCCAACTCTCCGATTGCCGATGTCGACTTGGAAAGAGCCCGCTTTACGCTTCGCGAGATCCGGAGATCGTCATCTGGCCTGTGTGCACAGCATTCGTTTCTCTTTTAATTAAGGGATCAGATGGAGCGTCGATTGGATCAGAGTGTAAACCGGAAGTGCTTCACTCTGGGATGAGTTTGTGTTACCTAAATTGTCTTCGGACTGGTCGTTTCATACTGAAGGTCGACGTGTGTTGTTGAATTATTGTGCCTAGAAACACCTCCAGATGGTCTTCATTCTGGATATTAAGTCCAGATCAAAGCATTTTTTGCTTTGTCTCCTGAGAACTAAATGTTTTCCTGTTAGGAATTCAGGAGCATTCTGCTTCTACCTATAGAACTTGGAGTCATCAGTTTTTCTTTTATTGAAATTGGGTATATACGTCTTGTAATACTTCAAATAGTTTTTAAATAGACTCCTAGTGCACCACAATCTAGTGTCTTGATTTCGCTGTAGTTCTGATAAATTTTAGTAATAATACTTGTTTTGATAAAATTCAGTAGTTGGAACATCATATTCATCCTACATTGTATTCATGCCCAACTTCTAGTAATGTCCCATGTGTCCCATGAAAATGCTTTTGCTAGTAGCTGGTATGTAGATGGTCATTTGACCATCTGGTTTCAACTAAAAAATGAAAGATTCTGCCACAGAGCTTCTCAATCAGTCAAATCAGTTGAGACCATGAAGTTTGGATTAAGTCGAACCTCTTTCAACTCGTTAGGAGATGGTTCATCGATATCATTTTACTGACAATACGCCAGTTTTACAGGTATCTTATCCATCGAACCAATTGACACGTTGCTCAAGCTGATTTCGATCAAATTTGTTGCAGTTTTAAAGAGCTAGTTCATCCTTAAAATAGTTATATTATAATTCATTTAATTTTCGTATGTCTCTACAAGTACGCTTTCTTTTCTTCCTCATAGCCTACTACTGTCGATTTCCCCCCTATGCTACACATGAGTTCTTTATTTGACAATATATCGTGTATTTCAATTTGACTTATTTTATTATATTTTGTAATTCACCTTCCCTACCCCTTTGGATCCTTCTTGAATTATCGTATTGGACGTCTGGATATGTCAGAAACTTGCTTCAAATTTGATGCAGTTCTTCTTCATTGCAATGTTTTTATTACAGCTCTTATTTCAACTTACCAAGGAATCAGAGCTAAGATTTGAATATATACCATAACTATGCACCATTCCAATAATTGTATTGACGAGTTTTCTTCAATCCGTTTCATGAAGGATGTGGTTGTGTAAATGTTCGAAAATGCGGATATGTAAACAGATAAAATTCACGTGCTTCTTTAAATATTTCAAGGTTGAAGCCTCAATTTTCATCCAAATCATTCGCGTCATGATCCAATCCTCGTCTGTTGACTCAACTCCAAACCTATCCCAACTTCTTGCGAATTTTCATCGCCACATCAAACATCTCCCGTCTCCAAATCATCTCCACGTCTCGAACGAACCCTCTAAAATATGAAAATTCTCCCCGAGCCTCCGAACCTGAGTGGAAATCAAATCGGCCCGACCGTCTGGCCTCCCTAGAATCCTCGCTAATACCCCACGATGTCTTCTGACGCGTCCTAGCCACCCCCTTCCTCCCTCCAAACTTGATTACGTCTCATCCAGTCCGACTCCCGATTTAAATTCAGCTCTGGTATCTGCCTCCCCTAACCTGTCAGTTTGTTTTATCGGTGGATCCTAGATCGCGCCAGAGTATGCCGTGAATGAATGAGTTTTCGCGATTCATTTCGGGAGGTTGGTAACAATGGGGTTGGCGGGAAGGGGTAGGTGAAGGGTGTTAGGTTCTTGTTTCGGAGGAAGAGCGATGGGAAAGGAGTTATTGGAAATCTGGCTGTTTACGATGGACTACAACGGTGGGCTGGAATTTACGGATCGTTTTTTCTAGGTTAGAAACGCGAGCAGGGTTGCCAACTGCTCCTATCGATGGATGTGGGTGGGTTTGGTTTCATTATGTTGGATTAAACAGGGTATCATGGTGGATCAGAAAAAAAAAGGTAATTCTGTATTATTCAGATCAAAACTTACTGCTCCATCTTAAAATAATTATCATCCCTTATCCCTTCCTTTTGATAGCTGATTTTTTGGAAACAAAGACTTCGGTGAAATGTATATATCATTCTAAATGTAATAGAGAATCATGGTATGATATTATTTCTATCTGAGTGCAAATGAACCGTTGTTCGAGAATAGGTCTTTCATTCCTACAAGGAACCAAAGTACAAAACTATGGGGCGCTCTTATTTTCGTTGATAATTTCTCCAGAGACTAGACCATTAACTTTAAAGATCCCTTCACCTTCCAGTATACTTTTTCCAGGACTATGAAAATGTGCACTTGAAAAAAGTCGACCTATTTATTCCTTTCAACAATCTTCGATAAGGTCCCACGACCATAAGCCTCCTTAGATTCATCGTAACATCGCTAGTTTCTCATTTGTCATCTTACGATGAAGAAGACGAGTTTCGAGTTTTTAGAAAGAGATCCAAAATGGAAAACTCATGAGTGATTCAGAATAATATTTAGAATAATGGTTGAATATCACTCCCAATTCAATCCAAATGGACCATTATTCATAACGAAATGTTTCATTAGTTTAGGGAAAATCTTTGACCCTTAACCAGACCCATGAGGCGCCCCTATTTCCGCTGATAATTTCTCAGAGACTGCGCCATCAAGTTTAACGATCTCTTCACCCTATAGAACCAAGAAAATATGGTCTTTAAGATAATCGACGATTTTCCTTCTTTCAACAATCTCCGGTGAGGTTCCAAGACTATAAACCCCCTCGGACTCGATCGTAACATCGCCAGTTTCTACTCTGCGACCTATAATTGCCCACCTACCTGTGAGTTCCGAATAAATAATGGCGTTTCCCCGAATTTGCATACATTTTAAGAGCAACCTGACATTTTAAATATCTCGTATTCCATAAAATCCGAGATAATTGATTACGCCATTAACGGACCGGTGCAATCAGAAAGTCCGCGGCCATTTTTTATCCGGTCGATTTCCACAGAATTATTGTCGCCGGTCACTAGATCTTCGTCGATCGGTATAAAAAGGGGAATTTATCGATGGTGTTTTTACGATATAAAGTCGGGAGCTTTCAAGATGACATAATTCGTTTTGAGCGTTTAATTTGTTAGGGTTCGAGAACGAAGGAACGTTTTATGTTGAGGTGCATCTCGTTCTGGACTGTTATTGTTTTTTATGGGTGGGCGATAAATGATTGGATTTGTTTTTGTTTTTATCCTATTTCAATTGCATCTTTTGAATGATTAATAATGGACAATGTCATGCCCACTTTTCTCCTTATTATGTATAAAATAAAATAGAGATTTTTGAATTAACTTATTCGAATATTTGAATATATTAAATATTTCAAATAAATTATATTTTTTGAGAAATCCTTAAGTTGTGTTTTATGTTTTTGAAAAGGAATTGGTTTCACTATGGTAATAGTGAAGGAACAAAATTTTGTCTCCTTCAAACATTTATTTATAAATTTTAATTGACAATTTATATTTGTTGGGTTATTTATTCCATTCGATATTATATAATGAGTTTTGATTTTATATATCTATTAAATATTAGCTGTGCTGATAAGACATTAATTTAATTCTAAAAGTTTTTGAATACAATTTTTTTAAATTGAAATTATAGGAGACTAACAGATTACATCTGTTTTGATATTCAAATTCTGTAATTATCCTTCTATCAAGTAAAAAACCTGATCTTATTATTTTATTTTATATATAATATATAATTATGTCAGATTTAAAAAATCTCATATTAATATCATTTGGTTTAACTAAAGTCCATAATATAACCTTACAAGCTTTGTGTGAATTTTGTGACGAACAGAATATCTTGGATTTTAAAGTTGGTGTGTTCAAACGAGGATACCATGAGGTTAGTTATATATTGTTCATTGATTTTATTTTTTAAATGTAAAGTAGGACCGATGAAGACCTTTAAGGAATTCTAATGGTTTTTTGAGGATGTGATATATGTTTTAAGAGATTTTTGAAATAAAAAAAAGTAAAATTATGTTTTGTATTTTTGAAAAGGAATTAGTTTTCATAATTGTAAGATCAATAACATTTTGCCTCCTGCGAATATTTATTTATAAATTTTAATTGACAGCTTATATTTGTTGGGTTATTTATTCCATTGGCTATTATATAAGGAGTCTTCATTTTATATGTCTATTAAATATAAGCTGTACTTATAAGATATTAATTTAATTCTGCAAGTTTTTGAATAAATTTTTTTTTAAATTAAAATTATAGGAGACTAACAGATTGAATCTGTTTTGATATTCAAATTTTGTAATTTTATAATCAAGATCAATATAATGTTTCGTCAAAAAAATCTGGCACTTAATTTGGTGGCGTGGCTCTCCCTATAACAAGAATTGCAGTAATACTCAAATAATATTTCTAGTTCAATGTTACGCCTCTGTATCGATTCTGATAACAGTTGAGGAGTAAACATGGAAATTATCAGCAAAAACGAAAAAAAATTTGAATTTGATTCCTGTACCTTTTTCCAAACCAATATTGGGCCTAATCGTTATATTTCGGTCCAAATAATCAATTCTCAGTATATTCTCCATAGTTATGATTAATTTCATCAAATCATCTGCCAGTAAAGTCGTCTAGTACTAGGATATTAAAAATATTTTTCCGTATTTCATTACAATGTCCTAATAAAACATCCTCTTTTGTAGGGATTACTAAATGAACTGTTGTTATCTGGTACATCGGACTCATGGATGTTTCACCAGCCTATTGTAACATCCCCGCGATGACCAAAACACAGCAGCCGAAGGACACCGCCATTACTGTTTCCGACACGTGTCCGATTTTTCCGGACATTCCGAAGTTTAATTGTCGCGTTGGCTCTGCATCGATTACTCCATAATTACAACGCCGCCCTAACCGATGCGATCCCGGGCGGCGACAGGGCCAGCCACGTAAATCCACGTCACGTGATAATCGAATTATCAGCCCTTTCGTCAACGGGAACCGTAATACGCGCCCTTAAAATCGCGACAGATATTTGCATTTCGCCGAAACCTTTCCAGAAGTGTTTACGTTTACCTTTTCTTCCCTCCGCTAGGGAGGTTGGAGGGTATCCTTTGTTTCAAGACGGGGGAATTTGCTCGAGCTTCTCCGGTAGTTTTTGATGAATTGTCGGCTGATGAAATTTAGGCGTTTTAGGTGCGCCCGAGCAGCTTTGCTCTCGGTTGTTTTGAACAACGAGTTAACTGTTTGGCACGTTGTTCAAACATACTCGAATGAGGGTTGATTCGGCGGATAGGATCATCGTTAGCGCTATGGGGGCTCGGTGGCTTCGTCAGACGTGAGCAGTTTGAAAGAGCACGCCGCGTTACCTGATTATAGACCTAATTATTTAATCCAAATTGTCGATTAAATCTCGACAAGCAACCGACTTCGAATTGCGTCCATCTATTTGATAGAAATTCATTGAATAATTTGGGTTCAGAGTTTTTCAAAATTCCTCCATAGGAGTGGTTATTTCTGAAGGAAATGTTAATGTCTGTGTTATTAAGAAATTCCCTTATTTGTTTGGAGAGTTAATGCTAGTAATTCGGAGAATTGAATATTTTTTGCCAACTTGGGATATATCGGGTGTTTTTTTAGAGTAATAGAACTTGAAATTGAAATAAAACACATTTGAATTAAGAAGAAGCCAACTTTTTTTATTTTAAAGATGATTTTATGACATTTATGTTTCAAAAAGAATTTTTGGGCATATGTCCACCACCTTAGCTCTGAGGAACCGCGTTTGACCAAACCAATTTTGGAACACTTTTTCGAGTAATTCAGACCTTATTTCATCAATAACAAGAGTTATGTTGGCTTTCAAAGCGTCTATTGTTTCTGGTTTATCAGCAAAAACCAATGACTTGACATAACCCCAAAGAAAATAATTCAGTGGAGTTATGTCGCATGATCGTGGTAGCCAATTAATTGGACCATCTCTCGAAATAATGTTATCGCCAAACCTTTCTTTCAATAAATCAATTGTTACGGTAGCAGCATGTTGCAAATTTTGAAAGAAATAATCATTGATTGTCGATCTGTAACGAGCATCATTCACTGTAACATTAGCTCCAGCATCATTTTTAAAGAAATATGGACCGATGCCCATATGTGCGTGTGTGCGTGTAAAGTACACCATACAGTGTATTTTCAGGATGAAATGGAACCTGCAGAACTTCTTGAGGATTGTTTTCATCCGTATACGACAATTTTGCTTGTTTACATAGTCGTTCAACCAGAAATGAGCTTCATCACTAAACACAATTTTACGATAAAAAAATGGATCAACTTCAAGCTGTTCTAGAGCCCAATCAGCAAACAAACGACGCTTATTATGGTCAATTGGCTTTAGTTCTTGAACCAGTTGGATCTTGTATGGGTAAAGACCAAGATCTTTTTGCAAAATTCTCCAAGTGGTGGATGCACAGAATCCAACTTGTTGTGAACGTCGACGAATAGACAAATCTGGATCATCATTAACACTATGACTTACAGCAGCGATATTTTCTTCTGTACGTACAGTTCTTTGTCTTATTGTTGTTAAAACAAATTGTAGAAATTACTATGTTTTACTACCAATAAAAAATATATATATTACACATTTTCTTGTAACTCGAGTTTCGGGAAATGAACCATCCCATCATCGGACAACTGTTGTTGTTGTTTAAGTTGTATAAGTTTAGCGAATAGAACACTGATTTTGAAAAAATTATTTCAACAATATGTAGACATTGTTGCGGCATGACCTTTTCCATGATAATTCGTCAATGCTTACTTAACAGAAATGTCAAAACAACATGGCTTCTACCTTATGTCAAATCACAGTTATCCCTATCGAAATTTATCACTAAAAAAAACACCCGATATTTATAAAAACCAAATCCCTTTCGAAAAATGCAAAACATAACCTCAATAACTTCTTTAAAACTACCTTACTTCAAATAAGTTCCTTCAAAAAAATTCCTAAGCACATTCTCAAAAAACAATTTAGAATTACGGCAAGTTATTCGTCAGTCCTTTTTCATATTTGGCTCATTTTATTTTAGGTGATTATGATTTTTTCACGAATGCTTCTAAATAAAATTATTTGAAATATCTGTCTAGCACCTGCATATCCATTAAGAGTTTTTTTTCAAGATATACGATGAGCTTCTGTTTCCTCGGTCTTCCTTTGCCCAATTGCTATAATCCAATTTCCTTTCTACACCTTTTTTCTACACACACCTCCGAATAGTACCCAAAATAACCTTAAAATTTGATGCCACCTTTTCATTGTGTCTTAAAAACAGCTCCCAAGCCCCATATTCTGACCTCCAACTCCTGCCTCTTTCTACCACCGTCTTGAAACGGCTTATGCCACTTAGCCTTTGCGTTAGACGGGGGCATTAATTTTCATAACTCCGCCGAAGTGGCACAAGAAAAAAACCTACCGATGTTGTATTCTTTCATTAACCCACGTGATCAATCGTTATAAACCCCCCACTCGACATTCTTCATCAGGCGCGCAATCTACCACAGGAGAAACGGAGTGAAGGAGGCCATTTGTTTCAATCAGGATTAACATGGGGTGCCTGGAGTGCTTTTGGAAAAAATTGGGGTGGGTATAGGCTGGCCTAGAGTTTCTGCGTTGGAATTCCAGGCATATTTCGATATAAAACAAATAAGACCTATAAACGCATATTCTCGCAGAAAAATATACAATTTTTCAAACATATGCTGAAAACTCAAAATTGGACAACTATTTATGATGTACCTGACGAATATATGCTGAAGGGTCAAAATTGGACAACTATTTATGATGTACCTGACGAAGATGTAAATGCCCAGTTTAGTATGTTCCACAGCATATACTTACAAGATTTCAACCAAGCTTTCCCACGTAAACGGTTTTCAATAAGAAAAAATCAAAAACGAGATGATACTGATCTCATGGTTAGGGAAACCAAAAATAGATTAGATCTACTACTTGTCCTAAGTATCGGGTGTTTTTTTTTATAGTGATAGAACCTTCGATACAGATAACTGTGATTTGACAGAAGGTAGAAGCCATGTTGTTTTGACATTTCTGTTCAGTAAGCATTGACAAATTATCATTGAAAAACTCACGCCGCAACAACGTTTACAAATTGTTGAAATTTATTTTCAAAATCACTGTTCTATTCGCCAAACTTATAGAGCACTTCGTGAAATTTATGGTTTACATAATCGTCCATCAGCGCAGCTTATTCGTCGAACTATCGATAGATTTCGGACAACATTTTCTCTACTCGATGCAACAACAACAAGACAAAGAACGGTACGTGCAAAAAAAATATCGCTGCTGTTGTAAGTCATATTGTTAATAATGAATTTGTCTATCTTGAAGCTCTTCATGATTGAATATTGAAGTAATTTTCATGAAAATCATGAATTTATCAGTTGAATTTAATTCAAGCGAATAAACTAAATTTTAATAATACAGATTTTATGAAAAAATGTAAAGAAAACAGATAACTATTACCTATAACAATTGGTCGAAAAGTTCACCGCTTTGTTAAATACATTTCACACATTGTTTTCGCACTGAATCTAAAACACAACGTTTCTGACGAATTTCCGAACAACACAGTTTTATTGTTGCGATCAGATCCTCTCGAGTCTGAACGCGAACTATCGATAGATTTCGGACAACATTTTCTCTACTCGTTGCAACAACAAGACAAAGAACTGTACGTACAGAAGAAAATATCGCTGCTGTAAGTCATAGTGTTAAGATGATCCAGATTGGTCTATTCGTCGAAGTTCACAACAAGTTGGACCCGGTGCATCCACCACATGGAAAATTCTACGTGAAGATCTTGATCTACACCCATGCAAGATCCAACTGGTTCAAAAACTAACGCCACTTGATAATAATTAGCGTCGTTTGTTTGCTGATTGGGCCCTAGAACAGCTTGGAGTTGATCCACTTTTTCATCGTAAAATTGTGCTCATTTCTGGTTGAACGACTATGTAAACAAGCAAAATTGCCGTATATGGAATGAAAACAATCCTCAAGTAGTTCTGCAGGTTCCATTGCATCCTGAAAAATGTACTGTATGGTGTACTTCACACGCTAGAAGCATCATCGGTCCATATTTCTTTAAAAACGATGCTGGAGCTAATGTTACTGTGAATAGTGCTCGTTACAGATCGATAATGAATGATTATTTATTTCAAAAGTTGAATGGTATCGACCCAGAAGTGTTTTGGTTCCAACAAAATGGTGCTACACCTTCATGCTGCTACCGTAACAATTGATTTATTGAAAGAAAGATTTGGCGATAACATTATTTCGATTGGCCTCCAAGATCATGCGACATAACTGCACTGGATTATTTTCTTTGGGGTTATGTCAAGTCATTGGTTTATTCTGATAAACGAGAAACAATAGACGCTTTGGAAGCCAATATAACTCGTGTTATTTATGAAATAAGGCATGAATTACACGAAAAAGTGGTCCAAAATTGGTCTGGTCGAATGCGGTTCCTCAGAGCTAATCGTGGTGGAGATATGCCAGAAATTCTTTTTAAAACATGAATGTCATGAAATTATCTTTCAAATAAAAAAATTGGCTTTAATCTTAATTTAAATGTGTTTTATTTCAATTTAAAGTTCTATCACTCTGAAAAAACACCTGATACTTGTGATAGAAATTACAAGGAGTATCGTAAAGCAAAAATGAAATATGATCAATTATTACTAAAACAGAACAATGTAAAATATGTCACTTTAATTGAAAATTCCGATAACAAGAACAAAACAGTGTGGACCCTGATCAATTCGCTGGAAAATACGAACAGAAAGAAGACCGAATTAACTGGAGATCCGTTAAAAACACCAAATGAATGAACAACTTCTTCATAATAGCTGGACCAACATTAACAAAGAACATTTAAGAAGCTAAAAAAGTTAACAATTTCCAAGAAGTATACAAATCTATCCCAAAATAGAAGACATAAAAGCTGATGCAATTCTTCCCAAACAATATCCTATAATGAAAACAAAAATAACTGGAGTTTTAAAAATATCAAGTAAAGGGTGTGGAAATGTCTCATTTTCAAATTGACATAACTCACGTATGGCAGCTATTGTTTTGTGACATTGACAGTTGTATTTGTTACTAAGAATCATGGAAAGGTACAAACTCCAACAACGTTTACAAATAATCAAAATTCATTATGAAAAATCGCGATCTGTTACTCTAACTTTACGTGCTTCAATTCCAATTTTTGGTTTATAATCGTATGGATAAAAGAACAGTTGAACGTTTAGTGAAGAAGTTTGAAAAAAATTTTACAGTTCATGATGTTACAGTGCCAATGAGACAAAAAAATGCAAGAAGTGAAGAGAATATTGCTGCCGTACGTTAAAGTGTTCGTGAAGACCAAAATTTATCGATTTCTGGACGTTCACAAGAACTAGGCATCTCCCAGATGTCTTTGTGGCGAATTTTACGAAATGACCTTGGTTTGCATTCAAACAAAATGGTTTTAACCCAAGAACTAAAATCAACTGATCATTTAGAGCGTCGTGTATTCAGTAATTGGGTGATCCGATTATTTCAAGAAATGGACCGATGAATTATCCGCCTCGTTCATGCTATTTAACTCCATTTGACTTCTTTCTTTGGGGTTACATTAGATCATTGATTCACAGCAAATTTAAATGATTTGCAGTTCAATATTGAACGAGTAATTGCTAACATACGACCTGATTTGTGTGAGAGAGTCAGGGAAAATTGGGTTCAACGACTTCATTCTTGCCAGCGTTTCTATGGTGGACATTTAAATCATGTTCTATTCATCATTTTCGAATAAATAATGTGTTTTATTTACAAAACAAAATGGAGCGATGTTAATGAAAGACGCTTTATTTTAGGATTATTTTTTTGTACATTATTTACTCAATGTGAAATTTATCCTCCATTTACAAAATAAATTAACATTCTATTTTTTTTTTAGTTTATATTAGTAAATGATAAACTGAACGATGTTTTCAATTCTGTCTAGAATAGTACGGTTTCGCCAACTCGATAAATACTAAAGTCATCATCCAGCTGAACCTCAACAATTCGAGATCCCGTAGATCTCGACGGAACTGTAAACATGAAATATTCTGACCGAGTCCAAAGAAACCCGCCTGAGATTAAATCATCACTCAGAATCCGTCTTAATTCAAACTTTGCCGAGCAGAATAATTTCCACCCCTTCAACGGCGACACGTACATCTCCGTGAAATACGCCCCCGCCCCGTCCAGGGGGAACGCGCGGCAGGAACTATCTTGTAAAATAATGAAAGGTTATTAAAGTCCCAGTTAGCCCCATCAAGAGGGGACGTTATCTCGTCGCGCAAATCTCATTTTCGACCTGTCGGGTTATGAATTAGGACCCATATATCTGCCGTCCGAACTGGCAACGCGGTCGGGACGTTGTAAAAGCCGGGTAATGGGGGAAAAACGCCCGGGAAAATAAAAAGCAATCCGGGAATCCGCTTCGCAACATCCCCTTGTTGTAGGTAAGTTAGGCGGAAATAAAACGAATTTGAATTCGAGGTGAAATATTGTTGCCGAATTTTGGCGACCGGGTTAAGAAGGGCGCTTATTTGCGGAATACATTAGCCTTGCAATCGGTTGAGATGTCTTCGTAATCTCTGGGGCGTTAAACCGCTCTCTATTTCATCGTCCGGTCGTAATTGTTCCAAACTAAACTTCATTTCCTGGGTTTACGGTTGTTGAGTAGTGGGAACTTCCTTTACGCCCATTCGTTATCACTTGAAACTAAATCAAATTCGCAATCTCTGGGAAGTTGAACCGCCCTCTATCACTTCGTCCGTTCGTAGTTATTTCAAACGATACTTCATTTCCCGGGTTGATTGGTGTTGAGTAGTGAGAACTTCCTTTACGCCCACTCGTTATCACATGAAATTGAATCAAATTCGTAGTCTCTGAGACGTTAATTTGATATCTATCTCTGTGTTCGATCATAGTTGTTTCAAACGAAACTTCATTTCCCGGATTTATTGTTGTTGAGTAGTGAGAATTTCCTCTACACCCATTCGTTATCACTTGAAATTGAATCAAATCTTAGTCTCTGAGACTTTAATCCGATATCTATCTCTGTGTTCGTTCCTAGTTGTTTCAAACGAAACTTCATTTCCCGCGGTAATTGGTGTTGAGTAGTGAGAACTTTCTTCACGCCCACTCGTTATCACTTGAAATTGAATCAAATTCGTAGTCTCTGAGACGTTAATCCTATATCTATCTCTGTGTTCGTTCCTAGTAGTTTCAAACGAAACTTCATTTCCCGAATTTATTGTTGTTGAGTAGTGAGAATTTCCTCTACACCCACTCGTTATCACTTGAAATTGAATCAAATTCGTAGTTTCTGAGACGTTAATCCGATATCTATCTCTGTGTTCGTTCCTAGTTGTTTCTAACGAAACTTCATTTCCCGGGTTAATTGGTGTTGAGTAGTGAGAACTTTCTTCACGCCCACTCGTTATCAATTGAAATTGAATCAAATTCGTAGTCTCTGAGACGTTAATCCTATATCTATCTCTGTGTTCGTTCCTAGTAGTTTCAAACAAAACTTCATTTCCCGAATTTATTGTTGTTGAGTAGTGAGAATTTCCTCTACACCCACTCGTTATCACTTGAAATTGAATCAAATTCGTAGTTTCTGAGACGTTAATCCGATATCTATCTCTGTGTTCGTTCCTAGTTGTTTCTAACGAAACTTCATTTCCCGGGTTAATTGGTGTTGAGTAGTGAGAACATTCTTCACGCCCACTCGTTATCACTTGAAATTGAAGCAAATTCGTAGTCTCTGAGTCGTTAATCCGATATCTATCTCTGTGTTCGTTTCTAGTTGTTTCAAACGAAACTTCATTTCCCGGGTTAATTGGTGTTGAGTAGTGAGAATTTTCTTCGCGCCCACTCGTTATTACTTGAAATTGAATCAAATTCGTAGTCTCTGAGACGTTAATTCTATATCTATCTCTGTGTTCGTTCCTAGTAGTTTCAAACGAAACTTCATTTCCCGGATTTATTGTTGTTGGGTAGTGAGAATTTCCTCTACACCAACTCGTTATTACTTGAAATTGACGCAAATTCGTAGTCTCTGAGACGTTAATCCGATATCTATCTCTGTGTTCGTTCCTAGTTGTTTCAAAGGAAACTTCATTTCTCGGGTTAATTGGTGTTGACTAGTGAGAACATTCTTCACGCCCACTCGTTATCACTTGAAATTGAAGCAAATTCGTAGTCTCTGAGTCGTTAATCCGATATCTATCTCTGTGTTCGTTTCTAGTTGTAACTTCATTTCCCGGGTTAATTGGTGTTGAGTAGTGAGAAATTTCTTCACGCCCACTCGTTATCACTTGAAATTGAAGCAAATTCGTAGTCTCTGAGTCGTTAATCCGATATCTATCTCTGTGTTCGTTTCTAGTTGTTTCAAACGAAACTTCATTTCCCGGGTTAATTGGTGTTGAGTAGTGAGAATTTTCTTCGCGCCCACTCGTTATTACTTGAAATTGAATCAAATTCGTAGTCTCTGAGACGTTAATTCTATATCTATCTCTGTGTTCGTTCCTAGTAGTTTCAAACGAAACTTCATTTCCCGGATTTATTGTTGTTGGGTAGTGAGAATTTCCTCTACACCAACTCGTTATTACTTGAAATTGACGCAAATTCGTAGTCTCTGAGACGTTAATCCGATATCTATCTCTGTGTTCGTTCCTAGTTGTTTCAAAGGAAACTTCATTTCTCGGGTTAATTGGTGTTGACTAGTGAGAACATTCTTCACGCCCACTCGTTATCACTTGAAATTGAAGCAAATTCGTAGTCTCTGAGTCGTTAATCCGATATCTATCTCTGTGTTCGTTTCTAGTTGTAACTTCATTTCCCGGGTTAATTGGTGTTGAGTAGTGAGAACTTTCTTCACGCCCACTCGTTATCACTTGAAATTGAAGCAAATTCGTAGTTTCTGAGTCGTTAATCCGATATCTATCTCTGTGTTCGTTTCTAGTTGTTTCAAACGAAACTTCATTTCCCGGGTTAATTGGTGTTGAGTAGTGAGAATTTTCTTCGCGCCCACTCGTTATTACTTGAAATTGAATCAAATTCGTAGTCTCTGAGACGTTAATTCTATATCTATCTCTATGTTCGTTCCTAGTAGTTTCAAACGAAACTTCATTTCCTGGATTTATTGTTGTTGGGTAGTGAGAATTTTCTCTACACCAACTCGTTATTACTTGAAATTGACGCAAATTCGTAGTCTCTGAGACGTTAATCCGATATCTATCTCTGTGTTCGTTCCTAGTTGTTTCAAAGGAAACTTCATTTCTCGGGTTAATTGGTGTTGACTAGCGAGAACATTCTTCACGCCCACTCGTTATCACTTGAAATTGAAGCAAATTCGTAGTCTCTGAGTCGTTAATCCGATATATATCTCTGTGTTCGTTTCTAGTTGTAACTTCATTTCCCGGGTTAATTGGTGTTGAGTAGTGAGAAATTTCTTCACGCCCACTCGTTATCACTTGAAATTGAAGCAAATTCGTAGTCTCTGAGTCGTTAATCCGATATCTATCTCTGTGTTCGTTTCTAGTTGTTTCAAACGAAACTTCATTTCCCGGGTTAATTGGTGTTGAGTAGTGAGAATTTTCTTCACGCCCACTCGTTATCACTTGAAATTGAAGCAAATTCGTAGTCTCTGAGTCGTTAATCCGATATCTATCTCTGTGTTCGTTTCTAGTTGTAACTTCATTTCCCGGGTTAATTGGTGTTGAGTAGTGAGAACTTTCTTCACGCCCACTCGTTATCACTTGAAATTGAAGCAAATTCGTAGTCTCTGAGACGTTAATCCGATATCTATCTCTGTGTTCGTTCCTAGTTGTTTCAAAGGAAACTTCATTTCTCGGGTTAATTGGTGTTGACTAGTGAGAACATTCTTCGCGCCCACTCGTTATCACTTGAAATTGAAGCAAATTCGTAGTCTCTGAGTCGTTAATCCGATATCTATCTCTGTGTTCGTTTCTAGTTGTAACTTCATTTCCCGGGTTAATCGGTGTTGAGTAGTGAGAACTTTCTTCACGCCCACTCGTTATCACTTGAAATTGAAGCAAATTCGTAGTCTCTGAGACGTTAATCCGATATCTATATCTGTGTTCGTTCCTAGTTGTTTCAAACGAAACTTCATTTCCCAGATTTATTGTTGTTGAGTAGTGAGAATTTCCTCTACACCCACTCGTTATCACTTGAAATTGAATCAAATTCGTAGTTTCTGAGACGTTAATCCGATATATATCTCTGTGTTGGTTCCTAGTTGTTTCAAACGAAACTTCATTTCCCGGGTTTATTGTTGTTGAGTAGTGAGAACTTCCTTTACGACCACTCGTTATCACTTGAAATTAAATCAAATTGGTTGTTTCTGGGGCGTTAAACCGCTGTCTATCTCTTTGTCCGATCCTAGTTGTTCCAAACGAAACTTCATTTCCTAGACTTATTATTATTGAGCACTGAGAACTTCCTTTACGACCACTCATTATCACTTGAAACTAAATCAAATTTGTAATTTTTAGGAAGTTAAACCACTCTCCGTCAGTTCGCCCGATCGTAGTTCTGGAATACGTAGGATCGTAGTAGTTTCAAACGGAACTTCATTTCTTGGTTTTATGGAAGTAAAGTACTGGTGATTTGCTTTACGCCCACTCATTATCACTTGAAAATGGCGCAGTACTTCAATTTTGGCAATTTTAGGATTTTATACCAATAGGCATAAATTAATAACAAACCATGTCGTTGAACATCTTTGCATACATATTGCATAACGTTTTCAAGTATTTTTTACATTAATTGAAATATTTCCACAATATTCCTGAGGATATTTTGGCTGAATATTCTGCCATGGTTTAAGTGGGCGTAAAGATCTAGAATTATCGATAGATAATGCATACTTCATAGTTTTTCAACAATTTGTGTGAGCGAGAAGTAATACATACTCCGTTGATTTGAAGGTTCAAGAAAACTGATTTTTCCTAATTAATCATATCAAAAGTTTTTACTGTCCATTCAAACTAACCAATTCATTTTATTGCTTGCTTCGGATAAAGTTTATTGATGATCTTACGCTCTTCAACATACCTTCTATCCAACTTCCTCAGAACGCAGTGCAATGAATTGTTTTAGCGCAAGCATAGCATCTTACAATTCGACTTGAACATTATCACTTTCTTTTGTGGGCGATGGGTAGGAATTATTAAAGGTTGTGTTTTTATGATCAATATGGGCGCAAAGATACGAGTTTATGGTTTGCACCATAAACTGCAGTCATTCAAAATACAGACAGGTTTGGTATATTGATACATCCATTAATTTATGGACAGGTGAAGACTAATCTTCATCATTTTCTCATATTCTCCAAAACGAAGATTTATTCAGTAGACACTATAAATTACTACAGAAGCGAAATAGAACAAAACGAAGCTGCAGAACATCCTTACATTAATTTTATACCATGCATAACACAACAGATGAAGTGCCCACATTCATCAGTCGTGCGTCATATTCAACATCAAGGCGACAAAACGATATTTCCCGGTTATCCTTCACCCCATAAGTCACAGGGACCCTCTTCCGGACCGTCAGATCCCCCTCTTTAACTTCCCGCGACGTATCTCCCAACGCCCTGGTCCAGATCTCATTTTCAGCCTGTCAGGTTATGCATTAGCAGCCGTAAATCCCTCCGCGTCATGGAGGAACGCCAGGAATGGAAACGTGGACAGCGGCGAGCTTGAAAAATGGGAAAGAATTAACTTTCCAGGCTCGCATCGACCTCCCTGCCCCCCGTGGAGACTGAACTAATCATCTGAGTGAATTCGCTGGCGATTAATCAAGGAGTTTGTTCTCGCCGGCTAGATTAAAAATTGAGGAAGGGTTGAGTGGAGGAATTATGCAGTTTTTGGATAGCTATAAATCTTTGTTGGAAACGTGTTGCAGTGTTAGAATCTACCTACGAACTTCATTGGTTACACAACTGTTAATTCCAGAGCAGTTGTCTGGTGCTGTCGCCTTCACTCGGTGCAAAGGTGATGCATGTTCCTTTGTTTTGACAGCGGGGTGTGAATTGTAGATTTCTTCACTGCAACTTTTGAGGTTAATGAACTTCTGGTCTCTATTCTCGGACACATGGAAACAAAAGAACTCTATCTCCCCAAAGAGTTCTTTCAAAATTTCAGCGATGAGAAATCAAATACCTTTTTTCATCTAAGCCAGGTCATTCTGTGCCTTCTTCTCATTGGTTTCTTTATAGGCGAGTTTTGCTTGAGAAAGTATTTACATAGATGAGGTTTAGGAGGAAATAGCAAATGCATTATTCAAGCTCACCAGATTGACCATAAAACTAAATGGGTTTATGATAGATTGGGCCGTTGCTTGGTAGAAATCAGTTGTAATTGTCATTATAAAATAAAACACTTGTTTACATTTTATACTTTATTTTTGGTATTGACGTACGTTTCGTCTTTGCTAGCAAAGACGAAACGTACGTCAATACCAAAAATAAAGTAGAAAATGTAAACAAGTGTTTTATTTTATAATGACAAACTAAATGGGCATGATAAGAAGACCTAGTTTTTACTATCTTGTGATGATATATTCCTACCTTATGTACAATAACGAAAACTAAAACAATATATGAATACGGTCAAAGATATCAGTGAACCCAAGTTCTTTGAGAAACTCTGACAGAACTCTTTCTAAGAGTTCTTTGAGACTTTCCAATTATCCAAAATCCAAAAAAGCCCAGATGAACTATCTGGGATTGCTTAGGATGAAACAGACCTAAAAAAATCCAAAACCTTCTTCTACCATTGCAGAGAAAACGTATCAGTCCAAATTTCAAAGCACTATCATTTCTTTGTGTTAGTGAGTTTTTAATAGTTTCTCATACTCCGATGGGACTTTGTATATCATCTATGAAAATGCTCTCCAGTACCACTTTAAGCATTTGGGTTAATTGTCTGATAGTTTAGAGTCTTCAAGCTAGAATTCTCTTACAAGGTATTTCATACAAAGATTTTTTCTGAGAGCAGAAATTTCCCTATACTGTTTAAATGGCTTTATCACTGCTATATTTTCTCTATGTTCGATTTCTATATTTTTATCTGTCTTCATCTGAACTGAAGACTAGAAGTTTTATTTGAATAACTCTGATAAAGATTCCCTTGACCAGAGTTATTATTCAAAGAGCAATTTCTGTACTCTTCATAAAGGGCATTTCAAGAGCATGTCTTGGATAACTATTGGATCTTCCTGAAGTATTTTCATTGTAGCTAATATTATCTCGCGAATAATGCACTGCTTGAAAACAATTTATGCATATTTCAAGTTGTTCTTAAGAGACCATGTCAGCTCAGCTTATGTCTTTACCCTAGCTCAATTATTCATGTCATTAACATCTTAATATTAGGCTGTTTCATTCTTAGTTCCCTTAGCCTTCAATTATTGCATATAAGAACCCTCGAAGTTTCTTTCCTTTAGTCCTTCTGTTTCTTCATAGTTATTTCCCTGAAAATCCATAGTCCAATAAAAAAATAACTCGAAGAATTGGCTGACAGAAGAAGTCAATTATTTTTTCCTCCTTCAATCCAAAACTTCATCACAGAAATGATGGAACTTGAGCCTTAAATCTTACACCCTCATTCCCCCAATTCCTCAATCGTGTACCTTCTCGCAACTCATATTTCCGAAGACATAACCCCACGTATTTTTCGCGTTAGCGTCTAAAACGGATGCGCCTCCAGAGGATACGGTCCGCCCCTGCCCTTGGGCCGGAAGGCAACGGGGGCTGAAATATTAAACGAATTGTCAACCCGATCACGTGAGCACTTCATTCCGCGGCAAGATAAGGCTAATGATGGCATTTCAACTTTCTGGCCCCGTACGCCATTGTTAATGGTGATTGAAACGAATGGACTCCTTCGCTTTATTTCTGGCACGGTAGATTAGTGCTCTCGCGCCGGAGCTAGACGCCGGGGGGCTTAGGAGGATTGATAGGGGGCTGATGAGCAGAACGGCGGAAGAATTCCTTCTGGAGCTTTTGTTCATACTGCGGTTTTCGACTGTATTGAGGTTTCTTATATTAAATGTTCCTTGAAATTTTAAAGGATTTTCCGATCTAACCTCAACAAAGAGTGAGGTTAAAGAGTATTTGGTCCACTTTGATCTAGTGCTCAACTTGTCCCAGATAGATACTGAATTGTTTCAGCCGTTACTATTTGGTAGTTGATCATAATTAAAACAAATTGTAGAAATTACTATGTTTTACTACCAAAAATATATATTACACATTTTCTTGTGACTCGAGTTTCGGGAAATGAATTTATCACTTTTTTTCAATTACCACTGTACCACTGTTAGGTCTTCAGTTGTCTGATGATGGGATGGTTCATTTCCCGAAACTCGAGTCACAAGAAAATGTGTAATATATATTTTTGGTAGTAAAACACAGTAATTTCTACAATTTGTTTTAATTGTCCCAGATAATTTGCTAGCTCTTTTTCAGTTCTTTGAATCTAATTTATTCTATTAGCTGGACTTTTTGCTTTTTTCATCCCCATTATCGATGAAGAGACGTTGTTGCTTTAATCATGGTCTCTAGAAACTGTTCGGTTCCTAAAACCACAAAAAAGGTTCGATACATGTCGGACTTTCAGCATAAATCTCTTGTGAAGAAGCAGTATATTTAATAACTCTTGTGTCTCAGATTGAGCATCTTAATGAAAGAATAGAGTCATGAGTCGATCAGTTATTTCTAGGCACGCCAGCAGGCTTGAAACCAAGTGACGCAACAAAATGTTACTTGGTTTTAAAATTCCAAGTTTTAAGGAAAAATATCTTCGAGCTAAGGGATGGACCATCCAATCAACCCAATTTTTCAGTACATTGTCGATTGTTTGAGGCTCAATCTCAAGAACTTCTAGGTCATTACACCTCGTACTGTAACAATATTAACAATTCACAACGAAAGATACTTGAAATTTGCAGAGAAGGTTTTGAGCGTGGATGAGAAAATAAATTGAATAGATATGCAAAATTAGCTAAAATATTTTGAAAATATTGCTCATTAAAAATTTTTTATCACCTAAAAATACAGGTTGTCCGGATTAAGTGTTAATATACACACATCCTCAAAAGTTTTAGCCCCTTAAGTTTCTCAAGAATTAAACAATCTATGTTCTGGAAAAGAGATTGATATTTTCCTCTATTTCAATTGCTATATATTTGATAGAAAATCTTTGTTTGCTTCTCTTTGCTTTATGCAGGATGAGACAAAATAGGAAAAATGAGAATAAAATCAAAATTTATCGATTTTTTTTTGGTTTATTAAAGATATTCCACAACTGAATCCAAATGCAATAGTCCGTATTACTACCTCTTCTTTCAATCAACTGCCCAATACGCCTAGGAATCCCAGTCATTAATGAAATTTTCAGGCATGTCGTTCCATTCTTCTTGAAGAGCTAAACTCAATTCCTGAAAAGTTGAAGGTGGGTTTTGGCGATTGGATATTGCTCTCCCTAAGTAATCCCATACTTGCTCAATTGGATTCATGTCTGGTGAGTTTGCTGGCGAGTTCATTCTCTGGATATTGTTCTCTTGAAGAATGTTTTGAACACTTCGTGTGCGCTGTGGTGGGGCGTTCTCATCCTAATAAATGAAATTATCCCCAAATTCGTTGCGCAGAGGAACAATGATTGGTTCAGTGATGTTTTCTAGTAGATGTAGATGGCACCAGTGATTGTTCGTTCAACGATAAGAAGAGGGGTACGGCGACCGAACATTATACCCCCCAGCCAGTCTTGGTGGTGTTCTGCTCATTGCCGTTGGGTAGCTTTATGTCCAGGTGATAGCCAAGGTACTCTTAAAGGTCTTCTTGGCCTCGATTTTGAGGAATGCAACCATCTCCTTATGGTACTGGTTGAGACTACACGTCTATAGGTCCTCAAAAAATGACTTCGAAGTGCTGTTACAGATACCGTTCGATTCCTTCGAGTAAAATTTGCGATATAATGGTCTTCCCTTGCAGATGTTACTCTGGGTCGACCAGGCACCGGTTTCTAGGAGAAGGGCCACTATGCGCCTAACTGAGGTCCGTGGAATATTCAAACGTTCCACACATAAAAAATTGTCATGTTACATTCAACAAATTTAGAGTTGATAAGGGGGGTGGGGGGGCAAGACTTTTGACGATGTGTCAATTACAGAGTGGAATACCTTTTGATAACCAACCAGGTTAAAATAATTTTTATACTTCCTATATTATTATTCTGACGCAATAGTGAATAAATATTCAACAATCTCCTTATTTTTGGAGATATTAGAAAACTCTGACTCAATATTTCACACATTGTTTAATCGCCCTGATTTCAGGTTATAACTTCTTTCATTTCACGATTTTCCCTTGACATTCAGCTAAAAAATTCATATCGACACGCTCTTACGTGCATGCATAACATAATCACGATGGCCGAGTGACTAAGGCACCATCACCTGCTCTTTCTAGGAGGGAGACAGGTACTGTTACGTGAAATCCCAATGTCCTTTCAATTTTGCATACCAAAATGTCGACGATCTATGCAAATCTCGTCATTTTATATCATCATGGATGAATGTCAGGTAATGATCGAATTAAAGATCTTGCCGCTAAACCGTGCGATTGGAATCCATGATACCGTGAATAACAATGAGAATGCTCCTCGAGTTAAGCAACTTGTACACGTAATAGAATGCTATTTTGGTTCATTAGACTCTCAAGTTGATTCAACGAATAAAAAAATCCACTCGAGATATATATTTTTTTTACAATTTATTCAGAAACCTGACACGTGTTTCGATCGTGTTTTAGGATCGTCTGAGAAATACATATACTGTCTAAATCATGAATTATAAAAGTCTATATTAAAAAATCCTACGTCATTTTTACGGCACATTGTTATTATAAATGGCTAGGCCATTTGAAATTCGCATTTCTAATCGGCTATAAATAAAAAACTAATGAATATTTTTTCAGAGTTATGAGTTTATTAGAAAGTTTCAACCTAGACATTTACGAATGGGAAACAAAATCGTTTAAATGACTGCCATGACTAGCTACGGTACCCCATCCGATTGTTGAAAATGTTTTGGGGCTCAATCTCATGAATGGCAACTTAGATTTCTTGTTTCAAGCCATCACGTGAATTCTACCAATTAGTGTATTGGCATGTGAGCATAGCTCTTTAACCAAGTGACTGTTAGTGGTTTCTACAGTCTGTCTCAAGAGACAGAAGGCGTACTGAGGGTTACGGCTTATCATCGCGCATGGCGAGAACCACTCTGATGAGCTGAACCCACCAGCTTTCAGAATGGGCTTCAGTTCGAAAACCTACAACCAAGTGACTGGTAGCAGCGAAGCACTATTCAACCTCTACTGGCTCTGCATGGTCAGTACCCGAGTTGTTTGGGACGCAACTCACACGCCGAAGGGGCTTCTTATCCATCCATCCGAACACAATCCCATGAACCAAGATAGCCTCAATTGATTCTGGTACGAGCACCGTCAATCTGGCATGTACGTCAAGACCCACGAATCCTTGTGAAGTCTTTCAATTTATTGGCTACAAGCACCAACGGACTAGCCGTATCGTCGAGATCCACAAACCCTAGAAAGGTCTCGCAATCGATCCTGGTTCAGGACGAGGCCGATCTACAGCAGCAATGTTTTCAAGTGTGGTCACTCTACGAAAACGTGAATCGGTTGTTTTATCAGATAACGATTCAGTTTTAAGAATAAGTTGAGGGCATTTCATTTCTATTGGTTTTTCCAGTTTCGTTAATGTCAAATATTAAACTAACTTTCTCTTAAAACAGATGTGACAGTAGCGCTAGCAGACTCGAAATAACCACTACTTGAAAAGGTAAACTCTAAATAGCTTACCCTTCATAAGCATATAATATTTGTTGATTGTTTTAATTTTTTCTTCATTCCTAACGAAAATAGCTAGAGATTTGAAGTTTACGTAGTAGATTTTGGACTAAAATTTCATCTAAAATGTTTGTTAGAGTGTTAAATTGGTCCAATGGTTCCGCAGTTACTTAAATTAGAAGTTTCTCAATGTGTTCTAGATTTCATACCCGATCGATATAAAATTTGGTGTTAAGTAGTAGAATAATAACACCCATGAGTACACAATATTTTTCGGAATAAACGAGATAGAAATTCATAAAACTTGGTAGAAAAATCAGTTGATTCTCCAAACATTTCAGTCAGATCGATTTATTCTAAAGGTTGGAAACAAGGGGTTGAAACATTTAGACAATTCTCCAGTCTGTCGTTAGAACGGTATTGGTTCATCAGAAACTTGAGAAAACCAGTGCAAATCTTCCTTTCTCTAGTGTGTATCCCCCTTTACGCTCAATAATTCATCGTGACACTTTTTTCAACTGTGGAAACAACGCATGTCGCAAATTCATGCAAATAGTCGGTCGTTGCCGAGAGTGGATTTGCCCAAGTCTGGTCGACCTAACCTCAAATTGCCCATTTGTATTCCATTGTTTCTTCATGGCCTGCTCGACAATGGGGTAAAAGTGAAACGGCACCGTCTGATATGGAATTCAATTAGGTACGTTACAGTATTAAGTAATTACTCGATCTGCTGATCTGAGACTGAGGGGGATTTGAATGCTTTATTAATTTTATGTCACGCTTAATTCACGAGGAGTTGGCGTGGAGAAAACGATTTGATGGGCGCGATTTCCTAGTGGCGTGTTAAGGACTCAGTTGACATTCCTGGCGAATGAAATAAAGTGATTTTGGCTGAACATTTACGAATGGATTGACGTCAAGAATCGACCTGCGAACATATACAGAGAAAATTTAACGTAGTTGATTAGCCCTTTATCTATCCTTTTACCTTAATGAGGAAAAATTAAACAGATTGGAGATTTTTGTTGTCAAATTTCAGTAGTTTCAGAGGGTGAGATTCTTTTAATCTTTATAATTTGAAATTTACCCATTTCGAAAAGTGAAAAAAATTTTTGCTACGGACTTCCAACATTTGAGGAACTAACTCTTTTATTCAACAGCTATCAAAAATTTCACTTTGGAAAGACTTAAATAGCTTGCAGTAATTTAACGTATATTTTCATAAATTTAGGGTACTTCTTCACAGTTCAACAACTGATTTTCACCTAAAATTAAAGTAAGTTCACGTGACAACATTCTACTCTTATACTGGGAGTTTCTGTTTTGAGATATTTCTTAGTTTATTTCCAGACATTGAGAAAATCCGTATTCTAGCATTTCAATTAAAAAATATATAAGAGACAATATTTTAATTTTCACAAAAATGTTTATAATACAACAATTGTTTGTAATCAATTTTAAATACATGGTTAAGTACGTAACAACATAATGGAAGAACAAGTCATAAAAATTCAAGGTGTTTATTGGAGTTTGCCGCTGAAAAATGCCATTAGGGAAAAATATTCAGTAATGGAGAATGATCGACGTGGATAATTCCATTGTTATTGTTGAAACTATGCCTGAATTCCTTAAGACGATTAGCATTTGTCGAGTGTACAAAATCCGATATGTAACTCTTTTGGTGTTCTTCGATTCTTTTCTTGAATGATCTACCTGTCTGGCTAATGTATACTAAAGGGCAATCGATGCAAGTCAACTTGTAGACTCCAGATTTATTTTCTTTATTTGTTCGATCCTTATTGTTTTTCACGTAGGTACTAAGGTTATTAATGCTTATTAAAGTTGTGTTGTAATTGAAATTATTTTCGAATTATTTAGCAATATTTTCAGATAATCCATTAACATGAAATAACGAAAAGTATTTCTGTGTTTTGTCCTCTTTCATGACAGGGTGGGTGCACGAGGTTTAATGCTTTGTTCTTATGTTTATTGGATACAATTTTTTTCTATAAGAAAGTGGTTCTAACCGGTGTTTGACGTTTTTTTCTTAATAATATTTAATTCTTTCAAAAAATTATCTGAATTCAAAGGAAAATTCAATAATTCGATATAATTTTATCGACCACATCTATTGGTTCGATTCTTATTACAGTTTGTTAATTTGTATCGATTTCAGGCGAAAAATGTTTCTAACATGAAACACTGTAGAGTTCTTGCTTCGTAAATCAACATTGAACGGAATACTTTCGAGTCTATGAATGAAATAATGAAAATTAAGATTGAAATATCTTCATTTTTAGAATTTTCTTCGTCTCGTTGAATTAATTGAGTTTCCAAAAAGAAGTTAACATCATTGAGGAACGTTCTAATACCATTGCACCATAAGAAATAGTTGATTTTTAAAACTATTTGAATCTAGAGAATATTTAGGAACCTTCGCCATTTTGCAACAATACCTTATCTTCAATGGTACAGATCGTCCTTCACTTGTTTCTGTATGTTCAAGGCATACTATCCACATCTCTTCGAAGACAGATCAAAGAGTTGTCTCCATAATCCATGTCTCTTCGACCAATAATGTCTTGTGAGCCAAATTAGACGGTTTTGACGAAAACCATTCAGTTTGAAACGTGCGCATGTCTGCAATTTGCCTCTGTGATCTACAAAACCTTGTCGAGTTTGTTTGAGTATAGAATTGTATGTTACACTGTCTGGATTTCTAGAACTTTCTATTACCATAGCTCATACTCTTATTAATGGATAATAAGTTTCATGAGATATGAAAATTGTTAACAATCTATAAATCACTGAATTAAACGTTGCTTTTTTTTAATTATCGGTGTTTAAGGAATTATCGCATGTACTTTTTCTGTAAAATTAATAGTTATATCAGTGAAATTCATCCAGCTTTCAATATACGGAAGCGGTAAAACCGCTGACGCCATGTCATCTCCTCGCCAACGCAGCGACACGTCTTAAAAGCTCTAGAAAAGGAAGATGAAGTCACCTGGAACGAGCTCATTCGTGATAAAATGTTTCAATTTTTCCTCGACGCATTTTTCAAGCGACTTACTCCCGCCGCTGACTCCCTTCGATAAGAAATCCCCATTTCTTACATTTTAGCGCCCCCAGCTTATCGGCCGCCAGCGAACGCGCGTCGCTCCCTCCTGATGAGTTTTAATCATTTCGAAAAATGTTGGATTTACCGCCCCCCGTTATGGCCGTCCAGGAGGTATAACTTCGCCTTCCCAAACCCCTTTTCACCGTCCTTTTCTGGAATCAACGGCCGGAAAATTGTTCGCATTCCGAAAGCCTCACCGGTCGTTGCTTATGGAAAATATGGGCAACAAGATATTCTTTCCTATCCACTTTATATGCGGGAAATTTAGAACGGGAAAACTTGAAATTGCAGGTATAAAACAAGGCGATGCGGTTGGGGAGGACGTTCTGTGACGTTTCCTAATCACCCCCCGCTATCTAAATTGGGCGTTTTCGCATATTCTTACGTTTTGTGGCCTGTAATTTGGTGAGATAATGGGACCGAAGACGGCGAAGCGGAAGATTCACGATCTTATACAGGTTGTGGTATCGCGTTCAACTGAAACGCTGTCGGGGGAACAAAACGAAATGTTACATTTATCTAATTGGTTATCGTTCTGTTGCGACATCTACTGGAAATTTTTTGAGGTACTGAAATAAATAATAATAATATAATATATTTCCCATGAACTCACATCATTTTACAAATGACTACAGAAAATATAACCAAATCGTTATAAAGATTTTGTTTCGTAAGAAATATACAAAAATAAATTGAAGACTCACAAAAAATAAGACCTGTGGTGACTACTATATATTAAATTAACTGGAACAATCCAAATTTCCCTTCAGAAATCTGTACATAATTTCTTAGCTACAAAAAATAATCCTAACAAATATATAGCCCGTCTAGAAAGTATCCGGAAAAAACAAAGCTCAATTGTAATGATTTAGTATATATTTTTGATTCTTGAGTTAGAAAATTATAACAAAAGAAAATCTTATTTACTTATACAACCTCCATTTAACTGTAAACACTTGACTTAACGTCGAGGTACACCCGAAACTAGAATTTTCGGTGATTATTTCGTGGCTCTGTTCGTTTCAATCTTCAAAATTCCCCATAGGTTTTCAATGAGACTAAGATCTGGTGAAGCTGCTGGCCATGAAATGGTTGTCACTTAGTGCTCTTGCATCCAAGCTTGATTATAGGCCGAAGTATGACATCTTGCATTATTCTGCTGAAAACTCCACCCCTCTGGATATAAAGCATGCGCCGTTTCAAGAAGAAAATCATTTAGAATGCCACAATACCTTTCAGTATTAATGGCACCTTCACCTATACAGAGAGGTGTAGCACCAAGCTGAGATATTGCTCCCAAAATCATTATTTAGGTGGGAAATTTGGAAATTTGAACGGTAACAGGTTGTTTTCATAGGATTTCGAAGCGATTTCCACCAAGTTGGAAACAAGTTTCACCAGATATAAAGACATTATTAAAATTATCTTCTTGAAAACGTTGACAAAATTCTATCCTTCGTTTCTTTTATAAAGGTATCATTATGGGAATTTTTTCGATTTCCTTGATATGTAGCCTTGTCTTTTCAGTGACATACGGACGGTTTCTGGACATACTTTTATATTTCGTTGATGTCCAAAATTTTATAGTCAGTTTGCGAAAACCCAGGCGCGGATTGTGTTGTCCAAGGCCAATAAAGCGTTTAAATTGTTTCATTTAATCTTTGGTCATAGCCTACTATCTGGCCCAACCTATTTTATACATTACTTTTGTCTTAAAATGTTACAAAAAAGAAGTATAATAAAATGATGAAAAATAATACATTCGGGATACTTTCTAGATGGACTATATTTCGAAATTTTTCCGTCGAATATCCTAATTTTTGAATGGTGCTCAACCACGTTTTTTTTTAATTTTGCTTTCAAACATATAATGCGAATGAAGGTATGTAGATATATGTTATTGATTTTTAATTGATTTCCACCAAGTTGGAAACAATTTCCATCGGATATAAAGACAATATTAAAATTATCTTCTTGAAAACGTTGACAAAATTCTATCCTTAATTCCTTTTGTAAAGGTGTCATAGGGATTTATTTTGGTTTCCTTGATATGTAGCCTTGTCTTTTCAGTGACATATGGACGGTCTCTGCACATACTTTCATATTTCGTTAATTTCCATCTGTTAGCGAATTTGCGAAACCCCAGACGCAAATTGTGTCGTCCTAAGGCCAAAAAATCGTTCAAATTGTTTTCTTTAATCTTACGAGGTCTTCCTGAAACTGGTCTATGCCTCATATCCATGCCATTTTTTATCCTCTATATTGTCTCATATGCAGTACTTTTTCCTTGTTCAGTCAATTGCTGTAATTTTTTAAACGTTTCTAAAACCTTTTCTGTACAAACATTTTACCTGTTTTCTTTTTTCTAGTTGCGACATTATTCCTGTTGATAATCAACAATATTTGAGAAATAGTGTTGCCATGCAACTTTGGCCATAGACAACTATCTGCACAACCTATTTTAAACATTATTCTTTTCTTAGAATGTTACAAAAACGAAGTATATTAAAATCACTGAAAATAATAAATTCCAGATACTTTCTAGAAGGGCTCTAGATTGAAAATTCAACTCGAAGGGATTTTCTGTAATATTACAGATAATTTCTCCGAAACCTCTACAGGTTTATTCTAAAAAATCTATTGAAAACGTTTTCAGATTTGAATTCAATAAAATGCCTTAGAAACATTATTTCACTTTATAGCATACAGACTTATCAACACATATGAGAGGCAGTTAACCAATAAAACTTCAAAAGAAAATATAAAGTACTGACCATAATCATCCAGTTCCAAGATAACTTTATTTCTGTTTGATATTCAGCAATAACTGTATATAGAATCGTCAAGTCGTCCGCGTAACCAAGAATCTAGTGTTCAATTCCAATAATTTAAATATTTTAATATTAGCCTTCTATATATTTAATTTCAAAAAATTATATTTAATAATTATAACTTCAGAAATTGAATTGAATTAATGTCATATAAGTACCACTTATATCAAACGACATATAAAATAAACATTCATTACAAGACATCTAAATGATATAACAAAATCCAATGAATAAAAATTGTTATCCAAAATCCTATAAAATGAATATTTTGAGTAGACAAAATTTTGTTTCTGTTGATCAATCTCATGAAAATAGATATCTTTTAAAAATGTTTAATATAATCTCAAGAATTTCATCATAAAACTATCTTACTTAGAATATTCAATATTATTGGATATCTACCTAAGTTACATTCTATAAAATCTCAAGATATGTAAAAACATTACTGAAAAACAAGAGAGAGACTTTGCTTCGTCAATACTCAAATAATGCATATTCAATAAAATATAACATCAATCAACAACAGATATTTACTCACCCTTCAACAATAAAAAAACTTCTGGTAAATGAATACTGAAAAGTTTAAATGGAGTCTAATGTTAACTACAAATAAATAATTCTGTGGTTTACCCTTGATCTAAAAGATTGAAAGACAATTTAACGGCCTCTGTTATAACACAAGGACTATCTGTATAAAGAATGTTATGGAAACCAAATAATAATATATTATGAATAAAATAACATAAATTGAGTGTTAATACTTGACAGAAGGTATATAAAATTATTTAAATATTTTAATAAATATAATACATATTATATATATTGTAATATTTAAATAATTTTATATACCTTCTATCAAGTATTAACCTCTATTTATGTTATTCAATTCCAATAACTCGTGAATACATATTATGAAGTGAATAGGTTCAAGAATTGTCCCCTGTGGAACTCCATATCTTAAGCTTGACTTCTTGCACTGGTTGAACTTTGTAAACCGTCTTTATGCAAAATTCTGCTCAGATAAATGCGAGGAATATTCAGTTCTTGGGCACGATGAAGAGTTGATGGATGTTCACCCACATTCTGGACTACTGCAACAATTTCTGGACGATAACGAAACGAAACGGTGAACGTAACAGTTTGGATGAAGATTTAGCACTTTGGAAATGCTTTTTTGATATTTCCCAGTTTTGTTCAATGTAAATCGAACCATTTCATTGATGTCAAATATTGAACTAACCCTCTGTCAAAACACGTATTACTGGAGTGTTGCCAGTCTCGAAATAATCCTTAGTTCGAAATGTAAACTCTAGATGGCCAACACTTTAGATAGTGGAACTCAATCCTAATTACTTTGGGAATAATCAAAATAGTTCTTTCCTCCATTTCTCTTTCAGTGACCAGATTTCACAATCTCATATTATTGTTTCAAATGGAATAGGTTATTCTGCTTAATCACCATTTTGGTCCGTTTCAAGGAAGAAATCCTGAAAAGTTAGCTCAGAAGCACGATTAATAGCTGTCCTCAATCGAATGAATCATTGTAAAGCCCCGGTATAATCGCAAAGCCTTTGGTAAACCCGATTGAAATTTGATGTAAAACGTGTGACGTGACTGATGAAGTAAATCGCAATGTTTGAAACGCGACGGTGATCTATCAACGTCACATTATGCATGTCGTGTCGCACTCAAGATACGACAGCCATTTATATCTCCTTTAAGCGTTCAATGATTTTCAAATCGACCGGTTCCGTTTTAAGGAAACACTTGTGGGAAGGATACTGGCGAAGCCCTCTCCGTTTTTTCAAATATTTGGTAAATTAAGGACGATACTTTATACATGTTTATTAATAAGGAGTATGAGCTATGACAATAGAAAGTTCTAGAAATCGAGACAGTGTAACATACCTCTGTATGACAATTCTATATTCAAACAAACTCCAGAAGGTTTAGTAGATCACAGAGGCAAATTGCAGACATGCGCACGTTTCAAACTGATTGGTTTCCTTTAGTGCAATGTATGCTAGTGACTCCAAATCTGTCAAGTATCTATATTCGCTATATACAGAGACTCTAGGATATAAATAATACACTCTAGATGGCGCCATCTATAGTATGCACCAATCAGTTTGAAACGTGTGCATGTCTGCAATTTGCCTCTGTGATCTACAAAACCTTGTGGAATTTGTTTGAGTATAGAATTGTTATACAGATGTAAGTTACACTGTCTCGATTTCTAGAACTTTCTATTAACATAGCTCATACTCCTAATTAATTATTTTTGGTACAGATCAGCCGAATTAATTAATTTTTTTCATACAGGTTTGTGTCAAATGTTGATTATATTTAAGAATTTTTTTTATTATCTTTCAACTCGATAACAATTCTCTGAGTGTGAAATAATAAACTTATATTGAAATAATTACATAAACTATGAATTTTCAGTCAACTTGGTGAAAGTTCTGATTTAAAATTTGGATTAAATAATAAAGAATATTTCACAATTTATAGTTCTCTAGTTTTTCTGTCAATAATATAAAATTTAATAGAATAAATTTCATAAGTTAACTCAGAATGAATTGCATTTACGGTGTAAAACATTTATCAAGAAGGATAGTTTAGAATTCCTAAAAATTTGCACTAAACAAAATTACTTTCAATCAAAAATTAAAATATATAAATCTGAAAACGGTTTGATTATGGGAAATATTCATGAATAATATAGAATCTTGAATTCGATATTTTCTGTTGCTTCATAGGTACAAACAGACTATTAAAAAAATTCTTGTGGTTCATCAACGAACCCATCCTTCAATATTATTCACTAAGGAAACGGAACATAACACCTCTATTAATTTCTTTGATTAAACAGTTACCAGAATCAATAATTCACTTGAATTGCTACATAGTTTAAAAAAAATAAGATTTATGAACTTCATTCAAAATTTATTGGAACCTCAGTAAATTTATTAAAAATTATAAAGACATACATAGCACATAAAGATAATAAATCTGAAGTTCATAAGTTAACCTGTGGTGATTGCCAAAAAGTTTACCATGCAGTAGTTAAACGGGTTGTTTTATCAAATAACGATCCAGTTTCACCAACTTGCTTCACAAACTGATCCAGAAATTGCTGTGAAGACATTTCATGTCTTTTGAATTTTCCACGTAAATTTCTAACAGTTTGGATAGAAGATTCACAAGTTTGGAAATGAGTTTTTAATATTTACCAGTTTTGTTCGAGCGTAAATCGAGCCATTTCGTTAATGTAAAATAATTAACTTTCTGTCAGAACACGACAACATGACAAAAGTGTTACCAGACTCGAAATAACCACTATTTCAAAATGCAAACGCCCTTTATAAACGAAAATTTCACGAAGCAATCGCATGTTTTTTACGCCTTTCGCGCCTGAAACTCCGCATGCTAAAACGCTTCTACATCCTTTGAAGATTGAAACAGGACATCTGGTACAATTATATAGGTGGATTCGACCAATTACAGGTAGACGTGTTCGCATCCAAGAATTTCCATAATTTTCCGGACTTAGCAAACCCCATAAATTCTTCAGCAGACCCCCGACGTTCCTGCCTTTCCCGCAAACCGCGCCAGGACCCCAGGTGAAACCCAGGCGCATTTCAATATTTCGCCATATAGCAAATTGCTAAAAGCAATCGATATGGAGCCATCCATCGCTAATTGTAATTTGCAACCCAAATTTATGCACAAACGTACGAGAGTGTACGTATATATATACACGCTGGTCGTTCGCGCGCCACGGACATATTTCCACGGCCTCCCTGGCTCTTCCACAAACGTGGCGGCCATTAATATTGCAAATGACACGTGTCTGTATATCGCCGTGATTTTTGCATATTTGAAAGGTCGCAAATTGGCCTACGGGATGCACAGTCACGCCTATATGGTTGGATAATGATGGCCCAACGCTACGTTTTTTGCCAATTCACTCCGATGTAGACAATTTGGGTCTGGTGGCGCAAAAACACGATTGATGAGGATTTTCATCACCTTTCATTAATTTTCCCAAAAACTGCAGGTCGTTAAAAGTTATGTTAGTAAGTCTCTTTATGGCCGATAATTCGAACGCAAATTGAACCACTTGGGTTTCCTCAAGGTTCTATCACATTGCCATTCTTTTCATTATCAGTTCGATATAATTCAAACAGTAGTCCGGCCAAATAAGACATTGAAGGTCACAAAAATTCCTATAGAGCTAAAAAGTGGTATAGTAAATGTTAAGAACTATTATAAATTAATTGTGACAACCCAACCCCGGATCTTCCTGATCCAAGCCACACTTGAACTTGATAATATATATAAATGTTGTTGAGCAGAAGCAGCAGAGGTTAGGGGAAGACAAAATAATTGCACTTTTTTTTGCAAAAATAAGGAGCGGAAACTAAGTTATGTTCTAAAAAAGATCAGGGAACCGATGTGAACAGTTCAGAATTGATGAAGAATATGGAAACAAACATACCATACAAAAATAACTAGCTAACAAAGGAATCAGCTTCAATACTTTCAATAAATCTGGGAGAAAATCTGTCAAAGAAGAAATCGTAACAAGAGCTTTTTCTAAAGAAGATCAGAAACGAACAGGCTACTTCTATTCATATATCGACTAAATCATAAGAGTCTTATAACACAGCTTTTGAAACTGAGACTGGTCTAAAATAGGTGTAAACTAATGACGCACATCTGATAAACGCATTGCCTCAAGATGCAAATGATGCCAGAGGCATAAAATCCTGCAAATTGAATCTGCCATTCAAGCTACTAACTTTCACTGGAATATTTCAGGTAGATGTGTGACTGTGGCTACTGATATATCTTGGTTTGAAATAGAGAGTTAAATTACGAGTATGTTGCATTGGACCGAAGATTTTTCATTTCAGAATTATAATATAGAAAGTGATGTTATTCAGCAGCCCAACATGGGGCTGCGATTTACCCATTAAAATACTTCACAAAGGTCGCTAAATGCTTGGGTTGTAACATACTTTTATTGCAAATTAAACTACTGTCTTCTAGAATGACAATTTATCGTCGCTTCCCGAAGTGAGGATTTCACCTTCTTTTCTTCCTTTCCCCCCATGTTCCTCGTATCCCAAAGTTCAATATAGGGCTGCCTATCGATAAAAAAGACGTGCGTCGTATGCGGAAGAACCAAAATCCTGTCGGCTTATCGGAGCCGGAAATACGAGATAGAATACCACATAAATTTCGGCGTAACGGGAAGGTCGAACATGGCAAATGGTGGCGTTTCGATAGTCAAGTCGCCGAAGAGCGTGATTGAAGTACGCCTGTTACGTAAAAGGGTAAAATTTGTCAGATTCTATAGGTATTTTATCACAATTATATAGAAAGAATGCTTTTCTATTTGTAAGTAACGAGAGGTTCGTTCCGCGTATCCTTCATCGATCCGCTTTCCTCTCATTCGAATTCGTCTATTGGTCCTTCGGGCCGGATTTTCCAATCAACAACGCAAACCACCGTCATTTCCAGCACCACGACCGACCTCAACCACCAGTTCCCATTCCGGACTTCTCCTGGAAAAACATACATCACGTCGATAATTCCCGTCCAATAATCGAGTTAGCGTCGCTGATTTATCGCGGGCCTCTGCTGCTGCCACGCACGCACCGTTCCGAAGCGGCGGACACGCGAACAAAGATTATAATTGACCCGAGCGGTGGACAAACAGGCCTGAGTGCCACCCCCTCGTTCGAGCAAAAGTGTGCGATGGGCTTTTGGAATTTTCCTTATTTGCAGAGCGATCGGTGGCGTGACGGATCGGTTTCGACGGGTCCGGTTCGCGTGCGATGCGTTTGGACACCCCTGTCCCTATCAAGTTATCGTAATTTGTCGAAATGGAAGGGTGTAAGCTCTTCGGGGTAAGTCGGTCAAGAGGGTGTAGGACATGCACACGTAGGGTTGTGCGTAAGGACTTGATTGACAGATATTCGTGAGAAATGTTTCTTAATAGAATATTGTTAATTGGGTCTATTCCTTTCAGGATATACTGGTTAGTTAAACCTAATCTTACTAAGCACTATCATGGATTTTATACTATAAAACCCTATACACCAAATTTTATGACTCGTTATAAAAAAACTAATGCTACATAGATCACTGAAATGGGAGCTAAAGTCTTTTTACATTGCATCGGGTGTTTTTTAGAGTGATAGAACTTTAAATTGAGCCAATTTTTTTTATTCGAAAGATAATTTTATGACATTTATCTTTTAAAAATAATTTCTGGCATATGTCCACCACGACTAGCTCTGAGGAACCGCATTCGACCAGCCCAATTTTGGACCACTTTTTCGAGTAATTCAGGCCTTATTTCATCAATAACACGAGTTATATTGGCTTCCAAAACGTCTACTGTTTATGGTTTATCAGCATATACCAAAGACTTGACGTAACCCCAAAGAAAATAATCCAGTGGAGTTATGTCGCATGATCTTGGAGGCCAATTAATCATTTCTCGAAATAATGTTATCGCCAAATCTTTCTTTCAATGAATCAATTGTTACGGTAGCAGCATGAGGTGAAGCACCATCTTGTTGGAACGAAAACACTTCTGGGTCGATACCATTCAAATTTGGAAAAAATTTGGAAAAATTTGGTAAAATCGTTGATCATCGATCTGTAACAAGCACCATTCACTGTGATATTAACTCCGCAATAGTTTTTAAAGAAATATGGACCGATGATGCCTCCAGCGTTTAAAGCACTTCATATAGTCCATTTTTTAGGATGCAATGGAACCTGCAGAACTTCTTGAGGATTGTTTTCATTCCATATACGGCAATTTTGTTTGTTTACATAGCCGTTCAATGAGAGATGAGCTTCATCACTAAACACAATTTTACGATGAAAAAGTGGATCAACTTCAAGTTGTTCTAAGGCCCAATCAGCAAACAAACGACGCTTATTATGGACAAGTGGCTTTAATTCTTGAACCAGTTGGATCTTGTATGGGTATAGACCAAGATCTTTACGCAAAATTTTCCATGTGGTGGATGCACAGAGTGCAAATTTTTGTGAACGTCGACGAATAGACCAATCTGAAACATCATTAACACTATGACTCACAGCAGCAATATTTTCTTCTGTACGTACAGTTCTTTGTCTTGTGGTTGTTGTTGTTGCATCGAGTAGAGAAAATGTTGTCTGAAATCGTTCGACGAATAAGCTGCTCTGATGGACGATTATGTAAACCATACATTTCACGAAGTGCTCTATAAGTTTGACGAATAGAACACTGATTTTGAAAATAAATTTCAACAATTCGTAAACATTCTTACGGCGTGAGTCTTTCCATGATAATTTGTCAATGCTTACTTAACAGAACTGTCAAAACAACATAGCTTTCTGTCAAATCACAGTTATCCCTATCGAAAGTTCTATCACTCTTAAAAAAACACCCGATATAATAAAAACCTTTACAGCAAATATTATGGTTCGTAATAAAAAAACTAATGCTAATAGATCATTAAAATGTGTATCTAAAGTCTTATCACGTTCTACTTCTTGTTTGTTTTGATTCTTGGGTGTCTGGAAATACTAACTAGGGAGGTTTTTACACTTATAGAATAACAAAATTTCCTCGAAGAGATCAAGTAGAACACAGGGAGGAAAATAGACTTTGTAAATGGAGAGGAAGAAGCAGCTAAAGAACAAATGTTTGGACAGAAGTTAGGAGTTACAGTTGCTTTCCTTTCATCAGAATCAAATAACAATAAATTGCCTCATTGCTCCTTGTGAAGGAATCGGCCACTTTTACGAGAGATAAAACCCAGAAACGTGGACAATTCCGAAGCCTTCTACTCGCATCAACGTCGCCTGACCGTCATAATTGACCGGAATCGTCAAAGACCCACCGTCCTGCAACAAAAGTCCCTTACACTCCCCTTTCTTCCTCCGGGCTCCCTTCGGCCACCCTTTTTACGGAGTCTTTGAAGACCGCCACGGTCCAGTGCCTCCGTTAAGCACTCCCAATTATTAAAGGAACCAGCCCCGGAACGGTTGAACATACCGCCCGCCGCCCACTCTTTGTACCCTTTTATCAGTCCTGGGGCCGGAGCGCTAAGTGGCTTAGACGAGTCCGGGCTTACGTTTTTGATATTCGGTTATATTTTACAATTAAGCCCGGCGGCCAACGATTGTTTTATCTTGTAAAACGACCGAATCCGAAAGGATTTGTCGACGTCGGAGGTGAAGGATGGCTGGGCCTCCGGGCCGGTTGCGTTGTCCTTATTTTTCCGGGTAGGGCCGGAGGAGGAAGAAAAGTCGAGAGATTTGCATCGGTTCCGGGCGGTCAGAATTGTAAAGCGGGACGTTGCGGTCGACTTTGATGGAGTTTTATGTCTTGGACGGGTGGGGATGTTGATGTTCTTGGGGTTGGAGGGGTTTACAAGGGTTTTAATTGGGGTCGAGTTCGATTCGCTCGATTATGCAGGATTTTAGGAGTTGTTCTTTAAATTGCAGGAGTTGTTCTTTTAATTTATATCGTTGCACGCTCGTATTAGCCTCTTTGAGAAAAAGAACATTTCAATTGACATATTCAAGGATAAATTCATGTACAAGAGCAATACAGCTAAGAAACTTGATTAGTAGGTGTAAGATCAAAGAAGAGTTATTACAGATAATAGCTGGATTAATTCTCAGAAACACTGTTTCTCTTCATAAACATATTGAATTATAGACATATAACAGGTTGGGAAAAAAATCGATTATTTTTGTGTGAACTTCAAGATTTGTTTTAACATATTTCAGATTGTCCGATTCAAGTCAAATATACACCGTTTTTATCTATAATTTGTTGCTTTTTCAAAGGTAGCTTCCTAATGTCTCTCTCACAGAATTCGTAGAGTATAAAACTCTAGTAATCGATTTTTAAAATCGAGAAGAAGATAGCAATTGCTGGGTGCCAGGTTCGGACTATATGATGGATGCATTAGAACTTCCCAACCATCCTCTCGGAATTCAACGAAAGAACTTAACTCGCACTCATTCGTAACTTCACAAATTCAATTTCAAGGAACATTTTCGTTCCCCTTTCTCGTGATGAAACAAACCCGCAACTGAAAAGCCTGAAAGTGAATGTTTTATCTATAAAATTTACACTTCTAATTAGGGTTAGTGAATTTGCGAAGTGGAATCAATGAACTCTAGTGAAAAAGCTCATCGAGCTACTTTTGTACGAGCAACTAATTCACTTGATTCTGGATGAAACAACTCAAAATTATACAATGTACTCTGGAATATATAGACTGTAAATAAACGAGTTCAACAGTAATAAACTATATATAATCCGTCCAGAAAGTATCCAGAATTTATTATTTTCAATAATTTTAATATACTTCTTTTTTGTAACATTCTAGGACAAAAGTAATGTATAAAATAGGTTGTGCAGATAGTTGGCTATGGCCAAAGATGCATGGCAACACTATTCCTCAAATATTGTTGATTGTCAACAGGTATACAATTTATGAAATAATGTCGCATCTAGAAAAAAGAAAACAGATAAAATGTTTGTATAGAAAAGGTTTTCGAAACGTTGAAAAATTAAAGCAATCGACTGAACTGAGAAAAAGTGCTGTATACGAGACAATATATTTTATCCAAAAAAGGCATAGATATGAGGCATAGACCAGTTTCAGGAAGGCAATTGGAATTGGAAACAATTTGAACGCTTTTCTGGCCCTTAATCTCTATAATATGAATATTTTGCTATAGTTTTTTAATTCAAGAATTAAAAATATATACTATATAATAACAATTAATGTTTGTTTTTCCGGATACTTTCTAGAAGGACTATATATTCGCACAAAGTTGAAAACTCAACGGCTACTTAATACACTGAACTTAAAACAGACTTAAAAGCTCGAAATCAATTTTCAAACGAAGAACCCTGAAAATAATAAACTTCCAGAGTTTTTGCGCATCCGGGAACAGCACCGTTCAATTGAAACGAATTTTTTTTCGGGGCATTAAGAATCCTCCGAGCGTAGATGAATCTTAACGATAGCCGTAAGCCAGAATGGCTGAAGAGTAAATCCGAATAAGACCCGGAAAGGAAGCCATTTAAAAGAGTGGAAGAGAATGGAAGAAATAAATAAATCTCCCCAGTCAATCGAAAATGTAAACATAAATTGAAAATTATTCAAATATTGACCTGATTCCGTTGATGAGATGGGCCGCCGGCATATTTTCGATTAGGCTGTGAGAAACAATATGAAATTCTTCGTTCTTTAGATGAGGTTTTACTCGGAGCAAATTTGTTCGAGACTTGTTATTACTTTCTCGTTTCGGTTCATTTGTGTTATTCGGGGAGGAGAGTGATTTTTCGTGGTTAGGCGAAAATAAGTTACCAGATCATTGAGCGTGCTTCTCAGATCGGAATATAAGTTAAATCAATAATAAGTTTTAATTGAAAATGTTTAGAAAACTAACCACTAGTGGTACCATAATCCATTCAAAATGTCTGGGTGTTTACTTTTAAAAGGGCCAAACTTCAAGGAGAGATCATAGAAGTTATTTGCAACAAAAATTGTCATATAACACATGGTCGAAATGTTGATGGTTACTCTTCAATTTAACATCTCTTGATTTCACGAAATATCTGAAGTTTTTCCATAAAGTCAATTATACTTCAGTTATCCTTGTAGCCTCATCAAATTTGACCACACATCTGGAAACGGCATTAAATTTACTACAAGATAAGTAGTTCTGTGTGCCAAAAATTCTTATTGCGTTCGTCGTAAGGATATGAATATTACGATTCTGAAGTGAACAAAATCAGTCATATTTTTCCAATGGTTGTATCGATGAAAAATTATTAATTATGGACAAGTTTTCTTTTCAACAAAAAAAACCTTACTTAGTGTGCTTCCGAATGACAACTTTCGTGCTAGCTGCTTGCCCTCTGCCACAATATCATGGCTAAGAAGATAACAACGAAAAGTTGAAATATTCCAAACCTAAATTTGCTCCTTGTGACTGAATATCAAAGTAAAATTGAATTTAAAATCTGACAGTTTCTGTCGCTTAATAATTTTGAGTGTTAGTACGTTTTCTTGAAACTAACGAATTAACTGAATTTATAATGAGTATTGTACAAAAAATCCAGAAAATTACGCCTCTTTTTCAAACATCCAATATCACGATATGTATTTCATCTATGGATTTGCTAATGGAAATGCTGGCGCAGTGGTTTGAGCGTACGATTTGCGTTTTCCCAACAGACGACAACCAAAAATCGGGTGTTTTTCTTAGAGTGATGGAAGTTTAAATTGAAATAAAACACATTTAACTCAAGATTGAAGCCAAATTTTTTTCTATTTGAAAATTAATTTTATGACATTTATGTTTTAAAAATAATTTCCACTACAGCTAGCTCTTAGGAACCGCATTCGATCAGACCAATTTTGGACCACTTTTTCGAGTAATTCAAGCCTTATTTCATCAATAACACGGGTTACGTTGACTTCTAAAGCTGGTTTATTAGCATAAACCAATGACTTGACAATACCCCAAAGAAAATAATCCACTGGAGTTATGTCGCATGATCTTCGAGCCAATTAATTGGACCGTTTCTCGAAATAATGTTATCGCCAAATCTTTCTTTCAATAAACCAATTGTTACGGTTCCATCTTGTTGGAACCAAAACACTTCTGGATCGATGCCTTTCAAATTTTTAAACAAATAATCATTCATCATTGATCTGTAACGAGCACCATTCACTGTAACATTAGCTCCAGCATCGTTTTTAAAGAAATATGGACCAATGATGCCTCCAGCGTGTAAAGCACACCATACAGTGCATTTTTCAAGATGCAATGGAACCTGCAAAACTTCTTGGGAATTGTTTTCACTCCATATACGTTAATTTTGCTTGTTTACATAGCCGTTCAACCAGAAATGAGCTTCATCACTAAACACAATTTTACGAGAAAAAAGTGGATCAACTTCAAGCTGTTCTAGGGCTCAATCAGCAAACAAACGACGCTTATTTTGGTCGAGTGGCTTTAGTTCTTGAACCATTTGGATTTTGTATGGGTGTAGACCAAGATCTTCACGTAGAATTTTCCATGTGGTGGATGCACCGGGTCCAACTTGTTGTGAACCTCGACGAATAGACAAATCTGGATCATCTTAACACTATGACTTACAGCAGCGATATTTTCTTCTGTACGTACAGTTCTTTGTCTTGTTGTTGCAACGAGTAGAGGAAATGTTGTCAGAAATCTATCGATAGTTCGACGAATAAACTGCTCTGATGGACGATTATGTAAACCATAAATTTCACGAAGTGTTCTATAAGTTTGGTGAATAGAACACTGATTTTGAAAATCAATTTCAACAATTTGTGAACGTTGATGCGGCGTGAGTCTTTCCATGATAATTTGTCAATGCGTTCTGAATAGAAACGTCAAAACAACATGGCTTCTACCTTCTGTCAAATCACAGTTATCTCTTTCGAAAGTTCTATCACTCTAAAAAAAACACCCGATATATCAAATTCGCGTTCAGACTCGAGAGGATCTGATCGCAACAATAAAACTGTGTTGTTTGGAAATTCGTCAGAAACGTTGTGTTTTAGATTCAGTGCGAAAACAATGTGTGAAATGTATTTAACAAAGCGGTGAACTTTTCGACCAATTGTTATAGGTAATAGTTATCTGTTTTCTTCACATTTTTTCATAAAATCTGTATTATTAAAATTTCGTTTATTCGCTTGAATTATTTCAATTCAACTGATAAATTCATGATTTTCATGAAATTTTCTTCAATATTCAATCATGAAGCGCTTCAAGATAGAGCAAATTTAGGTTTGAAATATTTCGACTTTACGTTTTCTTCTTAGCCATGATATTATAGCAGAGGACAAGAAGCTAACACAAAATGATATGTCATTCGAAAGCTCACTTAATGAGGTATTTTTTGCTGAAAAGAAAACATGACCATAATCAAAAATTTTTCATCAATAAAACCATTGGAAAAATATGACTGATTTAGTTCAGTTCATAATCTTGATATTCACCTCCTCACCACGCTCGCAATAATAACTTTTGGCACTCAGAACTTCTTATTTTGCAGCAAATTTAATGACGTTTCCAGATATGTGGTCAAATTTGATGAGGCTACAAGGATAACTGAAGTATAATTGATTTTATGGAAAAACTTAAAATATTTCGTGAAATCAAGAAATGTTAAATTGAAAGATAACCGGTAACATTTCGACCATGTGTTATATGACATTTTTTGGTGCGAATAACTTGTAATAATAATAATAATAATAATAATAATGACTTTATTGCAAAAAATAAAAATATATATAATTATAATTAATATAATGAATTCTGAAAGGAACAATCACAGGGCGGAGTTCAGATGGCCATAAAGCAATCTGCTTTGCAACCCCTGCTCTTCCACTCAAACCCTGATCAAAAATATATTAAAAAAAAATAATACAATTCGAGGCGAAAATACAAACAAAAAAAAACAGAAAAAGTATTCGGATATTCCAACCTTAACAATTATAAGAATGTATTAAAGTGCCATATATGAAAATGAAATTACTGATCACTCTGACCGCACTGATCTCTATAAATCAAATTCCTGACCCTAGCTTTGAAGGACATCACGTATAGATTCGCAAGAGAACTAACTATATAATTGTTATAGAATTTATAAATTGAGAAACTAAAAGATCTCTCAAATAGTGACAACCTATGAGGAGGGGGAGATATAAGCCCTCTACTACGTGTGTTCAGATTATGGACGTCAGACCTGAACGTTATCTTTCGATACAGATAAGATGGCTTACGAGACAATAAAATCCTATGATAACAAGCTAGAGCTCCCACCAAAAATCTGTTACGCATATTCAACCAATTCACATCCACCAATTTATGACTTATATGCTCAAATTTACGGATTCCAAAAATGAACCTTAAGCAAGAATTTTGTATCCTTTGTACTGAGTTTAAAGTAGCCTGATCCAAGCAGGAGAAAAATACCTGAGAGCAGTAATTAAAATTGGACAGCACCAGGGAATCGCAGACAGCTTTCTTGACCTCAACAGGCAGAACACTACGGTGAGGATAAATTAGCCTCAAGGCGTAGAGAGAACGCCTAATACAACCCGCAATATGCAACCTATAACGAAAAGAATTGTCCATTATCAGACCAAGGTTACGAACGCTCTTCACGATGGGAATCTCATTACCTCCAATGAAAAAATGGACATGTTCACTCAACTGATCACACACAGACTGATTGCCGAAAAGTATCGCACATGACTTACCAGGACTAACCAAAAGATTGTGCTGCTCAGATATCTCTTGGATGGTCGCGAGATCATAATTTATTTTTCGAACACCTTCATCAACATCACCAGCAACAAAACTGAGGTAAAGCTGGGCATCATCAGCATAAAAATGGGCGTTACAGAATTTAAGGTATTTCCAAAACATATGGGTATAAATTATGAAGAGCAGGGGACCCAGCAATGATCCCTGTGGTACACCTACAGATATAGGCAGAGGACCCGATAGTGAACCATTGACTTTCACACGCTGGGTTCTATTAGAAAGATAGCTCGTAAGCAATGAATTTGAATCTTCGGACAATCCCACGAAAGAAAGCACAGCAATCAGCAAATCATGTGAGATCGTATCAAATGCTTTTGTATAATCTAATAAGATCAACGCTGTTACAAGACCCCTATCGGAATTCAATAAAATGTCATCACTTATTTTGAGAAGAGCAGTCGTACAACTGTAACCTCTACGAAACCCCGATTGAAACTCCGGAAGCACTTCAAACTTATTTAGATGTTCAATCATCTGGTGATACAGGATCTTCTCGAATATCTTAGAGACAGCAGGCAGTATGCTGATAGGTCGTAAGTCACTGAGCTGCTCCACATTACGTTTTTTTGGTATCGGCAAGACTATAGAATTTTTCCATGCTGAGGGATAGTATCCACTCAGAATGCAGCTGTTTATTATATTCACGAGATACTTCAGAACGGAAGGACCACACAATTTAATCAATGAGATGCTCAGATCATCAGAACCAGCGGCATTCGATTGTATATCATGCAAATATTTATTGACCAACGCCTCATCAACCAGTGAGAAAGTTGTTTTCACCTCGAATTCGCAAAAAGTGTTAGAAGAGTAATAATTGAGAAACTCATCAGATGAACTATTTTGACTAGTCGGAATGGAATGGACAAAAAAGTTATTCAGTTCATCAGGGTCAGCTAAACCGTGAGGAATCGAAGGTCGTTGTTTACTACCTATATTCATATAATTCAGTTGCTTCCACAAATCTCTCTTATTATGAGTTCGAAACAAGGAAGAAAAATATTCCCTTTTAGAGTTACGTATTTTAAGTGTAGTCAAGTTGCGTAGCTCTTTATATCTTACCCAGTCTGATGCCTTCTTCGACTTTCTGAATCCCGCCTTGGCTCTATCTCTAGACTTCATTTGCTCCTTGATATCCTCAGATAGCCAAGGAGCCGGCGGTTTTGTAATGCGACGCGAAACAAGAGGAACATGCCTATCGAACAAGTCAGCCAAAACACTATTCAAGATCTCCACCTTTTCATCAACATCATTAGTTTTAAAAATATTACTCAGGTGAGATAGCTCCAAATCTCTCTGAAAAAGATTGAATGAAAATTTTTTAAGATTTCTATATAGTACAAATTTAGGACTACACTTATGAACAGGAATCGAAACGGAAAATCTGACCAAATCATGATCACTATCATGAAAATCAATAACATCCACCGAGTGAAAAATATCAGGAACGTTGGTGACTACATGATCAAGACAGGCAGCCCCTCGAGTTGGCTGAGTTACCAACTGCGTCAAACCAAAGTTATCCAAGGTGCTTAAATAAGACTTGCAGTAAAGACTATCACTCTGCAAGTAATCAACATTCATATCACCCAGTAAAATAACTTTATCGACCATAGCTACAGACTTCAGCATAAAATTCTCAATATCATCCAAGAGTAATTGTAAACTAGCATTATTATCAATTTTTGGTGGCTTATAAACAACACAGAACAAAAATTTTACCTTATTTACAGTAACCAAAATAGATGAACTTTCTAGCTTCAATTCCAAGTTCACAACCTCATAATCGATTCCTTCCTTCACATATATACCAGTACCTCCTCCTCTAGTTATCCTATCATTTCTCACAAACCGATATCCATCAATGAAAATAGAATCATCCGGATCATCCTTCAACCAAGTTTCAGTCAGCGCCAACAAATCAAAGTTATTTAACAAAAGTACATCACGTAATTCAAGAAAATTTGAGAGCAATGACCTTACATTCAAATTAGCACATATTAAATCAATCATCTAACTTATATTATCAAAAAAAAGCACAATGAAATAATAACAAAATTAATAAACAATTTCAATGGAACATTCACCGTCAACAGACGAGACGTTTATTATGTAAGAGTTTAGACCCGCACTGATTCTCCCAACTGCACCTCATATCCCTGCAAATCATCCATATTCCGAAGTCTCCGTATTATATTATCAATGCGTGCAAAAATTCTCCCCTCTGAAGTCCATACATTTCTGAACCCAAATTTTGACTTACAGACATTGAACAAATTATAGTTTTCTCTCGTTAAATCTTCAGTAATAAATACGCCTGTTCCCTTTAGTTTAGATTTATTTCTATAGACAATATCACGACCAGCAGAAGTTGTAAAAGTTACTAATAGGGGCCACAGCCCAGACTTACCCTCCGCTGATTTTAGTCTGTAGCATCGCTCTATCTCGAAAGCAGTTTTTGATAATTGCAACTTCTCAATCAATCTTTTATGGACTAACACCTTGGTATTTTCTTCAGTTTCAGGCGGAATTCCAATTATTCTGAGCGACTTTGATTTCTGGTTTTGTTCTAAATTATTCAGACGATTTTTGAGGTTGAGATTTTCGCTCTTAAGTTTAACGACCTCTGTTTCTAATTCAGTCGATTTCGTAAACAAACATTGTATCTTCCTGTCTAGTTTCTCTAGAACTTTTTTAGCAACACATTCGGCGAATTTTGATAAGAAGGTATCGTCCGTTATCAATTCATTGATAATATCACGGACGTCAGATTGTTGTTGGGATGTTAAAACCATTCTGAAATGCTAAATTCTTGCGATTCAACTAGAGAAAAATGGAGAATTCAACGATCCAATGTTATTTCACTCCCAGATTTACCGAAACACGGATTCAGTATATATCAATCAAATTATGAATAAACAAGGGTGAGCCGGAGAACACACTACTATCTCGACCTCTGCATGCTATCAACCACCCCCTGAAGTTTGAAGTTTGAAGTTACCTCCCCCTGAAGTTTGGCCCTTTTAAAAGTAGACATTCCGTAAAATCAGTCATGGCAAAAGAAAAAATTGAAATATGGGTCTTTTAAAACTTCATTCATTGATTCTTGAGTATCCCGATGAATGAAGTTTAAAGAAATCTAGAACAATATTTCAAACATCAATTTGAACAATTCATATATTTCAATTATTACAGTTGATAGATATTATAGTAAGAGTTTTAAACATGGTATTGTTAATAGCATACTTGTTCGCACTATGTCAGACTATTGCGAATGATATGAAAATCATCCGCAGATATTAACGAATGAACGCGCTTGAAAATCCCTTGTGTTTCATAATTTTTTCTCTTCCGTTGTATGCAAGCTTTCTACCAACGACCAAAAAAAAACCCGGATTTGTATCTTATACAGTTTATACGTAAATTTTGCAAGATTTCAATTTTCTGTGCGCCGTTCCGACTCCATTTCCACGAGGATGATCATCCTCTCGTCTCGGTGTCCCCACGTAAACCGTTGCGAATTCGCAAATTATTTTTTCCAACGTTCCCCTAACCGTCCTTCGCCATTTTCAATAATGCACGAGAATCTCCCTTTGAAATGCAAAAAATAATCCGCAAATCCCGTTCTCTAAATCTCCAAATTTCGGCAACGCCAGCTGTCCGGCATATCAATACTGGTCCAGATGTTTTAATCCTCGAAATGGCGACCCTAAGAGGAAGCCGCATTGTTTGTACGTGGAAACAGGGAGAGGAACGATTTGGAAATTATTTTTTCAGATACTGGAAATGAGGGATTTTAATGGCCAATATAGAGGTGTCGTTATAAAATTGTTGGGTACGAAGAGGAGCTTGATGTGAATCCATAGTTAAATCACTCAAATTCAGTGTCACACACTCAACAACCTACAAAATAAAAGCTAAGAAAAACTTTTGCTGAAAGAAGAAGTTAAGAAATACTACCTAAAACGATATAATATTGAGTTACATTCAAAGTGCAATCAAGATGAACTTGGACATATTCTACATAATAAGAGTTTAACTGTTTAGATGACAAAATTAAATTGCAAATCAGCAAAATCGAGAAGAAAGTACAGCAAACTCAGTCGCGACTGCCGTTGCGCAACGTATTATCATTCGTTTTTTAGTGGAAGAAGACGTTAAAAACAGGGATATTTTTGTGCATTTGCAAAAGCAGTTCGGTAGTGAGTGTCTGAGTAGGGCTGCCGTGTTTAAATGGGCCAAAGCATTCAAGGATGGCCGCGAAACCGTCGAGAATGAGCCGCATGATCGTCGACTGCGGACCAGCGTCACACCAGACAACATTCGTCGCGTAGAACAACTCATTTTGGAGGATCTTAGGATGAATGTTCGAGACATTTCGGCTGAAGTCCGCATCAGTATTAGTAGTGTAGAGTCTTTTATCCACGAACACCTTCAATATCGCAAAATAACGGCGCGATGGGTTCCTGAACTGTTGAACTTTGAGTAAAAATTAACCCGGTTGGAAGTTTGTCGCCGCTTACTGACGCGATACGAGGCGGAGGGGGACGTTTTTTTAACGCGAATCTTCACTACAAACGAAACATGGGTACACTATTACACTCTCGGAACCAAGGTGTCAAGTCTTTACTTAGTCCTCCACTCTTTAGTGGAGGAAGGGACGCCAGTCAAAGCGAAGACAACCTGGTCCACGGGTAAGGTAATGTGTACTGTGTTCTGGGACCGGCAGGGCGTACTGTACGTCGATTTCCTGCGCACTCAACGTACCATCAATACTGCATACTACTCTAACCTTATGAAAACACACGTGAAACCCGCTTATCGCTCGAAACGGAGGGGCATTCCAGCACGAAGTACGATTCTCCTCCAGGATAACGCCCGCCCTCATTCTCGATACACTATCGGAATATGGGTGGAATGTACTGGAACACCCCCCCTATAGTCCGGTTTTATCACCCTCCGACTACCACATGTTTGGACCACTGAAAGAGGCCTTCGGAGGTCAATAGTTCAACACCGAAGACGAGGTAGAGGGGTTCGTTTGTTATAATTTCTCCATCCAAAATATTCGCCGTATGAATGAGAAAGAGGACTGGACCCAAACTGGAACCCTGTGCCACCCCGGATACTTTCGCATCGATAGCGACCATGTACTTATGATCCCGTAAATATGAAGTGAAAAAGGCGACGGAAATAGAGTCGAAGGTGAAATACTCTAATTTTGCACGAAACAATGAAAGATCAAGAGCGCCGAAGGCCTTTGAGAAGTCAAGAAGCCGAATACAAAAACAACTTTGTAAGCACGTAGCAATTTTACACAATTTCACTATAGAAAAACTGACATTTAACACTCGACATTGATGGCTTATGAAGCTTATCCCCAAGCCACCCAACGGCCTCTCGCACGTCCCGATCTAACCCCTATGTCCGATTTACCGATCCCCTCCCCGCCAGAAAGAAAAACCGGAAACGCACCATCTCAGGATAGACTTACGTACCGTTGCTATAGCGACTAATAATTCCCGATCAGAAAAGCTAGAACCCACTCTGCCAGGCTTGTTACGTGCCCGGAAACGCGAGCAGGCTGCGAAGACGGGGTACTTAGCGCCCGGGCGCGTGTCTACGACCCGCCCGTCTATTCCCAATTTACCCTCCGTCGGTCGTCGATAATTGAATGGAAGGGGCACGTTCCTATACGTCGGACGTTTATCTGTCTGTCAGCGGCTGTCGAGGAACTCTTTGGATGTTGAGAAATTGCCTGGAGGTGTGCGGAAATATGACATGGCTTTGGGTTGGCGCCTAAGAGCGATGGAGGCTCGTGGTCATTTGAAATGAAAAGGCTGAATATACAGTCCCTGTTATTTTAATTAGACTCACTCCAAAGAACAGTGTTTTTTCTGTACTTGAGAGTGCAGAAATAGTTGATATTGAGCCTTAAGGTTAAGCAAATGTTGATGCTTCAATATTTACTGTTGCATAACCAAAGTAATTTACTTGGGTTCATTACTCAGTCGATAATACAGGATTTCGTTGGAACGTCAGAAAAGGGATATTATTCGGTCAATTTTCCTACTGAAGTTGGTTGTGTTTTTGTAGTGAATTCCATTGAAGACAATTCAGTTAAATTATTTTTCATCTTCTCTTACCTGCAGTGGTGTTTCGATGTGATAATTTGAGTTTTTAAGGGCAAAAAGTCAGCCGGAACCAAGTGTTGCCAGATTCGAAATAATATACAGCTCTCATTTTGAGAAATTTTAGAAAGTTAAATTTGTATGTCCAACAGTGTCCAGGTAGTGTGTATTTTATATTAAATTACTAAATCAATGAATTTGTTATTACGATTCAAATACAAGGAAGAGATAAGGATCACCTTCCTTCTGCAATTTCCACTCGACGAAATTCCAAAATAACCACCCTGCCAAGAGTCGTGATTTCCCTTTGCTCCGCTCAACGTCAAAACTTCTCCGTCAGACTACAAAGCGCAGTTATGCCCCGTCAAAACGATACCCTTTCGCCGAAATTATCGTGAAACGACTAACAACATCATCAACCCTTTTGTATCAACCCCCATTCGCGTGGATTCATTTCATTTAAATACACTTCAGTTGACCCTAATTTTCGTTGTTGTGTTCAAGGGGTGAGCGGGGGGGCACTTTGATGGTTATTTCCTCGTAGGCCAGAATAGCCCATTAGGGCTCGTTAATATTTAGTAGTTTCATCATCTAGCTTAGCGAACTGGGGTCAAAAGGAGGATCTCCACTTAATGGTCTCGAAATAAGACGCACTGACAGTTTGATTAAACGTGGTATTTAGACAAATTGACCAAGTTTACCTACAGAGGGGACGGTTGATTTGATGGAGATGAAATTTTTAATTATTCAAACTTTTTAATGGTATTAATGGGTAATCCCTTATTTACGGGGTGCAGTAGAGTTTCATTCTCCCCTTAGCTATTAGCGAAATGGTGTAGAGTGGAAAACTATAAATGTTTTCCATTTTGTTTGCGGTTGAAGTACATTTATTGGTCTTTGTTCTGCTTCAGAAAGCCGGACTGTTAGTATTTTGAGCGGATTTAATAGATTCCTATCCAGTTAATAATCACCGGTGTGTTGATTTGCACTTCTTGAGTATCTTATTTTATCCACACAGTGGATTATCCATTTCGTGCTCTAGATTTCACAGCCCTCTTTCAATGACACATGTCGAACAAAACTATGATCTGAAGAACCATAGCTCACACTGCTTATTAAGGGTATTCCTTGAATAGGTGAAATCTGTTAATAATTTCTCCAGAGAAGTTTACAATATAGAGTGATTAAAGATTAATTTATAACTTGAACTCATCAAAATTTAAAAAGATTTCTTGTTTAGCAGTTTCAATTTTTCAGAAACGTCAAACAAATGTCATAAGAACCAATTATAGATGAAGTAACGTCGCGTTTATGATTCTCACGTGAAGTATGGGGATCTTTACCCAGTTCATTTTATTATTATGGGTTTCTTCTTCTGCATATTTTGTGGACGAAAAATTAATATCCCCATAAAAACATTTCCAAATAAGACCCATTAATTTGAGAGGTGAGACAACGCATCCATTCAGTGGGTTTTGACGCGAATGTAAACAGATCCCAAATTTCAATATTGTTTTCCAGCGCTGGTTAATGCAAGGCACCCATAAACAATGCAGAATGCCATCTTGCTTCTGGTGACCCTAAACTAGTGACGGTCATCCTCCAACGTAAGACCTCGGTCAAATCAGGGATGGACTCGTCCGGAATTTCGATCGTTGTTATCTTTGTTATACCGACCTTGATTTTGCTGATTATTAAGTAAGGATTACTTCGACATTTTCTTATAGAGTCCAAACAATAACTGAAGTAGAGATTTCACTCAAGTTATGGATGCAGAGATTACTTTCTAAATAGATCTCAATATTGTCTTGGGATGCGAAGATTCAGATAATAGGGCGTTGTTATTTATGGAAGGTTCGAAAATACCTAAATACCTAGTGATCAATGATGGTCAGTATAGTTCCAAAGAAAAGCGTTATTTCATTTGGCTACAGTTGCTTCGTCCCTTTTGAAAGGGTAATTTTATGAGGCTACCATCCTAAAAATTTTCATGCAAGATCTTCGTGTGCAATCAATCTGAACTTAGGATCCCACTATAGAAGCACAGCCTAGAATATCAAGGCACTGTCTGCTCTGGGGTTCTCAAAGACTGTTAGGTGTTGGGTGTGAGGTAAAATTAGCTTCATGGCTACAGATGATTCTTTTGGGAAAATGCTCATCTTCGGCCATTGAGATTGACTTTGTAAGCCTTTATATATTTCATGAATAAGTTATCCAATTAGTTCCAGTCATGGACGCCAGTTTTTGTTTCAAGACTTGGTTTAACGAAACGAACGTCTTACTCAGATCGCATGCTATCAACTTAGACTACTCCTGTCAAATATATTTGTCACTCTCAACAGCAAGGGCGATATTGCTGTATTTATCGACTTATTCCGCTAGAATCCGTGCTAGTCTTCTCATACTAGGTTCAATCTTTCGAGAGCTCATTCATTTATCTGTTATGCTCATTTCGACTACTTTGGAAAGACTAGGAAGGATTGATTGATAAGAATAGTAGCTTTGAGAGGATTATCAATTCATCAGTGTTAGATATGATTCTGATACATTTTGGCCTTCAGAAAGATTCCAGAGAAGCATTTGAAAAATTGGTACGACTTGCGATTCTGGTTCTTCCACAGCTTCGTTACGTATCCCAGATGAACCACTGCAGATCCCCCGTCCAAAGTCGAAACGGCGTATCTGAGTAGGTGCAGGATCCGTCCCTGAGTCCCTTTGCACGTCCCGTCATTTGTTCAACGGCGGCGTTCCCCGGCGTACATAACCTCACATTCTCCTCGCCGGTCGACATTTCTACCTGACAGTTCCGAGGTTCGTAACTCTGCGGAATTACGAGTGTCGGGGCAGTAAAAGCGGACGGCGCCCCGTGGCGAGGTTACTAAAAAACAGCGGGTCCACGGCCCTCCCCGCGAGGTATACCGCTGGACCGTTCGTGCCGTCGGATCGAGTAGGCGCGGTATTTTTATAACCACGAAGAGAAGGCCGATGTCGCGGCGCGCCGAGATTTAGCGCCGGTAATTGGAAGTCGGATAGGGGGTGAGATTGAATATGGATTCCAAAAAATGAAGAGTAAACACATCAAATAAATCTAGAAAACCAAAATTAAATGTATCTGAAAGGTTTTCCAATCAGATATAATATATAATTCCGAGTTAGTCGAAGCAATTGCCGCAGAAACTCGAAATTGGAAGATATTGATGTGGAAGACGCTGCTTCGTGCCACACAAGCAACGAAGCAATCACAATTTTGCAAGAAAAGTTTCCTGGCCGTTATTTCTCGAAGATGTGATCACAATTAGCCGCCAAGATCTGGTGACTTAACAGCACCTTTAGACTTAGAAAGACAATATCAATGCCAATGCTTCACAATCGATTCAAGGTGGAATTCGTGAAGCCACAAATGTGAGAATTGATCATCGAAAACTTCACAAAAGGATAAAATGCTGCATCCGTAGCCACACTTTTTCGATATGAGAAAGTCCAAATTACTAAGACCAAATTAGTTGCGGTTTTTCCTCAGAACTCTCCAAGTTTTCCAGATGTCACGCGGTACGATCCGCTACACTCCTACTCCATCGGAAGGGGAGACTTTCCGCGCTTTCCAGAAAGGCCCGAAGCTCCGAAGGAATTAGCCAGAGATAAGGAACATAAATTACCGGGGATGATGTAAATTTTTCATTTTTTTTTGCCGCCGTTACGCCAAACCGAGACCGACCTCGTCTGGTTCCCAGCCTTCCGCTTATCTGTTGAATACTTCAGACGTCCCGGAATTTTTGTTCTGGCCGGAAGTTCTCCGTGTTGAACGGAATTCAATTAGCCGGGAGTTGCATCTAAATTGGTTTTCTTCGATGCTTCCGTCCGACTGTTCTTATTATTCAAGGGTTTTTCTTTCCTCTGGCTTCCAGGAGGGATCAGGAGGATGCCGAAGCTTGTAGTTATCGTATAACTGTAATGGTTAGTTAACTTCAATAGTTCACCTGACGTGGGAGGATAAAATTTGGAAAGAGTTGCTTTTTAGGTAATAAGGAACAAATATAAAGAAACGTACAGCGTTCCAAATTAACGAACAACTCGTATTCAAAGCTGAAATACTTCTGAGAATCTTTGATTACTCCTGATTGCAAGCTTTTCTGAAGTGAGCATGTTAGCTTAACTCCTAATAAGGCAACTAAAGCTCCGATGGCGCAACAGATAAATACTGCAATGGATATTCAGCATTATCTTGAAAGCCAATATAATCTATTCAGTAGTAGCCTGGCATAACAAGGGACAATTATACTATAAGAAAAACCCTTGCTATCGTTGAAGATTCTCATCTACTCGTCTATGTATGCCACACCACTTCATCTGGTAATGTATAGAGAGTGTCTCCGATCCAGACTCAAAAACAATTATAAATGATGTTTAATTGACTCAAAAATCATAACAAAGAAAAGAGCTGACGATCTAGCCTCAGCCATTCAAAGATAATAGTCTGCTTCAATAATAATCCTCTTTATTTGGCAGTAAAGAGTATACCATATCTTATATTATCAGACAAATCTTTCACATCAACCTTCTAACCTGCCATAAAGCAAGGTTTAGCAGAACTGCTGATCAAATTGACCTTAATGTCATAAAGGTACTCGTGAGGTATGATGAGATGAACTGAACATCTTGAATTCACTGCGACTCTTTCATTGTCATCAATTAAAAAGTAAAAGCAGATGAATTTAGTTTGACAAGAACGCTCCAAAATTACCCTTAGTTCAGCTCAAAACGAATAAAGAACTATATAAAGTTATTCCCCAACCCCTCCTCTATATCATTGCGAAAGCCCCTTAAACCCTCAAAGTAAATTCAACTGTCAAAAAATATCCCGCTATACGTCACGGAATGATACTTCCTATTTAGGGAACCCCCATCAAAACCCGCATTTAAATTCACCTCGTCCACCTTTGACGTCCTTCCCGCAATCATGGGGGTGAAACGCACCCTCATAAAGAGAAAAATGTAAATTGTTTCCTTAGATCGACAAATCCATTTATGTTTTACGGTTACGTATGATACGAACTAACCTCGCCGTTTCGAATTTGTTTTTTACGTGCCTCGACTACCAAAGGTCCTGGGGGGTGTTTTTGCGTACGGGCCGAGAGAGCGAGCGCCCTCTCGGGGTGGCATTCAATTTGGAGGGGGCCCCCGCGTGTATATTCAAGGAGATTAGCACTTTGTGGAGGCCCCAGACGTGGAGTTATGTCGATGTTGGGATCGAAGCGGGCGTTTGAAAATACTATTAATTGGGGAATGAATTGGGGAGCTGTTTAAATGCAAATCAGGTGTGTGCGGCGGTGAATGGAAGAGGAAGACTGACTGCAGTATCCTTTTGATGAGTTGTTAACTAATTCGGTTAGGGAGGATGGTAATTGAATGGTGTTTTGAAATGCCAGATAAAAAAATAACAAAGTTTGCTGGGGCGTACGCTATTAGAGTACTGAGGCCGCAATTATTGTTCTTGATGAAATACAAATATTTTCGTTGAATAGATGGAAATTACATTTTGGAGGTCGATCATTTGAGCTAAGCTATGCAGTTTATTTTGTATTGTTTTGGTTTTGATTAATAAGGGGTGAAATGTTGTATAAGAACTTTCGGTGCATCACTTTTGACAGTTCAGCGTTCAGAAATTGTTATGATTTAATTTAAATTATCGTAAATACCTAATATATTTAGTTAAAAATGTGTGTAATAGCTTTCCGAGTCATTCTTCCTTTTTTTGTAATTATGGAGATATCGAGTGTTTTTTAGAGTGATAGAACTTTAAATTGAACTAAAATACATTTAAATTAAGATTGAAGCCAAAATTTTTTTATTTGAAAGATAATTTTATGACATTTATGTTTTAAAAATAATATCCGGCATATGTCCACCACGACTAGCTCTGAGGAACCGCATTCGAACAGACCAATTTTGGACCACTCTTTCGAGTAATTCAGGCCTTATTTCATCAATAACACGAGTTATGTTGGCTTCCAAAGCGTCTATTGTTTCTGGTTTATCAGCATAAACCAATGACTTGTCATAACCCCAAAGGAAATAATCCAATGGAGTTATGTCGCATGGTCTTGGAGGCCAATTAATTGGATCATTTCTCGAAATAATGTTATCGCCAAATCTTTCTTTCAATAAATCATTTGTTATGGTAGCAGCATGTGGTGTAGCACCATTTTGTTGGAATCAAAACACTTCTGGGTCGATACCATTCAAATTTTAAAACAAATAATCATTGATCATCGATCTGTAACGAGCACCATTCACTGTAACATTAGCTAAAGAATCGTTTTTGAAGAAATATGGACCGATGATGCCTACAGCGTGTAAAGCACACCATACAGTGCATTTTTCAGGATGCAATGGAACCTGCAGAACTTCTTGAGGATTGTTTTCACTCCATATACGGCAATTTTGCTTGTTTACATAGCCGTTCAACCAGAAATGAGCTTCATCACTAAACACAATTTTACGATAAAAAAGTGAATCAACTTCAAGCTGTTCTAGGGCCCAATCAGCAAACGCTTATTATGGTCAAGTGGCTTTAGTTCTTGAACCAGTTGGATCTTGTATGGGTGTAGACCAAGATCTTTACGCAAAATTTTCCATGTGGTGTATACGCTGAGTCCAACTTATTGTGAACGTCGAAGAATAGACAAATCTGGGTCATCATTAACACTATGACTTACAGCAGCTCTATTATCTTCTGTACGTACAGTTCTTTGTCTTGATGTTGTTGTTGCATCGAGTGAAGAAAATGTTGTCCGAAATCTATCGATAGCTCGAAGAATAAGCTGCTCTGATGGACAATTATGTAAACTATAAATTTCACGAAGTGCTCTATAAATTTGGCAAACTAATTTTGAAAATAAATTTCAACGATTTGTAAACGTTGATGCGGCGTGAGTCTTTCCATGATAATTTGTCAATACTTACTGAACAGAAATGTCAAAACGAAATATCTTCTACCTTCTGTCAAATCACAGTTATGCATTTCGAAAGTTCTATCACTCTAAAAAAACACCCGATACATATTTAGATTATTTTCTTCAATATATCCAATTGTTCACAGGGAAGGAATAAAAAATTCGAAAGCATATTCTTATTTTGGATCTTTCAGTAGGTTACATAAAAACATGAACGTATTGTCTTTCATATTAAATTACTGATGCATATTAAATTACTGAGTAGTAATTTTCATGTGAGAAAAAATATATTCATGAAATAATATATAAATGAAAATAAATAAATAGAAATTAGTATATTCAACTATCAGAGAAAAAATAAATAATTTCTAATCATTCAAATAGTTCCTGTTGAAACGGTTGAGATTTGAAAATTTTATATAATTTAAAGCGTACTATTCGCATATTACATCTTTTATATTTGATCGTTGAATTATAAGATTTTTGTGATGCGGTTACGAAACAACATTAAATTATCATCTTGAAATATTGGTAGAGCTACAACCTGCCTGTTTTGATCGACAGCAAACGTATGCTCCAACGGAATCGGCGCAATTATTCCACTCCAAATCAATTCAATCCATAAATATTAATGTTACAACGTGCAGCGATCAATCCAACATCTGTTTCAGCTTATTCGACGAGAAAAATAATAACAGAGGCTACTCAGAAAATTCTCCCACTTGCGTATCCCAGACTTAGATCCGATTGATCATAAATCTGATTAAATCAATCTCCTAGACGCCGCGGCCACTTCGACCGAACGAAGAAAAGGCCAATCGCGGCGGAATTGAAATGTAAATCGAGACGGCCAAGGCAACAAAAGAAATAATTTTTCGTATGGGAAAATCGGCTTTCCCCGCTTTCAAACGTAACGGCCTCTCGTTAATGACGAGAGGGACATTTAAATAATCCCAATGATCCAATAAAAATTCATGACGCGGCATGAAAAAAGAGATATGGAAAGGGAGGGGAAGGCAGCATGTTTCCATGGCAGCGAGATATTTCGTGGAAAATATCTTCGCTTGCTCTCCCTCGTGATTTTTTTGTACATTTCATGTTTATTGGTGGTATTATGATAATTTGGAGCGACTGTATGAATAGAAAAGCGACGTCTACTTAGTTATAGCAAAAAAACGCTGAGTTTAGCGTATACAATACTAGGCTTTATTGACTGTTATTTTTTCGTGGCTCTGAAGAAGAAATTCACATCAAATATTTTTTATTCTATATTACAAGCACTTAGCTTTCTTTTCTGTGAAAGGAGCTCAAATATTCTCCAAAAATTCAGGGCCCAGAAGAAATATTCACGAACGATATCAAGAAAAATTGCTCGCTTTCGCCAGACACCAGGTGTTGAAGCTGTTGGCGGAATACACACTTTTTATGGCATCCCATAATTAACAACGTCGTTGCTAGCGTGAAGAACATCTATAAAACATTCATCTTCGTAAAAAAAGCGCTCCTAAACTGAGTATAATTCAGCCGGCCCGAAAACCAAGCTCTGGGATAGATGAAGCGCTAAGGCCATCCGTTGGAACGAAAAGAGGAGTAATGAAAAACTCTATGGTCGGGTATTTATTTAATCTTTACGGTCTCTCGTGGTCCTAATTACTCGGGAATGAATGAGTATATGTGCAATTAAGTTTTATTGAGTTTTAAATGGATTTTATTCAGTTTCGTCGCCGGTTTAGTTTTGCTGGAGGCAAGTTTATGCAATTGCTTTGACATCTTCATCTTCTCGGACTCGAAGTCAGGCATTGGTGTATTATAATTGAGATCCTGGGTATTTTATAGATTAACAACAAACTTTTCCTATCAAATTCCCTGACAAGCTATCAAGAAAATTAACCGATCTAACTCTTTTGCAAGTGACACTGTCATCTCGATTTTTTAATTATCGAAAGCCAATCTCTGAAAATTGAATTTTTTTTTCAGTGGGTGGAAGAATCCTTCACCAACTTTCAGAAAGCAATTAACTGGCGTTCTTACGTGGTTTGCGATGTCGCTTATAACAACGTCAACAATTGGCTGTGGACGCCCTTCATCGACAGGGGGGTGGCAAATAGGATATACATCGAGATCAAGTTCACGATTCGAGACTGCAGCCTTTTTCCAGGTGAGTTTGAAACTTTTAATAATAATATATTTTCTATTAATATTTGCATGATTTGTCAATCATTTATATACAGGTATGGAAAAGACAGTCTTAAAGACACCAAATTCGATGTTAATCAAGACGACGACAAGGGTACAGTGGAGTAGTGGATGAATCAAAACTTTAGCGCGATGCGATGACAATAAACGACTGTTCTGTCTCAATGGCAGTGACGAGTGGGGGGATCCTTCAATCGAAAGGCCCTGCAGTCTGATTTCATTCTCACTTTAAACGTGCGATGCGTTAGACCATATCGGTTGAAAATAAACTAAATCGAAATGTTCAATGTAAAAGAAAAAATTCAGATCATAAAATGGTACTTTAGTGGTCAATCAATTCAAGAGACAATAAATTCATTTATTGTTGCCTTTGAAGATAGGCCGAATCCTTCAAGTTCAGCTATTTATAAAATAATTAAAAAATTCGATAAATGTGGGTGTTTACGAACATGCAGTCATTGCAAGATTGATAAACCACCAAAAAACTTTAGTTAAAATCGTCCGAAAAAGAAGTAGATGTGTGTGGTGCTGTTGAAACCAGTGCACCTTGTTCGAGTAAAAAATTTACTGAACCTGCAGAACTTCTTGAGGATTTATTCACTCCATATACGCCAATTTTGCTTGTTTACATAGCCGTTCAACCAGAAATGAGCTTCATCACTAAACACAATTTTACGATAAAAAAAAGTGGATCAACTTCAAGCTGTTCTTCCCAATCAGCAAACAAACGACGCTCATTATGGTCAAGTGACTTTAGTTCTTGAACCAGTTGGATCTTGCATGGGTGTAGAAGGCAAAATTTTCCATGAGGTGGATAAACAGAGTCCAACTTGTTGTGAACGTCGACGAATAGACAAATCTGCATCATCATTTACACTATGACTTGCAGCAGCGATATTTTCTTCTGTACGTACAGTTCTTTGTCTTGTTATTGTGGTTGCATCGAGTAGAGAAGATGTTGTCCGAAATCTATCGATAGTTCCATCAGCTGCTCTGATGGACAATTATGTAAACCATAAACTTCACGAAGTGCTCTATAATTTTGGCGAATAGAACACTGATTTTGAAAATAAATTTCAACAATTTGTAAACGTTGTTGCGGCGTGAGTCTTTCCATGATAATTTGTGAATGCTTACTGAACAGAAATGTGAAAACAACATGGCTTCTACCTTCTGTCGAATCACAGTTATCCCTATAGAAAGTTCTATCACCCTAGAAAAAACACCCGATATTATTTTATGCGGCTTAAGTGTGAATTTGGGTTCGAAAACATAATGGGTGTTTCAATAAGAGCGCAAGATTTGAATTGCGCGCCATGTTTGACAGTCATATTGTCACATGATTATGACGTGACAGATCGAAAGTTGACAGATGGGAGTTACTAGACATGGAGCATTACACGGTAGAACAACGTGTCCTGATTATCAAAAATTATTATCAAGATGGTGAAAGTTTAATTGCCACTATTCGTACAATAATTAAAATCTCTGTCGGGAAAACTTTCCGAACAACCTTAAATTGTACTCATGAATCCATTATTATTAAGCGGTCCATAAAGTAAGAATCCTTTAAAGATCGAGAAATCATGACCTTTTGACGTGACAACGTCTTATAAATTGGTTTGCCGGGTGACACTTCAAGAAACTGCGTTACGCTCCGCTCACGTTATGCGCTCACAATGAGAGCGAGTGAGAGGCACGCGTCCCTTCCACTCGGGCATGGTTAGCCCGCCTAAGAGCGAGAGAGACAGACATAAAAAGTGAAAGGCACGCGTCCCTTCCACTCGAGCACAGTTAGCCCGCCTAAGAGCAAGAGAGACAGAGCGAGAGAGAGAGAGAGAGTGAGAGAGATAGGCATACACACCGGTTCATGTCTTGCGCTTCTATTTCGCTTAGGCGCCTGCATACAAGTTTACACGTTGCCAGTTAATTGTAAAACGATTGTGTAGTGATAATGTGAAGGTAGTTTCGTCCATCGCAACAATTCAAACAGCAAAGGTAAATAATTTCAGACTGATAATATAACATGATGAAATAAATGACTAAGACATAAGTGAATAGGTTATGTTGTAGTAATCACAATGTTGTGGTAGTTTTCAATCAAAAAAGTAGTAGAAATCGTTTCTCAACCAATAATAATTTGTTTAACTTGAAAAAATGAGCGCGACTTGCTATGTAAAAAATTGAAATAACAATGTTTAACCTCCAACCTGTCAAATCGAAATTTTCAAACATTCAAACCGAGACGACTAATCACTGCGCAAGGTCGTAAGCGCGCGATTTACAAATTCAAAGATCAAATGTGAATTAGTTTTCTCCTTTTAGAAAATACACTTTGAATTAAAATCGATTGATATTAACAATTAATGTGATTTAAATAAATGTTCTAACTTTTAAATTTAGTTTTTATATTTATAACAATGTAAAACAAGTTAAATTTATTAATAACTTATAACAACTGATTGATAAATAAAATTTTGTTAATATGAAATTCAGTGCGAGATTCTTTGTATAAATTAATGTTTTAAATATAATTCTTTGTATAAATAAATGTTTTAAATTGTTACTATTATTTCATCCTTCTTCCTACTATACGAATGAATATTCACATTAAAATTATTTTACCACTCAAAGTCGTTGTCACGTAAAACTTTCGCCCGTATACCGACTTTACAGGCAACAAATTTTTTTTTTCAATAGACTTGTGAATAAATTCAAGCTTTCTTGAGAGCTGCATATTTCATAGCCAAATTATTATAAAAAAACGTTCACCTCTAGATTTTTTGTATAATTCACACAACAACCAGATTCCAGACCTGGATATCAGCTATCTTCCGAATTTCCTCCACATTCCCGCAAATGGCTAACTCCCAAAGACGGAAAATTACCAACTTTCCACTCCGGGAACCGAATTAGGCGAAAAGCGGGAAAAACCAAAAATTTCCCCAAATGGGCCGCATGAAGAAACTGCCCCAATCGAGTTACCCTCCTCTCTTTCGGTGCACCTAAGGGAGGAGGTGGGCAAATTTTTCCATCCTTTCGGATCTCCCTCGGAACTTTCTGATTCAATTTTTGTACAGTTTCCCTTCTTCTGTTCCAGGCAACGCTCTATCCTGCAAGGAAACTTTCAGCCTGCATTACTACGAGTTCGACGCCGCCACTAGAGAGCCTCCTCCGTGGGACGCGGAGCGCTACAAACTAATTGGTAAGACTAAGAACCCCGGCCCAACGTCCCCCTTCAAGATGCTCCGGGTTGGGGTGGGAATTCATTATGTTATTGCCGGGTAACGGGAATGAGGGAATTTCCGAAGCGGAGTTTTGAGTGAATGCTAATGTGGAATTTCCGGTAGTTTGGGGTTGGGTGGGCGTTATAGGAATAACTGTTAGAAATAACGCCCATCCCCCGAATTAACCGTTAAATTAACCATTATCTCTGTAACACCTGTCTCAGAATTAACGGTTGAAAATATCGGATGTTTGGAGCAAGTTATATTACAGATTGGTTATTTAAAAGTATATCTAATTACAAAATTTGAATATAAAAACAGATTAAATCTGTTAGTCTTCTACAAATTTTATTCAAAAAACTTTTAGAATTAAATTAATGTCTAAAATAAGCACCGCTTACGTTAAATAGACGTATATAATCAAAACTCAATATATAATGTCAAATGGAATAAATAAACCAACAGATATAAGAAAGTCATTGAAATTAATAAATAAATATTTAAAGTAGACAAAATTTTGTTTCTGATCTTACCTTTAAGAACACCAATTGCCTTTTAAAAACATGAACACAACGTAAGGACTTCTCAAAGAATATAATTTATTTGAAATATTTGATATATTCAAATATTTGAATAAGTTGATTCAGAAATCTCTCAAAGCATGCACTATATCTTCAAAAAACAAATATAATTCTAAGCAATCTCTTCTTCGGTCCTAGATAATATTCCAAATATCCTAATCAAATAACTACAACTATATCACAACAAACACGTGTTAAGGATGGATGCTTCAAACAGACCAACTTTAAAATTCAAGATTGGTCTATGTTGTAACAAAATCACAGAACAGTGGAAGTTATTTTTAAAGTTATATTTAAATTCATTGACATTGCATAATGAGATTTATTGAAGCCAAAATATAATTATATATTATATATAAAATGAAATAGAAAAAGGCTCTTTACTTGATAGAGGAAATATAACAAAATTTGAATATCGAAACAGATTAAATCTGTTATTCTTCTACAATTTTAATTTCAAAAAAACTTTATTCAAAAAACTTTTAGAATTAAATTAATGTCTGAAATAAGCACCACTTACGTTTAATAGACGTATATAATCGAAACTCAATATATAATGTCAAATGGAATAAATAAACCAACAGATATAAGAAAGTCAATAAAATTAATAAATAAATATTTAGAGGAGACAAAATTTTGTTTCTGATCTTACCTTTGAGAACACAATTGCCTTTTAAAAACATGAACACAACTTAAGGACTTCTCAAAGAATATAATTTATTTGAATTATTTAATATGTTTAAATATTCGAATAAGTTAATTCAGAAATCTCTCAAAACATGCACTATATCTTCAATTATGGAATGTCAATGAATTTAAATATAACCTTAAAAATAACTTACACTGTTCTGTGATTTTGTTAGAACATAGACCAATCTTCTATTTTAAAGTTGGTCTGTTTGAAGCATCCATCCTTAACACGTGTTTGTTGTGATATAGTTGTAGTTATTTGATTCTGATAATTGGAATATTATCTAGGACCGAAGAAGAGATTGCCTAGAATTATATTTGTTTTTTGAAGATATAGTGCATGTTTTGAGAGATTTCTGAATTAACTTATTCGAATATTTAAATATATTAAATATTTCAAATAAATTATATTCTTTGAGAAGTCCTTAAGTTCATATCATACAAAATTTTTTTTAATTCACTAAATGAAAAACAATTTTAACTTCCAAAAACTTTTATTATTCACCCAACAATTTGCGAATAAATTGAAAAGGTATATTATTTCGAAGAGGGTTTTTCAATATTTTCAATAATAAGCAGAACTACTAACTCGTACAAGCTGAAAAAGCTTCTGAAGGATATTCACAGAAGATCTAGGAGTATCAGGGTAATAATAATAAAAAAAATATTTTTTTAAAAACTACAAATTTTAAATTAAAAACTTCCCTGAATATTTTCAAAAAAGTAATTGAGTAAAAATAAAATAATAAGAAGGGGTTTTTTACTTGATAGAAGGATTATTACAAAATTTAAATATCAAAACAGATATATTCTGTTAGCGTCCTATAAATTTTAATTTCAAAAAATTTTATTCAAAAACTTAAAGAATTAAATTAATGTCTTATGAGCACTGCTTGAATTTAGTAGACATATAAAATCAAAACTCATTATATAATATCAAATGGAATTCAAAAACCCTACAAATATAAATTGTCAATTAAAATTAATAAATAAATATTTGAAGGAGACAAAATTTTGTTTCTAATCTTAACTGGTTCGAATACTCATCTGACGAAGTCAGGTATAACGAACAATTGTTGTGTAATCAATAAATTGATTATTATTTATGAATTTCAAGTTGAGTTTTCGTCAATTAAAAACCTTTGGATTAAAAAATATGGTACAATTCTCACTTCAGTAAATACATAAATGAAAGTTCATAAATAACTTTGATGGGCGTGTTGACAGTAACTAAAAACCATTCAAATAACTGCATTTCATCTGCAACCTTGAATAATTGTCAATCACGTTTCTTAAAAAAAACTCGTTAGATTCACTTTCTATTTTGTATAATAATGATGCATATAATTATTTGATGAATGTCATAATTCTTTATAATTACTCATCGGAGTATGCCGTGCATGAGTTCTTGAGATAATAAGAAACTAATATTAGCCAAAATCGAACTTCAGATTTGAGTAGTTGATTATTGAATAAAAAAATAAAATAAATGGAGGTTTATACTTAATAGAAGGTATATAAAATTATTTAAATATATTAATATTTACAGATATATTCTGTTAGTATTCTACATATTTAATTTCGAAAAATTATATTTATTTAATATTATAACTTCAGGAACTAAATTAATGTCATATAAGTACTACTCATATCAAACGACATATAAAATAAATATTCATTATAAGACATCCAAATGAGATAACAAAATCCAATAAATATAAATTGTTAACCAAAAATCCTATAAATTAGGTATTTTGAGTAAACAAAATTTTGTTTCTGCTGATCCCTCTTATGAAAACAAATATCTTTCAAAAATGTTTAACATAATCTTAAGAATTACATCATAAAACTATCTTACTTAGAATATTCAATATTATTGGATATCTAAGTTACTTTTTATAAAATCTCAAGATATGTAAAAACATTACTGAAAAACAAGTTTCAAGAGAGACTTTGCTTCGTCAGTACTCAGTCATATTCAATAAAATATAACATCAATCAACAAAAAATATATTTACTCACCTTTAACATTTCAGTAAGCGTTTTGGTAAATGAATACTGAACATTTAAATGGAGTCTATATTTTTTTTGATGTTTTATTTTATTGAATATGATTGAGTACTGACGAAGCAAAGTCTCTCTTTAAACTTGTTTTTTAGTAATGTCTACACATATCTTGAGATTTTCTAAAAAGTAACTCAGTTAGATATCCAATAATATTGAATATTCTAAGTAAGATAGTTTTATGATGAAATTCTTAAGATTATGTTGAACATTTTTTAAAGATATTTGTTTTCATAAGAGTGATGAGCAAAAACAAAATTTTGTCCACTCAAAATATTTAATTTATAGGATTTTTGGTTAACAATGTATATTTATTGGATTTTGTTATCTCATCTAGATGTCTTATAATGAATGTTTATTTTATATGTCGTTTGATATGAGTAGTACTTATATGACATTAATTTAATTCCTGAAGTTATAATATTAAATATAATTTTTTGAAATTAAATATGTAGAAGGCTAATAGAATATAACTGTAAATATTAAAATATTTAAATAGATAGTAGTAGATACCCGATGAAGCCACATCCTGGTGAAACAATTGTTGTAGTACAAACATTTTTGTGGAAGTAAAATACTGTCTCCTATATATTTTTTAATCAAAATGAGTTTCCACCAAGTAAAGACCGAATCAATGAAATGTTTAGTTATTGTTTTCTGTTTTGGAAGTGGGATATATCTGTTTTAAAATGAGTTTCTCTTTTTGTTTATGGGAGAATTTATAATTTTTGTGTCGAAATGATTATTTATAGCTCTTTGTATCGTTGTATTTTGTTCCTTTTTTAGGGAAATATTTTAATGGAATAGAAAATACACTTTGTATCAGTGACCTATAGCGAGTTTATGAGAATTTAGATAGTTTTAAAAATTGTGGAGGGTATCTGTTATTGTAAGTTTTCTAGACGTATCGGAGGAAATCTCATTATTATTCCTAATTAAAATCCAGAAAATTTATCTTATTATTAAATTGTACCTGCATAGAAAATTTGACCATATGGGGTAAACCATGAAGATATTTCAGTAGGTTTTTTTTATTTCTTAGTATGTTTCACATAAACGGAATGAAGAAACAACTCAAATAATTTCAACAACTAACATTAAAAAACCTTAATACCCTCATATGAAACTTGTAGCAAATTTTTTAATACTAAAGACAAAAACAACCAGCTTAATGATGCAGGAGTTTAAAAATTAAATGACTGCGTAGATAGGAATAATAAGATAGTGATAGGAAACGAAGTAATTTTTCCATTTTGAAATGAATTATTACAGAGTAAGCAAATTATACCATCCAAATTTTCACCGCTATTCAGACACAAGTCCCACAGTAGTCCAAAATAAGGGCTAAATGAATTTTCAGATGAATATCTCCGCGATTTTTGAATAGGTCCTTCTAACCATACCAGACTTTTGCGAGTGTTCCGTCGACACTCGAAAACTTCCAGAATTTTTTTCGTCACATGAGAAAGACGACGAGCGCTACAAACTAATTGGCAAGAACCCTTTCAAGATGTTTCCAGTCTCACGGAATTCATTATGTTATTGCTGTTACACGGACTTGGGGAAATTTCCGGAGTGGAGTTTTAAGTAGGAGCTAATGTGGAATTTTCAGTAGTTTGCAAGGGGGGAAGCGAGATGTTTTCTGAACGGGTTATGGGATTAGGGTGCTCGCTATGTTCTTCTTCTTCTTATCTTATATCGCTCAACTTATTATTTCCGTCCCATGAAACGTTATCCTCGCGCTCAGACAGAAATTATCGTATTGTATTTCGCATCTCGCCGAGTTATATGGTATCTATTAACTGCGTGGGCGTGGGGCTTTCCGACATTAAATAATTGTTTGTTTCGTTCTAAATGGCTTTCACTTGGGAAGTGCTAGACGTGAGTGCAGGAATTCTTGTTGAAGTTATAATGAGGGAAGTTGTTAGTTATCATTTTTATAAATATCCAATTTTAGTCAATAATATGAGGAGTAGCGAGCTATGGTGACAGAAGATCCTTTGGATTGGGATAGTGTATCTTTCCTTGGTTCACAACTCATACCGACTCTAATAGGTATCGTCGATTGTCAAGACATGGTTTCGAATTTTGTTGGATTCATCGCCAGCTCTAATGCCCGACGAATGCAATTTTAGTACACACATTTGTACACACTATCCCGATTCGAAGAATCTTCTGTAACATAACTCCACACATATAAGAATGCTCTCCATATAATTTCAAAATGAAAAAAGAAATGCGTATGTTGTACCAGTAGTGAAGATTTTGTAGTTTTTCCTTCAGAATCATGTTCGAATTAATTCTTTTAAATATGGAACATAAGTCGATTCCATTTTTTATCGTTTAAAAGGTTATTGTGATTTTGTATCTATTATTTCATATATTTCCCCTAAATTTTATTTCAGACTTATTCCCAATGTGAGAAATATCCAAATTATATGAAAGAAGATGTTTCGCGAAATTAGTCTCATTTTTATGTTAAAATTTTCAAATTTCAACCTGTTCTGCAAATATGTCTCAAAATAATTGATTTTATAGATTTCTGCTAGTTATATGATGCGATAACTTCAATTATCTGGAATCTATAAACCAACTTGCTTAGAATGCTCAAAGATTTATTTGACTAGGTAGAAATTTCAACATTCTTTTATTGTTAACATAAAGGGAATATTGGTAAAAATAATACGGACCTCTATTACGTGAAACACTTTTCAGAGAATATTCACTATTTTTCAAATAATACTGATATTTTACTCGTTGAGAATGAAGCTCTGAAATTGAATTCATGGGATATAATGATATCCCACATACAATATATAATATATATAACATATAATATATCATATATAATATGCATTATATAGTATATAATATATCATATAATATATATTATATACTTTTTTTCTAATATACTCAGTGACGTTTAAATAAGAGCGCACAGTAAGAATTGTTTAATCGTTTAAGGTGTGCTTCTTTCATGTGGTTAATAATAAAGTTAACGATCATCGGTTTTTGTGCTATAAGGTTTTTGCGAGCCTGTTACAGCAAACAGCGCGCCATTGTTTTGCCAAAATGTCGACTGACTGTAAACACGCGAACTTTCGAACGGAAAAAGCTGGAGCATTAAAATTTTCAGGAGAAGTTTGCGGTCTAAATTTCTCAGCTAAGTTCATTAACGGCACAACAAGTTGAATATATATATATATATATATATATATATATATATATATATATATATATATATATATATTATATAATAGATATAATATATATATATATATATATATATATATATATATATATATATATTATAGAATTGGTCAAATCAATAGGCATAAAGTATCAATAACCTTTCAAATGAACAAACGGAGTTTTATAGCACCCCTCCATTCAATATTTTAAAAGATTAGTTTGAACATGAGGGAAATAACTAAAACTTTTAAAAACAATTAGTGAAACATCCTGTTTTTTCCTCCTCTTGAATATCAGAAGAACATCTGTATGTTCCTCTTCAGAAAACTATAACTTAAACCCTAACTGTATATCTTGTTTACCAACTGTATATCTTGTATACAAATGTTTGATCGTATCGGTCTCTACTTGTCGGAAATACATCTTGATGATCAAAGTAAAAGTACTCATTAATTAGCGGAAATTAAGTTGTTTTACTTTAATCATCTATATCTTGTATACCATAGACTAAACATACATCAGTACCAATAAAACATAGAAAAAATGTGTTTTATTTATAATAATAATTATAAACAATTGTTTTCAAGGACAGACAGAATCAATCCAATTTTCAGGATTATTCAAAACAATACACTGGAATTTTCATCTCTTGACCAGAAATAATCAATAAAAAAATTATCTCACATCTTGCATATCCATATATTTGCTATTGCAATTTCTCAAGCTGCTCTCCTTGGTACTCAGTGGAAATTCACACCTCTAAATGCCCACCAGTTTTAGAACAAAACCAATATTGCGATATAGTCGTCATTAGAGAATGAAACTTCGAGCAGATCGATCGTTAATTAGTCATTTATCCATGTCCTTTTTCGCAGTCACATAAAATAATAATTATGTCGCGACAGCATACACTGAATCGACACAAGGTATTCAGTTTATCTACCGGCTGTCGAGCTGACCGGTTTTCGAACGAGTAAACATTCGCATTTTTCGCAATCGAGTAAAACTCGAATGAATAAGCAAATGAGCACGTATTCGATTTTTTTGTAAACTGGTCCGGTACACAGTGGTTTCATTGACTTTCTCATTACTGTACTCATCGATGGTTCGCGGAGTATTTTTGGTTTATAACTCTAATTGTTAATGAAAACGTCACTGTGATTAACAAATCAAAAATGATAAAATTCGGAAAACCCTGACAAGTTGATAAGTATTAAAATTAAATAATATTCCTCGGAAATCCATTTCTTTTCCATGTTATAAAAATATATCTGCTATATGTTCAATCAATGAGAAACAAAATTCAAGAAATCAAAAACCTTATATCAACGGAATAAAAGTTGTTCATTATTGTGAATACAACGATATGTTATATAGGTTTCAAAAAATACCTGGGTTAATGGTCAGTTCTAAACTGTGACGTCATTTCAATGTTGCTGCAGAACCGGTGTTGCTATACTACTGCCATAATGAGAAAGTCGATTGGCTTGTTTATTGTTTTATGCATTTGAGGATACCAAATATAAACAGAATAAAATTCAAAAAAAGGATTCTATTGCAAAATAGGTTCAATACAAGTAACAATCTCTTGAATATCACAGCTTATTGAATATGCATATTAAGGCATATATTTATTTTAAGGCTATCAACAGATATGTCACTAGTCACAGAAGCATCTGAATTCTTCTTTTTTGAAATCTCTACGTAAATTTATTTCTTTTCTATTATCCTCAACAGTTTTTACTGGATAAATTCACTCAAAAAGCGATTTTTGGTGGGTAAAATTTGTATATTTTTATGTGAAATCTGCAATCATTTTTTCTAAAAATATGTTTCAACTTGAATATATGGTATATAATAATGCTGAGAAGTGTTTCGAAACGATAATATTAATTCATTTTAACTTTTGTTTTTTATAGTAAGCTCCGTAGAGACAAATTTTTTCCGTTTCATGAGGTTATTTGTTTATTGAAAATACAATTCAAAATTTTAACTACGTTTTCATGAAAAACACAATTAAATTTACGATTGCCTTCGTAGGTTTACAGACGATGTTTTAAACTCATTTTTTTTCTCTACAGGTCGTATAGCTGCCGGGGAGGGCAGGTTCAATTCCAACAGCGAGGTCAACATCAACACAGAAGTTAAAAGCATTCCTGTGACAAAAAGAGGAGTTTATTTCGCTTTCAGGGACCAAGGAGCGTGTATTTCAATATTAGCTATTAAGGTGAGTTTTGACGTTCATTCTTGACTGGCGCCCTGTGAATACAAAGGGGATTATCCGTTTAATTAATTTTTTCAACGAGATAACTATTGGAGGGCTGGAGATGACTAAGGGTGTTTGAATTTTTAATATTGTTTTTTTTTCTGGTGGAGCGTTTGAGAGGGGAGAATGGTGTAATTGAAATGGAGACAGGGACAAAAGTGTGTATATATTTTCATATTTGAATGAGGAATTTTTTGAATTGGATTGCCAGAATTTCATGAATATTCATTAAAATTGTTTCGTAATACAGTTACAAAAATATTCGGGTAGGTGTTTCACGTTTGAGGTAAATAAATCACATTATGGCTTCTAATCAGCGCTGCAAATTTCAAGTTTCAGTGTGATTCCTTATTTTTGTATTTGGATATAATGAATTAAAATATACTCGTAAATCATTCAACTTTTTTCTCAAAACTTTTCAAAATTAATTCAAATAAATAACTTAGAAAACACATATTCAATATAGTAGACATATAGAATTAACACTCTTTACACAGTACAAGGATACAAAAACACAAAAGAATTTCTTCGAAAATAACTCTTCCAGCTTGAACATAAAACCAGATCTCAATTTGAAGACTTTTTCCTGAACGAAATTGGTGAAATACAGGCATTCGAATGAAATTGTAACGTTCTGATATTTCAGTAAAAGTTTTGAAATGTTTTTCAAGATGATTACTGGTCGATTGTCCAAATTGCTGGTTTCAGTATCAAAGCGTTGACCCCGCAATAATAGTTACAGGATGTGTCGTTCAAAGTGTAGCCAATTTGATGCTGTTCCAGTTGCTAAACAGCTCATATTTGAACTAATCTCATTCCAACAAGTTGTTTATAAACTCTCATCAGCCTGCTAAGACTTAATTGAAAATAAATACGGAAATGAAAATCAAACAATAGTGTGATTACCTTATATTTGAGTGATAAATAGTAGGATAACCCCAGAAATAGCCGACTTGATGTATAGATAGCGGTTTTTGTTCAAAAGAATGTTGTTTCTGGTGAAAAGTTATGATCTTATAAAGCTGTGTAGTTCGATATATGCTCGTCCAAACTTAAGGATATTGAATTAATTTGCATTTTCTATTCAGAAAAAGCCAACTTCCTTTTGAAATATGTATATGTAAAGTGTTTCAAGTTAGAATAATAAGATTTCAGAAAATAATGTATTAACAATAACAGAAATACAATATTCGAAAAAGTATTAAATTTTATGAGAAAAAGGAATTCTGAAAATATCAAAAATTCATACTTGTATTTATCCTCAGCACAAAGTATGACCACCACGTGCATCAATAGCTGCTAGGAATCTTCTCAGCATGCTTTCCACCAAGTTATTGAGATTATACTGATTAAATTGTTGTCAAAGTTTTGGCAAAAGATCTCAGAGCTGTTGAATTGTTTCTGGTTGTAGTCTGTGGGCATCAAGGGATCTGTGTGCATGTTCGATTGGATTTAGAGGTCAAGAGATCTTGGAGGTAATGGTATCGTGAATTCTACCGGTTAGGTTATTGGCATGTGAGCATATTTCTTTCATCAAGTGACTACACAGCAGTCTCCACAATCTGCCCTAAGAAGCAGAAAGTGTGATAAGGGTTACGCCTTATCATCGCGCATGGCAAAAACCACTCCGAAGAGTTGAACCCACCAGCTTCCACTTTCTGCTTCAGTCCGAAAGCCTACACCGTGACTGGTAGCAGCGAAGCACTATCCAACCTCTACTGGCTCTGCAGTGTCAGTACCCGAGTTGTTTTGTGACGCAACTCACTCGCCGAAGGGGCTTATCCACCCACCCGAATGCAGTCCAATGAACCAAAATAGTCTCAAGATTGATGCCTCAATTGATCCTGGTATAAGCACCGTCAATCTGGCCTGTACGTCAAGACCCCCGAACCTTTGTGAAGTTTTTCAATTGATCCTGACTTCAAGCACCAACGGTCTAGCCGTATCGTCGAGATCCACAAACCCCAGAAACGTCTTGCAATCGATCCTGGTTCAGGACAAGGCCGGCCAAAACTTCAAGTCCCGCTAAACCCTGAAGGATTTCTCGAGATATCTCGAACATGAGTTGCTGCGAACAGAATAAATACCCTCCTAGTCCAGCATGCGGACTGTCAACCACTGTCCTCTTGAGTCCAACACCAATTGGATAGCGAGTGGACGTGTCCACACAGATACTCGTAGACTGTCAGAAAAACATCCATGTCTGGATCAGTCAGTAAAATGTACTTATGTATCGCCATTCAGCTCGCTAGGGTACTCGCTCCATTTCCCACTCTAATCTTTGAGGCTTGTGTTCACGAGTATGTGGAACTCTTCTGAATAAGCTTTTTGGATTGACTTCATGAAGATTTTTCTGAGTGTGCTTAGGGAAACTGAAGTACCTGTGGCATCTCGAAGACGTCGACTTGCCATTCTGCAAATGCTGAAAGGTTGTGTTCTCATCGAAAGAGTTAAAAAACGGTCTTCTATTAGCGTTGTAGCACTTGGTCTTTTGGGTCTTGAGGAACAGTTTCAGTGTCGAAGCATCATGCCACACTTTGGCTAACATTGAAGAAATAAGCCAAGTTCACGTGTCTTCGACCAGTATGAAGTAATTCAAAGGCTCTGTCGGCATCATCTTCAGATGAAACTTGTCTTGGCATAATGAAAATTCGTTTTTTAATTGCGTAGAACCGGTTGATCTTTGAACTTCATAAAAACTCATTGGATAGGCTTCGGATTAAGTCGAATCAAAACGAAGCTACCAAAGAGAAAAATGGTTTTTGATTATGTCAAGTTTCCATATGCAACAAATATGGATTTGAAAATGTAGATGAAATCGCTATAATGTCCATTCAGTAAATACTCTAGGCCAACGTAAAAACATTTTTGAAAGAATTTTCCGTCCATCGACGTGTGTCTAGAGGTGATAAATTCTAGTTTGGAAAGAAAGAAGGTCTGACGGGACCATATCTATATTCTGATCGAGTATAGAGGACAACTTAGCGACAAAAAGAATTAAGCAAGTACAAGATTTCACTGGATGCATATTGGCGGATGCGCAGGTATCATATCCAGGTTTGATAAGATGAAAAATTTTGATGAAATTCAAATAATGACTACGATTTAACATTGGTAGATAAGTTCTTGATGAATAAAAATAATGAAACAGCTTTAAATATGGTATACCCGAATACAAAATTTAAATACATTTCTTAAAAATATACAAAAGGCATTTCTGAGAAAATTGCTACATACCTTAAAAATACATATGATTTTAGAACTCCATTCAAATCTTTTCCAAGCCCTGGTAAATTTATTTAAAAAAATAGATATTACACATAAAGATGGTAAATCGGGAGTTTCATGTTAACCTAAGGTGATTGACAAAAAGGATTTGACGAAAGAGAAGTCAAGAACATCAGAAGAGTTTTCTGAATAACAAAAGGAATTCCACATATTCGAAGTTTTCTATAAAATCAATTATACTTCAGTTATCCTCGCCTCATCAAATTTGACTACATATCTGGATAAGGCATTGAATTTGCTATAAGATAAGAAGTTATTTGAGTCAAAAAATTCTTATTGCGAGCGTGGTAAGAAGATGAATATCACGATTCTGAAGTAAACAAAATCAGTCATTTTTTCCAATGGTTTGATCGATGAAAAATTATTAATCATGAACATGCTTTCTTTTCAGCAAAAACTGCCTCATTTAATGTGCTTTCGAATGACATTGTGCTTACTGCTTGTTTTTTGCCATAACATCATGGCTAAGAAGATAACAACGAAAAGTTGAAATATTCCAAACCTAAATTTCCTCTTGAAGCTGTTCCAGTCATGAAAATCCAAAGGCGTAAGGTCGGGCCTCCTTGGTGGTCATCTTACCGGACCTTACCTTCCAATCCATTGCACCCCAAAATATTAATTCATTAAGTCCCGTACATTTCGGCTATTATGAGCTGGACAGCCATCCATTTGAAAGCAGACATTTTGTCTGTTAGCCGGTGTGGCATTTCATCTAATAAGTCTGTCAAGCTGTTCTGGATTAATATAATTAATTCTTTAGCGTTGAAGCTATCGGAAAGTATAACCGGAAATAAATTTATTTATTCTTATAGTTAGTTTCACAAACCTTTAGTCATGGGATCAATCCTGTTCTTCAATTTATTTAGTTCTATGTTTAGAAAGTGCTGACTTACTATGTCAAACTATGACAGATTAACCTCTGTTTATCATCGATCAAATACAAATTGGGTTCCACAAAACATTTTTTGCTCTGGTCTAACCTAGAATCGCTGCTTAATCACAGATCAAGTTGATTTCGGTGAATCAAGGTATTCTTCGTTAAATAGTTGAAGTGAAGTGTATTGTTTATTGTTTGCTTTTTTCGAGTTTAAAACGCGAATTATTAAAGACAGGAGTGATCCTTTTGCAAAAGTGTGGCGTAGTCAGATTTTTTTATAGGATCAATTGATCCACGTGATCAACTACCTGAACTTGTTTTTGTGAAACCCAAAGTCGTTGATCCATTTGTCAAGAGTAATTGTTCAGTGATCACCGAATCTTTTTGAATCCCAGAATAACTTTATGGAATATTATTTTAAATACATTTCCATCAAGTAAAGACCGACTCAATTGAAGAACTATTTTATTCCTAAATATTATTACTTCTTTTCCAACCCTCCTGAAAAATCCCGTAGTTGATTCGAAAATCCTGAATGATAAACATGAACAAGCGTTCTGCTGTGACAACAAGTCGTCTGCTGTGTGGCTCAAAGAGTTCATTCTCCATAATTTCGTACACGCGACAAACGAACCAAATTCCGAACGAATTTTGTAAACAGTGTTCGAGTCTGCAATATGAGTATTCCTCAAATCGCAATTAAGGGAGGGTCCATAACCGTCGACCTTTTCTTTTTCGGTCGTCGTACGGAACAGCAGAGATTTAATGAAAAGAAAAAAACATGAGATTTTCATCAGGCGGATATATATAAGTGCGAGTACTAGCGTCGGATGAAACGGGAAGTAGAAAAGGGGACGCATGGACGAGACTAAATTCCAATATCCAACTCCAATCCAATAGGGGATGATTATGCAGTCTACAGCAGTAGCGTCACTTTCTCTTTCTGCCATGAAAATAATCAATACGGGACAGGAGCCTCTGGTAGAGAGGACGATGCAGCTTTATTACGGAAATATGAGAAGTCCTGCACGTACGGGGGCCGCCCGAGAAGTCCGCAAGTGAACAATGAACCCTTTGTGTTGAAACGTTTAATTTCGAACAAAATATGTACGTAAAATTTTGTGAACCAAGTTCCAGTTCATCGTGGCTTACTCTGAAACTCATGTTATATGACAGAAACTCTATTGAAAATTATTTATTTTAGACCAGTGCAAAGTTTAATCAAAAGCATTAAATATAATTACGATAACTACTAAGACTCTGGAATATAATACTCGTAAATCAAGTAGTAAAGGGTGTTTCATTAACAGTGCCCTATTTTGTTTTGTAAATAAAACACATTATATGTTTGAAAATCATTGAAATTTTCATTCGTGTTAACATATTGAATCCAATTGTGTTTACGTTTAGACGTGAATTTAGTGATAAGTAAATTTTATTGGAGTTTTCTTTTTCTCGCAGGTATACTATATCACTTGTCCAGAAGTGACCATCAATTTTGCCAAATTTCCCGCCACGCCAACGGGAAAAGAAGTAACTGTGATAGAACAGGCGGTTGGCATTTGTGTCAACAACGCCGAAGTAGTTGATGCCAAGCCTCTCTATCTCTGCAAAGGAGATGGAAAGTGGACACTGCCATCTGGCGGATGCAAGTGCAAAGCAGGCTTCCAGCCAGACATCGAGAAGCAGACGTGCAATGGTAAGTCTTCCTCCTAGATGTTTCTGAATCTGTTTTCATAATTTGGAAGTTTCCTCTGTTATGTACAGCTAATGGAATCACTGAGTCTAAAAACTGGAGCCTTCCTATAAGCTTAAGTCTTTGTGTTTCAATCCTCTTCGTACTTCTTTCTTCCTATAGCCTTATATATAGTTCAACGTCGTCTAATTTATTTTGTCTTCCAACTTTGCTTCACTTCAAGATATTTGTAGACACTTTACTTCCAAGCTAGTAACATTTGTGAGATGAAAATTGCCTATAAATGCTTTTATTGATAACCTTTGTACTCGGTATTGATCTAGAAGTGTCTTTTTTCAGTCTGCACGCCTGGAACATACAAAGCTGAAGTAGGTGATGGCCTGTGCCTAAAATGTCCGAAACACTCTCAGGGTCCAGATTTTGGTCTGACAGAATGCAGATGTAACAACGGTTACTACAGAGCTCCTTCAGACCCTAAGAACATGTCATGTACACGTGAGTACTTTCTATTTTATCACTTTACAGTTCCAGAAATTGTAGCACATTTTGAAGAAAATTCACTATTGTAATGAATCCTTCATTAACAGCGCCACATTTTGTTCTGTAAATAAAACACATTATGTATTTGAAAATTATTGAAATTTTTATTTCATGATACAATGGATACCATTAGTGACTCTCTCACACAAATCAGGTCGTATATTAGCAGTTACTTGTTCAATAGTGATCTGCAAATCGTCAAAATTTGCTGGATGATTGGTGTAAACCAATGACTTAATGTAACTTCAAAGAAAGAAGTCCAATGGAGTTAAATCGCTGAGAATAATTGAAAATCTGCATCATTTCCGATTTTTTCTAAGCACCAATTACTATACACAATCTGTTGGTTTGAGTTCTTGGGTTAAAACAATTTTGTATGGATCTAAACCAAGGTCTTTTCGTAAAATTCGCCACAAAGATGTCTGGGAGAAGCCTAGTTCTTGTGAACGTCGAGAAATCGATCAATTTTGGTCTTCACGAACAGTTTTACGTACGGCAGCAATATTCTCTTCACTTCTTGCATTTTTTTGTCTCACTATCACTGTAACATCATGAAGTGTAAAATTTGTTTCAAACTTCTTCACTAAACTTCTTTTATCCGGCCAAAAATTGGAGTTAAAGTGTGTGCTTTTCCATGATTAAATGGTAGACATTGTCAAATACAACTGTCAATTTCACAAATAAACAATGGCTGCCATGCATGGCATGAGTAATGTCAGTTTAAAAAGTGGATTCAACATAAAAAAGTCTGTGTTAATCGTTTTATTTTTTAATGAAGAATCGACTAGTGAGATAGTGAAGGAGCTGAAACATTTAAATGTTAACAGAAAATTTGTTCATCGTAACATCAATCATTATAATGAAACTAGCTCTATCGAATGTGAGAGTAAAAGTAGTGGACCAATGGCTGCTTGTACTCCTGAAAACGTACGCGAAGTGAAGAAACGATTAGAACGAAATTCACGGCGAAGCGGCAATCAGTTGACAAAAATATTAAAACATCCCAACGATTCAGTGTCCGTAAGTTGAAGAACAAAATTCAAGTTAAGACTTTCAAAATGAATTCCATTCTCCCTAAACCAGTTGAGGGCCAAATCAAATCACTTCGAAGAGCAATAACCACATTTATATTATTAATGCTTCTAAATAGTTTAAAAGTCATATTAGAAAATAATAACCGAAAATAGGTCCTCAAGCAGGCACGTCGTTAAAAAACCAGAGGTAGCAATTTACGGATGAAATTTGAATATCAAAACAGATTAAATCTGTTAGTCTTCTACAATTTTAATTTTTTTTTTTTTAATTAAAATTGTAGAAGATTAACAGATTTAATCTGTTTTGATAATCAAATTTTGTTATATTTCTACTATCAAGTAAAAAGCCTTTCTCTATTTTATATACGGATGAGACGAAACATTACCAAGCTTTACTTTTTGGACTCGAGAGAGTAGGTTTGAAGTTATAACCAATAGTAACTCACTTGAGAATCCAAGTCACCACAGTTTCTTTATCAGAACATCATTATCTACCCTGTCGTATGCACTTGAAGAATCGGAATATATGGCACAAAGCTACTCCTTGCCTAAAATTGCCTCCGATACATATTCAGATAGACATAGAGGTTAGAAACTGTAAACCTTTTAGGAAGAAACCTCCTACGCTGAAGCTACCATAGCTTCTTCAAGCTTTTCAGGAAAGCACTTTAGAGCCAAGTTAAAAATATGATAGGAGTAACCAAAACATTGCTTCATCCCTTGTATAGTAAGTAGTGGTTTGGTTTGTTGTTTGAGCCAGTTGTTATCTTCAAACTTCTTATACTAGAAGGCAGTTCGTCATCAGATATTTGTGAAAATTTCTACCACCTAGTTAAAATGCTGGTCGACAAAGCCTGGTTCAAATACAGACTGAAAACATTTTCCAAAGTATCAGCAATTGAATGCTCACGGTCAGGTCTTCATCATTTGAAGTCATCCTCCCCACTACATCCCCAATAACATCTTCCTGAACTATAATCGCATCGTTTATCATTTACTTATGAAACTCTCTTTTTCGTCGATGGACCAAAAACTTCTCAGCTCATGAGCGGGTAATAACGACGTGCCAGCTTGGCTTTTGCGTACACCTGATACCATTCAAACCTAATTACGAACAGATGTATCCATCTCGGTGATTAGCACCTAACAAAACGTACTGGACCTAATTGCCATCCATTAAGCGGATGTCACTTTTTATGCACACCATATGTGTATCGAGATGAAGATGAATCTAGCACTAGTCCGTCTTCCTTTCATCTATTTTATTCCGATTTAATTAAATTACCGAACGTAAGTTAAGGGCAGGATGTAATTTGGATGCTTACAAATTGATACTGTTGATGTCGAACGATGTTTTTATATTTGGCGGCGATTATTTTTGTCGCCGGAAGAACGGATTGATAGTTTGTCTGAAGGAATAACATGAAGATGATAACCAAGGTTGATCCTTCAGATTGAAGTCATAACTTGACAATGATTCAATGAGTTAGGTATTAATGTATTGAGACTTGACAGTTTTAAGAACTCTTTTCTGTAAAAGATATGTTGGTTGCACTACGCTGATCTCGAGTGTTATATATGGCATATTGTATTTATAATTGCGGTATTCTATTTTTGGTATTTAGTACTTGTAAATACGTTTATTTGTTCAATTTTATTACACAATATGTAAAAAGTGCCTAACTGATTCATTTGGCAGTGCCTAATACACACATCGTCAAAAGTCTTGACTCCTCAAGAAATAAACGATTCTTGTTCTGGAAATGAGATGAATATTTTCCTCTATTTCAACTCCAATATATTTGATAGAAAAACTTTGTTTGTTACTCTTTGCTTTATGCAGGATGAGATAAAATAGGAAAAATGAGAAAAAATTTAAATTTTTCGATTATTTATTTCTGATTAATTATAGTTATTCCATAACTTAATTCCATAGTCCGTATCACCACCTCTTCTTTCAATCAACTGCCCGATACGTTTAGGCATCCCACGAATCAAGTCATTAATGAAATATTCAGGCATGTCGTTCCATTCTTCCTGAAGGGTTAAACTCAATACCTGAAAAGTGGAAGGTGGGTTTTGGCGATTGCACATTGCTCTCCCTAAGTAATCCCATCCGTGCTCAATCGGATTAATGTCTGGTGAGTTTGCTGGCCAGGTCATTCTGTGGATATTGTTCTCTTGAAGAATGTTTTGAACCCCTCGTGTGCGGTGTAGTGGGGCGTTATCATCCAGATAAATTAAATTATCCCCAAATTCGTTGCGCAGAGAAACAATGATTGGTTCAATGATGTTTTCTACCTAGATGGTACCAGTCATTGTTCGTTCAACGATAATAAGAGGGGTACACTGACTTAACATTGTATTCCCCCCCCCAGCACATTATTGATCTGCCTTGAAAGGGTACAACTTCCCGAGCGAAATTGAGTCGCTCTAGTCTGCCTTCTCCAAACCCTTTCTATCGACTATCACTTAGTAAACCGAATCGTGACACGTCCGAAAAAAGTACGTTGTGCCATTGTGGTAAAAGCCAGTCTTGGTGGTGTTCCGCCCATTGCCGACGGGTAGCTCTATGTCCAGAGCTGATAGCCGAGGTACTCTTAAAGGTCTTCTTGCCCTTAAATTTGAGGAATGCAACCGTCTCCCTATGGTACAGGTTGAGACTACCCGTCTATAGCTCCTCAAAAAATGACTTCGAAGGGCTGTTACAGATACCGTTCGATTCCTTCGAGTAAAATTTGCGATATGATTGTCTTCCCTTGAAGATGTTACTCTGGGTCGACCAGGTACCGGTCTCCAGGCAACGCTGCCGGTTTCCAGGAAAAGAGCCACTATACGCCTTACTGAAGTCCGTGGAATATTCAAACGTTGCGGAATCTGGTGGTTCGACAAAGTTTTTTGGTGTAGGGTTACTACTTTTACCCGGTCAAACTGAGAAATTGGATGGCATTTTCCACGGAATATTCTCAACATTACAACTCTCATTATTCGCTAAAAACTGATTAACTTCGAATACCCCTGTTTTCTCCCGAACAAGAAACATTTGCTGGTTTATTGTTTTCATTTAAGTGATAAGATAGTGAAGATTCCACACACAAAAAATTGTCATGTTACATTTAACAAGTTAAGAGTTGATAGGGGGGACCAAGACTTTTGACGATGTGTGTATTCTGCAACAGTTGAAAATATATTACCTTCTCGTTTATAATGATTTTTCTTCATGCAGACGTAGATCATAAACTAAACGCATAAAAAATAATGGCAATATGAGTGAAAAATAATTGAATATGTATTCGAAAACACCAAAAATGATAAGGACAATACAGCAACGAGATATTCCAGCAGCGTTCAGTAAAAAACTACCAAAATCTACCTTCTCATTGCAACAAACCATTTTTCGGTAATATCACAAGCTGCGAAAGGCCGCACTGTATTCAGCGCATTCCAGAATAAATTATTCATAAAAACGTCTTCACTAAATATTCATTAAACAAGAATGCCCCAATAAAAAATCGTAATTTCCATAATTGCCCAATTGTGTACTACAAAACTGCTTCGTTTGCAGCATCTGCCGCTAGTTCTCTCGCTATTAACCTTTGCGATAAATTCGTTTTGCATTCTTTGCACAGGAGCTGCAAATTTTCCTCGATAAATAACAGGAAGCCTCTTTGACTCATCAGTTCGAATGAAATGCACGACAGGAAACAACTGTGTACAGTTAGGATGTTTTGTTTGTTTTCTTGTGTCAAGTATAAAGATTTTCTGTGTTGCGGTTGCTTGAATTTAAAGAATTCAAGGAGGTTTAAGTGATCATATTTGAGTAGTAATATGCAGGATTGATATTTACATTTTTTTCAAAAGGTAACTGTTTCGAAGGTCTAAAATTGTTGACCATTGAGAACTTACCCTCGCTTGGCAAATAGTTCAGCAACGTTCGTCGACTTTCACAACAAGTTGGACATTGTGCATCCACCACATGGAGAATTTTGCGTGAAGATCTTGGTCTTCACCCATACAAGATCCAACTGGTTCAAGAACTAAAGCCACTTGACCATAATAAGCGTCGTTTGTTTGCTGATTGGGCCCTAGAACAGCTTGAAGTTGATCCACTTTTTTTATCGTAACATTGTGTTAAATGATGACGCTCATTTTTGATTCAACGACTATGTAAACAAGCAGAATTTCTGTATATGGAATGAAAACAATCCTCAAGAAGTTCTGCAGATTCCATTGCATCCTGATAAATGCACTGTATTGTGTGCTTTACACACCGGCGGCATCATCGGTCCATTTTTCGTTAAAAACGATGCTGGAGCTAATGTTACAGTGAATGGTGCTCGTAACAGATCGATGATCAATGATTATTTGTTTCAAAATTTGAATGGTATCGGCCCAGAAGTGTTTTGGTTCCAACAAGATGGTGCTTCACCTCATGTTGCTACCGTAACAATTGATTTATTGAAAGAAAGATTTGGCGATAACATTATTTCGAAAAATGGTCCAGTTAATTGGCCTCCAAGATCATGCGACATAACTTCACTGGATTATTTTCTGTGGGGTTATGTCAAGTCATTGGTTTATGCTGATAAACCAGAAACAATAGACGCTTTGGAAGCCAACATAATTCGTGTTATTGATTAAATAAGGGCTGAATTACTCGAAAAAGTGGTCCAAAATTGGTCTGGTCGAATGCGATCCCTCAGAGGTAGTCGTGGTGGACAGATATAGACCGGAAATTATTTTTAAAACATAAATGTTATAAAATTATCTTTCAAATAAAAACAAATTTGGCTTCAATCTTAATTTAAATGTGTTTCATTTCAATTTAAAGTTCTGTCACTCTAAAAAAACATCCGATATTATTAATATATACGAGCATCTTCCAAGCAGAAATACTTGCAGCTGAAAGATGCCTGGAAGAAACCATCAGAAATGTGATGTGATGATTTGAATCCATCAAATATCAGAACTGGTCGTGGTGGACATATGCCATAAAATTATCTTTCAAATAAAAAAACATTTCGCTTCAATCTTAATTTAAATGTCTTTTATTTCAATTCGAAGTTCTACTTCTTCTTAAAAAAACACCCGATATTTTATACAATACTTTTGTCTTAGAATGTTTCAAAAAAGAAGTATATTAAAGTTATGAAAAATAATAAATTTCGGATACTTTCTACACGGGCTATAGCTCAGAAAGTATGAAAACACCAGTTCAACGGTCGGCTAAAGTTATCAAAAACAAATAAATATACGAATAGTGATGAAACTAAACAAATTAACCAATCATATAACAGCTTTCAATACTTTTTTCATTTACAGAACCACCTTCAGCGCCTCAGAATCTATCTGTGAGCTTCGTGGACCAGTCGACTGTTATCCTAACGTGGTCAGCTCCGGAAAATCAAGGAGGCAGACACGACATCAGATACAGGGTCAAATGCGATGCCTGCACTCAAGGTGTAGTACAGTACAGTCCAAGTCAGGTAAGAAACTGATTCAGTTTTTACTGAGATGTCAAAAGAGTTAGAATCAGAATTCTTCAATTTAAAAGATACAAGTGAAGATCTTTTGGTTTTCAAGATTTCGAGTTTCTCTTTAGTTTCTCCTCAGTAGAATCATTAGAAATCATAACATCTATCTATTATTGAAATTTGTAACATATGAACCATTATAGCATTATTTGCATCCCCATGTCTATGAAAACGTATCGAACCAGTGCACTTAAGATCGTTACGGATCTCACACCTCTTCACTGAGTGAAAAAGTACCTATCTTAGAATGACTAATGAAGAACGGGCAATTGAAAAATCAAAGGTTAGATATCTTGGTCATTCCTGACCAAATCCATGTCATCTGCAAACTTCCCTCCTAATGATGAAACTATCAAGATATTAAGCTTTTGAAGATTTTTCACCATATGCTAGAAAAAGTATCGGATAGGGATTCTACTCTAAAAAATAACATGAAATCGCGTAAGAAAAGCTCAAAGTATCATATAAACGAAAGCGGACTCTTAAACTTGATTCGTTCCTACCTAACACTCTTCAGGTAGATATTCCCAACTCAATCTAAGAAGATGCTCTCAGAGATGCCATATAGAGATACAATCTGCCAGAAAAATGATTATCAAAGCATGGAGTGATCACCTCAGTTTCGAAAGCGAAGAACTCAATATAGAAGATGGTACGCCTTTATGGTATCCAAATCTTTTGTGGCTTAGGGAAATAGTCCCAGAAAAAAGTTGAGAAAAAAGAAGGAACTGGTGGAGGATGTTTCTAGCATAATTTTGCGCTTAGTGAGAACCAATACTCCAATACTGTCTATAATAGAATGCTTTGCCATTAAAAATCAAGATGGAGACTCCTTGAAGCCATCTTAGCTTCGAGAAGTTGTAGCCCAGGATACACCTCAATCAACACAAAATAAAGCCCCATACAACAGATGTTTGGTACTTTCATTCCTTTCAATAAAGTCATATACAAAAAAATTTTGTAGACAAATTTCTCCAAAATGAATTCTTTTTTCAGCCATCTTTCAACGAAACAAGAATCACCATAACCGGTTTGAATGCGGTCACTACATACCGATTTGAAGTCTTCGCCGAGAATGGAGTGTCACAGCTCAGCACCAAAGTTCCAGAGTTCGCGGACATAGTCATCACCACCGAAGCGTCCATTGGTAGTAGTATCACCAACATTCAGGTCGTGGCTGAAAAGGGCACCGAGATCAGCTTGTCTTGGGACTCGCCCAACATGGGAGACGCGTCTGACAACGAGGGAGATATGATCGAAACTTTCGAGGTGAGAAGCTTTTTTTCGTTTGTTATACGTCGAACTTCAGAGCTATACCAAAAAAACTACATTTATGTGAAACACTGTGTAACCACAAGAAGCATTCCAGTAGCAGAAATTTTTATCTTCAAAACTTATTCGCATCAATTTCAAATCTCTTTCTAACGATTCATTTTGTTTTCATCCAGGTGCGTTGGTTCCCGAAGGGCGATGGAGACTACACAAATTCCACCAGTTTGTTAACGAACGAGCTGTCAGCCACCATAACTGGTCTCAAACCTAAAACTGAATACGGTATACAGATCAGGGCGAAGACACAGAGGGGATGGGGTGCCTACTCCCCTGTCATCTACAAGATGACTGGAGAGGTTCTTAACACTGGTAAGTGAATAAATCCAATTGGAAAAATTGCTTCAGTTTTGAGAAAATTGTAGGTCCAAGAAGTGAACCTTGAGTTACCCCACTTTTCGTGGTTGAATGCAATATAAGTTATATTTTCAGCTTACGTTGGAGATCAGGAAGGACTGAGGTTACAACTAGTGGCTGGTGGTATTGTAGCTGTTGTAGTTATACTGGTCGCCGTTATAGTGCTAACGGTGGTATTCTTGAAATCACGATCCAACGACGAATGTAACAAGAAACAACCAAGCGACTGCGATACTTTAGAGTATAGAAATGGAGAAGGTGAGATTTTTCAATTTTTTCTATTATAATCGAGTTGTCTACCTTGTAAGTCTAATATTTGGGGTTCTTCAGAGTTGTGAAAAACAGATGACGGACACATTGAATGAAGTATTCAGAATAGTTATAATGATTCTGACCAAATCACAATTTATTCTGATTAGTTGAAGATAAGTTATCTTAAAGTTTCGAATAAATATTAGTAGATATTTTTGACAATTCAAATTCAAATGAATTTTAATGAAAGGTTAGGAGAATTGGATTCCTAAGTTTTTGAAACGCCATGGTAGTCTTAGTGTAACACAAGAGATATAACTCTGTGTTTTGTTTTTTGATCACCTTATCACAGTGAATATACTTTTCAACAACATGGTTTCTTTTCTGCTCGTTATACAACACTACCAATCTTCTATCATGCCTTGCTCAGTGCACTAGAGCACTGAGGGCGTTTGATCGAGTGCCCCACAGATGTCTTCTTTCGATGCTGGAGCTTCTGGATCTGACGGATAAATTGCTGAAGTGGTTTAAGTCTCACCTGTCAAACCGAAAATTCTAGAAAGAGAGGTAACATGTGGTGTGCCACAGGGTTATATATTGGAACCAGTCCTGTTCCGCTGTTTTTCTTCCTCCTTCTCCAAACGGACCTTTCAAAGGTTTAGAAGTTGTGCCTCTCAACATCGATAAATGCGTGCTCGATATTATTAAAAATAACTGAATAATTATTAATATAATTGATAATAATTAACTATTAATAATTAGATATTAAGAAAATAATATAATAATGAAGGCCGACTGTCATGATTGCGATGATCTTATGAGCTTTTTAACTGGTCAATTTGGTGAAGACATCAAGAATATATTCCAACTAAATTCCAATAACCTTAGAGGTACATCACTTCAAGCTAGATCCTTTTGAAAAATTAAGAGGTCACACTTTTTCTTGTGATTTCAGATCGAGGGATTACCCCATCTCCAGACAACTGAAATTAGGGCCTGAAGATGGGTAATACCTCGAAATTTCTTGTTCTGATTGAGGTTTGTGCTTATTTAGACACAAGATTTTATTACTGAATTTTTTATCTTCTTATAGTTCGGAACTAGTTGGAGCACGTGTGTCTACTCACAACTATTCATAAAAATTCATTTGAATAATGCTTGATCAAGAAAAAGGAACCATATATTTCAACTCTCATTTCGGTGGATTTTGTATTGATGACTTGAATTGTTCACTGTACCAAATCCTGCGTTAATTTTCATTTAACCTCAAATATTGCAAATGATAGAATTCGGTAAAAACGTCATAAGGGCCAAATGTTCACAGACAAAAGTGCTCGTACCTGATGAGTTTTAGTCTCTTTCAGTGAAAGCAGCCTGTACATTCATACATCATTTACTTTTATCGCCCTATACTCAAGAAATGAAGTATTTAATTCAAGACATTAAGTTTACATCAAAGTTTCGTGTTCAAACAAGATTTTCTTTTCTATCGAATTTCCAAGTCCACCACTATAAACCAATTTCCGCGTTTAGAGCAAAAAAGAAAGAATCGCGTCTACTTTGCCTGGAAAATGACCCATTTCGAGTTTTATATGCCGTAAAGGCATTCTTAATCATACCCAAAGTTCCGGCCGTAGCGTACGTGCAATATTTGCAGTGATTTAGCTTTACTGTCAGTAATTTCCCCGTTATAAATGTACAGAGTATAATTTTAACGTGAGATATTATCTTCTCGAACCGTTTATTCGATGCGATCCGACTTCATGAGGAAATATAACTCCTTGGAAAATAATCAGGGCGCAGAACATCGTGAAATTTATCACTCGTTCCTGATTGGAAGAGTTCATAGCCCGTAAAAATTGAGATGGCCGAGAGATAAAGGGATTATGAAGAGGCATTTTTATACTAAGATGGTCTACCAGATGGGTCATTAAGTCCCCCTGACACACAGTTGGTGCCGCCAAAGCCATGTCACTTTTGTTTTTCAGTAGTACCAACCCTCAAAAGATACGTCCAAAAATTTCACTACATTAGGTTCAGAAGTTGTCGATTACGGTCGGTTTCTAACCATGCGCTACAGAGCTACAGAACCCCCAATTTTTTCAGCAAAATAGGTCATTTTTCTGGGAAACAGTGAAAAAGTTAACTACGTCGATGTTAAAATATCGGGTGTTTTTTTTTTAGAGTGATAGAACTTTCGATACAGATAACTGTGATTTGACAGAAGGTAGAAGCCATGTTGTTTTGACATTTCTGTTCAGTAAGCATTGAGAAATTATCATGGAAAGACTCACGCCGCAACAACGTTTACAAATTGTTAAGATTTATTTTCAAAATCAGTGTTCTATTCGCCAAACTTATAGAGCACTTCGTGAAATTTATGGTTTACATAATCGTCCATCAGAGCAGCCTATTCGTCGAACTATAGATAGATTTCCGACAATATTTTCACTACTCGATACAACAACAACAAGACGAAGAACTGTACGTACAGAAGAAAATATCAACCACTTGCTGATGGTAATGCGGTCGAACAAACACCAAAAACTCGGGCGTCAAGGTTGTCCAACTGAGATCACGATTTCCGAAAACATTTCCAAGCGGGTATCAAAGTATGGAGGAACAACCACAGATCAGATGAAGAGGGATTAATAGTAGGTTCCTATAACACTCGGATCGTATTTACTATGTTCTGTCATTTCCAAACTTTAAGATTGAAGTTAAATCGAAATTTGCGGTGTTAAGATTTTGAGTTGCAAATGCTAAATTTACCGAAATGTGCAAAAATTATCGTAATTTTCCCATTCAGTCGTCACTCGATGCCAAAGAGATTATTATTTTCAAAAAACACTTGTTGACGTGTTACTGAGCTCGATTATTAGTGACGCTTTCAAATGTTTTTTTAATGAAATTTTAATATCTTATGAAAAACTATGAAAAATCGTTCTAAGTAATAATAAACTGTCCATAAAAACTGAGGAGGTTCACAAATTTTGTAATTGTGTTTAAAAATTGATGTTTTCTCGTTAGAGACGTCTTTGTTAACATTAGAAGTTAATTCCTTTGTCCTGTGCTCATGGAGACAGCAGACACTTAATTCTTTCTAAAGGGCGATTCTTTCGAGGTACTTTTTATGGTGGGGATTTAATTGCATATTGCGCATGCCTCGTGTTAACTGAAGTGCCATTTCTGTTCAGTAGTGTTTGACTTTATTGCGAAAATGAGCGTTCTACGAGGAATGTGTATCGGGGGCTTAGAGCAACTTATGGTCCACATAATCGGCCTACCGAAAGCACAATTAGCTCTACCATACGTAAGTTTGAGACCCAATTTTCATTATTGGATAATACTCGACCAAATAGACCACACCCAACACGTAGTGAAGAAAATATAGGGGCGGTAGCGGAGTGTGTACGCGAAGACCGTCAAGTGTCGATTCGTCGCCGTTCTCAACAGCTTGGCCTGTCATATTCAACAACTTAGGGTATTTTATTAGGAGTACAAATAGGTTTCCGCAGTTTTTTAACACAAATTAAATATTTATTATAGAAGAACGGTAATATAAATTTATTTCAAATATTGCTGAGTGACTTCTAATGTTAGAGCAAGTTCTTTTCGTGTTTGAGATGAATCTTCCTCCAATAATTCCTCCAATTCTGCATCCTCGTAAATTTTTGGCCTTCCACTGCGATATTTGTTTTCTACGTCGAAATCGCCGTTTTTAAACTTTTGAAACCACTCTCGACACGTTCTCTCACTCAAAGCACCCTCACCATATGCTTCTATGAGCAATTGATGCGCCTCAGCAGCTGATTTCTTTAAATTAAAGAAGTAAACTAATATTTCCCGCAAATGACGCTTACTTGGCTCAAATTTTGACATTTTCAACTTATAAAAATTATATTTTACCAATATAAAATCAATGATATTAATAGGTTATGTTGTTCTTGAATATCCAAACTATTTTTTAAGCCGGTTATCATCTGCGAAAGCTAACCGAAACTCCGTGCCGCGCCATCTACAATAAAACGGCGGAAACTTATTTGTACTCCTAATACGTAAGGATCTTTATTTAAAAGCTTACAAAATTCAACTAGTGCAAGAACTGAAGCTGACCGACCTTCCGAATCGTTTCCGTTTTAGTCGTTGAGCTCTTGACAGGCTTGCCCGATACACATTCCTCGTAGAACGCCTATTTTCGTAATAAAGTTGAAAAATTTGTAGACTCTGTGCTGGGTTAAGTATTTCCAATATGAATTGTCGAACACTACTAAATAGAAATGACACTTCAGTTAACACGAGGCATGCGCAATCTGCAATTAAGCCATTGCATGGACCATATTTTGTGTGTGTGTAATACGCTAACATACGCCTCTCTACATGGTATGTAAAGCAATCCACTTCAATTTTTGAGCAGTGTTAATTAAGAATTTGTGAACTTCTTTAAGTTTTGTGCAGCAGTTCATTTCGTATGAAATAACCACTGAATTAATTTTTTTTTGGTAATATTCCTTTGTTGCGTAGAAGTCAGATAACATTAGATATATTGAGACTAAAAAGAGTCTTTCACTTTATCACCTGTAGAATAATAATTAGAGCACTTTTCCTTTTTCACAACAAAACCTCATTTTTATGGCCATCCCTACTCAGGATTGGTAGTAACATACAGTAAGTTTTTATTATCCTTGCATGCAAAATCTTCTTGGCATGCTGTTATATTATTTCTACCTGCGTAGAACTTCTTGATCTTTTATATCTTTTTACTTCGATACTTAGTATAGGTCTTTCTATATTTTTCGAGTAATTATGTGAATGTTTGTCTTGTTTTTTATTACAATTTCTTTTGTTTATGTCCTCTGTAATCAATTTGATTTATACGTTTTGAAAACCTTACAGGGTAAAAATGAAAAAATAAATGTTTATTTTATAATCAAGGCATAATTTCACACCATAACTTTCGCTTGAAGAATGTTTATGTTATTATGTCTTCCACTGTGAATGTTTTTATGTTGTTATGTTTCGTCATGTTCTGTTTTTTTTGTAGTTCTTAATCTGGACAACACACCTATCAAAAGAACTCATGCCAATGGTAAATGTTTTTCGTTTTGTTTAACTAACCATGATTTAAAGTTGAGCAAATATTTATTGACTAAAAATATTAATTTTTTTCATGCTTGTTTTGAAATGTACTTCTCTAAATTTTAACTCATTGAATCCTTGTTCATTGACTTTTTGGAATGTTGGATGTTTTCGTTTCAGTTTTATTGTTTTTATATTTCAATTGAAATGTTTTTCCAGTGACAACCCCATTATTTACTGGTCTTGGTAGCTCATCTAGAACATATATAGATCCACATACTTATGAAGATCCGAATCAAGCCGTCAGGGAGTTTGCAAGGGAGATCGATGCTAGCTTCATCACCATTGAAGCAATAATTGGTGAGCTTTCAAATAGTCACACTCCCTATTTAAGCATGTTTTCACACGAATACTTTCTTCTTTGATGTTTTCTCTAAGCCTCATGCAAAACCTTTTATGAACCCTTTCTTACTCTACAGGTGGTGGAGAATTTGGCGACGTCTGCAAAGGTAAATTGAAGATGAACAGCTTAGAGATAGACGTCGCTATCAAGACCTTGAAGGCTGGTTCGTTGGACAAAGCCAGGAATGACTTCTTGACGGAAGCCTCCATCATGGGACAGTTCGAGCATCCAAACGTCATCTTTTTACAGGGTGTCGTCACCAAATCCAACCCAGTGATGATCATCACGGAATACATGGAAAACGGATCGCTGGATACGTTCTTGAGGGTGAGTTGAATCGATGAGTACCTTCGGAAAAGCTGGCTTAATAGGAAGTTTGTGTTTTAATGTCGTCTCTGGATTTCAGGCGAATGATGGCAAGTTCCAAGTGATTCAGCTGGTGGGAATGCTGAGAGGCATAGCTTCCGGCATGCAATATCTCGCCGAAATGAACTACGTGCATCGTGACCTGGCAGCTAGGAATGTGTTGGTCAATTCCCAGCTGGTGTGTAAGATCGCAGATTTTGGTCTCAGTAGGGAGATAGAGTGCGCCACTGAAGGTGCCTACACGACCAGAGTAAGTTTAATGCTACTTTGTAGACTATTTACTTCTTTAAGGTATGTGTCCTTCCTTCATTCTTCTTCATTAGGTTTCTTTCAGAACCAGTTCAGTAGTTTCTCTGTCTTTTTTACTATGAAATGGACCAAATGAACTACCACGTAGATAGCACTCTAATGCGTTAACTCAACGCTATGGTCGTGACTTCTTTTCTAAACTTTGAACGGACAAAAAAACCCTTTTTTTCACTTTTCTTCTTCTTCAGAGTTGATCTTAACAAAATGAAGTTCTGGCTAAGTTTATAGTCTCTTTCAGCTTCTTCTTGAACTTGTTGCATCGAAATAGCTCTAGCTTATGGATGTCAGTGACATCGAAGATGAAATGACCCGTAGATCAGTCATACCTGGGACGTGATTCTGTTATATTGGCTGCTATTTTAGAAAATAGCTAATACCGAGGAATACCTGTTACAAATAGTTTTTACAACGAAAAAGCTTACGAGGAACCAATGTGCAAAAAATTCAAAAAGACATAATAGTTAAATAAAATAATATAGATCATTTCCACAATTTATTATTAACGACAATTAAAATAAAATAATAAGAAGCGGTTTTTTACTTGATAGAAGGATTATTACAAACTTTAAATCTCAAAACAGATTTATACTGTTAGTCTCCTATAATTTTAATTTTAAGAAAATTTTTTTAAAACTTTTAGAATTAAATATGTCTTATAAGCACTGCGTATATTTAATAGACAAAATTCATTATACAATATCAAATGGAATAAAAAACCCAACAAATATAAACTGTTAATTAAAATTAGAAAATAAGTAATATTGAATGTTTCGTTCGACAATTGTTTCGAGAAGACTATGGCTTTGTCCAGTTTACATCTTGAAGTTCAAGATCAAGACTTGACAAAGCCACAGAGTTGGTGAATCAATTGTGGAAATAATCTATATTTTTTATTTAATCAAAATGAATATCCATCAAGTAAATTCGAATCAATTAAATTTTTGTTAGAAGCTGAAACCAGCTTTTTGGTCCTATGGTATTACAAACTTGTTTTAAGAAATAGGATAAATATTTGGTTCTATCGCAAATGCCTACATTTGATCTTAATTGCGAAGTACTGGGTTTTTCACTTTTGACCCCCCCTTTAACTTTGTTATAAATAGAGGTACAAAAAAAGGTATACACAAAAGTTGTACGAAATCAACTGAATTTTTTTAAAATGATTCCACTAAATGGACTATATATACACCGAGTGGACAAGATATTGAATGCAACTTCACTTCTTCAAATGGATCGATGAGCCTTTATATTTTCTTACTATTGGCTAGCTATTTCTGGATTTATGGATGTAACTCCATATATTCTTCTCTTTTAGTTTTCTTGTTTTTATTGTTCTCCACATAAAATATAGGATAGATTCATTGTATCGAATGATTCATTTAGAGGTATTTTTTTAATAAAAGAAAATTAATGGAAACAATTTTATTTTATAATTTTATTATAACACAAAACAGCCATTCTTTATTTTTTAAAGATAATTTCTTTCAAATATTGTCCGAGAGTACGGTTAACAACGTCCATTCTGAAGTTCTAATTTTCAATTACGCGTCTGAATATTTCTAGTGGTATTTGGCCAATAACACGAATAATATTGGCCTTCAATTGTCGCCGGCTTATCCATATAGACTTTAGACATAGCCCCAAAGGAAAAAGTCGAGAGATGTGATATCACACGATCTAGCCGGCCAATTCGTTGGTCCAAAGCGTGAGATGATCCGTTCGCCGAATAGCTCTCGCAATAAAGCCATGGTCGGCTTCAGTTCTTGCACTAGTTGAATTTTGTAAGCTTTTAAAGAAAGATCCTTACATAAAATACGCCAAGTTGTTGAATATGACAGACCAAGCTGTTGAAAACGGCGACGAATCGACACTTCACGGTCTTCGCGTACACTCTCCGCTACCGCCCCTATATTTTCTTCACTACGTGCTGAGTGTGGTCTATTTGGACGAATATTATCGAATAATGAAAATTGGGCCCCAAACTTACTGATGATAGAGCTAATTGTGCTTTCGGTAGGCCGATTATTTGGACCATAAGTTGCTCTAAGCGCCCGACACACATTTCTCGTAGAACGCTCATTTTCGTAATAAAGTTGAATAACTTGTGGACGTTGTGCAGAGCTCTTTCCATTATGAATTGTCAAACACTACTGAACAGTAATGGCACTTCAGTTAACACGAGCCATGCGCAATCTGCAATTAAATCTCCACCACAAAAAGTACTTTAAATGAATCGCCCTTTTTTAGTAATGATATCTTTGCATGTATTAATTTGTTTTTATTTAGATTTTTTTCCGCTTTTATATAAAGCATGTTTCAGAAATAATTTTATCGAATATCAACGTGTGTCATATTGTTAGCAATATCGTTTGTTTATTTATCACCAATTAATGAGCCTGTCAGATGGTTCTTCGAGTTTGAGACTCTATAATTCTCAAAATAAGAGAGATAGACCGACACATGCATATATATTCGTAATCAAGAAAGAAAGAGCTAGCCAAAAATAAGAAAATATATAAGGTGATCCATTAGAAAAAATGAAATTGCACTCAATATCTTGTCCACCCTGCATATACTCCATTTTGTGAAATCATTTTGTAAATATTCAGTTGATTTCTTACAACTTTTGTGAATAACTTTTTTTTGTATCTCCAATAAAATAGTAAAAGGGGGATCAAATTATAGTTAAAAACCCGGTACAGCATTTTATTTTTAAAAATCTCGCAGAAAATATCCAAACGAAACATCTGATTGTTCTATGTTCATGTTATGTAATAAGATTAATTATGTATTTTTTGCACTGAAAAATATATAATCATACGTCCGAGAAAACCTACGATATTCGAAGAGAGCATGCTTATATTTTTTGTTGTTTAACTGGATTATTTTAGAACAAAAACACATTGGTGATATTTTGAAAATATTCTTTTTTTCTCTTTCAAATTAGACTGGGGATCTCTGGCATCTCTTCAAGATGAATTCAATAGTAAGTCTAAATCATTAATTTTTCAACTAATATAGGAACTGAAAATAGATTCTTATTATTCGTCCAAGAATTCCAAATTTATTCATACTCTTCTTACTACAGTTTTTCATTTATTATTTTCATTTCATTCTGAGTAATCTCTGTATTCTGCATCATTTAATTTACAGATTTATATATTAAAATTTCCTATCTTTTCGAGCAGTATAAAATATGTGATGGAAAAGTGCAGAATAATCCTTGAAATCAACTTGGTCTACCTCATTAAAGAGTAGACCCGTGTGAAACAGTGAGAGTTTCCACTGTATATTACTCCATCCTATACTACATTTAAATATCTTATGGATTATTTGAATGTTTTACATTATTTTTCTTCGCAGGGTGGCAAAATTCCAGTACGATGGACAGCTCCCGAAGCAATTGCATTCAGAAAGTTCACGTCCGCGAGTGACGTTTGGTCCATGGGCATAGTCTGCTGGGAGGTTATGTCCTACGGAGAGCGGCCATATTGGAACTGGTCGAACCAAGACGTGATCAAGAGTATAGAAAAAGGATACAGGTGAGTTGGTGAAATGGTGTAGTTGTTGTGGACCTGAGTAGACTGATAACACTGGTCGACAAGATTTTTGTAACACAAAGCAGGTCTTTATATGGAAAAACCCTTCTAATAGTAGGAGCTCAATAAGACCTTTTTACATTAGCAAGTAGTCAATTTTATGAGGAGACGGATGAAATGGGTGCATTTTGTAACAGGAAAAGTACCTAAACTATGTTGTTTACAATATAAGACATTAAATTGGGATTAAAAATCAGTCTTCTGTTAAGTTTCGAAATGAGTGGTTCCCTGTGTGTAGATAAGAAAGTGTTTTAAGGACGAAATTGTCGAGACAGACGCGCCCCAGTTGCAAAGTCTCTCCTGACAAATTTTGTTATATTTGTGGAGAATTTATGGGGAAATCATAAGCCAGGCCATTTTCTGAAAATGTTAAAAAGCCTACCTCCAATATTTTGGTGTTGTAATTAGAGACCAAGACAAGCAATGTGTACTGTATCATTGGTGCAGTGGATGAATGAAAGAGAAAAAGCATGCCTTTTGCAGTCCCTAGGGTAGGATAAGAACCCACTAATCATGACAAAGGCTGAATGAAGGTTATTCCAAAAAGGAAAAGCATAAAACCGACCATCCAAATTTGCAGTCTGTAATATGACCTGTTCCTCATAATGCAGATTCACCAGTGCCGATCGCACCTTTAGATCCGCAAATTATTGTTTTGGACGATATTGGAGACAACGTATCATCAGGCAACTCCAAACAACCCTACTTTTACTCCAGGTCCCAGTTCTGGCGAGCCACATTTAATTGTTCAAAGGGAGTTAAATGATTCCAGTACGTGATTTAGGGTTATCAAAGCAATTCCCGTCTCAAGGATTGGAACTTATTAGGCAACGGAACGAAAATTACGAATGTCAGAAAAAGAAATGTTGCGTATTCTGCATTCTACAGTATGAAAAATTCGTTTTGTGGGTGTACTGATATTGATGGTCTAATGCGAGAACTTGATATTGAGCATTCCCTCTCTGAGTGGCGTTTATTTATAGGTTCGTCTAAATACGGTTTAAAAGCTGTGTTGTTGCTTAATGGAAATTTAATATCATCTACATCTTCAGTGGCGATGAAAGAAAGATATGAAAATATGCGCACTGTTTTGGATAAAATAAACTACAACACATAAAAATGGCAGATATGTGGGGACCTTAAAGTTATTAAAAAAAAAAAAAAAAAAAAAAAAAAAATTGTTTATTGTCTAAACAGGAGGAATCCCAATTACAAGACAACATATTAATATATGGTACAAAGCCGATGAATATTGCAAAATTAAATACTAACTACATCAATGATGCAGAACAGAAAAAGGAAAATTTACAAAAACTCTTTCAATCTATAGGCAACTTTGCCTAAGATGCAGTAGTTCCCTCAGTTTCAGTTTAAAAATTCGTAAACCATCGCTGCAGACATCAACATCAACACATATCCTATTGAACTGCTGACACATAACATATATTGGTGATCTAATCATCGTGTTCGTTCTGGGTTTAGGGAGGTATAGCATCTGTTCAAGTCGACTACCATTGCGAGGAATGCGAAAGCTCAGCCTGGCCAGCAAATCAGGACAATCAATATAGAAATTAACCAGCTTGTAGAGGACAAGACACAAGTAGTAGACCCTCCTGTTCTCCAATGCCAAGCATGCGAATCTGTTCAGAAGAGTGCGATGGTCAAAACCCTGGGCCGGGTACACACCATCTAATTTGAATGCTAAAAATTTCAAAAACTGCCTCTGAACAGACTCTAGTTGGTTGATGTGTACGTTATATATTGGACCCCAGACAGGACTGGCGTACTCAAGTTTTGAACGGACAAAGGAATTGAACAGGGTAATGAAACAGTTGGGATCCTTGAAGTCTCGACATACCCTGAAAATAAAGCCAAGCATTCGCTTCGCAGCAGCTGTGCCACTTCCATAATGCGGTACAAATGTTAACTTATGGTCAAATTGAACTCCCAAATCTTTAACTTGATGTACTCTCTCTAAAGCTAGATGGCTTATAGTGTAGTCGTACAAAATGGATGCGTTCCTCAGGGTGTAAGTTATGGTCTTACATTTATTAATATTCAATGGTAATTTATTCACAGTACACCAATTGCTCAGCCTATGAAGATCCTGCTGAAGCAGCCAACAGTCATGAACGGTAGATATGGTCCTGAACAGCTTGAGGTCGTCAGCAAACAATAAAGAGCAGCATAGCAGATTTTCTCCGACATCATTAATAAAAATTAGAAAAAGTAGTGGAGCCAAATTACTACCTTGAGGGACACCGCTGAGCGCTGGGAAGGAACATGATCTATGACCCCTAAATTCCACAAATGCAATACGATTAGTGAGGTAAGAGAGGAACAGCAGGAGCAGCCGACGATCGAAACCAAAGTGTTCCAGCTTCCGCAATAAAATTGAGTGATCTACCCTGTCGAAAGCTTTCGAAAAGTCAGTGTATACTGCATCAACTTGCAACTGATTGTCTACAGCCTCACAGACAAATTGTGTAAATATTGTTAAGTTGGTAGTGGTAGATCTTTTGTTAATAAATAGGAATATAGGAATTTTAGTGGAAGGATTTACAAAATATTGCTGTTTTCTTTGTCTATGGGACAGCCGTGCAGTAAATCAGCATTATATAGCAGAAATTTGACCCGAAAGAAGTGTATCTCAACTGGGATCTCAAATTGTTAAGTTTGGACCTCTTGAAGACCCAAAAAATGTCCTTCTGCCTCCTCTTCATATTGAACTGGGGCTGATGAAAAACTTTGTGAGGGCTACGAATCAAGATGGTGATGGATTCAAATACTTAAAACAAGTATTTCCCAAGTTAAGTGATGCCAAATTAAAGGAAGGCATTTTTATTGGACCACAAATCAGAAAATTGCTGGACGACGTTAAATTCACAGAGAAGCTTACCAGGAAGGAACTCGGGGCAGGGAACTCATTCGTTAGTGTAGTAAGAGGATTTTTGGGCAGCAATATGGATGCAAACTACCAACAGTTAGTTAATGAACTATTAGATGCCTACAAATCGCTTGGTGCCCGAATGTCATTAAAAATTCATTTTCTCCAGTCACATCTGTCATTTTTTCCTGAAAACTTGGGAGCTGTCAGTGACGAGCAGGGTGAAAGATTCTACCAAGATATTATGACAATGGAAATTCACGATCAAGGACAATGGGATCCGGCCAGGATGGGTGGTTAGTGCTGGTTTTTGAAAAGAGAAGATATTACCCTTCATAAAAGGAAAAAATAGATTTTAAATAGTATTTTAAGTCAAAATTTTTGATCTTTGTGTTTTTCTAAAATGTAAGGTACGTTTAGTAGGTGTGAAACTAAATAAAGTCGATATATACGCTTGAATAATCATTTTTTCAGTATACATCAGATATTGTAAGATTAAATGTGGTTTTATAAATATAACAAGAAAACCTTACGTGTTACGACTTTGTTTGCTCATTTTTGTATTTGGATACTTCCATTCTATATTCAACTTTATGTTACAACCAAAAAAAAATGTTTTGTCGGCCAGCGGAATCGGCAATATAATATGTATATATATATATATATATATATATATATATATTATATTGCCGATTCCGCTGGCCGACAAAACATTTTTTTATATATACTATATATATATATATATATATATACCAAGAGCTCAAATTGTTGAGGTATAACAACCTCCGCCATATTAATTTAAGCCCATGCATCACATGGGAAATCTAAACAAGGAACGATTTTCTTCCATTTCAGGCTTCCAGCCCCGATGGACTGTCCGGAAGCCATCTACCAGCTGATGTTGGACTGTTGGCAGAAAGAGAGGACCCATAGGCCGTCCTTCCAAGCCATCGTCAACACTTTAGATAAATTAATTCGTATGCCAGATACCCTGAGAAAAATGGCCCAGAATCGGTAAGTAAGAGGAGTGTTCCGTCATAAAGAGTGTTTGAGGTATATTTTCGATGTAGTCCTATTATGGAGCTAGTTGCAGGAGCCACAGTTTGAGGTGTTATTTTTTTTTTTTGTTAGGTATCTAGGAATCTTCGGTTATGTTTGGAATTTTTGATGGGACACTGCGTATAAACTTTTAATCTAGCTGGGAAATGTGTAGTAGAGCTTATGATTTAAGGGTTTCTTCTTTCTGCTTTTTAGTGATTTCCTTAAAGAATGTGGGATTAAGTGATGAAAAATTTGATTTTTGTTCTCAAGCTGAATTTTCACGAAAACTTTGCACACAAAAGCACTTGATCAAGGTTTACTTTGATGAAATTGGTGGGTCATTTAAAATTTGCGTTTTTGATCGGCTATCAGTAAGTAACAAATATTTTTTCAAATTTATGATTTTATTGACATTTAGTTATATATAAATTGGAAATTACTATTAAGAAGTTTAATAGCTGGAATTAATTCTCCAGAATCTAAATAAATCTCATGAAAACATTAAATTTTAAAAACATGTCCTAGATACACTTTATCACTTCATAGACATATATATTATCATTACATGTGGTGGAAATTAACTTATAAAGAATCAAAGGAAATATAAAATAATGACCAAATTATTCAGACATTACCTTACATTTATATTTTTCGATTGGATTTTAAAGAATCACAAGTTCCATCACCAAAAAATGTTCAACATTCAAAAAGACCTTTATTATCTTCCTTTTTTAAGGAATAAATAGCACATTCTCCAGCGAAAGGACCTGATAAATTCGGACCCAAATCTCCGAATTTAACAGCTTCTTTCTCTCGAGAATGTGCTATATATTCTTTAAAAAAGGAAAATGAAAACACGTCTTTATGAATTACAAGTTGAACATTTTTTGATGATGGAACTTGTGATTCTTCAACATCCAATCGAAACATATGTATCGGGTGTTTTTTAGAGTGATATAACTTTAAATTGAAATAATGAAACATAATTTCCGGCATATGTTTATCAAGACTAGCTCTGAGGAACCGCATTCGACCAGACCAATTTTGGACCACTTTTGGAGTAATTCAGGCCTCATTTCATCAATAACACGAGTTATATTGGCTTCCAAAGCGTCTATTGTTTCTGGTTTATCAGCATAAACCAATGACTTGACATAACCCCAAAGAAAATAATCCAGTGGAGTTGTGTCACATGATGTTAGAGGCCAATTAATTGGAACATTTCTCGAAATAATGATATCGCCAAATCTTTCTTTCAATAAATCAATTGTTACGGTAGCAGCATGAGGTGTAGCACCATCTTGTTGGAACCAAAACACTTCTGGGTCGATATCATTCAAACTTTGAAACAAATAATCATTGATCATAGATCTGTAACGAGCACCATTCACTGTAACATTAGCTTCAGCATCGTTTTTGAAGAAATATGGACCTATGATGCCTCCAGCGTGTAAAGCACACCATACAGTGCATTTTTCAGGATGCAATGGAACCTTCAGAACTTCTTGATGATTGATTTCACCCCATATACGGAAATTTTGCTTGTTTCCATAGACGTTCAACCAGAAATGAGCTTCACTAAACACAATTTCACGATAAAATAGTGGATGCACAGAGTCCAACTTGTTGTGAACGTCGACGAATAGACAAATCTGGATCATCATTAACACTATGACTTACACCAGCGATATTTTCTTCTGTACGCACAGTTTTTTGTCTTGTTGTTGTTGCATCGAGTAGACAAAACAGTGTCCGAAATCTATCGATAGTTCCACGAATAACGTGGACGATTATGTAAACCATAAATTTCACGAAGTGCTCTATAAGTTTGGCGAATAGAACACTGATTTTGAAAATAAATTTCAACAATTTGTAAACTTTGTTGCGGCGTGAGTCTTTCCATGATAATTTGTCAATGCTTACTGAACAGAAATGTCAAAACAACATGGCTTCTACCTTCTGTCAAATCACAGTTATCCCTATCGAAAGTTATATCACTCTAAAAAAAAACCCATAACAAAATTTATATTTTCAACATAACAAAAAATTTTACTAAGACATTAAAGCAAAGGTTGAATCATAGGCAATGGAAAGTATCTTAAGGATACTTACTAATAGATTAATCTCCTTTTTGGGATCGTGGAAAATACTCTACTTTGCACACACTGTATATATGCAGACAGCAGTGTACCATCAGAAATTTGTAACTTGATTGTTGAACGCAGATATAAACATTGGACTACCTTGAAAGGTACTAATTCAAAATAATATCATTAAAATATGAAACTGTATAATGGAAAAAGGGATAAATCATTGGAGGAATATTAAAAATACCATAAAAGATAAAGAGCAATTAAAAAATTGGTTAGAAAACTTATTAAGAAATAAAATTGTATAGAAGTGGTCAACTTGAAGTTGACTGAAACATAGGGACGTGAACTTGAAAGGAATAATAAAGGCGAAGGAATTGAATTAAAGGTGAAGATCTAAGTAAAATACTAGGAGCTCAACTCTGGCTGGCTTTATTGACTTCTCTCTCATTTTCATGAAATCCTCTTCTAACCATAAGTAAGCATATAATTAACAAATAAGATACTATAACATCATCTTTCATCTGGACTCCAAAATATCTAACACAACGTACCTCAAAATGTGGCAACCTCGCACACCCGTGCATCTTGCCAATGTCATTTTGTGTTAACATTTTTCACCTTTATTTTAGCTCTCATCCATATAACCCTTTCGATTGGCACGTTAGAATACCGCAACAAGAAGTCCACTCTGTCGAACTGTCTAACGTTCAAGACCAAAACTGTTTTGGTACAGTGAGTCGGAATCAAAATTATTCGAGACCTGCGCCACAGTCAGTCGCAGAAAACGCCGATCCCAACTACCCTAACTACCACCTCCCCGACGTCATCCTTTTCCAGAACTACGGAACTCTTCCGGGCGCACACAGTTCCTCCAATCTCCTCCAGCACTACACCAACTTCGATCCGTACAACTTGAGAAGATCTTTGTTGAATATAGAAATGAATAAGCACTTCAGAAGTCTCCTAGATCTAAGCGACGACAATCCCCAAGAACAAGGTACTTCGGAGACCTGGGGATACGATAAAGAAAGGACGAACAGATACTCTAAAAAGTTGACGTCCACAGAAAACGTAGATTTGGATGGGGAAGTGTACAACGGTAGAGGTCACTATGGTACCAACTACGAAAGAAGGCACAACTCAAGGTATCACCACGCTAGGCATTCTAGAGAAGACGGTCACTTTAAGAGAAAAAAGAATCTATCTCAGTTCTTCCCGAAGAAGCTTCAAAAGCACCTGGTGCCAAAGATGAACATACACGACCAGATGCAAAACTGCGAAGATGAATCCGAGAAAACGAACGATCTCAGCTTCGATCCCAGATCGACCCTTCGAAGGCTGGAACAGATCAACGAGAACAGATGCGAACCGAGGCTGTATTTCGACCTGGAGAAACAAAGGGACGAAACAGATTCCCCTTGCAAATTAGAACCGTGGGATCAAGCGAGAAGTAACAAATTCGACAGTCTCCAGATGAAAATCAACGATCTAAACAAAAGGCATCAAACCACCTTCGACCCGAGCAAGGTGAACGTACAAACCCAGGACAACATGATCGAGTTGCAAGAACGTTTCAACGACGGCAAAACGGCCAACGGCGAAGATAATGAGGAGATGAATGAAAGCAAAGAGCTAAACGGTAGCGACGGGCAGTTCTCGAATAATTTTGATGAGACGATGTTAGAGAGTTTGGACAAGGGTGGGGGCTTGGATAGTGGCAGAGAAGATGGTACGGCACCTAAGTACTCTTTGCATCTGCAAGATGGAGCTTGGGTTACCTTTAATCACCTGTAAATATGCTTTCTATGTGTTAATGTTTGTTGTCAAGGTATATTTTCGCTAGCTTTTCTGTTTTGGTTTTAACCTGCAGTTGTATGAAATATTTTCCAAGCATAATATTTGAAGGATCTTGAGAATTCCCTTTGCCTCGACACCATTGTATTGGGACAGAGGAATTCAAATATTAATAACAATCAAATAAATATTCAAACATTCTTCTTTGGATAATGAAGGTTTTAGAATCTGACCTAGATCTGAATTGATAATTTTAAATCAAACCTAGAATAAAGTCTACATAGGCAATAAATAACAAGGAGTTCCACTTCAATGTATTTGCATGTATCAATTTTACGTAAGATATCTTCTGATTGAAAATATTTCATATAACGCATGCCAAGCTTAGCAACTTTTTTCATTTGCTTCTTTTATTTTAACTTATGCATCGTGGTTCTTTATACGCACAAATCCCATGTAGTTTAGTGTAAAAAATATAGCGAGCACATTACTTGTTTCAAATAGATTAATCGGTACGATATTCAACAATCGCACATTCGCAAATAGACCATAGACGTATTATCCTTAATACGTCTATGGTCATAACCTTAAATGTCAAACGTCATAATTCCTCTTAATCTAATTTTAGGGTCGAATTAACAATTTGTTCTCGTGAATACGGTCAACAAACTGAGACAATTTTTGATTTAATATTTCTAGCGTTTGAGTTCTCTGTTTCTCATATAAATTTAAACCTGCAATCAATCATACTTGTTTCTTTATATGTGTACTGTTTGATCTTGTCAGGTAAGTATTTTGGATTAAATTTTAACTTTATATATTTCACTATTTTGTATCAATAATTTTCACTTACCTATCAATTTTCTGAATAAATACTTAAAGTTATGAGCTCAGCAAATTACCCAGTAAAAGTTAAGATTCTTTACTCTTTTGAATATCATATCGTTTTTTAAAATGTTTATATTCTTCTTCGGGATTATTTTTCTAAGAAAATGCAAATGATGAAAAGGTAGAAATAGCTTGTGCAGTAGTTAACTTAGTATTTCCCCTAATAACATACCCTTTGTTGCTTAGAACTTTAACATTGCACTATTTTTGTTTATCCTTTTTTGTCCCAAGAATCCATCTCTCATACCATTTTTCACTTGGGTTATATGGTGAACTGATAGTTTTTATGCCGTATTTCAACTATTGTTTAAACAAATGTTTTAGTTTGGTTTTCTTTTTTCTTTATTTATAACAGCATTAGTTTCTTTGCTTCGCCTAGATGTTGTTAAGACTTCATGTCAACTTTATGAATGTTTCAATGACATATATGGGCTCCCGTTTTTTTCAATCGACTAGAAAATTATGAATATTTAGGATTAACCCTAAGAAGTTTTTCGAGGTGGTCCATATATATGTATTCATGCAACAATAGGTGTTGATATGGTTGTTCTGTATGCTGAAAACTGAGATTCTGATAGGCGAAATAATTGAACCAACACATAAAACAAAACTGGTAGAGATGCAACATCGCAAATATTTCAAAATATTGTTTACAGTCGTCGCCCTCACTGTTACAAGACGCAAATTCAGTTGAAAATATTTGAACATAGATAAAATTTGACTACAACGAAAATCTTTATGATGCTGATTATCTATGTCACTTCGGTTCCAGCAGGAACGTCTATATGTAATATTCAGTTTCTTCTGAAGCTTTAGACTGATTAATTCGAAGGTTGTTAGTTGATTAAAGGGTGGGAGATATGATTCTCCCTCTAAGTGTCCAAAAGAAGAAGATTTGGATCAACTTATGATTGCACATTCTTATTCCTCTTGCTCCAATTTTGTTGCATAAATGGTCCAGTTCCTCTGAATGCTATTTGTTCTTAAATGGTACAGAAGATGTAGAGTTAGATATTACTGGACACAAGTGAAGATCTTCATCTGTTGGCAAGAAACTGGACAGTTGAACAAGTCGATTGTTCATTCCAATTCATTGCGTTATGTTCACAAGGTTTCCTTAATATCCTGCTGTCCATTTGGGCTTTCTTTTAGCTTCTTCTGATGTTTTGAACTGGTAATTACACATTTCAAAAGCTGAAGGACAGTCATTTTCGTTCCAAGAAACCAGAAGACTTCATTTGGATTGATTACGCTTATTTGTTGTTTATGTACTTGAGTTAGTATCCAGATTATTCGAATTTTCCATGGTACATCTCTTGATGATGCTCTCTCCTTACTAATGAAACCTTCGCTTGATGTTCCTCCGTTTGTTTTCTTATGGTACAGGTTTGGCTTTACCCCACACAAGTAGGTCTCTTAAAGTATCTGGTATCAAGAAACTGGAGGCATGTATCTCATTGCCTTATTTATATATCTTAATGAAAATAGGTTGTCACTTATATTTGTGTCTGCTAAAATTCAGGTTATTAATAAAAGTTTTTGGAACGTCTTCTTTGGCCCTTTTTTAAGATTCGGAACCCTTCAGGTTCTCTTACTAGTTTATTAACCGACCTGTGAGACGCCAGTCTGGAATCTCAGTTTTTCCACGTCCAGATAAGACTCTTCATCTTCAAACTAATCTTAAAACATCCTTTGCAGCAATCCCAATTCGCTTTCTGACGACGCGCAGGACCTAACCAGTTTCTGTTCAGTGGAAGAATGGCTCAATACAATCAAGATGAGCAGATACCTGGAGAACTTCCTAAAGGGCGGTTTTAGCACGATGGACGACGTGTTGAGTTTGACAGTCAAAGAACTCAACGAAGTGGGCATCACGATCGTGAGCCATCAGAAAAAAATCATGACGAGTGTGCAGAATATACGGGCACAGTTGCGCATGAGCGGAAACGAGGGATTCCTAGTTTAAACCTGACTTTATTTGTGATAGTGAAAGATTTCATACAAGTGACTCAAGTGACAGATCTGAAACAGGTAAAGCAGTATTATCGAAGCAACGTGGACTCCCTGATAAAGTGTATAGTTTAGGGTTTACGAAAGTGATATACATATTTCAAAGACTTTGAAGGGGTTATGAAAGCTTAACCGCTGAAATCAACAACTGCTAAAAACTGCTTGATCTTCATCGAAATTTCTTCATGCCATTTTATACTTTCGGAAAGATAGTTTTCTGACAATAAATGAGTTGAAGTATGAACTGAAATTTCCACAAATTCATCACTTAAATTGCAGCAGGTGTTTCAGTTCAATATGCCTTTTTCAGGTTCGTCTTTGGCATTGATTTTAAATGAAAAGTGCATCGTATTTTAAAAAGATATGGTTGAACTTAAAATGAACAGATTGAATGAATAAACTTATGTGTTTTCCACTTCACCTGAGGAAACTGCAGCTGGATGAAATATTGGAAATTTGTGAAAATTTCAGTTCAAGATGAATTACCATCTAGCAAGGACCGAAGCAATCAAAACTAATAAATGTGTCTCTTGATCCCAGATACCATTGCTCTCTCTTTCAATCCGTTCGGTATATAACAACTAGTACAATATCCATTTTCTCAGAAAACTATAAACGAATATGTAAGGATTAATTCTGCTTTAGTGTTTTAATCAGTACGCTCATTTACCATATCTTTACTTTTAATTCTTCCTTTTATTTATTGCTACAAAGGTAAGAGGCCTAAATATCAGAATGCTATACATTTATATTGTTGACGAGTAACAAATTTTTACTGGTTTCACCCCTTGTCGGATGAACAATGAAAGCTCAATCATTTAAGTATATTGGTTTCTAATTTTCAATCTATGCAACTTTCTGGCTGCCAAACTTCAACTATAATACAAGATTACCATTTAAGTATGTTTTTAAAACCTATTGTGAATATTCGAGCTGCTATTTACTTATTTATTCTTATTTTATTTAGAAACTTATAACTTTGATAAATGGAATTTGTGATTTTTGTACATGAGACATGTGTTTAGACGCTTTTTTCTTCTATATTTTATTTATTGTTGTTTTTTGACTTTTAAACGATGAGGTAGAACATATCTGACATTAAGTAAAGTAATAATGAAAACAATAATTGAATTTCCGATGACTCGAGAAGGACAAATCACTCAGATTAATTTTTTAAATCATTTTGATACATGTATACTTGTAGTATTTTAAATATATTAACTGCAAATCTTGAAATCAAAATACGAGCTACTGGTCATTTTTCATTTTTCAGTGGAAAACTTGATATGTCATTGTTCGCGGTTGGCCACTTACAGGGTGTTTTTAAATGTCTGGGTGAGGTAGAACTAATCAAAATGAAATATTTCACAAAAATCGTCCCATGCGAAAGACTCAAAATATTTTAGAAAGGAAACATTTTAGTTAAGATTTTGTCGTATGTTCATATCGAAAATTTTTTATTACTTGAGAGCCTCACTCGATAGTATGAATCAAGGTCGTAGAAAAAGTAAATTTGTCTGTTCTTTTCAAACATACGTAAGTTTTTAATAGTGGAATGTTTTATTTTGATAAGTTCTGCCCCCTTTTAAGATATACTCGCTTTTAACACACTCTTGGGAAATTATTCAAAAAGGTATATACATAATGTATATTTTTTCTCAAACCAAAATCTTCAATAGGTAAAGATTAGTTAATTGGACCCCAACCTAAAAATATCCCCAATATTCATTTGGAAAATAAAACGAATGAAGGACTAAACACCAAATAAAAAGTTATAAGCATGAATCAAATGTCCAATTTTGTTTTATAGTAGTGTATCAACCGTATTTTCAAGTTTTTATAGCTACTAACTATATGTGGAGATGTCCATAGTTATAATAAGGTAAAAGAATTAAGACTGTTTGTCAAAATGAAATAATTTAAGAAAGAAGTAATATTATTATTCCAAAATATAGCAATAATTGAATGTCTTGATGTTCAGGGGCAAATAATAAGACAAAATGGTGCAAATAGGAGTTGGATTTAGGAAAAAACGCTGGAGAGCCGAAGCATACTTCCAAATTATTTTGCATTGAAATTATGTAAATGATCTTAAAATGCTATGTAATTTTTTGAAATTTTGTTTTTGTTTTCTTTACATAAAAGCTCTAATGCGTTTTTTCCCTTTTGTCTATGTCGATTGTATAGTTTGCGCCTAAATCTATTTTAGACTCTTGAAATCAGCCATTGATACCCATTCATTCTAAAGCCTGACTGCCCTTATCTTCTTGCACAGCAAAAGAGCTTCATATCTTTGGTCGTATTTAACATAAAAACTGATATTTTTTTAATCGAAAATTTTTATATCGTCAAATTTGTTTATTATTTGGCCTCCACATAATGTACAATCCAAATGTATTTATAAAAGTGTAAATGTACTTAATTTTCTAAATGCTCAAAATATATCGCCTATTTATGAAAATCAATTTTCTGGAGACCATTCTAGGAAACCACGAATACTGTAAGTTTTTCTCTTATTCGACGTAAGTATTTCTTTTATTGTTCATTTCTTTTCTTTTTCCCATCGACATTTTTTATCACAGAAAAATTGTTGCTCCGAATATTCCGTTCTAATTTATTATTCTTAAAATAGTTCATAAAGAGCATGAGAGAGAAACATACAGTATAAAATACCCTCCCCCACATATTTACAAGATGCCTTTTGTACAGAAGTTTATACATAAAAAAATTACAGTTAACATATTTTTTCCTAGGATGGAATCCGTTCTGTTAAAATTGTTAAGTGAAATATTTGACTGAGAATGTATCCTCTTTTTAATATAGTTGTATTTATTATTATTTTTACGTTCTAACATTCCACATTCTCTTCTTTTTCTGATAATATTTCACTGACTAACAAGGAACAAATGTAAAGAAATCTTTAATTCTATGATTTACTCTAGTTTATGTGCATTTTTACTCCATTAAAGGTACGAAATATTATAAAACTGTTGTTTCATCTTATTTCTTTTCTGACTTTTAGTTTTTATACATTCAGTCTGTATGATTTTAATCATATTTTATTTTAATGGAGGAAGAAGAGCATTCTGAAAGCCATACAAACAACGAAACAGATACGAAAATTGTCAGTGAAATATCTTTATGCATGTACATCAAATTAAGTTAAATGTTCTGAGTGATGTGATAACAATGTTATAAATGGAAACAAGCAAGTTTATCTTTAGACGCACGACTATAATAGACACAGATATCAAACAGAGGCAGTTAATTTTTTTTTCTGTATCGTTTTAGACACGTGAAACTTGAATGATTTCATTTATAATGTTTGGTTGATACTTGAACTTTTGTATTTCCATATTCTCTTAAGAAATTTAATGTAAAATTGTAAAATATTTGTAATATATCATTATTCATTATAAAATAGCTTGAATATTATTGATTTTTTATTGGGACGTTCGGATTTGTGTTTGATTTTTTGTTGTGGACAATTTAGTAGTTTGGAGACTACATTAAAGTTCACAGCGAACTCAATATTATTATTTAAATAAAACATATTCTTTTCTAATGATTTCTAAATACGATGCAATTTAAAACTTACATTTCTGATCTGAGTTATATGTTTTTTCTTCATGAAACATTTTTATGCCAATGGAAGTATTATATTTTAATAAGGTAAGTGTTTGGATGTTTATTATGTGTTCGAAGCCTTGAAACTTTCAGGGAGGTTTTTGACCGCAGCTAAGTTCGTTAATGGGCATATCTGTATGATAGTTTCGCAGTAATCTCATCTGAAAAATTTTCATACTTGATAACCGCAATACTTGACGGTCTTAAAACTTTAAACTTTAATAATTGATTTGGTATTTTGTCATGTAGCGGTAAAAAACTCTAGACAGAAACCTGTTGGAGAAGTAGTGCGCTCTATATGAAGTACAAGCAAGGATACTTAATTCCTCTAACTTCGTATAAGTGTCACCTAAGTGCAGGTAATTAATAATCTCAAAAATTGTATCTTTAGTTGCCTGATTAGTTTGTAATCAGGCGTAGAAGCTATAGAACCATAGATGAACAATTAATCTGTAAGACAGATTATAATCAAAATGTCAATTTCAGACAATCTATGTAAACAGTATAATCTGTAATGTGTGGTACAGAGATAAACGATAATAAATACATAAAGTTTATAAATGATTGATCTGTATTTTGGTAAGTTTAATTATTCTCCTTTTCGACACTGTACACTATTTATTATATATTATTTTAATTCATTTAGCCATGCACAAATTGCTAGATTAGAAGCTTAACTTTGTTGAATCCTATATCTCTGTTCAAACTCTTCATCTGTATACATTTCAATCGGAGATCTACGAGTCCTTATCTGTCGAGGTATAGAAATATTGTTAATAAATTCAAGAATTTTATGATCTGATGAAGAATTTGAATATAATTTTTCTGCAAATTCCATAATTGAAAATAAAAACGCGCTTTCCTCGAGAAACGACAATTTTTAAATATTGAGGTTAGCTCGTATCAACCACTGAGAATAGAATTCTATGCTCTGTGATTGTGGTATCAACGGTTATCGAACAGATAAATCGATTTAATCGGTTGTTCATTTTTCCATGTAGTACTCAGAAATCGATTTCTAAGGTTATCGATCGGTTAAATTTATCGGATACATAAACTAAGATTACACTGAACTTAGAAACAGGCCATTAATGCTTTAATTTCAGATTATTCTCCTTCCATCCCACAAAGTTATATCGCCAAGCATTTCTTTGAGTAAAATTCTATGATCTTCTGGAAATAGGCTCATTTCTTTTTTTATAAAGTAAAATAATGAGAGGAGTTTTTTACTTGATAGAAGGATATTACAAAATTTTAATATCATTCCTTTTTTTATCCCTTTCTGCCAACAGTCTTCTATATTAAGCAATATTTGTCTTTTCTCACAAAATTTGCAAAGATGAACACATTAACCCATTGAGCTTTAAAAACATGACTATGAAACGGAGACTTCAAAATTGAACCGACGACTTTATAATATTCGACTTTATTTTTTTAAAAACTAATAAGAACAGTTGTGACTATTTACTACACTAAATTTTGATGAAACCTGCACCATTTCATAGCAAATTGATCACTGCATTTTTTTAATTCCTCTCCACCTCACTAGAGAACTAGTGTTACCCTGATAATTCTTTATTAATCCGATATTGTACAGTTGTTACAAATTTCCAGGATCATTCGAGCACCTGAATCGCTATACTTATAGATGTTCCTTCATCTTACTAGACTAGGACTAGACCAATAGTAATCCTTGCTCCAATGCAGGCATGATAATTCAAAGTCAATCGGTCGCTAGGTACTCTCAAGGATATTTTTCCATATTACTAAAAAATGACGTGCAACTCAAATCGTTGTTTCATCCTAAAAAAATATTTCTCCATTGTTCTAGAGAATGAGTGGTCATTTGAATTTGATAATAAAGATTTATTGTTCAATGTGGAAAAATTAATGAATTGAAATTATTATGTACATGCAATATGAATTATCATCAAAATATTTTTTCATGCACAATGCTCTTAGTTTATTATATTTCAGTTATATTATGTTTAATATATTTCACTTATAAAAGATTATTCCACAATGAATTTATGATATTTCCAGGTTTTTCAAGTTAAAGAGTCTAGGTTCAAGTATTGTAATCATTTCCAGTAGTTACAATCATAATACACTACATATATTTATTGTTGAGAGAGTATTTATAGCTCCTACAATATTTGGGTATCTAGAAAAGTTTATCAGCTGAATTAATTTCAATCTATATGGCTCAACCTTATAGATTTAAATGAATTAATTCGCCTGATGAACTTTTCGTAGATATTATAAGAAATACAAATATTAACTTTCGCTATTTTACTGATTTTCACGACAATTGTTTCGTCATTAGGTGAGTATTAGCTTCTGAGGGATCTTCACAGAAGATCTAGGAGTATCAGGATAATAATAATATTATGTCGAATGTATGGAATCCGATTTGTAACGCCTTTGGTGTTCTTGAATTCGTTTCCTGAATGATCTACCTGTCTGGCCAATATATACTAAAGCGCAATCGTTACAAGTCAACTTGTAGACACCAGATTTATTTTCTTTATTTGATCGAACAAACGTCAAAAATAAACAGTAAAGGCGGACGCTGTTTGCCCTGCCACCTTAGTACACATTTACATATTATATAGCTTAGATTCAACATAAGTGGGCAGTAGACACTTGCTTTTAAAACTCAATGGAGTATAAATGGAGAATACATTTTTGGGGATACTTTTGGACTGAATAAAAGGGAACAGGGAGTGAAAAAGTTTGGGAACCATTGGACTATAACAGCATGGATATTATGCAGCCCCACTAAATTCTAGAAATCTCTTTGCAGTCAACTAATTATACGATGCTAGTACTCAGGCGCTGTATTACGTGTTGTATTCTGATATAATGCGGTTTATATCGCCATCTACTGAGAAAGTCTTGCCGTAATTTACCATTTAGGTAGATTTCTTTATTCTGTAGCTGCCACATATTCTAAACAGACCATAGTTCAGATGAGCTGTATGAGATGTCACCACATGTCACAAATATTTCTTGAGAATTTCAGTTAGTTCAAGATGTAATTAATTATTCATAATATTTTGAAGTCGAAGTCAGCTTATTTGTGATGTAATTAATTTTATATTCATTGATATCTGTTTTGAATGAACGTCCCGTTTTGCTATATATTTGCTATTGGACGTTGAACCTGTGTTAATGCATAAACTCTCAATTTACCCATATTTGGATTCTTAATTATTGAATGTAAAGGACCAAACAATTAAATTTTCTTGAATCCTGTTATCTATAATAATGTTGGAGTTTCTTAGGATATTGGATTCTACAAACAAAACAGAAAAGTACTATTTATATTAAAATGGCATTTCGTGCTCGGTTGACATTTTCAATTTTATTAGTGAACAAATTAAAACTTTCCAGTCACTTAACAAGTCTAAGCAGAAAATTATTATTATCTCGAAGTCAAATACTAAAAGTATGATTTATCTTTCACTGGTATGCAGTATCATCTTAGTATCGTGTTAGTTGTTATGGAGGAATAGACTATACTGCGTACCAGTGAAAGATAAATCATTGTTTTAGTATTTGACTTCGAGATAATAATAATTTTCTGCTTAGACTTGTGAAGTGACTGGAAAGTTTTAATTTGTTTGCTAAGAAAATTGAAAATGTTCTCAACCGAGGACGAAACGTCTTTTTAATATAATAGTACATTTCTGTTTTGTTTGTGGAATCCAATATCCTAAGAAACTCCAACATTATTATATTATTATTATTAATTAGGAGTTCATTTGTGTTCTGGGTAGGCTTTGTTACTGCGATCTTGCGCCACTTTAGGTTATGGCACTGTTAATTTTTGACCCAACAGTGAAATGGTGGCCGACACCAGTCCAACTAGAAAATTTCTTTTCCATCTGAATAGGATTCGAACCAGGACCTTCCATATATATATATATATATATATATATATATATATAGTATTTACACCTTTTACCTGTTTACCTGTTATTTAGAAAGAAAACTTATATTTTGACTTATTGTTGGCGTTCTTTTCACCAAAACCTTTTATAGTGTATTTTAGATCATAGATATATAAATAAATCTTTTATTGCACTTTATCACCTCTGACATTTGTATTTCTTACTTACAGGTACATCAAGAAAATGAATGGTTCGCTATTGTGGGGTAGCAAGCACATTCTTCGATCCTCGCTCAGAATCCTGCCTTGCTCTGTTGCAGCTTGAGTGGCGTATCATATAGAGGACACGACTAGTCTTAGAATTCCTGACTGACCGTTCCCACTGAGTTTAAGTAGGGCAAGGGACACAGCGTTCAACGACCGTTCCAAAACAGAACACATGGTCACTGGCGTCACAGGCAGAGATGCGCACCACGCCTGTCTGAAAAGTTCAGGTGTGCAGACTCAGAACGAAACGCCACCTCCCTAATTAAGAGGTAGAAGCCCCTCGTAAGAACCCGCATTTCCTAGAGAGCTTCAGTGGAAACCATGCCATCTTGCAGAAAATAATTTTAGAATAGAGAACACAGTGTCCTGAATTATTGTATAACCTTCAAAAAATCTTTTCAATTAATTTTTTAGCTGATGTTGTGGAATTTTTTATATTATATTATCATTATATTTTTTATAAAGTCTAATATAAACAATAAATAAAGAAAGTAATTTTAATAAACCTTATTTTCTATTTAAATTGAACCTCTATTCACAAAACAATGGAAAATTTCTTGAATTCAATTTTACCTTAAAAAAATTCTGAAAACTTACGATCATAACGTAAAGGGCTGAGTACGATCCTGTTGATGGAAAATCCCGTCTCTCCTGATAAATCCAGATATCACCCAATTGATCTGACATAATGGGCTGAATACGACTCTGTTGCAAATATCAGGAGCATCAAACGGTGGGCGTGGCTTAGAAAATTGGCGCGAAATATCCGGCTGCTCCTGGTAAATTCCGTATACCTCCTCGACTTCATAATCTCCTGATACTCGGCCCAATTGTTGAACACTACCCTGAATGCCAAATATTTGATGGAAATATTTGGATTATCTCAAAATGACCATATATGGGCATATTTCCATTTTCAGTAGCGTTTTCGCTTCCAAAAATGAGCATTTCGTGGAAGAACGCATATTATTAGGAGCACATTTCAAACAATGGAAGTGACATAAAATTGACGGGAAATATCCAGCTGCCGTAAATTACGAAAATCTCCCCGATTTTATTCATTATGTGAAATATAAATGAAGAGAGTAATTTTAGTAAACCTTCTTCTCTACCTTAATTTTAACCTTTATTCACCAAACGATGAAAAATTTCCTTAATTTAATTTTAATATTGCCTTGAAAAAATTCTTAATTATGATCGACGTAAAAGGCTGAGTACGATTGTGTTGGTGGAAAACCCCGTCTCTCCTGATAAATCCAGATATCACCCAATTGATCTGACATAATGGGCTGAATACGACTCTGTTGCAAATATCAGGAGCATCAAACGGTGGGCGTGGCTTAGAAAATTGGCGCGAAATATCCGGCTGCTCCTGGTAAATTCCGTATACCTCCTCGACTTCATATTCTCCTGATACTCGGCCCAATTGTTGAACACTACCCTGAATGCCAAATATTTGATGGAAATGTTTGGATTATCTCAAAATGACCATATATGGGCATATTTCCATTTTCAGTAGCGTTTTCGCTTCCAAAAATGAGCATTTTGTGGAAGAACATATATTATTAGGAGAACATTTTAAACAATGGAAGTGCCGTAAAATTGACGGGAAATACCTACATGCTCCTGATAAATTCAGTATATGGGGTCAGAACCAAATATTCTCCTGATACTAGGTCCAGTTAATAATTCTCCCAAATTGGAATGGAAATTTTGACGTGACAACGTCTTATAAATTGGTTTGCCGGGTGACACTTCAAGAAACTGCGTTACGCTCCGCTCACGTTATGCGCTCACAATGAGAGCGAGTGAGAGGCACGCGTCCCTTCCACTCGGGCATGGTTAGCCCGCCTAAGAGCGAGAGAGACAGACATAAAAAGTGAAAGGCACGCGTCCCTTCCACTCGAGCACAGTTAGCCCGCCTAAGAGCAAGAGAGACAGAGCGAGAGAGAGAGAGAGTGAGAGAGATAGGCATACACACCGGTTCATGTCTTGCGCTTCTATTTCGCTTAGGCGCCTGCATACAAGTTTACACGTTGCCAGTTAATTGTAAAACGATTGTGTAGTGATAATGTGAAGGTAGTTTCGTCCATCGCAACAATTCAAACAGCAAAGGTAAATAATTTCAGACTGATAATATAACATGATGAAATAAATGACTAAGACATAAGTGAATAGGTTATGTTGTAGTAATCACAATGTTGTGGTAGTTTTCAATCAAAAAAGTAGTAGAAATCGTTTCTCAACCAATAATAATTTTTAACTTGAAAAAATGAGCGCGACTTGCTATGTAAAAAATTGAAATAACAATGTTTAACCTCCAACCTGCCAAATCGAAACTTTCAAACATTCAAACCGAGACGACTAATCACTGCGCAAGGTCGTAAGCGCGCGATTTACAAATTCAAAGATCAAATGTGAATTAGTTTTCTCCTTTTAGAAAATACACTTTGAACTAAAATCGATTGATATTAACAATTAATGTGATTTAAATAAATGTTCTAACTTTTAAATTTAGTTTTTATATTTATAACAATGTAAAACAAGTTAAATTTATTAATAACTTATAACAACTGATTGATAAATAAAATTTTGTTAATATGAAATTCAGTGCGAGATTCTTTGTATAAATTAATGTTTTAAATATAATTCTTTGTATAAATAAATGTTTTAAATTGTTACTATTATTTCATCCTTCTTCCTACTATACGAATGAATATTCACATTAAAATTATTTTACCACTCAAAGTCGTTGTCACGTAAAACTTTCGCCCGTATACCGACTTTACAGGCAACAAATTTTTTTTTTTATTGAAAACACGAATAAAATATGAAGTTTTTCGCTTTATTGGCCCCAGAATATTCCGCTTGAACCCATCGAACACAACGAAACCAAAGATTGGTGTCTTTACCGTCATCTTTTGAGAAATTAGTTGAAAATAAGTTAGTCTTACAAATTTCGTGTTATTGGTTTCTGTTTGAGTTGTTTATGAGAGAAAATAGATACATCTATCTAATTTATACAAAAATATTCTTCCGGTTTAGGCCCCATTTTGTTGTCACAACAGTGTGATCCTAGCATTATCTTTGCTTGGACGAACAGCATATTCCCTACCAGTTACACCTATACTTAAGCTAGCTGACTGTGAATATGCCTGAGTGGAAACAACCAATACTACTTTCTAATCTGGGTCCGGGGACCTTCCTCAAGGTGATTTGAGTGACGGGCACTCTGTTAGTAACCCCGAAGCTAGGTACGGAAGACACTAGTGACAGTAGTAAATAGATATATCACTAGAGTACATTCTTGCACTACTGAGTATTATGCATGCATATCTTCGGAGGAAAATGAATGCTCTCGGTGTTTCTTCCTAATCTTTACATAATTAATATAATGCCAATTTCAAATATCTTTAGATTGAAGGCCTTATTTTGATACGGAACATGTAACTATTGATTCGAATTAAAAATATTAATTAATTTACTTAAAGAAGGCAACACACAATACACACTAGGATACTGATTGCTTCAATCTAAGGTGTCTCAGATTCTGATATAGAGGGCGCAGGGGAATGAGAGCGTTAAAGAAGAATTTGAAATATTAAATTTCCCTTAATATCCACGGTAATAATTTTTTTTTATTATCTCTAAAAAATCATCATAATTCCATTCTCAGTAGCGTTTCCGTACACAAAAAATGGTATTAAATAAATATGCTCTTTGAGGTAATTTTATGTCACGTCCGGTTCTTCGAATAAAAATAAATAACTTTGTGTTCCACAAAATGCTCATTTTTGAAAGCGAAAACGCTACTGAAAATGGAAATATGCCCATATATGGTCATTTTGAGATAATCCAAACATTTCCATCAAATATTTAGCATTCAGGGTAGTGTTCAACAATATGGCCGAGTATCAGGAGAATATAAAGTCGAGGAGGTATACGGAATTTACCAGGAGCAGCCGGATTTTCCCGCCATTTTTCTAAGCCCCGCCCTCGAGATATTTTCAGAACAGGACCGTCTCTAGACCTTTATGTCAGTTTAGCGAGAAGGTTTCAGGATTTATCAGGAGCAATTGGACATTTTCTAAGCGACGCCCATTCTTTAATACTCCTGATATTTGGAACAGAGCCGTATTTAGCCCTTTATGTCAGATTAATTGGGATATATCTGGATTTATCAGGAGATATGGTATTTCCGTCAACAGAATCGTACTCAGCCCTTAACGTTATGATCGAAAATTTTTAGAATTTTTTTAAGGTAATGCCAATATTCAATTGAAGAAATTTTCTATCCATTAAGTGATTCGAATTAAAATAGAGAAAAAGGTTTATTCAAATTACTTTCTTTATTTATTGTTTATAATACACTTTATAAAAAATATAATGACAATATAATATAACAAATACCACAATATCGGATATAAAAAGTAAACGAAATGATTTATTTGAGGGTTATCCAATGTATACTGTATTCTCTATTCTCAAATAATTTTCTGCATGGTGGCACGGTTTCTACAGTAGCGAACCATCCATTTTCTTGATGTATCTATAAGAAAGAAATACAAATTTCAGAGGTAATAAAGTTCAATAAAAGATGATATATAGAGTTATATAAAAATGGAAAATTATCAACAACATTATAAAAATTGTAATTAAAATAATTCACACAGTTCTTATGTTTCACAATATATTCAAAATTCTGACACGTGTTTCGGTCTTTCGACGAATTATTTTAATTGAAATTGTTATAATGTTTCACCTCGAGCCAACCGCATACTCAATTCATGTTATTAATAAAGCATTTCGATAATCTACCATAAACATCAAATTTATTACCTAACCAATGATACAATTAATTGAAATGATGAATTGCATTTAAGTAATAAGTCAATAAAAAAGTTCAGCACTCAGATTGATCTCTAAAATTGTAATTAACTTAATTACATAAATAAAAAATTTAGATTGAAAGGAGCGAAGACTATAAGGAATTTATCTACTTGCTTCAGCTTCAAAAATAAAGTGATAATAATATCAAAGAAGGATAATTGCGATAAGCTATTGACTTGATAATAATAATAATAGTTAATGTATTCTGTTCATAAAACAGTTTATTTAAAAGTAAAATTTTTGATTTTTATTGAATTCAGATGCTACTTCCAATAATTTAAAAAGATTAGTTATTGGTGAAAAAATCATGAATACACAGAAGATATTTATGAAATTTAATTAATACCCAGTTCAATTGAACAAAAATCTCTGACGTTATGGATCCCTGGCGACACCTATTAATATTTTCCTGAAACTATTTGATACTATGTTCTATTGTCACTAGATGGCAGCAAATAATGTAAAGAAATCTAAGATGAGGAATACTTACTTCACATTATATTTAATAGAGGACGCTTAAGTAGTATTCTACTATGGTCGAATGAGGAGAAACAATTAAGTAGAAATCTATGATGCAAAGCACAGACGTGCAGTCGAATCATCAGTAATCTGTGGTGGAAAGATTTTGCGTGATTGTTCAACAGTCCATTTGCCCTGAAAATTTCAAATATATGGGTTATTTTCTTAAAGAATCTACATACGAAGAATAGAAACGTAGAATTCTGAATCCGAAAGTAAAAAGAACTAGATTTTTTGAAATTTCAGACTTGCTCTCCTGAAGAAACAAAAAAGTTACATTTCATTGAAGACATCCAGAATAGTAAAGATACGAAGAATTATTGTATTCATTTGCCTGAAAAATTACAGGAATTGATATATTATTACCACAAAATATGAAATATAACATAAAATTAAATAAATAAAATTAATTACTATAAAATACCTTCAGTAAATATCTTACGATACACATTTTCTCAAGGAAGCACTGCTCTAAAAATGACAAATTTAAAATTATTATCAACTGAAATGTAACAATCAAAATAAAAAGTCAATGAAGTAATTCAACATAACATTTTGATTGTTATACTTCACTTAATAAAAATTTAAAGTTTGTCATTTTTAGAGCAGTGCTTCCTGTATATCCATAACCAAGGCATTCGGGCAATTAAAATCTCTCGACATGTGTTCACCTCAATGACTTCATTTGATGGTTTCCATTTGTTGCAATTCTCCCAGGGCACTAAGTATATGCTCCATATAGTATCAGTTTTCATTCAAGCATCAGATACGCAACTCAAACTACATAAAACATTTTTGTGAAACCAATCTTGATATTCTACATGTGAAACCAAATGGCAAAAACTGGAAATCTTGGAATCAATAGATATAAAGTAGACTGGCACTAGGAAGAACACAAAAAAATTTAGCTTGTTCATATCTTCAAGCCGTTCACAATAGTCGAATTTTTTAATCATCAATATTTCTCGCCGCTCCACAAGAGGAAGATCATCTCCATGAATGTCGCTATAGTCAAAAATGTTGTTCCAACACGTTTCGATTACCAGAGGATCTAATTGCTGCCATGCCCAGTATAAATGTAATGCAACATCCCTCAAGGTGAGGTTGTTGAGCCTAATTGCCATGTTGTGTCCTTGGGCCACCAGAAAACTCAACAGATTTTTTCTTTAATACAGTTTGGTTAACTTCAAGGCATTTTGATCTATTGGCTAAATTAATGGAGTCACATTAGGAGGCAAAAACATCACAAATATTTTGCCATCTTCTGTTTTCAACTCTTCAACTGATGGATGTGACGGTGCATTATCTAGAAGGAGCATTGCCTTTCCCAGAAGATTTGAACATTTTAGAAATTGCTTTACCTACAAAAAATTCTCATTTGCTCCCATTTCATTTTTCATATTAAAACTTACCTCGGGTATGAAGCATTCGAAGAAACAGTTTTTGAAAATTTCCTTAGTCATCCAGGCATTTTTTAATTTTTGTAGATACAGGGATTATGGTAATTTTTTAATGCTCTTGCAAATTTTGCTTTTCCAATAATCAACGGCGCGAGTTTGTGGGAACCTGATGCGTTTGCACAACCCAAGAGGCTGCTTTGAGACAGGGTGCAGCTTTTTTAGAACTCATTACATAGGTAATCCAATCCAGTCTCATCAGCATTGTATATCTGGTCGTGAGTGAGCTTAAATTTCTCTACTAATTGTACCAATTCAATTTTGAATGGGGTAATATTATGCACCTCTTTTACTTTTCCTCCACAAATTTTCAAAAATCTAAGACCATAAGGAACCTTGAACTCATGCAGCCACCCATCACTCGCGTAAATTTTTCATTTGCACTTTTCAATGTTTCAAGAAGCTGAAGAGCTTCATAATTTTTCCTGTTATAGGCAAATTCAATGCCCTCTGTTTAATAAACCATCTGTTTAGGGCTTCCTCCATTTTCGGATATTCAGCTTCCCTCAGAGTGCATTTTTTAATTTCATTTGGCTTAAGACTCTGGTTCACAACACTCATGATTTTGGTCTGTTTTAATCAAGCATACAGTTGATTTCACAATTCCATATTTTTTTAAAGCAATGTTACGCTCATGCCTCTTCGGTGATCATCCAAGATCTTCGATTTTTCATACAGACTCAAAAATGTCTTGTTTTTAATCATTTTAACTACATATTCCACATTGACACTTATTGCGGTGGAAGATAACTCGTAATGAATAAAATTCGTATCATTTAAGTGGCTTTACCTAAGATTTTATCAACAAGATGAAACAGAAAAGTGGTAAGTCACACTAACGAGATTGTGGATTGTTTACACTACTGGATATACAATGAAAATATTTTCTTGTTAAATACAGTCTACTGTATTTAAATACAGCAAAAACTTTCCAATGAACCTCCTAAATTAAAAGACCTACCTTTGAAATTCAACCTGTAATCAAGAAAATAAAAATCCCTCCATATGAAACCATTTAACTTAACTTGTAACTCACGATTTGAAGAAGTAGAACACAATTTATCCATTCGAAATGAACTATCACAAAGTAACAGACGATTCCATCTGATATTCAAAGTTTCATATTCCATAAAAATAATATATAAATAATGAATAACCATATCGATCTACATAAATCTAAAACACCCAACATAATTAAATAACACCTGTTAACCAATTCTCTTATCTGAACTAATGTACTAATATTCTGGTTAATCTTTTAAGTTTTCAGTTATCTAAAGTAAGACTTCGAAATTGTAGTCACAATAATGTATAAACATTTTATAATAGAACATGGCAAGTTCTGAAAACTTACTTTAATTATGAACAACTACCAAATACTAACAGCTGAAATAGTTCAAATATTTAATAATCAACTAATGTTATGACAGGAATGGGAAACTTTGGAAAATAACTTAACATACAGGGTTACTTAGAAAAAAGTTTGATATTCAACCAAAAGAAGTTCACAGTTCAGTTCATTGTAATTTATTATGATACAATCAAAATTTACATGTAGCAAACAACAAAATTCTGCACCGAAATTATTTTCCAATTCAATACATGACTCCCTCTGTCAGTAAACGGATCGATGAAAAAGAGGTTAAGATTTCGAAAAGTAGAAGGCAGTGTAAAATTTAGATGATCCAGACGACGAACTGTTTATTCCTTTCAACAGAAAAACTATCAATTAAAATCCTTAAGATCTAGATCTGAGTATTAGCGTATACATGAAGTCACAGAAGCGAATCCTATGTCTCTTCTCGAAAACAAAAATCAAACGTGGTAAGATCGTTCTCCAAGTTTCCGGACAGCTGTCTTCCATTCTCTTCAGACGTCTCGAAAAATTTAAAAACTTAATTTAATCGATTTTAGCTTCTCCCGATCAACAGGATCCGATTGCGAATTCAAGACAGCTGCGAGTTTTAGTGGTAGGGCTTAAATTTCTACTCGTCTAATGCTTCATTAACCTCTTGACCTTAGAGCAAATATTGAGTATCACAGACCAATTAGCAAATTAAAGAATTAACATCCATAAACAAATTCCTAGAAAAAACTGCTTCATATGTACAAAAATCATTGCATTATTGCACAGAAATTTCAAATTGTTCAAATATAAGAAGAATTAGAAAATAAATATATATATTCAAAGTATTGCACCATTATAAGTATAAAATTATAGTTGATTGAAAGTTTTTCAAGAGTGAATTGCTACAATTCCACAAAATTGGAAGATTTCATGAATCACTTTTTCTAAGTGACCCAAATGAAGAAAATTACAAAATGATCCTAAATCATAGTAAGAGCACTCATCAGAAAATAAATGAAAAATTTGTCCCCATTCTATCAAGGTTAAGGATAAAAGAAGTTTCCACATACAATTAAATCCATACACCTGTACAGTGCTCATTTCGTATCATTAATTAATTATTTGAAGGTTGTTGAACGCATCTGATAAGTAATTCCACTTTTTTAATTCAAAAATGGAAAAAATCGCTTTGGAAACACGGAAAATAACTTTCTTATATTATGAAGCAGTTATTCCACCGAAATATCACAAAATATACAGAAAAAATTGAAATAGCACTACAGCATCTAATAAAAATGCTTTACATTTTAAACTTCTTTCTTACGTATACATGGTTGAATGTAAAAATACATCGACACTTAAATCTTACCGTATACAAAAATCTGAATTTAAACAATTCATCTTTAATAATTAACACATAAAAACACAGACTTAGATATGGCATCATTGTCAATTAGAAAATTATAGATATTATTGGGAACTCTGTAAATATTCAGGGTGGCTGGAAAATAGAGATCGGAAGGAAAATTTACATGCCTTATAATGAGAAGATGTATTGGCTAATGTATGTTGTACTTTTAGAGTATATTATAATTTGTTTAATGATTTTCTCAATTAAATTTATAAAAATTTTATAATTGTGTATAATATTTCAACATTTTTGTTTGAAACCCATAATTCAAAAAAACATGTTTGTCAGCTACAATCATGAATTTTTCACAAATTCTATAAAAATTTCATGAAAACAAATATGAATTTTATAGCATTTATAAATTTTTTTTATGATATTTTACTGATATTTCATCGAAATGTTAAAACTGTTCTTTCAAAGACGTAACTGAAGAATAAATCAAACAAATTATTTTCAGTAGAGTGGGAATTATTTTTAATTCTTTGAAACAAATATTTAGATCTATATTTCTCAAGTGCATAGACAATTGAAGATTTTTCTATAAATTCTATGAAAAATTATATAATAAATTAGATAGAATTTGAATCTTTTTTATAATGATTTATGGAATTTGAATAAAATGACAAAATTGTTATTCGAAAGCCTTAATAACGAAAGACATCAAAAAAATTGTTTTCAGAAAAATGAGAATCATATTTGATTCTATTTTATAAATTTATGTTTCTCTTATATTCATAGACTATATTAACATTTTCATAAATTTTATTGAACTTCCAAAAAATAGTATAATAATCATTTATGGAATTTGACTTAAATTTCAAAATTGTTAGTTTAGTTATCACGGTCTTTTCATCTTTCTAAACAATTATAAAATTATAAAATTTTAAATCGTCGTAATTTCAAAATTATTATTTGAAAACCGTAACTGAAGAGACATCAGAACAATAGAAATCTTTTCCAATATTCAGATCTATTTAAAAGAAGAAAACAATTTCAAATATGGACAATTATAACATTTTTCATGTTATGTAATGTTTTTTATTCTTGTATACGACAATTTTTATAGAATTCATAATTTTTTTATTATTTATGGGATTTCATCAAAATTTTGTCGAAATTCGAAAATTGTTGCTTGAAAACAGTAATTGAAAATAATAGTTCTCAGGAAAATGGAAATCATACTTTACTAACATTTTCTAATGTTCAGATCTGTTTTTTATTGTTGAAAGTGTGGAGAAGATGAAAAAAATGATACCGCAAAATAAACATATGGGTCAATTTAGGTATCTAACCTTTACCTTCGAACGTCTCTTTTCCAGCCTCCTATATTAAAAAAAAATTGTTAAATGTTTAATATAAATTTTTTTGTCAACAATTAGATTATTATATGAAATTGGATGGCAATTTACGATACTTATTTCTATTATTGTAAATTTTACGTATATAGGTTTCAAATTGGTATACTTTCCATCGAGACGTATCGAAAAAAAAATTGAGTTCGATTTGACTTTGACACTGTCCCTGTTATGAAGAACGGGAGTATTTTTTTTCGATAGTCTTGACATTTTAATCCTTAAATCTAATACTGCACAATCAAAACAGATTCCTCTGGAATATCGTTTTAGGGTAAATCGAATTAAAGTGAAAACTAATTATATTAACAATTATTACGAATTCCATTTAACATTGATAAAGAGCCTTTACTAGTGTAAATTTACAGAAATATAAAATCATACTTTATATTCAATATAATACTGAAGTGAGCTTGCTCATGTTACTCCAAAAATGCGTATACTTTGAAATAAAAACACTTCTCGCCAAATAACAAACACGTGTACAGTTCAAAGTCGCAAAGATCTTTATACAAACAACTTTGTATTTCATCAGAAAACTGTTTTATGTGTTTGTTATTTGATATGGGTGAATTTCTGAGGTATATTTTTACGTATACAGGTTTCAATATTAACAAATAATCGAATTAATATCTAAGAATCTAAAAAATCAGCCTTATAATGCACTTCTTTTCTTATTTGACTTTATTCCATTCGGAAATTGGTAAAGTACATACTGAACTACTTTGATAGGATATTGGGAATTGTGTAGAATAGCGAAGGTATATTTTTCAGCTGAAAATAAAGTCAAATTTACGGTGGTGTCTTTTATCCTCTTCTATAAAGCATTGGTAACCTAAAAAATATTTTAGGCTAAAGAACTGTGTAAACACTCGGTATTATCGAGACGTCTACTTCACCGGGATCGTCCTCTTTGGCTTCTACTGACCCTCCGCCTCGGTACCATTAGTATAAGCCAAAGATTCTACGGTATGGTTGTTTTGAATGGTAACAGGCTGTTCCGAATTTTGAACGTTTGCATCTATGACCAAACTTCCCTCTCCGTCGCTGCTATAGGAATCTCCTTCATCGTCTGAACTAGATAACATACCTAGAAACAACAAGAAACTGTGCTGAAATAGTTATTGTTAAAAGTTTGCTTTGTTGCAAATACATCTCTTATTTAAACGGGCAAGTTATTGGAGGAAAAAACTGCACTACAACTCTATTCTGTGAACTATCTCTGTGTTTGTGGAAGTTATTGTCATATTTCATTCCCAAGCTCTGTTATAATTATTACGAGTATTGTATTTTATACTGACAGAAAAACGCAAGTCGTTAGCCATTTGCAAGAGCAATAAATACCTTTTCTCTCTCTCTCTCTATTCATCTCAATATTCGAAAAGCCTCTGCTATATGTGGAATGACACCAAAAATGATTAAAGAACTACTAAAGAGAGCAGTATAATTGCTAACTTTTATCTTCAAAGTAATTATAAGACTGAATCACTGGCCAATACTAAAGTCATTTGAAATCATCCTGGTTTTTAAAGTAGGAAAAGAACCAAATGAGTTATCGTTCAGATCAATAAGTCTACTACCGGTAATCTCCAAGGTTACTTGAAAGACTCTTGCGACACGTTCCTCCTTACTAGTTTGAATTCAGACCATTCAACGATTCAACAAACGCACTGAATAACTCGAGTCATCAACCATGCATTCAACAAAAAGATAACAGAGAAGGGTTTATTTGCTTTTATCAATGTAATAAAGAGTTCATCCAACTTATCTTCAGATTGAATCAAATGAATGGCTTCAATGAATTCAAAAAAGTAATATTATCCAGTCAAAATAGACAATAAAAAGTTATAACTTAGCCAAAATTCGCAAAGAGCTGAAAATTGGTATAGACGTTAAATAAACCATTACAAATGAACTATCAAAATCCCCTTCGATTTTAATTCTACAAAAAAATTTATCTCAGGTTAAAGGTACAAAATTTAGATTTTTTCCATTTTTCTCTGAAACTCTAGGTTTTATCGTGAAAATAGGTCAGACAAAAGTTGCTATCATACAATTCTCTACAAAAATTGTTCAGATCCTTTTTTCCGTACGAATCACAATTGCGGTTTTAAAAGTTGAAAAATTCATTTTCTACATAATACGGACATAAATGCAGCCTATATACATCATTGGACGTCCAATATAAGAAAAATAAGAAACTATTGGCCCAAAAGGACTGGTCAAACGTTTAATAATATTAAATTAAAACAAGCTGATAGAGTTACTCCCTCTTTCAGGTGCAAGTAGCACCATAAAAGTATAAATCAAAAGGTGCATAGACCTTGTATTATTATTTCAACGCATGAGCATTACTAAGACATTTGAAGATGAATTTGAAAAATTCTTCGAATATGAATTAGCTCCTTACCTATTATCACTCATTGAAGTAATGAAAATGCGTAAAACTATGAAGTCAGCCCTTTATAACTGCTTTGGATGTTCAAACAATGAAATCGATAATACAAATGCTGTTTACATCATCGATGAAGGGTATCTATTACACACTGTTGTATGGGTTAGAAATGAAACATTTCATATTATTTTTGAATAGTATGTTCAGTATTTATATGTACCATTGTTTTTGATTGTTATACTGTTCATAAGAATAAAATTAAAGCTGCAGAATAACGTCGTCAGCCTACAAAGACATGTTCATCTGTTGATATCTTTTTTGATCGATCTATGAAAGTTCCAACAAACTAACAACAATTTCTTCAAAAAGTCACAATGAGTTTTGACCTCATTTTAACGCTATGTGAAGAATTTACAGCCGCTGGTATTCCAATAAAATAAGTTGATAATGATGCTGATGTCCTTATAATTGAAACAGCAATAGAACAATTCAAAAGACCAAATACAACTGTCGTTGTTGGTGAAGATGTTGATTTGTAGATACTACTGACTGCATAGACTACAATAAAATTATTTACTTTTTGAAACCTGGGAAAGCTCAAGTACAATCAACAATATATTCATCATAAAGTCTAACTCCATATCCAATATTTTATTTTTACATGCAATAACTCGTTGCGATACTGCATCAGCAATTTTTAAAAGAGGTAGAACAGCAGTATTTCAATTGTTTGGAAAACGTAATGATTTAAGATTGACTCTTCTCCACACAACATCGTCACAAATGAAATTCGTTTTCTTCTTATAAAGAAGATATGGTACTTAAAAAAAAAATTATTCCATAGACCAGTATAGATATTTAATGTTTGTAAAATCTGTATGGAACAATAAAACACTACAATTGTTTTATCTGCCTCCAACATCTACTTCTGCCTTACAACACTTGTATCATGTGTATTATCAATTAGAAATGTGATTAGATGTGATGATGATTAGGCAATGAACTGGATCTAGAAGAATGGGGTTGCAAATTAACAATTACATAATTGTTTGGAGCCAACCCTACTCCCGCCTGCTGTAGAAAGCTGCTTAATACTATTTCTTGTAACTGCAAGACGGATTGTAGTAAAAATTGTGGCTGTCAAAATGTGGGATTATTTTGTTCGCCAGTATGTATTATATCAATTGTCAGGATCAGACTTGCTCCAAAATTGAATCAAATGACCATGATGACAATATTTATGATATTAATGAAGAAACAACTGATGCATCTCTTTTCTTAGAACAGCATATAGAAATTCTCCAAGAAGAAGAAGGCGAAGATAAAGAATTAATTGTTGAAGTAGAATTAGAAACGTACCTCTCATAATAACATTAAGAATAAATCAACCCATTCCACTCCGATCATTAACAATAGAACCATTCTTTCAATCAACAGGATACGATCTGATCAAACTTTCTTTGTCACAATAGATTGTACAGCCTACTGGGGAAACCACGTTAAAAAAATGCACCAAGTACATTACCTCATAGGAAGTGCGGAAATGTGTGCATATTATGTAGAATAAAAAATTTTCAACTTTTAAAACCGCGATATCTCACGAATTGTGATGTGTACGAAAAAAAGGATCTAAATAATTTTTGTTGAGAATTGTATGATCACAACTTTTATCTGACCTATTTTTACGATAACGATAAAACTTATCGTTTCAAAGAAGAATGGAAAAAACCTGAATTTTTTACCTTTGATCTTGAATAATTTTTTTTTTTAGAAGTAGGAGTGAAGGGGATTTTTGACATTTCATTTGTAATGGTTTATTTAAAGTCTATACTAATTTTTAGCCCTATACGAATTTTAAAGTTAAACATATATTTTGATGGGCTGTTGCTTCTAAATATAGAACCATATACTCTGAGTATCTGGGAAATACTTTTCTACCTTTTTCTCTCTTTGAAGTTATTGCTATTTTATAATTACTTGTAATTCTTTCTTAGTAATAAAGATCATTATTATTATTATCATTATGTAGTTGATAACTAAGTAATAAAACCACTATAATGAACTACTAAAACATAAAATAAATCATTATTACTCCATCAGAGTTTCTGCAATAAAAAAAGAGTGCAAAATCGCTCACCACTGGCAATTTGGGGCTGCATATTGGCGAAATCATGTGACCAGAACCTCCTGTTATTGTTGTGGCTCTTCTTTTTCCTGTGATTGGGAGAATTGGTACCGCCGTTGCTGTCGTTGGGCGCGCTAGCGTCCAGCATGGGTTGCAAAATCCTCCTCCTGGCATTTATAAACCAGTTGTTCACTTGTAAAAGTGTCAAGTTTGTTTGAGCTGCTATGTGTCTTTTTTCGTCTTCCGTGGGGTAAGGATGCTACAAAAAAAAGGTGCCCATAATCAAGATGATCTTTATACTAAAATAAAAAAATTTATGCTTGATTGTCTCGGTTCTCACTTGACGAAAAGTCATCCTGATCCTTGACGAAAAGTCATCAAGATGAATCTTTATACTAAAATAAAAAAGTTTATGTTTGTCTCAGTTCTTACTTGACTAAAAGTCATCCTGATGAACAGTTTAAACTTCGGTAACATTTACTGAATAGTCAATTCCAATTATGCATGACAAAAAAACTCTTCAATTAAAAGTATGATTTCCAACATTACATTATTTAAAGAAAGTATCGGGAATTGATCATTTAATAAGCCTACTTGTAGAGATTGCCAAGATTCTTTTGGTCACTAAATTTACACAACTGTCTTCTATACTCATGCGGAGTTTGAGCATCATCTGTCATTTATTTTGTTTAGAGCTGTTTAGATAAAACAACCTGTACACGTTCTCGCCCCATGAGCACACATGCAAACATTTCTGCTGTGGCCTAGGATGTGGCTGAACATCCATCAACATCAACTTGTCATCGTGCTCAAAAACTGAACATTTTTGCACTTCTCTGAGGAGAATTTTGTATAAAGAGCTCGGCATGAAGACTCACAAAGTTCAACTAGGACAAGAAGTGAAGGCTTTGGACCATCCGATGCGTTTCCCTTTCGCTCAATGGGCTAATGATAACATGGGCGAAGATGAGCATTTTCCCAGAAAATCATCTTTAGCTCATTTTCACCTCAGATGACTATTTTTTGTGGGGATCTGTCAAGGACAAGTAACCATCCAGAAACGATTGATGCCACGAAACACGATATCGAAGTTGCCATTCATGAGTGAATTACTGAGGTTTCTATATTTCCCGTTTAATTTCTTTCAGTGTCTCAAAGCATATACGATATAATGATCAGTTAGTTCAGAGCTATATAAGAATAATTCAAGGACGATAATAGACCCTTGAGGTACACCACACTTACCACCAAGTGCTGGAATAGCCACGACCTCATTACGCTGGTGGCCTGTTTCGGCAGTACCCCCCTCTTTTGTTTCCTTCCTCCCCTGGAAGTGAAATCACTATCGCAATCGTCCGCCGAGCCCCCTGGGGTCGTGGGAGCGGGGGAGAGAGGTCCGGAACTCTCACTGGGCGGCACCGATCCTATATTGACGCCTATCTGTGATAGGGGGGTGGATCCATGCACTACCAAGTTATCACAGGCCGATTGCTGCTGCTGAGGCTGATGGGCGGGAGGTGTAGGGCCGGCATAATGGTGAGGAGGCATGTTGTAGTTCTGGTTTTCCATGTGTCTATCTAGGGGGTTTGGTTGGGGGGTCATGGTCTGAAAGAAACAGGCAAAATTAGATGGTAGAAGGTTTTTCAGTCAACTCCAAAGCTCATTGATGAGACAACTTGTGAAGTCTAGGACAAATGAAGATTAGGATGTATGGACTTACTTGCTGTTGAGAAGGACTTATCGAATACTGTACAGGACTATTGGAGGCAGAGCCACTTTCAGAGTTACCGTGAGACATCATGCTGTTGTTGTTACTTTCCATCCCACCTAGCATCGACGCTCCTGAAATATCTTCAAGAAAGACACCAATAAGTGATAAAAGAAAAATTAGAGAATATAAACCTCTCACCTTGGGGATAATCCGACCTCAGAAGGTTTTCGGACTGCATCTTTCCCTTGAGACACGTAATGTACCGATTGCAGAAGTCCTTACATAGCTCCTGGACCTTCTCCAGTTCCAGCAGGTGTATCCTGAGCACCTGGATGGCCTTGATCATCTGAAAGTAACGAATCGTGAAACAAATTCGACATAAATGACATGGGAATACTCACTAAACCATCTATCTCCGGCTCGTTCGCCAAGAAGGGTTTCCTATCCCTCTCTTGGTGCTGTACAAAAGCCTGTATGTCCAGATTGAAGGCCTCGCTGGACTGGGCATCCGACGACTGGGTGGCCAATTCGCATCTTTCGAAAAGAAGCGCGAGCAAGGGAAAGAGGGGGTGCCTAAACAAAAGTTATGTCAACATTATCTTCATTCTCCCTCTTAAATCTTATGAAATAACTTGTATTACAGGGGCTACGATCTTGACTGTATCGTGAACAGTTATTTCCGGAGCGATACTCACTTGTATACAGAGCGTTTGTCGGCTTCGAATTGGGCCTGGTCGACGTCTGGAGGTGCGAAAACGGCCGTGGTCAAGGCAGGCTGAGGTCCAGGGTCTGCGCCGGGCGCCACGCTGAGAATTGCGCTCTGGATACCGCAATCCATCTCATTTCACCTGAAAAAATCGTATTTAATAGCAAATTACACTTTGACAATTGAAATTTAGTATTATTTAGTGAGAGTTGAGGTTATGTCATCAAGTGACAGTTGACGTTATGTGTCACAGAATGACAGTTGAGGTTAAATATAATCAATGAGCAGTTCAAAAACGTCTAAACAATTCTGAAATTAAATAAAGCATTCTAAAACAGAGTTGATATGTGTTGTTTTTCGAAATATACGAAAATAACAAATTAATACTGGAATAACGCTAATTAATGCTCATAAACATATTTTTTGAGCTTTCAGATGTTTTCGAGTGCCCTCTCCATTTTCAATAAAAATTTGTTCTGGATGTAACGGGCAATTTATTCGATGAATTATGTTATGAAATTGAATAAATAAATGCAGTTCTTCATCAATCGATCGCGTGAGATTTTTACGGCATCTAAAAATAGCCAGCGTACGCTCCGCTGAAACCGCTTTAAAATCCACTTTACGCGGAAGAGTTTATATTTTTAATCATTGACACATTTATAGCGGCAACTCATATAAATTCTTGGTCGTTTAACAGCTTAGGAAATGTATAATTTTCCAGACAACTTGAATTCGGTTGGGAAATGAACTCTTAATCCTACCACATATTTATTTTAAAAGTTTACGACCAAAAAAATTCCCCGAAAAATTAATATATCCAAAATAATTCGAATTGTCAATATGGAAATATTCGGTTGTTTATCGAGTAATTGACCAATGAATAACACATCTGGCTCTGAACTACTGATTATCTTTCACGCAAGTTAATCTTCATTTTAAAGATTTAACGCCCATTCTAATTTATTCTATAAATCGATTAGAGTGAAAATGATTCGATGGTTTATTTTGAAGTACATTGTTTTATTAATTAACGAAGTTAATCGTTGGGAAAAAGGTCCAATGATTATTTATGAACTATAAAAGTGTGAAGTTATTGTTTTTATGGTGGAAACAGTTGAGTGATTTTATTGAATAATCCACAATCTCTCTGTTGAATCACCAAGGTAATATCCTTTGATTTTCCTAATGAGATTTTTCAGATAAAGACTTCGCGCCCATTAAAACAAACGAATAAATGGACTGAGTTTTATGAATTAGCATAAATACTTCTTGAATTCTCTCATTAACTAATACATAAACTCTAAACTATTCATCAAATTCTTCGAAAGGCATTTTTCTCTTTGAGATCTTACGGCCATCAACTGTTTTTTTAAATATTAATTACAGTAACAGTTTGCTAGGAAGAACATTTTTTCAATAAAATGGATTTCTTAATAATAATATGTCGATTCTCAAACGAATAATGAAATTCATCAAATTTAATTGTCCTAATGGTATTTTTCAATTCAAAATTGAACGCCCGTTAATAACCATTCATTCAATTTTGGTGGAAGTTTAAGACTTATGTGCAGACAAATTGATTCGATGTTTAAATATCATTCAGTTTTTTTTTAACAATCCGCAATCTCTCTGTTGAATTGCAATTTCCAAATCCATCTTTGATTTCCCCAATGAGATTTTTCAGATAAAGAATTCACGCCCATTATAACAAACAATTATACTTTTTATGTAATTTGATTCTTTCATCAATGAACTCTTAAATTGCAACTATTCATAAAATTCTTCGAAAGGTATTTTTAACTTTGAGAATTTACTCCCATGAATTTTTTTTTAATATTGATGTAGAACATACAGTTATTTTAAATAAAATGGATTACTTAATAGAATTGCTACAGTTATTAAACGAATAAGCAATTCTATTTCATTTTTAATTTATTAATTTCTTATTAAGACTTAACGCCCATTTAAAGTGAATAAAGTTATTCAAACTAATGCTAAAAGAGAGAGGTATGGATTTTAGATACGTCAACCCATAGAATTTTTGGTGTGAAGAACTCTTCTATTTCGCATCAACTAATCAGACGATTCTTAAATCTCACTCTAACAATTAATTATTATTATATTGATTAATTATTAATGAAATGAAGATAAACACTTAGCTGAAGTTTCACTATTGACTTATGTTATTAACATATGCTTAAAATTTTCAAAACTTCAAAATTTAGCAATACAATTAGTACTTAAAACAAACCAGATGGTCTACAACAATTGAGCATCTTAATATCAATTGGGTCCGTAACCCATTAACTTGATCCCGATACCATCAAGCGAATAGGTAACCAATACTTGCTAAACAATGTGGAACTCAAAAAACAGCGAATCACCAAACTTATTATCATTATATCGGGTGTTTTTTTTTAGAGAGATAGAACTTTAAATTAAAATAAAACACATTTAAATTAAGATTGAAGACTAATTTTGTTTTTATGTGAAAGATAATTTTATGACATTTAGGTTTTAAAAATAATTTCCGGCATATGTCCACCACGACTAGCTCTAAGGAACCGCATTCGACCAGACCAATTTTGGACCACGTTTTCGAGTAATTCAGGCCTTATTTCATCAATAACACGAGTTTTGTTGGCTTCCAAAGCTTGTTTCTGGTTTATCAGCATAAACCAATGACTTGATAACCCCAAAGAAAATAATGAAGTGGAGTTATGTCGCATGATCTTGGAGGCCAATTAATTGAACCATTTCTCGAAATAATGTTATCGCCAAATCTTTCTTGCATTAAATCAATTGTTACGGTAGCAGCATGATGTCTAGCACCATCTTGTTGGAACCAAAACACTTCTACCATTCAAATTTTGAAACAAATAATCATTGATCATCGATCTGTAACGAGCACCATTCACTGTAACATTAGCTCCAGAATCGTTTTTAAAGAAATATGGACCGATGATGCCTCCAGCGTGTAAAGCACACCATACAGTTCATTTTTCAGGATGCAATGGAACCTGCAGAACTTCTTGAGGATTGTTTTCACTCCATATACGGCAATTTTGCTTGTTTACATAGCCGTTCAACCAGAAATGAGCTTCATCACTAAACACAATTTTACGATAAAAAAGTGAATCAACTTCAAGCTGTTCTAGGGCCCAATCAGCAAACAAACGACGCTTATTATGGTCAAGTGGCTTTAGTTCTTGAACCAGTTGGGTCTTGTATGGGTGTAGACCAAGATCTTTACGCAAAATTTTCCATGTGGTGGATGCACAGAGTCCAACTTGTTGTGAACGTCGACGAATAGACAAATCTGGATCATCATTAACACTATGACTTACAGCAGAGATATTTTCTTCTGTACGTACAGTTCTTTGTCTTGTTGTTGTTGCATCGAGTAGAGAAAATGTCCGAAATCTATCGATAGTTCGACGAATAAGCTGCTCTGATGGACGATTATGTAAACCATAAATTTTACGAAGTGCTCCATAAGTTTGGCGAATAGAACACTGATTTTGAAAATAAATTTCAACAATTTGTAAACGTTGTTTGCGGCGTGAGTCTTTCCATGATAATTTGTCAATGCTTACTGAACAGAAATGTCAAAACAACATGGCTTCTACCTTCTGTCAAATCACAGTTATCTGTATCGAAAGTTCTATCACCTTAAAAAAACACCCGATACATTACCTCATAGGTGGTGCGGAAATATGTGCATATTATATAGAATATGAATTTTCCACTTTTAAAACCCCGATATCTCACGAATGGTGATTCGAACGACAAAATTTATCTGAATAAAATTTGTAGAGAATTGTATGATCTACGACTTTTGTCTGACCTATTTTTACGATAAAACAACCCTACCCGAGAAAAATGGAAAAAACCTGAATTTTTACCTTTGACCTCGAATAATTTTTTTCAGAAGTAGGATCGAAGGGTATTTTCGAAATTTAATATGTAATGATTTATTTAACCTCCAATATTCAGCTCTATGTGAATTTTGGCTAAGTTAAATGTCTATTTTGACTGGACTACAACAACGATCTAATTCAAAATACATCCCTTCGATTTTTCCCACCGTCGCTTCCAATTTCGCAGTTTACGCCCACACCGCCCAGCATCAGAGGTCGGGGGATTTTACATCGGAACGAACCGTTCCTGCCCGCGAAAATGCAAGATCAGCCCCTATGCAAACGTATCCAAAGTCCCGGGATATAGCGAAGAACTGCAATATGTTTAATTCATTCCCGTGCCCTTCTTTCCCCCTTTTCTCTTTTTAACTTCGTCCGTCCGTCGTATATATATATACACCAGCCCTCTCCCCCTCACTCCACCCGGAAGTGGATCAGTGGCGACACGCCGAATAAATGAATGTTTTGTTTCTGGACGTGATCCCGTACGTTCCCTGAATTATCCTTTTTCCATTCGATTGCCGGACGTTGGTTACATTTCGAGATGAATGCGGTCGTTTGAAGGGGAGATCTTCGCTCGGGCCGCATATATGTTTTTTTTGCGTGGTCGCGGGAGCGTTTGGACTCTCGAGGAAGCCAGTTTTAGTCGATTAATTTTAAAATTTGGGGCAAGTCTTTCTGGAAAACCAGTACAGATATTTATGAAGATAAAGGGACAGAGCATTCTATGTTAACTCATAAATAACATCTGCTATCTAGCCTTACGCGTTGGAGATTATGTGGAATTCTTCAGGGGTCCTGTCTTGCACCACCCCAATTCTAATACCATCACACGAAAAGTTGATATGTTCTGCCTGCAATATATCACTTATTTCATCCTCCTTCCTATTTTTTGGAATTAGTCAAAAGAAATATACTAAAAAAAGTTTTATGATGCGAGAAAAAATGGTATTCGCTTGGTACCAGGTCCGGACTATATCAAGCTTCCGGAGTTTCGGGCGAGTCACTACAGACGTGTGTGGCTTCGCTTTGTCCTAATGGACAAACACACCACCTCTTCTGCTGGTCAATCCTGCCCGTTTCTGGTAAATCGCTAGCTTCAAACGGTCCAGTTCTTGATAGTAGTGATACGAATTGAGTGTTTGGCCTGGTTTGGCCACCGTTTGAGCTGCTTCACCGTTCACCGAGCTTTGACCACGATCGTTCTCGCAAAATATTTTGTATGTGACCAACTTCTTATCCCCAGTCACCATCCGCTTAAGAAATGGGTCGATTTCAATCCGTCTGGCTTCGCTGATGGAAATTCGATCCATCATGATTTTTGGTGTTAATTGGTGTGGCACCCAAACATCGAGCTTCTTTTTGAATCCAGCTGTACGCAAATGGTCCTTATTTCACGAAACCATAAGAAATGGACATATTCCTTGAAGTCTTCTCACCTGCTAGAGGTCATCAGAACTTTCAAAGTGGACATACCTCAGTCAATTCGAAAGAGAGAGGCAGAACAGATATACCCCTAAAGTTGTCTTTATTATTTACTAATTTTGTTTCAATTTTCTTCAACTTTTAAGTCTTTGTTTATGGGATGTCAGAGATTGCTCGAGAGTAACCTCACTTGATCATAATAACTAATGAATTGAGTCCATTCTTTTGAGACTATTATTGAGATAAGGTTATGAAAGTGTATCCACATGGTATTCTAGTGGTGCATAAAGTTTCCGTTCCTCTTTTTTCGCAACACAAAGGTAAGGATTATCGCTTTCATCAATGCAACCCTTAGACTTTATCACAACATTAACAAAATAGTCATCATCTTGTAAATCGAAAACTCTTCAAGCCTAAATTTAGATTAAAAAGATAAGCTTTATTTACTTCAAATATAATTTCAATCATGACTTAATTCATAAGCAGCTCAAACTTCATCATAGGGGCTGCTTTTTCTTCTTCATAGTTTGCAATAGTTATTAAGTCACTCTTAAAAGGCTCAGGTATCCTTCCCTAAATTTTTGTCCATATTTTCTGGTAGCTTACACTGCGGCTTTTAGTTGGTAGAAAAAATATAAGTAAAAAGGGGTGTTAGATCTACGTTGCAATGAATTCTAGCTCTTAACATCGCTCTGGATGGCAGAGGAAAGCAAGCACAGTCTAACTTCGCTCCAAGTGTGATATAAGAAAGACCCAAGAAGCCCTTAAAATCGCTGGCTATCACCTTCCCTCTCAGAATGTAATTCTTTTAGATGGCAAAGGAACTTCAAGCGAATTACACATGTCTCTTAGAGGAGATGCAAGAAAGATCCAAAGAAGACTAGCTCTTAAGATTGTTGTTGGTAATCTTCCCATCCAGAATTGATCTCTTTGGGTAGAGCAAGCAAAGTCTTGAAGGTTTTGTTGTCTGCACAAGAAACAGTATTGCTCTGTTTGAGGATACATCGAGGTCTAGCTATTAAAACCGCTACTGACCAATGTCAACCAGATCTGGTTTCTTTAGGTGATGAAGCAAAGACTTGATGCTGCTTTGGAAGACTTTGCAGTATGAATGATGAAATGGAAAGTCCTAAGGACCCTGGTGGTCATCTTTCCTTCCAGAATTGATCCCTTCTTCTTGGATTCCCATGCTCAACCGATATAAAATTCAGGTTCTCGTAGAGGTCGTAAAAAGGGAGGATCTAATCCCGGCCATCGACAGATGCCCTTAACGTCTCTATAGCCCGACCGCGTGTTACGCCATTCCCTCTGCCGCCCCCCTGCCCCTCGGGAGGTCCCGCTCCCGACACAAAGAGGCAACGTCGGCGGCTCCGACGGGAAGAACACAATAATTGTAGTTTGGAATCTCTCCCAGGGCGACACTTGTTTCTAATGACCCTCTCCGGCGCGCAGTCGATATAGTAGGAATCGTCTAATATGCAGAACCGGCTGCGGTTTATTTCGACGACGTACGACGCGCGGGGGGGTGCAGGGGGCACGCGCGCGATATTAATGTTTTTCGGAGAAGAGATGGGACCGCGATATCGATCAGTTTTATCTTTTTAAGCCGACGTGAAGAGATTCCGCGTTTCCTGACATCGGCCGGTTAAGTCTGGTCTGAACCTGTTCTACGAGAGCTCTCTTAGAAATTTTGAATATGAAGATGCAAAAAAAACAGTACATCTGATGAAAGTAATTTTCAACTTGGTGGAAATCACTCAAAAATCTTATCAAAACAACCTGTTACCGTTCAAATTTCCCACCAAAATAATGGTTTGGGAGCAATATCTCAGCGTGGTGCTACGCCTCTCTGTATAATTGATGGTACCATTAATTGTGAAAAGTATTGTGTAATTCTAAACGATTTTCTCCTTGAAACGGCGCATGCTATATATCCAGAGGGGTGGCGTTTTCAGCAGGATAATGCAAGATGGCATACTTCAGCCTATACTCAAGCTTGCATGCAAGAACACCAAGTGACAACCAATTCATGGCCAGCAGCTTCACCAGATCGTAGTCCCATTGAAAACATATGGGGACCAATGAAGATTGAAGTTGAACGAGCAGCGCCATGAAATAAAAATGATTTAATCCAGTCAGTTTTACAGTCCTGGATTACTATCACCAAAAATTATGGAGGTGATCTAGTTTCGGGTGTACCTCGACGTTTAGTCAAGTGTTTACAGTTAAATGGAGGTTGAATAAGTAAATAAGATGAATACTTTGTTATAATTTTCTGATTCAAGAATTGAAGATATATACTAAACAATTACAATTGAGCTTTGTTTTTTTCGAATACTTTCTAGACGGACTATATTTGAGTTTTTTGCAAATGCGGCAATTATATTAGGAGTACAAATAAGTTTCCGCCGTTTTTTAACACAAATTAAATATTTATTATAGAAGAACGATGTGAGACTGCTTGCTGAGTGACTTCTAATGTTAGAGCAAGTTCTTTTTGTGTTTGAGATGAATCTTCCTCCAATAATTCCTCCAATTCTGCATCCTCGTAAATTTTTGGCCTTCCACTGCGATCTTTGTCTTCTACGTCGAAATCACCGTTTTTAAACTTTTGAAACCACTCGACACGTTCTCTCACTCAAAGCACCCTCACCATATGCTTCTACGAGCAATTGATGCGCCTCAGCAGCAGATTTCTTTAAATTAAAGAAGTAAACTAATATTTCCCGCAAATGATGCTTACTTGGCCCAAATTTTAACATTTTCAACTTATAAAAATTATATTTTACCAATATAAAATCAATGATATTAATAGGTTATGTTGTTCTTGAATGTCCAAACTATTTTTTAAGCCGGTTATCATCTGCGAAAGCTAACCGAAACTCCGTGCCGCGCCATCTACAATAAAACGGCGGAAACTTATTTGTACTCCTAATATCAATCTGAGTTTTGTCATATTTCTAAAACTTGTTTATAATTCAATGTGAAAACAAATAAATAATGTGAATCAAGATGGGATAATTGATTCATTAATAAATACACTTATTGCATGGGATCAATATAAAATATAAGTCCGTGCGGACTGGATGATAGTCATCAAGCCTAATTGATTACAGCAAGCATCAATTGAGCGTGAACACTCCTAAATTATCTCATCAGTTTGCTTGGTTGCAATTTGATCCCGTTCGGTTGTTAGAACTGTATAATGATTTATTTTTCAGTTTTTATGCCAGTCAGTAGTTCTAAAATGGAACTTATACATTCACATTGGACGTACACATAATCAAACTTATGTCAGTGTTTTTCAAACGTATTTATTCACTAAAAAGTTCATTTAAACATTATATAACTTTTGGTTTGATGGAAACAGTAACATTTTTACCGCACTCTTATTTTATGATTTAAGAAGTAACATTGCAAATTTTAAAAAGGGGGTTTTTTACAATATCTTAAATGTCAAACAGTTTTTAAAAAGTTTTTGAGTAAAAATTTAATAAATAATAATTCGAAAAGAGAAAGTAATTGTTTTAGTAGATCAAGATAGACCAAAAGAGCTATTGCTGTAACGTGGGTGTTTAAATAAAATAAAAAAGAATATTTCTGCAATTTTTTGATTTGCAACGATTCTTTCGCTAAAACTGTGGCTTCTTCAGTTTGAATTAACTAACTAAATAGCGAAACAATTGTTGTACATTAATGAATTGTGGAATATTCTTCTTTATTTCATTTATTGAGAGTATAAATAATTCGTTTTCAAGAGATGTCTCTAAAAACATTAAATTTTAAAATAGTGACAGCCAAAGGAAGTTCTCAAGTTGTCTGATTCGGCTTCGTTGAAAGTTCAAGCCACCATTGGAATTTATGACAGACGGGATCAGGGGTAAAATAAATTTGCCTATTTTCAGAACATATCAAGCTTTTCAATTTTTAGTTCTGCATAAAAGAAACCAATGTTAGATCGGTAAATATCCGTGCAAAATTCTACCCATTTTGCAATCAATTTCGGACAAAGTAAACCTTAAATAATTTTTACTGTAGGGTTCAACGTTTTGACTATTTCAATATTTGAATGATATTGTCAGTGGTTTCAGTGTCCTGTAGGCATATTCATGCCTACAGTTGCTTCTGAAAAATGTGAAGCATTCAATTCTCTGCATTATAATAAAAAAATAAATAGGGCGGTATATTTGAAAAAATCGAGAAATATCAATTTCAAGTTCATCATATTTGGCAATCAATAACGGACATCCTCTGTATGGCAGATTAATATTTTTGTTATGATGACTCTATGAATCTTTCAGTAATCAAGAATTCGTATCACATTCGTATTACGTCTTGTTTTTCAGCCTTTTTAGTTCTTTTAGCGGAGTGCTGTTCGCTCAAATTTTTCCAGTTTTCTCTGAATCAGATCTGTACCGTTAGAAAAATAATTCTTTGATCTTGCGTCTTAATAGAGATGGTCAAGATCATTGAAAATACACGAAAATATACAGGCAATCCATTTAAAAAATCACCCGTTTGTTGAATACATTTTTGGAACATCCTGTATCTTGGAAAATAATTTCTTGAGATGCAGAAATAGAAATACATGAAACCTGTTTTCGAACGAAATTTCTAAGATGTCTGGTTCTGCAGCTATGGAAGAAGAACGCACTGTTACAGGATCCTGCATATGGAACTAAACTGCTCGGCAAAAGTTAAGGATATTGAATTAATCTGTGTTTCCACTTCAGAAGAATCCAATTTTCTTTTGAAATATTATTTCAAATAAGTTGAGTAATCACAACAACAAGAATGCAATATTTGAAAAAGAATAAAACGAATTCATAATTGTGTTCATCGTCAATACAAAGTATGACCACCACGTGCATCAAGAATTGCATATTCTGTGCAAGCTTTCCACCAAAGATCTCCGAGCTGTTGAAGCGTTTCCGGCTGTGTTAATCAATTCTTTGTATTTGCATGTTCGATTGGATTTAGGTAAGGAGATCTTGGAAGTATTGCCAAGAGGTGGAATACCTTGGTTTTCTCTAGCAGGTGGTATCTGTGTGGCAGTCCATTATCGTCCAGAAAAACGAAATTATCACTAATACCTGCGTGAAATTGTGGGGCTACTTTATTGATAACTTCATCAGCATATGTCTAAGACGTCACGGTTCTTATAAGTCAGTTCTAGCATGGAAACCATAATTGTGTCTCCTCTAAAGGACTGGACTTCTTGAACAGAACGGCGGTTCCTTCGTTCTAGACTATGGTAAAAGCGGTAGTTTTCCTCCTCGAAGAATTCATTTACCCTTTTAACAGTATGGCAGGATGCAATATAAAAAAAAATTACAAAGGCTTACTGTCTGCCACTCTTGAAGATAAAGTGTTTCAAGCAAATTGGCCCATTTCAACTTCTTTTTGAGCATGTATGGTGTCAATTTTGGCTTCTTAATTGGATTTCGACATTTAGACCTCATGCCATACAATTTTCTCAGAATCGTAACCTTAGATACAGAGCGACCTGCCTCTTGAAATTTGTTTTTAATTTCACAGTGGCTTGTCCTTTGGATATCATGGTTAGACTCTTCAAAATTCGCTGTCCCTTAGAATAAATTGAAAGGCTTCTACCACAACCACCCTTCGGAGAAGCTTCAACAGGTTGGTATGCTTGCAGTTTTTGGCTCAAGCGTCAAATTGTCGATAGAGATGCCTCACATTTGCAATATGTCTTTGATTGAATGTTGTATTCCCTAATAACGCAATGACAAAGATTTTTTCTTCTAAAGAGCCATCTTTACTTCTCCCCATATAAAAAGTATCGGAAGGCTGAATGAACGATTTTTTTTTGTGAGCAACCACAAACAACCAATTCTTAGTAACATGAATACTGGACCTTGAATTCACTTTAATGGGAAATACTAAAAAAAACTTGTTTTCTATGAAATTCACTACTAAAAATTTACCAGCTTCGGCATTTAAATGAAAAGTCTGCATTACCGTCTGAATAATGAACCCAAATAAATAAATCTGGCTATACAACTATGAATACTACTAAATGAACCTCTGGAATTCCTCACTTCTGGAAGTCCTTAAGAAAATAAACATCCCTTAGTATAAAATCATTAGACACAACTTGTAACTACACAGTTTAAAAATGTTGTAAGACACGAAACTCGGGTTACTTATGTATTAATTAAATAAAGTAAATAGAAAATAAAGTAATTTTTTTGTTCCAATTGAAATGAACTGTCACAAGGTAATGAACTACACTCCAATTTAAAAACAACGGACGCCTTAAAATGTTCTATGTTTTCTTGGGTAGATCATCATCTAGTATGGAAAGGAATCTATTTGTGCTCTAGCCTACTGCCTCGATTTTATCCTATTATCCTATTCAAATTAATTTCGTTTTGATTCTCTAGCATAAAAAAAACCGGTGAATATTCCTCTATGTTCCCCGTGTCGCGTTCCAACCGCGTAAACCGTAGGACCGCATCTAGCACGTGTTGATTTGTGCGGATCCCTTTCTAAAATCCGAATTTCGCCTCGAAGTTACGTGAGCCCACTGCAGATCGGGAAATATAGCCGCGGAAATTCCGTATTCAGTTTGTGAAAATACTGTAAATAACGACGAACAGTGACACAACGAATGTACAAGTACAACTTTCTGTTATAATGTCCCGAAGACTTTGTGTAGCGCGTAATTCCCGAACTTACGACCTCTGAAAGGGATTTTCCGTTTCCAGCAACGAGACGATTCGCATTTTTCTACGATTCCGCATTGTTCGCGTTCGTTGCGGCGGAAAAACGGCTGATTTATAAGGTTATCCGGCTTAGATAGCGAATAAAAGAAGCAAAGATGTCTTGTCTATGTTCGAACCGCTGAATAAACTTCTTGGGTCTAACCTGAAATTTCGAATCATCCATAGATGATGATAGAATTATCCTAGTCACTCTGTGACTAGAAATGATTCGACTATAAACATTTTTCTGTGGTTTTATTATCTGACCTAATCAATGTGTTGTGTTCAATTCAACATCATATACTATCTAGCATTGTTTAAGATTAAAATACCCATACGGAATAGAAATTCAAGGGATAAATATTTCATTAAAAGTGAAAAACACGATTTCTAACTAAAATAGTTAGGTTTCATTTTGAATAGCCTGCTATCTGGACACGTGTCATTTTTTAAGCTGTCATCTTCAACAACGGATTGAAATTGTGAATTGATTGAATGATGAAAATAGACACAGAAATTCAAGCGCAGAAATAATTTATTCAAAAAGTAGGGTTACTCAACTATTATTTGAAAAGTGACATTTTTCTCATACGGATCCACATTCTATGCTCCTATAGATTAATGTCATGGTCGAATGGAAGCACAGAGAAACCTGTTTTATTTTTTGGGGCACGTTCCGAAATTGCGAAATTGAACTTTGCCGCATAAATTATGGAAAAATCCCGGATTAGCGAAGTTCTCATTAAACGATATTAAAATTTCGGATCGGTTAAATCCCCTCTTTGCCGGTATAAATCAGAAGGATGCTCCACCGCCGGATCACAGGGTGGAAAACCAAATATTAGATGCCGGCTGTTTTTTACGACCCCCTTTCTACCATCTGACAAGGAAAAAGACCATTAAAACATCAAGGAGTATCGATTAAGTCTTCACTTCGGCTACGAGGGAAAATTAGTTTTCTATGGGCAAAATTTCGATGATCTCGAAAAAATTACACATCGGTCGACAGGACAGGTCCGTATAGGAAAAGTTAGGGGTCGATTTTGGACTCCGTAGCTCTGAATAAAATAGAAAACACTAACCAGTGCTGAATTCTTTAAATTACAAAGAATCAAAAACTAACCGAAAATCGCTCAGATAAATAAATATGTGTTATTCAAATAAGTTCAAATTCCGTCCAAAGTTGAGTACTTTCTGTTTTCAACAATTACACTGGGCCTGGAGACGAATAATTTGTGGTCAAATTCAACTCAGCCCGTGAAAACTGTCAAAAAGAAATTTAAAGATTTTAAATTTCCAGGATGGGTTTTTAGACCAAATGATAAGATCAATTTTGTGAATGGATAAAATCCGCTCATAGTCGCAGAAACTATAAGAAATTTTGTTTTATAATGATAAGTTGAAAAAATCCATTATTTTTAAGTGAACTTCAAGACGATATTTCATACTTCATATTAAAATTATGACCAGTCCCTAACAAATGGTTGGCATAAGTTGAATTTGGTTTATTATTAATGTAACATTTTACATGTTCTCGTATCCTTGTTTGGAATGAACGGTCTGTCTGTCCCACATATACACACGCGCAATCACTACATTTAACTTGTAAACTCCTTATTTTTTGTTTTTAGGAATGAAGTCTTTATTATTTTTCATTAAACTGCCTAAGGAATCGATGGTTCTGAAGGAGATGTTATAATTTTCTTTTTTCCTTAAATCTTTTCAGTTTTTTTTATATTTCATTAACTTACATAGGCCAAAAATCAGAAAAGATTGCATGATATTTAAAAAACAAAGAAAATTATAACATCTCTTTCAGAACCATTAATTCATTAGGCAGTTTAATAAACTATTGAATTTAAAAGTTGACGTGTCTAGGTATTTTTTATAACTCTTTAACATAAGGACACAATAATCAGCCGATGTGTTATTTAAGACTCGATGTGTATTTCATTTGTGATCCTATACTATAAAATTTGTTGTGAAAATACTAGTTATTTCATTCCGAAATAAATTTCCATTAAATGAAGATCGAATCAATCAAATATCAAAAAATTTATCAATTTGATTTATTACATATTTGAAAATAAAGCTGGAAGGTCGTTTGAAAAATATAAGGTTTTTCCATATTCCCATCGACGATTTCCTAAGAAATGACGATTTTCTTGATGTCCATAATAAAAGATCAAAGCCAAGAATTTTTTCCGATACAACCGTTCTGGAGAGCAATTAATCAAACTTCTTGGCTATAAATCGAAATCGATTAAATGCAGCTTATAAATTCTGAAACAATTCATAAATAATTCATAACAGGCAGTTACTGAATCTTGATTACTTGTAGGTATAAAAAATTAAACAATTCTTTACTCTAGAGAGAAAAAACAACAAACGAATTTCAAACTAATTTGAATGGTATTAAAACACGTCAATTTTATTCGTGTATTTCTATAACAACCTCACCATTTTAATTAATGCAATTTAAAGAGAATTAATTCGAACATGACTTTTAACAAGGGGAAATAAAAACCAGAATAATCGCGCGAACGGCAACGAAACCTGGGGTTGAAGAGAAATTACGATCTCAAACAAGGAGGTATGCAATCATAATCTCGTTAGAGTGAAATATCTCCTCCCCTTCCTAAATTGGTTTAATTAGATAGAAAACACAACAGGAGAAATCAACAACAAAAAAATGATCTCATTAATTGGAAAACGATTCAAAGAAACATGGGACCAAAGAATAATTTTTAATGTTTATATATGATGAAATTTCGTGCGAAAATTTTAATTTTAATTTTCTGTGGCCTAGCGAATTAAAAATTCGAAATGTCAGGATTCCCTTAACTTGAATTTCATAAACAGTTACCGACGGACAAATAATAAAATAAATTCCAATATTAACTTCCTCAACAGTAGAAATTTGAATTAGAACCTTTAATTTTTGGAGTAAAATAGTAATAAGAAATGTTCAAAAAGTATATGATTTGAAGTACTTTTGATTTCTTCTACCTCTATGGCTATTTCAAAACAAATTAAAGCACCATTAAGTGTTTTACAGCAGTTCTTTCACTTTTAATCCTTTATTTAACAGAAACATGTGTTTGTTCAATCAATTTCAAAAATCCATTTCCACATCCCACCAGATCATATATTCGACAATTTTATCAGGTGCCACTATGATTTTTGAACCCTCCGTTCCAAGTGAATTTCAAGAAACTTGAAAAATCTACTCACATCATTCAAAATACTGAAAATTCCTGGAATTCTCGATCTAAATTAGGGAACATGTCGAAATTCCGGGGTTGCACCGGTTCTCACAAGGTTATACAGCCACTAAAAAAAAATTACACTACTGCAACTGCATCCGAACGAAATTCAAATAATTCTTCCCAAAATGCATATATTATTTGTATCCGGTCCGGGGCATGTCTCAAACGCGTCGGAACGGTAGTCAAAACATGTGACTCGTCTAATTTTGTACGCGAATTTGTCAGTGAAGTGTTTACATGTCACACAAGAAAACAAATGACCGCCTGTCTAGACTAGCGAGACGTATGTCAATATTCGTCAAAATCAAAATGGCTACGCCTTTTCTCGAGGAGCAACGACGCTTTCGCGTCTTCCATCTCTCCCGAGCATCGAATAAATCACGTCCTGATGTACGAGGACGTAGGTCGTGACTAGAAAATGTGAAAACACGCCCTAAAGTGTCCGTAATTGCATGTAATTTGAAATTTTAACGCTTTGGAAGTGTGATATTTTCACACATGGTCGATCCTATCGGAATTAGCCTTTATTTCAATTTTTCTGGTCGGGAAAAAAGGGAAATTGACGGGAAAAACGTAATTTCTGGATTCTCTTGAAGCATGCGCTATATAATTTTTATTTTTAGGGAATTACAAGTTGTCTCATTAGTTGAACTTGCTTTAGGTGAAATCCGAAAATTTTTAAGCCGAGAGAAGACTTGTGAAAGAAATTAATAGGGGGTATATGTCAAATTTAATATAAAAATTCGAAAAATAATTAATCTCCACCTGTGCGCCATCTAACAGTACTAGTGCGAAGTAATTATTAGGCGAGGCCAATCAAACAGTTTTCTTTTCCACCATAATTTCAAACCTAGGTAACATTATAACTTCGAATTCAAATTTAATTTTCTTCAATTGAAATTAGTGGATTCCGGAGAAAGTATCATTTATAGAAGAACTGCTGATGGCGCTATCTGGTGATGTATTTAATTTTCTATCACAGAAACTTCTTAATTAAAACGCAGCCTTAAGTTTTCACTAAATAGAGAGCGCCACATGATTCCTTTGACAGCTATATTAAAAAATTCTAACCTTTAAAATAGACGATAATTTCCAATAATATCATTTAAAAGTGCCATTAAGATGCGTGAAAATAAATGCAATGGCCAAATTTTTGCGAGTGAGAGGGGGAAGACTATACTCTAGATTACTATATTTGAGTATAATTTGCTTTATAGCCTTGATAATCTTCTATATTTGCGAGGTTTAATTGCTCAGAGATTCTGTAAAAACTTGCTTGATTTACATTTTTCTTCTACAGGCTATATTCCACGTATTCCCTTCCTCTCATAAACCTTGCACAAAAAATGAACCGATTGATGTGGTTTACACCTGGGTTAACGGTTCTGATCCCGTTTTTTTAGGTAATTTGAAGAAATTTTTGAGATCGAAAAACATATCTGCCGATGAAAAGTACTTAAGCCAAAGATTTATTGATAAGAATGAACTGCAGTTTTCCCTCAGGTAAATTCACAGTTTAGGGAGGTCCGTACAATATTTCTCTATATTTTTTTCAGATCTCTAGAAAAGTTCGCACCATGGATCAACCATGTATATATAGTAACTAATGGACAAATTCCTTATTGGTTGAATCTAGATTGTGATAAATTAACGTTAGTAACACACGAAGAAATTTTTCTTGATAGAGATAATCTACCTACTTTTTCTAGTCCAGCAATTGAATCTCATCTACATCGGTAATTACCTTCGTTTTAAAATTTTTTTTATGAAAGTTAGAGAGATAATTCAGTGCGATAATTTCAGGATACCAGGGTTATCTAAAAGATTTTTATATTTTAACGATGACGTCTTTCTAGGTCAACCCATTTATAAAGAAGATTTTATATCCCCAAATGAAGGTATAGTTGCTTACTTTGTCTTATTTAAAAAAAATGGAGGATGTGATCAAATCAGTGAGGTAAAATTTCAGGTTTCAAATTGTATTTTTCATACCCATTGGGAATGTGTGCCTCACAGTGTTTTTGGGCATATGTCGCAGACGAACAATGTGACACAGCTTGCAACAATTTTTATTGCCAGTATGACGGGGGCGACTGCGAAAACTCCAACCCTTTGCTGGAGTCAGAACACGAAAATGACCTAAATTTCGCTATGAAAGATTTGAGAGAAATTAGGAATATCACAGATAAATTTAACAGTCCTAAAGCTGTCTCCAAATTCAAATTATCCAGGGAATTCAACGGTATCAAGAAGAATTACTCGATTATGGTGGGAGAGTACAATAATAAGTTGATGGAGAACGAGAAGATCAAGAAGAAGAGATACAAAAGGAGACAAAGGAAGTTAAGGGTGATGAAGCTGCTGAGAAATAATGGAACAAATGTTAGTTTTTTGAATAGGACGACTTTCGCTTATGGTGATTCTTTGCAGCATTCTAACAGGTGTGTTTTATTGTTATTTTCCTATTGAAAATTAAAAATTATTTGCAACAAAAAATGTCACACATATGGTCGAAATCCAATTTAAAATTCATTGATTTCACGAAATATTTCGAGTTTTTACATAAAATCAATTATACTTCAGTTATCCTTGTAGCCTCATCAAATTTGCTCACATATCTGGAAACGGCAAGAAATTGCTACAAGATAAGAAATTCTGCGTGCCAAAAAATTCTTATTGGTAAGGAGATGAATATCACGATTCTGAAGTGAACAAAATCAGTCATATTTTTCCAGTGGTTTTATCGATGGAAAATTATTAATTATGGACATGTTTTCTTTTCAGCAAAAAATAACTCATTCAGTGTGCTTTAGAATGACATATCAACTTTTGTGCTAGCTGCTTGTCCTCTGTCATAATATCATGGCTAAGAAGATAACAACGAAATATTCCAAACCTAAATTTGCTCCCACCTTTTTGAATATTTTTAAAGGATTTGCCTCAAATGTGAATCTGAGTGGACCTTTCTGTTGTAAACCACTAAAAAAATCATCTCCTCACTTTTTTAAAAAACTATAAATTCAGAATAAAAACGCCTTGTATTCTGACGAAGTCCTTTGAGATGGACGAAACGTACATTACTGCTATTAAAATAAATTAGGAATAGGAACATGTGCTTCATTAACGAATCAATATTTCATTCTATTTCTTGAAATATTCATTAAAACAATAAACGTGATTGTTAATATTATTATTTATATTGCAGATTATTTAATGTAAAATACGGTTTCCTGCCACGATTGGTACCATCCCACACTCCGGTGATGGTGGATCGGGACCTAATAGAAAGTTTGCAGAGAAAATTTTTCAAAGAGGTGTTGGTAACTTCTGGAAACCGTTTCAGAAACCACGACGATCTTCAGTTCACTTTCACCTACTACTATTTTATCTACCACGAACGGGACAAATTCAATCCTGAAGAAGTTTTCGATAGATTCGATACCGACAACTCAGGGTAGGTATTTTTGAATTATTTGTTTATATTTCAGAAAAGCTTCGTGATTATGTCTTCAAAAGATTCGATAAAATTTACACATATTAAACGTATTAAAATAAAAAATAATATAACAGCATAATGCATTGACACAACAGTTTCTTGTTTTACTCTAATTAAGTTGAGTCGTTCTAATGGAAATTAAATCCTTAACACAAAGTGTAATAAAACATCCCAAACTGACAAAAGAGACATGGTCAGAATTATTCAGAATGCGACCTTTTTGAAATAACTAAAAATTAATTAAATCCATCAGAAATAATGTTTGGACAAAAGAAATTCCATTTGTAACGCGTAATTTAAAACATTTGTTTGATATAGCCTACAACCAAGTGTCTAGCTATCGGCCCATCACTATTTCACCAATTTTGGGGAAAACGTTTGAAAATATTGTGGAAACTTGTCTCATAAATGTAATTGGACAAAACATCCCTCTTTCAAAGTTTGGATTCAAGAAAGATCATTCAACCATCCGCCCATTAGTAGCTCTAATATCGAACTTACAAAAAAAAGGTCACAAGTCAGCAGCCATATTCACGGACATCAAGGAAGCATTTGATAGTGTGTAGCACGAAGGACTTCTACACAAACTCCAGTAATTGGACAACCCAGTTTACTTACAAAATATAGGAAACTTCTTAAGCGACAGAAGCATGAGAGTTAAAATCAACCAGCATTTCTCGTCGTCGTTTTCTACTCAACAAGGTGTACCACAAGGTGCTCTATTGTCACCACTTCTATATAATAATAATAATACACGATAACTACAAAGTGATAGAAGAACTAAAAAGTTACATGCTCCAATACGCTGCAAGAATCTGAAAGACACAATGGAAAAACTACAAAACCTATGTAACAAAATCATGACATGGATGAAAAATGGAGAATTCTACCAAACGCTGGCAAATCTAAATTAATAATATTTGGCCACAAATTAACAGACAACTTACCAACCATTAGAATGCTGCAACATAATATAAAACTAGTCCAACAGGTTAAATACCTAGGAATCACGGTGGATAATAAGACCAACTTTAAAATACATTCCTATAATAAAAAAAGAGAAATAAATGCTTTGATGCTTTGAAATGTTGTGTGGTGCAACATGTGGTGCAACTTTTCAAGAATCTACCAAGCTATCGGGTGTTTTTTTTATAGAGTGATAGAACTTTCGATAGGGATAACTGTAATTTGAAAGAAGGTAGTAGCCATGTTGTTTTGACAAATAATCAAAGAAAAGACTCACGCCGCAACAACGTTAACAAATTATTGAAATTTATTTTCAAAATCAGTGTTCTATTCGCCAAACTTATAGAGCACTTCGTGAAATTTATGGTTTACATAATCGTCCATCAGAGCAGCTTATTTGTCGAACTATCGATAGATTTCGGACAACATTTTCTCTACTCGATGCAACAACAACAACAAGACAAAGGACTGTACGTACAGAAGAAAATATCGCTGCTGTAAGTCATAGTGTTAATGATGATCCAGATTTGTCTATTTGTCGACGTTAACAACAAGTTGGACTCTGTGTATCCACCACAACAGCTTGAAGTTGATCCACTTTTTTATCGTAAAATTGTGTTTAGTGATAAAGCTCATTTCTGGTTCAACGGCTATGTAAACAAGCAAAATTATCATATATGGAGTGAAAACAATCCTCAAGAAGTTCTGCAGGTTCCATTGCATCCTGAAAAATGCACTGTATGGTGTGCTTTACACTCTGGAGGCATCATTGGTCCATATTTCTTTTAGAACGATGCTGGAGCTAATGTTACAGTAAATGGTGCTCGTTACAGATCGATGATCAATGATTAGTTGTTTCAAAATTTGAATGTTATCGACCCAGAAGTGTTTTGGTTCAACAAGATGGTGCTTCCCCTCATGCTGGTACCGTAACAATTATTTCGAGAAATGGTCCAATTAATTGGCCTCCAAGATCATGCGACATAACTCCACTGGAATTATTTTCTTTTGGGGTTATGTCAAGTCATTGGTTTATGCTGATAAACTAGAAACAATAGACGCTTTGGAAGCCAACATAACTCGTGTTATAGATGAAATAAGGGCTGAATTAAAAAGTGGTCCAAAATTAGTCTGATCGAATGCGGTTCCTCAGAGCTAGTGGTGGTGGACATATGCCGGAAATTATTTTTAAAGCATAAATGACATAAAATAATCTTTCATATAAAAAAAAATTTGGCTTCAATCTTAATTTAAATGTGTTTTATTTCAATTTAAAGTTCTATCACTCTAAAAAAAACACCTGATACATGGACATCTATTATACAGTGTGGAAACCACTTATGGGATAAAATTCTTTGTTCTTATGGTAGAGAATTATAAAAGAAATTTTCTTCGATGCTATTTGCAAAAGATACTTTAGAATATCCCCCTCAAAATAATAGTAAGAAGGTTTTCCTATTTTATTACTTGAAGTTTGTACATTCTGATGACTTCTTCATCTTTGTGAAAAAGAAGTCAGCTTTGCGTATATGTTCAAGTAAAATTAAATCAGGTGGTAACATCCTTTTTTATGTTTTTTTTTGCAGAACGTGGTCTGACAGGGAAATAAGAACACTATTGACCAGAATATATCAGCTACCTCTGAGTTATTCCATCGTTGAACATTTTGAATCCATGCTTATGAACTGTTCTGAGGGGAAGTTGTTCGAGAAGGTCCAAACTCCTAAGTACGAGAGATACTTGGACTCTCGATTGGTAAAAACACCTTTTACCATGTTTTCATTAATTTAATTTGTTGTCATAGTGTGTTTGACTTTCATGGAGAACACATGTCTAGCATCCTAATGCGAATTGATAGTTTACAAGTGAAAAAGCTAAAAACCTGAGATAAGCGGAAAATAATTCAGAAAATTCAAAATTTCTCGAAACATTTCCACCAGCGCCGCGGAGTTCGAGGCTTTCCACGCTGAGATGTCTCAAAATAGCGGCACTTCTTCTTACGTAACATCGGACGATGGCGAAAATTTTCAAGAAGTTACCAAGAAAAAACGTAAAAAGAAAACAAACAAAGCAGATCAAACAGCAAAAAAGAATAAGGAAAGCAAATCCCCAGAAATTATTTTCAAAGAACCACAATTATTAAGTTTGAAATCCAAACCAAATCACAACAAAAAATGCGAACGTATGGAGATAGATAATGGAACATCTGATAACACAACTCAACAGAACAAATCAAGACGAGAAAATGTAAACATAAACACTCCACAAAAAATGACATACCCACGTAAACACAACCAAAACACCGTGATTTCAACAAGAATGAGCGAAATTCGGAGAATTGAATATGCAGTGCTATTCTATTTATCAGTGGATGAAGCCATTATAAAAGACCGAATTCAAATGTCCGAAGAATGGAATAAGAAATTCCCAAATTCAGCTGATGTTATTCTTAGAACAAAACTGGGATACCTACTGAAATCTAATAGTAAAAAAGAGGAACTTAAAACTGCTCTAGAAGAAATGAAGATTAACAAAATTATCATTAATTATAATGAAACCAAACCATACGAAAGAAATAGTGAAAGAAAAGAACCTCAAAAAACTTTCTCCGTAGTTATTTCAGCCGTAGAAAAATCCATTGATGAAAAAGACATCAGTCAACATCTGAATAATCTAAACCTAAAACACAGATACTGCAAGAGAATAATAGCAAGAGCAACAAATACACCAACAGGACATATCAGAATAATAACTGGAGAGGAAGCAACATTTGAAAAACTGTTGAACGAAGGAATGTTCTACAAAAATAGACATTATCTCATCTACCCTAGCAATCCCCCTGAACCTACTCCAATGCCTTGCAGCAAGTGTTTATTATTTGACCACACAAGCGAAAACTGCAAAAGTCCTCTCATATGTACAAAATGCCAGGGCCCACACAGAGAATCACAATGTAAAACCAACCTACCACCCAAATGCAGGTCATGTGGCTCAGAAGACCATCAGGCATGGTCCCCTAAATGCTCAAAACACCCAAAAACACCTATTGATGGAATACCTAACGTCTCAATCAAATCACTCAACAAGAAATCAAGAAATATAGAGGAACTGCACAAAAAACAAAGCAGAATACATAGCACGATAACCATTCACGATGATATAGTCAACACATATATAAGGAAACTGAATAAACCAAAAAACACCAACAGAGAAGAACTCATTAATAAACTAAAACGCAGATTCATCAACCAGTACGATATCGATACCGTTGCTGTTTTTTCAGGAAACAGGGTATATATCTTGATGTTTGATGTAGAGAACCCAGACGAATCCTCACCAACCGAGCCTAAAAACAACAGCATTCAAGTTCAATTCTGAAGTGAAAATATTGTACAACAACATCAACAGTTATGTGCCCAAAAAACAACTCATTAATAACTTTATTGAAAACAACGACATAAAATGCGCAATGTTCGTTGAGGCAAAAATCAAAGATGAGAACACTGCGACTTACAGAGATTGGAAAGTTATCAATAAAATAGGTAACAAAACACTTAACACAAGGGGAGGAAGTATTGTACAAGGTCATCCATCTCTGAAGATAGGCAAAGAAAACTCACCGGTGATACAGAATTATCTGAATGAATGTATTCACTTCACAATACCAATTGGAACTGAAAAGATACATATTTTTTTAGTGTATATACATCCACACTCTAAAATCGAAGAGACTATATTCACAAAAGCTGCATTATACAAATACGCCATGATCATAGGGGATTTCAATCCTAACAGGCAGAAAAACAAACAACTTAATAAATTCCTGCAGAACGGAACATTCTCCAAACGTCTGACAAATCCTACCTTCCTCATGGATAACAATCCAGACAGTACTCCAGACCTGATTCTCTACTCCACTAACCTGACGAGCAACATCATGAATGTCGAACTTGTTCCAGACCTGGGATCAAATCACCTAGCAATGGTAATTACCCTTGATTTAATGCGAACACCAGAAGAAGTGCCTAGGATGATAAAATACAATTTTCGCAAGTGCAACATCAAAAAAGTCGATAAAGAAATGATGAACATCATAAATGAAAACAAGAACGTAAATATAAACGAAGACTACATCACAGCATTCAACAACACCCTATCAAACAGCATAACAAGGCACTCACCCATTGTTAAACATAACCCGACCCTTCATGAACTTCCTCCCTACATAATAAAGTTAATCAAGATGAAACGTAAAATGTACAGAGAATATTTGCTTCAACCCAATCCGAACATTAAAAGGAACATCAATGAAATTAACAAGAGCATTCAAACAATGATTCAACAATATAGACAACATACATGGATAAACGCTTGCTATGAAATTAATAAGACATCGGGAAGAACATTCTATCAGCAGGTTAACAAGCTTTCCAAATACAAGAAATTTAATAGTATATCAACCTTAAAGGACTCACTTAAGGAATACAACACGGATAAAGAAAAAGTAGAAAAGTTTGCTGACCACTTCAAAGGCTCCTTTAACTATGACAAGAACTCTAAATTTGACAAATCTCACGAAGCGCATATTAACTCCTGGTATGACAACTATTTTAGCAACCATCAAACTACAACTGCAAATGATAACATCAAAATAGAGGAGGAGGTCTATTATGAAATTCTTCACAAAAACAAGAATAGTGCTCCAGGAGTGGATTCTATCCCATGGAATGTTGTGAAAAGGTTGAATGAAGATATACACTCGGAAATTATAAAGATCTATGAATATTGTCTCAACTCTGGATTATTCCCCAAGATTTGGAAAACGGGCATCATAATTACCATCCCCAAACATAACACAGACCATCACAAAGTAGAAAATTATAGGCCAATAACACTACTGCCAGTATTGGGAAAACTATTTGAGAAGATCATCAAAAGGAGACTGGAGGAACAACTGAAAGATGCCATACCCAAGCAACAATTCGGATTTCGCCCCAGAAAATCGACTATCCACCCAATGACCATCTTTATTTCCAACACTCAAAATGCACAACTCAATCGGAAGAAAACAGCTGCGATTTGCTTAGATATCAATAAGGCATTTGATAGCATATGGCATAAAGGTTTGCTTTTCAAACTCCAAAAACTGAACACTCCTAAATACCTAATAGAAATAATCAAGGGCTTCTTAGAAGTGAGAATACTTGCAATTAAAATAAACGAGACAATCTCCACTTGTTTTTCCCCTGAACAGGGCACCCCACAGGGATCACCACTCAGTCCATTCCTCTATAACATATACTGCAGCGACATATATAACGGATCCAGCCGAGCCCAATATCATCTACAGTACGCAGACGACACAATAGTCGTTTCACATGAGAAAAGCGAAAGTAAATGCATGGAAGGTTTACAACTATACATGGACAATATGGTTACTTGGTTTCACAAATGGCGGCTTCAACCAAATCCTGGCAAATCCAATTTGATAATATTCAATCATAAAATACGTCCAAACTCACCAACACTAAAGATTGAAAACAACATCATTTCACCAGCACCCTCAATTAAATACTTGGGAATACATGTAGACAACAAAGCTAACATGAAACTGAATTCAAATATCGCCAAAAAAAAATCAATAAATCGAGCAAAACACTTCAGATGCCTTACATATAAAGACCAAGGAATTAGTTTAAAAAACTCGGTCAAAATTTACAAAAGTATTTGTAGACCCATCCTAGAATATAGGCACCCCCTGTACATAAATGTGGCAGATTCTGTATTACGAAACATTGAAGTAGGAGAAAGATCGGCACTAAGAATCATAACACGATTAAGACACCCACTCAACAAACTGCACAATCCGCCAAACGAGCTACTCTACGAAAAAGCTAACATACAACCAATTAAAGAAAGACTGATGGATCTGAATAGAAAATTCTCAGAAAGACTCAAAGACCTAGAGGATGTTGCAAGTATGATGCACAATGAGCCAGTAACCACCCCCCCAAGAAAATTCCCAATTCGAAGCGTGATGGACAGACTTCATGAACTACAATAGAATATACTTAATTCATAAATTTCATATGCAATGTATAATTTATGTAATTTTTTTTTTTTTTTTTTCTTTTTTGTCACAAAGTTGTATAATCCACCAGGCTGAAGGACTTAGGTCGATGGCCATTGACTGTAGTCAATAAAAACTGTTATTATTATTATTAATTTGTTGTCTGATTGTTTCTTTGTTCGAAAAAACTTTTACAATCGATTTGCATTCGTCAGTTTTGGAAAATGTTATTCCATTGTATATTTTTTTATATGACAAGATGGTGAAATTACCAATTTTTTTAGGGGTTAATTAGAGTTTTTTGGGCACTTTTACCTAGAACAGCATGCTATCGTTTTGCCTAATTGTCCGTAATTTTCGATTTTGAGCCGAAAATGGTTTCAAACGACTAGTTGAATATAAAATAGTCTAGGAAACGTTCGGGACTTTCAGTTGGAAAAAAGCGCTTACGGCTTTTTCTCCAGACTTTGCTCCGTTCTTTTATAATCTACTCGCATCACTAGGACATGCTCTTGCTGAACAACGCTTCAAGTAATATGAAAATGTACTAAAATGGCTCGATAACTGGTTCCTTTCAAAAGAAGGTGGAAAAATGTAAAAATCGCAATGGAATTTATTTTGAATGGAATATTTTTTATCATTTTTGCTCATTATCTAGCCTGTATTTATATAACTTTCCAAATAGATAACCTTTTCAGCCAGTAATATCAAAAGAAATGGTGCTTAATTGTCCGGAATTGATTAAGATAATGGAGTCGTCATTCGGAAATAAGAAGAAATACAAATACCAAATCGTGAGAAACGCCGAAGGACAGCACATACATTTCAAACAGCTAAATTCCAATATAACAGACGTGGTAGGACAACTAGATGAGATCAGAAGCGAACCAAGGTAAGGCAGAACTTCTTTTCTCAAAACTGTGCTGAACGCAATTTTTTCAGAAAGTTCGTGTGTCTCAACGATAATCTAGATTATACCCAAACTGGTGCCAACGAGTTCATCGGTTCCCTTCTTTTCGATTTCTACGTTTCTCTGTTTCCTTTTCCCAGCAGATACGAGCTGCCAAAAGAATACAGAAACAAGTTCCTGCACATGCGAGAATTAGAGGATTGGAAGAATCATCATTTTAAGATAAAACTGCTAGTTTACCTGGCTGCTCTGTTTGTTTTTTATTATGTGATAGGATTCAGAACCTGTATGCGAAAGATTTGTTCAATAATAAATAGACTTTGTTAAATTTGATGATGCCAATTATTCAGCTTTTTCGAAGTGACTCTTGAAAAGATTTATTTTATAGTTCGAAAAACCTAGAAAAGCACGGACGTGAAGTCCGAAGCTTTTGCGCGCTTGTTCAACAGTACATTTCTCCTGAAAATTTTAAATCTTTGAATTACTTCTTAAAGCCCCAAATCTACCCTGAAAGTTTCAAATCTCTAGGTCTTTCCACTGGAACGTAAGAGAAGATAGCGCTCTGCTCACAAAATACATTTTTTTAAAACATCTGATCATACAATCCCCTCAAAAATTAGCACGAAAGTGCACATCATTATTAATATTCTAAATACAAAATTTCAGATCGATCGGAATCGTAGTTTGGAAAATATTGGGGAAAATAAGAGAAAATTTCAAATGTGATAACTGCGAATTCATCTGACCGATTTTGCCCAGTAACGAACTTAACCGAGGTACTCAGACAAATCTGCCTTGGAAGTTTCAAGTCTCTAGCCTTTCCGTTTGCGTGTTTACTTGCAGTAACTTATAACAGTAAAATTTTATTTGTATAATAGTATATTCAAATAACGAATTTTCGTAAAATTTGAATTTCCATATGTTTATTTAAATTTAATAATTGTTCTGATTGCTCAATAAAATTAATCTCTCTCTCTCTATATTATTGATTTGTATTGATTACTTTTCAGAGAAAAATGAAACTCATCCATAATTTTCAAATGATCATTATATTATCAGGAAAAATTTGAAACAGTGAATTCTCTCTTACGGAAGAAAAAAACTAAATGATTTTGTTAATCAAAGGTTCTGATTGTGATTAGATATAGTATTTTTTGCGTGTTTTAATTTAATTGTTACTTTTTGTAGGTATTTGTTCATTCAAACAGAATAGTTGCATCATGTACAAGCCGTATCTCCTCAAACCTAAAGCTTCTGTGATATCATTTATTTATTCACCTTCTGTATTTTAATTTGTGAATGTGGTATTGAATTATTGTTGATGTGTAATTTACTCAGTGAATAAATATTATTATTATTATCATTATTTTGAAATTAACTTGTAATGAGTGTGGATAGCTCAGCGGGAGAGCATCGGACTCGTGACCGGGAGGTCCAGGGTTCGAATCCTATTCAGGTAGAAAAGAAATTTTCTAGTTGGACGGGTATCTGCCACCATTTCACTGTTGGGTCAAAAATTAACAGTGCTGTGACCTAAAGTGGCGCAAGATCGCAGTAACAAAGCCTACACAGAACACAACTGAACTCCTAACTCGTACAAGCTGAAAAAGCTTCTGAGGGATCTTCACAGAAGATCTAGGAGTATCAGGATAATAATTTCTTGAAATTTTTCCACCTTATGTTTTGAATTTCTGATAGTTCGAAGATCTAATAAAAAACATGATTCTAATTTGTATTATTATTATATGATTTTTTATATATTTTTGATCTCTATAATTAAATTTTACTTTTGTGCGCTCGTCCCAAGGCACACTACAATGCGTATATATTTTTTTAAATTTTCAGCCAAAAATGAACTCAAACGATTAAAAGGAAAGGCTTTCGATTTACAGGGCAGACTTTAAGACCAAATGGGAAGATAAAGTTCAATCATGAGACTCGAAGATATAACCATTGGAAATGATATTTTTTGCGCACTTGTTTTACGAAAAAGTGTGCTATCGAGTTGCCCTAATGTATAAGTTTTTATTTGAGACGAAATTGGTCTCAAACAAGTGGGTTATTAAAATTCACACGTTCTGCGTACCTCTGTTCCACAATCAAAAATGTGTTATGGTCCCCCGAAGCCCAAAGTCGAAGGCAGATCTTCGTGTTTTGAGGTACTATATCCTGTGCTCCCTGCTCGGTCTTCCGAAAAAAACATGCCTGGTAAGCATCCATCACAAAATTTAAGATAATGTTTGTCATATTGGCAACTTGTTTGAGAAACAAACTGGCTTCCATCAAATTCACTATTATACTTCTATTCAACTCGCCAAGTTAATGGATATATTTGACCATCTACTTCAGATGTAATTTTAATGGTTTAAACAGATTTTGTAACAAAGCTTCACTCTGTGATAAAACCATCATTTGAAGTTGAAATGTGATAACTCTGTTAAAACTAGGATAACAAATAATGATTACTTTATTTACCCAACGGGAAGATTCCCAATTACTAAATAACATTTTTATATTTCAGCAGCATGTAAGAAAAACGTTCATTTTCACTCTGAATTTTTCCATTTTCACTAGACTATCCATTTTTCAGTAACAAGTAAATTGTTTACAAGTTACTTCACGCACGATTCTTCAGGTGTAAGTCGAATTTCATTATATTTTCCACTTTTATCTAACATGACAATTAATTGTAAATTTTCCAGGCTCGCTTCTTCGATAGAAGTATATTTTCAGTCAATTCTGTACTTTTCACTAGCGCCAACGACTACTGCACATACATATCCCACGCTTGATTTTTCCGATAAATTCATTTTACTCCGCATTTCATTTTCACAACTTGAATAGGATCACTATGTTTACTTGGTATTTTAAAAATTTCGTTCAACTCCCCACCAAAACTCGCGAAAATCGTTTTTCACGTAAGGTATGTCCAACCGATTACATTAGAATGTAGTACCACATTAATCACGCTCACTTATCACTAGGTTTCACGTCACTATTCGAATTAAACTAGAAACAGTACATAATTGCGATTCGTTCTTGCGCTCTCTCGTATAAAACTGAATAAATACCACCTTAAACTAATGACAAGTTCCTGAATCACCCCTGACGCACGGTGTTATGTAACTGACCAGTCCAATATTCTAGCAACATATACAGGGTGCATCCGAAAGCATATCGGTAAGTTTAATTAAGATTTTTAATTCAAATCTGGAAAAACACTATTTGGAGTTGAAATTGTACGAGGAGTATTCAATAAATTTTGTTATTAGATTGCCATTTAATTTATTTTCTTGATTGTTTCGGTCTTTACTTGACGAAAATTCATCGTATATGATTTAAAGTAAAACACTATATTTCCACTAATATTTATTGTTTACACAACAATTGTTTCGTCAATTACATTTTGACTTCATCAGGTGAGTACGGTACTTTTACAAAATCGGTCTCTTTAAATACAATTTTGAGCACAAAGAAACGTGATAACATGAAGGTTTGTTTTGAGAATTTTCAGAATCAATTCATATGTTGATGTCTATTTATTATCTTGAGTTGTTCACATGATGCGTTTCGTTAACATAGTCAACTTCTTCAGAAGTTTACAAACACCTAGTCTGAAATTTGGTAATATACAGTTTATAAATATTTTCTGTTTTGAAATAGGGGTACAATAAAATATTTTTATTACTTTTGCTAAAACCACCGGGTCCTTAGTCAAATAGTGGTGATAAGGTCCAATAAAGGTGAATTAGATAACTCACTTGACCAGTTGAGTTGTACACATGAGGCGTTTCGTTAATATTTTCGATATTCGGGGAATTTATTGAATGAACAAAGTGAGTTATCTAATTCACCTTTATTGGATCTATTTAACTAAGGACCCGGTGGTTTTACCAAAAGTATAATAATAAAAATATTTTCTTGTAACGTTATTTCAAAACAGAAAATATTTATAAACTGTATATTACCAAATTTCAGACTAGTTGTTTGTAAACTTCTGAAGAAGTTGACTATGTTAACGAATCATGTGAACAACTCAAGATAATAAATAGAAATCAACATATGAATTGATTCTGAAAATTCCCAAAACAAACCTTCATGTTATCACGTTTCTTTGTGCTCAAAATTGTATTTAAGGAGACCGATTTTGTAAAAGTACCATACTCACCTGATGAAGTCAAAATGTAATTGACGAAACAATTGTTGTGTAAACGATAAATATTAGTGGAAATATAATATTTTACTTTAAATCATATACAATGAATTTTCGTCAAGTAAAGACCGAAACAATCAACAAAATAAATTAAATGACAATCTAATAACAAAATTTATTGAATACCCCTCGTACAATTTCAACTCAAAATAATTTTTTTTCAGATTTGAAGTAAAAATCTTAATTAAACTTACCGATATGCTTTCGGATGCACCCTGTATATGTTGCTAGAATATTGGACTGGTCAGTTACATAACACCGTGCGTCAGGGGGTGATTCAGGGACTAGTCATTCGTTTAACAAAGTATTTATTCAGTTTTATACGAGAGAGCGCTATGACCTGATCGCGATTATGTACTCTCTAGTTTAATTTCGAATAGTGATGTGAAACCTAGTGATAAGTGAGCGTGATTAATGTGGAACTACATTCGAATGTATTCGGTTGGATATATCTTACGGGAAAAACGATTTTCGCGAGTTTTAGTGACGAGTTGAACGAAATTTCTAAAATATCAAGTGAACATAGTGATCCTATTCAAGTTGTGAATATGAAAAATGGAGTAAAATGAATTTATCGGAAAAATCAAGCGTGGGATATGAATATGCAGTAGTCGTTGGCGCTAGTGAAAAGTACAGAATTGACTGAAAATATACTTCTATCGAAGAAGCGAGGAAAATTTACAATTAATTGTCATGTTAGATAAAAGTGGAAAATATAATGAAATTCGACTTACACCTGAAGAATCGTGCGTGAAGTAACTTGTAAACAATTTACTTGTTACTGAAAAGTGGATAGTCTAGTGAAAATGGAAAAATTCAGAGTGAAAATGAACGTTTTTCTTACATGCTGCTGAAATATAAAAATGTTATTTAGTAATTGGGAATTTTCCCGTTAGGTAAATAAAGTTAATATTATTTATTATCCTAGTTTTAATAGAGTTATCATCACGTTTCAATTTCAAATGATGGTTTCATCACAGCTGATCTTTTGTTAGAAAATCTGTTTAAACGATTACAACTGAAGTAAGTAAATGGTCAAATATATCTATTAACTTGGCGAGTTGAATAGAAGTATAATAGTGAATTTGATGGAAGCCAATTTGTTTTTCAAACAAGTTGCCACTATGACAAACATTATCTTAAATTTTGTGATGGATGCTTGCCAAACATGTTATCGGAAGACCGAGCAGGGAGCACAGGATATAGTACCTCAAAACGCGAATATCTCTGTCTTTGACTTTGGTCTCCGAAGGACCATAACACATTTCTGATTGTGAAACAGTGGTACAAACATTTATCAGCCTGTGGTTAAATCTACTCTACGCAGTGGTTCTCAAAGCTCCACAGTGAACCTCATAGCGCCCCGGATCTAAATGAATTTATCAAAGTTCGTACTGAATTTACTATCTATTCCACACTCAAATGCTGAATGTGAAAATGTTCAGTAAAATAAACTTGGTAAAAACGAAATAAGTTGATCGCAAAAACCATAAACGGTTGTCTATTAACTTCAAAGTGTGCGAAAAAAGATGGAAATTTTACACCTACCCAGAATATGTACGAAAGAATTAATAAAGTGGACATATATTCTTCTACTTCTAGTATCGATGTTGGTGGAGATGAGTTTGCTATTGAAACTTAGATTACATCTTTTTTTTACAATAAATATAATTATACACATATATTATTGTTTACATAATATCCTGAAATTGAGGGGTTAGGAAAATTTGTACAAGTTTGTAGGTTAGATTTGACCACAGAATAGTAAGAATTGTTTCTTTTTTTATAAAGTTCTGTGGTACGGTGAAAGTGTCCTAAATACGGTAATCTTTCGTCTCTGATACGGTAATCTCAGGACTTTCGGTTGGCAACGATGCATAGAAGTTAACAAAGACCTAAATAAATCATATTACACTATAGATCAAAAAACATTAAGTCTATGGTTAACCTTATGTTCATTATTTTCATATGTCTATGATTCTTCTATTCAAAATAACTTGAATACTGTTTTAATATAGTTAAATATATAGTGTTAATAAATAAAAATGGGTATTAAATACCTATGGAACATTCTAACTCCTTTTTGTGAGAAAAAGCCACTATATGAATTACAAGGGAAAACTGTAGCTGTGGATCTATCATGTTGGATATGCGAAGCACAAAATATCGCAGAATATCAAATACAACCAAAAATGTATCTGAGGTATGGATCTTGTTTAACTTTCGTTCTCAAACTAGGAAACCCTTCGTTTTCAAATCGAATAACATATTGTTTTTTCGTAAATCAGGAACTTATACTTCAGAACTTCATTTTTGCTTTTGATGGAAGTATATCCAATTTTTGTATTAGAAGGAAAAGCTCCAGAATTGAAATACGATACTATAAGCGCAAGAAATGCCATCCAGTTCAAAGGAGCTAAACCGAAAACCGATGGCGTTACAACTGGTAAGGGAAGGACAAGGTTTCATTTCGTCCTAAAACAATGCGCTGAAATGCTAAGTTACATGGGTCTGGCATGTCTCACTGGAAAAGGAGAAGCTGAATCGTTTTGCGCTTATTTAAATCAAGAAGGAGTGAGTAGTGTTATCTTAAAAACTATTCAGTTAATAGATAATTTGAACAAGCTATGGGAATGTACAAATCTTTCAGTTCGTTGACGGATGCATCAGCCAAGATTCAGATTGTTTTGCTTATGGAGCCCTAACAGTTTATAGAAACTTTTCAATTTCCACCCAAGGATCTCATTCAGCCAGCGGAGGATCAATCGATGTGTACAATATTGAAAAAATAAGGACTAGTGAAGGTAACAAAATAAAACTCCAAAAAAAGAATGAATTAATTTCTTGATATTATGAAGGATTTGGCCGTAACAAAATCATAGCCTTAGCGCTTTTATGTGGAAGTGATTATTGCAATGGTGTCGAAGGTGTTGGAAAAGATTCATCGCTAAAATTGTTCGAAAAATATTCGGATGAAGAGATCCTAGATAGAATGAGAAGCTGGAGAATGAGTGGATACATTTTTGAAGAGTTTGAGAAGAAATTGGCTGATAAAAATGTATGTACTTCGTGCGGACATCAGGGAAGACTACAGGGGCATAATAAGACAGGTTAAGATAGGACAATTTCATATAAAATAACTACAAAATCAGCACTTATTTAACTAATGATTTTTATTTTAGGATGTAAAAGCTGTGGAACATCAAGTGGTTGTGATTTCACAAGGTATAAGGACGAGAGATTATATATAAAAAATGAAGTCAATATTAGGAATAAAGCTTTACAAGATCCTGGATTTCCTAACGAAGAGTTAATCAGGGAATATTCAATTACAAAGGATAAAGTTTCTAAGGTGGATTTGAATTGGGAACAACCAAATTTAGTGAATTTTGTAGTGAGTATTCTTATTTTTTTTTTTCTAAATAAAACATGCTTATTATTTATTGTGAATTTCACATGGTTTTAATTTTTTGAATTAAATATATTTCTTGACAGTGCTTAAGTTATCTAAGATTTCGTAGAATATATTTTTACCGATCTCTATTCATTTTTATATATTCATTCAACAAGTGTTCTGTATTACATTTTTACAGAAATTCACAGCCAAACAACTGGGATGGGAAGAAGTCTATTCATTCGAAAAATTTTTACCGATATTGACTAGATGGCAATTACTGAATTATAAAAATCTCACTGCTTTAGGACAAGTCAACAAGCTTAGAGGTATTGTACATCCCGAGTATATCAAAAAGAAAAGAGCGCCTAAAGGTACCACTATATATGATCTTATATATTTTTTCTCAACTCAAGTTTTTAGGAGTCCCAAGTTACGAAATTAAGTGGCTGGATAGAGAGAATTTTTTTAAAGGTCTTGTTCCTGAATGCCAGCTACTACAAATTACTGACATGGATAAATTTTGGTCTACAATTGAACCTCAACATCTTGTGGAAAGGGCTCATCCTGAACTGGCTGAAGCTTTTGTCCAGTCGAAGATAAAACCGAAAAAAGCCACGAAAAAGAAGAAAAAGGAAGATATTGAAGATCTCAATAATAGTATGAAGAATATTTCACTGAGCGAACCTCCTCCTAAGAAAGTGAGGAAACCCAGACAAAAAGAAGAGCCCAGTAAAGTTAAAACATTAGACAATTTTTTGAAAAAAGCAGTCGTCAATAACTTCAATAAAACTACGAACTTTGGACACACTTCAACACCAGTTAAGCAAGTATCAAGTGTTTTTACAGTGCAAAAAAAAGATGATACTTTGGATATTTCTAATTTTGAGGACGATGATGAGTTAGAATTATCAGATATTATAGATAATGTATTATCAAAAAAACTGTCAGATAGTATTAAGGGAGAATTGAAAATTATGGGCTATGAAATCGATGAAAATCCCAAAAAAGGACATTGCACGAGTTTCTTCACCAACTGTCCCGTAGAAAACGATCTGTTTGAGAAAACATTTGATGAAAAATATCACAGTAGCGACGAAGAAATGGAAAAAGCAGAACAACTTGAGGAATGTGAAGACAATGACAGTTTCAATATTAATTATATACCTCTTTTTGAAAGGCTGAAAAACAAATATTTATAAATTCAATATATATATATTTTACTATAATGTTTTAAATAAATAATTGTTACTCGATATATATTTTCCCAAACAATCGGACTATTCAAAATACTGATCTACTGAAGACAATAGTTCTATTCTAATCGTCACAGTGTTGAGGACACGATGGAATGATAGTTTGGGCATTCGTAACTTTCACTCAAAGATTCCCATTCTTGTTCATTAGAGTCAAATTCGTATAAGGTCATGATGTTCAATCTAAATTTTCGATGTCTCCTCATTTTCAACAAGTAATATACCTGCAAATTGAAGCTTCAAAATTCGCCTAAATTGGTTTTTTGAAACCAAAAACTTACCAATATAGATAACAAAACAATTACGACGATCACAAATAAGGGTACAATTAAATATTTGGCATCATTATGTGTTTGAATACTAGGAACTGTTGAATTCGATAATGTGTCAGTGTAATTTCCAGATAAACTCATATTTCAAGGTAGAAAACTGGTACATTTTCCTTTTCGAAATCATTGGAAACGAAAAGCAATACATAAATAAATTCAGACAAAAAATACTACATTGTTATGTTTTTATAACCTACAAGTTGACATGTGTCAAATAATTCGAAGAGTTGGGTTTTTTTCGTTTTGTTATTGTGGAATCCTTGAAATTCGAGACGTCACGACTGTCAAATGAGCGATGCGACATCTGCTGTTAAAATCGTGAAAGAAAGCGTATAAGACATTAGAGGGGTGTAGTCAAAATTAATACAAAACGTAAGTTTTTGCCAGGAATTTGGAGTACATTCGGAATTTGTCCTGTAAAAACGAAGTGTTACAGGTTGAATACACCTTTTACCAGTCATTTATAGAAATTTTGACCTTGAAAAAAACGGATTTGTGTATTGGAATTCCATTGCGTTTTAATCCCCTCACAGTCAAGTTAGCAAATTTCCACTTCATTTCATCAATTATCCTGTAAAAGGAAGGCGGAGGACGAATTAAGACGCATATGTGAATTGTATTTCTTTTTAATTCGATTTCATGGTCAAAAGAGATTATTTTTTTGACATATGGTATTCCAGTGACGTACTGTTTTTAAGGGTCTATTGTCATATCTTATTGTTTTTTTAACTGCTGAAGTATTGAAATTTCCAGACTGAAATTGGAGAGGTTAATAGACTGAAGGAAAAATATGAAACTGGTGATATCTGAAAGACTTAACATATAGAAAAAATTAGTCGATTGTGGAGAAATATTTAAGGAAAGTAATTTGTGATACTTGTGATTGTTTCTCAAGTGAAATTCGTGTTAGTTCATACTGGAAGTAGAAGATATTAAACGTTTACCAAATTATTTGAAAAATGAAAAACACCGACACATCATTGGAGTTAGGTCCGTGAGAGAAAGGAGGTGTGAAGCTTGTCATCCAGAAAACTTGAGAAACACGGGGCAGTCTTGCCCAAAATTCGACCAAGCAAAGTAAGTATCCCTAAATTACCATACTAGCACCTACTACATTTTAAATAAACAAACATTAACCACAAATCACAATTCCCTATTTGGCTTAAAATCCAAAACTTCTATACTTGATGACAGCAAAATATTTTCGCATTTTTCATATCAGTACTGGCCGATTTCCTTGTATATTTTTAGATTTCCTGCAAGTATTTTCCTTCATTTGTGGTCAGATAAGCTACAGTTTAAGACGGAGAAGAAAACAATGAATTACGGGGACCACATTACCAATAATTTGAATGAAACTTGAAAGAATGACTTTTTAAAATCTATTTTTAAATTACACTGATAAGTTTTATCTCAATTTGCTTATCTTAAATTTAATTTCAATAATGAGCTGTTAAATTAAGAATTATCACAAGATGATTTTTTTGGGGATAGTTCATCTTTATTTTTGAATTTGTAGTTTGGAATTTGGATGATCATGTAATTTGCAGTTTGATGAGTTTCACTGATAGTGTTTATAGATATTTGTCGAAATTTGTATGTTATAAATGCAGGTATGTGGTTCTTTATTATTCTGATAAAAGAAATTGGAAATTAATTAAATTCAAACATTGTGTAAACTGAATTAATGGAAAGAATTATGCTATATAGTTCATTAATGTTATAATAGAATTTAAATTTAGTCTCTTTGTATTTGATATAAACATGAATCAAAATCTAAAATATTTTAAGGAACATCATTTTCTGGATTAATTAAAATTAACAGTATAGCTTCTTATGAAACAACTTATTCAGTTAGAAGGGAAAAATCAATGTTGCTAAAAATGTACACCTTTGTGGGCAAAGTGTTTTGTATTTATTTAATTTGATTTTTAATTGTTGTATTAATAATAATTATTATTGTTGTTGATATTGGGATATAACATTGTATAGTATTATTCATTATTGTTTTGATAAAAATTTTTTACATTATAAATGAATTAATTTCGTATGAAAAAGTTTGTTGGGAAGAATTTGTTTCATTTAATTTATTAGGGGATTTTTGTGTGTTCGTGGATTATGTAAAGAAATATTTTCAAATTATGATTCTCTTGAATATTTTTATAGGTACTGAAAATAGATGAGCAAGGGGGAAAGTTGAATAACAAGAAGTAACGCAAAGTTTTAAAAACGAAGAATTTAACAAGGCAAGAAGAAAAGTAAGCAGTTGAAAATTAATTACTTTCAAACGAGAGGAGAAAAAGAATACTCTTTCAATTTCCAAAGTAGACGAGGGAAAAAAACTGTTATTTGGTATTAACTTGAAATAAATTTAAAAAAGTTGATATATCAATAAAACAATATATAGTTTGATCATAATTTTTAATTCTTTAGTGGAAACTATATGATAACTTGAAGAATCATTTAAAACCCATTGTGTGAAACTGCTCTAATATTAAATCAGTTAATAATGCTTATATTAATTGATATATAGGTTATTTTTAAAGATGAGACTGTCTTTGGGCTGAATGTAAATTGCATAAAGAACTTTTCAAAAACTTCTTATAAGGAAGTTGCAAAATGTGGAAGTTATTAACAATTTTAGTTTTCATTAATTTTAATTACGTATTATGATATATTACAATTTTTAGTGAGATGTTTTGAGGGCTGTTCCTGGTTCCAATAACATCTCTCAATCTTCTTAATTTCTTAGTGGGATTTTATGAATTTTTGTGAACTTTTTGCAAAGAGGTTGAGTGTTGGTCCATAGCAATTGAAGTGACTGAAATTAATTCTAAACTATTTATGCGACATACAGTTAAGAGGCAAGTAATCACTAGGTGAAATATCAGTAGAATAGAAAGGTTTTAATGATTGATTTTCTTCACTCTTGGGCTTCTTACTGTTATTGAAGCTATTTAAACTACAAATCTGCAGTCATGATTTGACCTGTTTCTAATTAGTCATAATAAATTATTCCGGCTATTGTACATAAAGCCCATAATTCCTTCTTGTGTAGGTACAAGAAAGCCTTAGGAGTGTTTAGTACCTAATCAGTGGGTGAGGACTAATAATAACAATGTTTAGAATCTGGGTACAATATCCATTTATTGTGACAGGTTAAGAAGTAGCTCGTAATGTTTTCTCACTCATTGATTCTTTCTGCAAGCTATACCAGACAATAACAATATATGTAACAACAATGAGAAACAATACTACGGTATCCTTTTCACTGATGATTTTTAATCTGTTACATATGGGAAATACTTAATTTTTCATTCGACATCCAAAGCTCACTGTTATTTTAAAATTAAGACCTATGTACCAGGTATAGAAGTATAGAAATAAAATTTTACTTGTTTGAAAATGATAAAAAAGCTATTTTGCATATTTTCATATGAATTGAAGCATTTTTCGGTGAGACGGTTCCTCAGTGATGCGAATAGATGATAATTGGATCTGGGGAATAAGCCTCATTCCTTAGTATTTCCCAACGCCTGGTTTGTTTCCCTGAGCCTTTTGCTGTGCCTCATGAAGCCCCATCATGGAGCAAAATGGCTTAACTTTTTCCATATTCTGGTAATTTTTCACGTAATTTTAAGATTTAAATCAATAATTTACTGTTGGTAGCGATCAGTATTAATGGTTTTACCAGGTTTCAGCAGCTCATAGATTACACTCTCTTGATCCCAGCAAACACAGAGCATTGTCTCCTTTACAAAGATTTAGTCTTGTATTGGTTGTCGATGGTTCGCCTAGATTCACCTATGATTTACGATGCTTAGGATTCTCAAAATATTTTTCGTCACCATTCCATGAAGAAATAGTTTTCTTTTGTGTCTGTTGAGCAGCATTTCATAAGTGGTTTTTTTAGATTTTTTTTGCTGCCTTTCATTTAGTTCATAAGGAAGCCATTTTCCCACTTTCTGAATCTTTCCCATAGCTTTCAAATGGAGACAGCTTTCTGGATCACATTCAATTGAGCCACGACTTCTTGACCTTCATACAATAAAGCTTGCAATTTGTTTTCTGTGAACTTTGTCGGTGGTTTCCCACGCTCTTTGTTTCTTACATTAAAATCATCACTTTTAAATTTTTTAACCACTGGAAACTGTAAACTTCGTCAAGCGATTCTGCAACAAATGATAGAAGAAAACCAATGGAACTTTGGTTTTGTGTGTTGAAAATCTTCCTCAGCTGTTAGAAGGAGATAATGGCACCGCAGAAGCGGCCTTATGATCCCTAACCTGTTGGCTAGCACCATCTATAGGAAAATTCTGGTTTCATACTTCTACAACTGGTAGGTACGTTGTATCCACAAAGTGTTATTTTTGTTGTTAATGATCTCCTTTGTCCTAGAGTGAGCTTTATCGGTCAACTTCATATCTTCCAAAGGAAATTTCTAGAACCTTTTGATCACTTATATAGCGAATGTGGTATACATTCCATCAAGAAAGTACTGGAAATAGATCATGCAAAAAGCCTGTTTAAAGAGATTTTCGAAATTCCCTTTGTTGCTAAATTGACACAATTGTCTTCTATACTCACTCAGAGTTTGAGCTTTATTTGTCATTTAGTTTGTTTACACTGGCCGATTTTGTTACTTCATCTCAAATGGGTTTTGCAATTTTTACAACGGAGAAAAATATTGGCTTTATCAAAAACACATGTGGTCCAGTAAATTTAAAAGTAGTCGAGATGCTGTGGAAGATTTACTTCTCTCTGTCTGTTCATCATTATCTTCAACTGAACTCATCATTTTCAAAGTAAAGGAAATAATGACAGAAAATTGTCTGAGAATTGTCGCGAAATATTTGTATTTCGCGAATTACTCTGTATCATTTTAAACAATTGTTTGGGCATCGACTAGTGCCGAAAGTCTTGAATCACGAGGCTATCATTCTGAACGAATTCCTGGCCAAAAACTCAACAAATCTAATTGGACAACTACCTTATACCCTTTGACCGACCTTTTTCTCTTTCCAAAACTCAAGTAACCGCTTTGAATCACCCGTTTTCAGTCGATTGGAGACATAAAAGAGAACTGAAGTCTATTCTTGAAAATGCATTTAAAAAAGTTTTGATCATTGGATTATTTGTAAATATATTATTTCGAAAGAGACCTATTTTGAAGGCGACACACTAAATTTGGATGAATAATACATATTTTGCATTTCACTGACCGATTTTTGGTACTTCTTTGACTCTGTAGTACAACTGCAAGAATCAGGGAAGGAATACAAACAATTTCATCCCTTTTCAATTTATTTTACAACGTGCTTTATTCACATGAATTTACATCCTGTCTAAAAAAGTGTAACCTTTATAAACATGACCTACTAATGTTTTTTACACAATGGTAACTCGAGAAGAAATCTATGTAGTATCTCTATAGATACACCATAAATTTGATCAAATATAAATAATACAAATTACTTTGCCCTTGATAACACAATTGTGTACCACCTAATGTTCCTTTAACTTAACAATTTCTCTGAAAGCTAAATTTCCCTGCAGTACAAATAGCCCAACAATTCCCCGAAAAGCTAGCGATAGCAGTACCAGCAGCTCTAAGATCTCATCCCGATTCAATGCTTGGCCGAAAGCGTTAAGCAGACACCCCTCCAACAGGTCGAACGCATCCAGTCAAGCGGGGCATAAGAGGAATCTTTCCAACCAATCGACAAGGTCATGCGAGCTAGGGGAGGAGGCCGTACCCTCAGACACGCCTCTGGGTGGTCCCTCCTCCCCCATTATTGCGATCCCCTCGATGACCGGTTACAAATCCACATCAAAAGTAGAGGTAAGGGGTCTATCCCAGATTATATCGAAGAAGTACATGTACTAGGTTTTTCAATGGGTACAATATGATTTTAAATCGTCATCATAGGCGTATTTCAAGTAGTAGAAATGTCAGTTGCTGTAATTTGTGTTTAGTATATTTTGAAAATTCATCACAGCAAATATAGGCTTCAACATTTGATTTTTATTGAATAATTTTATAAAAATAATCGTCATTTCCTCCAAACTCAACGTAATCTTCATGAAGAAGATTATGCGGCACATAATCGTCATTCATCACTCAAAGAATCATTCAATTTTACTTTACACTCTACAAAACCGTAGGACAATGGAATGAGAGAATAATGCTCAACGAGATAGTATAACAGAAAATACAAATCAGTTGATCGATTGTTCTCAGGAACTTGTCCTACAATGACAACTAGTATTTTCAGAAAAATTTTATTATTTCTGTTATAAATACATATTTTATTCAGTTTTAAAAACATATCGTGCTTATTGGAAAAATTTTTATTTATAAGGTAAATATGTTACTTTGATACTGTAGAAAAACATTTGAGTTTTGTAACAAACTTTAAAGAATGTAATATTAGAAATACAATCCCACTGGTTTTCTCAAAATCTATATAAAAAGCTACACAGCACCTTAACTGAAGTCTGTTTGTTACTGTTCTAAATAACTAAGTAATTTTTCAATCTCTGTATTCAAATTGTGTAAATATTGTCCAGGAAGACTATAGTTTATGATTGTGTAAACGAAAGAAATTGTTCACAACAATACAAGTTCCCATTGGTTATAAGGCTTTTTTCAGTGAAAAGATCTCTTCAACTCTATCTCAAGTGAGCTGGCTGATTCCTTTCTATTCTTCTATATTGAGGCATTACCAATGAACTGTTAGATTGCTCGTGTGGCTTTCCATTAGCTTGATTGTTCTCGCTGTTGTCTTCAATGACATCTTGTACATAAAGGATTTGTTAATCTTCATGGAGGGTTTGATTAGTGAAATCCCATGGAGCATTTGCTATCAGTCTAAGTATTTTGATTGGCTCTGGATTGATATACCTATTTGATTTGCTTGTACATCCCCAGAGCTCAATACTATATAACTATATAGACGTTATCACTCTTCTATTGATTCCAAAGGCCAATTTAGATTTTCTTCCTATAATTCAATTTAATATTCAGATGTCCAAGTCAATTTGCTTTCTTTTCTTGACTAAATGTTCCTTCCATGTATGTTTGCTAACTAAATGCATCCCCAATATTTTGTACTTGAGACCTCTGGTATTTGTATATTGTTCATATATATTGGTGGAAACTTGCCTTTTCTGTAAAGTGAAATTGACTTGCACAGATTTAGATTCACTTTGAATCACCTTTCACTATGATATGATTTGAATAATTTATAATTTAATTACTAGCATCCAGGCAGATAAATTTTGATTTTATACAGCAAACAAGACCTTATCAAAAGCTTGACTCACATCCGAGAACGCTGGCGTATTGTCTGTGTTCAAGCGCTTCACTGATTTCATGCTTAAATCTATATTTAATTGACTCAGTTAAATCTATGGATTTGCTGTATACTTCCACTTGAATATCCTTGGTCTGTATTTGTGCAAAATTTTCTCATTCCTTTTGCGACTGTTTCATGATATGATATTATCCTGATACTCCTAGATCTTCTATGAAGCTTGTCCAAGTTAGGAGTTCAGTTTTGTTCTGGTTAGGCTTTGTCACTGCGTCCTTACGCAACTTTAGGTACATCACTGTTGATTTTCGACCCAACAGTGAAATGCTGGCCGAAACCAGTCTAAGTAGAAAATTTCTCTCCTATCTATACGTGACCTGAAACCAGGATCTTTCAGTTCGCAACCCAGTCGCTGAGCTATCAGCACTCATAATGTGTCCACTTTCCGCTACTCACGTCATTAGGCAAATAAACTTTAACTTTTTTGCTGTTCAAGCAGCTATTCACTCATGAAAGACATATTTCAAGACTGAAGTGTCCTTGCTTTGAATACTTTTCACAGTTTCAAACGTTCTGAAACTGTTATGTGGTCAACTGGATTTTAAGCTCGCTTATAGAAAATTAGAATTAATTTTTGGCTCCTAAATTGCATTTAGCATATTAAAAATATTTGTTATTTGTTTATATTGTTCTGTTCTTACATATTACACGAAAGTACATCCTGTCCTTCCTTTAAAACATTTATTATATGATACAATCAAAAACTAGCCAACTTGTGTGCAATATAAACAATTTTTAAATAATAAGAGTAATATTATAAAAAAAATAATATGTTTGTGTCGTCAAGTAGAAGTTTGAATATAGTTTTCAAAAATGCAGAAATAATAATTTTTTTTTACTAACATAATAAAAGTATTTAACACATCGGCTGATAAGTTCCCTATTTAATAAAGAAAACAAAAGTTTTTTGATAAAATTTGACTTTATTCATCAACATAGTCTCCTCTAGATTGATACAATCATTCCAGTATTTCCTAATCTTTCGATATATTTCTTAAAGAACAATTTATCTCAAATTAGTCAAAAATAAGTAGGTTTCGAGCATCAGTGCCTTGTCTCCCTCTCTTACTGGGGATAATTTTTTTTTGTCTGGGCTGAGGTGAAAGTCGCTGGGTGGCCAAATCTGCAGAACGGAAGGGTGTAGAAGCAGTTCGAAGTATAATTTTGCCATCGTAGGCTAGGACTTGTAACATGGTGAAAAATCACTTTTTTCTACGCCGTTTCTTCCAAATTTCCTTGTTCAATCGATTCAGTTAGCCAATGTTCCTATCGCTGTTGAATGTTTTGCACTTTTCAGGGTAATTGGATCGAGTAGTCCGTTACTTTGTGCATTTCACTGTTTCATTATCAAGAATACAGTGATTCGAGTTTCATAGTCTTACTACATTTTCAAACTGGTGGGTAACAAGTTGGATTTCAAAGTTTTTTTTATATATTTAAGGAAGGTTTCAGTTTTTGTAGAATTTCAAAAACCATGGATCCTGCTTGGTTAATAGTTTACTGCTTGCTTGTAATAATTTTTATAAAGCACTATTGATTCCTGAATGTCTAGTTTCTTGCCGTTCTGTTCCATGTGTAGTATTTTAAGACTATATAATTTTTTTTTTTTTTATTATCATTTATTCATTAGCAATCAGAATACAACAATTCTATGAGCTAATTTGCTGTCTACAGAGCTTTGAGCTCTCAAATGATTTGATATGGTCTTCTCCAGTGAAAATACCATTTTAAATCTACTTCATATCAGCTGGCCAGGTCCTTTTGAGTCTTCTCATGTCTTGAGGTTGAAGCAACGGTTGTAGTAAGTCGTTTATATGACCATCTAACTTGGTGTGATGTTTTTGGCTCTGTTCCTTGATGACATCCTTCACATAAGGTATTTTCAAATCTTCATGCAGGGTTTGATTTGACACATACCATGGAGCATTTGTTAGCAATCTCAGTATTTTCGATTGGCATCTCTGGACTAGAGTTACATTGGACTTACTTGTACATCCCCAAAGTTCAATTCCGTATGTCCATATGGGCTTTATGACCGTTTTATATATCAGCAGCTTGTTTTCTAATGAGAGTTTCGATTTTCTACCTATAAGCCAGTTCAGTTCTTTAGTTCTAAGGTCTATTTGCTTCCTTTTTTTAATAATATGCTCCTTCCAGATTAGTCTGCTATCTAAATGCACTCCCAAATATTTAACAGTTGGGGAATTTGGTATCTTTATATTGTTCATAAAGATGGGTGGACACTGGTCTCTTCGAAGAGTATAATTTACTTGAACTGACTTGGTTTCATTAACTTTTATCTTCCACTTATGCAGCCATTCTTTTATTTCATCAAGATGAATTTGCAATCTATTAGATGCCTCTTTGGGATCTTCATGGCTTGCAAGAATTGCAGCATCATCTGCAAAAGTTCCCATTATCGTATTCGCATTTGTGGGCATATCTGCCGTATACAGCGTATACAAAAACGGTCCCATAACACTTCCTTGGGGAACACCGGACTGAATAGGATAAAAATCAGACACTTTATCATTCACCCGTACTCTGAATCTCCTTCCAGTAAGATAAGATCTCATCAACTTGTAGCAGTATAATGGCAGACATTTCTTTATCTTATACAATAGTCCAGAATGCCAGACTTTATCAAAGGCCTGGCTTACATCCAAAAAAGCAGATGTGCAGTATTGTTTGAGTTCCAGGGCTTTGCTTATCTCATGACTTATTCTGTGTGTCTGCTGTATGGTGGAGTGATTTGTTCTGAATCCAAATTGGTGTGGAGGAATCCATTCTTTGGTGTTGGGATCCGACTTTATTCTTAATAGCAAAATTTTCTCCAAGATCTTAGATAAAGTTGGTAGTAAGCTAATTGGTCTATATAATTTGGAAAAACGTTTCGTAAACTTAGAGTTATCGTTTCAGTTCTTAAATGATGTTGATGTTCTTTGACTTTTTTGTGAAAGTTCTCTAATTTGTCCTACATATACACAATCATTGAGATTTTTGTCTTTAGCATTACAAAATAGGTTGGAAATATTATCTGAGGAGCTATTTTAATGTTAGTTGTTAAACTATTTGAGCCACCTTTTTTGAAATTCGTCCAAAATATTTTATTTTTACACATTTTTTGTTATTGTTTTCTATTGCGGAAGTCGGATATATTTGTTTTTGAATGAGTTGTTTTTCTTTTTGTTTATGAGAGAATTTATAATTCTTCTTTCTAAATGATTCCTTATAGTTTTTTGTCTTATGGTATTTAGTTTCCCTTTTAGCACAATATTATTAGAGGTAATTGAAAATGCTCTGTGTATTATTGATCTGTAGTCAGCGAGTTTATGAGTGTTTGGATTGTTTGAAAAGTTGGGGATGGTTGTATCTGTCGCTACCTGTAAATCAATGATATATAGAACATAGAGAAAACTCATTATAAGAAATTATAAAAGAAATATATCCCACTTCTAAAACAGAGAACAATAACAAAAAATTTGTAAAATTTACTTATTTTGAGCCAATTTCACAAAACATAGGTCAAATAATTTAAACAAGTAACATTAAAATAGCATTCACACCTTCATATAAAATTTCCGACCTATTTTTTTAATGTTAAAGACAAAAATAATAGGCTCATTAATTCAGGACTTCATAAATTAAATTGTTGCGTATACGTAGGACAAACTGGCATAAAAACCTCTGAAAACTTTTTATATACAGTTTGAAAGTGTAATAATACTATGAAACGCACCCAGGATACTTATCCCCAATAATAAAATAGCGATAGAAAACGAAGTAATTTCTCATTTATTCCAATATTCAAGGTAGTCTGTACATATCCCAAAATACAGACACTATAAACTTGCCAGCAGTGTGTTACTGTTTTTGGTTATCCTCTCAGCTGACGAAATTTTTTTTCAGATGTATAGTAGTAACTTTTGACTTTGGTTCATTGTCGAAATCAGCTTCCTCATAGACAAATGTTCATGCAAAATAAAGCCTACTCATTCCTCTGAAATCTTAGAGAGTGACAGCTGGCTCCTTCATTTTCGTTTCCCAAAACAATAATAATAACTGTTTTTTATTGACCACAGTCAAAGGCCATCGACCAAAGTCCTTCAGCCCAAAACAATTTTGTGAACTTTTTTGATGTTTTCCGGTGTAACCACCCCTTTCGGGAGACAAGAGCGTTGTGCATTACCGGTGTTTATATGACCACGTTTAAATTGAGTAAACCAATCCATAGTGATCGATTTTTCTGGCGCAGAGTCTGGATATCACTAAATTATTTTTTTGCATTGTTTTGAAAATTACAATAGTTGTTCTAATAAAACTTCTGTAACTTTTGAACCAAACATCAAATGGTTGATAAATGTCTACTCTTATCTTTTGTACATTAGTACTATCTAACAAAATGTTAATTTTGTGTTAAAACTTATCAGCCGACGTAATATCTCCTCCCATTCTTATGTATTTATATTTTGCAACATTTACAAAATTTAAAACACTAAATTAAATAGTTTGCCCCTTATTTTCATTAATCTTAAGTGTAACAATAAGTGTTGAAAGATTTCATTTATTATCGTATGATCCTCCATTTGCGATCATACGTTATGAAATCTTCTGCTAACAAAATAACAACATATCCAACTTATTTTCTAAAAATTGAATTACCTACCTTGTTTCAGGATACGAACTCGAAACATTCGCAAAGACACTCCACCAGTATAGATCTAGAGAAGATAGACAATATAGAATTCATAGATACCACACCGTCGGAGAGCCTGACGGGTCACATAAATAATGTTGGTTATCACACCATCGAGAAGACACCAAAAGACAATAAGAAGACTTCCTCGAGATCCAGATCTGTAGAAGATGAGGTTTTCGTGGGGCCCTCTGTGAGGAATAAGCCACAACCGACTAAAGTGTCAAAGACTAAGATTGGCAACGCCAAGAAAAAATCGAAGAAGGAAAAGGATAAGCCAAACGAGGTGCCCAAGGTTAACATTGGTGAGTGGGGTGAAAAAATGTATAAAAACTTAGTTTATATAAAAGGCATTGATGGATAGTGGATGCCAAGTGTACAATAAGCAATTAAATTTGCAAAATTTTTATGATTCGGGCACTTCCTGTCTGGATATAAAAATTCATACCTTCTAGCTGAAGAGCGACCCTAAAAGTTTTCTTCTGCATGTATACAAATCATGTCCTTCATTTCTTCACAAAAGGATTATGAAGAGGCATTTAAAGTGGAAAATATTTAAAAAAAACGCAATAATAAACTAAAATCTCACAGCAAAAATGATTCATTAATTAATTGAGAAGAAATGACATACATTTACCAGCCACATTTTTATGACGGTCCATAGCATACTTTTCAAAAATGAAACAATATTTGAATTCCCCTTCTGAGACAATGAACTCTTCGATTAGGTTTTTTCTCAAAAACAGGTGAAATTATCGTATTCAAATAAGAGTAATATTAGGTAAAAATTATTTTTACATCGTGTCTACGCCAATGTGTCCTAATAATTTGCCTGCTGTTGGTTATTCTCAGAATCCTCGAGTGTTTTCATCCACAAAGTCAGGTTTTGTATAATTCTTTCCCGTCTGTGACTGAAAGCTACCTGCACTGACAAATTCATTTTGTATAGCATTCAAGTGGAAGTTGCCATACGAGGCATACCCATCTGTCTCATTTTTCAAGCCCACCTTCAGGGCAAATAGTTCTTAGCTGAAAATAATAAAATATTGTCTTTACAGACAGTATTCTCTTGTTTTAATATAGCAGAAAAAAGTCTTGGACACATGATCATCTCAAAGATCATAGCGAAGAATGGAAGTAAACTTATGGGCCTATAGTTATCAAGATTCTTTGGATTTCTTATAGAATGGTTTCATAAGGGCAAATTTCAACTGGAAACTCACCAAATTTTTCAGAGTTGTTGAAAGTGTAACATGAGTGGAATCATTCTCTGTCCACTAAATTCATTACTCGAAGCAAGTGCTCATTGAACTTGTCTGGAAGTGAAATCTGATCTTCATCTATATTGTTTTCAATGTAATTAGTTCTTCCTGTTAATTCCCTGCATATTGTCCATATACTACTCTGTCAAGAAAGTACCGGGAAATTTCAATTAAAACAACATTTTTACATTTAATCGTCAAAATTTATTGGGTCGCCTTCAAAATAGGCTCCATTTGCTTCAATACATCTATGCCAACGGCACTTCCAATTATCGAAACATTTTTTATAGGCGCTTTCCGGGATGGACTTTAGCTCTCGCGCCGAATTTTGTTTTATGGCTTCAATCGACTCAAAACGGGTGTCACGAAGGGGCAATTTTAGTTTTGGGAAGAGGAAAAAGTCGCAGGGAGCCAAATCCGGCGAATACGGTAGTTGCTGAAGCACGTTTGTTGAGTTTTTGGCGAGGAAGTCAGTCACAATCGTAGCTCGGTGAGAAGGCGCGTTATCGTCATGCAAAATGCATGAGTTGTTCGCCCACAAATTTGGCCGCTTCTTACGGATACGCTCACGCAAACGTTTCATAACGCCTAGGTAATACTTCTTGTTTACCGTCTGACCCTCTGGAACGAATTCGTAGTGCACCACGCCACGGATATCGAAGAAAACAATGAGCATCACCTTCATTTTCGAGCGGCTTTGGCGTGGTTTTTTCGGTTTCGGCTCATTTTTTGCCACCCATTCCGATGATTGCTGGCTTGTTTGCATATCGTACTCGTAGACCCAGGTCTCATCACCAGTTATAATGCGTTCCATGAATGTAGAATCGGAATTACAGCGATCCAGCATGTCTGAAGCAACCTGTTCGCGATGACGTTTTTGAAGAAAATTCAGGTCTTTCGGTACGAGTCGTGCGGCCACTTTTCTCATGCCCAAAATATCAATCAAAATCATACGTGCGGACTCGTGGGATATCTTAAGATCATGTGCTATCTCTCTCAAGCTGGTACGACGGTTTTCTAGCACCCTTTCCTTAATTTTATCGACGTTATCTTCGACCACTTCACGACGGTCCTTGAAGGCTCTGTACCACTGATATGCACGAGTTTTCGATAGAGCATTATCACCAAAGGCCTTTTGCAACATTTTCAATGCATCGGCACACGAAAATTCATTTGCAACACAAAACTTTAAACAAATTCTTTGCTCAACGTAATCACCCATAGTAAAAATCGACACGCACTCTGACATCGACTGATTTAATCAGCTGTTGCAAACACACTAGTTGACAGATACCGCTCAAGCTTGGCATAGTAATTAAGGACAGTGGTACCAACCTAGGAAAAAAAATGTTTACCTGCCTCATTGCCCCGCCAGATTTAAATCGATAATTTCCGGTACTTTCTTGACAGAATGTACATCTCATTCTGTAGTATGATTTTATTATTCTATTTTGAAAAGATTTCCTTTTGATATTTTTGAGTATTTAATAATAGTATTTCTTGGTGTAATTGCCTTTTGTATGATGAATTACTAGTAGAAAGTCTTATTAGATATCTAGTTGTTTTTAAATTTCTTCAGCAAATACACTTTTTTGTATTTCTTGTTTTTATTGGTACAAGTTCTGGTTAGTGGGAAACAATTATTGAAAATAGTAAAATAGGTGCTGATAAAAGTCCTCCATTGTTCAGTCACATCTGTTTCATTGATCTTTAAAACATCTTTCCATGTTAGCTGTTTCTGTTGTTCTATGAAATTATTTTTATTGTTCTCGTCAGAAAAGAATCTTCTATGTAAGAATTCATTGCTTTTGTCTGATGTAAAATTGAATTTTGGTCAGAGATAAGTCAAAAATATCAGAATTCTGTTTATTTTGCTGATTTGCGCATATATCTCTCTAATATTTCCATATCAGTTTTATGGTCTTCTTTATTCTATGTTTTCAAGACACAACATACTTAATATAAAGTTTCACTTTAAATTAATTTTGTATGAAATATTAATTATCGTAATTGAGGAAATTATTTATATTTTGTTGATAACAGATGTTCTAACTATTATCGACTCAACTATAAGAAATGGCCATTTTTCCAGAAGTGTTGGTCGAAAAGCACCAAAAGGAGGCCAAAACGACCGAGGAGTCCCTTAAGGAAACATCCATGGTCGTCAGGACTTCGACAGTTGAGACTGAGCAACGTAAGACGGTGACAACGACTACCAGTCTGAACCGTTACACTTTTACAAAAATCAAAGATGAACAACCAAAGCTACAGAAGGAGATCAGGACGCACAGCTGTTCCTCGATACCGTACGACAACATAATTGAGAATCTGGCACCGTTCCGTAAGAGGTTCTGCAATGTACAGATATTCGACGGTGAGAATGTGGAAGATGAGCTGAACTTTAATGTGGAGCCCAAAAAGGGTATGTAGACATATTAAATCATTGATATAAATATAATTCAATTATAATATTAGAAGTTTCATCTTATGAGATTCTCCTTTTACTAATACTAGTTTTTTCAAGTACACTGTATTGAACAGAATTAATGTTGAAAATATTACAAGGATGTATTGAAAAATTCTTAGGAAATTATAGAAGCAGACAAAATTTGGAAGTCAAAATATTTCATTATTCAAAATACTCTCATCTTAATTGGATACACTTATTACAATGAACCTGCAATGCCTCAGATCTTGCTTTACGAATCGGACCTCCACAGTCAATCACTTCTTTGTTGAAAGAAAATTTACAACCTTTTAATTTCACTGTGGTCATTAACCTCAAATATACACATCGTCAAAAGTCTTGCCCCCCCCTATCAACTCAACTTGTTGAATGTAACATGACAATTTTTGGTGTGTGGAATCTTCACTATCTTATCACTTAAATGAAAACAATAAACCAGCAAAAAATGTTTCTTGTTCGGGAGAATACAGGTGTATTCGAAGTTAATCAGATAAACTAGAGCGACTCAAATTCGTCCAGGAAGTTGTGCCCTTTCAAGGAGGATCAATAATGTGCTAGGGGGGTTTAATGTTCGGTCCACGTACTCCTCTTATTATCGTTGAATGAACAATGACTGGTGCCATCTAGGTAGAAAACATCATTGGACAAATCATTGTTCCTCTGCGCAACGAATTTGGGGATAATTTCATTTATCAGGATAATAACGCACACGAAGGGTTCAAAGCATTCTTCAAGAGAACAATATCCAGAGAATGAACTGTCCAGCAAACTCACCAGACATGAATCCAATTGAGCATGTATGGGATTACTTAGGGAGAGCAATATCCAATCGCCAAAACCCACCTTCAACTTTTCAGGAATTAAGTTTAGCCCTTCAGGAAGAATGGAACGATATGCCTGAAAATTTCATTAATTACTTGATTCGTGGTCAGTTAATTGAAAGAAGAGGTGGTAATACGGACTATTGAATTTGGATTCAGTTGTGGAATAACTATAATTAATCAAAAATAAATAATCGATAAATTTAGATTTTTTCTCATTTTTCCTATTTTATCTCTTCCTGCATAAAGCAAAGAGTAACAAACAAAGATTTTCTATCAAATATATTGCAGTTGAAATAGAGGAAAATATTCATCTCATTTCTAGAACATTACTTGTTTATTTCTTGAGAAACATAGATGGGCCAAGACTTTTGATGATGTGTGTAGTTATTCCCTGTTATTGTTCTACCCTTATCCACGTAATCTCCATAGCAATCTCAAAAAAAATTTTAAAAAAGGCTTTTCTAGCAGATTTTTCAACATTAAACTTCTTAGGCTTCGCAGAAGCCGAGTGTCTCCATTCTAGTGCAGCTTTGTTTCTTCATTATAGAAAGGTACTGAAGTTTCATCCATAGCAATAACCTTTTTCAAATCGATCACAGATCAAACAGGATGCTTTCACTCTTCTATGCTTCTGGACAACATCAGACGTTTGATGGTTTATTTTGCAGAAGTTCTTATGTTGAAATCGACAATGATGGACGTGTTCACATGAAATATTAAGTTCATTTCAGCTTAATTCGACAGTCTGATAAAATCATGTTATGATTCTTCATTGATATTTTCAAGGACAGACAACACAGAATCTCCAATGATAAATTTACCTGTTTTTTCACAGCGTAATAATAATTTTTATTCTTTCAATGATCAACGTAGATGAACGTCCAACTTGCTTTATAGATCAAGACTTTATTTTGGAAAGATAGTTTTGATTTTACTCCTCATTAGCCAACACAATTGTCTAATTTTCATATTTATTTGTGTCTTTTTAGCTTGAATGTGTTGTTTCCAAGTGAGACGATGGTCCAAGTGAATACCCACTTCTGTTTTAACTGGAATTTGTTTTTGTATTTTAACTGACGGCATACAGGGTGACCCAGAAGTCGACGCCAAGCCGGAATCGGGCAATAGGCTGTCATAGTAGTCATCAGAAAAATATTTGAAAAAATCTAAGTCGTGTACTTTTCAAATTATATTGCATTTTTTATTATTCGAGAAAATGCACACCCTGTGATGATTTTTGAACTCCTGTTGCTACAATTTTTTACTTTCTTCAAATTTTATTTTTCCTATGTTATTTACTCCAGCTTGGAAAATAATGTCACTTTTCTGCCGAAGCAAGTATACAAAATTAATATTTCGCACAACCTTAACTGAGCGTACTGAAAAAAACTGTACTACATCAGTTTGACAAATTACTTTAAAAGTCAGCGCATTTATTAGGGATTCTAAAATGGTATAACACTTGCTACATTATTTCTTAGATCAGTCAAAAAAACGGTTTCGAACAATGATTCTAGTGCATCCAATATTTTAAGAATCTGGTTTGAATCAGATAGGGTGAGTCCTTCCATAAAGTATGAGTGAGACAGATAGTGACGCCACTATTTGGTATTGGCACACATAAACTCAGTAGAGATCAGTACTCTACGCCCCTTGGTCTACTGTGCATCTTTCCGTATTTGATCGCGAGAGATACCCTAATGCTGATCGTTATCCAGATCATCAAGTTATTACGAATGTGCACCGTCTACTCTTCAGAGCGGGCCGATTTCTAAACAAAGTGCACGATGAAAGAAGAATTTCCTTACCTTACGACGATATTGTGCTTCAAGCAGTTGAGGAAGATCCAAGTACTTCGCTACGTGAAATTCAGCGAAGCACAGGATTGCCCAAAAGTACAGCTCACTGACTATTGAAAAAACATAAGCTCCACCCATATCATGTACTCGCGTACAAGCTCTGTTACCTCGGGATTATGAACTTCGGGTTGCGTTTTGCTAAACCATGCTGCAAAACAACTGCGAAGACCCACAATTCTTAGAAAAAATTTTGTGGTTGGATGAATCAACATTTAAAAAAGATGGTTACATGAACCTACACAATTTACACGAGTGACACGTAGAAAATCCGAATTTAATGAGACAAGATAGATCTCAATATCGTTTTAAAGTGAACATGTGGACTGGAATTTTGAACATACATTTCTGTTGGATTTTATTACTTTTGAAAGTTTTTTAATATTACCATATGTTTTTAATTTTTATTTATATAATCATCCTTCACGCTACTTAAGCGCAACAATTGACATAATGATTGATCTCAATTGATTCACACCCTTTTATTTTTTCTTATTTCAATGAATGAACGCGAATTATCTGTTATATTGTTTTCACCCATAAATATTACCTTATCTTAATGGCTTGAAGGCTGATGATCTCATTGGTACATTTGATTAATTGAATCGATTCAGTGCATATCAATGAATAGTTCAATAGGATGCGTTTATTGTTTTTTTTATGTATCTTTTCAATGTTCAAAGTTGAAGGTTGAATATTCATAGTGAGTTTTTATTATGTTGTTATTGTGGTCATTATGCTTTGTAAGAGGTAAAATAATGTGAATATATAAGAATATAAAATACTAGTGGATGGGTTAGTTAGAAGATTTGTTTTTGTTTTGTCTTTTCAAAATTTTAAAAAATTTTTCACTTTTTCGTTTATATGTATAGATAATAAGGTCCTGAAATTAAAATCTTTTAAACTACCGGTTCTACATTCTAATGTTTGATTTAGAATTTCAATAATAATAGATTTCAACATGAATAATCGTAACAAGAAACATTTAACAACTTCCTCAAAAACTCTGATTTCACCAAGATCAGAACCCCACCGACATTCCTAATGGAAAATATATACTACCATCTGGAATGTTTCGGCAGTCCAATCCAAAAATTTTGACATTCATAGCCAACCAGTTCAAAAAAAAAAATAAGTTAGAATTCCTAGCGGAAACTTTAGGTGGGTGTAAAAATGAATACCTTGTTGTGTCGGTTTTCTCGTTTCAAATTTTCATTTCGTTCGCCAGCTCAAAATTCCTATTTAGCAATTTTCGAAAACTTCGGCTCCTTGTCGAGCCACACGTGTTAATTCCGACGTCAGCGTTTTTCGCTGAAACTTTCCGTTCAGTAACTCATCTGAAGGGATATATTTACGTTTTGTACAATCAGCTTTCATGAACTTTTTGATCTGTAGTTTGTGATTACAATATATAGGCCAGAGTAAAAGAATTTCCCTTCATGAAGCTGTTCGTGCGTGCCTCGAAAGCGAATTCCTAAGTCTAACATTAACTGGTCTGGAGATTAGAATAAACAAATTAATTCGGGGCATTGAACCTCGATTTGAATTTGCTGTTGTCCACTGGATTAACCCCTGTATCATTACAGCCCTTTCATTAATTCTATATTTTGATTGTTTACACACAGTCGTTCTGTATACTATATCTTGAAATTGATTGATGAATTTCTCACAGTCAGAAAAGTTAAAGTAAAAGTGAAGAGCACACTTTGTAAATAATTCACCCCCAGGCCTCAGGATTCCCCCTATCAGTACATAGCATCTCATCAGTGGGATTTTTAATTCAAGATTTAAATCTCGGAAGCAAAAAAGTCTTTATTCTTGTAAATGTGCTTCTGGCTTGTTCGATTCTAATTTGTATTTCTTGTGAGCTGTAATTGTATTTTATTAATAGTTGTGCGTAGGTATTTTTTACTGTGTTTCACTCTTTCAATAATATATTTAGATTCCAAACCTACTTTGAAAGTTTCAAGTAATAACTTTATGTTAACAACAAAGTGAAAGAAAGTGAACAACTTGAATCGGATGCAAAATACTCTATAAAAGTACGTAAATGTCATATGAAAACCAAATATTTGATACCAGCTGTGATTTTTTTTAATGAACCGACTGAAAAACCTTTTAATTGAAAGTTCAGTAAACAAGACATCTGAAAGATGAAAATAAATCGAATATCGTATTTGGTTGCACTAGTAGATAATTTGAAAACCGAAAATTGCTTATATGTCCAAAACGGCTCATTTGCGGACCAATGTTTATATGAAATTTTTTACTTATTTTGAGGTCTATAATCAGCTCCCAAAATATTGAAACTTTGTTTTTTAACACCCGGTATATTACTCTTCTGTTAATCATGAGATATACAAATTACATCTTTACAATATCACATGCAACTTTTAATTTAATCTCAACCTAAAAAGTATAGTTAGACTGACAGAGTTCAGTAAAAGCGATGCAATAGCTTTGAAAAACCATGTGGATTTTATTAGAGCTTCTATTATTCTATCTAAATCTAGTATGCGAATGTCCACCCGCTTCACAGGAATAAGCAATGATTTTAGACATCGAAAGAAACATTCAAAACGTCTTCCATTTCGACAATCGCTGTCGAAATCTTTGACATGAGTCAACGATTTTCGACAAAATTAAAATCCAAGCAGTGACATCAGATGGAAGATCGTCTTAATTCATTTGTATAAATCGACCGACTCAGATTCTAGGCTGTTTGACGAAATTGCGATGGAGGACGTCAGCGATTAGAAGCAGGCGTTGGTATCCGGTGCTGTCAGAAAGAACAGAGTTTCTGTGCAACCGTAATGTTATTATTGTCCATTTAAGAAATATTACAAAACGGCGCGATTGGGAAGCGATTTTATCGCAGAATCTATTTATATAAGTAGAAGGATGGATGTTTACAAACTTTGCCGGGTATTTACTATTGCAGGCTGATTCATAAGACTGTACCCTTATCGATAGCTGGCGCAGGGCGATCATTTTTCCAGATAAGGAAGCTTTATTGTCTTGGTCTCTTATCTGGGCCCCATTGATTGATTAATATTTTATAAATATGATCCCGCTAATGTTTCGATAATGGCTGAATGTCCGGAGCTAAATACTTGCGTCGTTTCCTTTGGCGATTATGTTGGAGATTTTTCCTTTTTCTTGTCGCTTTTGGATCTTCTATTTGCGACTTAGTGACACGCATTACGTACGTGATTATCAGTTGTTAATTCTGGTGTTAAGACGTCTTCTAAGCCGATGTGTTGATGATCTGTGGGTGTTAATAAGATAAAAGTTAGATGTTCAGGAGGAGATGGGTGTGTATTTAAGTGAATTAAAAACAAATTAATCCATATGTAAGCTTTTCAGTTTATATAGGGAAACTTGTGTTATTTTTTTTCAACTTGTTTTTGTTGCCTCCTCTGTTTTTATATCATTGGTTTATGTAGAACAACATCTTGAAATTGTTTTTCACACTTCTCCCTTTTTTTGTTTCTTAATATGTCAAATGTCCAAATTTTGATTAGAAAATATTAGACTTACTGAACTCGACTTTATTTAGGACAACATCTTGTTATTGTGTATCAGCCACTTTTATTTTTGTTTCTTTGCCTTTATTTCGAGTCGAAAAAGGTTATATTAGACTTACTGATAGAAAATTCTTATTTTTGTTTCTTCAACTTTTTTAGGTTAAATGACTTCATTTTGAGTCGAAAATGGTTATATTAGACTGAATGATGAATAATTCATAGTTAAATTGATTCTATATAGGACGACATATTTTTATTGTGTTTCAGCCTCTTTTATTTGTGTTTCTTCACCTGTTTTATAGCCTACTTTTAGCCTTATTTCAAGTAGAGTATGGTTATATAAGATTTACTGATGAAAAAGTTGTTATTGTTTTCAATTTCTTCTTATTTTTGTTTCTTCATCTGTTTTTCGACTGAATGTTTTGAGACGAAAATAGTTATATAAGACTGACTGATGAATAATTTGTAGTTGAATTCTGTTTGTACAGAACAACATTGTTTTATTGTGTTTCATTTTTCTTATTTTTGATTCTCAATCTGTTTTTACGCCTACTGCTTTTATTTCGAATCGAAAATGGTTATATTAGACTTACTGATAAAAAACTTGTTATTGTTCTTCAGTGTGTATTTAAGTGAATTAAAAACGAATTAATCCATATGTAGCTTTTCAGTTTATAAAGGAAAACTTTTGTTATTCTTTTTCAACTTGTTTTTGTTGCCTCCTCTGTTTTTATATTATTGGTTTATGTAGAACAACATCTTGAAATTGTTTTTCACACTTCTCCCTTTTTTTGTTTCTTAATATGTCTAATGCCAAAATTTTGATTAGAAAACATTTATATTAATTAGACTTACTGAATTCGTGGTAAAATTTGCTTTATTTAGGACAACATCTTGTTATTGTGTTTCAGCCTCTTTTATTTTCGTTTCTTGATCAGGCTAATTACCTTTATTTCATGTCGAAAAAGGTTATATTAAACTTACTGATAGAAAATTCGTGATTGTTTTCAGCTTCTCATTTTTGTTTCTTCAACTTTTTTAGGCTAAGTGACTTCATTTTGAGTCGAAAATGGTTATATTAGACTGACTGATGAATAATTCGTAGTTAAATTGGTTCTATATAGGACAACATCTTTTTATTGTGTTTCAGCCTCTTTTATTTGTGTTTAGTCATCCGTTTTCTAGCCTTATTTCAAGTAGAGAATGTTATTCTTTTCAATTTCTTCTTATTTTTGTTTCTTCATCTGTTTTTAGGCTGAATGTTTTGAGACAAAAATGGTTATATTAGACTGATGAATAATTTGCGTATTGCCTTTATTTCGAATCGGTTATATTAGACTTACTGATAAAAAACTTGTTATTGTTCTTCAATTTCTTTCTGTTATTATTATTTCTTATTCATCTGTTTTTACGCTAAATGTCGTCATTTTGAGTTGAAAATGGTTTTCTCAGATCGATTGATAAAGCATTCATAGTTAAATTGGGTTTATTTGGGACATGTTTTTATTGTGTTATAGCCTCTGTTTATTTTTGTTTCTTTATCTGTTTTTACGTCTACTGATTTTATATTGAGTCGAAAATGGAGATTTTTAGACTTACCGATGAAAAATTCTTGATTGTTTTTCATCTGATTTTTCGCTAAATTTCTTTATTTTGAGTCAAAAATGGTTATATTAGACTGACTCATGAAGAGTTAGCGGCTTAATGTGATTTATTAAAAACAGCATTATTTTCGTATTCTGCCTCTTTATTTGTGTTTCATCATCTGTTTAGGACAATTCTCTTCAGTCAAGTCGAAAATTGTCTTACCCATGAATAATTCGTGGTTAATATTTTTTAAATAGGACCACATCTTATTATCTACTTTTATTTGTGTTTTTCAATCTGTTTTTACGCCAAATATCAAAAACTGTTACATTTGACTTACTGATGAATAATTAGTGCTTGAATACTGTCACATCTACAACATTTTAGGTAGCATTAAATATCGAATATACTTCAAATCATTGTAAATAGTGTTAATCTCTCAATAATGCGTTAATCCATTCTGCACAACAATTAAATCTTACAGTAACAGATCTTAAAGTGTGCATATCTTATTTCACCCAAATACAAAAACTTTGGAATTTCGGGTGTTGTTTCTTCAGGTAAAAATTATTTTTTCGGCAGCATTGTATGGAATGAACTTGAATCAAATATTAATCATGTCAAATGAGAACAATAAATTGAGAGAGAACTTAATCACATTAGCGAAGAGAGTTTTTCAACATAATACTGCTAGATTTAAAAGTAAGGTTTAAGTAGGTAGTAGTAGAAAATTAAATTTTATTATCCAAATGATTAAAACACAAATGGTAGCAAAAGTTGAAGATTTTATGCAAAACAAAGCATGGAAGCCAATGCGTGAAAAACAATATAAACTGATCTAAAAATGAATTAATAAATCAGAAAGGGATTAATAACTTGTTTACGAAAATTACCAACACACCAGTGCTGGTAGAGAGATGTTCTCGCACAGCTTCTAATATTCCTTGTTTTCTTGTAATTTTAACCTTTTACGTGATAGCCTTCTCTAGCAGCTTCTTGACCACTTACAGAATCGTAAAAGACAGCAATTTAATTATTTATTCATTGAAAATGAATGAATGATGATAACACAACAATCTACTACTATTCGGTTATTATTTTAATAAGAATAAACAATGATTCTAAATGTCAAAATTCATAGAATTAGATAATATGATTTCGGAATGTGTTGAATTGAGACCATAGAAAATCTTTTGTAATGAAATAATATTAAATTAAATTATTTTATAAAATTGTTCTGATTTTCACTAATTTGTGCAAATCGGAATAATTTCATCAAGTATCAAGATTCAATTCAATCTTTTGTAATCCTTCACAAAATGTTGAAAATAAATGGAAAGAACTTTCTAAAACAACAAATGAATCATTCAATAATGTTTGTTATTCATAAATATCCCGGAAGTGTATTCATTTTTGTTCAGTCTAATAATTTTGCTATTTACTTTCATGCTGTTTTTTATAAAATCTTTTACTTTGTTACTACCATTTGTGTTTTGATCGTTTAGAAAATAAAATGTTTCAAAATCTGTTCAACTATTTAAACCTTTTTTTTGGACCTAGAAGTAATTTTTTGAAAAACTCTTTTTCGCTAATGTGATTAAATTCTCTCTCTATTTGTACTTCACATTTGACATGATTATTATTTGATTCAAGATCTTTCGATACAGTGCAGCTTAAATGATTTTCACCAGAAAAAACAACAACTAAAATCTCAAAGTTTGTTTATTTGGATGAAATAAGATATGAAGTACGTTCTTTAAGACCTGTTACTGTAATTTAATCGATTAAACGTATTATTAAGAGATTACAGTCTGTATTTACCATGACTTGAAGTACACTCGATATTTAATGCTACATGAAATGTTGATACTAAGTGTGGCAGTATTGCCAATAGGCTTGTCTGATAAAGTATTCAATGTTCTTCATGAGCGTAAAATTTTTTTCAATAAATTGAATCTACAGGATGTTTTACTATATGTAACATCAAAAATGTAATATTCTCAATCCGGGCCTGCGATATTGCTCATTGTTCTAAACTTATTCCTTGAAATTTTCATGAAAACCTATGAAAGCGTTCAAGAGTTATACCGGTTGAAATTTTTTTTATAAAATAACTAAAACACCCCGTATCTCATAAACGAATATGTTTCGAAAACTTATTCAGACTATCCAAACTTACATTTGCACTGAAAGCATATACAGTCACTCACGTTTATGTATATGGCTTCTTGTTTTTGTTTTTCGCCTTCTTTTGGTTTCTGTTTTTACTCAAAGTTCTTCATTTTGAGTCGAAAAATTACTATTTATTGCTTGGCGTGTTTGATCAATTTCATTTGACATCTACTTGAAGCTATAACCATCTACAGAAAAATTACGAAAAAAGTTGTATGTATAGTTACAATTAAGGAAAATTCATTTATCACACTTCTATTATTTTTTCTCTCTTTTATTCACGAATACTTTTCTAATGAGAACCCAAAAAAAAACATCAAGTTCTTAAATAACAAATTTCAATAAGATAGTGAATATAAACATATTTGGAAACTTCACATTATAGAATAAAAAGGGGGTTTTTTACTTGATAGAAGGCTTCTTCAATATCTTAAATATCAATCAGATTAATGCTGCTAACCTCACTACAAATTTTGATATAATAAAAATTTTTTTTGAAAACATTTTAAAATTGAATTAAATAAATGGAAACATTATTTCAATTTAGTAGACAAAGAATTAACTCATTTCACATCACCAAAAGGAATAAAATAATCCAAAGAAAACTTAGAGTATTGATTTTAAATTTAAATTAAACAAATGCCTTAAAAAACACTGTTTCAATATTATACATTTTCTTTGAATTCTTTTATTCCTTTTTATGCTGTTTAATGAGTGTTAATTCTATATATCTGCTGAATTGAAACTCTGTTTGATATTTAAGATATTCTAATTATTTATGGAAGTCTGGTATATGCATTTATTATATTGAGCTTCTAAAAAACAATATAAATAATTCTTCTTTTTTCACTTCAGAATTTGAAACAAATTTGTTTTGAATTTACTGGTGTTCAAATAGGGAAAATCTTAAATTGTTCCCAATTTTTCATCAATTTATCCGAATATATGTTCACGTTTTTAACAGTAATTTGAAAATTTTTAAGACACAAGGCAATATAGCGATATTAGTTCTACTTAGATGTATTCTTAAGGAAAGTGGTCCATTTTCACGTTCAGTTATGACGATTCATATTTTCTGATTATTTTTAGTAATCGTTATTACGTCAGTACTGTGTTTTTTAAACATTTTGGGCTCAAGAAGCAGGGCTTTCAAAATAATTATCAATCGATTATAGACAATAAAAATCAGATCTATAATAGTAGACTAAACACTTCGAATGTTTATTTGATTTTCCTTGAAACCTTACGCTGATTAAATTGTCCTTATGCCGTGATAACAATTTTGAAAACAAACTATGGTAGGTCTGTTAAAGGAACCCTCCGTTTTGCGTTTAACATTAGCCAAATAAACAATAACTAATTTACTTAGGGCCTTATCTTTCCATTCGGTTCTGTAAATAAATTTTTTTATTGAATTAATTGGTTGAATAACATTAATTTCACTTAGCAAATCGTCTTAATGTTTATTATTATATTCAATCCTGATTCTCTTTATGCTTCTTTCCAAAATAACTTCCTCAAAAAGGGGTTAACTTTGATTGCATAAATATTCAGAAGAACTTCGACCCTAAGCTAGTTTACCTCTACCTGAGATATTTCGTAAACACTCTTATCGCTTGTATGTTTATTATTTGTTCAAATGAAACATTAATAGATTATCTGAATATTTTTTTTTATTTTCGACTTCTTTTTTAATTGTGCAATATCTGCGTGAGTCATAAAACTGAACGAAGACATAAACAACCATTAGAAGAGGTTAGCCTAAAAACTACTATTAAAATATCGGATTTAGTGGCCAGAAAAACATCCATTATGTTTTCACTTAGATAATACTTCAATAGTGACAAATGAAACTTACACAAATGGTTATATAATTATGTTTCAAAGAGTCTAAATGGGTTTTTCTGTAAAGATGCGAAGAGAAATCTCCGTTTACGAGTAGGGTGTTTTAACCAGCACACCACCGAAATGCATTTCCTGTTTATATACTTATTGCTGATAATAGAAATGAATATAAAAAAACAACGCTAGAGATGGTCAATTCTTTGGGACTCATTCAAAAATTTTCAATTATCTACTGATTTTCATATATATCTCTAAATCTACTTTTAATTCAAAGTAATTTAGACACCCCCTTAACTTATAATTAGGCTTAATTGCTTTACATTATTCACTCCCTTATCAGTGTTACCCGATAGGTTCCCCCTTAAGGGCGGCTAGACCGTATAGTCCCACCCCAAATCCTTCCTGCAGCTGATCCGGCAGTTTCTTTCAGATCCGAAAATCGCGACGAGAGAAGAGGTCGAGCCAGTAGTTAATGAAGTTCTGAAGGAAGTGTTCGAGATGGCAGTACAGATCATAACAAAGAACCAGCTGCAGCTACCCCAGGACAAGATCCAATTGCCGGCCGTTCCGGCGCTGCCCGTCAAGTCGACCATGGTGGACTACAAGAGCAGGATAAGGTGCAACACGAGCGACATCCTAACGCCCCTGTCCAAGATGCTGACGGTCGCATCGGCGGATCACCAGCTATTGGACGCGAAGAGCTTCGTCGAGGATTATGAGGAGTTTCACGACTGCTGTTCCGAGATGACGGATCCCAAGATCACAGCTTACGCTGAGGTCAGCGAGACCGATCTGCCCGAGCGGGGTAGAAGCAGGAGGAAGAAGGATAAGTCCGTGAAACACGGCGGAGTCACCTGCATGATACCGGTGATTTAAAATTTTTTTTTCATTACATTGATATTTTAGATTTTATAGTCAGTGGTGTTGTGTTTGTGAAACCATGAAAAAACTAAGAAAAGTAGATAGAAGAACAGAGTCTTGTTACCTTTTGGATAGGTAAAAAGCCTTTGTTTACAATTGTTCCAATAGGTACTCTCTTGAGGTTTTTCAATGCTGCTACTTTAAGCATTTGCTTTAAGGAGAAAATTATTGCCTGTCAACAGATGGTGAGCCATTGACCCTCAGCTCATGTAAATTTGCTTCCCATCCAAGTTTGCTTCTTTATTTTTTCAACATTCTTTTATAAAGGTCTTCGAACAAGAGAGTTCATTTTAAATTTAGAGAAAAATTGAACCTTTTCCAGTGATGTTTCCATTTTACAAAACCGTCCTGGATAGCTTCATTTGAAATATCGCTTAAATTCTCTTTTTTCATCAGCTACATACTTCAGGGAAAGTTTTGTGTTTTCTTTATTGACTCTGTTTCATTTTAAACTACTCACCAATCCTACATCCTCTTTATCTTCTTATTAACATACACAATTAACGTACAGCAAGCTCTGACTTTCTCTTTTAAATTTTTGTAAATATCCTGTTTTCATACTACCAACTATAATTTTCTCCCCTATTCAAAGTAATTTTTTGCTCAGGTTGAAACGGATTCTAATGCGGAAGACGAGGTGGAAATCATGCAGAGCGATCAGCGGCTAAGGGAGATCGGTCCCATGTACAACATACCGAAGAACTACTTTATGAATCCCGAACTTACAGAGATCACTGAACAGACCATAGACGAGCTCCATAGGAATGACGAGAACGCTGAAAATAGCGAAAATATCGTGGAGCAAAGTGTGGTGGTCAATCTCAGCCTCAGTAAGGAGGGAAAGGTGGAGGACGAGGATGACGTTTACAAACCGATAGCTGTCAGTCCGGACGGGAGGTTCTTCAAGTACGAGGAAGAGGTACAGAGTTTCTAAACATAAGTTTCGAGTAACTTTGGAAAATGTAAACATACTTCTTATCTTTCGTTCTATTGGTCTGTCTAATCAACTGTCATCAGTGACATTTTCACACTCGAAATCACCTAACATCAATTCGACAGGTTTTACACCATCTAACTGATTAAAGCATGTATTTTTTCATTTCTGAAGTAACATGGTAATAATTTTAAAACGTGCAAGCTTTAAACCGACTTTTTCGTCGACAGATCGGTCGGGGGGCTTTCAAGACGGTTTACCGGGGTCTGGATACCCAAACAGGTGTAGCTGTCGCCTGGTGCGAACTGCAGGAGAAGAAACTGAACAAGGCTGAACGACAGAGGTTTCGAGAAGAAGCTGAAATGTTGAAGAAACTTCAGCATCCTAACATTGTGCGGTTTTACAACTACTGGGAGTATACAGGGACGAAGAAAAAGAATATAGTGCTTGTAACTGAGCTGATGTTGAGTGGAACCCTGAAAACGTAAGTTTGAAAGTTGGTGGATGTATCAAGTTTTTAGATTTTGTTGCCTTTGTTGATTGGGTGACGGCATTCGACACCGTGTCGCTCAAAATTCAGTTAGCAAAGTTATTTAATTGTGGTATTCATGGCCATGCCTTAGAGCTGATGCAAAGTTATTTGTCAGGGAGAATACAAAGGGTGAAAGTTGGTGATGAGTCTGAAAAATCAAATGTAAATATTGGTATACCGCAGAGAACAGTTCTGGGACCTTTTTTGTTTCTTGTGTACATCAATGATATAGCTTGGATAAGAAACCTACGAGGTTATATTATTTGTTACACTGAAAACATAGCACTCATATTCACAGGGGTGAGTTGTGACCATGCTTATCGTGCCGCTAAGACAAACCTTCTTAAATTGCACATTTGGTTAAATAGTTTGTTTTGAGTCTGAATGTTGAAAAAAGTAAATTCCTGGCCTTCTCTCTTAATTCAAGTGATCAGCTGCATAATATAGTTCTTAAGTTGCACAAACCCAATTGTACCTGATTGCCATGCCAGTCAGTTGGAATAATTACCACCACTAAGTATTTAAGACTTCATTCAATGGGTTTTTGATATGAATGAATAGATTGTACACTTAAATAACCTTCTCTTGGGTTGGCAAAGCGGCACAACGCAGTTAGGCTTAGGTGTGTTTTGCTGGCTCGTGAGGGAGTTTAAAATTTTGAATACCAAATCCGATCGTATATTATTGTGCATTATTTTTAAATAAGATTTATTATTGTGACATTAAAAGCGTTAGTATTGCAGATGAAAGTGACCCCAAGATATAAATAGAAGAAATTGCAACCCAGTATTGTTTTTCTCACAGAAATCCGGACAAAAAACAGATTCACTGGGTAAAAACGAAAGTTTTCGATAATTCTCTACTTTTTCTATGTTGACAAAATCAACCGGGTTGAATTTCGACAGAACATATTCTTTTGAGATAACACATAGCAATATTCTTCTTTTCACTTTGGAATTCGGATAACTCCTTCAAGTTCAAACCAATCAATCATTCTCATCTTGATTTTTTTAATCTCACAAAATAGAGACAACAAAAAGTTTAAATTCCTCTTTGCAGTTACCTGAGGAGATTCAAGAAGATCAATCCCAAAGTCTTAAAATCCTGGTGCAGGCAGATCCTTAAAGGTCTGGCTTTCCTACATTCGAGGTCGCCACCCATCATCCATCGAGATCTCAAGTGCGACAATGTTTTTATCACGGGCACCACAGGATCTGTCAAGATAGGTGACCTGGGTTTGGCCACCCTTAAGAACAGGAGCTTCGCCAAATCTGTAAGTGAAAAATGGAAGATTTAACTTCTGATCTTGTTCTAACTGTCCATGATCTTAGGTGATCGGTACACCGGAATTCATGGCCCCTGAGATGTACGAAGAGCATTACGATGAAGGCGTCGACGTGTACGCTTTCGGTATGTGCATGTTGGAGATGGCTACCAGCGAATATCCTTATTCGGAATGTACCGGACCAGCTCAGATCTACAAGAAGGTTATATCTGTAAGTTTTTGAACAATTTTAATATTTATAGGTTTGATAGTTTCAACAATTAATTTATTATTTAATTTCTATATATTTATAGGGCGTAAAACCTGCGAGTTTCGACAAGGTCCAATCTCCAGACATCAAGGATGTGATTGAAAGTTGCATCAGACCAAGAAAAGAAGACAGACCCAAGGTAAAAGATCTACTGATGCACGCTTTCTTTGAAGAAGATGTAGGCCTGAAGGTCGAGGTGGTTTCGCAAGATGGCAACAAAGTCGTGTTCCGTCTGAGGGTTATTGATCCCAAGAAGAGAACACACAAGCATAAAGAGAACGAAGCTATACAGTTTGACTTTGATCTGGAGAGTGATAGACCTAATACTATCTCTGAAGAAATGGTAGGATGAATTTTTATGATTGCTGATCTTTCAATAATTCCAATCTCTATTAAAATTAAGAACCCATCTCTAAACACTAGTGTCAAAACTTGACATTTTAATTTCAAATATGACAGTGATGAAAATTATAAATTCAAATGAATATTCCTTTGAGTTTATCGAATTTAATATAGTTTATATGATTTCATCTTTTTATGTTTTGATGAAGAAATTAATATTAATCATTTTTTAGGCAAAATCAGGAATCATCTTTGAAGATGATGCTAAAACCGTGGCTCAGCTTCTGAAGGCCCAAATAACACAAATAACAAAGGAGAGGGAAGCGCAGAGGTCAAAAGAGAAAGAGGCCTTAGCACAGCAGATGCAATATCAGCAGTATATACAACAACACGTAGAACAGCAGTTATCCCAACAGCAGCAGCAGCAACAACAACAAGCCTCTAACGTGCCCCAACAGCAACCAACACCTCAACCTCAGCCAACTCAGCAGGTCTATCAGGTAGTATAAATTGCATTTATGTATAATTTGTGAAGTTGAAAATTTGATTTTGTTTCAGTCTCAAACCAGTTATCCGCAAACTAGTACCGAGAATCAACCCCAACAGCTTCCTCAGCATTATAATCAACAGGGACAACCACAACAAGCTCAGCAGACTCAGATCATCCAGGAGTCTGGTCAGATGTCACAGCAACAATATCAGCAACCTCAGAATATTATCCAGCAGGAACAACCTCAGCAGGTTAGTTTGAAGCATTTAAAGTGGATCCTTCAACCTTTGTTATATTTGTGTCTGTCTTTTACTTTATATGTTCTTATAGGATATCTCTACTTATTTGAGAGTCATCTATCGGATCAGAAAACTAGGCAACACTTTTAGAAAGTTGTCTCTTCCTTCTCTTGACGTAAGACTTTGTAGACTCGCTAGAAAAATCTTATACTTTGTTTACTATTAAATTGAAAAAGCTTACATAATCCTAGTTGAAAAATTATTTCTTTACAATTTTTTTTCTTCCAGTTTGTACAACAATCCCAACCATCTCAACAGGACCAGGGAATGATTCAACAGCATCACATCACTACACAGTATCAACAGCAATCCCAACAAGTTCAGGCACAAGAAGCTCAGGTGTATCAGCAGACCCAGCAGATTCCGCAACAGCCACAACAGGCACCTCCGCAGCTCCAACAACAACAGCAATCTCTCCAGATGCAGCAACAACCTCATCAGATTCAACAACAGCAACACTCTGAAGTGCAGCATAATATCCAGAGGCAACAGTCAGTCGATCCAGTTCAACAGGTTACCATTCATACTCAGCAAAGTCAACAGCAACAGTTCATCCAGCAGAATTACATATTGGAAAATCAACAGGAATATCTCAATGTTATGGTCGAGAATCAGCATAAACTTAGTAGCATATCTCAGCCTGAACTTTTGCATGCTGCAACACCTCAGGTTGAGCATAGGCTAAGTGTAGACAGCCAGATGGACAAGATAAACCCTCAGACCCAGATAGATCCTCAGTTGGGCGCTCAGCAACACCAAAACACTCAGCAAATGGTTCATCAAGTTGAAGGTAAGCTTCAACTTTTTAAATCAGTTAAAATCTGAAGTATATTTATTGAATATTTATTCAGGTTATATCATTTATCCCCAACCTCAACAACAAGGTAATTTCCAACCAGCACAGCCTCAGGCTTATCAGCAAGGACAGTATACAGAACAAACTCCATCATCCACCCATTCAAACTACCCATCTCAGCAGCAGTCTCAGCAAGTGAACTATCAACCACAACCTCAGCAGAGTTACATGCCCCAGCAGGCTGTCAGTTATCAGCAACAAGGTCATTTTGTAGATCAAAATGCTTATCAAGCTACTCAGACTCAGTATACACAGCAGAGTGCCCCTCAGCAAACTCAACCGCAATTTTCGCAGCAGGGAACTCCCCAAACTCAACAACCGCAATATACTCAGCAGGGTAGTCAACAGGCGCAGTATACACAACAGGGAACGCAACAAACCCAGCCTAATCAGTATCAACAGGGAAGCCAACAGACGCAACAGGCTCAGTATCCACCACAGGCAACTCAGCAGGTACAACAAGCCCAGTATTCACAACAAAGTGCACCGCAGACACAGCAAGGGCAATTTTCACAACAGGGAGGACCACATCCCACACAACAGGGAGGACCACATCCCACACAACAGGTTCAGTATCCTCAACAGGGAACACAGCAGGCACAGTTCACTCCACAAGGAACACCGCAAACACAGTATGCCCAACAGGCGACGCCTCAAACGCAGCCGACCCAATACACTCAGCAGAACGCTGCTCAGCAGCCTCATATGTATCAGGGACAGCAGACACCATCTGCATACAACCAACAACAGACTCAGGCTGCTCAGTATCAGCAGTACATTTCTCAGACGTCTGTAGAACATCAAGTATACCAGTCGCAAGGGGAGCCTATCCAACAGATGTACCAACAGCCACAACTGTCTTCACAGCAATCCCAGCAGCAAATGCCTACTCAGCAGCAACAGCTTCCTCCTGTTCAACAGCAGCAAATGTCTACTCAGCAGCAACAGCTTCCTCCTGTTCAACAGCAGCAAATGCAAGCTCCTCAGCAACAGCTTCCTCCTGTCCAACAGCAGCAAATGCAAACCCCTCAGCCTCAGCAGCAAATGCAAACCCCTCAGCCTCAGCAACCGATGCAAACACAGTCACAACAGTATATTCAGCAGCAGGTAGATCAGCAACAAGCGCAAATGGTCTCTCAGTATAGTGGGCAAATGCAGCAACCACAACAGAATCAAATGGTCCAATCAAATCAGGTGGCCCAGCCTACAGCGCAGGGTCAGATGGGTCAAACGCAACCTATGCAACAACCTGCACAGGTAAATGTTTGACAAAATAGGTTGTAACATTGTGTACAGTCTTGTTGGATGTTTCTAAACATGTCTTTTTTTTCTAGCCTGTAGAACAGCCAAGCGAACAACTTTCACAGCAGTCTTTGGCCAATCATAGGATGTCTTCCACGGAAGCTCCCCCTATGAATCTTGCTGAATTGCAACAGAAATTGGCCCAACAAAATGCGCCAGTTATAAAAGAATCTCAACAGAGGACCTCCCTGCCTTCAATGACGTCGTTTGACAGCCAATCCACTGATCAAAGGAGGCTTTCCACGACTTCTCAACCTGCTGCTCCTCAGGATTATCAGCCATCATACCACCAGATACAAGAGGTATGGGTATTTAAATATTGGAGGCGAAGTTGGCCATTATTTATTACCCGTTGCCAAAATTTTCAATCGGTTGGTCTTCTATTAATTTTCTACTATGGTTTTAGTTCGTATTCTCAATCATTCCATTATAAAATCATAATCATTTCCATCTATCATAAGCCATCTCCAATTAGAATTGATAAACTATATACTGATATGATTTCTTTACTATCAGGACATTCCTAATCAATTGATAGTGGACGCTACCATGAATGTGACTCAACCTATGGAGCTGAGACAAGATGCACCGATGTCTTCAGATCCTGCCGTATTCGAGGATCAACAATCTTCAGCCCAAGGATTCGACACTCAAGTAAGTAAAGACGACGATACTAACCCTTCGTCTGCGTCTGACGACAAGCCACGTCGTAAAAGAGGTTCAACTCGCCATCAACTGTTAGTTCAGAAAGTGCATCCAGATGGCACAGTGGAATGCCAACTACTGTGCAAACAGAAGACGATCAGTTTCAAATTCAACAGGTCCGACACAACACCCCAAGATATAATAGAGGGGATGATCAAACAGGAACTGTTGAAGCCTGGTCCACATAGTACATTAGAAGTGCACCTGAAGGAGATAATAGGGCAGTTGAATGTAAATCCGGATAAAATACCGGAAGTAACCCAACCTTACGTTCAGAAGGTAAGGGCTAGGAGAGTTAACAAGAAGAAGGGGTTCAGAATCTTGGTAAGAGTTGTCTAGAAATAGAAGTAGCATAATGTTACAAGCGGCAAATTAAAGCACTACTGAAAACAAAACTTAGTAATAATTTTGAGGTTAAATCCGTGATTATGGGCATTTTGAAATTTACCATCTCTACATTCAAGGTATCGATTCTGAACCCTATGAATGGATTATATAAATGTATAGTGGCTCTCGATATCAATCATTGGGAATTTTCTTTATTTTACACGCTGCACAAACACAGGTCAGGCATGCTTCTCTTACAAGGCACCCTCATAAAAAAACACACAGAAGGCACAGATCAGTAAGTAAAGTTCATAAGAATTTTTTGCATCTCCTTATTTTGTAAGATTGAGGTGATGAAACGAAAAAATATTTATTGTTAATTTTATTTAATGTTAATTGTAACAATTTTTACTCAGTTCTTTTGTTAATATCTGATGGAATTCTTACAGCGTGAAGAAACAAGCCTGCAGAATCTCATGAAGCAACCCTTTTCTGATCCAACTAAGACTGACAACACCCTGGCAGGTCTGAAATCATCTCTAACTGAAAAATTGTCATCTAATCTCAGAAACAGGGAAAGTCTAAACAGCAGCGGTACTGTATCTCGTAAAACTAGTACTGCAAGTGAGTATACTCCAGAGCACACTTATGTTACGGACAGCAGACCTCCTATGGCCAGACGAGACACCAATGCTTCGTATATCTCGACCACCGATGGACCAGTATCTTCTTCCAGCGAGGGAGGTACCAAACAAGAGAATGAAGACGATGAGCTAAAGGCCGAACTGAACAATAGTCTAAAGAAGGGAGAGGTTAAATTGGTACCTGGGCAAAAAGTGGATGTTAAAATGTTCATTTTGAAACCTGAGGAATCCATAGAGACTCAGCCGGACACTTTGAAGAAAATTGAAGGTGAAAGCACACCTGAGACTACTTCAACTAAACCCTTGGAGTCTAAGACACCAGAGGCGGGCTTGAAAGTTCCTCAAAGAAAAATATCCAGGTTCTTAGTGAGTCCAGTATTGTCTGGACAGCTGGACCTACCAAAAGATAAGGATTTCGGTCCTGAAACTGCCCAGGAGCAAACGAAGGAGGTTCTTAGCGCTCCTCAAACAGTTCCAATGACTGTAGAGATGAAGACTTCCCCTGTGGTATCAGCGGAAATCACCAGGAAGAACTCTGGCCAGTTAGAGACTACCAAAGTGTCCACAGAGATTGAAAAAATCATCGAACAGAAACCTAGCACCTGTTCTGTGAAAGAAGAACCTGTCAAAGAGGAACAATCTGCTCCTGTGTGTGGCCCTGAGATGATAAACACATTGGAACAGCTGAAGATAAGCCTTGATAATCTAAAACACAGCGGACATCCGGTCCATAAGAAGGAGCCATCGGAGAGTGAGTCAAAGAAAGATGTCACTGTTCCTCAGAAACCTCAGCAGCAGATTCCTGTTCAAACCCAACAGACGCAACCCAGTCAGGTGGTTGTGCCGCCCCAAAATATCCAGAATCAGCAGATGTTAAGTCAGGCGCAGCAGCCTCAGCCAGTATTAAATCAATCCCAGTCCGCGCCTAGTCAATCCCAGCAATCGATTCAGAGTCAGCAGCCTCAGCAACAGATAGTCAGTCAGCCTCAACCTGCATTGGCACAACCGGCACCTTTACCAAGTCAACAGACTCAGCAGATCACTCAGCTTCCGCCACAAGCTCAGCCCATTATGCAGGCTCAGCATCAACAGGTGATGATTTTTATTTCAATTTTTCCCAGCATCAATGGGCTAAATTTTATGAATTACATTTATCGAAGACTATATATAATATTCGATAAAAAATTTAAATGGCGTTCCACAATGAATATTATTAGGATCAAATATGTTGGGGGATCTCTTTGAAGAGATCAAAATTTCTAAATTATAATTAAAAGAATCTAATCATTTTGTGCGTTTTGTAACAGATGCCCCAGATAGTGCAGCAGTATCAGCAGATTCCTCACACTCAACCTGTAACGCCCCCGATATGTCAGCCCAATAGTATTCAGGCCCAACATATAATAGGACCGCCTACTTTTACCCAACAAGCTCCTCCTCTCTCTCAGCAACAGATACAATCTCAAAACGTGTTGACTCAGCCGCACCCGCAAATGTCCCAGGTAAATATATCTGCAAAGTACTTTAGTAAATAAATAATGAACTTTTTATAAATTTCAGGTTACGATGACGGTTGCTGCCCACTCTGTACCCCAACCGATCCCCTTGAATCTGTCTCAGGTTCCCGCCTCCGCACCCATCAATCTTCCTCCCCAGCAGTATGTTACGACTCCTCAAGTTCCTCCCCATATGCCCCAGCAGGTTGGCATGTCTATTACTTCGGCTCTACCCTCCGCCCCTCACGTACATCACGTGGCACAACCTATGATGTTGAACGTGGCCGGGGCCGTGACCGGCAACGTGGACATGGCCACACCGACCGCCTTTGTATCGCCACAGATTGGAGATATTACTTCGCCTCCCATCGGTACCATTTCGGGATCAGTGTCAGTTCAAAATATATCCATGAGGGGTCAACCGATGGCGCAGAATCAGGCTGGGGGTCAACCCTTCCAGCATCAGATGCCTTTGGATGATTCCTTGCATCAGAACGCTGCGCTCCTTAAAAAGATTCCAGATAATATCAAGCAGATCATGGAGAGGTGAGTAGTTTCCTTTACATGGAGCCGTGAACCCTGTAGAAGTGATGTATGCTCCAGGCAATTAATTAATTTAATTTAATTTATATCCCAAAAATTTTTAACTGTTAACAGTTGAATACAGTTCTGTTATCAACATCTTCAACCTAATTTGTACCAATAGCTGTTAAATCTTATCTTAATATATTTGCTTTTTGGAGTTGTTCTATTATATTGAAGATTTGTGTATTTTCCTTTGCAGTAACTCCAACAAAGGCAGTCAGGCTTCCACTCCGACTTCGGACGCCAAATATGATGTTCATTTGCAGAGTCTTCAGCAAAAGTTGTCTTCCTCCCTTCCAATCAATCGAGCAGCCGTAAGTTCTGATCCAAACTGAACATAATATAACCTTCAATAATTCTTTCTTCCTTGCAGCAGCTTGGTGTAGATGTCGCCGGCTCTCCTCACAGTGGCGCCACCACTTCGGAGGTTCTGTCGCCGGTTGTAGAGCTAGAACATAGTCCTTTCTCCTCTTTGACGGATGCTTCGAAAACTGCTCAGCTGAATGATTTGAACAGTCAGCTGTCCAGGATAAATTCTTCTAGAACAGAAGGTGCCACTGTGCAAGAGCAGAAGCAGGAGCATCCCAGGCTTGTGCAGGAGCTGGCGACAAGTCAACTCTCACTTCAAGAATCGGAGAGTAGTCGAAAGGAAAGAAAAATTTCAAGATTTAAAGTAAGTTACTTTTCACCTACTTAATAATACATCAATGTATTTATTTTGGTTGTAATGTTATTCTCCTTTCTCAGTCTTCTTTCCCTCTTCTCTGCTCAATTCCTCCTTCATTTTATTTTATTACTTCGTAACTTCACTCACATATTTGATGTATGAAAATAAAGTTTTACTTAGAATTGTTCAAACTTTGACTTAGAATTGTTCAAAATTTGACTTAGATTTGGTATTTGATTATTTTAGGATAAATAAGACTCGACAAATTTAAAACTAATTTTTTGTAGGGACCACATCTAATCTGGAATCCTTAAACATACCCTCTATTGGTACTGTGTAAATGACTTTGAAATATCTCATCATTTAACGTCACTTTTATTAGAACGAATTTATTGTGTGCAAGCTAACCTAGTATCTGATTTTAGGTTAGTGTTGTTACCGAGCCTGATCCTAATAAGCTAGTGTTACCGCCTAAGGAAAAGAAGGCTGAGGTGCTAGAACCTGCTGCTTCCACCATAGTCTCTGCCCCACCATGCACATCTTCTGGAGGTAATGGACATGCACCCAAGGAAGATAAGGCCGATGTTAAGACTATAATCAATGATACATTCAATAGTTTAGCCAATGTGTTAGCTGGAAGTCTGCCGCCAAATCAAGGTATGGTAATTAATGGAACAATTGAACAAATGTTTAACATTTTTCAAATACTCTATTCTACGTACAAATTCATTTTTTATGCGATGAGAAATTCCTGTTCTGATAGGAATTAAAAATATTGTTATAACCTTCCTCCTTTTCAATTCTTATCTTTATTTTTCAGATTTTCCATCTGAAGTTTCAAAAGTTAGGGTAAGTATTTACTGTTAGACCTAGTTTGACCCTACTACTAATATATGTGTAGTTTTGATTGATATCGTTATTTCCTCATATTTTTGTTTCTATTACACACTTAATCATCCAGTCCTTCCCTCTTTGATCATATTTTAACCAGTTTTATTTTATCGTATTTTATTTTGTTTTAATCTCCGTGTAGTTTAGACTTTTTTTCTGTTTTGTCTTGTAGAAGCATGGCGTTGACATCAAAACATCCACTATTGGCACCACTGCTCATTCTAACCTCACTTGTGGAAAGACTAACCACCCGAAACTGGGCCATGATGTTCATTCGTTGAATCATTCCCATTTAACCGCGCGCACCTTACGTAAATCAGTTTCTTACGACGATCTGAAAAAGGGCATCGAGTCTATAATGCCCATTAGAAAAAATGTAGAGTGTAAAGAATCCCCCAAGACTAGGAAAAGTTTAGAAAGTAGACAGGTATCGACTGATCTCAAAGATTATCCACAGATTGTCATACATCCTCCGGAGGAAAACTACAGTAACAGCATGCCGAACATTCACGCTACCTCCACGGAGTACATGAAACCCCTTTTAAAAATTTTAACAAACGTGGGCAGGCTCAATGTGAGTTGTCCAGATCTGGTCGAAGATGAAGATGATAAAAGTTTCGAGTCTTGCAGAAATTACTCTGAAACTGAGGATTTGTTCGAGATGTCAGATGAAGATATCCTCTCTCCCCCGGCAAAGACTCATTTTGACGAGTTTGTAAATACGAGGAAGCTACCGGAGGATTCAAAGCTTCGTAAGAACGAGGAGAGATACGCCAGACATCCTAAGCTTTCTACGAGGCAATCATTTCATGGTATGCCTTCGGTGAAGACGCATAACGTCACGTTTAGCCATAATTACTCAACCAAATCCATAGATATTCCTCAGGGGTCCTTAGGGCACTCCAGAGAATTTTCAGAGTACGAATTTGAATCTAAGGATAGATACCATTTTGGTTGCGAAGATTCAAGGTATTTTGAAGAACAAATTCCGAAAGATATCTCGCATAGATACACGGATGCTCCGAGTGAGCTCTTGAAGCGACAACTAAAGTTCAAACATTCCAATTCTATGCATAATTTAGTCAAGAGACAGGACAGTCTCTTCTCTCCTCCTAACGAGGATGTTTTTTGTCCATATCACACAATACATGGTGTACAGTTTCCTAGTTCTCATAGAAATAGGTTAGATTATGATTATGATAATTGTAGGTATAGTAAAACACATCATAGATTCTCCCCTTCTCCACCATTTTATTCAACGCCGTCTCATGGCGAATACAGAAGAGACGGCTCTGCGAGACAGTCTTGCATGCATTCGACATTACCCTCATCCATCCAAGACGTTTCTTCCGTTCATAACATTCGCGATACCTTTATCCTTCACGGTAGCCAGAGCACGCAGGCTAATGCGTGCTCCTCCCACATTGTACATCAAGACACTGCTTTTGGCCACGCCCATCACCAACCTCATCATTACGGTAGATTTCATCATACGGAAGTCAGACATGTATACAAATGTTGTTGTGGTAAGCCATGGTGTTTAGCAGTGGTGCCTATTGAGCAATATTTGGAGAGTTACTTTGTCAAAACGGTAAGATTTTTGACGAGGTCTTTTTTTTGGTATGGTGAATGGGACAGCTGGCATGTTGACGATGTCCTGCTCTCTCGGTTTTTTGCTTTCAGGGCCCTTTTTGAGTTTTAATGCTTGCATTTTTTCATTTTCCCCGCTTTTATATGGATTACTAACTGTTAACCAGAATGTGGCATGTGTCGGGGTAGTCTTAAAATTTTCACTGCTTTCGATAGGTAGCAATGAAGAATTGGAGAAGATCCTGTAGTTCAACATGCTTTTAGCGTAGACAATGCTTGCTTTAGTTCTTTAGGTTCGCACTAGATACACTTTAATTTATGGTGTTTTATAGGAAGAAACTTTCGAGGAAATGTTGAACCGACAAAAGGCTGAATTGAATGCTCTTATGGAAGCTCATCGTAAACAACAATTAGAATACATGGGTAAGCTCCAGTTTGAAAAAAATGTCAACTCCCCAAAAGTTGAATGTAATACATAACATTTTTTTCTGGGTGCTGATTTATGTTTTCTTTTTCTTTCAGAATTTCATAGGAAGCAAACAGAAGGTAAGTTGAACGTTTGCGATTTATGTTCTCCGCTAATTTTTTATTTTCTTTGTTTCAGAATCGAAGAAAAAGTGAGTTTTAGTCTGTGCATATGAATTTGAGAATGAAAGGCTGTATAAATATTGTTTATATTGTATCATAATTTAAAGAAAAAAGTCTAGTTAACCTAATTATATTATGAATCTGACAACGACTTTATTTTTTAATACCCGTATATTGTTTATTCGTCATTAGATATTATCCATTGTTTTATAATAAAGTTTAATAACTGAAAGTCTATTATTTGTGCTGGTATTATCAATTCAATACTAAAGGACAACTACAAATAAAGAGTGATTGAATAAGAAGTTGGAATTGAAAGGTTTTTCACTTGTATTTCCAATTTATAAACCCTTGGAATTAAACACTGATACAAACATTTCCTCTCTCAACTTGAAATTCAAAAAATTTAATAGAAAAAGTGATGATTGTTATTTGTCATTGGTCGATGCTCAAAAATTTTCCTTTCGATCGATTCATTGTATTCCAAAAACATATGTATTAAGAATGTACAGTTTTCCAATTTTGTTCGTGATCACAGTGATAACCTCTGGGGTAACTTCAGAGATTGAACATAAATTAATATTATAACAGGGGAACCGGAAAGTAATGTCGTTTCTGTGCATCGTGTACTTCGAAGTGGTGTTAAAGATATTTTAAGGTTATTGTGTCTTGCTCACTCTTAAATAATTTAATATTAGACTTTTCTTTGCAATTTGGGATGAAATGGCAAGACAAATTCAGGAAGGCATAACCGGCATTGTATGCTTTTTGAGTTTCATAAGGGTAATAACGCAAACATTTGCGATGTTTATCGAAGTGCATAAGACGTTTGCCAATGCCAAAGATGGTTCTCTAGGTTCAGATCCGGTCAAACTATTAATGCAGAGCTTTATTGTGAACAATTGAATCGAGTGAACCAATCTTTAATCGAAAAGTATCCGGCGATTATCTACAGAAAAGGCGTTATTCTGCAACACGACAATGCAAGATCGTACTGTGCAAGACGAACCTTGGAAAAAAATAATGAATTGGGGTGGGAAGAACTGCCTCAACCTTCATACTTGTCCGATATCGCATCCTCGGATTTCCATTTATTCCGATCGCTAAAACATTTTCTTAGTGGCAAAAAATTTGGATAATGTCCAAAACGACATTTTGAGAAATTTTACTCAAAAACCAATTGGTTTTTATCGGTCCGGCATTGAGAATTTGCACATCAGATGGTAAAAGGTTGTTGATAACGAAGGTGATCACATTATTGATTGAAAATTAAAACTTGTTAATAATTTATTTGTTTGAATTTAATTTAAGAGAACGACATTACTTTCTGGTTCCTTATATATTTATAAGATTGTGTCTTTGAATAGAATTCAAGCCATCGAGTTACACAGTTTTTGGAAAAGCCCTATTTTCTTTTGTGGTGACACATTAATGGCTAATTTCTTGGATACCTCATCTTACCAATATCCTATATACTTGACGGTTGTATCTACATTTTTTTTAAAACAAAATTATTTTGGAACCCATGGACGGATTTTACTTATTCTCTTATTCGGTCTTCCTATTTAGGCTCAAAGCCTACCCTTGAAATAACAAGTCCACAAGTTATTTTTTTCACCATTTATTTTTCTAACGAAAAAACAGACAAAAAGAATTTAATTTTATTATAAATTTTGCATTTTCGTCTAATGTCTCTAGGATTATTCATAAATTAATATGGAATTTAACTTATATAAGACAATTAAAATTTCAATAAAATTTCCAAATTTTGCAAACAAAAAAGATCTTGAAAGGGTATATTACTTGGAAGAGGATTTTTTCAATATTTTGAATACTAACTGAAATAATTCCGCTAAACCTCTACAAAATTTAATTCGAATATTTTAAAAAATCAAAAGTTACGGGTGTTGTGTGATGCTTGATAATTCTATATGCCTACTTAAAAGGAAACAGTGTTTCTGAGATATCTATATTAAATTTTTTGAAATAATACATTACATTTTATAGAGGTTTCACAGAATCATTCTGCTTGTTATTTAAAATAAAGAAAAGATCTTGTAATATTAAATTCTTCTCACCTTATAAAATTCAGACAATGCTTCACAAAAATTAATGCATTAGAAACGATACTTAAAACAGAGTTTTCTTAAGTTCTTTTAAATACATAAAAATTTTTATATAATTCGCTTATTCAACCCATCAGCTGTACTACTAATATAAATACTGGAAAAACTTGTAAAGCCTCTAAAGGAATACATTATACAATCATAAATAGAAATTAGTATCTAATATACAGTTAGTTTTCAGTTTTATATGTTACATAAATAAAATTTAGACAAAGTGCTATCCTAGTAGTAACAAACAATTATAGATGTCAACTGCTCTCATTTGAGGATGTAATTAGTAATGCATAACTATTCAGCATTCTTCTACATCATGCAGAATCTAATCAGGATTAAAGTGAGTCTTAACTATTAATGATAGTGGCAAAAGATAACAGTTTTTTGACGATATATAAATTGTCTTTCTTTTAAATTACAACTTTTACTACTGAAACAGTAAACAAGTTACTGTTGTTTACAAATAACAGTAAGTGCCTTAAAAACTCAACGTATATTCATCAAAAAAAAAATGTATATGGGACAGTAATTTATTTCCACAAAAATGTTTGTACTACTACAACAATTGTTTCACCACGATGTGGCTTCTTCAGGTATTACATTGTACTGTCTGATGGTATTCAGTGTAACCGAGTTTAAATACATTTTTAGGTACGTGACCAAATAATGGAAGCACAAGTCATAAAAACTCTAGGTGTTTATTGGAGTTTGCCGCTAAAAATGCCATTAAGGAAAAATATTCAGTAATGGAGAATGATCGACATCTGTTTGTTCGTTCAAAAGGATTTTACGGGCATTATACCTGTTGATTACAAGAAATTCTAAAAGTGTTAGTCTAGAACTTTTGTTTCAACGTGGATAATTTCATAATTATTGTTGAAATTATGCCTGAATTCCTTAAGATTTTTGTGGAAGTAAATTACTGTCCCATATACATTTTTTTAATTAAAATGAGTTTCCACCAAGTAAAGACCGAATCTATCAAATGTATATTCATCAATATGAAAACAATAGTTTTTATGATAAGAGAAATGTATGCAAAATATGATTTTATGATTACCTTCCTCTGGCTCGTCGCTTCATGCTACGTCCTTTGGCAGTTGCCTTTACCATAGTCTTCACTGTTGTCTGTTGCCCTCTGAGAAGAAGTGATTCAAGCAAGGTTTTTTACCACAGAATTGCAGAAACCGTCATAAAGATTAATTAATTATGGAGGTGTGTATATTTTGACAACCTAGATTTGACACGTCAGATTGAGGTTACTTTGTCTAAGAAATGTTTACGAATACTCTTTCTAATCGATAGTATAATATCTAGGCCCCCTTTAGAAAAATGTTCAAGAAATTGAAGGAAAAAGTTATAGACTCTCAGACGTCGCAAAGATTCCAGCAAATCACGCAGTCAGTGAGCGATAAGTTTCAAAATTTGGAGAAAGAAGAAAACTTTTTCTCACTGACGGAAGATGGTAAGTATTTGTCCTAATTTAATGCCCAGATTATCTGATTTTAAGATTTTTCAGATAACGCACTGAATTCCTCCACTTCGATGTCTTTGGAACCTGGGTTTTCAAATATTTCACTAACATCTACCCCTCAAGACAATATGAACAGACAACGAAAAACTTCAACATCCTCGATGACTAGTGATACATCATTTCTTCCAAGATATGATTCAGTCACTAGTATTTATCATCTTCAGGTATGCTCCAGATATATAAAAAATTTCATATTTGAAAATCTTGATATAATATTTGATCTATTTCAGTCTGATTTGGATGTGTCTGCCAGCGAAATGGAAGATAACGTATCCACAGCCTCTTCTCAAATAGGACATCTATCCAAGGAGCAAATATATTCAGCTTTCACAAAATCTCAAATGAGATACCACAAATACAGAGGCAGGTTTACAGATTTATCCAATCATTACAAAAATTTAGAAAGAGAGTTCAACAAATTAAAGGTAATTATATCAATTTTATCTTAGATATATTTGTAAGTATTAATTTTTTAGACTGAGTTGGAAAAAAATCAAGAACGATCCTTCAGAAGAGTTAAAGAATTGAAAGAGCAGTGCGAATTGGAGCAGAAGGCAAAGGCACACCTGGAAAGTAGTTTAAGAGTAGACTTGGATGAAAAACAATATTTAATAAATACCCTCAAAGAAAAAATAAACATTTTACAAAACAATCCTAACTCAAGTGTTGATATTGAACTGTTGACTAAAAATTTAAATGATACTAAACAAGAAAATGAAAATCTAAATAGTATGAACCAAGAAATTAAAGCTAAGTTGATAATATTACAAAGCAAAGAAGAAGAATACAAGGAAAAAATTAGGAAATACGTGGAAGATATTGAACAGTTAAAAGATGAGGAAAAGGAAAACAATTTAAAGTTAGCACAATGTAAAATGGAAATACACAATGAAATGCTAAGTAAGGAAACCGAACTCAACAACTTACGTATGGAAAATGAAAGTTTAAAGAAAAATCTAGAAAATGAATCCAAAAATAACATGAACACAAAACTGGAACAACTACAGAGTCAGAATAAAAATCTGATAGAAAAGGTTGAAGTTTTATCTCAGAAATGTCAAGGACTAGATAACGAAGTTCTCAAAATAGAACAATATAAATTGGAAATACAAAATTTAAAAACGAAGATCAGTGAAGAGAAATCTGCCCACGATCAAGAAATCATTCGTTTAACAACCGAGAATACAGAATTGAAAGAAAAATTTTTCAAGGAAAAGCAAGAAAAAGAAGACATCATTGACAACTTAGAGAAGATGTTATTCAAGAATAAAGAAACTTATGAAGCTGAAATTGAGAGTTTAAGAAAGAAAATTGAAGATTCCTCTGCAGAACTCGAAGCAACAAAAAAGAATTATGAGGATAAAATTGAAAAACTAAGAGACGATACCAAAAAGGGTCTCATATCTTTACAAGAAAAGATGAAGTGTAAATTCGAGGAAGAATTTGAAGCAAAAGAAAACACCATCAGGAAAGAATTCGAGGAGAAACTTCAAACTTCTCCGCAAGATGAGAGTATGAGAAATAAAATTCAAACGTTAGAGAAAGAAAGAAATAACATAATGCATGAGTTGGATGCTCTAAAAGAAGAATTTGAAAAATTGTCAGAGTACAGTAATAATGATAAAAAAAAGATTGAAGAATACAAACAAAACTTAAGTAGTAAAGAAGAACTCTTAGATGAATATGCAATGAAAGAGAAGAGACTACAGCAAGATTGTGACATTATCACAAGTGAAAATGAAGAATTGAAGAGCTCTCTAGCAACAATAAAAGATGAATTGGATCAAATCAGGAGTGAATTAGAGAGTAAAAACATTATTGTTACTGAATATGATGATTTAATTCGTAGATATTCTAATGTAAAAGAAGAATTAAATAGTTCATTGAAAGAAAATGAAGAAATTAGGCAGAAGTTATCAGAAAATACCCTTGTTAACGATGAAAAAATTGAAGGAGATATTGACAACTTAAGAGAAGAAAAACAGAATTTAGAGAAGGTTTGTGGTGAACTTAAAGAAAGAGTGAAGACATTAGAGATGAAACTAGAAAGTGAAGACTGTTCTAAAGAAGAATGTAAAATGTTACATCTTGAATTGAGGGAACTAGAGAATAAACACAAAGTATTATTAGAGCAAAATTATGATACTGTGGATAAAAATCAACATTTAGACCAGAAACTTGCAGAATTAGAGAAAAAATGTAATGAAATGGAAGAATACCTGCAAAAGAAAGAAGAAGAATTGAAAGAAGTGAAAAAACTTTGTGAAATTCTCAAAACGAGTTCTTCTGAAGAAATCAAAGAGTTAAACAGCTTAGTCGAAAATTTAACAAAAACCGAAGCAGATATAAAAGAACATTTGGAAGAAAAAGAAAAGAGTTTAGAAGATTTAAAGAAAGAAGTAGAGGTCAAAATACAGTATATCAAAAACTTAGAAGAAAATTATAAACTCTTAGATAAAAATGAAAAGGACCTAAAGAAAGAAATTGAAAGGCATAAAGCTGAAACTGATTCAAAATCAAAAATTGTTGCGAAATTACAAAATGATTATGAAGAAATTCAAAAATTATATTCCACAGAAAAAAAGGATATAATGAAGCAGCTAAGTAACTTGAAACAAGTCGAAAAGAACTATTACAACCTATTGGATGAAAATGAAAATTTAAAAGAACAAATATCCGAAATTGCTATTTTACAGGAAAAACTGAAGAGTTTGAGTGAGGTGGAAGCCGACAAGAATAATTTGAAAGAAAAGTTGATAGAAATGGAAAACATTATTAAAATTTTAGAAAGTTCCAACTTGGAGAACAAAGCAAAACTTATTAGTTTTGCACAATCAAAAGAAATTATTAATAATTTGGAATCGGAGAGGAATAAATTATCAGAGGAAATTGATACTCTGAAAAACATTAGCAAAGAAAAAACAACTGTTGAAAAGGAATTGGATGAAACTAAAAATTTGTTAAAAATTATTGAAGACAAATATGAAAAAGCACAGGAAAAAAATGAAAATCTAGACGTAAAATACAAAGAACTATGTGTTGGTAAAAATGAAATACTTCTGAAAGTACAACAAGAATTTGAAGCTTTTAAAAACTCAGTTGAATCAGAAAAAGAAGAACTTCACACTAAGTATGATGGTGTGGAAAATAAATACAGAGAAGTTTCTATTGAAAGGAATGAACTACTACAGAAACTATCACTGCTAGAACAGGAAAAACTAGTACTTACGGAACAATTAAATAACAGCATGCAAGAAATTAATAAAAATAAATCACTTGAAGTAGATATGAAAAGTGAGAGAGAAGAATTAAAGTCTAAACTATTTAAAATTGAAATGTCAAAAAAAGAACTTGAAAGTACGATTGAATTGAACACAAAAGAAAGGAAAGAAATAATCGAAGAAATTTCTAAACTAAAGGGAACAATAAACACAATAAATAAGGAAAAACAGAGCTTAGAGGAATCTTATATTAAAGTAAACAATGTAGATAGCAAATATAAACAATTACAAATAGAATGCAATGAATTAAACGATAATGTCAACAAACTAAAGGGAGAAAATGAAGTTCTGGACCAAAACAACAGACAGATAAGTTCAGATTATAAAAACGTTTTTGAAGAAAACAATAAACTTATTGCAGAACTCGAAGAATTAAAATTAAATCTAGAAAACTACAGTGCGGTGAAAGTGAAACTAGAAGAAGATGAAATCAAGCTGAACAAAGAGAAGGGAGAATTATCCGGTAAATTTGAAAAAGCAATGCAAGAAATTGAACAATTGAAGAAAGAAAATTACGAACTTAGAGAAAACAAAATTAACAAAGCAAACAGCGAGGTTGAATTATTAGATATGCAACAAAACTATTACGAAATGAAGACGAAACATGATGAATTATGCATAGAAAATAAGAAACTAAGAAATGAAATCGAAGAATTTGGTAAAAACGTACAGAGTTTCAAGGAAGAACGAAGAAAATATGAAAACTCAATAAATGAATTGGAAAGACATCAAAGTGAGCTTATGAACGAGAAGCAACTACTGAAAGAAGAGATAGAAGAGCTAAAAATCTCTCCCTTGAATTTTAGCAGTGCCAAAGATCTTAAGTCTGAGAAAATCAATAATCTCAACCTTTTCAATCATAACAACCTATTGGACAACCATGGAAGTGCAGAAATAGATCAAATGGTTGAAAAGTTGACACAACTGAAATCATTGGACATAACAAATAAGGCCACCATTGAATTCTATGAAAACGAAGTCCAAAAATTGAAGAGCCATAATGAAAAGTTAAATAGGAGGCTTGACGAGACTCTGGTGACTCTTAATCACTGCAGCGAGCTTTCCCAATCAACTGAGTTGGAATATTTGAAGAACGTGCTGTATAATTACATGCTGGGAAAAGAGGGACTGGTGCTAGCTAAGGTGATAGCGACTGTATGTAAATTCGATAATGAGCAAACAGAAGAAGTTTTAAAAAAGGAACAGCAAAAACAGACCTTGGTAAGTAGAGCAATTTTACCCAAAACAAATTATTATTAGTCAAGATCTTAAAAATAATCGTCTGAAGTAGCCTAGCATGATGCCATCTATAATTTTTACTTGTAACAACTGTTGATGACAATTCTATTATATTTCAGTATAACCTTAAAATTTTACAGTAACATTTATGTTTCTAGTTGCTTCTATATCTTATTTAATGATTGTTCTATTTAAAATATCTATGTATGTTTCAGCTTGCCAAACTGGGACTACTTTAACAAAACTTAATAGCAGCACCTCCTGCTTGCACGAAAGACAAGATGACTTAGACATAGAAGGCTTGTTCATGTTGACTGCCGTGCCCCAAAAAAATACCTCATTTTGGAGATAAGAAGCATCGAGATATGAAAACTTTAGGCGACAAAATTTTCTTAAACATTCCTATAACTTTCAAGTGAAGAAAAATTATGTTCACTGTAACTTACGGTTGATGAACATAGGAGCCTTATCAATCTTAAATTATTAAAATGCAGGGATAACAGAGAGCAAATCCCTTAGCATATAAACCTTCGAGTGGAAAATTTGATATTTTTTTACAATATCGCAATAATTGTTGAAATATATAAGTATTTAATGTGTGTTTTGTTTTCGTTTCTTTGAATATATATATATTAATAGGATTATTGGTTACTAAATCATTACTTCGGAAAAGTATTTACGTCATAAATGTGTAGCTTAGATGTTTTGTATATTATATCATAAAGTTGTTGCACTTTTTACCTAAATTGTTATAATAAAATAATTTTAACAAATTTACTGTGCACTTCTCAAATGTGTTGAGTTTTTTTTCTAGCGAAGGAAACTTCTAAAAAGAAAATTTCACTGTTCAAATAACTGGACCAGAAATGATGAGAAAATTCATTGTTTTAAGAAAGTACAAAGAACTGATTGTTCAAAAAGTCCAATTAGAGTGAGTGTGGAAATTATTTTTGCCACTAAGTTGGCACAATTATTATTCATGAAGAGTTTGAGCGTCGAGTGTATTTTGAGATGTCCAAAATGAATAAAAATATCGAACAAAGAATCTGTCTTAAATTTTACATTGCAAATGGAATTTTCTGTGTGGAAGCACTGAAAATTTTACATATGGTTTAATCAAGTTTTACTTAACACCGCTAAAGTAAAGGAATGGTGAGACAGATCATTTAAATCTTAAGGAGATAGCTGCTGAAATTTCTGTCTCACAAATTCTTACCATTTTAAATGATTGAATCAAATGCATTGCTGCTCCACCTGAATCACATTGTGGGTCGGTATTTGTGGGATGTGCATTTCATCTTCACAAAAGACATACAATCAAAGAATTACATTAAGCAGAATTACTACAATATTATTTGTATCATTTAATACAAAAGTAAACACGACTAAAAAAACTTTCGGTTTGCCAATTTATACAACTGTATCGTGACAAATCATGACAATGAGCATACTGTTGCTCAGTATTTGCCATATTTTGTTCCCTCAAGTTATTTTGCGTTTTAATGCTTGAAAAAATTGGTAAAATATTTACCATATTAATGCAAAAAGAGACAAAGATATTTTTATGTTTTTTTTTATAATTAAGAGAGATATATAGACGATTAGAATGGATTTTATTCATAAAGGTAAGGTATTTGTAATTATACGGTTGTTCCATCTTGGCTTAAAATCACTCAGAAAAAGATTTGTAACAAAATAAAATACAAATTGCAGCAAGACATTTATTCAAAAGTCAATATAATTCAAAATATATATAACAATAGGAAGTTACAAACACAATGTAAATTCTAAATCTTTGGAATCTTACCATACACATAACATCATCTCTATTCATGGAAAATTTGTTGGTAGTTTTTTTAGACTTAAACTATTAATATTGGAATTATGATTACATTTGATATAATCTCAGGAATATTTGGCATAACACAGTATTCGATTGGTTTCATTCAAGTTTTTTTGCAACTTTATTTCTTTCGTTACAGTCTATGATAGACAGATTCTTACAGGCGACAACTAAATGCAAAAGTGAGATTCCACTCTTCACTACAGCAACAGGAAGTGCTATAAATTGGATCACAGTAAATATAGGCACCCCAAAAACTAAAACATACAAATCAAATAGTTAGAAAATGATGCAAGAGGCACAACAAGTTTTATGATGTATTAAGCTAAAACTTACCAATTGGTCCTGGTGTAAAATATAATATATACCGTGTAAGGTAGAAAGCTTCATTTCCTGCACACATGAAGAATAACACAGTCCTATTCGTATAATAAATGTTCATGATTTGACTTTCCGACATATCAATGAATTTATGACTTGTTTTTCCTTGTAGAATAGAACTGCAAAAAATAATTTTATATTTAAATCATCATGAAAATTATTTTAATACACTAACGTGTGCAAATAGATCCAATGGCACGATATGTCGATACACATAGAAATCATATACCAAAACATATGAGAAGGATATAAATGTGCTAGAACTGCACATAAACACATAGTTCCACAACGATCAGTCAGTTGATCCAACATTGCACCGAATTTTGTACCTTGGTTGAAATACCTAAAAGAGAGATTTATTTTGAAAGTATTGCTCTGGAATTATACATACGAGTGTTTACCTTGCTGCATGACCGTCAATGGCATCTAAAAGGGCAGATATAGTATAACATACTAAAGCGATCACATAGTCAGTGCTCATGTAGTAAAATGAAATAAATGCTAATATAATTCTAGCATATCCTAAAAGATAAATTCATATGAATAATCAAGTTTTTAGTTTTTCTTTTGAATTTACCTATTAAATTTGGAACGAAAAGAAATATATTTTCTTTCACTTTCTCGCTCATTTTGACACGCTCTAAAAATTAAATTCAATTTGATCGGATTAAACTGATTCAAAGTTGGATGACAATATTGATTTGGAATTCTTGTCAAATGTAGACATGCGTCGGTCCCTGCATTGAAGGCTGTAAGAAATGCTTAGAAAAATGGCAAATTCACATTATTTAACTATATTTACGTTTTCAATAAAACAAATACTTTTTTAATTTTTACGATGAGTATCTCTCAAATCAAGATCTCAATTCGGAACGCATCATCATTCATAGAAAATATTTTCCTTGGCAATAAAAAAATTACACAACTTATTTGAACTCTGATAGATTTCACTATTTTAAGTGAATAAAGGAATATTAGGATGTTATTGACATAGAACTAATTGCTAGTTATATTCACAAGCACAATGATTATTTATCGCAATAATGTTTATGAACTATATGGATTATAAGGCTGCTAAAGAAAAATAGTGTCCAAATCTTTCAAATTTGGTGCCATAAGTTAGCGCATGTATATTGAGTTGAATAAAAAGAATGTAATAGTTATGAATGTGCATTTAATAGCACATTTCAAACATTCTGATGATTATTTTTTCGGATATAAAATCTTAGACACTGTCGTCCCTGTCAGGAAATGAGGAACAGTTTCACTTTCAGTCAGGAAAGTTGTCAATTGTCATCAGTCACTCGTGTCAGTTTATGCTCCTGTTGTCAATGGAAAACTAATCTAATGGCGGTGAACTTTTTACGGTTTAGTAGTAGGATTTATTAAATTATTCAGTATTTTACTGTGTGAAACAGTAGTTTCCGATATACATTTATATGTCCTGAGTAACTGGGGCGAAATGGTGTGGTGGAAAATTAAGTAGTTGCGTTTGTGAGGTCGGTAGCTATAAGCTCCACATTTGGTCTTTTTTGAGTGAGAAAATGGCCCCCCAGCCTGACAATGATAATACACCGAAAGCACCCGACAAAAACGATAAAACCAAGGGAGATAAACATGGAAATTCCGATGCCAATAAAGAAAAGAACAAAGATTTCAAGGTAAAACCATTGTGTGCATTCTTGTAACTTTCTTTGTCAAATATTCTATTTTTACATTTCAAAGTCATTCTTTTGCAAATCGACTTCTTTATAAATATTTCTATATCAGAAACACATATCTAATATTTCTTAAACTCGTCTCAGAGAAGTTCAAACTTGCCAGGTTGTAGTAATGACGTATAACCTGTATATTTTTAGTGTGCGACTTTTTATAATATTTTTGTACACTCTATTGACAGTCACCAAGTTTTTGCCTTCATGTTCAGAAAAACCGATTTGTTTATAGCATAAATCATTAGTTTAAGACATAACCATTTTTTTCAATGTTTCCAGTCGTTCTTATACAACATAATTAGGTGAAAATAAATAAAACAAATACCAATTGTTTGAACTTCTTACCATGCATAAGTAATTTGATTTAAACTGTGTGTCAAAAAAATCGGCATGTATTGATAATAATTATTTTGAAGAGCCATGGAAATTACGACATAAATTTGCTCTATTTTGTGTTAACAGTTTGAATTCCTTTTAATAAATATTCTTCCTTAGTAAACATAAATTATTAACTTATTTGCTTTAACTCTTGATGCAATGAAAGTATTGATTATTTCTCAGTTTTATATTTGTGAATTGTATCCTTGTTTTGTTTTGAAAGCGCATTAATATATTGACATTCTAACATTGTGTGATTTATTTTGTGTATTTTTTTCAGACTTTAAATAATTTAAATGACTGCGAATTGAAGGACTTATTAGATGAAGCCATTACATACAAAAATCCAAAAGATAGAGAAGGAAAAAGTACACTATTCAAGGTAAATGAAGAAGCATGTAGTACTTATTTGATGGAAGTTAATTTTAATTGAAAATAAAGGGAAATAAACTGGTGTTCTCATAATTTTTTTATAAAAGAACAATTGTTTCACCACAGTGTGTTTTTCGAACTCTTGTGTAAGTAAGAGAAATGATGACTGAAAATCGCTATTCAAGCCTGAGAGATAGCTAGGGAAATTTCTGTTTCAAGAATTAATTCGTACCACTTTAAACGAAACGAGCTGCCGCTTGACTAATGCCAAGAGACCTGATCCTAGAGCTATCATTTTGAAAGAATTTCTGGGAAACATTGGTTAAATCTTATTTAACAAGTCCTTTGTCCTTTTTCTCTTTCTGCAACTCAATTTACCACTTGGAGGCACCCGTTTTCAATTGATAGAAGACAAAAGATAATTTTCACCATGTACTGAAATGAGATAGATACTAAAAGCTCTGAAAATCCAGCTGTTCTACATCGAAAACAGTCTGGAGTTGCCGCTGGTATGCATAACAGAATCACTCTTGTTTTGATAACCGAGCCACTCAAACTATTTGGGTAATGAAGAGGCAGATCGGCTGGCATTTGCTTGAGCCACACTGCCTCTGGTAGGCCCGGAACCATTCCTGAGAATACCACATGATGTGGCTAAGAGGACGATAACAGGCAGAATGAACTCTAGAATAGAGTCTTTCTGGCTGAACCAACCAGGCATGAAACATTCAAAGGCGTTCCTTGGAACGGCTTTGAACCAAAAGATGGCAGACCTAGCCCTAGATTTGGACAAAACTAAATCCAGAATACTTGTCCCGATTAGACAGGTCACTGTAGACTGAAAGCGCATTTGCACCAAAATGGTCTGGCTGAAGACGATGAATGCAGACTGTGCCTTGAGGACACTGAAACAGCCGTGCACATCGTCTCAGAGTGCCCAGAGGTGAGTCACATCAGATTCGAGGTCTTTGGTCAGGCTATTATAGCTCACTGCAATGTAAAAAAATTACCCCCAAACAAGATTATCGGTTTTATTCCAAATCTGGATCTCATAGGGGAAATATACAGTAGATAGATAAGTGCTGGTCAGTCGGGATATGTTGCATCGATTGGAAGAGATAGTAATCAGAAGCAGCAATGTCTGGCAGTACAGGGTAGGGCTTAAATTTCAGTGTTTCTTAGTACGTTTTAACAAGCAACACATGCAAGATAACTTTGTTGTCATTTTTCTCGCATTTCAATTTTTTTAAAATAATTTTTCATGAATGATATTTCGTTGCGCCGCTTCTGAACTTCTTGTAATTTGATTTTCCAGGAATTGCTGAGTCAAGCGGAAGAATCTGAAAGGAATGCAAGAGCGGCAAGCGCAGGGGGGTCGGAACAAGTGAGGTACTGTAACACTTCGGCGAAAAGATCTAAGCACCGTCGGAAACCCAACAGCATATCGGAGAATGTCATGCATGGGGGAAGTCTCGACAATTTGGCCAAGGAGGACCTCTTTGAGGTAGCCCACCATCTCAGCAAGCCCAAAAGGACAGTCAGCGCCAGACAGAGGGAAGGAGGTTAGTAATCTTCCTCTTTTACATCCTATCTGACTGATTTGAATTTAAGAATTCGTTTAGGAGAGTTTTTTTGTTGATTAATCTTGATGCTGGGAGCTTGAACTTATTTGAAAATTGGTTCTGAAACTAGGACCTTCTTTCACACTCCTGAACATGAGCTATTTTGAGGATTTTATACACTATAAAATCTCTTAATTTGAGTTTATACCCGATTGCATTAGATATTATTAGCCGATTTAGAATCCAGAAATTGTCTTAAAATTATTAGATGAAACTGTTTGTTATACATGAGGTATAATAAGAGTTTTATTCTGATTACTCACCTCTCAACTAGAAACTTAGTTGTAAAACTGGATCAAAAACATTTTTATTATATCAATTTCAAAGTAAGTTATTTACTTTAAAAATTTTCTAAAATTCTACCTTAAAACCAAGCAATCCTTAGAATTCACTAAATGCTAGGAAAAATCCCTCAGAACCATGAGCTATCATCCCAGCCCAATTCATTAATTTTTTCCAAGGTTAATCTTGCACAGTGCGGTATTGGATTGTTGTGTTGGAGAATAACGCCTTTTCTATTGACAATCGCCGGATACTTTTCGATTAAAGATTGGTTCTCTGGATCCAATTGATCACAATTAAGATCTGCATAACAGTTTGTTCAGGTTGCAGCACTTTAAAATGAACAATATTCTCCACCAAACACACAGAAGCGCCTTTTTGGGATGTAAACCCGGCTTCGCAGTACTTCATGGTGATTCATTTGGAGACAGCCTTTTGCTTTTTGGATTATCATATAGGACCCATTTTTCATATCCAGTGATCAAGCGATCCAGAAACGGTTCTGTATAGTGAAGTACACAATGAGCTGACAAATGACAATCTAATATCGACAAGTGTAGAAATGACATTACTTTCCGGTCACCCTATTACAGTGGGCTGTTTATTAGAAATTGCATCACACTATCATGGAAGTTCATTTTGCATTTAAGTTAAATTGGAAGTTCGCTGTAAAACGAGAAAAAGAATTCAGTAAATATAATCAACTACTCACATACATTTTTTTCGAAATCATGAGCTATCATGAGAATTTGCCTAGAAACTCTGAACTAAATTGAAAATTCGTCCTGAAACTATAAAAGCCTTTGAGAATTTACTACATGTAACAATCTGTTGTAACTTGTTACTTCAGAACGATAAACCACCATTTTGAAACTATGGGTTCAATAAGAAATTCACTCTAAATATCTTAAACTGGCACCATTTTCAAGTATAGTGATCTACCATAAGAAATTACTTCTCCGCAACTATGAACCAAGTTGAAAATTCGCTCTAAAGATGCTTGACTTCATTAAGTACATCTATAAGAAATTTCTTCAGAACTAACTGTGCTAAATTGAAAATTCACTCTAAAACTATTTGACACTCTCAGAATTCTCAAGTACAGTTATCTCCTATAAAAAATTACCTCAGAACTTAAGGTACCATGAGAATATACCAGGTGTAGTATGAAATGAGAATTTTTTGTGAAAATTACATGTCTATTGTTTGAAAATTATAAAAACCATTTTAATTAAAATAATCTTCCTTGCTATTTATACATTTTTCCCACCTCTTCGGCAGTTTAAGAATGGCACGCCAAAAAAAGGTTCTTCTTTTGAAGTAAATCAGTTAATGATTCATTTTTGTACATTGAAGCGTTGATATATCAACATGCGATAGTATATCCTAACTGAGGCATTATCTTGGAGCAAAATGATTTTTTTCATATTTTGGTCGTTCTTACCTAATGTTCGATTTAAATTGATCATTTGCTCTTGCTAGTGATCAGTGTTAATGGATGCACCAGGTTTTAGCAACTCTAGACAGATTACAACCTTCTGATCCCACCAAACACAGAGTATTGTCTTCTTTCCAAAGCGATTTGGTCAGGCAGAGGATATTGATGATTCGCTCAGATTTATCCATAAATTACGTAGCTTAGGATTTTCAAAGTATATCCATTTTTCACCACCTGTCACAATTCGGTGGAGAAATGGATTTTTAATGTGTTTGTTCAGCAGCATTTCACAAGTGGTTTTTCGATTTTCTTTCTGCCTTTTTTTCAGTTCATGCAGAACCAATTGTCCCACTTTCTGAATTTTTCATAGTTTTCAAACGAATGGAGACTGCTTTCTGCGTCACATTCAATTGATCCGATTGAGTTTGAGTATCCTCTTTGTGCAAAAAGGCTTGGAATTCGTTGTCTGCGAATTTTTTCGGTGGTTTTCCACGTCTAAATCACTTTTAAATTTTTTGAACCACCGCAACAGTTTTCTTTAAATGATAACAGAAAACCAATTCTGTCTGCAGATCTCAGTACATAGGCACAAAACTCTATATGTTTAAGGTTAAAGAAAAGTATTCCTCAGCTGTTAGAGGGCGATGATGACGTTGCAGAAGTGGTCCTAAAGTCGCTAAACTTAGTGCTAGCATCAGCACGAAAATTCCGATTTTATACTTCTACACCTGGTACTTTGAAACTATTGAGTTGAATTGAAAATTTGCTCTAAAATTATTCGAGACTCAAGGAATTTACCAAGTACAATGAGCTACTTTAAATGAAGAAATTCTCTTTAATACTATTTGAGGCTCATAGAACCCATCAAGTGCAATTAACTGCCATTATGAATCACCTCTGAATTGTGGGGATTTACCTGTAAAACTATCAGCTAAATCGAAAATTTGTCCTTGTTGAATTAATTCAAGGACTATGATGATAATCTAGTAGTTTCTGAGGAAAGTTGTGAACTCTGAATAATTATTAGATTTTTGAAATCTACATGGTTCAACAAAATATTAAATGTTCAAGGGGGTTTAAATATTTTTGTCTGATTGAAATTGCAATCAGTAGGTAATTGTACCTACTAAAACTAGGTACGAATTTCTTAGGCCTCTGTTGATAAGTTTTTCTCAAATCATATCACAAATTCAGAGTAATTTGCCCTGCATGAATAACTCGTTTGATCGATTATGTACAGTCAAGTAGGCGTCTAAAAGGTTCATATTGATCGATAATGACGCAATCTGTCCGACAATCGGTTCGTTAAACGTATTGGATTATGTAAAGCGTAGGGTGTGTATTTCGTTTATCTAATCTCGCGGTTGGCTTTCCGCCTCTTATCTCCGCCACTGGACGCCTCGGTTAGCGATCGAAGATCGACATGTCCTGGCGTTATCAGTCGTATCGTATGTCGGCCGAAGGCAACCGATCGGTTTGCAGCTGTTGCGCCCACATCGCGAAGCGATGTTGTCGGGTTTCGCGATTAATACTGGAACACGCAGATATTATCGTATGAAAAGGAAATTTATTTTGCAGTTGACGTATCTGCGAATTTTGATACGAAATTTCTGCCGAAGTGATTCTTGAGGCGCGAACGGTTTGTTCTTTTTTATGGAAGGATGAAACTATAGAATCTAAGTTTCCATGAAAAAAAAATGGTTTTTTCCATTGTATATCTTTCAGCGATTTTCTCCAAAAACAAATGAGGGGAAGACATTAAATTAAATGAATTAACGACATTGACTCTTTAGACATTTTTCTGTTTAATAAGCGAAAGAAATCTTTATTATAAAGGTATTTCTGGGGTTCATATTCTACCTACTGTATGCGCGTTACGGAATTTAACCTTTGTCTTTTTCAATGTTTACGCTAGTTTGGATTAAATCGAATGAAAAATTACACCAAGTAAATCATGCAGTAAGATTTTCCTTGAATTTAATATTGTTAGAATGCATGACATAAAATCTTTTTTCTTGAAATTGGTGCTTTGTAACGCTTTCAACTAAGTGTACCTTCTTTGTTTTAAATGCCTAGGGAATTCATTTTATGTAAGACCCCACAATTATCCCCACCACTGGTAGAAATTTGTGTTTTTTTTTTGTCTGTATGCCGAATTCCATATGTTTTTGCCAAATTTTGAGAAAATTATCGCAAAAATACATAATTCCCCATGAACGCATTTTATAGATGAAGTTTTTTTTCATATATTGACCTTACATCACGTCCCAAGATATATTAACGTTAATTCCGAATGTTCTGTGTATTGGAAAGTTGAACAAATCTGGAAAATTAAAGTTTAAAGAATATTTATAATTTGAAAATGACCCAATGAATCGGTAAAATTAGTATTGAATATGTAAGTACCAGCATTTTCGTTATGTTTAATTTTTTTCTGTTGTCCACACTGTCGCCATTTTCCGTCGGGGGAAATCTATCAGCCCAAGGTAGGCAACGTCGCAACCGGCCTTGTACTGTCACCGAGCAACATTTTCATTTTTCTCACGTTAGTCTGCCCGAATTAAACCGTTCATTTTCGTTCTCGCTAGAAACGTCAGATAGTCTGTCGGTTGCCGATCTAGTGCCAAAACATAACCGCTGGAATTCGCCGTAACAGTAAAAATAGCGTGTGTGTGTGAGAGAATCGGAAACGTCCAGCCGATGAATCGACAGGGTTACGTCGTTCCGTCTTTGGCGACGTTTCGCGGTTAGAAAATGGGACTTGCCCGTCCGTTTTCCCGTTTTGCGACGGTTCCGCGATGATTTTCAGGTGTCTTATTGTTCGGTGATTTGTGTTTTTCATCTGTTTTTTTGTTTTGCTTCCCTTTTTTCATCGGTGTCAAGATTGAAAGGAGCAGATCTGCGCAGGTGTCATTAATGCACTGTTCCTAACCTCGAAATCATCGTGAATTTTCTATGATGTCAATTTTCTAAGTAATCCAATTTGTGGATCTATCATTGTTTCTGAAGTAAGTTTTACGAAATTTTCACTTTACTGTAACCCTCAATCGCGAACGTAATGATTTCTTCATGTTTGGAGTTGAAATTTTCTTTTCGGTATGCTTTGTTGAAAATTTGAATTTTCGTTGCGAAATATGCAATCGTTCCTAAAATGTGAGTTGCAGTTTTTAATCATTTCCAGTGTTATCGGACGCAATAATATTACTTTTTCCAATGACTTTCGATTTCATCTTATCTGGGAAACAGTGTTGCCAATTGATTTAATCACTTGGCAAAACAACGAAAAATGATTCATTTTTCGAATATATTACATTATCGCTGGAGTTTTTTCGTTTAGATTTTTATGATTCCATTAGTTTTGAGGTGTTTGTGGTCTTTTAATGGCATAACGCTGTGAAGTTGAACAGCAGAAAGGAAAAACGGTTTGAAAAACGTCATTTGTAGATTTCTAGAAATTTCTGGTTAGTTTTTCATCAGGGAGTGTATTACAAACCTTGAAAATATTGAATAGCTACTCTTTTCACGGAAAAATGAGGATATTTCAAATATTTTGGAATGTTCAAACAGACCATCGAGTACTTATGTCCTTATCAGTTTTGAGATCTGTTTTCAATGAGTGGCTTCAATTTTGTTTGAACAAAGTATATTTCGAAATCTTCATTCATTCGGAAAAGAATTTTTTTATTTGGCCTAACAATTTCCCAAGTGTATATCCAACAAAATTTCATTAAAGTTTCCATAGTTAACTTTTTGATAGATTAATTTCATTTCGATCATACAGTGGTCACAGATTTTTACGTATTTTAAAAATGATTTGTCTTCTTTCGTTTTATTGGTAACTTTTTTTCACCTTTTAAATTATTAATAAATAAGGTGACAATGCAATTGATCAAGATTTATGAAAGTTTCGCATTTCATTTTGGAAGTTCTGAATAATTTATGAAAAATTATATATATTATTATTGAATCGTGCATATCAATCAACAAAGGGATTAGCAAATATTTATAATTATATATATATATATATAAACCACATTAAATAATGAGTATATGTCCTTGAAGATTTGAAAAATGATATCGTTTCAGAACAATATTCAATGCTGTTTTTGGAAGAACATTATTTTCTTATCTTCTATACTTTTATAAGCCATAGAAGAGCATATTTTTATTTGTTCAAATATTTGGTTGAAATTTTATATTTATATAATATATAATATATTATATATTATATATAATATATATATATATATATATATATATATATATATATATATATATATATAAATTAAGTAAAACCACATTAAATAATGACTATATGTCCTTGAAGATTTGAAAAATGATATAGTTTCAGAACAATATTCAATGCTGTTTTTGGAAGAACATTATTTTCTTATCTTCTATACTTTTATAAGCCATAGAAAAGCATATTTTTATTTGTTCAAATATTTGGTTGAAATTTTAGTTCCTGATTTTGTTGTATTAGTTTTTTGGCGCCATATTCTTGTTCTTTGATCATGCCTCTTAAAAAAATGGGTGAGCGTAGTGACGGGAGAAAAAGTATGAAAACACTTGATTGTTGATTTATGACAATTTATTGTAGATTGATACCTTATTAGTAGCTGTATGTTATATTCTATTGATAACTTTGATATACCCTGTATATTATTAAGATCAGTAATTCCATTAGTCCCAAGTAACAAGATTAGTTAGAAACTCTTTCATTTGTCATTGTTCAAATTTTGTTAATGTATGTATTTTGCCATGTATTTTACAAAAAATTTCTTACAGTCTGTTTGTTTAATCTCGCAAAATTCACCAAAGAAAACCAAAAACATCGTGTATAATGGGAACTACTGAAAACGCATAATAGGAATTTTAACAAATGTTCACATTCCGATTGTTCGTCTTGTTCTCACAGTAATCTTCTTGCAGGGAGCCTCCCATCAAACGTTAACGCTGGCAGTCTCGCCTCCTACGATCCCCATTTCCTGGAGGAGGCTCGTCGGAAGAGAACCGTCAGGGGTGGGGGGCCCCCGGAGCCTATGGAAGTTGACATGGAGAGGGCCAACCTGTTGGACCACGATTCGGTAGCCGAGAATTACGAGGGGGGCGATCAGCCGGAGGGCGGCGAGAACACCGTCGAGAATCAGGCCCCCAAATTCACCACCAAGGCCACCCTCCAAGTCAGTGAGTATCGTCGAGGCAGGAGGTTCCGATATGATGTGGTGTTTGATGGAAGATTTGTTTGATGGTCGGGAACATGAATGTGTTAAATGTTTAAAAAGAGAAGAATCTAACCTTACTTAACCTAGCTTTTCGGCATTTGAATATGTCCAACATTTGAAGAGAAAAAAATCTAGTAAACTTCAATACATATGGCTCACATTTCAATTAACCCTTATTTGTGGGTATGTGGGTGATTGTTGGTGTAATCAACTGTCATCAGTGTCATTTTCGCTTGCTAAATTACCTAACCTCAATTTGACAAGTACGTCATGTTTATGATTTTTAGTGCTAAATACAATGCTATGACGATGGATTAACACTTATTTATTATGAATACAACTCATAAAGATGAGTCTGAAAATGTTTCGTTTTCGAGAGTGTTGAAGTTTGAATTTGAAGTTTTTTCCTCGGCATCTTCATTTCTCAAGATATTCACCCTTAATTTGGCAAAGGTATTTCACTTTAAAGTTTACATATTATGAAATTTCAATCGCCTTAGGAAATCTGGGGTGATAATTCTTCTAGAGCAATATTATCTTTTTTCCTCCAAAACATTTTCATAGTGCACTCCATTGGTAGTTTAAAAACGATGCAAAAACATCTTTGGTTCATTTAAAAACTTTTCGGCTGCCGTTTTCGAGCAAAAAAATGTTGTACAATTCCCTCCAAGTCGCCAGGAAAATCAAATTTTCAAAACAATTCAATAGACTGCCACATTTGGATAAATTCATGGTTCCTTTTTTTTGTGGCAATTTTCCTTCCAAACTGCTTCTTCGATTCAAGGGGTTCTAATAATTCGTTGTTTACCAACATTAAATTTTTTGATTTAAAAAGATCCAGCTTCTGAATGATGACTGAATATTTGAGATTGCTCAATAACCAGACACCACTCTATTAGGATAATGTTCCATGTAGAGATTTACTATACTTGCATTTGCAAGGCTGTAAATGAAATGCATGTCAACCATTTCAGAATTAGTGAAAATCCCCCTTTGGTGTATAATATTCTACAATTCAAGACAAGAATAAACAGTACATAACTTCATTCAGGACACCACCTAGCTGTCCTTTTTCTTAGATGGTTAAACATAAAAAAAAGTTTTAAAAACGTTGTTACTACTGAAAATAGATATAATATAAATAAAAATGATTTGAATTGTCAAAAAAAATGTTGAATTGATAAATTTATTCAAATATGCCAGAGCCTACTGAATTGTTTTGAAAATTTTCCTGACGATTTGGAGAGAATTATTTGAAATTTTTTTCACAAAAAGGGTAGCAGATACGAACAAATTTTATGAGATCAAAATCTTTTTAAATGAAACAAATTATGTTTAATAAAAGAGTTCTTTAGGGAAAAAGTGGATACTACTCCAGAAAAATAGAACCCTGTTGATTTTTTGAGGCAATTGATTTGTCATATGATGTAAATCTTAAGTTTATCTTTGCCAAATTTCAACTGAATATCTTGAGAAATGCAGATGTTATGCGAAAACAAAAATTTTAAGAATTCATAGGTTAACTGTATCTTGAAAACGTTTATGAGCCTTTTTCCGAAATATCATCCAAGCAATCACTTCATTTGTATCTCCCTTTTAGAAACACACTGTATAGGTGGGTATTTAAACTAAGGGGAACTTCACTTAATCCATTCGTATATCAGTAAGACAATTTTAGTTGAGAGTGGTCTCTTGTCAACATTTAAATTTTTTCACGTTTGTCTATCTTTAGGAATTCTTTAAGTTCATGAATTTTTTTCCATCATGTATGATTTCAAAATTATCACTGAAATTATGTCCTGTTTCTAATGAGTAATTTGAACCTTTACAGTTTACCTTTGAAATGTTCTATTCTTTTTTGTAACATTCTGTCTGTTTTTCTTTTTGGTCATCTTTGTAAGTTAATTAAAAGTCTCAAATCATCATCTTTGGACGCAGCTCCTTTACTGTTTTAATGAATTTATTACATAATATTATTCAATATACTGTTTAGATGATGTTCATTCAATTCAGTCAAAAATTTAAAAAGTAATGAATTTTAGCGACATCGAAAAAGAAATTCCATCGCACTTAGAATATACATTTTATTTGAACGAGAAAGATAGTAGAGTAATCCATTACTCTATTTTGTATTATTTTTTGCTTTGAATAAATACATACCTATCAAGCATGTACTCAGTAAAATTATATTCATTTAGCGAAATAGTATCTTAACCCTGAAAGAATTTCAACTCAATCGAATTTGCCTGTGTTCATAATCATCGGGGTAAATTCATCATTCATTCATTTGTTACAGTATGGATATTTTGTGCTAGTAAGTTGTTTTAAAATTTATATAATTCATTTTGAGTGTTGCTGATGATTGGACACAGGAAACTTATATCTGAATTATATCTTTGTCAATTTGTTCTATAGAATTTTTTCTGATTCGGAATGTACAATAGTTGAATATTCTGTTCCAATAGAAACGGAGACATTATTAATATTAATAATTTTGTAAGGGTTATAAAATATTCTGTATTTAAGCTTAAACTTTTCCCATAGCTAATTTAGATGTTTTTATACTTTATCTTGTTTTAGAATTATAGGTTACTACACTTACGTATTGTAAAAATTAGTAATAGTAAATTAGATGCAGTTAAAAATCCCTTTGAAAGTATAATTAAATTTCTAGTATACGAAGTTTGAAAAATAATTAAATTGTCGACTTTTTTCCATTTTCCATTTTTGAATAGCACTATGTACTGTAAGGATAGTTCCAGAAGTATTTGACCTAACAAAGAATACATATATTTTTCTTGGCATTTAGATTCAGTGATGGACTAGAATAAGATCAGATTCAATATACATTTTCAAATTTCGCAAATTTGAGCTTCACAAGCATCAAACAACTGCCCTTAATATGTGGATTTGGGTACTTCAGGAACTATCCCTCAAATTTTTTTAATTGATGCTCGGTTTCCCTCATTTTTTTCTCTCTTCCTTAGATGTGGATGACGGCCTCAACTTGAAAGATTTGGAATGCTTGGAAAGGAAGCATCATGAGGTCGATCAGATATCGGCCAAAGTGCTGCAAACCAAGTACAGTGTTTTCATTCAAGATTATGGTCCAATCAACGAAGCCGCAAGGGTAAGTTTGCACGAATGCTTTCACTTGATAGGTTTGCGTTTGTGATTAAAATTAAAAGTAGATAGTTGGGTAGAAATTCTAGTTTTCAATTCACCTTCTTATTTTCAAGGAAAATGCTGGCAATAAATTCGAGAAAGTTGTAGAAGAAAAGAAATAACATCCCTGAGTTTTCGGAAAAACTCGGGATGTGCAAGGTTTTATTAGAAGTTTGAAGGTTTGAAGAGATTGCCCGATCATGTGTTTATGAAGAATGTTGATCCCTTGGAAATAAAACTTTGTACTGCGTTGAATTTTTGATTTGTAGTAGTTTTGAACACAGTTTATTCCCTTTTCTACTGACCCATTAAGAAGATATCATTTGTTTTACAAGGTGGATGTTATGTGTCCATAAATTCTTCACTTTATATTATATATTTATATAGACAGTTCACTTTAAAAAACGATTAAAGTAAACAATCCTTTAACGCAATACCACAATATTTGTGTGTTTGCACCAGATCACCTGTCATTTCTTCCAAATGTTTGTATTTTTGGCATTCTTAGCCAAAAGTGACATGGGAGCTACAGATGAAAAATTTGGTTTTCTCCATCCATTTGTAAGCATGGGGACTCAAGTTAACAGAAGCTGAAGAAAAACGGGAAGCACCAAAAATGAATTAAAGGAGCAATTGAAAATAAAACTCAGTAACAACTTAAATCAACTGGAATCTTAGCTGTGAATATTAAGGGTCCTGCAAAAAGTTGACAAAACAGTAATTTGCTAAAAATCCTCTACTGAATGCCAGAAACAATCATAACACGAATTTGAGCAATATGCTTTTCAACTGAAAGATTTGCCTAGCCATCATTCCTAAATGATCAACCCTATATACAGGGTGCCTGTTATTAATGGCCAAATGTGAAGAACTTCAAATCGTTATTTCTCGATTTTTTCAAATGTAACATTCTGTATTTGTTTCATGACAATGCAGAGAATTCAATGCCTCACATTTTCTCAGAAGTAAACTTAGGGCTATTTAAATTCCTTCGTTCCACAGACATGAAAAATGGCATCACAACTGAATATTTTATTTGAATAATGAACATAATAACTAACATATATTTCAAATAATTGAAACAATGAAGAAATTATTCAGATACTATTCGGTACAGCATTACTCAATCAATGAATGATCTCTTAAATTTTCATTTATTCTAGGAAATTCTGCTAAAAAATCTTTCAAAATCTGAAGAAAACTATTCCAAACCATTAAATAATTTTCAGTGAGCTAGTTAAAAAGTTTAGAACATTCCCAAAATCATAATCAACATAAAAATGAAATTTTGACTTGTCCTATACATGTATAGTGCCTCAAAGGATTCAATCAATTCATTATTTATTTATTATTGATAATGGTTTTCGGGATGAGCATCACATATTGATCACATGTGTATTCAACCAATACATTGGTGTTTTATAGGCATTCAAAAAATCGATCCCACGTTCGGATAAACAATGATCTACTGTACTTAAAATGTTGAATAATTTTCAAAAGAAAAAACCTATAAACTTGAAAGTTGCAGGGTAGGTTTTAAGCCAAAATTAGAGCAAGATCGTCAATTGGAATATGATGACTCTTTTATTCCACGAAAATCCCTTGTATATTGGAAAAAATACAAGACAATGATGTAGTAGTTTAAATCAATTGTATGTCGTAATCTGAGTGAATATATTGTAAAAATTTGATAAAATACAATGTTTTTTCCAATATGGCATAAGTTTCTTCAGAATTAGAGCATCTGTAGCTTAAAGAAAATAATTACAATAAATTTTGAATGTCTCAAGAACAATTAAGTTGAAAATTCAAAAATCCAAAAATCAGTTAAATAGATGTTTCACCTCAAGATTATACATATTGGCCATTCTGGTCTAACAAGTACGATTCTACCCTCATAAAATTTTTGGTCTTTGCTGGCAAAAAACTGATCCAGGTGATTTTTGACATCTTCATTTGAAGTAAAGGTTTTATCGTCCAAAAAATTTTGCAATGACCAAAACAAATAATAATCCGAAGGCGGCAGATCTGGAGAGTATAGTGGGTGAGGCAGTGTATCCCATTCAAGCTGTAAAAGCTTTTGGTGAGTGTCCAAACTTGTATGCACCAGACTCATTTTCGAATAAGTAAGGTCCATTCACACCGTCAACCTAAGAACTGCATCAAACAGTTGCACGTTGAGGATAGAGAGGCTTTTCAACAATCATTCTTGGATTTTTCGAGCGCCAAATGAGTCAATTCTGCTTATTAACGTAGCTTCCTAGTTGAAAATGGACCTCATCACTGAAGATGATTTGTCGATAAAGATCCGGATCATTAGGGTGCATTTCAAGGACCCAATCAGCGAAGATACAACGTTGCTGGTGATTGACCGGCGTAAGTTCTTGTGTGAACTGAACTTTAAAAGCCTTAAGACCTAAGTCTTTATGCAAAATTTGGTGTAAAATCGTTTGTGGAATGCCTAATTCCAAAGATCGACGAGGAATCGACAACACTACGAACTACAGGAATATTCTCAGTTGTTCTTGAGCAACGCACACGGTTTCGATTCTTCACATCACTATCTTGTCCCAACAGCTCAAATTTTTCCATCAGTCTCACTATTGCCGGCCGAGAAGGTGCTCCACGACGACCAAAAAGTGATTTAGTTTTGCCAATTGTGAGTGCGAAAATTTCACCATTTTTGTAGTGAATTTTAACAATTTCAATGCGTAGTTCCATTTTTAGTAATGGTGCAGTTTTCATTTGTCAAATGTTAAAATATGACAGCTTCAAAAGTGACAGATCTGCCCAAATAGGGGGCTATTCAAAATGAAACCTCTTATTGGAAAACCTTTTATTTTTAATGCTACTTTCTGTTAGTGAAAGAGTCACCGTTAAGAATATTATTCTTATTGATTACTGATGGTTACTAGTAGATTGTTGAATTATTTGAAATATAATAAATAGATTGGAAACTTGCATGGTGTAAGATTTTTACATGTTTTTGTTGACTATTATGCCTATTATGGTTTCTTTTTATTGTGCTATAAAAATTATACTTAAACGAGAGCATCCCTTTTGATATTAATTGCAATGAAAATAAATCCGTCAAAAAACGCATATTTGTGGATATCTGTAGATATCCTCCGTGTTTAATAATTCATATGCATAGATAATTTAATTTCAGAACTACAGAAAGACGGTACCAATCAAAAAATCTCATTTAGCATAGAAAAAACTAACAAAACATTAATCGCATGATAGGACTTCATTATAAGACTAATGTCTTCGGCGACAATAACGTTCAAATACAATCGTTCATTGTTCTTTCTGAAACGTCGTGTTTATTCAGAAGTCTGGGAACCTTCCTCGGTTCAATTTAGTTGAACTTTCGTCAGTTGCCCGGAGAATATAAGTCGGTCATCACAGATAAGCGGAAGATATCTTTCATCCAATGATTTTTTTCTGTGATAACGATAAGATTAAAGCAGGTTGAAAAATATGTCGCAGGTGCGAAACATTTCGCGTTTGATTAACGACATATTTAGAGATTAGAGCATTCTGCGATTGTTTATAGAATTGTGAATTCGCGGATTAATAGAATATCCACGATATTTTCGTCTAATCTCGCCGATTCCGTACGCTACACGTGTTCTTCCCGGATTCGCCGAGGCCGTCGTTTAATTGTCGAACAGCCGCCGTACGCGGGATCGCGTGATTTTCCATGAGACCCGTGCCCGCCGACATCCTGAAACTATTATGTGGCGTTTACGAACTTTGAACTCTTCCTTTTCGTAGTCGGGCCGAGTCGCGGATTAAAACACACAAAGCTCGACGAGAAGACGGTAATTATCGTGTGAAGGTGCCCGGTTCGACAATTGGACACGCTTCCGATCAACGGCGGCGTAGTGGGACTCGAATCGTTGTCGCGATCTCGCGTCAGAGATCATCGACGCGTCGCGAGTGACGAACGTCTGTGTGTTTATCCTCGCTGTTTTTTTCCTGTTTGTTTTTCTGTAGTCCGGTAGTGTCCGATGACTCGTCGCGCGACGCGGACGTGAGACCATAGAGAATAGCGGCGACGGGGGAAAGACAACCCTCACACCGCATCCCCCCGTTGTCATGTCTATCGTCCTGTGCGTCCGCATGATTCTTGTGTCGGCCGTCCTTTTTGTCGTCTTCTTCGCCGAAACGGCCTACAAGTGTCTGACATTGCGCGCGACGTCGATCCTGACGTTCTTCGCGATGCTGTTCTGGTTCGTCGAACGGAGAGGCGGCGCCGATTCGAAATTCTGGTCACGCGACCTGGTGAAGTTGGATTTTCGCGGGGAAAACGGCCAGCAACCGGCCCTAGAGGACGTCAAGGTGAGCTCTTCCGGATAGAAAAACACGGAACAAGGGTCCGTTTCCGGTTTGATCGATATGTGGGTTATCGAAGTCGATGACAATTACTCATTTTACGATCGGCGCTTTTGAAATGATCACTGTCGATAGTCCGAGCATAGAATTTACGCCCTGCTCGATGACGGCATAGAAATCGGGATTTTGTGCGATTTTCTTGCACGGATACCAAATGCGGTTGCGAAATTAATTATTCATTTGAGTTGTACGATTTCCCGTCGATTGTGATGTGTGCGATGTTTCCATTCGTGGCGTCCTTGGACGGTATATCAATTTTATATGGGTACCTAGATAAATTATTATGCGTGAGCCAGGGGCGTGCGTACGGGTTCGTGTGAAATCGTTGGGGTTTCGACAGTGGCGTAGCATGCTTTCCAAATTGGATAGGTATAGATAGGTATTCGTGTTTTTTATATAAGTCGTTATCGAATTATCATAAATAAACATTTCAAGATTGAATTAAATAAGGAATTACTTTCTTTTCTATCACTTTTTTATTAACCGAATGTACAGTGACGCGAGTTTCGTAATATTTACTACATTTTCAAACTGAATAAAAACGAATATTATCTAAACTACTATATCGGGTGTTTTTTCACAGTGATAGAACTTTAAATTGAAATAAAACACATTTAAAATGAGATTTAAGCCAAGTTTCTTTTTATTTGAAAGATAATTTTATGACATTTATGTTTTAAAAATAATTTCCGGCATTTGTCCACTACGACTAGCTCTGAGGAACCGCATTCGGCCAGACCAATTTTGGGCCACTTTTTTGAGTAATTCAGGCCTTATTTCATCAATAACACTAGTTATGTTGGCTTCCAAAGCGTCTATTGTTTCTGGTTCATCAGCATAAACCAATGATGCCTCCAGCGCCTAAAGCACACCATACAGTGCATTTTTCAGGATGCAATGGAACCTGTAGAACTTCTTGAGGATTGTTTTCTCTCCATATACGGTAATTTTGCTCGTTTACATAGCCTTTCAACCAGAAATGAGCTTCATCACTAACCACAGTTTTACGCTTTAGTTCTTGAACCAGTTGGATCTTGTATGGGTGTAGATCAAGAGCTTTACGCAAAGTTTTCTATGTGGTGGATGCACAGAGTCCAACATTTTGTGAACATCGACGAATAGACAAATCTGGATCATCATTAACACTATGACAGCAGCGATATTTTCTTCTGTACGTACAGTTCTTTGTCTTGTTGTTGTTGCATCGAGTAGAGAAAATGTTATCCGAAATCTATCGATAATTCGACTAATAAGCTGCTCTGATGGACTACTATGTAAACCATAAATTTCACGAAGTGCTCTATAAGTTTGGCGAATAGAACAGTGATTTTGAAAATAAATTTCAACAATTTGTAAACGCTGTTGCGGCATGAGTCTTTCCATGAAATTTGTCAATGCTTACTGAACAAAAATGTCAAAACAACATGGTTTCTACCTTATGTCAAATCACAGTTATCCCTATCGAGAGTTCTGTCGCTCTAAAAAAACACCCGATATATTAAAATTATGAAAATTAATTAATTCCGGATACTTTCTAGGCGGACTATATAATATAATAATTATAGAATATTATATTTCTTTTTCGACAAGCATTCCCCCAGTATTCTTCTCAAAAAACATCCGATATATAAAGCTTATGAATCTTATTTGATCCCATACAGGGGCCTCTTTTCTTCAAGATAACACAACATCTTTCAGTTATTGCATATCACAAAGAGTGGATAAATAATTACTTTTAACTACTTCAGTTATTTCTATTTGGTAGTTGATCGTAATCGAAACTAGTTTTTTTTTTAAATGACATATTCAAATTTCTTAGAAATTGCACAGAGAATATTTTTATAAATGGAATTTGGGCCTGATAAGGACCGAAAATATTTGTCCTTCACAGTTTTCTTAGAAACCCATTAAAAACTGACGCCGTTTCGAGACGCCAACAGTCAAATGTCGTTTCGGAATTTACCTGACCACATTTCGAGCCCTAAGAGAGACTGTTCTGCCAGTTAGCCAACAGGTTCGGTTGAAGACATTCCCTTGTAGTGCTCTATAAGTTGGGCGAATAGAGCCCAAGGGTAACTCAAACGCAATACATTCAAATACACCAGATCTGTAAGTAATGATAGGGAACATCCAGAAAAAAATGTGCAGAGAACAAATAAGCTTTTTAACTAAAACACATCCGCCATCTCTTTCCTATCAAAAAAAGAATTGGGTGTTGTTGCCACCCTCAGGTACTTTTTTCGGAACAATGTCGTCATAGGAATTCCTTCTCCCTGATACGGAACTTGAAAATTATTTTTGGATTCTTCAAAACTCTTAGGTTCTTGAGTTTAGGCGGTTCAACTGTCTGTTCAACTTCACATTTTGACGGTAAGTCCAAATTACATTATTTCGTGAATAGGGAACAGATTTTGACAATTTTAACTGGGTTGTGCACAGAACATAAATAACTTCCAAACTAACCAACACTCGACATCGCTTCCCTATTCAAAAAATGTTGGGGTTGATGCCACTCTCATGGTGGTGGTTTTTTCGGAACAAACTCATGATGGAAATTCGTCCCCCTCAAAACAGATGTTGACTTTTTTTTTTAATCTTCGAAAATTCTTGGTCAAATTTTCATTGGGACTCTGTATATAAGTGAGTAGGCCTTGTTGTTTAGGTAGTGTTGATATGGCTGAACAGTTGTCAAACTATACTAAATACAAGTGACAGTTGATAATATTTATGCCACTTTTAAATATGGCTGAGGAACTGTCAAAATATACTGAAAACAAATGACAGTGACATTTCTACCATTTAAAATATAGCTGATTTGTTATCAATCAATAATAAGCACCAAATGATCGTAACTTAAACCATTTCATATATGGCTAACGAATTGTAAAACTACAAACCAAATGACAATTAGTAACTCTTATACCATTTCGAATATGGCTGACGAATTATCCAAACTAGACTAAACATGAGTGACAATTAGTGACATTTCTATTATTTTAAACAATACTAGTAGTATTGTTTCAAATATGACAAACGAATTGTTAAACTATATCAAACACAAATGACAATGATATGTCTACCATTTTAAATCTGCTTAATGAATAATCGCAATATCACCTAGGTAGTTTGATAGTCAATTCATCTTAGTAAATGACATTCCTATCTTTTTAAAAATGACTGATGAATATTCATTTTCTAGATGGTATTGATGGTCAAACTGTACTTAACATTAATGATATCCCTACCATTTTAAATACAACTGATAAATACTTACAATACCTAGAGAAAGTCTCGGTGATATTGATAGTAAAATTATTCTAAATACAAATAACAGTCATTTCTATTATTTCAAACAATACTTCTAGGTAGGATTGTTTCAAATATAACTGGCGAATTGTTAAACTATACCTACCATTTTAAACATGGCTGATGAATAACTACAATGTCACCTAGAGAATATCTAGGTGGTTTTGATGGTCCATTTATAAAGGGTGTTTACATAAGAGCGGAAGATTTCAGTGTTCCATAATGCATGGTTTTCTGTAGCAAAGTATTGAAATATTTATTGATTTAGAAAATATACATTTGAGAATAAATCTTGTGAGTGGCGCCACGGCTTTGCTGGCATATGCGTACCCTTTTGACGAAATTTTCAATAACGTTGTGGTGGTATTTCATTGATACAGCGTCTAATTTCGGCTTTCAATGCTTCGATTGTTGTAGGCTTATTGGCATAAACCTGTGACTTCAGATAATCCCACAGCCAGAAGTCTAAAGGCGTTAAATCGCAAGAGCGTGGAGGCCAATTCTGGTGACCAAATCGGGAAATGACACGATCAGGAGCAAACTCGTGCAAGAGCGTCAATGTTTCAAGGACAGAAGTTGATGAGTCAGTTGGATTTTGTAGGCATGCAGCTGTAAATCTTTCTTAGAATTCGCTGAAGAGTGCCTGTTGAAATTTCCAATTCTTGTGCCCGATGGTGAATTGACGTCTCTGGTCTTTCTGTCACACTCTGGCGAAATACCGTGATGTTTTGTTCTGAACGACCTCTACGAGCTCGTATCGTATGTTTCACATCACTAACCGAACCAATACTTTCGAATTTTTTTATTATTTTTTTCATAGTAGATGAATTAGGTACATTATTTCGACCGAACATTGGACACACTTTGAGAATAGGGACAATTAAACTTTCACCATTTTGATAATAATTTTTGACAATCAATACGCGTTGTTCTACCGTGTAATGCTCTATGTTTACTAACTCCCATCTGTCACGTCATAATCATGTGACATTATGACTGTCAAACATAGCGCGCAATTCTGATCTTGCGCTTTTATTGAAACACCCTTTACTTGGTGAATGACAATCCTACCTTTTTAAATATAACTGATGAATAACCACTTTCTAGGATGTATTGAAAGTCAAAGTATACTTAGCACTAATGACATTCCCTCCATGGCTGATGAATAGTTACAATGTCACCTAGAGAATATCTGGGTGGTTTTGATAGTCAAATCATACATAACAAATGACATTTCTACAATTTTAACATATGATTGGTGAATCTTCCCTTTCTAGATGGTATTGATATTCAAACTGACACTAATGACATTCCTATCATTTTAAATATAATTGATAAATACTAATATCTAGAGAATGTCTATGTAACATTCCTACTATTTCAAATATGACTGGTTAATACTTACAATACTGCCTAGAGAATATCTAGTAGGTATTGATAGTCTGATTATTTTAAACACAAATTATAGTGACATTCATCATTCTTGATAGTCTGATTATTTTAAACACAAATTATAGTGACATTCATCATTCTGTATACTTCAATAGCGTTTTAAAAACATCTCTCTTTTATAGTGAAAAATATTGAAGCTCTTTTCAATATTAAACTTAAATTTTACCTTATTTCTGATATTATTCAAGGTATTTCATTCCGCTTGTGTGATTGTTTGCGATAAAATATGTTGAACTGTGCGATATTTTTGATAAACAACGATATTTTCATTGATTTTTCGTTTCTGTAGAATACAAGTTGATCTCAGTTATGTTTAATCATTCAAATAACTTATTTTCTTGATATTTCATTTGATCCCCATAGATATTATTATACGTCAGTGTTATTGTTATTTGTCTATTAAGTTTTTCCACTCTAAAACAGTTGACAAATGTTGCATCTCTTTCATATTGTAGTTCAATTATTCAGTCCACAATACAATCCTGTGATGATGTAATGAAATACCCTATACATAAGTCACCGAATATTTCCCATGTAATCAGATTAAATGAAAGAATCCTATATAAACATGCTGGTAGCTTGCACTATAATCGACCCATATTCATTATATCAGCTTGTTATGCATAGTGGTAAATTTTGCAAGAAATTATTTCGGATTGTTTCAAAATTTAAAAGGAAATTACTCTGAACAACATTCAGCACAAAAAACGTGTCTCCCAATACAAAAAACAGTTATACTGAGTAATGGTTGAATTAATTGAATCTTTCAAGTTGAATATCTCTTACCTTCCTTTTTTTATATTTTTTTCTCGTTCTGACCTCTGAGCCTCGAGAATTTTAATATTCATTTTTGACCTTGCTCCATGTAAAGTTCATTTGTAAGAAAGAATGTTTGATGTTGTGTGATTGTTCAACTTGTTAATGTCGGCCTAGCCTGCAATTATACATCGTTTTATGTGCCAGTTAATCCACAATCATTTACATTGTTTTATTTTGTATTTTTTTTTTCATTGCACTTTTGCATCTCTTAGAAAATGCAGCAGTATATTTCGAATTTTTTATTGGAGAATATAATCAAAACATTCAAATTCGTCTTAGACTTTGCCTTTTGGAGAAAGTAGAATTAAAATATCTTTGCCAACCATCTAGAGCTTTTTTTTCGAAACTAGGGGACAAAATTAATGTATTTTGGCACAAAAATGGAGTTGTAATCCGACAGTGATCTTATCTATCGGGTGTTTTTTTTTAGAGTGACAGAACTTTCGATAGGGATAACTGTGCAGTACAGTAAGCATTGACAAATTATCATGGAAAGACTCACGCCGCAAGAACGTTTACAAATTGTTGAAATTTATTTTCAAAATCAGTGTTCTATTCGTCAAACTTACGGAGATCCAGATTTGTCTATTCGTCGGCGTTCACAACAAGTTGGACTCTGTGCATCCACCACATGGAAAATTATGCGCAAAGACCTTGGTCTACACCCATACAAGATCCAACTGGTTCAATAACTAAAGCTACTTGACCATAATAAGCGTCGTTTGATTACTGATTGGGCCCTAGAACAGCTTGAAGTTGATCCACTTTTTTGTCGTAAAACTGTGTTTAATGATGAAGCTCATATTTGGTTAAACGGCTATGTAAACAAGCAAAATTGCCGTATATGGAGTGTAAACAATCCTCAAGAAGTTCTGCAGGTTCCATTGCATCCTGAAAAATGCACTGCAAGGTGTGTTTTACACGCTGGAGGCATCATCCGTTCATATTTCTTTAAAAAACGATGCTGGAGCTAATGTTACAGTGAATGGTGCTCGTTACAGATCGATGATCATTGATTATTTGTTTCAAAATTTGAATGGTATCGACCCAGAAGTGTTTTGGATTCAACAAGATGGTGCCCTACCTCATGCTGCTACCGTAACAATTTATTTATTGAAAGAAAGATTTGGCGATAACATTATTTCGAAAAATGGCCTCCAAGATCATGCGACATAACTCCACTGGATTATTTTCTTTGGGGTTATATCAAGTCATTGGTTTATGCTGATAAACCAGAAACAATAGACGCTTTGGAAGCCAACATAACTCGTGTTATTGATGAAATAAGGCCTGAATTACTCGAAAAAGTGGTCCAAAATTGGTCTGGTCGAATGCGGTTCCTCATAGCTAGTCGTGGTGGACATATGCAGGAAATTGTTTTTAAAACATAAATGTCATAAAATTATCCTTCAAATAAAAGAAAATATGGCTCCAACCTTAATTTATATGTGTTTTATTTCAATTTAAAGTTCTATCACGCTAAAAAAAACACCTGCTACTTAAGTTCGAATTATACACCTTGGAAGTTAAAAATTGAATGTTGAAATTTAAAAAAAAATAAATTTCTTTCATGAGAATCTTTGAAAAAATGATATACTTAATACAAGAGAAGCTAGAAGAATAATCATAACAAAGATAATTTAATTGCACCTGGCTTTACTGGATGGAAATTCATTTTATTTGAAATAAATTATAAACAATATTTCCATAATTTATGAATTAACAACAATTGTTTCGCTAACACTGTGGTTTCTTCAGGTTTACATTTTGAACTACCTGTTAGTTGGTCTAACTGATGTAGAATCCGAGGTCTTAAGTAATTCTATGGCAACTTGGACATCATCCAAATTTTTATCACTGAAAAAATGTTGGAGCGATCGGAATAAATAGAAATCCCAAGGTGCGACATCGGGCGAGTATGGTGGGTAGGCAGTACCTCCAATTCCAATTCATTAATTTTTTCCTAGGTTCGACTTGCGCAGTGCGTGTCGTGTTGCAGAATAACGCCTTTTCTGTTGACAATCGCCGGATATTTTTGGATTAAAGATTGGTTCACTCGATCCAATTGTTCACAATAAAGATCTCCATTAACAGTTTATCCAGAGTTTCTAAGACATTTTATTTAATATAATTTTGAAAAGTTTTTGAGAGATTTTTATATTAAATTTGTAGAGATTTCGGAGAAATGATACAGTTAATGTGTGAAATATTTCAAAACTCTGCATCCATTTAAATATTACATGTTACCAAATTTTTGACTAGTTGTTTAACAGCGTTTGAAGAAGCTAAAATGTAGCTAAACGCGTTTTGTATTCAAAATATGATAATAAATAGAAATCGACATATCTTAGGTCGATTATTTAATGAGTAGTTCACATTAGTAGTTCCTACTAGCGCTTGTTCATATTAACATCATTACACCCTATGTTGAAATGAACTTCCATGTTTTAATCATCATTAATACTTTTTTCTATAAAAGACTGGGCGATTCCATATACGTTCATTTGTATATATACAAAGAATAAAAAAATTGGTCCATTTTGATGAGATAATAACAAACCTTTGCCTTTTGTTTATGGCATATTGGAAAATAGCCGTTAGGAAGTGAACAAAACAAATTTTATTTCGGTATCATAGCTTTAATAGTACACTTTCACTGAAAAGTTTTATTTTTATCCATTTTCTGTGAGGAAATATTTGAGGTTATGGGCATAATTAAGTTTGAAAAGAATATTGCAGAGTTTTCCTGACGATTTGATCGAATTATCAAGTCTACCATCTGCCGATTTAAAATAGATTTATTTGCAATAAAGCAAATTCCTAAGCGATGTAACATTTACTGCCAATTACTAGGAAATCCGAGTGGTTTTTAGATAACTAACGATGTTTACAAAGAGGCGTAATGATGAAGTTCATTATAGTTAGTGGACAAAACTGCCATTAAGAATTTTTGAAACAGTATTTCGAAATCTGCTGATAACTTAGATCTTTTCCGAATTACCGCTGATGGTAGATATGTTTTTGACGAATTCCGAGGTAATTGAGTTGTTATTATTTTTATCATCTGAAAATGTCCAATGATGCTAAAGCTAAATTACAACTATGCTTTGTCGTGAAAACTTTCAGTTATTTGATAATAAATGTTGAATTGCCTCAATTTTGCGAACAAAGGTGTTTGTTTCAATTCTTCAATAAGATATTTTTACTGTTGTCATTGTTGAAAACGGTATTATCTTCGATGCAAACCTATTTTCTAACGACTTAGAGATAAGATACGGCAAAGAGCATCGATGAAGAAACAATAATATGCAATGGCGTTGTTGAAATGACAAACAGCAGATTCCTGAATGGGGATGCTGTGCATTCTCGATAAATGGTACAAAGGCCTCATTTTTTGGTCAAACAAGTTCTCTGAAGGTGTCAGCTGTGTGATTTTCTAGTTAGTTTTCGAATCGAGACCGAAACTACGGTCATTTTTGGACACTTCCGTTAGTCTTTGTTGTGCGCCCGCGCGCATGCTCGACTTATCCACGTGTTGATTGCAATTTTCGACCTTAGTGACGATTTAAGTCGTTTTTCATCCTAAAAATTGTTCTACATCTACATTTGTGCATTCTTTTTCAATATTTGACCGGTTTCTTTTTGAAAAAATGATTTTACTGCGATAAATCCTTGTAGTCCCCTTTTCTCTTTTAAATTTTTTTGATTCCCCCCTTTGATCTCCCACCTTCCCAACATTGCAAATTTTGACAGGTTCTATTTCTTGAACACCTCGCGTTAGCATCGTCAGATAGTTGTTAAGATGCCTGTCAATGGATTAAACGAAATTCTCGAAGCTAAATTAATTTGCGAGTTACTCTCTGTAAGTTGAACTTTTGATTGTCTTTTTGTTCTTTAAGCTTTTAGTTTATATTATCCTTTCGGTTATAGATTCTTTTTGTTGCATTCATTTCATATTGTATCGCTTTCTACGTATTTTACGATGATTCGTATCAATCTTATTAAGTTTATTGCTCTAATGAGCATGCAAATTACTTATTCTGATCTTTTTCACCATTTAAGTATGATTATCTATCTTTTGATTATTGGTATAAGTGTTGTTATAATATATTTAGTGGTGAGTAAAACATTTTCAGAACGAATTCCTGGAAGTCCATTATTCATGGTTTGCAAACACTTCTGATTATTTTCTGTCTGTTTTTAGATGGTCCAATAACTTACCTTTGGGCAAGATAAATATTTTCCATTCATTAACTCATTACAAACCTTTTTATTACGGCCAATCTGTAGTTATTTTTTATGATAGTAGTTTTTATATATATAGTCAGTTAATAATAATGTACTATTATTGTTGCAATAGTTTGATGAAAGTGAAATTATTGTGTATAGGCATTTTTATGTAGTGCAACATCTTCACTGCACGATCAGTAAAATTTGTTCATACAAAAGCAATGTTTTTATTATCATATACTGGTACTGCTTACTTATTTTTGCTTCCTGTGGAAGCATGGTCATCTTGCATATGCATTTAATGCAGTGTAAAAACTCTAAATTTGTTCTTTGTTAGCTCAACTCTTTCTAACTTACAAAATTAATGTTTTTATAATCGTATATTGTTATTGTTGATTTATATCTTCCTTTGCAGAAGATTAATGAAGGTAAAATCAAAGGCATTTTATGTGGTGTAATATTTTCATTACATAAAAATGTATCTCTGAAACTATTCCTCTTTTTGTCAAACATAATGAATGTTTTTAATAATTGTGTCTGATATGAATTGAATTCTAATTCTTTATGTAGTTCTTGTGTTATTTCAGTTTTCTCAAGCTATTTTCTGTAATATTCAAAAAACTATTCGTAGTAAATGTTATATGTATTGTTTGTATGAAACCTTCGATTAGTTTTCGTAACATTTTAGACATTTTGAAGATCTATCAAAATTAACTTTTAGTGACTCAGTTGTAATCTTTGTCTTTTTATCGTAAAGTTGATAATAATTTAACTTTTTTTGCCTATGTATATTTTTATTCCTCCCTACGTTGTTCTTGTATCTGTTCTGAATGAACTCATTAGTCATCTAAAATATACCTTATTTCTCCTTTTTATTTAGAAAGGCCCTATTACAGTGTCGTACAAAAATAAATATGTCTATAACTGTCTTTTATAAATTTTAATTATTCAAATTGTTATTTTGTTTTATGTTGTATAATTAGTTAATTGATTTTTTTCTCTTCTAGAAAGTGGATGAAAATGGCAATGCCCTACACCAAAATACCAAAGCAAAAAAGAAAAAAGTTCAAGCGGAAAAAAATGTCATGACCTCTTATTCAGCAGAGAAGGTAAGAATGCTGAGGTGTAATTAATTTCCATTGATTTATTAAATCAGTTGAAACAATTTTTAACAAATTACTATGTTGTACTGCCGAAAAAATATTAATGTTTATCATTTTTGTGACTGTAGTTAGGAAGTAATGAGTGGGCAATTTAAAATTTGGACTATTTTCGACTATAAATAGAAAACTATTGAATATTTTCTCAAAGTTATGAATTTATTAGAAAGGTTGTACCTTGACGAATGAAAAACAATATCATTCAAGTGACCGACACTGATTACAGTAACCCATTCGATTAACTCAATTTTTCACTACATTGTCGATTGTTTGTGGGCTCAATCTCATGAATGGTAACTTCGATTTCGTGTTTCAAGCCATCAAACGTCTCTGGATGGTTAGAGTAACATCTTTAAAGGATACCCATAAAAATAGTCCTCAAAGACAATGAGATTCATCGATTATTTTTCTGGGAATTGTTCTTCTTCGGCCATGGAATCATTAGCCCATTGAGCAAAGTAGAAACGCATCGGATGGTCACGAGGCTTCTTTTCTTGCACCAGTTGTAAGCTTTCATACCGAGGTCTTTATGGAAAAGTTTTCTCTGATAAATGCGGAAAATATTTAGTTCTTGAGCACGATGATAAGTGGATGTAGGTTCAACCACATTCTAGGTAACGGCAGCAATATTTTCATGTGTGCTCCCTGAACAGGAACCGTGAACAACTTATTTTATCAAATAACGTTCCAGTTTTCATGAACAAATTGATTCACAAATTGTCGTGAGGGCATTTCGTTTCTGTTGAATTTTCCACATAAATTTCTAATAGTATGGATAGTTTCAAAAAGTTGGAAATAAGTTTTTGATTATTTCCATTTGTTCAAGCGTAAATCGACCCATTTCGTTAATGTCAAATATTAAACTAACTTTCTGTCAAAACACACAGAAGTGTTGCAAGACTCTAAATAACCACAACTTCTAAATGTAAACTCTAGATGACCGACCCTCTATTACTTGCAGACGTGAGTTTTCAGTCGTCTGAAGATGAAGAGTAATAGTTCGAAAGTGCAGTTGCAAAAACGTATCATCATTTCAATTTTTTATAGTGGAACATGGTTATTCCTGAAAAATCGTTTTAATTATGATACCTAATAGCAATATACTATTAAAATAAAAAAAGAAACATGTGTTTCATTAATGGGCTAATAATTTATCACCTCTAGGATAAGCATAGGCCAAATTAATCAGATTATATGGATATTTCCCAAAGTTTTCGGATTTTTTAAAATTATGGGATGAAATTTTATTACTCGTCAAATAGTACAACTTTGTCATAATTTAACCCATGTATCTTTCTCAGTCTACGAAATTCCCTTGACTTAACCCTCTCTGCTTTGCAGCTCGAAGGCCACCGAAGCGATATTATCAATGACGTCGACAAGCTTCTCGAGTTTATCGGGGATAAACAGGGCGGCCCCCAGAACAAGGCCAGTCGTCAGAAGCAGCTCCACAAGAACGCTTCCGACGAGACGGGCAAAGGGGGCAAGAAACAGAAAGGGGCCCAGGCTTCGAAAAACAACAAGGAGAACAGGAACGACCTGAAGAAAAGCAACTCGCTGGAAGAGATATCGACGACCAAGATGGACAGCTTCAAGTTCGAAGACGACCGGAAGGATGATAAAGAACAGCAGCAGAAGGAGGAGAAAGAGAAGCCGGTTCAGAAAACCAAGAGCGAGACCGTAGGTGAGAAACCGAAGGCCGAGTCGACGATCGTTGTCACTGAGAAACCAAAAGACGATGTGATCATTCTCGGGTCTCCGACGGAGCGTAAGGCCAAAGATAGTTTTGTGGTGAGTTTTCTCATGCTGATATTCAATGTTTGATATAGTGCTGCTTGACAGCAATTTGGTTGAATACTACTCAATTTAATTTAAATTGTTTTAATGACTTAATGACAGGTTGAAAATTTTATCCAAAATACCAAATGCTGTAACTATAGAAGATTTAAATCCTTTTAATCTTATGCAATTCACAAAATATTGTGGAGATGGGAAAATAATGTTGTCTTGTGTCTTTTGATATTTGTTATTTATCAGATTGTTGTGTGCAAAGTCGTGAAAAAGACAAAGGTCAAGTTAAAATGACTTGTTTACTTGTGAATAATTACACGTTTTTTTGCAATTTATGGTGAAATGGCTAGCACAATATCCAAAGAGATATAATACGGCATTGAGTGTTTTTTAAGTTTCATAAGGGCAGTAATGCAAAGGTTTCTACAAAAAACATTATTTATTGAAACGTATTAGATGTTTGTAAGTGCCAAAGGTGGTTTCCTAAACTCGAATCCAGTAATTTCGATAAAATGCTTTTATCCATCTGAGGGCCAAAACTTGAGGTCCACCATGTGTAATTCATTTCTTCAACATTTTTTTATCACAAGGAGTAAACATTGCAACATTGTTCAATTTAAAGTGCTGAAACCTGAATATACATTCCGACTTTCACTGTGAATAATTGAAGCAAGTAAATCAATTTTCAATCAAAAAGTACAAAGGATTGCCGGTCCACGTCTCGGCGCCATATAGAAGAACCAGTATGATGAACATTCTGAAGAGACGGATCTTTGTCTGCAGTGATATTTTGGCATTTCCTCCAAATGCACAGGTTAAGTGAAGCGAACGCAGCCATGGCCTGACCCACCCTGCTGTGGAGGGTTACAGGCCACTTCTCCTGAACCAGCGAGCCTAGATATTTGAATTTTTGCAGATGTACTGAATATATTCCATAAGGCTTGTGATGGGTCTCTTAACTATTGCTGAAAGACCAGAGTCACCAGTCTGTCAGTGTGAATGAATATCTGGCCAAAAACTCAATAAATCTTATCGAACAACCATTTTATCAGGTTTTTTTTTTAGTGATAGAACTTTAAATTGAAATAAAACACATTTAAATTAAGATTGAAGCCAAATTTTTTTTAATTTGAAAGATAATTTTATGTCATTTATGTTTTGAAAATAATTTCGGGCATATGTTCACCACAAACAACTAGCTCTAAGGAACCGCATTAAACCAGACCAATTTTGGACCACTTTTTCGAGTAATTCAGGCCTTATTTCATCAATAACACTAGTTATGTTGGCTTCCAAAGCGTCTATTGTTTCTTGTTTATCAGCATAAACCAATGACTTGACATAACCCCAAAGATCCAGTGGAGTTCTGTCGCATGATCTTGGAGGCCAATCAATTGGACCATTTCTCGAGATAATGTTATTGACAAATCTTTCTTTCAATAAAAAAAAAACACTTCTGGGTCGATACCATTCAAATTTTGAAACAAATAATCATTGATGGTCGATCTGTAATGAGCACAATTCACTGTATCATTAGCTCCAGCATCGTTTTTAAAGAAATATGGACGGATGATGCCTGCAGCGTGTAAAGCATACCATACAGTGCATTTTTCAGGATGCAATGGAACCTGCAGAACTTCTTGAGGATTGTTTTTACTCCACATACGACAATTTTGCTTGCACTCTGAAAAAATACCCGATATTCCTCTGATATGGCTCAGCTCAATGTTTTTTCCTCTTTTTAAAAGTACCACTTCTAGGCAGCAGCCTTCAGTCCATAGTAATATTGTTGAAAGTATAACCTGCAAATGTTGAAATGTTCTTTACCAACAAACATATCATATGGGTAATTAAGTCCTGGAACTAATCCATAAAAACAAATTTTCTACAAATTTAGGATTTATACATTAACCTGGTTGCCTTTCATAACGATACAGTAATTCCAACGTTTTTCTAACTTCCAATGCTTTTCTTAAAGTACAATCTGTCTTTGGCCTCAAAATATGCTTCAGTTGCGGCTATAACTCATCATTGGAGTAAAATCTCTTTCCATGGAGCATCTTTTCGAAACCCTGAAATAGATAGAAGTAAGATGAAGCCATATCTTGAACGCCCGATGATCAAAATTCAGTTCGGGCCCTAAAATACAGAGACCATGACCCTTTTGAAATAATATATTTACACCAACAGACAATCTAATTATCAAAATATTCTTTTACATGCATTTTCAAGAATCGAATTCAGTACTTCGGTGTTTTAAAGTGATAATTAGAGTTTTGGAAAGAGAAAAAGTGAGCCGAAGTCATATTAGGAAAATATTCGATGAGATTTGTTGAGTTGTTGGCCGAAGCTTTGATCCCTTGTGCCTTAGGATATGGTGCAAAGCTCGGGACAACCTTCCATCACAAATCTGGTCTTTTTCGACGAAATTGCCGTATAACTCAAACATTATTTATTTACTTGTGGCAAAATTTCTAAGTGCACAACGTCACCTTCATGCTTAATCGACATTGAGGTGCTTTTTTAGGACTCTTTTGCGCCCTTGAGAAAAGCTAGAGACTAGAAAGTTCCATGTTAGGTTTGGATCCTAAATATCTCGGTTGAGATTGTTAACGGGCAAAATCTATCCAATGGTAGTTATTGATGGTAGTTATTCACGTTTGAAATTTTCTCTTGTTTTTCCCAATATTTTCCAAACTACAAATCCAATCGATCTGAAATTAGGTATTTAGAAGAAGGATATTAACGCGCATGTTGGTGCAAAATTTCGTGTGGACCTTATGATTAGAAGATTCAAAAAAAGATCCATTTCGTTTTGTTTTCTATTCGACGCGGGTTATTTGTATTTGATTCGGGGCTGAAAATTTTACATATTCGACGAATTTGCATTTAAATAAACTTTCTTTCCAGAATCCGGCTTCGGCCAACTCGCCCAGGGTCGGACATGCCATCGCCGACAGCTCCGCTGACGCTTCGACCGACTTCCGCGTCGTCACCAAGAAGAAGAAGACCAAAAAACGCAGGAGCTCCGTAAGCAGCAGTAGAAACAAACCCTCCAATGCCACGTCCACGGGCACCAAGCTCGACACAAGCGTCGCGGACAAGCGGACCACCTCGCCCGCGGCAGTTCCGCGCAGGAAATCCGTGTGTTCGGTGCCGCAGAGTGACAAATCGTCAGTTGATAGCAGCGACGTGGACTCTGTCCATTCCCTGCCTGCGGGTGGCGCCAGTGCTCAGCACCGCAGGGACGTCGCCGCTTTGAACGCCGAAGACGCGCCGATTTCGTACGCGGACATAGCGAGGAACGCAGACAGGAAGAACCAGCAGCAGCTGTCGGAGACGACGGCCGCGCAAGCGCCGAAGAAGTTCGCGGACGCGAAAGTGGGCAGGGACACGCTGAGCGACGAGGGCTCGCCGAAAGCGGCGAACGTGCAGCAGCCGCAGCAGCCGTCAACGGTCGAAATGGCCGCGCAGGCAGTTACTACGGTTAACGCGCAGACGCAGACGACGCCACCTAAAGCGTCGCCACCGGACGTGCACAATATCAAGAGTTTCCCGGCGATTAGCAACAAGGGGGCCGGAGGTTCCAACAAAGTGGACAGGAGTATGAATACGGTGCCCAGAGGACAGGTCGTAGCTAGGTCTCAACAACAACAGCAACAGGCGGAGAAGCAGAGGGTGGCGCAGTGCAATAGTGCCAATGCTGTAAGGAACGTGAAGCCACAAACCGCAGTCGCTTCATCGCAGACCACAATCATTAACGCACCTGAACAGCGCGACATTAAGACTGATTTGTCTGTAAGTTTTCAATTCAATAATAATTGTCTGTCTAAAACTTGAGTGTGTGTACGTACAGGGTGTCCTAGAATAGATGTAAGAAAGTGATATGGTAGATAGTAAAAATGAAAACAAATTTCCCACAGACACACTGGGTGTTGAAGTTGTAGTTTTTTTTTAATTCAATACTTTATTAGTAATAAGCATTAATTTATTCTTCAGGCTAATGTGATAGCTTAAAAGTAGCATGCTCTCAATGACGTGCTGAGGACTTTTCCAGTGATTAATCCTCAGTCAATTTTCCATCAGATTTAAAGGCTAGTTTCTTCATCAGTGAATATAGCAGTGATTGGAGAGAAGTACCTTTGTGATTATGTGATTTTTATAGTACTTTTTACTCTTCCCTCACATACGCCAACTTTAGGTCTTCGTGTAAGGACTGATTGGCAACATACCATGGAGGATTTGCTATCATACATAGGATCTTTGACTGGCTTCTCTGTGTGTTAGCTATGTTTGACTTGCTTGTGTAGCCCCACAATTCTAAACCCATATTGGTCTGATGATAGTTTTGTATATTGAAAATTTGTTCTCCAGCGATAAATTGGACTTTCTTCTATATTATCCAATATAGATCTTTCACTTTCAAATCAATTTGTTTCCGTATTTAGCAAATATACTCTTTCCAGGTGAGTCTTCTGTCCAAATGTATTCCTAAGTATTTGGTAGATGTGGACTCCGGTATCTGTACATTGTTAATGAATACAGGTGGTCATTGATCTCTCCTTCTTATGAAGTCCACTTTTATAGACTTGGTAGCATTAATTTTGATTCTTCACTTCTACAGCCATTTCTCAATTTTCGTTTAGATGTTCTTGCAGGTGGCTAGATGCCAATGATGGATCCTTACGTAGGGCAAGGATAGCTGTATCATCAGCATATGTTCCCATGATGGTGTGTCTGTTTGTAGTCAGATCTGCTGTATGAGGCTGATAGAGAAATTGATCCAGAACACTACCCTGTGGTACTCCAGATATTATTGGGTACTTTTCAGACATTTTGTCATTTATCCTAAACTCTCTCACTCAGATACGACTTCAGAAGTTGGAAATAGACAATATGGAGGAACTTATTGTAGTATCTTTTCATGGCTTTCTGTATGATGTCATGTTTGATTTACTTGTGCATCCCCAGGATCCTAATCCATATACCCATATTTGTCCGATGTCCGTTTTGTATATTAGAAATCTGCTTTCCAGTGATAAATTTGACTTTCTTCCTATTAACCAATATAGATCTTTGACCTCTAGTAAATGAAACTCCATTTTCAGATTATCCAAGCAAACGAGATGGAGACCATCCAATATAATAATCAAATGATGCCTCGTATGGAGATACCCGATGTCCAGACGATCGAAAAGCTCAACTACATGAGCCAACCAGGCGCCCACATGCCCCTCCACCTACAACACCACGTGGTACCCCCCCAACACCTCCATATGGCTCCGCCGCCCCAGCGACCACCCAGTCAACCGCCTCATCATATGCCAATGATGATGCAGCCGCCACCGGACATCTACGCCGGTCACCATCATCATCCCCAGCACGTGTACAACCCCGTGATGGCTCACCATCCTCAACATCACCATCCAAACCAGTACCACCACCCCCCTCAGCACCACCACCTGGCCTATTCCCCTCAGGCGTACGAAGGCATGGCCGTCACCTATGTAGATCATCCCGGCTACATGCCCCAGGGAGGCGTGGTTAACCAACAGCACCACCACCCCCAACAGCAGCAACCTCACCACCATCACCACCAGCAGCAACAACACATGGTAATGGTTGAGAGTAGGCCACAGGAGGCTACGCCCAAAGAAAAGGCCAGCAGGTGGACAGAGGAACCGGCAACGAAGCCGAAATCGAACAAGAAGAGGTTCGACAAGTCCCATAACGCCGTAGACCGTAGGAAAGACAACACAGCGGCGACCAGGTCCCCCTCGCAACCCACTCCCCCCAATCAGGCTGTGATAGCGTCCGCGCATCGCGCCCCCAGGCGCTCGAAGGGGGCGGAGAGTGCGCGCAATGATGCGAACCGAGCCAACTGTGATATTCATGATGTGAACGCTAGCGATTGCGCGAGTAGTGGCGAGGAGGGCTCGGGAGCCGATAGGCCGCCCGTGGTCATTTTTAGCGGGGACGCGGCGAGGGAGGTGCGCGGAATCGAATTCGGTTTCGACGTCAATCCGGACTTGGTGGACGCGGACGTGTCCAGTGATCCATGTGATGTTTTCGAGAGGTACTATAGACCTCCGGACAATTGTGGCGCTGATTCGTACAATCATGACAAGGTGGTTAATTTCGTCGGTTCGGGTAAGTTGGCTTTTCTACAGTTGATGTATATGTAAAATGGAATCATTAAAGAAATTACTTCGTTTTCTATCATTATATTATTATTTAGGATACAGAGACTCGAGGTTTGTAGTTTTACTACATTTTCAAACTTGTATGCATCAAAATTTCCCAACCAAGCTCTCGGAGTTGCTGGCCAGTCACTAGAAACGTGTGCAGCCAGGCGTGTTGTAGAGGCATCTCCAACATGTAAAAGCTTGTACAGTTTGTCTATGAAATTTATGCAACATTTCTTTGTTTAAGACACACCATACACAATTCGGTAATGAATGAAGACTAGTGCTACACACACAAAGTTGACAAGAACAGCTTCTAATACATTTTCCTCATTTTCTACATCCATTCCAGTTGGGTGAATGGCTTTTTTTTTAGATTGATTCCACCGCGGTCTCAATGTAGTTAGTTCTGCTTGGAATATGGTTGCGTATTGACTGAGATTTAATGAGATTCCAACTCTCGGTTTACTCCCATAGACTCCTGCTGCCGTCTGTGAACAAGCCAAGGTCGGTCCTCAATAGAACCACAGCATGCTGGGTTCATTCGTCCCGGCTGGGGACGATTACATTGAAGTGCCGTTCTTGGCTCGTGACTTTTGACATTAGATCCGAGGACATCGATAGGGTGCTGTTCGTTAGAAGCTCACAGAGATAGCCTCAGCGAGAGAAGCCCAGCAGTGTACTGTTGAAAGCACCTTCAATGTCGAGAAACGCTGTCAGTGCTGTATCTCGATTATAGGTTTAATTTTCTGACCAAATTGTGTAATGCAAGTTCTACTGATTTTCAGGCCTGGTAGATATATCGATGAGACTTTTAATTTAAACATGATCATATATTTTCCGAGCACTTTCATCTTCTAAATGAAAACCAATCGAACCTGTGTTCGTAGGAAAAAAAAATTTAAATTAGCACAGCTATCATCTACCAGAGTTTGTCATAAAGCTTATAATAATAATAATAATAATAATAGCTCTTTATTCTCGATCACATCCATACACATATAAATATAATAATATGAAGATGAAATAGAATAGTGTCAGAAATAAGAATTACATGATATAATCATCTAAACTGTATGGTTCTAGCTCAATGAGATATTCGAATAATGAGAATATCTCATTATTCGAATAGATTCGAATAGAATTATAGAAAGCCCTGTATAAATCCTTTGAAATACAACTTGTTATACGCCAGTTTGAAATTGTAGTAAAACTAGTAAACACGAGTCACTGCATCATTGATAATGAAAAAGTGATAGAAAACGAAGTAAATTCTTTATTCCATTTTAAAATAAACTATCACATGTGTTCGTTAGTTTAAGTAGCTCAGCATGGTCTACGAGCTCTATGTTAAGGATGTGGGGATATCAATTGAAATTTTATTGGAGCCTTTTCCCTGATATGATATACTTCAAAAGGGTGCTTTTCAAGGACAAGTTCTGATTCATCCAAAGTACCAGTTCTAATTTGGAAAGAGTGTGATTTATATAGAGTAGGGCATTTTCGTAGATAAATTCTAATGCATCAAAAGTTTTTTTGTAGAGTGATAGAACTTTCGATAGGGATAACTTTGATTTGACAGAAGGCAGAAGCCATGTTGATTTGACATTTCTGCTCACTAAGCATTGACAAATTATCATGGAAAGACTCACGCCGCAAAAACGTTTACAGATTGTTGTGATTTATTTTCGAAATCAGTGTTCTATCCCCCAAACTTATAGAGCACTTCGTGAAATTTATGGTTTACATAATCATCCATCAGAGCAGCTTATTCGTCGAACTATCGATAGATTTCGGACAACATTTTCTCTACTCGATGCATCAACGTCAACAAGACAAAGAACTGTACGTACAGAAGAAAATATCACTGCTGTAAGTCATAATGTTAATGATGAGCTAGATTTGTCTATTCGTCGACATTCACAAGTTGGACTCTGTGCATCCACCGCATGAAAAATTTTGTGTAAAGATCTTGGTCTACACCCATACAAGATCCAACTGGTTCAAGAACTAGAGCCACGTGACCATAATAAGCGTCGTTTGTTTGCTTATTGGGCCCTAGAACAGCTTGAAATTGATCATTTTTATCATAAAATTGTGTTTAGTGATGAAGTTCATTTCTGGTTAAACAACTATATCAGCAAGCAAAATTGGCGTATTTGGAGTGAAGACAATCCTAAAGAAGTTCTACAGGTTCCATTGCATCCTGAAAAATGCACTGTATGGTGTGCTTTACACGCTGGAGGCATCATCGGTCCATATTTCTTTAAAAATGATGCTGGAGCTAATGTTACAGTGAATGGTGCTCGTTACAGATCGATGATCAATGATTATTTGTTCTAAAATTTGAATGGTATCGACCCAGAAGTGTTGTTTTGGTTCCAACGAGATGGTGCTACACCTAATGCTGCTACTGTAATAATCGATTTATTGAAAGAAAGATTTGGCGATAACATTATTTCGAGAAATGGTCTAATTAAGTAGCCTCCAGGATTATGCGACATAACTACACTGGATTATTATCTTTGGGGTTATGTCAAGTCATTGGTTTATACTGATAAACCAGAAACAATAGACGCTTTAAAAGCCAACATAACTCGTGTTATTGATGAAATAAGGTCTAAATTACTCGAAAAAGTGGTCCAAAATTGATCTGGTCGAATGCGGTTCCTCAGAGCTAGTCGTGGTGGACATATGCCGGATATTATTTTTAAAACATAAAGTCATAAAATTATCTTTCAAATAAAACAAAAATTTGGCTTCAATCTTAATTCAAATGTGTTTTATTTCAATTTGAAGTTCTATCACTCCAAAAAAAAACATCCAATATAATTATCGAAGAAAAGTTCTGATTGCTTCAGTGTTAGGTACAATTTGTGATTCGGTCAGAAATAAAAACCTTTTTTTTAAGCGCAATTTCCTATTCATCCAAGGTAGTATCGAATCATTGAGAGTGCAATGGATATATAATGCAGATTAAGTTGCATCATAACAGAATAAGTTGTTTTCTATTAAGAAATAGGTCCCGCTAAAATTTTAAGTTTGTATCTTTACTTCTTTTCATATTAGCCATTATATTTCATATTGGCCATTATATACTACAGTTAAAAAAATTTTTCCTTATCAACACAACTCTGCATTTATTCTCAACTACTTTACATTGTTATAAGTTTTATTTATTTGCAGCATGGGATGACATAATAAACTCTGGGACAGCTCAATATTACTCCAGCAGTCAATATTACTCCAGCAGCTCCTCCGATAATAAGAACAAGGACAATTTGAACTAATACAAGAGTGAATGTGTTGCTGTAAAAAATGTGTGAGAGATGTACATTATTTATGAAGAAAATTTATATACTAGTCAAAATAAAGAGGGACAAATATATATCGAAAAAACGGTATGTCGATTAATAGAAAAAGAAGTGACTTGACCATATAAAAGAAGAAAGCAGAGGAAATTATTTATTAAGAAGTAATCCTTCCCTGCGTGAATCGCCTAAGAAAATTAAAATGGGAACAAGAGATTGACGATCGGTCTTGTAAAAAAAAAAAGATGCCTGTCCAATCAACAAGAGATATTATTTCAATTTTTCAACATAGCGTGTACAGATAACGAAAAAGATGTGAGGGGCTTGGAACTTTACACCCCTTTAGTCGAGATTTCTGAAACGTTTTTTTTACAATTCGAATATATTTTCCACGATTGAATTATTTTCGGGTGAAAATAATAGCAATCGCTTACATTTCCTTGTACAGAATATGATTTATCAACATTGAGTCTTGTTTTTAATATTTGAGTTTTTCCGACGTTTAAAAATTGTCTAAACTACCAAACGTTTGTTATTTTGATGTGGTTTATATCAAGTGATTTGTGTAAGTTATATTTCTTTCGAGAACTTTTCAGAAATCGCGCAGGATCTAAATTTTATCCACAGAATAAACAATGTAATATATCTGTACTCTGTATTGTTAGATTTTGTTAAAAAAAAGTTATAAATAATGTATGATAATTCTTGTATTATAGACTTAAATGTACCAAAATAAATGTAGGCTTTTTAAAAAACGAAATTCAATAGCTCCAAAATTCATATTTAATTGATTAACTTTTGTATGAGGAATTTTTCCAAAGATGTGGCACCTTCTGCCATACTAAGTCTGAATTTTTTTGTCCTTTAGGAAAATTTGAATTTTGGAGTATTTTTGCTAGAGATAAAAAAATGTTGAATGTATACTGGCAAAAGAATCATAGCGTGAAATTTGATTTTAACAGCATGTTTCTTCTCTTCTACTTTTAGTTATTTTCTTGTTACAACGAAAAAGAAAATTTTTACACGGAATTCACATATCTAAACTTTGTTACACATCTATTATGTTTCAATAGTATTTTTAGTGATTATTTATAGTGTTTTGTATGTTGTTAATCAGTTCCTATTTTGATTTGCAGATGGAAACCTACCAAGAAAAATATTTTTCTTTGTATATATATAATCATTTATTTCTACATTGAAAATATCATTAATTTAACCGACATATCATTAATTTATGATTGAGACTGTTGAACTTTGGTCTAATAAAAGAAATCCATACTTGGAATTGTTAGAGACATGCTGTACATTTCAAATATTAAAAAAATAGTAATTCAAAAAAGTGCACTATAAACAGTTAAAACTTTTTTCTCAGAATTTTGTCGCATTTCCTGAATTGCTTAATTTATAATAATCAAAAAAGAAGAATATTTGCGAATAGTTGGATTTGTTCTAATGTTAATAAAAAAACTTGTAGCATATGAATATAATGATAAGACTACAGTTGTTAGTCAGTTTTTTAGTTTTTTAAAACTATAGGTAAAAAAATATTGTATAGTTTTGAAATTTAGACAAATCTATCAAAGATCATTTCTATATATTTCCTATGAATTTTTGTGTTCTAAAAGCTTTGAAGTTTCATTTCATCGCTGATTTCGATGTTTATATGGATCACCTGTCAGATGATAGGAATATGCTCAACCTGATTCTGCATTCCTTCACATGAAGAAAAGGTTTTCCTACAAATAGTATTAAGTTTTGAGTCCTCATCAAGGTTTCCATACTTACTAGATGATTTTTAATGTTTATTTCAATTTGCACATATTTATTTTAAATATAACAATTGTCTCTTGAATGCTGCTTTTTCTACATGTTTTAAATTAGGAATAACTAGATTAGTGGCGTAAATATTGTCTATATATTTTCAGTAATGTAAAAAAGTAAAGTTTTTCAATCGGATTTAGATGTCCCGAATTAGTACAATCTTTATATTTGAATTAAATATATAAATATAAACTTCCTAATAATCGTTTTGATGGATTTATAAAGCAAAAACTGAATTTATCATTACCATACCTTCTGAAAAGTTGTTTTGTAGCAAATTTGTATATATTTGATTTCTCTATCTTGGAGACCTCGATGAGAACTGCAAGTTGTGGCAGAATCAGGTTAGGAGCACTACTATCTCTTAAATTCAGAGATGTGATTCATAAAAGCTTGGTAAGCGCTTAACAGTTCAACTTCCCGAGAAATTAACATTTTCGGATGCTAGTCACTGAATAAAGTACGGGACTCAATCATTTATTCAATCGAAAATCGAGTACTTCCATAAACTACCTTAGGATTCTCAAAGCAATACTTCAAGTTATCCTTGAACTCTGCATTTATAACTTTGTTTGCCTTGAAGATTTGAAATTTTTTAGAATTCCTCGCCTTTGTTGAGGACAAAGATGAGGAATGCATTAGACCCGAAGTATTTTATAAATACATCATTTTTTGATACTTGCCAGCGATGAAATGGAACATATTTGTAGATTTTTAGAACTCCCAAGTTCCAAAGTTGTTATGTTTGTTTTTTTTTTTAGTTATTTTTATAGAGTATATCGCAGAAATATTTCAATCATCTGAACGATATATGAATGTAAATTTGAATTTAAAAATATTATTACAAGTCAATCAAAAGAAGTATTGCAAAAACAAATAGGTCTTTATTTTTTTTGTTCAGGGTTCCTTAAGAGTTATTCTAGATGAAATTGTTATTTTTTTGATTAATTTGTTAATCTTTTTAAATTTCTTCGAAACAAAATGTTTATTGCTTTCTCAATATACCTTTATTTATTATTCACGAGTTTTATTTTATATCCAACAGGAAAATGTTAATTTTTAACACACAAGGATGTATTTAAAAATTGGAACTACGCCATTACTAGAAATGGAAGAATGCACGCTTCAACAACGCATTGAAATGTTAAAATTCACTACAAAAATGGTGACAATTTCGCAGTCACAGTTAGCAAAACTAAAGCACTTTTAGGTTGTCGTGAAGTACCTTCTCAGCCAGTAATAATGAAACTGGTGGAAAAAATTTGATCTGCTGGGACAAGTTAGTGATGTGAAGAGACGAAACCGTGTGCGTCGCACAACAACTGAGAAAATTGCTGCTATAGTCCGTGATGTTGAGAAAAACCCAGCTTTGTCGATTCCTCGTCGATCTTTGGAATTAGGCATTCCACATTACACCGTATTCTGCATAAAGATTTAGGTATTAAGCCTTTTAAAGTTCAGTCAACACAAGAACTCATGCCGGATGATCACCAGCATTGTCGTCTCTTCCCTGATTGGGTCCTTGAAATGCATCAAAATGATCGAGATTTTCATCGAAAATCATTTTCAGTGGCGAAGCCCATTTTCACCTTGGATGCTACGTTAATAAGCAGACTTGTCGCATTAGGAGCTCAGTAAATCCAAAAATGATTATTGAAAAGCCTTTCCATCCTCAACAAGTCACAGTTTGGTGCATTTTCTGGGCTGGTGGTGCGATTGGACCTTACTTACTTGAGAGTGAGGCTGGTGCAACTGTTACGGTGAATGGGTTGCGCTACCGAGCTATGATTAATGATTTTTTATGGCCGGAATTAAAAGAAAGTGATGTGGGTGACGTTTATATTCAACAAGACAGCGCAAAGTACCACAGAAGCAACGAAACAATCGCAATTTTGCAGGAGAAGTTTCCTGGGCGTGTTATTTCTCGCCGAGATGATCGCAGTTGGCCACCGACATCTTGTGATTTAACACCTTTAAAATTTTTTCTTTAGTGCCATGTAAAAAATAAAGTCTATGTCAATGCTCCACAATCGATTGTGCCAATGTGCGAATTGGCCATGGAAAATTTCATGAAAAGGATATGGTAATCCAACCGTAGCCATTTGGCTGATATGTTTTCCATTCATTTACAATGAAATAAACATTTCTCTTAAAATATACTCATTTTTTCATATCAAAATGATATCTCCCACTGAAAAACCTTTTATTTCTTAACAACCATGGGAAAAGTTAAATGGGAGACCATGTAGAAAAATCAGAATATTTTGCCAAATGTTTGAAATCTTACCTCTTATAAAAATTCGATAAATGCAATGTAAAAATATAATTCGAAGAGGGCTTTTGTCATTATGACATCAACAAACTTCAAAGAAATTATCAATGTCTTACGAATTTTTATTTACAGCTATTTTTATTTGTACCTTCCTTTCCATCATTGAAGCTGAAAAGAATCAAAATACTTCTGAAGAATCAACCAATCTTTTAATACTGGAAAACCCAACAGACTTTTCTCACAATAATTCAAATACGTTCAGTGCAAAAGAACAGTTGATTGTATCAAACATTGATAAACAACTAGAGCTTACCAAAGCAGCACAAAATCAAACAAAACTACCGTTACTTCTGAATTTGATTATAAACCTGAATTTCGTGAACGAGAACGATGCGAAATCGAAAAGATACAAGAAACAACATAGCTGGACTCGAAGAGGCCCAAAGAACAAAGAAACAAAATTACCGACAACAGGACATTTCAACACTGAAAAACGTCCTCAAAGGCTAACATCAGAAAATTTGGGAAACATCTTCGAGAAGATAAAACTCAGGATGGAACTGCAGAGAAAAAAGAGAAACATCGAGTATCAAGAGACTAACACGACGCTCCAAAATACAACAGATAATAGACACAAAGTACGGGACAAATTGAGAGATGATTTTCCTAAAATGGCTTTATTGAACGAAGAGAAGGAAGTGGACGTGTCCAAGTGGTTGAAAAATTGGAAAGGTGAGAAAAGACCATTTTCTTAGATTTCTATTCATTACATGTCATGATTCATTTTATTTCATTATCAGTAACGAAAATAAATCAAAAGAAAATATTATTCAGTAAAAATTTGAAAGAGCTTATCAGTGAATCTATTTAAATTTTTAACATAATTCACTTATCAAGATGAAATCTGTATAGAAGCATGTTATTTAATCATGTTTTCAATTTGATAAAGAAAGAGGTAACATTTAGTTAATAGAATTCGAGAAAAACGAAAAATTTGTTCGAGAAAAATCCAATTCTAGAAGATTCGATTCGTTAAAAACAATTGAAAGTTAGCTCAAGACATATAAGGATGAAGGGGATGGAGTGCAGTACTCCAGTGAGTGCAGTCAGTGTGAGTGAGTTAAGATCAGTGCAAGTTGGAACGTCCAGAGTAAGAAAAATCAGTGAAACACAAAGAATAGTTCGTTGGAAGGTTGAAATCTTGAGTATCCAAGAGGTCCAGGACTCAAAGTGAAGCCAAGTTTCAAGTTGAAAAAGGAAAAAAGGACCATAATCCGGAAATGCATCGAGCTGGCCAGAACGTAAATATATACAACAAATAGAGGTTATGGAAACTGGAACACAGATGCAGGTCCCGATTGAAAACGACAACAGACTGCATCGAATAAGAGAAACTCTGGTCAAAACAAGGACATTATGGAGATCATACACCAGGAAGTTACTACGCTTAAGGGTCACACACACTGCAAAGACTAATATCGTGAGTTTTTATAAATGTTTTAAGTGAAAAGACATTGCCAAATAGTTGGGAATTAGATAAGGATTTAATTAAGGCTTTAGTTTAGATTTAGATAGGGAAAATTGATTAACTTTAAGGATTTCTGTTAGACAATTTTTTTAAATATATTTGTAAAATTCAAAAACTTAAAGTTATTTTTATTTCAATCATAAAATTTTCAAATAATATTTAAATAAGGTTATTCTGATTTTCACAATTTTTATTATTATGTTTACAACAATTGTTTCGCTATCACAGTAGCATCATCAGGTAGGTTTACATTTTGAATTGCTATTCAAAATGTAAACCAACTTTTTGTTTATTGATAACTACCCAATGGATTAATCTGATAAAACATTATCTCCGAAGCATAATGTCTCAAGAGATACTTAGCGGAATAAATGTTTTATATGTGGAAAATGATATTGCCAGAGTATTCGACCTTCATAAAGTGATAGACACTTTTGCAGCCTAAAATGCTATTAGGTCAAAATATTTTGAATGAAGACGATTGTTATGTATTCTACTTGTTTGTCTTAATCAGTGATTTAAAAAAAGGTGCGTTGGTAAATTTTTTGTGTTTAAGAAAGTACTTAATTAAAGTTAAAGTTTGTTCATTTTATCAGTTTGTATTATTGCCAATTTAAAAAAGTAGAGTTAAAACTGTTGCAGTCTTATTGTTTTAGATCATTTTGTTTCTGTAGTTGTAAAGAACTTGTTTGAAATAGAATTTTTTTTCAATATTATCGTTAATGCCCTATACAAACAGAGAAGTGGCTAGAAAGTTTGGTAATTTGGAGGAAGGGAAGGATTTATGTGCTGTGACGGGTGTGAGCTTGAGTGTGGGTACTGTTTTGCGGGGGAACCGTCAAATACTATTACGCCTCTGTATGCGACCCATTTCTCATCCCCCCACTCACCATCCGTTTAAGGAAGGGGTCGATTTGATTCCGTTTTTTCAAGACTTCGCAGATGGAAATTCGATCCATTATGTTTTTGGTGTTAATTGGTGTGGCTCCCAAACTTCTTTTTGAATCCAGCTTTGCGCAAATAGTTTAAAACTGTTTTATGGTTAATTTTTAGCTCCTTGGCGATGCTTCTACTACTAACATGCTGTTCAACTTATTATTTCTGTGATTTTATTGACATTTTCGACAAGGGGCCTATCTGTGCGACGTACATCTTTAACATAAAAATTACCTGAACTGAATGCAATCAAAATTGTACGTAGTTTGCTGTTGCAGTATCGGGAACATAAACACCATTCACAATTTCAACCGCCTGGCTCGCATTTTCGTCTTTATTATAGAAAAACTGTGAAGTGTACGGAATTTTCTCTTTGTTAACTTAACACTTAGTAACTCACAAGAGTAAAGGAATTTTGTTAGTGTGAAATGTCACCTTAACAACGAGCACAAATCTGAAATTGTTTCATCGTTACTTCACGAGATATCTTTCTTTTACCTCAACCTTTCATATTGTTTTATTCTCCGTAGTTGCGCTTATTAGTATATCGAAAGTTTTTCAGAAATTTTGGCAGTAAATCCCATTCTAAGCTCCGAAAAGCCCACAAAACCCGAAGTGGAATACATAGACGAATGGAAGTATTCATACAGAGTGACCCTATATAATCGTGGAGCGTACAACGTTTCTAACTTTTTGTGCTCAGGCATATTAGTGTCGCCACAATGGGTTTTGACCTCTGTCTTCTGCAATTTAGGCGATGACATCATTCTTCTGATAGGGGTAAGTAATAGCACCAGTCTAAAATTTCTGATGAATGCTATTGATCCATTCGTAATAATAAATTCTCAAATATTTCAGATGGTTTGCGTTCAAATTTCCGCAAATATTCTCATAGTGATTAGCGGATTTATATTTTCCGGGGCCCTACGCTGGAAAACTTTGGGGGCCGCTCTACCTGCTTCTTCAATTTATTTCGAAACAAATTTTCAATGGAAACTCCAAGATTTCAAAACAAAACTTAAAATTTATTAATAAAATATAGGGTATATCTGAACAAAATATAAAAATGAATGAAAATCAATAACAAAGTGGAAAATATTTCAAAAAATACAGAATACAAAAAAATTCTTTTTACAGGAAAAAAACTCAATGATGAGTATAAAATAACATCTAAAATTTTCGAAAAATCAAAACAGAATATAGAGAAACTGATTCACGAGGGAAACATTTTTTTCTTGTTTTCATGTCTGCAAATTCTTTTATTGGAGCATCATAATTCAGACTGTTCGTTATATCACTTTCGATTGAAAGTATGCCTAAAAAATGCAGTCTATTTTCCTTCATAACATAAATTTCTATCTTAATGTAGTGAATTGTCTTCTAACTAAACTAAAAAGTAATGTTTCAATGTTATAGTGATAATTAGGGTAATTAGGAGACATACACAGGAAATATATAACATTATTCATTTAATAATTACAACCCACTTTAGAAAATAATGTAATTTGCAAATGATTTGAGATTAAAAGTATTACATCATCAATCTCATTTGAACAGAACTAATTGAAAGGTTTAAAGTTGATAGTCCATGGGAGATTCACACTTGAATGTTAATTGCCCCTTTTAAATGTTGATTTATAGTTTTGAACAATGCACCAAATGAATTCATTTCAAGGTACATACATTACCGAAAAACATATCGAACCACAACAGGTACGGGGTGCTTAAGAAAGTTTACTCTCTTAGCGAAAACTTGGAACTGATCCAGATGGACAGACCAGTGCAGTGGATATTCAAGGCACCAGACATACGAGCCCTCAAGATAGAAGAAATGGAGAGCCTCATGACGAAAGAGGTGAGAAATTAGCGACTATCGTTTTGATTCAGGGGTTCTATGGTGAAACTGTGCTTCCTGCATTTCTACAAATCGACGGAAATCTCTTACGAAGGAGATTTTATCCTCGAGCTCGTATAAATTCAGAAAATGAAACTTTAAAGATACCAGGGGATGATTATTTTGGTGAAATTGGTTTTTTATGTGACATTGAACAATTGATACCAGTCATTTATGATATTGAATTGAAAGCTTGACCCGTATACGTTTTTATTCGAATTTTCAGAAGTGCAACCTTTTGTCTTGGATGCCAGTTGATATCGAAAAAGGCATCTTCGAGCTCAGACAATATCCTCGACTGATGTTACAGTCGGAGTAAGTAATTAAAGGGATTTTTCCCCATTATTTAAAAAATTATGATGATCTCTATTTTCTAAGAAGACCCATATCTTCTTCTCAAGAATTAGAGATCGTTGGCCATCTTCTAGTAAAACACGGACATGCATGACATCTATTGGTTGTATGCAAATATTACAGCATATATGTGATAATTAATGAAATGCTTATTTATCATGTTACTTGAACTCACTATGTTATACCTAGTAGATCATATTAATCCATGCATACTGTCAGTAGAGCAAAAACAGTTTTGCTAATAATGCTAATGTGTTTCTCTTCTCAAGTTCATCAAATCTTTCTTATAAGGTATTTTTATCTTTAGCTTATCTGATCCATAGTTTTTATTTTCCTTTTCAACCTAAAAACTAGACCTCAGAATAATACCAAATTTTTTATTACAACTTTATTAACTATTCTCCAGGCTACCTACTGTCCAGACGTGGATGTTTGTGATTGTGTTATTGGTATTAATCACCATATGGAAACTCATTGATCTTAACATACATTCTGTCAAGAAAGTACCGGGAATTATCGATTTAAATCTGGCGGGGCAATGAGGCAGGTAAAATTTTTTTTCCTAGGTTGGTACCACTGTCCTTAATTACTATGCCAAGCTTGAGCGGGATCTGTCAACTAGTGTGTTTGCAACAGCTGATTAAGTCAGTCGATGTCAGAGTGCGTGCCGATTTTTACTATGGGTGATTACGTTGAGCAAAGAATTTGTTTAAAGTTTTGTGTTGCAAATGAATTTTCGTGTGCCGATGGATTGAAAATGTTGCAAAAGGCCTTTGGTGATAATGCTCTATCGAAAACTCGTGCATATCAGTGGTACAGAGCCTTCAAGGACGGTCGTGAAGTGGTCGCCCATCGACGGCTTCGATCGAAGATAACGTCGATAAAATTAAGGAAAGGGTGCTGGAAAACCGTCGTACCAGCTTGAGAGAGATAGCACATGATCTTAAGATATCTCACGAGTCCGCACGTACGATTTTGATTGATATTTTGGGCATGAGAAAGGTGGCCGCACGACTCGTACCGAAAGACCTGAATTTTCTTCAAAAACGTCATCGCGAACAGGTTGCTTCAGACATGCTGGATCGCTGTAATTCCGATTCTACATTCATGGAACGCATTATAACTGGTGATGAGACCTGGGTCTACGAGTACGATATGCAAACAAGCCAGCAATCATCGGAATGGGTGGCAAAAATGAGCCGAAACCGAAAAAACCACGCCAAAGCCGCTCGAAAATGAAGGTGATGCTCATTGTTTTCTTCGATATCCGTGGCGTGGTGCACTACGAATTCGTTCCAGAGGCTCAGACGGTAAACAAGGAGTATTACCTAGGCGTTATGAAACGTTTGCGTGAGCGTATCCGTAAGAAGCGGCCAAATTTGTGGGCGAACAACTCATGGATTTTGCATGACGATAACGCGCCTTCTCACGGAGCTACGATTGTGACTGACTTTCTCGCCAAAAACTCAACAAACGTGCTTCAGCAACCACCGTATTCGCGGGATTTGGCTCCCTGCGACTTTTTCCTCTTCCCAAAACTAAAATTGCCCCTTCGTGGCACCCGTTTTGAGTCGATTGAAGCCATAAAACAAAATTCGGCGCGAGAGCTGAAGTCCATCCCAGAAAGCGCCTATAAAAAATGTTTCGATAATTGGAAGTGCCGTTGGCATAGATGTATTGGAGCAAATGGAGCCTATTTTCCAATTTTAACTTCATATTTTATCCTCTTGTTCTTTGCCTTTTACGTCTAAAAACTGGCATTCATCACATCTAGATATGGTGTTGCTAGTACAGCAACTTGACTTGAAAATTTTTTCATTCTGAAATCTCTTAAATCGTATTTTTTTACTCCCACTAGCTCTGTACTGTATTTAGTCTATCTTGCTAGCGTTCCCAACACTTCTAGATACCGAAAATCTTTTAAAAAAGTTGATTGAAGAGTCCTAGAAGAACCAGACATCACTCGAGAAAGATATGGCTTCTCCAGTTGTCCTTGACCTGGAAGCCTCTTGACTTTAATTTAAATCCTCTTCTTTTCTCCCATTTGCTCATATGCATCTCTTATCTGTTCATTCTGAATAGTTCCTAACTTGGTTAATTACCACAGAAACCGAAGAAATCTCGGAAAGAACTCAATCAAAGTGTCTCCAGTTGAACCATACAGTTCATCCAAGAAAGATATAGGTTCCCCAGTTCTCTGTGATGGTGTAGCATCTGGCATCCTTTTGGATGTGGATGAAGATGAAATTACTGTTGAACTGTTATGTCCCGTCTTAGAATGGATCACCTTCTTCACCAGAGAAGGCTCTTATTTTGAAGTCACTGCCAGGAAATTTACCCTCAGGAATATATCGGTTAGTTTGAGATCCCAAGAGGTATACTTTTCCTATCTATTGGTGATGTGTTCAGTTTGGATAGCTGGATGTTGAATATTATAATTTGTAGTTTATGTGAAATAAATAAAACATGTTAAATTACAACATTAATTATTACTTTTTTAAAAAAAATTATAGTTTGAACAATACAGTTCAGACAATACTTTTATCGTCTGTTGAGAGGATAAAATTTTTTCTCTTCTTATTTATTTAATGTTATATATTTCTCCAAAAAACTTACTTTTTGTTGGCCTCACGAACTTCAAAGAATCACAAAAAACATTAAACTAAATTTTATTAAGATTCAAAACCATAACAATTAGATAAATAGGACAGTTATCAACGTTAATTTGAAATAAAATTAACAATAAGTGATTAGTCGACCTCCAACTTCTTGAAAGTGCCTTCTAGTCCGAAAATTTTGTTAAAATCTGTGGATTTTTCTACCCTCTTCGATTCATCGGTAGTTTGTTTTTCTTGTTCCTTGAAAAATGCCTCATTCTTTTCTAACATCGCCCTGTTTTGTTCTGAAAAGTTTAAAAACGGGATTTAGAAGATATTTCAGCTGATTTGACGTGAGACGATATTATCATTATCATGAGAACAATTTTCGAATTTTTTAATCCTTTGATACTCACCTCCCAGAACACTAGAAGTATCGGAACTTCCTCCCAGCTCCTTTGGTAGCAACTCTTGCGGTACGATTTTATAAAAGCTCTCCATATTTGTGTGAATGTTGATCTTAAAACCAAAAATGTCAATATGAGTTAGATATTGGAAAGAAATTGCGCAATTTACCATTTCGAAGAGTTCCTTCTTCATGAGAGGCTTGAAAAGGGCAAGTCCTTTATCTATCCATGTTGGTGCGTGGATACAGTGAATGTCTTTCAATCTTATTGGTAATCCTTCCTAAAGTAATTAAAATAATAGTGATAACAATAATAAGATTGTTTATTCAAGCATAAACCATCAAATAAAACAATGAATTCCCAATCAATGCAAAAATCATAATATATATAATTTATTTATATCATATTTATTTTTATTATTTGTAGATATGGTTTACCATGGTATTTGGGAGAATGGAAGGTTTTTTCGGTTTTTAACTTAGGATATATTTCGTAAATATCATTTTTATATTGTTGTCTGGCAATCATAGCGTTCCGTCTCATTAGAGACGGCGCTGTCGTTCGAAATTATTTTGTCATCGATATTTAGGTCTTTCACGTTGATATTTCGATCTAGCAATTTTGAGAATTGTCGTTCGAACGGTTTCTATTTCAGATTATTTGTTTTCTAATGATTATATATGGCCTTAGAAAACATGCATTTTGATATATTTATTGCTATGGGAATTTCGACGTCAGCATTAGGAATTATAAACTGATTCAATCCTTCTTACTTGCATTAATCTCATAATTTTTCTGTAACCAATAAGAAGGATTATTTCGTTCATTCTGTCCACCTCCAAATGACCTTCCAATCAATTACGTTAATTTCCCTTTTTTTGTTATAAGGGATGCATCGAGCAACTCTAACGTTCAGTCTCTGAAAGGACTGTGAAATTATTATTCTAGTAATAGTCAAACTTGTCGCATGTAGCTTTTACTACATTATGCACTATCATTCGGATAGTCACATTTGTTGTACGTAGCTTGTGACATTTCGGTCCAAGCTATCGCGGTTATTATTGTTAATATAGTAATCCAGTCGATTGCTAAAGAATTGGCAAATTCATTACATTTGTTTTTAGTGTAATAATCATACCTTTTGACTTGCTTTATATACAGTAAACCAAGAATTATAGTTCGTTGTTATATTAATGTATTACGAGTGTTTTACTTTAATTCCTTATCATTTTAGTTGGTTTATCTTATTGGATAAACAAAGCTAGTTCATCATCGAGATAACTACATACAAGGGCCTTAGAAGTAAATCTATTCGCTAAACTACGCCAAAAATACTAAACCCATCGAAATTAACCATCGAGATTAATTAATTTGCAATTGTCTGTTATTTCAAAATACTGAAATAATAGGCAAAATATTGCGGTAAACTAACCATGGTACGTAACGCATAGTGTCCATTATTGATGACGAATAACCTTCAATAGACAGTTTGATTGCCAGAAACCAAAAGAAACATTCAATTCTCTGAGCTACTGTGGCAAAGCATTTCTACTATTGAAAAACCTCCTTATTAACATTTAAAAACGCTAAATCTGAAGTAAACGAACCTAAGGTATTAGGTATTAACCAATTATCATGTAATACCTGCCCAAAAACCTATACTGGACAAACCGGAAGGTTCTTTAATACTAGAATAAAGGAATATATGCAATCTTTCCTCAATAATATGTTAGATTCTACGTATTATTATAGATATGTTAATATCCATGTTATTGAGGAACTCCTCATTTGTACCATATAAGATGAAAGAACTGCATGTTTTTTCGGTTTTTAACTAAGGGAATATTTCGTAAATAACAATTTAATTCTGTTTTCTGGCAATCATACTGTTCATTATTGATGGCGAATAACCTTTAATAGAAAGTATGACTGCCAGAAAACAGTAGAGAAATGCTTCTTACGAACTACCCTAAGTCAAAAACCAAAAAAACATTCAAGTCCCTTAGATTCTACGATAAACCATCTGTACTATCTAATAATAGGTAACAATTTTAATGAGCGTTTTAAGATTTATCGCAATGAAAAAAACAGCTGTAAGTGAACTGGTTGAAAAGTATAGCAATAAACCGATTAAGAAATTCTGGGATTTTTTTTTAATGACCAAGTCTAGTTCACCTCTATTGGATTTATCCTTGTAATGACCCGATGGTTCTTCCAAAAGGTATACAAATTTTATTGTACTCTTATCTCAAAACTGAATCCATTTAGATATTGTATTGGGTGTTTTTTTAGAGTGATAGAACTTTTGATAGGGATAACTGATTTGATAGAATCAGTGTTCTATTCTATTCGCCAAATTTACAGAGCATTTCGTGAAATTTATGGTTTACATAATCGTCCATCAGAGCAGCTCATTCGTCGAACTATCGATAGATTTCGGACATTTTCTATACTCGATGCAACAACAACAACAAGACAAAGAACTGTACGTACAGAAGAAAATATCGCTGCTGTAAGTCATAGTGGTAATGATGATCCAGATTTATCTATTCATCGACGTTCACAACAAGTTGGACTCTGTGCATCCACCACATGGAAAATTTTGCGTAAAGATCTTGGTCTACACCCATACAAGATTCAACTGGTTCAAGAACTAAAGCCACTTGACCATAATAAGCGTCGTTTCTTGCTGATTGGACCCTAGAACAGCTTCAAATTGATCCACTTTTTTATCGTAAAATTTGGTTTAGTGATGAAACAAGCAAAATTGCTGTATATGGAGTGAAAACAATCCTCAAGAAGTTCTGCAGGTTCCATTGCATTCTGAAAAATTCACTGTATGGTGTGCTTTACATACTGGAGGCATCATTGGTCCATATTTCTTTCAAACGATGCTGAAGGTTATGTTACAGTGAATGGTGCTCGTTACAGATCGATGATCAATGATTATTTGTTTCAAAATTTGAATGTTATCGACCCAGAAGTGTTTTGGTTCCAATAAGATGGTGCTACACCTCATGCTGCTACCGTAACAATTGATTTATTGAAAGAAATATTTGGCGATAACATTATTTCGAGAAGTAGTCCAATTAATTGGCCTCCAAGATCATGCGACATAACTCCACTGGATTATTTTCTTTGGAGTATGACATGCCATTGGTTTATGCTGATAAACCAGAAACAATAGACGCCAACATAACTTGTGTAATCGAATAAATAAGGCCTGAATTACTCGAAAAAGTGGTCCAATATTGGCCTAGTCGAATGCGGTTACTCAGAGCTAGTCGTGGTGGACATATGCCGAAAATTATTTCTAAAACATAAATGTCATGAAATTATTTTCAAATAAAAAAAAATTGGCTTCAATCTTAATTTAAATGTGTTTTATTTCAATTTAAAGTTCTATCGCTCTAAAAAAACACTCGATACGTCACCAAATTTTTAAGAGCATTTGAAGAAGTTATAATGTAAAGTAACGTGTCATATGTGGAACTCTTAGATAATACATAGAATTCAACATATGTGTATAATCTCATTAAGTCTACGATGGCTTCCTACAAGAAAAAGCCAACATAATTCGAAATAATAGTAATCATATATTATAGATTAAATATTAAAGAATTATTGCCTACAATATGGATATGGATGACGCTAGGAGCTAATCCAGTGTGAATCAATGTGCTGACACGATTTGTTATACCAAAGCATAATTGTTTTGTGTGATTTGCTTTCACGGTATGAAATATCAAACTGTAAATTGAATGCAAAAATTTGCTAACAAACCTACTTGGAGATAAAATAGAAACTTTTTGGCCACACTCGGATTGACCTTCATCAAATGGCCGAAGGAGGATCCTTCAAAATCGAATATTAAGTGGAAACCGTCATTGGTACCATGAAGATGCATACAGAGGGTCATTATCATGTCAAACATCCTGACCTGATCAATGTAGATGTACTTATCTGGATTAGTGTCTAGGAGTTTCATGAACACCACCTTGTACCCGCTTGGAGCTAGTTTGGGTAGAATGGACACCAACCTGGAGAAAAACAATTACATTACCTTCATTCTGAAGCGTTGCTATCAAATATGAATATAATCCAAATACAGGGTGAGTCTACGTTGTACATTAATTTCAACCCTAGATTCCTTTCATTAAATAAAATACTTTTGGAACGATTGTTCTAAGGAACAGCGTGCTATCGTTTCGCCTGCCAGTGGGGTTCAGTTTGTCCGTAAACACTCTTTGGAACAGAAAGAGCCTGAGACTTGAAACTTTCAGGGTAGGTTTGAAGTCTTCAAAAATGATGAGTATCGGCCCCATGGTTCCTGAGTAATTCTCATTCTAAATGTACTTTTTCAATTATTTTGGGAAGTACAGATCCGATCAAATTCAAATTTAGTATTTAGATGTGAAATAAAGAGACGCAAGTACATGCATAATTTCGTGGGACTTGCAAGCTGGAACGAAACGCTGTCCTACCGAAATTAAGAGGCTTGAAAGCTCCCTCACAACACTGCATCTCGAAGAACTTCACTATTGAACCGATTCTTCACATTTCTTAGTTTTGCAATATGGTATACTAAGCATATCTGCATATCAAATGTCATATAAGTAAAAGTTTCAAGCCGCTAGATCTTTCCGTTCGAAAGTTAGAGTGTTTTCAGACAGACCAATATAATAACTTTTGACCATAAGTTCTTTCCACATTCGAAAATTACAGACATTTGGGCAATAACACGCTGTTTCTAAGAACAAGCTCGCAAAAAGTGTTTTATTTGATGAGAGAAATCTATGGTTGAAGACTTATCTGTATATGATACTATTCCAAAAGCTTTATCCTTCATTAGCTTTTGTGTGGTAAGAGTTAGTTCACTGAAAAAATACTGAATTGTTTCAGCCGTTACTATTTGGTAGTTGATCATAATTAAAACAAATTGTAGAAATTACTATGTTTTACTACCAATAAAAATATATTTTACACATTTTCTTGTGACTCGAGTTTCGGGAAATGAACTATCCCATCATCAGACAACTGAAGACCTAACAGTGGTACAGAGGTATTTGAACAAAAGTTTTGTTGTCTTCAGTTGTCTGATGATGGGATAGTTCATTTCCCGAAACTCGAGTCACAAGAAAATGTGTAAAATATATTTTTATTGGTAGTAAAACATAGTAATTTCTACAATTTGTTTTAATCACTGAAAAAAAGGCAATATATCTTTGTTAATTACTCACCCCACGTCTAATGCCATTTGTATAGCAGGATCTTTAGTATTTCCATTTGAAAAAAGGTCCTTACATAGCGTTCTAACTGTGAAGTAGTTTTCAATTGCAGATTTCGCTTGTTCATTGCTGAAGTAACAACTTTGTAGAAAGAGGATGTATTGGAGTTCTGAAAAAGAGTATAATAACAGATATAATTAATGACATTAAATGTGTATTTCACACAGAAGGAATAATTTCTTTGAACTGATCTTTTGACAACAGAATAACATATACAGGTAATGAAAATTAAAAAAAATTATATGAATATAAATGATCCTTATGAAGAAAAAAAATTTGGTGTTTAATGGCTTGTATAAAAGGTTTCAGCAGAAGGATCACTAATGGTCTTCAAAAATGGGTATTAATTCTTTTGCAGTAAATATCGGGTGTTTTTTTAGAGTGATAGAACTTTAAATTGAAATAATACACCTCTAAATAAAGATTGAAGCCAAATTTCTTTTTATTTGAAAGATAATTTTATGAAATTTATGTTTTAAAAATAATTTCCGACATATGTCCACCACGACTAGCTCCGAGGAACCGAATTCGACCAGACGAATATTGGACCACTTCTTCGAGTAATACGGGCCTTATTTCATCAATAACGCGAGTAATGTTGGCTTCCAAAGCGTCTATTGTTTCTGGTTTAACAGCATAAACCAATAACTTGACATAAACCTAAAGAAAATAATTCAGTGTTGTCGCATGATCTTGGAGGCCAATTAATTGGACCATTTCTCGAAATAATCTTTCTTTCAATAAATCAATTGTTACGGTAGCAGCATGAGATGTATTATCATCTTCTGTGTCAATACCATTCAAATTTTGAAACAAATAATCATCGTTTGTAAAGAAATATGGACCGATTATGTCTTCAGCGTGTAAAGCACACCATACAGTGCATTTTTCAGGATGCAATGGAACCTATTAGAACTTCTTGAGGATTGTTTTCACTCAATATACGGCAATTTTGCTTGTTTACATAGCCACTCAACCAGAAATGAGCTTCATCACTAAACACAATTTTACGATAAAAAAGTGGATCAACTTCAAGCTGTTCTAGGGCCCAATCTGCAAACAAAAGAAGCTTATTATGGTCAAGTGGCTTTAGTTCTTGAACCAGTTGGATCTCGTATGGGTGTAGACCAAGTTCTTTACGCAAAATTTTCCATGTGGTGGATGCACAGAGTCCACCTTTTTTTGTGAACGTCGACGAATAGACAAACCTGGATCATCATTAATACTATGACTTACAGCAGCGATATTTTCTTCTGTACGGGCAGTTCTTTGTCTTGTTATTGTTGCATCGAGTAGAGAAAATGTTGTCCGAAATCTATCGATAGTTCGACGAATAAGCTGCTCTGATGGACGATTATGTAAACTATAAATTTCACGAAGTGCTCTATAAGTTTGGCGAATAGAACACTGATTTTGAAAATAAATTTCAACAATTTGTAAACGTTGTTGCGGCGTGATAATTTCTCAATGATTACTGATCAGAAATGTGAAAACAACATGGCTTCTACCTTCTGTCAAATCACAGTTATCCCTATCGAAAGTTCTATCACTCTAAAAAGAACACCCGATGCAAGGTTTGAAAAAGATGCTATGTTTCTAGATTATGTGTTTAATATAGATGATGCTTGGATATTTTTATACGACCAGGAACAAAGTAGCAATCACTTTGGTACTCCAACTCCTAAGAAATAGTTCTTGCTTCAGGTTGTTAGGATGAGCATGGAGCAAACGCAATTAATTACCTGAATAAGTGTAGAACAATAACAAGAAATTACCATTTGACGTCACTGACCACTCTATGAGGAATAACTTCGTAGAAAAAACACGAAAAGTTATTCAAAAGAATTTTAGCAATGTCCTTACACACAAATCACATGTTTTCATGGAGGCAGTGAATGATTTAGGATTTGAATCACCTCCCTAGTTAACCTAATCTCGCTCCATCTTTATTCTCGACTAAAAAAAAGTTTAGAAGATCGCAATATTTTTCCAAGGAAGAGCTGATAGATGCTGTGAAGACCTGGTTTACTGAGCTAGATAGAAATTTATTTTTTATTGGTTTAGAGACGTTGCAGCTTCGTTATAATTAATATATTCAATCAAGAGGGGATTATGTTGAATCATAAAATATTTTGACGTCTAAATTTTGTTTTGCTCCTAAAGTAGGCTAAGAATTTTTCAGTACAGCCTCGTACCTCAATCGGCTTAATAAAAGAAGACACAGGTCATCAGAATATCATGAATTTAAATACCTAATACTTTATAATAAACAAAAAATACGACGAAGATATGAAAGCTCTGACAGCTCTCCAGTTCGAAAGAAAACAGCTGTTAAAAAAATTTCATTACCCCTAGGGAAAGTAACTATGTTATATGATTGGTGGAAATAATGAAGTAAAGAAAGTGGACTAACTTACCGCTGATTTTGGGTAGATGAGGTTGTTTCTCAGCCCATTCTCTCAAACTATCCACGTCCTCCTTCTTCAGCTTATCATTTTTTTCGTATTCTTTCTTGACGTCCGCCAACTGCGACATTTTAGATAGAACTCGATCGACGACTGACTGAACACGACAAACGACAAATGAGTTTTAATGCACACTCGAGAAAAAAATTGATAAGAGGAAACTCATTGTTTTTGTGACATTGAGTTTTTCAACTGGTCATTAAAAAGCCTCTAGGATCGCATTAAAGAGGAAGCAGGGTGCAATTAAAGCATGATTAAAGTTTGATATGTGCGATTTCGACGTGTGCTGTATGTATATACCAATTACGTGTTTTTTATTGCTAAAGTGCATGGTGGGAGAACCTAATTGTAAGTTATTATGGTTTCATTATCTAGATGTTCGAAAATGGGGAAAACAACGAAAATGTATATGTAAAGATGCATGTAGCATGTAATCCATTTCCAATGGTTTATTGTTTGTACATAATAAATTAAACAAACACTATATACTGACACCACAACACATGGGATAAGTTCCTGATTTAATGAAGAGAACACAACTTTTTTATCGAATTTGAGCGTATCCCTGAAGAGCGATACAATTATTCGAGAGCTTCTCTAACCTTTGTTATGACGATTACCTCCTCGTTTGAACCAAATTTCAAAAGATTCACATATTTTAGTAATAGAATATTTAGCGGGACAAACCACATAAGGAATTTTATGCCCACTTGTTACTGTCAATGCCAATTTTGCCTATGGTCATTTCATAGGTTTGTGTAAACCAAACTCCAGAGATGATAGCTTCTGTTTTAATTCGAGACAGAATGCCGGCTGAAGAGTGTTCAGTTTTCCTTTGTTAGAAATAGAATGCCATTATTCATTGTTTAGTAAACGAATAGAAGTCGACTGACACAAAAAAGAGGAATAACAAATAAGGTCAGGCATTCGCAAGAGTTAGTAAAAAACTTCTGACAAACATCGCATACATATAGAATGTGGAAATATTGTACGACTAAGTTATATCCATTAAAACTAACATTTAACTAGAATAAAAATATTTTCCATGGTTTCTGGCATTATTTTGTCAATTTCTCAATGAGAATGGAGATTTTTTTCCAATTGATCATACACATCGTGAAAAGTCTTGGCCACCCTAGGTTTCTCAAGAAATAAACAATCTATGTTCTGGAAATGAGATGAATATTTTCCTCTATTTCAACTGCAATATATTTGATAGAAAATCTTTGTTTGTTACTCTTTGCTTTATGCAGGATGAGACAAAATAGGAAAAATGAGAAAAAATCTAATATTATCGATTATTTATTTTTGATTAATTTTATAGTTATTCCACAACTGAATCCAAAGTCAATACTCCGTATTACCACCTCTTCTTTCAATCAACTGCCCAATACGCCTAGGCATCCCAAGAATTAAGTCATTGATGAAATTTTCAGGCATATCGTTCCATTCTTCCTGAAGGGCTAAACCCAATCCCTGAAAAGTTGAAGGTGGGTTTTGGCGATTGGATGTTGCGCTCCCTAAGTAATCTCATTAGTGCTCAATTGGATTCATGTCTGGTGAGTCTGATGGCCAGTTCATTATCTGGATATCGTTCTCTTGAAGAATGTTTTGAACCCTTCGTGTGCGGTGTGGTGTGCCGTTATCATCCTGATAAATGAAATTATCACCAAATTCGTTGCACAGAGGAACAATGATTGGTTGAATGACGTTTTCTACGTAGATGGCACCAGTCATTGTTCGTTCAACGATAATAAGAGGGATACAGCGACCGAACATTATACACCTCCAGCATCTTATTGATCCGCCTTAAAAGGGCATAACTTCCCGGGCAAAATTAAGCCGCTCTAGTCTACCTGGACCTCTCCAAACCCTTTCTCGTCGACTATCACTTTGTAAACCGAATCGTCCGAAAAAAGTACGTTGCGCCAATGTGGTATAAGCCAGTTGTAAATTTGCAATGAGTTTATTGCAAATGGAATTTCTGTGTGATCGAAATTGCTTAAGATTTGTAGGTGATGAGAAATATTGCCAGTATATCAAAATAGCCTGCGTATTTCGGAATCAACGTAGGATTTGATTCCCTAAGATATACTCAATATAAGTAGTCCGTGTGTAGAATTGGTGTTGGAATTATTATTAGATATAACTAATAATATAGAGCAACAAACTAGATGAGAGATAAGTGGACTGTATTAAATGTTGAGCCTGGTTTCAGGGATTGAAAGAATACTTCAAGTATAGAAAATATATTGAAGTATAAAATGTTGAAGTATAAAATATGTGTCATAAAATGATAATGTATACAAAATTAACTTAGTGTACTATGTGTTGGAAGCCACCGGTGTAGTGGAACCGTTTGGGAATACTGAATACTGAATTGTATGGTGTCAATTGTGTGAATAGTTGACTTGGTACATCAAGAATTACACGAAATTTCGTCTATGATTCCTGTGGTTATTCTTCATACAACAATATTGAAATACTATAGAATGTACATGCGCAAACATTTTGCTCATGAGATAACATGTTGTGGCGGCAGTTTGTGTCTTAACACCAGTCTTGGTGGTGTTCTGTCCATTGCCGAAGGGTAGCTCTATGTCCAGGTGATAGCCGAGGTACTCTTAAAGGTCTTCTTGCTCTAAAATTTGAGGAATGCAACCGTCTCATTGTGGTACTGGTTGAGACTAACCGTCTATATGTCCTCAAAAAATGAGTTCGAAGGGCTGTTACAGATACCGTTCGATTCCTTCGAGTAAAATTTGTGATATAATGGTCTTCCCTTGCAGATGTTACTCTGGGTCGACCAGGCACTGGTCTCCGGGCAACGTTGCCTGTTTCCAGAAAAAGAGCCACTATACGCCTTACTGAAGTCTGTGGAATATTCAAACATTGAGCAATCTGGTGGTTCGACAAAGCTTCTTGGTCTAGGGCTACTATTCTTGCCCGGTCAAATTGAGAAATTGGGTGTCCTGCCATTTTCCATGGAATATTCTCAATATTACAACTCTCGTTATTCGCTGAAAACTGATTAACTTCAAATACACCTGTATTCTCCCGAACAAGACACATTTATTGCTGGTTTGTTGTTTTCATTTAACTGATAAGATAGTGAAGATTATACACACAAAAAATTGTCATGTTACATTCAACAAGTTGAGAGTTAATAAGGGTGGCCAAGAGTTTTTACGATGTGTGTACGTCGTTGAAAATCTTTACAAATAAGGCACTTTCTGCAAATAATTTCCATAAGGGTTTACGGAGCGGAATTCCGAGTATACTTGGAGCAGAGATTATGGCTGAATAAAATTTTACAATATTTTTTTTCTAACCACCCTATAATAAGAATTTAGAAAAATCTTCACCTTAGCATCAGGAGAATTTTTCGCTCATTCCAATGGTGTACACCGAATTCTGATTAAGATGATTATTTTGCAGTAACTTTTGTGTTGAAAATTGTCTGTAGAATAATCTTTTGAAATTTGGCCAGAGATGGGTATATGCAGAAAGCGCCAAATTCCAATAGCTATTGGATCGTATTTCATCATATTTCGAAATGAAGAGTATATGTTCTGTTCAATAAATTTTTTTTTCACTCTTTCGTGGCAATATGTAAAGATTCTAATCGAAAGGAGATGGATTGAGCTTTCAATCCATGTATCTATTATTCATTTTCATGAGATTTTCCGTTTCTTCAGGATAACAGATCTGAAATTGTGAAAAATGACTTTTATGTGACTTTCGGACGACAGAACACATAACTCTATTTTTATTCACGACATGTAGCTTCTTCAAGAAGTAGTTCGCAGATTTTGAATTTTCAGGTGAAATGGGCTATTGAATAAAGGCGCAAAAGCTTCTGACTTTATGTCAATATTTTTGACCATTTCTTTACTTAGATCCATCATGTCTTCTGTTAATTATCAAATCATGTGGTTTGAAGTAAAATATTATTTAATTTTGTGGTAAAATTGCTATACATGGTGTTTTGGATATAATACACACATCGTCAAAAGTTCTGGTACCCCTAGGATTCTCAAGAAGTAAACAATCTATGTTCTGTCTTGGCCAGTCTTGGTGGTGTTCTGGTCATTGCCGAAGGGTAGCTCTATGTCCAGGTGATAGCCGAGGTACTCTTAAAGGTCTTCTTGCCCTTAAATTTCAGGAATGCAACCGTCTTCTTATGGTACTGGTTGAGACTATCCGTCTATAGGTCCTCAAAAAATGACTTCGAAGGGCTGTTACAGATACCGTTCGATTCCTTCGAGTAAAATTTGCGATATGATGGTTTTCCCTTGCAGATATTACTCTGGGTCGACCAGACACCGGTCTGCGGGCAACGCTGCCGGTTTTCAGAAAAAGGAATACACCTGTATTCTACCGAACAAGAAACATTTTTTGCTGGTTTGTTGTTTTCATTTAACTTATAAGATAGTGAAGATTACACACACAAAAAATTGTCATGTTACATTCAACAAGTTGAGAGTTGATAGGGGACCAAGATTTTGACGATGTGTGTATATCGCATATGTTATTCATGAGTTAGAAATCCAATGGCTATTTTGGATTCTGCACCTAATAATTGCCAACAAACCATCAACAAGAAAATGGCTGTTTGTATTTTCTACGAAAGCAAACTAACCCTAAGAATTCAATTCTCAAGGATTTCGCGAGGACAAGTACACTTGTCTGCAACAGATATTTTCAACAACCATCAATAATAAATTTTCATCTGAAATTCAAAAACTTTCGACAAATTATTGGCACGTGAAACGATTAAAAAAATAGTTCATTCCACTATTACTTTATTCTTGAAATAATCAAACCAAACGAAACTTACGTCAATTCCGTGAAAAAATCGTTCATTCAGAACCAATCGCGACAACTTTTGAGACGGGCAGCAAGATAAAGTTTAATTTTTGTCACTTCACAAGTAGAAACGATGAAATGTAAAATATTTCGCACAACTATTTAATGTTATGTCACGATTCCATTTTTATGGTGGAATGAAGTAGAATAGTCGCGATATCGTACAAGTTTGCGATCTTTAGCATGGCACAGTATCGGTTTTATTAAATTCAAGGCATAATAGAAAAAATACACAAGAAAAAATCATATAATTAAAGAAAGGTAATAATTAAATCGTTAATATTCTCATTATCTGTTTATTGTTGGAAGCCAAATATATTATGAATTTAATAATTAATAATTTTGTTTGGTTTTAATTCGTTTCGGAAATTTGGATAAAATTTTGGTTCAATATTTTTACCCTTGTATATACAGGGTGTCTACTTTTAAATGGACCAAACTCCAGATGGAGATCATACAGGTTATTTGCAACAAAAAATGTCATATAACACATGATCGAAATGTTGATGGTTATTCTTCAATTTAACATTTCTTGATTTCACGAAGTATTTCAAGTTTTTCCATAAAATCAATTATACTTCAGTTATCCTTGAAGCCTTCTCAAATTTGAATGATATCTGGAAACGGCATTAAATTTGCTACAAGTTAAGAAAATCTGTGTGCCAAAAAATTCTTATTGCGGGCGTGGCAAGGATATGAAAATCACGATTCTAAAGTGAACAAAATCAGTCATATTTCGCAAATGATTTTATCGATGAAAAATTATTGATTATGCATATGTTTTCTTTTCAGCAAAAAGTACCTCATTTAGTGTGCTCTCGAATGACATATCAACTTTTGTACTAGTTGCTTGTCCTCTTCCATAATATCATGGCTAAGAAGATATATATATATAAATTAGATATTTTGAAAGAAAACCCTAGTCGTTTGGAAAAAGGTTACAATTGTTTGTGAGATGTTTTTAGGAAAATGTAACCTGAAGATGGAAGGAGCATTCTTAAATTTTGCAGGCACGTAACGTACAAATTAAGACAGGGCGCCCTGATTTAATCTCAAATTTATGTTCAAGAGACAATATATCGGGTGTTTTTTTAGAGTGATAGAACAGAAGGTAGAAGGCATATTGTTTTGACATTTCTGTTCAGTAAGCATTGACAAATTATCATGGAAAGACTCACGCCGCAGCAACGTTCACAAATTGTTAAAATTTATTTTCAAAATCAGTGTTCTATTCGCCAAACTTATAGAGTATTTCGTGAAATTTATAGTTTACAGAATCATCCATCAGAGCAGATTATCCGTCGAACTATCGATAGATTTCGGACAACATTTTCTCTACTCGATGCAACAACAACAAGACAAAGAACTGTCCGTACAGAAGAAAATATCGCTGCTGTATGTCATAGTGTTAATGATGATCCAGATTTGTCTATTCGTCGACGTTCACAACAAGTTGGACTCTGTGTATCCAACACATAGAAAATTTTACGTAAAGATCTTGGTCTACACCCATACAAAATCCAACTGGTTCAAGAACTAAAGCCTCTTGACCATAATAAGTGTCGTTTGTTTGCTGATTGGGCCCTAGAACAGCTTGAAGTTGATCCACTTTTTTATCGTAAAATTTTGTTTAGTGACGAAGCCCATTTCATGTTGAACAGCTATGTAATCAAGCAAAATTGCCTTATATGGAGTGAATCCTCAAGAAGTTCTGCAGGTTCCTATTTCATCCTGAAAAAATGCACTGTATGGTGTGCTTTACACGTTGAAGGCATCATCGGTCCATATTTCTTTAAAAACGATGCTAGAGCTAATGTTACAGTGAATGGTGCTCGTTACAGATCGATGATCAATGATTATTTGTTTGAAAATTTGAATGGTATCGATCCAGAAGTGTTTTGGTTCCAACAAGATGGTGCTAGACATCATGCTGCTACCGTAACAATTGATTTATTGAAAGAAAGATTTGGCGGTAGATCATGTAATATAACTCCACTGGATTATTTTCTTTAGGGTTATGTCAAGTCATTGGTTTATGCTGAAACAATAGACGCTTTGGCAGCCAACATAACTCGTGTCATTGATAAAATAAGGCCTAAATTACTCGAAAAGGTGATCTGGTCGAATGCGGTTCCTCAGAGCCAGTCGTGGTGAACATATGCCGGAAACTACTTCAAAACATATAAATGTCGTAAAATTATCTTTCAAATAAGAAGAAATTTGGCTTCAGTCTTGATTTAAATGTGTTTTATTTCAATTTAAAGTTATATCACTCTGAAAAAAACACCCGATATAACCAAATTTTTCATTATATCTGGTAGATCACAAAATAAAGACATTACCATATTTTGCTGAACAATAAACCGCTTTAGGTTTTTCTCAATTGTATGTGTTCCAGTTAGTACGGATCTGTTAACATAACAAGCAAGAAGTTTTCCTTGCCCCAATGAACAAATACCAACTCACAAGAACAAGGTGAATATGACAACAATTACATTTACATTTGCGTTCTACACATCAATTTGTCTTTTTCCAAGTAAACATAGTTTTCCCATAAAAAGAGTTCTACATTAATATAAGATTTTCGTGTGTTAATTATCATGATAATTATTAAGGAATATTTTGTGGTAGTCATGCAAGTAATCACTTTCATTAATGTTCATTCACCATTCTGTTAAACATTTTTATATTTATACAGGTGGCCTACATAAAAGAGTCCAACCGAATATTTCGGCTGGTGATTTTTTATTACAAAGATACTGCCCACTTTGTTTGAAATTCAGAGCAGCTCCAGATAATCATAATAGCATCATTCAAAATATAAACTACAATATGTATTATCAATAAGCTAATCAAACTTGTCGAATGTAGCCTTTCCTACATTATAAACTGTCTCCGGATAGTCAAACTTGACGCTTGTGACATTTCGGTCCAAGCTTTCGCGATTATTATTGTTAATATACCGATCCAGTCGATCGCCAAAGTATTGGCAAATTCATTGAATTTTTCTTCAGTATAATAATCACACCTTTTAATTGGTTTATATACAGTGAACTAAGAATTATAGTTCGTTGTTATTATAGTGTATTACAAGTGTTTTTCTTCAATTCCTTATCATCTTTGTTTATCTTATTAGATAAACAAAGCTAGTTCATCATCTAGATAACTACATGCAAGTGCTCTCGAAGTTAAATTCTTTGCTACACTACGTCAAATGCAGTCCACTAAACCTTTCGTAATTAATCATTGCAATTAATTAATTTTGCAATAGTCTGTTGTTTCAAAATACTGAAATAACAGGCAAAATACTGCGGTAAACTAACCTTGGTATGTTACAGTAACATTAAATTTAGCGTATAGAACAAAACTGTGATATTATATTCTGCTTTGCATATCAATATGTTAACTAGTTCCAAGAAGCTTTCAAACCTAATAAAAATTGTACCAAGATCACTTTTTGCCCATTAGATGTCATACAAATTCTGAGAATTCCAAAAATATTAAGAGTAAGTTGAATGAAATCAAAATCTCTGCTTCATTGTTGGGTGACAGATGAGATGAAATGGAAATATAACCAAAATCTTTATTCAATATTTTTCATAGGAAAAACGGAAACTTAATCCAATTCCAACTTTTTGAAAGTGCCATTTGTTCCAAACATGTGATTGTAATCCTCAAGTTTTTTTTTCCCTTTTTGATTCTATTGTGAGTTGACGTTCTTGGGCCTTGAAGAATTCAGCGTTATCCTTGAACAATTTCTTATTTTTCTCTGCGGATAAAAAGCCTCATGTTAAACTGTATATTGAATAAGATCATTCATATTTCTACTTATTTAATATTGGACAAGTCTTTATGTTCAATATATATTGGGAAGGAGGAGAGGTAATACCACCATTGTAGTTACTGGAATGTGAACACAAAGAAGTTTCCACAACGCCCGAAAGCAGTTTATATGATAATGGTGTGCCTTATCATATGACCAACGGTCTACAACTGTAACGTCAAGACCCAGAAACCCCAGAAATGCAAAGAATTCTGGTTCGAGACGAGATCGGTCGTACTGTCAAGTCCCGGTAAACCCTGAAACAATTTTCGAGCCAATAGTGAGTCATGAATTACGCATGACCAGATGAGCATGCTCTAATAGAGCATGCAGACTTTCAACCACTGCCCCTAGGCATCCATCCTCCCGAACTAACGCAGTAAATTATATAATGTACTTGGTCTTTGGAAAGAAAAAGCTGGAAGATTAATCTGCATTTGGGTAGAGTAACGCCAGCTTTAAGGGTAAGAGCCCTTTTCTGCAACAGACACTCATGCCACCATGTTGGGCATCACAATCCTCCATTTTACTTACGTGGAAATAAAGAACCAATCGTGACAAACTCCCCACCACGACAAGGTCTGGTAACAAGAGGGAGGGAGGCCGTTATATCTGTTGTGCGCTCGAAAGTAAAGAGATTTTCAGTCATAATAGATTGATTTAAATGGAGTTTCTGTGCACCGCGACCTTAAGGTATATTGTGCCTCCTACCAAAGTTGTACTACAGCTCGTCAAAGTTCTGATGAACTCCAGTATCAGAGATGACTTCAGGGAGGTAACATCTTCCTTTCTACAGATTTCTTATCCAAAGCGTTTTTACGTTGGCTTGTAATTGCGAGGTATTTACAGAATCACCCAGTTAGGTGATCCGAGATTCCTTCCTCTTCCCCATAGAATCTGTTACTCGTTAGTGCCTGTTAAACCTATTCTCATCTTAACAGTTTTGGTGATTGGTAGTGGTCAGGGATGATGGACATCAAATCGATGAAATACTGCCGACGTTTCGATTATATTTAAAAGATCTTCGGGGCTCTGAATGAGCAATACAAAGAGTGTAACTCTTTCTTATAGGTGCATTTATCTATACCACAGATTGGGGAAGGGCGTCTGTGCTCCTGTTCTAGCAAGAACATATATTGGTCTCCTTATTTCCTATGATCTCTGTGTGATCGGGAAACGAGACTAAAGATACGCTATTATGTTTGTTTACTTCATTGAGCTTGGAGCTTTAATATCAGACTGAATAGCTATATCATATTTCTTTCTAGGTTCATTTCTATGATCTTTGAATCTTACCACAGGGTATTGGCACATAGTAATTCCTTGACAATTATCTATTGTGATTTCCTCTTAATAGTAACAGATGAGTGTATTTACCTGCTAGGACTCTTATATAATCGACATTGTTTGCTCCATAATCCCGAGGTAATATTTCCCTTGGTACCACCTTGTAAAATGAGTCTAAATCCGTGTATATATGAATCTGTAATAAAAATTTCAAACAGTTGAAATACCCTGAAAAAAATCGATTTATTTTTACCGCATCGTAAAACTCTTTCTTCAGAAAAGGCTTGAAGAACACCAGAGCTTTATCTATCCAAGATGGAGCATTTGCTACGTAAATATTCTTCAATCTTATTGGTAACGCCTCCTGAAATTCAAAAAATTGAGCAAATCTAAAGAAGATTCCGATGGATCTTACCTGTACATAATACAGAAATTTGTGGCTCAAAACGGGAGATAGTCTTAGTAAATGTCCAAAAGATACACCCTCCAGATCAAATGCTAGATTCACCCCTTCATTTGTTCCATTCAGATGCATCTCAAGTGTGGTAACCATGTCGAACATCCTCAAATGATCTACATAATTGTACTTGTCGTAGTTGATATCCAAGATCTTCATAAAAATTACTTTGTTGCCGTATGGATCACAGTTTGGTAGAACTGTGATGATGCTGCAATTAAATTGTTTGACTACTTTTACTACTATATGACCTAACTATCTTTGAGTTTGGTGACCTAACTATCTTTGTTTGAATAATGAACTAGCGGGTGTTTTTTTAGAGTGATAGAACTTTAAATTGAAATAAAACACAATCAAATTCAGATTGAAGCCAATTTTTTTTTTATTTGAAAGATAATTTTATGAAATTTATGTTTCAAAAATAATTTCCGGCATATGTTCACCACGACTAGCTCTGAGGAACCGCATTTGACCAGACCAATTTTGAACCAGTTTTTTGAGTAATTCAGGCCTTATTACATCAATAACACGAGTTATATTGGCTTCCAAAGCGTCCATTGTTTCTGGTATGTCTGGGACTTGACATAGCCCCAAAGAAAATAATCCAGTGGAGTTATGTCGCATGATCTTGGAGGCCAATTAATTGGACCATTTCAGGAAATAATGTTATCGTCAAATCTTTCTTTCAATAAATCAATTGTTACGGTAGCAGCACGAAGTGTAGCACCATCTTGTTGGAAACAAAACACTTCTGAGTCGATACCATTCAAATTTTGAAACAAATAATCATTGATCATCGATCTGTAACAAGCACCATTCACTGGAACATTAGCTGCAGCATCGTTTTTAAAGAAATATGGACCGATGATGCCTCCAGCGTATAAAACACACCATACAATGCATTTTTCAGGATGTAATGGAACCTGCAGAACTTCTTGAGGATTGTTTTCATTCCGTATATGGCAATTTTGCTTGTTTACTTAGCCGTTCAATCAGAAATAAGCTTCATCACTATACAAAATTTTACGATAAAAAAGTGGATCAACTTCAAGCTATACTAGGGCCCAATCAGCAAACAAACGATGCTTATTATGGTCAAGTGGCTTTAGTTCTTGAACTAGGTTAGATCTTGTATGGGTGTAGACTAAGATCTTTACGCAAAATTTTCCATAGGGTTGAAACACAGAGTACAACTTGTTGTGAACGTCGACGAATAGACAAATCTAGACATCATCACTAACACTATGACTTATAGCAGTGATATTTTCTACTGTACGTACAGTTCTTTGTCTTGTTGTTGTTGCATCGAGTACAGAAAATGTTATCCGAAATCTATAGATAGTTCCACGAATAAGCTGGTGCGATGGACGATTATGTAAACCATAAATTTCACGAAGTGCTCTATAAGTTTGGCGAATAGAACACTGATTTTGACAATAAATTCCAACAATTTGTAAACGTTGTTGCGGCGTGAGTCTTTCCATGATAATTTGTCAATGCTTACTGAACAGAAATGTCGAAACAACATGGCTTCTACTTTCTGTCAAATCACAGTTATCCCTATCGAAAGTTCTATAACTTGAAAAAAACACTCGATATATGAAGTTAATGAATCTTATTCGATGCCATACAGGGGCCTCTTTTCTTCAAGATAACATAACATCTTTCATTAATTGCATATCACGAGGAGTATATGAATAATAAATTTTAACTGTTCATAATCGTTGTTCATTCTAAATGACTACGTATTCAAATTTCTCAGGAATTGCACAGAGAATATTATTATAAATGGAATTTGGGCCTATCAAGAACCTAAAATATCTGTCCTTTACATTTTTCTTAGAAACCCATTAAAAACCGACGCCGTTTCGAGATGACAACAGTCGAATGTTGTTTCGGAATTTACCTGACCATATTTCGAACCCATTCTGCCAGTTAGCCAAACGAGTCGGTTGAAGACATTCCCTCGACCAGACGTTCACGCAATACTCACTCACTAGAAACAAGTACGCTCTGAACACATTTTTCTCTTTGTATCAACTCTTTAGTTATAACACACATCTCTCTCTAGTCTTGAATAATTTTATATTCGCATTTCACTTTAACCTTCCAAGGACCACTCCCTCTCAAAAACCCATTATGCACTAAAGGCCTGGAAGTGATTGCATTATCTAAATTATTTGTAATTAGATAGTAATTTGTAAAAAGTGAACCCAACAGTGAAATCAGTAAAAGTGAACCAAGTGAACTCAGTGCAAGTTAACAACGGTGTAAAAGCTCAAAGAACTATTACTCCACAAAAAAGATAGTGTTTTCACCGCAACTCCCCAATGCGTTGTTGACGTAATTATCGTTCCATTTTCAGTAATGGCGAAGTTTTTACTTGTCAAATGTCAAAAGATGACAGCTGCTCAGATAGCAGGGCTATTCAAAATGAAACTTCTTCGCAAAGAAAAGAGTTGGTTAGCAGATGTTATTTGAATACATTTTTTTTATGTTTGACCACACAGGGACAGATAAACCTATGCCACCAAATTGGTGACTCGGGCAGGTTCTGTCCTGTTTACTCTCATCTTGAAATGTGGAAGATTATACACTGAAGGAAACAGATCAGCGACTTGGATGGAAGAAGGACTTCTACTAAATATCGGGTGTTTTTTTAGAGTGATAGAACTTTCGATAGGGCTAACTGTGATTTGACAGAAGGTAAAAGCCATGTTGTTTAGACATTTCAGTTCCGTAACCATTGATAAATTATCATGGAAAGACTCACACCGCAACAACATTTACAAATTGTTGAAATTTTTTTTTCAAAATCAGTGTTCTATTCGCCAAACTTATAGAGCACTTCGTGAAATTTATGGTTTACGTGATCGTCCATCAAAGCAGCTTATTCGTCCAATTATCGACAGATTTCGGACAACATTTTCTCTACTCGATGCAACAACAACAAGACAAAGAACTGTACGTACAGAAGAAAATATCGCTGCTGTAAGTCATAGTGTTAATGATGTTCCAGATTTGTCTATTCATTGACGTTCACAACAAGTTGGACTCTGTGCATCCACCACATGGAAAATTTTGCGTAAAGATCTTGGTCTACACCCATACAAGATCCAACTGGTTCAAGAACTAAAGTCACTTGACCATAATAAGCGTCGTTTGTTGGCTGATTGGGCCCTAGAACAGCTTTAAGTTGATCCAATTTTTTATCGTAAAATTGTGTTTAGTGGTGAAGCTCATTTCTGGTTGAAAGGCTATGTAAACAAGCAAAATTGCCGTATATGGAGTGAAAACAATCCTCAAGAAATTCTGCATGTTCCATTGCATCCTGAACACGCTGGAGGCATCATCGGTCCATATTTCTTTAAAAACGATGCTGGAGCTAACGTTACAGTGAATGGTGCTCGTTAAAGATCGATGATCAATGATTATTTGTTTCAAAATCTGAATGATATCGACCCAGAAGTGTTTTGGTTCGAACAATATGGTGCTACACCTCATGCTGCTACCGTAACAATTGATTTATTGAAAGAAAGATTTGGCGATAACCTTGTTTCGAGAAATGGTCCAATTAATTGGCCTCCAAGATCATGGGACATAACTCCACTGGATTATTTTCTTTGGGGTTATGTCAAGTCATTGGTTTATGCTGATAAACTAGAAACAATAAACGCTTTAGAAGCCAACATAACTCGTGTATTGATGAAATAAGTCCTGAATTACTCGAAAAAGTGGTCCAAAATTGGTCTGGTCGAATGCGGTTCCTCAGAGCTAGTCGTGGTGGATATAAGCCGGAAATTATTTTTAAAATATAAATATCATAAAATAATCTTTCAAATAAAAAAAATTGGCTTCAGTCGTAATTTAAATATGTTTTATTTCACTTTAAGGTTCTATCACTCTAAGAAAACACCCGATATAAGTTCTCGGAGGTGTTAATTCAACTGAATAGGGTTGACAGCAGTTCTATTCTACTGTTTTATTATGTATAGATAATGAGGCAAAATGGCTTACGCAACGTCCAAAGCTTGTTGAATACCTGGATCACCAATGTCACCATTTCGAAAAAGTTCCTTGCACAGAGATCGCATGGTAAAAAAAATTTCAATCGCCTGCTTCGCTTGTTCGTTGCTGTAATAGCGACTTTGGAGGAAAAGAATATACTGGAATTCTGTAATATTAAAATTAAGAGAGTTAAGCATTATTGTCTGCCCCATATGAACACAGTTTCCTCTAAATATCAAAAAACAACCTGCAGTGTTTTTTGCGCACTTGTTGTAGGGTATAGCATACTATCGTTAAGCTCAAATTTCTGTTATTTTCGAATTTTGAAAATGAAAGTGGACTCACTGATGAAGAATCCGATGTCAAAAGTAATTCTGTCCGTCTGCTTCAGCCAGTTTACATGAAGGGTTTTCCAATAAGAGGTTTAATTTTTAATCTAAATTGCTTTTTGAAGATGTGCTGCATGTTTTAGGAAAAAAAATTTTAAGAAACTTATTTAAAGTAAGTTATTTTTCAAGAAGTTTTTCAGGTAATGTTTTGCATTTTTGGAAATAGATTTGCTTTTTATAATACAAGATACGAAACAAAATTTTGTATCCTTCAAGTGTATTATTTTCAAATAATATTGAAATAAGGATTTTAGAATAAACTTATTCTGATTCAGAATAAACTTATTTCAATATTATTTAACATGGATTTTCACCAAGTAAGGACTGATACAATTCAATATATGTATTATTTTCAATTAATAATTTATATTTCTTGGAATCATTTTATTCCTTTTGGTACTGTGTAATGAGTGTACTGTGTAATGACTCTATATGTCACTATAACGGCTATACATATTTAATTCCAAAAGATTATATTTAATGATTATAACTTCTGAAAATAAATTAAAATAATGTCGTATAAGTACCACTTATATCATGACATATAAAATAAACATTCATTATAAGACATCCGAATGGTATAACAAAATCCAATAAATAAAAATTATTAGTTATTACTTATAATCATTAAATATAATCTTTTGGAATTAAATATGTAGAAGGCTAATTTTTAAAATTTTTTAAAACATTTTTAAAATATTTAAATAACTCTATATGTCTACTAAATTGAAACTGTGTTGTGTGAGACATTTATTTAATTTAATTCTAAAAAAAGAAGAAAAAATTGAAATTAAAATCTATTGGAGATTAACAGAATAAATCTGTATGATGTTTAAAATATTGTAATAATCCTTCTATCAAGTAAAAACCCCTTTTTATTATTTTTATATTTTACTACAATCAGTAGAGGCTTATAGTTCGCAGAATAAAGACGTAGTTGAAATTTTAGTGCATAAATAGATAAAGATTTCCCAGGGACTTACCACTCATTTCCGGTAAATGAGGTTGTTTTTCAACCCATTGTTTCAAACTTTCCACGTCTTCTACCTTCAATTTGTTATCTTTCTTATATTCCTCTACAGCAATTGACAATTGATCCATTTTTATTGAATCTGAAACCGACTAAAATCTACTCTTTTAACAAGGATTCCTTAAAAAGATTTATCGTTTACTAGATCCTTTGAATATGATAATTCAACTGTACTAAAAGCATGGAAATATCAATATTACATTCGTTATACTATTTTTACTTACTGATGTTACTTGCTTTACTGATAGAATGTCGTTCGGAAAGGAAATATTACATTTTATTCTAGTTTTTCAGTATTTTTCAGTCCATGCAACAAAAAGATGAGAAAATTTTAATTAAGGAAAATTACCCAGAAATAATCATGGATGTTATTATTGGAGTAACTATTTTAATTATGATTCGTAACGAGTTTCCTTGATTGATTCAAAAAATCATATTTTTAACTCAATTAGCGGGGTAAATTTAGGTTCGCAAGTTGAAAATATATCAATGTTTGCCACTGTAAGTTTTGATATTCGTGTTTAGCTTCTTGAATTCCTGATAAAAGTTGGAAAATACGCCAAAGTCTCAAATCTTCATTTTAACAATTTCAAAAGTTATTTACAACTGAATATCTCAAAAAGAAGTATTGTTTGATATATTAGGGAAAATAAATTCTCAAATAATATGAAAAAATTGTAACGCGCCAACAGAATATCCAGAAAACATTTAGTTTCTGAAATTAATTATTTGTAATTCTTTATTGAATATAAAACTTTTTGGTTTACTTTTGCTTCATTTTTTGATAGAACAGTAGTTTAAAAAAGTAAATAAAAACAACTTGGTTTAAGTTTCACTATTTATTTGATGTCTGTTGACATATATGTGTTTCGTGTTTTTAGCCCATTTTCAAAACTGAAGATAACAAAACTTAAAATCCTATTTATAATGGATCACAGGTACACTTTTGAAGAGTGTAAAAATATGGTATTAGTTCGGTCCTTATATTTTACAGATAAGAGAAAAGGTGATAAATTAAATTGAAGTTGTTCATTTGTGATTGGTGGCTGCTTACCATGTGCTAAATAAATTACCAAACTTTCTAAAAGATCCATTCTTCTGCTTTTATTGCCTTCGTGTAAAATCTCAGTTCGACCGAAATCTATGAAATGGTTGTTATTCATACAATGTTACGATAAACCAGACGTTATTTTATTATGTTATATACTTCTTTTGTGTTCTTTTACCCTTGTGTTTATAGATCGTCCTGTCTGACCTATGTAAAATGCAAGGCATTCATTACAATATAATTTGTATATACCGCTTTTTTCACACGTTTCACAACAGTCTTTGCTACTGACTAAGAGTGAACCTAAGTTTTTCTTATTTGTAAAAATAATATTAATATTATTTTGTTTTAGTCTATTGCAAAATTTGTTACTAATTTGTGGTATGAAGTTTATGCTATGGAATTTTCCTTTTACCAGAAGAATAGAGTAAAGAGAAGCTAGAGCTTTTATGCTGTTTCTTAAAAATTAATTTATCGATTACGTTCGTATTGTAACCATTGTTGGACGCTAATGACTTCAAAACTTTTATTTCTTTGTTTTTTTCTATTGAGAAAGGGGTTGATAGTAACCTATGTATAAAGGCGTGAAAAGGAGACATTTTTATTTTATGAGGGTGGAAACTGTTATTATGTATTAATGAACGTGGATTTTCTAAATATGTCAAATTCAAGGGAATTAACATTTCTTGTGATGTCAATATCTAAAACATTTATTGATTTTTGGGAATTTTCGATTTCAATAGCGAATTTGACAGAATTTAAAAATGAATTTATCAAATTCAGAAACATTTCTAATTATCTGATAGAACCTAACCAAATGCAAAATAAATCATCCACATATCTTTTCCATTAAAGAACTTTCTTTATCAAATTATCTTGTGAAGAGAAGATTTTATTTTCAAGATGGGTCATGAAAATTTTGCTCAAAAGTGGTGGTGATTTTTAGAAATGTTTCACCAAGTGATATTCGAGAAATCAATATCTTTTAACAGTTTGATTTTTTAGAAATAATATAATAGAAACGAAACGAAATGATTGCCTTTTTGCGCTCATTTTAAAAAACAGTGTGCGGCCTTTTTGTCCAAATGTCTATAAGTTTTTAATTCTGAGCCGCAAATGGTGTCAAAAGATTAGGTTGAACTCGCTGTTGGAAAATCTGAGGTCAAAAGTAATTTTCTCCGTCCGTAAACGCCCTACTTTCGAACGCATAGAGACTTGAATCTTTCGGGGTATGTTTGAGACCTAAATATCGGGTGTTTTTTTTAGTGTGATAGAACTTTCGATAGGGATAACTGTGATTTGACAGAAGGTAGAAGCCATGTTGTTTTGACATTTCTGTTCAGTAAGCATTGACAAATTATCATGGAAAGACTCACGCCGCAACAACGTTTACAAATCGCTGAAATTTATTTTCAAAGTCAGTGTTCTATTCGCCAAACTTATAGAGCACTTCGTGAAATCTATGGTTTACATAATCGTCCATCAGAGCAGCTTAGTCGTCGAACTATCGATAGATTTCGGATAACATTTTCTGTAGTCGATGCAACAACAACAAGACAAAGAACTGTACGTACAGAAGAAAATATCGCTGCTATTAGTCATAGTGTTAGTGATGATGTCTAGATTTGTCTATTCGTCGACGTTCACAACAAGTTGGTCTCTGTGCATCCACCACATGGAAAATTTCGCGCAAAGATCTTGGTCTACATCCATACAAGATCCAACTGGTTCAAGAACTAAAGCTACTTGATATAATAAGCGTCGTTTGTTTGCTGATTGGGCCCTAGAAAAGCTTGAAGTTGATCCACTTTTTTATCGTGAAATTGTGTTTAGTGATGAAACACATTTATGGTTGAACGGCTATGTAAACAAGCAAAATTGCAGTATATGGAGAGAAAATAATCCTCAAGAGGTTCTGCATGTTCCATTGCATCCTGAAAAATGCACTGTATTGTGTGTTTTACACGCTGGAGGTATCATCGGTCCATATTTCTTTAAAAATGATGCTGGAGCTAATGTTACAGTGAATTGTGCTCGTTACAGATCTATGATCAATGATTATTTGTTTCAAAATTTGAATTTTATCGATCCAGAAGTGTTTTGGTTCCAACAAGATGGTGCTACATCTCATGCTGCTACCGTAAGAATTGATTTATTGAAAGAAACATTTGGCGATAACATTAATTCGAGAAATGGTCCAATTACTTGGACTCCAAGATCATGCGACATAACTCCACTGGATTATTTTCTTTAGGGTTATGTCAAGTTATTGGTTTATCCTGATAAACCAGAAACAATAAACAATGGAAGCAAACATAACTCGTGTTATTGATGAAATAAGGCCTGAATTGCATTATTACATATTTAATTTCAAAAAATTATATTTAATATTATAACTTCGGGGATTAAATTAATGTCATATAAGTACCACTTATATCAAACGATATATAAAATGAACATTCATTATAAGATATTCAAATGATATAACAAAATCCAATAAATATAAATTGTTAACAAAAATCTCATAAATTAAATATTTTGAGTAGACAAAATTTTGTTTCTGCTCATCGCTCTTATTATGAAAACAAATATCTTTCAAAAGTGTTTATCATAATCTTAAGAATTTCATCACGAAAGTATCTTACTTAGAATATTCAATTTTATTGGATATTTAACTAAGTTAGTTTTTAGAAAATCTCGAGATATGTAAAAGCATTACTAAAAAACAAGTTTTAAGAGAGACTTTGCTTCGTCAGTACTCAATCGTATTCAATAAAATTTAACATCAATCAACAAAAGTATTTACTTACTCTTCAATTCAGAAAGCTTATTGGTAAATGAATACTGAGCATTTAAATCGAGTCTAATATGGCTCGAAGTAAATAATTCTGTGGTTTACCATTGATCTTAAAGATTGAAAGGCAATCTAACGGTCTCTGTTATAGCACAAGGACCATCTGTATAACGAATGTTAAGGAAACCAATTAAAATATTCAAATAATTTTATATACCTTCTATCAAGCATAAACCTCCATTTATTTTATTATATTCCCTTTCTCTAATTCTTCTGCCTCAATTCTTAGACTTTCAAAAATAATTACTAATATCTCTCAATATAATTATAATAATGCCAAATTCTGAAACCAATTCGAGTCTCGCACCACGATATTTTCTCGAAGATCTTACTAGTTTTTCCGGCGTGTCAAGACTCCCCGACAAACCCTCTTTTAGCCCTTTTAATAATTCGTACGCGTCGGTTTTCTCTTTCCAAATTTTTAGTTCGTTCATCCGCTCAAAATTGCACTTTAACACTTTTCGAAATTTCGGCTCTTTGTCGAGCCACACGTGTTAATTCCGTAGTCAGCGGAATCTCCACTGGTGTGGAGATTAGAATAAAAAAATTAATTTAGGGGCATTGAACAATTAATCCCTGTATCACTACAGCCCTTTCATGGATTCTAAATATTGTTAGTTTACCACAGTATTCACTATGATTTATACAGTGTTTCAGGATTATCCATTCATTCTGTATATAGTGAAAAATCTTCAGAATTCTGATTTTAATTTTTAATTCGAACTTTCACCAAGTAGACTCAAAATTCATGATTATAAACTATTATATTTCTTTTCTCAACAAGCATTCCCTCAGTATTCTTCTTTAACATTTGGAGAGGTTGTCGATTGTAACCAGGATTTGTACCAAAACCTTGAAATGATTCGTGCATTATTTCCGTAGACGTATTAGGATAATAAGTCTATGATTATTTCAGTTTTCAATTTCGCCGAAAGCGACCAAACCGGTTGGACATTACTTCTTCCTCATTCAATTCCATCCAACTCCAAGTACAACGTCCATAAATAATAGTTTAATCGAAGTAACGAATCACCTGTTCGCACTTTACTCTTGCATCAGTGTTCACAAATTTGCTGAAATGGAAAGGTGGCAAGGAAAAATTGCTGTTGTTACAGGTGCAAGTGCAGGTTTAGGAGCGGCCATTTCAAAAAAATTAGTCGAGGAAGGAATAAACGTAAGAACCTTTTTCAAACATAAAGTGAAAATATTCGATATTACTGTTTGTACATACAGCTCATAGTTAAAGTGAAAGTTTCACAATCGAACTTTCAAAATCGTTTCTTACAAATAATTTAATGAAGCATTAATAAGTATAAGCTATGATAATAAAAAGTTCTAGAAATCGAGACAGTGTAACATACATCTGTATAACAATTCTATACTCAAATAAACTCGACAAGGTTTTGTTGATCACAGAGGCAAATTGAAAACATGCGCACGTTTCAAACTGATTGGTTTTCAGTGCAATGTATGCTAGTGACTCCAAATTTGTCAAGTATCTTTATTCGCTATACACAGAGACACTTAGGTATTAATAATACACTAGCACCATCTAGAGTAAGCAAAATGCATATAAGACATACCATTGCGAGTTAATTTAAGTGAATAAATGTATTCTCGATATTTTCACGTTACTAACGTAGAAAAAACCTTCCTCATGCCCCAATCAGACCATAATTTGCCGTAATGCTCATAATTAGCATATTCATATTCAAATAAATTAATTCGGCTTATCTGTACCAAAAATCATTAATAATGAATGTAATGCATCTTTAAATGCACACTGAGCCGCCACCGAAAAGAGTTGTTGGCGTCATGAAAATTTCATTATACTGTTGACTCTGTTCTCGCAACACCAACATTCGCCCATCAGACTGATTCAGACGAAATCTGAACTCATCTGTAAACAGGTAGGAACTCCATATGTGCGCGATTCAGTTCTCATATTCAAGAGCCCAACGATATCTTACAGCCCAGTGCCCCCTACTGAATCGCGGGTACCTGGCGCATCTTCTTGCCCTGAAATTGAAACTGTGCAACCTATTACGGATTGTTTGACCAAAAACTAACCTATCGGTAACTTGCCGGAATGAGCTGTTAATTTGGGATGCTGTGAAGAACGTCTCTTCACATGTAAAATTAGATTCAAGGGCAAAAAGTCAGTTTTCTCTCGATTATCCACTTCAATTTTTGAGCAGTATCTAATGTGAAAATTAATCTATTTTCTAGATGTTCAGAATATTTTCTCTGATAATCTAAAAAATCATGTCATTTTATAGGTTGTTGGATTCGCTAGACGTAAAGAAAAAATAGAGGAATTAGCCAAGACCCTAACAGGAAAGAATGGCTCTAAGCTCCATGCACTTAGAGTAGACGTAACTAATGAAGATGAGGTAGTTAAAGCCTTCGAATATATCGCTAAAAACCTTGGCCCTGTCTCCATTTTGGTCAACAACGCTGGATTAGTTCAAATGACAACCCTTGTTGATGGAGACACAAGCAAATGGAAAAAAGTTTTGGATACGAACGTCCTAGCATTATGTATTTCTACCAGAGAAGCAGTTAAAATTATGAGGGAGAATAATATAGACGGTCATATAGTGCACATTAATAGTGTTGCAGGGCATAGAGTTGCTCGTATACCATACACAAACGTATATTCTGCTTCCAAATTTGCTGTAACATCTCTTGCGCAAACTTTAATCAACGAATTGAGGGCTTTAGGCAGCAAAATCAAAGTTTCTGTAAGTAAACCTCACCATATAATAAAAAACAACCGATTTAATTGAAGTTAACTGAAATAAAACAACTTTAATTTCTCATTACTAGTAGAAAGAATAACTAAATTAATTTTAATTTCATTTTATGGTGGATGCGCTGCTTATGTATCACATGAAATCTCGAAACTTGATATTTGAATGAATCAGTCTCTAATTGTCGGAAATACATCTTGATGATTAAAGTAAAACAACTTAATTTCCGCTAATTTATTTAATTTCACAACAATTGTTTCGTCATGACAACATGACTTCGTCAGGTGAGTATTTGAGATTGAGTTCTTTAAATATTCAAAATGTACAGAAAAGAAGGTAGTGGGAATTTACAGTTATTTGTTTTTTTATTATTACACAAAGTTTCAGAAAAGGTTAAGTAAGGGGAATTTATTGAGGTCCGTCTGGTCGTTTTGGAGAATCTGTTTTTTATTGTATCTGTTAATTTCGAGGGCTTCTAGGTAGTTCAACCTGAGGTTCTTTTTTTCTAGGTGTAAGATTTTGTTAAAAAAATGTATATGAGACAGTAATTTATTTCCACAAAAATGTTTGTACTACTACAACAATTGTTTCACCACGTCGTGGCTTCTTCAGGTATTACATTGTACTGTCTGATGGTATTCAGTGTAACCGAGTTTATATACATTTTTAGGTACGTGACCAAATAATAGAAGCACAAGTCATAAACACTCTAGGTGTTTATTGGAGTTTGCCGCTAAAAATGCCATTAAGGAAAAATATTCAGTAATGGAGAATGATCGACATCTGTTTGTTCGTTCAAAAGGATTTTACGGGCATTATACCTGTTGATTTCAAGAAATTCTAAAAGTGTTAATCTATTACTTTTGCTTTCAACGTGGATAATTTCATAATTATTGTTGAAATTATGCCTGAATTCCTTAAGATGATTAGCATATGTCGAATGTACAGAATTGGATATATAACCCCTTTGGTGTTCTTGGACACGTTTCTTGAATGATCTACCAGTCTGGCCAATGTATACTAAAGGGCAATCTTTGCAAGTTAACTTGTAGACTCCGGATTTATTTTCTTTATTTGTACGATCTTTATTGTTTTTTATGTAGGTTCTAAGGTTATTAATTATCTTAAAAGCCGCGTTATAATTGAAACAACTTTTGAAATATTTAGCAATATTTTCAGATAATCCATTGACATAAGACAACGAAAAATATTTCTGTGTATTGTCCTCTTTTATGATTGGGTACACGAGATTTAATGCCATTTTCTTTTGTTTATTGGATACCATTTTGTCTATAAGAAAGGGATTGTAACCGTTGTTTGACGCTATTTGTGTAAGATTTTGTAGTTATTGTCAAAATCATGTCCTGTCTCCAAAAGATGGTCAGCATATGTTGAATTTCCGTTTTTTCCAAGATATGCTTTCTCGTGTTCCAAAATGTTGCAGTTACTCTTTTTCTTTAAATATCTTGCTATTTTTTCGGACTTTTTGTTTATGCACGTTGAAGAAATATATTTTGTATCAATAGCTATTGTTGGATATACAAGCGATATTGACTGTTTCAATTGCATTCGTTTCAATAATTTATCTATAATGAACGGATTGAAACCATTGTTAAATGCAATCTGTTTACTTAAAATTTGAAGTTTTGAATCTATATGAATATTCAGTTGAATTTCAGAGCGTGAGCCCTGGGTATGTCGAAACAGAAATTTGCAAAGTTGGTGGTCTTCTGGAAAATGATGTAATGAGAGAGATAGAGAAAAAAGCACCAAGAATGTATCCAATAGATATAGCAAATGCTGTAGCTTATGTACTTGGTACTCCACCGCACGTTGAGGTAAATGATCTCGAAAAAACAATTTATACGATTGTTCACAACGTTATTTGTTTTAGGTGATTGAATTGACTGTTCAATCGGTTGGCGAAACAGTGTGAAGATATTTAATTCCCAGATATGCACCAGATATGAAATGAAATAAATGTATTCATTGAATATTACAAATAATTCAATGAAAATATTGAAATGGAAATCTATATCAAAATAAAAACTCACACTTAATATCAAGGAAGTTTTACCGTTAAATATAAGTTTACTGATTAGAGGGTAATGTATTCTAAATCATAAAAAGGGGATTCATTCTGACAGAACTATTTATGATTCAACTTAGAAAAACATTTAGAAGCAAAAATCTTGAAGAAATAACCATTTCGGAATAAATATCAAATAGTCGATAAATATTCTTCAAACGTTAAGTTTAAAATCAGAAAATCTCTCGAGAAAATTATCTAGAACTAAAAAAGGAGTATTTAGTTTTCACCATTATTTATTTTTTTAAAGAGCCAAAGATTTAAAGAATGAAAGAAATTCGAATTAAATGAAGCTAGTGAATAAAATGTTTAAAAACATTATTATCATGAAAAGAATGTTAAGTAAAATTAACTAAAACCTATCAGAGCAATGTAATGTATTGACCAAAGTATATTGAATGTTACCGCCATCAACGAAGTTGAAAATTTTATAAATATTATGCAAAAAAATATAATAATTTTCAGAAAAAATGATCAGTTGTTATTAAATTATGAGCATTAGAAGTAAACAAACTTTAAATTTCTGTCACCTATATGAATTTTTGATGAATATTGCAACTAAAACACCATCAAATTCATAAAAAGTAGTATCAAAATTCAGATGAAAATTCAGGATAATTTTCTTAAGCAGTTTTAGATCAGAAAAAGCTATAACTTTTATGAAAATAGCATAAGTTCAACTTCGGAAAATTTTTACACTTCCAAAGTAGGCTGTGGAGTCTTTGATTCTTTTCAAAAACTATAAATAGCTGTATAATAATCTTCCTCCAAAAATTATACGTCCATAACCTTAATTAAACAAAATAAAATTAATGAAGTGATATATTTTTAAACGAAAAAATTACCTGATGGTAGATCTTGTCAACATATGAGTCGAAAATGGAAATTGCTGAAAATTCACTAAAGCATTAAATTAAAACCCGCGTTGTTAAGTAAATTCATAAAATATTCCATAAAAAAATTGACACCAACGCGGTAATTTTCACGGTATTTTCATAAAGTTAATTTTATAGCAATTGGGCTTCGAAAAGTTCACTAAAGTAATTTTATAACAAATTGGCGCCCAACGTGGGTCTAACAAAATTCATAAAATAAATTTCGTCATTAGGTTTTTTTGAACCTAGGAATGGTTAATAATGGAACTTTGTTTGAGAATTTAGAGTGTTTAGAGTGAATGAAATGTGGATCTACATATCACTCTAAAAAAATCCCCGATATATTGATATTATGAAAATTAATAAATTACGGATACTTTCTAGACGGACTATATAATATAATAATTATTAGGAGTACAAATAAGTTTCCGCCGTTTTACCGTAGATGGCGCGGCATGGAGTTTCGGTTAGCTTTCGCAGATGATAACCGGCTTGAAAAATAGTTTGGACATTCAAGAACAACATAACCTATTAATATCATTGATTTTATATTGGTAAAATATAATTTTTATAAGTTGAAAATGTCAAAATTTAAGCCAAGTAAGCGTCGTTTGCGGGAAATATTAGTTTACTTCTTTAATTTAAAGAAATCTGCTGCTGAGGCGCATCAATTGCTCGTAGAAGCATATGGTGAGGGTGCTTTGAGTGAGAGAATGTGTCGAGAGTGGTTTCAAAAGTTTAAAAACGGTGATTTCGACGTAGAAGACAAAGATCGCAGTGGAAGGCCAAAAATTTACGAGGATGCAGAATTGGAGGAATTATTTGAGGAAGATTCATCTCAAATACAAAAAGAACTTGCTCTAACATTAGAAGTCACTCAGCAAGCAGTCTCACATCGTTTAAAATCATTAGGAATGATTCATAAACAAGGAAATTGGTTTCCGTACGGCGGAAACTTATTTGTACTCCTAATATAAAATATTAAATTTCTTTTTCAACAAGCATTCCCTCGGTATTCTTCTTAAACATTTGAAGATGTTGTGGATTGTGCCCAGGATTTGCCCGAAAACGTTCAAGCCTGAAGTAATTCGTGCATTATTTCAATCTCCAATTTCGACGAAAGCGGCTAAACCAGTTTAGTTTTACTTCTTCCTCGGTTAGTTTCTTCCAACTCCAAGTAGAAAGTCAATAAATAATAGTTTATTCGAATTAACGTTATAACAGCCTGCTTTCACCTTCTCTTGCAAGGATCAGTGTTCATAAGATTGTTGAAATGGAAAGGTGGCAAGGAAAAATTGCTGTCGTTACAGGTGCAAGTGCAGGTTTAGGAGCGGCCATTTCAAAAAAGTTAGTTGAGGAAGGAATAAATGTAAGAACCTTTTTTATGTCATTTGATGTGAAAATATTCGATGTTGCTATTTGGGCATGCAGCTCATACTCGTAGTTGAAGTGAAAGTTTCTTATTGGAATGTTCAAAATATTTTCTTAAAAATCATTTATTGAACCTCCTTGACATTTTTATCTCTCTGTAACTGAATAAGATTTTCGCAAAAAATTCTGTTTGGATTTTGATACATTCAAAATGTTTTTCGCCAAGTTCAATAATGTGTTTTATTTGGGAGCACAAATTAATTCGGAGCATTCATTTCGAAAGATTATGACTTAACGAATTAATCAAAATATTATCTACATTGCTCAAAAATTTAAGTGGATAATTTGCGTACACATAATAAAATATACAGGGAAATGAAAAAGCGATTTTGTATATGTACTGATGTATTGAGTTGGGCGTCTATATACGGTAGAAATTACAAGAGTAAGCAAGACTGCTTTAGAACGACAACATCGTAGAGAAATAAACAAAATGAAGACTCTGACCTGGCGGAATCTGCAGGCTTAAAAAAGGGTTCCTTCTGTTAGAAATCTTAAAATCTTGGTATAATATCGGGTGGGACCCTTCTAGCTTTTCGTAGTGCTCTTACTCTATTCAGCGTTGCGTCAATGAGGTTATAAAGCCTTCATTTATAACCTCATTGACGCAACGCTGAATAGAATAGAAATGTTTTGCCAAATTTCCCTCAAAGCATTGGTAAGCTCTTGTAACATCTGGGATGGGTCAGGTGAGCGGTATAATTGCTGTAACAGTACAGACCAGACATGTTCAATACAATTTTGGTCTGGAGAGACAGCGGGCCAATCCATTCGGTTAATTTTATGCATTTCTGTGCAGTTATTGATAATCCTTGCCCGGTGTGGACGAGCAAGCCATATCGTCAATTAACGATATAATAAAGGGAACAATAATTGATTCTACAATCAAATCACGATAGCTTACGGATGTCATGGTTGCGTTAATGAGGATAATAATATCTGTGCGCCCGTTAAAACAACTGCCTCTCCAAACGCACACTGAACCGCCACTGAAAAGAGTTGTGGGCGTCATGAAAGATTCATTATACTGTTGACTCTGTTCTCGCCACACCAACTTTCGCCCATCAAATTGATTCAGATGAAATCTGGACACATCCGTAAACGGGCCGGAGCTCCATATGTGCTCCATCCAGCTCTCATATTCAAGATCCCGACGATATCTTACAGCCCAGTACTCCCTACTGAATCGCGGGTTCCTGGTGGATCTTCTTGTTCAAATTGAAACTGTGCAACCTATTCCGGCTTGTTTGACCAAAAACAAACCTATCGGTAGCTTGCCGGAATGAGCTGTTAATTCGGGATGCTGTAAAGAAAGTCTCCCCACATGGTATGGTTCAAATGCAAAAAGTCGGTTTTCCGTTGAATATTCACTTTAATTTTTGAGCAGTATATAATGTGGAAATTAATGTATTTTCTAGATGTTTAGAATGTTCTCTCTAATGATCTAAACAGTCATGTCATTTTATAGGTTGTTGGATTCGCTAGACGTAAAGAAAAAATAGAGGAATTAGCCAAGTCCCTAACAGGAAAGAACGGCTCTAAGCTCCATGCACTTAAAGTAGACGTAACTAATGAAGATGAGGTAGTTAAAGCCTTCGAATATATCGTTAAAAACCTTGGTCCTGTCTCCATTTTGGTCAACAACGCTGGATTAGTTCAAATGACAACCCTTATCGATGGAAACATAAGCAAATGGAAAAGAGTTTTGGACACGAACGTCCTAGGATTATGTATTGCTACAAGAGAAGCAGTTAAAATTATGAGGGAGAATAATATAGACGGTCATATAGTGCACATTAATAGTGTCGCAGGGCATAGAGTTGCTCCTATACCTTACACAAACGTATATTCTGCTTCTAAATTTGCTGTAACATCTCTTGCGCAAACTTTAATCAATGAATTGAGGGCTTTAGGCAGCAAAATCAAGGTTTCTGTAAGTATAACTCATCATATAATAAAGAATAACTGATATATCTACTTGAAAATTATGTTTTTAATTAATGCAAATTGAAGTTGAACAACTTTTCTATTAAAAGTAAAAAGAATAACAAAATTAATTTTAATTTAATTTTATGGTGGATGCCCTCATGAAATCTTGAAACTCAAAATTTGAAGTTTTGAATATTCAGTTGAATTTCAGAGTGTGAGTCCTGGTTATGTTGAAACAGAAATTTGCGAAGTGAATGGTTTTCTGGAAAATGATGTAATGAGAGAGATAGAGAAAAAAGCACCACGAATGTATCCAATAGATATAGCAAATGCTGTAGCTTATGTACTTGGTACTCCACCGCACGTTGAGGTAAATGATCTCAGAATAATAATATATATGATTGTTCACAACGTTATTTGTTTTAGGTGACTGAATTGACTGTTCAACCGGTTGGAGAAAGAATATGAAGATATTTAGTTCCTAGATATTCAGTTGTTAAATTTATAAAATATGTTGATGATTAAATGAATGCGTTTATCTTATTATTTTAATATTACGAGTAATTCAATTAAAATATTGTTAGGAAAAAAAACCCACTTGGTACGATGTTGACGATTAGATTGCATCTTCTACCAGTATTTAATCAATTAAATTTCGACGGATTATTATAGAAATCAAATATAAAAAGGATATCAGTGGGTGTATAAAGTGTCCTTTAATCGAAGAAGACAAATTGTGAGTGATTTTTTCTTTTGATCAGATTCTTTCACCAGAATAAAGCAAGAAACATAAACACTAACCTTATCGGCTCGAGATAAATGAGCCGACAAGACCGCAATCGGGAACATATGACCTGAAACATGGAAGAATCAATAGATACAGAGGACACTGTTTACAGTGGCTCTCAAAATGCAATACCCCAACAACAACCTTCTTACGCATCTGTCATCTCATCAACTAAGTTTCCAAGTAAAAAACAAGCTATAATTTTCAACTCCATTGATAACACCAAACTAGAAGAATACTTATTCGCTCTAGGAAACATGGTACCAACCAAAACATATTATCTTCTCCTCAAGAATATCCAACAATCGCGCGTGCATTTACCTATTAAGTGAAGAAGTAGTTGAAGAGTTCATAACCAGACATAATGGACTGATAACTATCGGCAACTCATCCCTCCAAGCCAGAAAATTAATCAACCCTTACGAAAGACTAGTGATCTATGTATGCTCCTCTATTCCTCACTCCATCATCGAAGCCGAAATTCAAAAACACTCTATCAAGCTGATGACTCCCACAACGTTTCTCAGAATAGGTACATCTAATCCAGAATTTAGACATATTCTTAGTTTCCGCAGACAGTCATACATTTCCCTCCAACCGAATACCACTATTCCGGACTCCATATTGTTAACCTTCGAAGAAACAACATATCGCTTATTCTTATCACTCGATGACTACATCTGCTTCAAATGCAAACAAAATGGCCACATTTCATCAAAATGCCCCAACACAAATCATATTCAAAATAGCACAAATACAACTGCACGAAACCCAACCAACTCAATATTCAACACAATTCCATCCCCTACATTTAATCAACCTGCAACAATGACAAACTCCAACATACCAACAGGAGAAGATCCAAATGAGTCTTCAAGCAAACTTGCTTGAGGTACAGCTATATATGTACATAACACTTATGAGGTCACCAATATAACACTACAAACGGACTTGGAAGCTGTCGGAATTACCATCAAAGGCCCGAAGAAACTTCACATTTACAGTATCTACATCCCCCCCAACTCCAACCCAGAGACAGCGATCATTAGATCGCTGAACAAAATCCAACTCCCCATATTATTCTTGGTGACTTCAACGCTCACAACAACATATGGGGCTCACAAAAAAACACCCCGCTCACGTGCTGCATGTGTAAAAAAATGGGAAAAATCGTAAACAGAAGATTAACCTGGTACCTAGAAAAAGAAAACCTAATCAATAATGAGCAATGTGGTTTCCGAAAACATCGCTCAACTCTAGACAACCTTGTTTCACTAGAATCCGAAGTCCATGAAGCATTTGTCTGTAAACAAGACTGCATTGCAATCTTCTTCGATGTAAATAAAGCATTTGACTCCTTATGGCGCTTTGATATCCTGCGAACACTGGAAAGATGGTTGATAAATGGCAATATCCTGAAATTCGTTAGCAATTTCCTTAAATCTCGTTAATTCCAAGTCAGAGTGGATGGCCACTTATCTGAACCAAGACTTCAACAAAACGAAATCCCACAAGGCTCAAACTTAAGTGCAACACTTTTCCTTGTAGCGATAAATACTCTAATACAGTCATGTCAGTCTCCAGTTAGAGCAAAATTGTATGCAGACGACTTAGTAATTTATGCCAGTGGAAAAAACACATCTTCGATTTAAAACTTCCTACAAAGGGCCCTGAATAACCTTGGGGATTGGTCAAACACAACTGGATTACAATTTTCTGCCAATAAAACAAAAGTTGTTCACTTTTCCAAAAAAAGACAAAGCAACATCCAATATTGAAACTAAATGATAACCCTCTTGAATATTTGGAAAGCAAGCGTTTCCTCGGAATGGTTTTCGACTGTAAACTTTCATGGAAATCTCACATCCACTCTCTCCGCCTGACATGCCAAGCCGGTCTGAATATCATGAAATCTGTATCACATACGTTATGGGGAGCAGACGTCTTCACATTAATCAAAATATACAAATCCCTTATTCGCTCTAAGCTTGATTATGGCTCCACAGTATATAATTCAGCCCAAAAAAACACACTGAAAGAACTAGATATAATTCACAACACAGCCATGCGTATAGCACTAGGAGCATACTGCACCAGCCCCATTGAGAGCCTGAATTGTGAAACCGTGAAGCCTTGGATTCTGAACTTCCCATCACTATTTCCTCATTCTCGTTCAAGTGTAACTTGGGTTGTCTACACAACGTAACGTCCTATTCTCCCGCCACTAGATGATCACCATAAAACTTAGCATTTCTTAGATTACTCCGTAAAATCCCGGTTATCTTAGAGTACTCTTAAAAGGTTGGGACAGCTCAATAATAATAAATAATATATTAATAACGATAAAAACAACAACAATAACAGCAACAACAACAGTAGCAACAACAATAATAATAATAACATCAAAAGTACAGATAGATTCCCATAGTTATTTATTATTAATATTTATAGTGAGCGTCCACCCTGCCACTACGCCCACACGGACTATTGTGGTTCACCCCTAATTTATTTTTGCCCAACGAGATCCAGTTTTTGGGTAAAACCGATAATCTTGTTTGGGGGTAATTTTTTCAGTTGACAGCGATCTATAAGTCTGACCAAAGACCTCGCTTCTGATACGACTCACCGCTGGACACTCTGAGACGATGTACATGGCTGTTACAGTGTCCTCAAAACACATCCTTCATTCATTGTCTTCAGCCAGACCGATTTATATGCAAATGCGCTTTCAGCCTGCAGTGAACTGTCATAATTCCGACAAGTGTTCTTATTTTGGCCCTTTCCAGACCTAGCGCTAGGTCCGCCATCTTCACCTCCGATTTTCCTTTCACTATGATTGCCAGGTGGTAAACAAATGCTTCAACGTCCACTTCCCACAGCGAGATGATCGCTAGCAGGTCATCGACGAGAAAGGTCCAGAGTAAGGGTGAGAGAATACCCCCCTGCGAACAGCCCTTCGCAGCCTTGAACTCGAAGACCTCACCCTGGTATGAGGACGTTATTATTCTATCGCATATCATTGCCTGTATCCATCTACAAATTAGCGGGTCGATTCCTCTCTCCTCGATTATCAAGAAATTGGTTTAATTCTCCGACCAAATTGTGTAATGCAAGTTCTGCTGATTTTCCAGCCTGGTAGCCGTATTGATGAGGGCTAGAGGGACTGTCAATTAGCACCTTTCTCCTGATATAGACATCAATCACTTTTTTCAGACTCTTCAGCAAGAACGATGTCAAACTTATTGATCTGAACGATGAGGGTTCCAGTTCTGTTCATTCCATCTTTGGTATATAGATCTTACTTAATGTCCTGCTTGTAGGGATAACCCCCCAAGCCATACTTGTTCTAAATAATTTAGCAGATGCGGAATCAACAGATCCATGACCTTTTAACGTAGGGCTGGAAAGATATGTCTAACTCCGGTGTTTTGAAAGGTTTGAAGGACCTTATTGTGTCTCTGACCGCTTGCGCCGTGACTATATTTTTGGATATGTCCGATGATAAATAAAAAGTGTTTTATTTGAAAATTATCAATGCATTAAAATATACTTAAAACAAATTATAAATTTATTTATAATTATTTTTTTTCAAATAAAAAGTTCTATTTGATAAGAATCAATGTTTGAAATTAATATATTTTACTCGGTATATCACATTTTATAGATTTATTTATCCTCTGTAGGAGTAAGATTGGATTCTTTTGGAGGAGCTTCCTTAACCTCTGATCTAGGTGCCTCTGGAAGTGCTTCCTCTTTGGGATCCTGGACCACAATCTTGTCTGGTAATGTCTTCTTGGGTCCAATTTTCCCAGTGGCATCATGGGGGAGCATTATTTTGATCTGAAAGAAGAATTGTTACATGGTATTGTAATGTATTTAATTTAGTTATTTTCTATTTGTATAAAATCATTTCCTTCGAATATTTTTTCCAATTTTATAGGATAATAAAATAATGCCTTCTAAACCAAAAACACTGATGACATTTCAAAACGGCAATAACAGTTTGAAATATTATATAAATTTTCTGTTAAAATGGAATGGAGAGGAATATCTAAGTCAAAAGTGGAGAGCATGGGTGTTCTGTTGTCATATGAAGCAAAATAGCATTGAATGCTTGTTGAAACATATGGTGAACATGCTCTTTGTATAATAAGTGTTACAAGTACTTCAAAACATTCAAAAGTGGTAATTTTGACGTGAGAAACTATGAACGTGGGAAACCAATGAAAAAGTCCATTAACAACAAATCGCAAGCCTTATGGGATGAAGATGATACTCAAACTTAACAAGAATCGGATCAGTTCAATGTGACACAAAAAGTTTTCAAGATACAGGGTGTTGAAGTTTGAATTTTTTTACAATTTCATGTGGATTCTCCTCAGCCCACGTGTTCATTATGAAAACTTATGAATGAAGTTCCTGAGAAACAGTTCCTTCACCAGTGAATAGGATTTGGCAATCAAAATGAGGATTATTTAATAGTCTATTGAGGTATCCCTGACAAAAAATAATCCTGGGATGAAAATGTCGAGGCAGGAGCGCCTGCACCCTCTGAAGTGATAAGAATATAGCAAAAAATCCCACAAGATCCGCCAAACAAATTGATGACTTTTATTTAAAGTAACACAAATTTTTCTTGTATTGGTTCCTGGATGTTCTTCGTTCAGAACAGCCTCTTGGTGATGGTAGTGATCTCACACTTCCTGGAATACCTGCATTAATATTTTTCGTAGAAAAAGATCCAGTTTCTGAAAGACTTCTGTGAATATAATTTATCATCACTCTATTGGGATATCTTTCCACGTGAAGACGCTTCCCTTGAATTTCCATTTGCAAGACCATAGATGAAATGCATGTCAGCCATTTCAGAATTCGTGAAATTCGGCATGTTTTGATATTAATTGCTACCACCTTCAATTTTCAAAACACAGGAGTTTAATTTGATGTGTCAAAACCAACAATGAATTTGTTCACGACAGCTTACTACCTAAATTTTTATGACAATATGGATTTTGCTGTGGATTTTGAGAGAATCCTTCAAAGCTCCTTTTTACAATTTTTCAAAATAACAATGGTTCACCCAAAAAAAAGTACCAGAATAAAACAGGGGTGTGTTCCAGAAAAAATATCACTTTGTAAATTTGCAATCGAAATTGGCATGTCACATGGTGTTAACTCTAAATTGTAATATCTATGCCAAATTTCAGTTGAATTTCTTGTGAAATGCAGATTTCATGAGAAAAAACCTGAAAGAAACTCAAACTTCAACACCCTGTATCTCGAAAGCGAAACGTTTGTGGTCCCATATTTATGGAACTTTTTTTTCTTAAAATTATGCAAGGAATCTCCCCCTCTTCGTTTGCACCCTCAATTTAGGTGCCTGATATTATATATTTTTTCAGCGTTCTACCTATCCTAGAGATGGAGTTATCTTTTTTAAAACACCCTGATTACCCACTTCTTCAAAATGCAAACTCTAGATGGCCCACCCTTTATTAAGTATTTTCTTAACCAAGTCCGCTTTATATTCGATTCATACCCAAACTTACTGTTTAACTACAAAAAAATTTGCTAAGTTGTCTGAAGATCTACAGTCACAAAAAAAGTGTAGACTTTTGAAATTTTTCGACGGTAAAACATAATAATTTCTAAGAACTTGTTTTTATTATGAAACTTCTAAATAGTTATGTTTGAAACAAACTGTGTTCAAAACAAAACAGTTCAATATCTTTATTAAATATTTACCCTTATTCCTAACACTCCTTGCCTAAGGAGTACGTGTCGGGTGGCCAGGTCTACATAATTCTGGACGGGATCGCCAGAGTGAATCATCAGTCCTTCGGTGAATTTCATAGATTTTGCTCTCTGGCCTCTTATTTTTCCGGAAATGATGATTTCACATCCTATAAAAATTGTAAAAACTCAGTGTTAAATCATTTCCATATTCAAAATTCAGTATTTTCATACACTATTTAAACACAGCGTTAATTTCAAAGATGATGTTGGTCAATAGAAATAAAATCAATATAAGCGTTGCGAAATTTTGTCGATGAATTGGGGGAAAAAAAATCCATTATTTTTTCTGTAGATGGTTGTAGTGATCGATATCTCGTAGAGTATCGATTCGGTACATTTTACAGTTTTTCTTGGATAAAGGTGGCTGAAATTGTGAATGGATGTAATCATCCAGGTTTAGTTTCGTCGATTCTGTTCAGATGTTTTTGATGGTAAAGATTCATCTCGCACAGGCATGCCCGTCGTCGAAAATGTCGACAAAATCACAGAAATAATCGAAGTTGACCGGAAGTTAGTACTGAATTGTTTCAGCCGTTACTATTTGGTAGTTGATCATAATTAAAACAAATTGTAGAAATTACTATGTTTTACTACCAATAAAAATATATTTTACACATTTTCTTGTGACTTCAGTTTCGGGAAATGAACTATCCCATCATCAGACAACTGAAGACCTAACAGTGGTATAGAGGTATTTAAACAAAAGTGATAAATATTTTGAATATTTCAATAGATTCTAACACCTAATAGTGGTACAGAGGTTGACAAGCGGAACGTGATAAAAACTCGGTTAAAAAAGAGGGGCCTTCTAACAAATATCGGAATGTCGGCAATCGACAAAGAAGGTTATTAAACAGATGGTACCCATTCAAATATCTCAAATAATTTTTGGGGTTACATAGCTCCGTACAGTCATTCATTATTTTTACGTTATTTTGTTGTACATCTCAAATATTTGGATTTACATAGCTCCATACAGTCATAGTAGGGTCCTTTGCAAATTATCATCGGTATTATTTAACGCAAAGGACCCTACTCCAAACATACACAAATCAGGAGTTTATGAGTTATCTTGTTCTACATGCAGTAATAAATATATAGGACCAACAGGACGTTCCTTCAAGACGAGGTTCAACGAACATAAAATGAGTTACAGGAAAAATAAACAAAATTCTACTTTTGCCACTCATTGTCTAGAAAACGGTCATTCCTTTCCCACAATAGATAATCTTAAAATTTTACATGTAGAATCAAAAGGGAAGAAACTCGATTATCTAGAATCTCTTGAAATTTTCAAATTAGTTCACAATAACAATAATGTAAAAATAATGAATGACTGTACAGAGCTATGTAAATCGAAAATATTTGAGATATTTAAAAAGTAACATCTGTTTAAAACCTTTTTCAACGAACATAAAATGAATTTAATGAAAAGTAAAAAAAATTCAACTTTTGCCATTCATTCTTTAGAAAACAGTAATTCCTTTCGACAAAAGAAAATCTAAAAAAATTTTACATGTAGATTCAAAAGAAAAGAAACTTGATTATTGAAATTTTCAAATTCGTTCACAATAAAAATAATGTAAAAAATAACGAATGACTGTATGAAGCTTTGTAAATCCAAATATTTGAGATATACAACAAAATAATGTAAAAATAATGAATGACTGTACGGAGCTATGTAACCCCAAAAATTATTTGAGATATTTAAATGGGTACCATCTGTTTAATAACCTTCTTTGTCGATTGCCGACATTCCAATATTTGTTAGAAGGCCCCTCTTTTTTAACCGAGTTTTTATCACGTTCCGCTTGTAAACCTCTGTGCCACTATTAGGTGTTAGAATCTATTGAAATGTTCAAAATATTTATCACTTTTGTTTAAATACCACTGTACCACTGTTAGGTCTTCAGTTGTCTGATGATGAGATAGTTCATTTCCCGAAACTCGAATCATAAGAAAATGTGTAATATATATATTTTTTGGTAGTAAAAGATAGTAATTCCTACAATTTGTTTTAATCTTTTTCTCGCACTGCAAAACTTCCCAAGAGATAAGAAATTGGTATCAAGAGAAGATTGTGAAGATCGATTACTAGAGTTTTTTGCCAATAAGGATAAAGACTTCTATGAGAGAGGCATTATGAAGCTACCTTTAAAATACCAATAAATTATAGAACACAACTGTGCATATTTGACCTAAATCGGACAATCTAAAACATGTTGAATGAGGTCTTGAAGTTCACGCAAAAGGAATGGATTTTTTTTCCCCAACCTAATATAATTAATTACATAATAATAATCATAATTACATTCTGAAAAGAAAATATGTACAACTTGAAACAAATATATAAATACTAAAAGATTATCAAGAATGATAACAGTAATAGTAAAGCAGTTCAAATAGGAAAATCAAAATTTAGATATGCATATATCAAGTATGGCTCTAGATTTAGAGTATGAAGTTTAAATTTTCTAATATCTGTTAAAACTTGATATTTTTGGACACTTTACTGAACAACTTGAGTCACATATATCAGATGTAGAAGCATGAAACCGGAATTTTCTTATAGACGATACTACCCGACAGTAAGGACTGTAAGACCGCTTTTGCAGCACAATAACCTCCCTCTGACAGCTGACGAAGATTTTCCACACACAACTACCCAAGTTCCATATACTGCTATGTTTTTCTTAACCTTTTACATATAAGTTTTGTGCCCACGAACTACGATTTATGGAAAGCATTGGTTTTTGTTATCATTTGAAAAAAAAACTGTGTATAATCGCATTAAAAGCCTTCAGTTAACATGCTCTTATTAAAATACTGTGTTCCGAGTGGTTTAAAAGAATTCAAATGTGGTAATTTTGACGTGAAAAACGACGAGAGTGGGAAAAGTTCGCAGGCAGCAAACTATAAGCTTTATTGAAAGAAGACTATACTCAAGCTTTACAAGCAGTCTTCATTCGTTCAAAGCTATGGAAAAGATGCAGAAAGTGGGAAAATGGATTGCGCATGAACTGAATGAAAGGCAGCAAGAAAATTGAAAAACCACTTGTGAAATTGATTGACAGACACAAAAGAAAGTCATTTCTCCATTGAAATGAGAGGTGATGAAAAATGGGTATATTTTGAGAATCCTAAGCATCCACGGCAAGACCAAATCGCTTTGGAATGAAGACCATGCTCTGTGGGATCAGAAGGGTGTAATCTATTATGACCTGCTAAAACCTGGTGAAATTGTTAACACTGATTGCTACCAATAACAAATGATGGATATACATCCAGCATTACGCGAAAACGACGGGAATACTGAAGCAGGCAACACAAAGTTACTTTGCTCCATGATAATGACCCATCACTCGCAAAACGGGTCAGAGAAACGTTCAATGGGGAAAACTAGCAGATCGGCTTGTTCTCTAGGCTGATTATCTTCTATTCACATCATTGGGGCATGCTCTCGTTGAACAATGATTCAATTCATATGAAAATGTACGAAAACGGCTCGATAACGGGTTGGCTTTAAAAGAAGAACTTTTGGCATTCATAATCTGCTGGAGAGGTGGGAAATATAATTAAATAGCAATGGAGTTCATTTCGAAATATTTTTTATCATTTTCAATACAGACGTATAACTTTTACGAAAATTTCCGGTTCCATAATTCTACACCTGGTATTAGACATATTCAATCTACTATAATGATAATATGAATTTTCACATCAATCAATATTATTTGGTGCACAAAATCTGAGGAATATTTTAGAAAATTTTCCCAAAGAAAATAGAGATTCTGTCACACTGGAACATATAAAGACAAGGTGCAGGGATATTGCATTTTATTCATGTCTAGTAGAAAGAAATCTTTGTCAAAAAAATTTATATGACTTGAATTTACAAAATATGTATTCACAGATGTAAACTATAATGCAAAATGGAAAGGCAGGGAGTTTGAGTTATTCAGGATAGAGACTTTTCAAAATAATGAAAAGAAGATAACTGAAACAAGTTATTGGAAATTAGACCAAAAATCGAGAAGTTTACATTTTTGTCTGAATTTTGAGTTCATATTTTGAGTTACTGCCATTTTGGCGAATTAGTTCATCTTCGGACAACAAACAAAAATGTAGATTTTGCAATTTTTTATGGTATAACAGTTATTTTCCTAAACTTGTTTTAATTATAAATAAAAACGGATGGATATTTAAAAAGAAAAAAAAAATAAAACACATTCAGCAATTGGAACATATACCTTCCAAATTCTAAAGTGAAGATCAAAGAAGTATTTATGAAGGCAACTCCTGAAGCTGCCATTTGGTACAAGGTAATTGTGTAAACCCTAGAAGTAAACAGTTAATCAACATTCTACATTAGCGAACTAAAATCAATAATTTCGTTGCAAAATCACAGGCAAATTTACTGCAAATGGAATAAGAAAATTATTTATTTTCCTATAACATCTTACTAAAAAGTAACCTGAGTTCAAACTTCACAGTTTCAAAATGTAACTCTTTGAAACACAGGGTCACTCACCTGATCAATAAAAAGTAAATAAAAACAAAGAAATTTCCTCATTCCATTTGAAACGGTATCTACTTGATGAAAATAAATTCCAAATGATATTTTAAATAAAAATTTTCCACATATTTATTGTAAATATAACTGTTTTGCAGAGTAACATTCTCATGTAATATTTTATAGGTTCAGATGGACAATTAAATAAATTCCTTTTGTTCATCAATAATTTACATTCCTCAATATTATTCACCATGGAAACAGAGTTTGACAATATTTAACAATCGGCAAATGTAACAATTCACAGGAGTTTTCAATATTTCACAAACCCACTTATACAGATGAAATTATAGATAATAAATCATACCACCCTATTAACCAAAAATTATCAGCATGCAAAAATATTATTCACAGACTTGTTCAGATTTCAATGAAGAAAATTACATTTTCGAACTGAAAAAGTTATTAATAACGACTACAATCCAGGGCGGTTCCTACTATAGACATATTAGGATAATAAGTCTATGGATTTCTACTCATGTGCTGCAGAGCTCCAGAGCCACAAATTGTTTCAAGTGAAATAGGTAATGTTCTGGACATAAGTGAATAATTTAACATTAACTTTGTATTGTCTATGAAAGATGTTTCTTAACCATTATTGATAGCAATTTTTTAAAATTCTGTTCGATGCTAATTGAAAATTTGATTTATTATGAGGTATATTTATCAGTCTATATATCATAGAATGATATGCAGTTAATTTTTGTGTGTGGGTGCATTGATTGTGTATTGTGGTGTTTGTATATGTAGGTTTATAATATATGGAGAAAACAAGTGAGTTATTGTCAAGGGATATTGTTAGATCAAAGTGAATTATTTGTTGTTTCGATCAACTGTTAGTAAAAATATTTAGCTTGCTAAAAGTTTTATTTCTTCTGTATGACAGACAATAGGTGCATTATCTTTTAGATGACTTCATTTCTATTTGAGTGCTTCTTCTGGGGATCAACATGCTATTGTCTTACCAAAATGTTTTTAATTTTTCAATTTTGAGCTGTGAATAATTACGCAACCTTTGGATCGATTCCGCTAATTAATAAGCACAACAGAGATATTAATGCCTCCAAACCTACCCTGCCCTTTTTTGGTTGGAAGGCTAGTGTTCACAATCAGACCAGCTAAACAGCATTACTTTTTAGCTTGACTTCTTCATCAGTGAGTCTAACCTAGTTGTTTGAGACCATTTACAGCTCAAAATTAAAAAATTTAAAACATTTTGGCAAAAAAATAGCATGCTGTTTCCTAGAACAAGTGCATAAATAGAAATGAAGGCATCTGAAAGATAATGCACCTATTGTCTGTCATACAAAAGAAATGAAGCTAAATATTTCTATTAACAGTTGATCGAAACAACTACAGAACACAAAAGATAGATAATACTTTACATCTCAATTGCCAGATTTAAATTAATTTTTGAGGAATATCCAATATATTACTTAACTTAAAATAAAAAGTGCAAAATGGAAGAGGACAAATTAAAATGAAAAATCTCACCTTGAGCTTCCGAATTCATAATGTACCTGAGTACACCATAGCATGCTCTACGTACAGCAAGTCCTCCTAACAACTTGAATCTTAAGGATTCAGCTTGAGCAGCTGCACACAATCCTCTGTTTGCCACTTTCTCTACATAAAGAGCGACAGAGCCTTCTGGAAAATTAAACCTTTTTTGAACCAGGCTGGTTAATTCCCTGATTCTCCTATTTTTTTCTCCTAGAACAAGATCCGTCCTTGTAGCAGATATGATGATCTCTGTTCTGGAAGGTGTTACCCTTACCTCCAATCCAGAGTAACCATCTTCCGAGAGTTCACGAGTTAAAAACTCGTTTAATTCTGCTTTGAACACTCCATCAGCTACAAACTGAAAAATATTTAAAGTATGAATTTAGTTGAAACAAAAAAAGTGTGTCCTGTACAAATTAAGAGGATGAACCACATGAAACACATCAACATTTTACTGTATTTCCTTAAATATAAAGAATAATTCCATAATATGCTATCACTAATTTTTTAAGTTTATGTGAACAAATTCTTTGATGTAAACACTGAAATGAGGATATATTGAGTATTAAAATTGAAATAAGTATGCAGCACAATATTTGATGCTCTTTAATTACCCACATTAGAAAGTTTTTTCAATATCAATTTTATAACGTGTGAGCAACTTTTCATTATTTGAAATTTTAATTAACTGCCCCCATATATACCTACCTAGGGAAACCTATTCTCAAGCACAGGAAAACGGAAATCTTGTTACAATTTCAGATTGTAACAAGATGTAGGTAACATAATTGTAATCAACATTCCTAATCTGACAATGTTCTATAATGAACAGGCAATCAATGTAATGAGATCTAGGAGTATCAGGATAATAATAATAATATTTGTAACTAAGATTGTTCCTGAATAAAGCAGTATGTGAATATAGGAGATTAACATTATGCAAAAAAATACTACATACCTTTCGTTTGCTTGAGATGAGAGATTTGGAAGCCATAACACACGAAGATAGGATGAACAGAAAAGACTTAAAAATAAGAAATCAAACAACCTCTATAAACAGACTTCAGCGTGTAAATAACCTGTATATTCTGGCCATAGATAATATATGGCATGAATATTCTAGCAACGTTAACAATACCAAATATTTTATGATTCTTCTTCTGTTTCGATGTTGGTCTTTTTCACTACGGATCCGTATAACACGGTATAGCTCAATATATATTTAATATTGACAGCATCTATAGTTGTTTTAAGTATATTTTAATGCATTGATAATTTTCAAATAAAATACTTTTTATTTATCATCGGGCATATCCAAAAATATAGTCACGGCACAAGCGGTCAGAGACACAATAAAATATTTTATGATTCTTCTTCTGTTTCGATGTTGGTCTTTTTTACTACGGATCCGTATAACACGGTATAGCTCAATATATATTTAATATTGACAGCATCTATAGTCTACAGAATAGTGAAATAGACCAACATTGAAACAGAAGAAGAATCATAAAATATTTGGTATTGTTTACGTTGCTAGAATATTCATGCCATATATTATCTATGGCCAGAATATACAGGTTATTTACACGCTGAAGCCTGTTCGATTTGTTATTTAAGACCTCTGTGAAAAGCAGTTGGTGATGTGGGAATTTTTCAGATATAACGGCAGAGGACACCAGTCGATTAAAGTTTGAATGTTTGGAGGGGCTGAGTTTTGGATTTGATGTTATTCAGTCTTACCTGGAGGGGAACACTATAAAACGGTATATTAGGTGTCAAATCCTGCGTCTGTATGAAAGAGGTTGCTGGGCCGATTCAAAGAGAATAGCGTTGGTGGGGGTGGAATTTAGTAAGAAAAATGCCGCCCGAAGGATTGCGTACTGTACTCGATCCAGATGGTTTAAATTCACCTTAGGGCACCTACCATAGAAAATACCACCATAATCCAAATGGGAAAGGGCCAACACCCTATAAATCTGAAGGAGAACAGCAGGATGACAGCCCCATTTTGTCCTTCCTAGAGCCTTTATCACGTTCATTGTTCCCAGTGCCTCAATATGTTTATTCCAACGAAAGTTACTTTCTAGATAGACACCAAGATAAGGGGTTGATGTTTTCCAAGGAATAACTTGGTAATAGCAGAAAATGTCAGGAAGATGGGCTAGGATTCTAGACTAGAAATCATTGCTGAGGCTTTTTCGGGAGAGAGCGATAGATTCTTATTTGACACCCAGGAATTGAGCCACATCGCCTGGCAGTTGTTCTGCCATCTGATGTAAATCAGTACCGCTGATCAGCAATCCAAAATCGCCAGCAAACTGTAGGGAGAAGATACTGGGAGACAAGGTGTTAGGAGGAATGAGGGAATATAAGTTATAGTAGGGAGGAGATGTTACTGAACCCTGTGCCAGTCCACAGGATGAAAGCACCGGACCCAGAATAGACACCGCCAAAAGGAAAGTGATATATAATTTGCGGTTGGTTAGTAATTGCATGTGTTTATGGGAGCAGAAACAGGCCGCCTCTAAAAGATTATGGTTACAGAGATGAACAATCAAATATCCTAAAACATAGTTAGTGTGCAAACAAAGGTACATACAGCAGTTAATTGAGTGAATACACAGAAAACTTTGTCAATAGGAACATGTAACAAACATCATTGAGGAAGTTTAACAATTACCCTTTGGTCGGGAATTCCCCATTCACACGCCTACTATCTAATTATATCATAATAATCTAGACACATAACATCGTTGGACAGAAATGTCTTGGGACATACTTTCTACTACACTTTGCTTTAGTGCGGACTTAACTATCTATTCGTTATAATATTTAGACCTAATAATATTGTTGTTCAAGAATGTCTTGTTGCGATATTCTAAAGACAGATGTTGTTGTGTTAGTTATTAAATTCACATTTAATTCACTCTAAACACTCTGAATTCGCAAGATTTTAATAAATGGAAAAAAGTTGAAGGCGCTTACATGTATGAAATATGTTAAATGGTCAATTCAGATTTAAGAAGGTCGCCCCAACTGGAGCATCAATACTATAAAATTCACCAACAAATAACGAATACATGATATAAACAGTAATTTTGCTCATTAACAAAGTTACTCATCCAAAAATGTGCTTCGTCTGATAATTTGATAAGAAGAAGATAGGATGAACAGAAAAGACTTAAAAATAAGAAATCAAACAACCTCTATAAACAGACTTCAGCGTGTAAATAACCTGTATATTCTGGCCATAGATAATATATGGCATGAATATTCTAGCAACGTTAACAATACCAAATATTTTATGATTCTTCTTCTGTTTCGATGTTGGTCTTTTTCACTACGGATCCGTATAACACGGTATAGCTCAATATATATTTAATATTGACAGCATCTATAGTTGTTTTAAGTATATTTTAATGCATTGATAATTTTCAAATAAAATACTTTTTATTTATCATCGGGCATATCCAAAAATATAGTCACGGCACAAGCGGTCAGAGACACAATAAAATATTTTATGATTCTTCTTCTGTTTCGATGTTGGTCTTTTTTACTACGGATCCGTATAACACGGTATAGCTCAATATATATTTAATATTGACAGCATCTATAGTCTACAGAATAGTGAAATAGACCAACATTGAAACAGAAGAAGAATCATAAAATATTTGGTATTGTTTACGTTGCTAGAATATTCATGCCATATATTATCTATGGCCAGAATATACAGGTTATTTACACGCTGAAGTCTGTTTATAGAGGTTGTTTGATTTCTTATTTTTAAGTCTTTTCTGTTCATCCTATCTTCGTGTGTTATGGCTTCCAAATCTCTCATCTCAAGCAAACGAAAGGTATGTAGTATTTTTTTGCATAATGTTAATCTCCTATATTCACATACTGCTTTATTCAGGAACAATCTTAGTTACAAATATTATTATTATTATCCTGATACTCCTAGATCTTATTACATTGATTGCCTGTTCATTATAGAACATTGTCAGATTAGGAATGTTGATTACAATTATGTTACCTACATCTTGTTACAATCTGAAATTGTAACAAGATTTCCGTTTTCCTGTGCTTGAGAATAGGTTTCCCTAGGTAGGTATATATGGGGGCAGTTAATTAAAATTTCAAATAATGAAAAGTTGCTCACACGTTATAAAATTGATATTGAAAAAACTTTCTAATGTGGGTAATTAAAGAGCATCAAATATTGTGCTGCATACTTATTTCAATTTTAATACTCAATATATCCTCATTTCAGTGTTTACATCAAAGAATTTGTTCACATAAACTTAAAAAATTAGTGATAGCATATTATGGAATTATTCTTTATATTTAAGGAAATACAGTAAAATGTTGATGTGTTTCATGTGGTTCATCCTCTTAATTTGTACAGGACACACTTTTTTTGTTTCAACTAAATTCATACTTTAAATATTTTTCAGTTTGTAGCTGATGGAGTGTTCAAAGCAGAATTAAACGAGTTTTTAACTCGTGAACTCTCGGAAGATGGTTACTCTGGATTGGAGGTAAGGGTAACACCTTCCAGAACAGAGATCATCATATCTGCTACAAGGACGGATCTTGTTCTAGGAGAAAAAAATAGGAGAATCAGGGAATTAACCAGCCTGGTTCAAAAAAGGTTTAATTTTCCAGAAGGCTCTGTCGCTCTTTATGTAGAGAAAGTGGCAAACAGAGGATTGTGTGCAGCTGCTCAAGCTGAATCCTTAAGATTCAAGTTGTTAGGAGGACTTGCTGTACGTAGAGCGTGCTATGGTGTACTCAGGTACATTATGAATTCGGAAGCTCAAGGTGAGATTTTTCATTTTAATTTGTCCTCTTCCATTTTGCACTTTTTATTTTAAGTTAAGTAATATATTGGATATTCCTCAAAAATTAATTTAAATCTGGCAATTGAGATGTAAAGTATTATCTATCTTTTGTGTTCTGTAGTTGTTTCGATCAACTGTTAATAGAAATATTTAGCTTCATTTCTTTTGTATGACAGACAATAGGTGCATTATCTTTCAGATGCCTTCATTTCTATTTATGCACTTGTTCTAGGAAACAGCATGCTATTTTTTTGCCAAAATGTTTTAAATTTTTTAATTTTGAGCTGTAAATGGTCTCAAACAACTAGGTTAGACTCACTGATGAAGAAGTCAAGCTAAAAAGTAATGCTGTTTAGCTGGTCTGATTGTGAACACTAGCCTTCCAACCAAAAAAGGGCAGGGTAGGTTTGGAGGCATTAATATCTCTGTTGTGCTTATTAATTAGCGGAATCGATCCAAAGGTTGCGTAATTATTCACAGCTCAAAATTGAAAAATTAAAAACATTTTGGTAAGACAATAGCATGTTGATCCCCAGAAGAAGCACTCAAATAGAAATGAAGTCATCTAAAAGATAATGCACCTATTGTCTGTCATACAGAAGAAATAAAACTTTTAGCAAGCTAAATATTTTTACTAACAGTTGATCGAAACAACAAATAATTCACTTTGATCTAACAATATCCCTTGACAATAACTCACTTGTTTTCTCCATATATTATAAACCTACATATACAAACACCACAATACACAATCAATGCACCCACACACAAAAATTAACTGCATATCATTCTATGATATATAGACTGATAAATATACCTCATAATAAATCAAATTTTCAATTAGCATCGAACAGAATTTTAAAAAATTGCTATCAATAATGGTTAAGAAACATCTTTCATAGACAATACAAAGTTAATGTTAAATTATTCACTTATGTCCAGAACATTACCTATTTCACTTGAAACAATTTGTGGCTCTGGAGCTCTGCAGCACATGAGTAGAAATCCATAGACTTATTATCCTAATATGTCTATAGTAGGAACCGCCCTGGATTGTAGTCGTTATTAATAACTTTTTCAGTTCGAAAATGTAATTTTCTTCATTGAAATCTGAACAAGTCTGTGAATAATATTTTTGCATGCTGATAATTTTTGGTTAATAGGGTGGTATGATTTATTATCTATAATTTCATCTGTATAAGTGGGTTTGTGAAATATTGAAAACTCCTGTGAATTGTTACATTTGCCGATTGTTAAATATTGTCAAACTCTGTTTCCATGGTGAATAATATTGAGGAATGTAAATTATTGATGAACAAAAGGAATTTATTTAATTGTCCATCTGAACCTATAAAATATTACATGAGAATGTTACTCTGCAAAACAGTTATATTTACAATAAATATGTGGAAAATTTTTATTTAAAATATCATTTGGAATTTATTTTCATCAAGTAGATACCGTTTCAAATGGAATGAGGAAATTTCTTTGTTTTTATTTACTTTTTATTGATCAGGTGAGTGACCCTGTGTTTCAAAGAGTTACATTTTGAAACTGTGAAGTTTGAACTCAGGTTACTTTTTAGTAAGATGTTATAGGAAAATAAATAATTTTCTTATTCCATTTGCAGTAAATTTGCCTGTGATTTTGCAACGAAATTATTGATTTTAGTTCGCTAATGTAGAATGTTAATTAACTGTTTACTTCTAGGGTTTACACAATTACCTTGTACCAAATGGCAGCTTCAGGAGTTGCCTTCATAAATACTTCTTTGATCTTCACTTTAGAATTTGGAAGGTATATGTTCCAATTGCTGAATGTGTTTTATTTTTTTTTTCTTTTTAAATATCCATCCGTTTTTATTTATAATTAAAACAAGTTTAGGAAAATAACTGTTATACCATAAAAAATTGCAAAATCTACATTTTTGTTTGTTGTCCGAAGATGAACTAATTCGTCAAAATGGCAGTAACTCAAAATATGAACTCACAATTCAGACAAAAATGTAAACTTCTCGATTTTTGGTCTAATTTCCAATAACTTGTTTCAGTTATCTTCTTTTCATTATTTTGAAAAGTCTCTATCCTGAATAACTTAAACTCCCTGCCTTTCCATTTTCCATTATAGTTTACATCTGTGAATACATATTTTGTAAATTCAAGTCGTATAAATTTTTTTGACAAAGATTTCTTTCTACTAGACATGAATAAAATGCAATATCCCTGCACCTTGTCTTTATATGTTCCAGTGTGACAGAATCTCTATTTTCTTTGGGAAAATTTTCTAAAATATTCCTCAGATTTTGTGCACCAAATAATATTGATTGATGTGAAAATTCATATTATCATTATAGTAGATTGAATATGTCTAATACCAGGTGTAGAATTATGGAACCGGAAATTTTCGTAAAAGTTATACGTCTGTATTGAAAATGATAAAAAATATTTCGAAATGAACTCCATTGCTATATAATTATATTTCCCACCTCTCCAGCAGATTATGAATGCCAAAAGTTCTTCTTTTAAAGCCAACCCGTTATCGAGCCGTTTTCGTACATTTTCAAATGAATTGAATCATTGTTCAACGAGAGCATGCCCCAATGATGTGAATAGAAGATAATCAGCCTAGAGAACAAGCCGATCGGCTAGTTTTCCCCATTGAACGTTTCTCTGACCCTTTTTGCGAGTGATGGGTCATTATCATGGAGCAAAGTAACTTTGTGTTGCCTGCTTCAGTATTCCCGTCGTTTTCGCGTAATGCTGGATGTATATCCATCATTTGTTATTGGTAGCAATCAGTGTTAACGATTTCACCAGGTTTTAGCAGGTCATAATAGATTACACCCTTCTGATCCCACAGAGCATGGTCTTCATTCCAGAGCGATTTGGTCTTGCCGTGGATGCTTGGGATTCTCAAAATATACCCATTTTTCATCACCTCTCATTTCAATGGAGAAATGACTCTCTTTTGTGTCTGTCAATCAATTTCACAAGTGGTTTTTCAATTTTCTTGCTGCCTTTCATTCAGTTCATGCGCAATCCATTTTCCCACTTTCTGCATCTTTTCCATAGCTTTGAACGAATGAAGACTGCTTGTAAAGCTTGAGTATAGTCTTCTTTCAATAAAGCTTATAGTTTGCTGCCTGCGAACTTTTCCCACTCTCGTCGTTTTTCACGTCAAAATTACCACATTTGAATTCTTTTAAACCACTCGGAACACAGTATTTTAATAAGAGCATGTTAACTGAAGGCTTTTAATGCGATTATACACAGTTTTTTTTTCAAATGATAACAAAAACCAATGCTTTCCACAAATCGTAGTTCGTGGGCACAAAACTTATATGTAAAAGGTTAAGAAAAACATAGCAGTATATGGAACTTGGGTAGTTGTGTGTGGAAAATCTTCGTCAGCTGTCAGAGGGAGGTTATTGTGCTGCAAAAGCGGTCTTACAGTCCTTACTGTCGGGTAGTATCGTCTATAAGAAAATTCCGGTTTCATGCTTCTACATCTGATATATGTGACTCAAGTTGTTCAGTAAAGTGTCCAAAAATATCAAGTTTTAACAGATATTAGAAAATTTAAACTTCATACTCTAAATCTAGAGCCATACTTGATATATGCATATCTAAATTTTGATTTTCCTATTTGAACTGCTTTACTATTACTGTTATCATTCTTGATAATCTTTTAGTATTTATATATTTGTTTCAAGTTGTACATATTTTCTTTTCAGAATGTAATTATGATTATTATTATGTAATTAATTATATTAGGTTGGGGAAAAAAAATCCATTCCTTTTGCGTGAACTTCAAGACCTCATTCAACATGTTTTAGATTGTCCGATTTAGGTCAAATATGCACAGTTGTGTTCTATAATTTATTGGTATTTTAAAGGTAGCTTCATAATGCCTCTCTCATAGAAGTCTTTATCCTTATTGGCAAAAAACTCTAGTAATCGATCTTCACAATCTTCTCTTGATACCAATTTCTTATCACTCGGGAAGTTTTGCAGTGCGAGAAAAAGATTAAAACAAATTGTAGGAATTACTATCTTTTACTACCAAAAAAATATATATTACACATTTTCTTATGATTCGAGTTTCGGGAAATGAACTATCTCATCATCAGACAACTGAAGACCTAACAGTGGTACAGTGGTATTTAAACAAAAGTGATAAATATTTTGAATATTTCAATAGATTCTAACACCTAATAGTGTACAGAGGTTTACAAGCGGAACGTGATAAAAACTCGGTTAAAAAAGAGGGGCCTTCTAACAAATATTGGAATGTCGGCAATCGACAAAGAAGATAATAATTTTTGGGGTTACATAGCTCCATACAGTCATTCATTATTTTTACATTATTTTGTTGTATATCTCAAATATTTGGATTTACAAAGCTCCATACAGTCATTCGTTATTTTTTACATTATTTTTATTGTGAACGAATTTGAAAATTTCAATAATCAAGTTTCTTTTCTTTTGAATCTACATGTAAAATTTTCTTAGATTTTCTTTTGTCGAAAGGAATTACTGTTTTCTAAAGAATGAATGGCAAAAGTTGAATTTTTTTTACTTTTCATTACATTCATTTTATGTTTGTTGAAAAAGGTTTTAAACAGATGTTATTTTTTAAATATCTCAAATATTTTCGATTTACATAGCTCTGTACAGTCATTCATTATTTTTACATTATTGTTATTGTGAACTAATTTGAAAATTTCAAGAGATTCTAGATAATCGAGTTTCTTCCCTTTTGATTCTACATGTAAAATTTTAAGATTATCTATTGTGGGAAAGGAATGACCGTTTTCTAGACAATGAGTGGCAAAAGTAGAATTTTGTTTATTTTTCCTGAAACTCATTTTATGTTCGTTGAACCTCGTCTTGAAGGAACGTCCTGTTGGTCCTATATATTTATTACTGCATGTAGAACAAGATAACTCATAAACTCCTGATTTGTGTATGTTTGGAGTAGGGTCCTTTGCGTTAAATAATACCGATGATAATTTGCAAAGGACCCTACTATGACTGTATGGAGCTATGTAAATCCAAATATTTGAGATGTACAACAAAATAACGTAAAAATAATGAATGACTGTACGGAGCTATGTAACCCCAAAAATTATTTGAGATATTTGAATGGGTACCATCTGTTTAATAACCTTCTTTGTCGATTGCCGACATTCCGATATTTGTTAGAAGGCCCCTCTTTTTTAACCGAGTTTTTATCACGTTCCGCTTGTCAACCTCTGTACCACTATTAGGTGTTAGAATCTATTGAAATATTCAAAATATTTATCACTTTTGTTTAAATACCTCTATACCACTGTTAGGTCTTCAGTTGTCTGATGATGGGATAGTTCATTTCCCGAAACTGAAGTCACAAGAAAATGTGTAAAATATATTTTTATTGGTAGTAAAACATAGTAATTTCTACAATTTGTTTTAATTATGATCAACTACCAAATAGTAACGGCTGAAACAATTCAGTACTAACTTCCGGTCAACTTCGATTATTTCTGTGATTTTGTCGACATTTTCGACGACGGGCATGCCTGTGCGAGATGAATCTTTACCATCAAAAACATCTGAACAGAATCGACGAAACTAAACCTGGATGATTACATCCATTCACAATTTCAGCCACCTTTATCCAAGAAAAACTGTAAAATGTACCGAATCGATACTCTACGAGATATCGATCACTACAACCATCTACAGAAAAAATAATGGATTTTTTTTCCCCCAATTCATCGACAAAATTTCGCAACGCTTATATTGATTTTATTTCTATTGACCAACATCATCTTTGAAATTAACGCTGTGTTTAAATAGTGTATGAAAATACTGAATTTTGAATATGGAAATGATTTAACACTGAGTTTTTACAATTTTTATAGGATGTGAAATCATCATTTCCGGAAAAATAAGAGGCCAGAGAGCAAAATCTATGAAATTCACCGAAGGACTGATGATTCACTCTGGCGATCCCGTCCAGAATTATGTAGACCTGGCCACCCGACACGTACTCCTTAGGCAAGGAGTGTTAGGAATAAGGGTAAATATTTAATAAAGATATTGAACTGTTTCGTTTTGAACACAGTTTGTTTCAAACATAACTATTTAGAAGTTTCATAATAAAAACAAGTTCTTAGAAATTATTGTTTTACCGTCGAAAAATTTCAAAAGTCCACACTTTTTTTGTGACTGTAGATCTTCAGACAACTTAGCAAACAGTAATTTTGGGTATGAATCGAATATAAAGCGGACTTGGGTAAGAAAATACTTAATAAAGGGTGGGCCATCTAGAGTTTGCATTTTGAAGAAGTGAGTAATCAGGGTGTTTTAAAAAAGATAACTCCATCTCTAGGATAGGTAGAACGCTGAAAAAATATATAATACCAGGCACCTAAATTGAGGGTGCAAACGAAGAGGGGGAGATTCCTTGCATAATTTTAAGAAAAAAAAGTTCCATAAATATGGGACCACAAACGTTTCACTTTCGAGATACAGGGTGTTGAAGTTTGAGTTTCTTTCAGGTTTTTTCTCATGAAATCTGCATTTCACAAGATATTAAACTGAAATTTGGCATAGATATTACAATTTAGAGTTAACACCATGTGACATGCCAATTTCGATTGAAAATTTACAAAGTGATATTTTTTCTGGAACACACCCCTGTTTTATTCTGGTACTTTTTTTGGGTGAACCATTGTTATTTTGAAAAATTGTAAAAAGGAGCTTTGAAGGATTCTCTCAAAATCCACAGAAAAATCCATATTGTCATAAAAATTTAGGTAGTAAGCTGTGGTGAACAAATTCATTGTTGGTTTTGACACATCAAATTAAACTCCTGTGTTTTGAAAATTGAAGGTGGTAGCAATTAATATCAAAACATGCCGAATTTCACGAATTCTGAAATTGCTGACATGCATTTCATCTATGGTCTTGCAAATGGAAATTCAAGGGAAGCGTCTTCACATGGAAAGATATCCCAATAGAGTGATGATAAATTATATTCACAGAAGTCTTTCAGAAACTGGATCTTTTTCTACGAAAAATATTAATGCAGGTATACCAGGAAGTGTGAGATCACTACCATCACCAAGAGGCTGTTCTGAACGAAGAACATCCAGGAACCAATACAAGAAAAATTTGTGTTACTTTAAATAGAAGTCATCAAGTTGTTTGGCGGATCTTGCGGGATTTTTTGCTATATCCTTATCACATTCAGAGGGTGCAGGCGCTCCTGCCTCGAGATTTTCATCCCAGGATTATTTTTTGTCAGGGATACCTCAATAGACTATTAAATAATCCTCATTTTTATTGCCAAATCCTATTCACTGATGAAGGAACTGTTTCTCAGGAACTTCATTCATAAGTTTTCAGAATGAACACGTGGACTGAGGAGAATCCACATGAAATTGTAAAAAAATTCAAACTACCCTGTATCTTGAAAACTTTTTGCGTCACATTGAACTGATCCGATTCTTGTTAAGTTTGAGTATCATCTTCATCCCATAAGGCTTGCGATTTGTTGTTAATGGACTTTTTCATTGGTTTCCCACGTTCATAGTTTCTCACGTCAAAATTACCACTTTTGAACTACTCGTAACACTTATTATACAAAGAGCGTGTTCACCATATGTTTCAACAAGCATTCGATGCTATTTTGCTTCATATGACAACAGAACACCCATGCTCTCCACTTTTGACTTAAATATTCCCCTCCATTCCATTTTAACAGAAAATTTATATAATATTTCAAACTGTTATTGCCGTTTTGAAATGTCATCAGTGTTTTTGGTTTAGAAGGCATTATTATTATTATCCTATAAAATTGGAAAAAATATTCGAAGGAAATGATTTTATACTAATAGAAAATAACTAAATTAAATACACTACAATACCATGTAACAATTCTTATTTCAGATCAAAATAATGCTCCCCCATGATGCCACTGGGAAAATTGGACCCAAGAAGACATTACCAGACAAGATTGTGGTCCAGGATCCCAAAGAGGAAGCACTTCCAGAGGCACCTAGATCAGAGGTTAAGGAAGCTCCTCCAAAAGAATCCAATCTTACTCCTACAGAGGATAAATAAATCTATAAAATGTGATATACCGAGTAAAATATATTTATTTCAAACATTGATTCTTATCAAATAAAACTTTTTATTTGAAAAAAAATAATTATAAATAAATTTATAATTTGTTTTAAGTATATTTTAATGCATTGATAATTTTCAAATAAAATACTTTTTATTTATCATCGGGCATATCCAAAAATATAGTCACGGCACAAGCGGTCAGAGACACAATAAAATATTTTGTGATTCTTCTTCTGTTTCGATGTTGGTCTTTTTTACTACGGATCCGTATAACACGGTATAGCTCAATATATATTTAATATTGACAGCATCTATAGTCTACAGAATAGTGAAATAGACCAACATTGAAACAGAAGAAGAATCATAAAATATTTGGTATTGTTTACGTTGCTAGAATATTCATGCCATATATTATCTATGGCCAGAATATACAGGTTATTTACACGCTGAAGCCTGTTCGATTTGTTATTTAAGACCTCTGTGAAAAGCAGTTGGTGATGTGGGAATTTTTCAGATATAACGGCAGAGGACACCAGTCGATTAAAGTTTGAATGTTTGGAGGGGCTGAGTTTTGGATTTGATGTTATTCAGTCTTACCTGGAGGGGAACACTATAAAACGGTATATTAGGTGTCAAATCCTGCGTCTGTATGAAAGAGGTTGCTGGGCCGATTCAAAGAGAATAGCGTTGGTGGGGGTGGAATTTAGTAAGAAAAATGCCGCCCGAAGGATTGCGTACTGTACTCGATCCAGATGGTTTAAATTCACCTTAGGGCACCTACCATAGAAAATACCACCATAATCCAAATGGGAAAGGGCCAACACCCTATAAATCTGAAGGAGAACAGCAGGATGACAGCCCCATTTTGTCCTTCCTAGAGCCTTTATCACGTTCATTGTTCCCAGTGCCTCAATATGTTTATTCCAAGGAAAGTTACTTTCTAGATAGACACCAAGATAAGGGGTTGATGTTTTCCAAGGAATAACTTGGTAATAGCAGAAAATGTCAGGAAGATGGGCTAGGATTCTAGACTAGAAATCATTGCTGAGGCTTTTTCGGGAGAGAGCGATAGATTCTTATTTGACACCCAGGAATTGAGCCACATCGCCTGGCAGTTGTTCTGCCATCTGATGTAAATCAGTACCGCTGATCAGCAATCCAAAATCGCCAGCAAACTGTAGGGAGAAGATACTGGGAGACAAGGTGTTAGGAGGAATGAGGGAATATAAGTTATAGTAGGGAGGAGATGTTACTGAACCCTGTGCCAGTCCACAGGATGAAAGCACCGGACCCAGAATAGACACCGCCAAAAGGAAAGTGATATATAATTTGCGGTTGGTTAGTAATTGCATGTGTTTATGGGAGCAGAAACAGGCCGCCTCTAAAAGATTATGGTTACAGAGATGAACAATCAAATATCCTAAAACATAGTTAGTGTGCAAACAAAGGTACATACAGCAGTTAATTGAGTGAATACACAGAAAACTTTGTCAATAGGAACATGTAACAAACATCATTGAGGAAGTTTAACAATTACCCTTTGGTCGGGAATTCCCCATTCACACGCCTACTATCTAATTATATCATAATAATCTAGACACATAACATCGTTGGACAGAAATGTCTTGGGACATACTTTCTACTACACTTTGCTTTAGTGCGGACTTAACTATCTATTCGTTATAATATTTAGACCTAATAATATTGTTGTTCAAGAATGTCTTGTTGCGATATTCTAAAGACAGATGTTGTTGTGTTAGTTATTAAATTCACATTTAATTCACTCTAAACACTCTGAATTCGCAAGATTTTAATAAATGGAAAAAAGTTGAAGGCGCTTACATGTATGAAATATGTTAAATGGTCAATTCAGATTTAAGAAGGTCGCCCCAACTGGAGCATCAATACTATAAAATTCACCAACAAATAACGAATACATGATATAAACAGTAATTTTGCTCATTAACAAAGTTACTCATCCAAAAATGTGCTTCGTCTGATAATTTGATTTTTTAGCCATAATAAGATTGGTATTCCAAGTGCTTCCAGTCAGCAAACTTTCGACGCAATGTGTGATCATTTGGCTTTAGTTCTTGAGTAAACACGACTTCATAAGGATGCAAACCCAGATCCTTACGCAATATGCTCCAAGTTGACGTCTGAGAAAGCACCAGTTGTTGTGATCGTCTTAAAATCGACAAATTTGGTTAATCGACAACACTGGTCGCTTCAGCCGCAATTCGGACGTTTCGTCGTCTTTTTGGTGGCTTATTGTCTTATAACGTTAATTCACGTTCAAACTCATGTACATGACGACGTATAACCTACTCCGAGTACCTCTAACGGTGACCCAATTCACGATTTAATAAGCGTTGAATACCCACAACTGAGCTACTTATATTTCCTCATTCCTCCTGACACCTTGTCCTCCAGAATCTTCTCCCTACTGTTTGCTGACGATTTTGGATTGCTGATCAGCGGTACTGATTTACATCAGATGGTAGGACTGCCAGGCGATCTGGACAGGGTCAATTCCTGGATGTCAAATAAGAATATATCGCTTTCCCGAAAAAGCCTGATCGATGATTTTTGTAAAGTTTAGAATCCCAGCCAATCTTTCTGACATTTCATGCTGTGACCAAGTTATTCCTTGGAAAACATCAATCCGTTATCTTGATGTCCACCTAGAGGACTGTCTCCTTGCCTGATCCCAACGCCCTATTCCATGACCTTTATCCACGCTCACTGGAGGGGGAGTGTGTAGCGTACAACTTCTTCGCTCCTCGTCCAGAAACCTGGATTTCTCTGTTCCAGCTTGACCGGCGTACCAATAGAGGACCCGACTAGTCTAAAGATTCATGACTAACCGTCTTCGCTGAGTTCAAATAGGGCAAGGCTTACAGCGTTTGACGACCACCGTTCCAAGCGGGATACATGGTCACAGGCAGAGCTGCGCATTACGCCTGTCTGACGAGTTTCAGATGCGCAGATTCGGAAACGAAACGCCGTCTCCCTAAGAGGTGGAAGCTCCCTCGTAACATCCCCATTTCCTTCGAGAGCTTCAGTACAAAGTGTTAGTGAAGATCCCTAATTTTATGAAGATGTTATACATAAATTTGCGATTTCAAAACACCGTCGAATAGACTTGATGTACAAAAAGTAAAAAATGATGAAACATGTTTTTATATGTTTTATATTTATTCAATTAAATAACAAATAAACAGCAATGTGTTTATCATTTTGGCCTCCTTGTTTGTTACTTATTTTTTTGTATATATGTACATATTATCTATTTATAATAAGGAAATTATTTTTTGTTTTTAACTTTTCAGTTTACTCCAAAGAAGCAGAAAACGTTATATTCGTTAATTTTATATATACACAATGTTATGTTTTTTAATTATTAGTTCTTGTTAATAAGTTATAGAGTTTTTATGGTTTTAGTAGGCCTATTGGCGATGACCTCCATATAAAAGGTCAATGCCTCAAGGAATAATACCTCAGGTGTCTAAGCACCAAGGTGGCTCAGAGCAGTGCACACGACAGTAACTGAGTGTATAAAACACTCTCCACTGACGGTTTAGCACGATATCATCATTGCCGTTCCAGATCCTAAATCATTCGACATGCCAAGAGTTCAGACGTTGGATAGCATCAGCGGCGAAAGAAGAAACCGCCAAGAAATTGACTCTAACCCGGCAGAAGTCTGATAAGATGAGATCAAACAGATCGCCCAGAGAAAACACGCGGATCCGCAGATCCTGAAATAGAGGACAGACACGCAGTATGTGGTCACTAGTTTGTAAGTGACCACATGGACAGGAATCATCCCCGACAAGACCCAGCCTGAAGAGGTTTGCCCTGAATGGGCTGGGCCATGACCTGAAATAAAGCAAGCCAGTGGAAAAGCTGGTCTGAACCAGGAGTTGTTCTGGACAAACCTCACGAGCGGGATCCAGCCGAAGGTGCAACGACCGGTTTCGGACTCCTCCCAGTCCAACTGCCAACGAGACAATAACGCCTCAAAGTACGACCCGGAGCAGCGGCGCACCACTAGAGACCGATCCTCTGAACCGATAGAAATAGCAGGAAGAGAAATGTCTTCAAAATTGAAAAGAAGACCCTTCTTTAGATGGTAGTGAGCTGCTCGATATAGTATGTAGTAGTGCACCGGGATACTTCCAGTCACCACCTGTAATGTCACCGTAGCCACAGTGCGACACATTGGGGAAACCAAGAGCAAGAAGTGCCTCTGTGCAGACAGGATAACCCGTCTGACATGGGAATGCTCAACTCGATGGAACCAGGCCGCAGCACAATAGGAGATGATGGGGAGAAATATACACTTATATAAAAGTGAGAATGAGCGAGATTGAGTGCCTGCCAAGGACCGTCTCAACCGCATCAACCTACAAGCTACAGCCTTTGATTTCCCACGCAGCGCCTTCACGTGTGGCAGAAAAGTAAGTCCCGAGTCTACCAGGAAGTAGAAATTTATTCCTTCTTCGGACCTCGCCTGTTTAAAGTACCACGAGCCGCCACTTCCCTATCCAGACCTAGCGCTAGGTCCGCCATCTTTTTATTCTAAGCTGTTCCAAGGAACACCTTCGAATGTTTCAGGCCAGAATGGCTCAGCCAGAAAGACTCTAATCTTTAGTTCATTCTGCCTGCTATCGTCCGCTTAGCCACGTCATATCGTACGTATTCCCAGAAATGGTTCCGGTCCTACCAAAGGCAGCGCAGTTCCAGCAAACGCCAGCCGATCTGACTCTTCGTTACCCAAATAGTTTTAGTGGCTCGGTATCCAAACAAGAGTGACTCTGTTATACATGCCGAGCTTGTTTAAAGCTGTGCGGCAACTCCAGACTGTTTTCGATGTGCAAAAACTGGATTCCAGAGGTTTTGGTGGATTTGCCGTTTTATCAGCAGATCTGCCGCGGTCTCAATGGCAAATAGTTCTGCCTGGAATATGGTTGCGTTTTGACCGAGACTCAATGAAATGTTGATTCTCGGTTTGCTCTCATAGACTCCTGGTTCCGTTCGTCGTTCGCGAGCCCCTTGCGTGCAGTCGTATTTTTCATCTCTGTATATCTACCAGTCATTTATCATGGAATAGTTGACCTCAAAATTGTTTCATCAATAATATTTGATGAATTGATTACGGCTCACTTAGCCACTTACTCATTTCCTGCTGCATATGATTTGATGCTCTTCCTCAGAGACACTTTGTGCTTTTATCAAACTTGTTAGACAAATAAATATTGACCTGGGTTTGAGGTACGTGTAGCTAGTTTCTTCTCAATTCTGGTCATTAAATTCAACAGCAATTACTTTTTCATCTGTCATAATTCATATAAACATAGTATTTCCATCTTGCCATTGTTGGACTGGATTCTGGTTTCTTATCAACGGTCTGATGAGAAAGGAATTATTATATGCGAAGACAATCACTTTAATTAAGTCATCTTTAATCTGAAACAATATAAGCTTTTCGAGAATTGCCCTGACCTTGATGTCAATAATTTTATATGCACTATAAATTGAAATTTCAGCTCAGTCGATTGAATCGATAACTGTTTCGAGTTTCCCTCAGCTATTGACAAAAATTGTTTGATAACTGTTGAAATGGAAAGGTGGCAAGGAAAAATTGCTGTAGTTACTGGAGCCAGTGCTGGTATAGGAGAAGCCACAGCGATAAAATTGGTGGAAGATGGCATAAATGTAAGAATTAATTATAATATAATAGTATATTAATTTTATATAATATAGCAATATTTATTGAATTGTATCAGTCCTTACTTGGTGAAAATCCATATTAAATAATATTGAAATAAGGTTATTCTAATTTTCACAAATTTTATTGCTAAATTCACAACAATTGTTTCGCTATCACAGTAGCATCATCAGGCAGATCACATTTTGAATAACTAAGCTTGTTTTGTAAAAATATAGCGAAACAATTGTTGTGAATTTAACAATGAAATTTGTGAAAATCAGAATAAACTTATTTCAATATTATTTAATATTATAGCAATATTTATTGCTATAAATACTATAATGATATCAATGAATTGTTTCATCCTTCACAATTCGATATTAAGGTTCATTTATTACTATATATCACTTCCAAAAATTTAAAACTTTATATCTAAATGTTGATTTTGAAATATGTTAATAAAGTAAATAAAAACAACTTGGCTTAAGTTTCACTGTTTATTTGATGTCTGTTGACATATATGTTTCGGGTTTTAGCCCATTTTCAAATCTGAAGAGAACAACACTTAAAATCCTATTAATGGTAGGGTAGATCACAGGTACAATATTGAAGGATGTAAAAATATAGTGTTAGTTCGGTCTTAATCTTTTACAGATAAGAGCAATGGTGATAAATTAAATTGAAGTTGTTCATTTGTGATTGGTAGCTTCTTACCATGTGCTACACCAATTTTCAAACTTTCTAAAAGGTCCATTCTTCTGCTTTTATTGTCTACGTGTACACTCTCAGTTCTACTGAAATCTATGAAATGGTTGTTATTTATACAATGTTCCGAAAAACCAGACTTTATTTTATTATGTGATATACTTCTTTTATGTTCTTCCACCCTTATGTTTATAGATCGTCCTGTCTGACTTATGTACAATCCAGGGCATCCATTACAATATAATTTGTATATACCGCTTTTTCACACGTTTCACGACAGTCTTTGCTATTGACTAAGAGTGAACCTAAGTTTTTCTTATTTATACAAATAATATTAATATTATTTTATTTTAGTCTATTGAAAATTTTGTTACTAATATGTGGTATGAAGTTTATGCTATGGAATTTTTCTTTTTCCAGAAGAATAGGGTAAAGAGAAGCTAGAGCTTTTATGCTGTTTCTTAAAAAGCGTCTATTGTTTCTGGTTTATCAGCATAAACCAATGACTTGACATAACCCGAAAGAAAATAATCCAGTGGAGTTATGTCGCATGATCTTGGAGACCAATTAGTTGGACCATTTCTCGAAATAATCTTTCTTTCAATAAATCAATTGTTACGGTAGCAGCATGAAGTGTAGCAACATCTTGTTGGAACCAAAACACTTCTGGGTCGATACCATTCAAATTTTGGAACAAATAATCATTGATCATCGATCTGTAATGAGCACCATGCACTGTAACATTAACTCTAGCATAGTTTTTAAAGAAATATGGACCGATGATGCCTCCAGCGTGTAAAGCACACCATACAGTGCATTTTCAGGATGCAATGGAACCTGCAGAACTTCTTGAGGACTGCTTTCACTCCATATACGGCAATTTTGCTTGTTTACATAGCCGCTCAACCAGAAATGAGTTTCATCGCTATACACAATTTTACGATAAAAAGTGGATCAACTTCAAGCTCTTCTAGGGCCCAATCACCAAACAAACGACGCTTATTATGGTCAAGTGGCTTTAGTTCTTGAACCAGTTGGATCTTGTATGGCTGTAGACCATAGACGTATTAAGATTATAAGTCTATGGTGTAGACCAAGATCTTTACGTAAAATTTTCCATGTGGTGGATATACAGAGTCAAACTTGTTGTGAACGTCGACGAATAGACAAATCTGGATCATCATTAACACTATGACTTACAGCAGCGATATTTTCTTCTGTACGTACAGTTCTTTGTCTTGTTGCTGTTGTTGCATCGAGTAGAGAAAATGTTGTCCGAAATCTATCGATAGTTCGACGAATAAGCTGCTCTGATGGGCGATTATGTAAACCATAAATTTCACGAAGTGCTCTATAAGTTTGACGAATAGAACACTGATTTTGAAAATAAATTCCAACAATTTGTAAACGTTGTTGCGGCGTGAGTCTTTCCATGATAATTTATCAATGATTAGGTACTGAACAGAAATGTCTAAACAACATGGCTTCTACCTTTTGTCAAATCACAGTTATCCCTATCGAAAGTTCTATCACTCTAAAAAAAACACCCGATATATTCGATTTGAAATAGCAAATACCTAGGTCAGACAATACCTGAACGGAATCGTCAAAACCAAAAATGCACGTAATTAGATGTTACAGTATCCGGACCATAAACACAGTTTTTAGAGTTTCAGCTGCCTGGCTTGCATTTTCGCCTTTATTAAAAATTTTAATGGTCTATACTTTACGAGATATCGATCACTGATACGATCTACCGAAAATATAAGGGATTTCTTTTTTCCAACCTATTATATCAGTCGACTTCTGGTGATTTTTATGATTATATACATGGTCTAGTAAAGAATTTTTTAACAGAATCCCAGTACATGAAAGTTATGGTAAGATTCATTTATAAGTTTATTGTTAGACATTGGTTCATTAGGATTCATCGCTCTTCTCCTTCCATGTGTATGTTGTATCTGACTTATGTAACGCCATTATTAAGTATATTCTCTCATTTTCCAACGGCTTTTGTAATTCTGAAGCTGTAGGAATGGAAGTGACATTTTTACAGAAGTTCTGAAAATTCAACCCTTTTGAGTTTCTTAATCTTTTTTTTACAAAGAAGGGTGTAACCCTTCTAATTTCCATCACTCTTGGCTTCATTTGAACAGATTTCAATTCTCAAATTTGGAGGATTTTCATTCTTACATTTTGTGTTGTAAATCCTTCATAAACGCTCCATTAATATGTTCAATCGTTTCATATAATGTATAGTTATGATTATAATGGTCTTATCCAAAACGCATATTTTCTAGGTTGTTGGATTTGCTCGACGTGTAGAAATAGTTGAAAAATTAGCTGAAGACATAACAGGAAAAAATGGCGCCAAACTACATGCTCTCAAAGTAGACATAACAAAAGAAGATGAAGTGGTGCAGGCCTTTGAATACATCGCTAAAAACCTTGGTCCTGTCTCTATATTGGTCAATAATGCTGGGCTTGCCCTTAATACCTCCCTTTTTGATGGAGATGCGAGCAAATGGAAAAAAGTTCTGGACACTAACGTCTTCGGCTTATGTATAGCAACGAGGGAAGCAGTTAAAATCATGAGAAAAAATGATATAGAAGGGCAGATAATACATATCAATAGTATTGAGGGACATATGGTCTCATCTTTTCCTGGTATAAATGTATATTCTGCTTCTAAATTTGCTGTTACATCTCTTGCGCAAACTTTAATTAAAGAATTGATATATTTAGGCAGCAAGATAAAAGTTACTGTGAGTATATATCATAATTTGATAAAAATTGACTGATATTTCCATTTTAATTATGTAAAAGTCGATTTGGTGAATGCTTAAGTATTAGTTCCGGTATAAACTTTAAAAAATTTTCAGAGTTTAAGTCCTGGATATGTTGAGACAGAGATTTTGGAAGTAGGCGGATTCACGGAGGATAGTAATTTGGGGGCAATTCTGAAGGAGGCTCCAAGATTATATCCAATAGATATTGCAAATGCTATATCTTATGTTCTTTCCACCCCACATCACGTTCAAGTAGGTATTTTGTTATGGTTATTTGCATGATTAGTTATAATTTCACTCATTTTAGGTGACTGAGCTGACAGTACAACCTCTTGGTGAAGTCCTATAGAAGATGAAACCGATTTAAAATTATTCATACCAATAGATATAGTATTATTATAACATATTATGACTTTAATAGTATTTTCTGTAGTGAACGTACAATCTGAATAAATAGTATTCCATACATATGATTAAATAAAAATAAGAAATATTCATAATTTACTGAGGATTTTAAAATAAGAAATTTCAACTTCTGTGTTAAATCAAAGATCGCCCAATCTTTGGTTAATCCACAGAAACAGATAAATGTCAAAAATCTAAATTCACTGGACGAGTCCCAAAACAATGGGATCCTATAACAACAAAAAGAATATTTGAGTGAATGCAATAATTTACCACCTTTATACATGAAAATGCATTGGAACCTTTGAAACGATTTTAACACTTTCCAGACATGTCCAAGGAGACGACCATAGTCTTCATTTACGACACAAAAAAACTTCAAAATGAAGAAGATGATCCAGCTACTGCAATCTTGTATTTTCACCCTACCTGGGTATCCGATCATCAAAAAACCGTGTTGTGCGGTCAGCTAATAGGAATTATCCACTGCATTCGAAAGGTTTTCAACATTCCCCAAATTATATCTCTCGAAAGTGGAAAATTTTATGTAAATAATGTTGACGGTAGATACTTACTGGCCGTTGGAACAGATAGGAACGTCCCGGATTGGATTTTGTTACATAGGAACAGCTTGCTGAATTCCTTGATTGAATTTTATCACAAAGACATAGAAGAAATGGCCTCTATTTATGGAAATTCTGACGCTCTATCTGCCAAGATGTACCACATGTGCGAAACATACCTGAAAATAATTTCTTTTGGAGGTAATATATTTTCAATAATTCCCTCGATCAATCTCCCAAAAAGCGCATCAAACGTTTTCATAGAAACCCTAAATATACTTCAATATTGCCAAACTTTCGACAGCGTTTTAGGCGGTTTGATCTTGCATCACAACAAAGTCGTTGCAACCCAACTATCGCCTTTTTTGACTAAGATGTTGGTTTTAACTGATCCCTACAGGATTAAAAGCCCTGCAGAAACTGTCACAACAAGCTTTCACCTTCCCATCGGAGTTCAAATGCTGGAAGTTTACATTTCGAAGTCCGAGTATGACGAGCTGGATAAACACTCATCAAAACTTAGAGAAGTATTCGAAAATTACGAGGATATAGTTAGGAAAGTTGTGAGGAGCGAAAATTTCGAGGATTGTCCAGAAAATATTGTGCCAAATTTGAAAAGAGACTGTTCACTGTTATTCACGGCAGTTCCAGAAGAAGACAACGAAATTTCGCCGAATAAAAACGTCGAAGCTACCATTATACGTCTGAAGAAACCGTCTAGACCTAAATTTTTAAATCTCACCAACAAAATCACAGACATTAAGGAAATTAGTCAAAACAGTACAAAAACGCCTTACACTCCTTTTACAGGTAATCCTGGGAGTGTGATTTCAACGCCAATGACAGATCTGAACAAAGTGTTACACATTAACACGTATTCGATATGTACAGATCCAGAATTGCCCCAAGAGTCTGAGGAGGGCAAAGAAAATGAAGAAAATCTGAATAATGAAAATAGGGAAAAGTCTAATGGTTTGGTATTGTTTAAGGGTGACACCAAAGATGATTCCGAGATAAAGGAAAGGCTCCAAAGCTTTTCAGATACAACAAACGGATTGAAAGAGAAAAAAGAGAGCAATGATGAGGGTATAAATGATAATTCTTCTGAAAAGAAAAAGGGCGATTCGGACTTTCTTAAAACTTCAGACATGAAAAATGAAGAAACAAATGATCTCTCCTCTGATAGACCAGAAAAAGTAACCAGAAGGAAATGTCTTACCTTACCGTTAAAATCCCTGAGTTTTGACTCAGGAAGCATACAAGAAAAGTCAGATGTTACAGGTTTACTGACTCCCTTAATGCAAAAATTGAGCTCTCTAGCCTTTGAGAAGAAGAGCAGTGGTATTTGTAGCTTCACTCCAACTCCTCTAGACTACAAGGATGTCATTCCTCTGTTCAAAAAACAGAACAACGAAAGATCCAAGCCAAAAGATGCCCATATGGAAAACAATCCAATAAAATGCGTTTTATTTATTTGCGGACAACAAGACACAGTTTTTGGGATGTTGCTGAAAGTCGATGCGATAGATAAAGAAAATTTGGTGTTTGCTCTATGGGAGCTTTGTACTGGAAGGTTGGGAGACCTGGAGAAGCAACTGCACCAATGCATGGAGCCCTATTCCGGTAATACGGTACCCGAACAAGAGCCCTACAGTTTCTTATGTTTGGATAGAGAATGGGACACTTTGAAACGAGGCGGCCCATGGGAAACTGGTGAGGTTAACTCCCTGTCCAAATTACATCGTGACTTTCAAGATAACAAGAGCATAACTGAGATATTATGCAAGGGAAACGATAATATTTTGTATGGAATACATACAGGAGATTCCGAAATTTTTTACCATCAGTCTGAAAGTGCCAATGGGGGGCTCCCAACTCCTTCCGATTCTATGGGACACGTGCCCATGAGGGCCAAAAGGAGCCTAGAAAGGGATCATGCCATAGTTTTGTTGTAAATCTAGGTGTTAGAATGTGTCCAAATTTGAAAAATATTCGTCAATTTTTTTTCTTGAAGAGGTTATTTTTAGAGATATTGAGTATAGGGTGTTCCTCAATTTTTCGATAACAATATTTACATGCTAGAGAGTGAATTAAAGATTTCCTTCCGTAATGTCTCTACCAAAGAATGATTTTAACTGTTATTTGTTAATTATACACTGAAAAGTGCAATATTAACTTTGTAGATGTATGTCTAGACTGTGATTTAAACATTCCTTTTTTAATAGTTTTTTATGTATGATCTTTGTTGTTCATCCAATATAGTTTTCGCATAGCGATTTTTAGACATTACACATGCTTTTTCTTTAAATTCCTTTCCATCAAAAATATAAGGCATAAATAATACAATTCTTCAGCTTTTATCGTATTTTTCAGTAACATTGTATAGAGCCAACCATATGTGTAAAAATAAAATATACACCAAGAATATGTCCAAAACAGATAATTCAAAATATTATTTACAAGAATTAGTTTAAAAGGACCCTAGAAGATTTCTCATAGATCTATTTTGGTCTCCTTCATCTTGTCCTTGTTCATCTGATAATTAATGGCTCGGTATAACTGGAAACACTGAGAGGCTGCAATAAAGACATTTACACTGAAAAGGTTGTAATTTTTGGGAATGATAACCAATGAGTATCTCGACCAAATCAAACCAGTTGCTGCCAGTGCACAGGTTTGAGGGATACTGAGAGCTTCTACTGGTCGTTGAAGGTCACTTATACCAGCAATAACAAGACCCCACTTGAATGCTGGTGCCCAAAAAAATATCGTTTTTGGGCCAGCTGGATGTTTCCACAAGGGCTGTAGTTTTGAAGGGACCAATTTATCCAAGAAAGACATATTTGATGAAATTTATTAAATTCAGTAACAGCACAATTATTATAAACTGAAATTAATGTTTCAATTATGTTATGGGACAAACAAGTTATGAAAGTATCACCTCCTCTCTTAACAAGGTCAAATTTTAACCTTAAAGCACAAAATACTAATTTAGGTCAATGTTCTCTTGTATTCATAGACTTATAATTAATACGTCTATGATTGAGTTCTCTGGTTGTAAGTGGTAAATTTTGACTGGTTCCTTAAGACTAATAAAAACTTCCATTTTTTATATCAATATTTGATTAAACTAATAATATTTCCCATGTGTTCATCATTATGCGAAAAAGATGATAATCTGGAAATGCTAATTCGTTTAAAGAGCTCAAGTTTCCAAACTGAACACGACCCATCACTTCGCGCTGGCAGTCGAACGGAACATATGAACGACCAATACAAAAGCGCCATCTTGAATATCCAAACTCAAAAAAGAGTCAACGTAATTTCTATTTATGGAAAAGCGTATGTAATATTTAGCAATAAGATTGCATGCTAAGATTGAAAAGTATTTTAAGATTAAGGCACTAAGAACAACTTTCAAATTATTTCGAAAATTTCTGTGAAAGTGAGAATCTTATAAGATAATTTGGATATTTTCTTTCAAGGACCAACGGTTGCCGCTTGAAACTATATGCTATTTTTTAAATGTCACGTTGATCAATTATATTTCTGAGGGATAAATAAGCTACAACTAATTCAAAGTGAGTAATATTCATAACTTATCTTCTTTCACATATTAATTCGTATTTCTTTTATCTTTAGATGGTGGACGTCGATAAGCTTAATGACGCAGAGTTGCGGACCAAGCTGATGGAATTTGGATTCCCAGCCCTCCCCATCACCGGCACAACTCGTAAAGTAATGGTGAAAAAGCTCAAACTCCTTATGGAAAACAAAAATCCCAAAAATATTGATGCTAGGCGATCTTTGGGTAAATACTCAAGCGAGGATGATAGTGACACAGAAGTTAAAGCTGTGAGAAATAAAAGAAGAGTGACAATGGCAGCTCCACCAATGCAACCTCCTGCTAAGCTCCCTACGCTCAAGAAAACAACAAGAATTGTTGAAACTACGATAGAGGAAGATGTATGTCTTCAAATACTATAGAAGTACTTCTTAGTAAAGTTAAATGTTGTAGATTCCTAAGACAACACAGACGACTTCAGTTGATGTGTCATCTTCGAGAACTTCCAGGATTATCAAAAATGCACAAAATGATTATGATACTGGCTCTGATTCGGAATCTGAAATCATTAGAAGTAGCCACATATCATCTTCAGGGCCTGATAAGAGTAGTGGTATGTAATATATGAACGAAATTGATTGTTATAGCAATTTATAATCATATATAAGGTTGTATAATTTTTTATGTGGTTTTTAGGGAAGCAGTACCAATATAGCTCATCATTTAACAGTGCCTCCGGTTCTTTGAGGGAATCTCCTAAAAAATCTTTAGATACTTCATATAGTAGAACGTTTTCATCGTCCATTGATAAACCAGCAGCATTTTCTTCCCCAGTGTTAACAGAAAGTTCCTCAGACAGACTCAATCAGATAAGGTCTAGAATGTCTGTAGGAAATTCAGGTTTGTTTTAATCATTATTTTCTTTTTCAAAACCAAAACTTGAAATTTTTGATTACTTTTAGGTCTTGACAGAAACACTTATTCATCTCCATCAGCAGAAAGAAACTGGACAAACGCAGATAAAGAAGAAACACCTTTCCTATCCAATTTCACAAAAAGGTTATCTCAGTTATCTGCGTCGAAATACAGGACAGAAGTTATCAAGGAACAGGATACTAATGGAGCCACCTCTTATGTGAGAAGCCCTCAGTATAGCAGGTACGATAAGACTACTTTCAATGACTTAGTATGTTAATCTGTTTTCTTTTTTTAGTGCTCGATCTACGCTAAGGCCCAGAGAATACCAAGATTATGGCAGGTCAAACCGAAACGAGGGTAATTTTTTGAAAGACAACTTGGTACCATTCACAGTACTTCTGGTGGCTCTGTTATTCTTCCTATTTGTCGGCTTCATCTATCTTGGCATGAGATCAGACACCAGTCTTGAAACTACCGGTAAGATCCCATTGGTCCAAGATAACCCGTACGAGGTTTAACTTTGTCGGTTTTTCTGGTGATGGGAATTTTGGATAGATTATTTTGATTTGATCGCATTTTAAACAGTCAAGATTATGAGAAAGTCAAGAAAAGTGCCTTATTATTTGTATTTTTATGATGGTTGTGCCATTTTCCACATTAATCCGTTATACATGGAAAATTTATTGAGTTATTTGACATTGTTAACCATTTTGAAAATTTTAACCAATAGGAATGCTCTCTTTATCTGTCAGATGTCTAAGTGGAATCAGTCATCTGTCATTTATACGTTTAACAATGTTTTTTTTTTTGTAAAATTTGTGTTACTTTGTTTTTAAGCTCAGTTTAGCTTACATGAAATTGTTGCTTCAACTCAGTTAATCCACGGTTTTAGATTAAGTACCCTTTCATGTCATCCCAGTTCTGAACAGTCTAGAATTTATGTATTTTATCTTTAATAAACAATAAATATTTTGCACCATCGAAAACAGTTTTTTTCTTTAAATTCCTCCAAATGTCGCAAATGTTGTCACCCTCATATTATTCCAATTTTGGTCGAGTCCTGCCAAAATATTTATTGCTTATTGAAGTGGTTGAATGTGCTCCGATATTCATAGAAGGGGGGCCCGTTTTAGGTCTGAATGCTCCCATTTGCGACTTTGGCAATAAGCCCAATCATGTCAGAGGAGTGAATTGCGTGTTGGAGGGGGATGTCGAAAAGGCGATAAATTTGCTAAAACCTCTCAAAGTTGAATTGAAGAGAAGGGCAGTTCAGAAGTATTGCGAGAATTCTGAGATCAGCGATCGTATGCGAGACCAGGATGTGGTCAACTTTGTTAGAGGAAAATTTAAATTTCAGGTAAGTAGAGTTAGTTACCAAGAAGGCGAAAAATTAGATGGAGAAAAATGGGTTTAAATTAAGAGTTTTTTATGCTAAACATTATAGAAAGATCAAGAAGTACTCTTGGTTGAAGACAGGCGGAATTGCTAAGGGAAGTGCTTGTTACCATTGTGTACTATTATTTGCGGAAAGATACATGGTGGTTTTAAAAATGAGTTTTTTCAACAGTTAGTATAATATAACTTTTCAAACTACAACTATTTCATCAAAAATTTCCTATATAAAACTTTGAAAGTCGCGAAGTTAAAATTCATTGATAAAATAGAACATAATATGTGTGCCCACGTAAAGTTTGAAAGTAACATATTTCACAAATACAGGTAACCCAGGGATGCGAAATGATCGATAACTTCGTTTCTATTCAAGCTATCGACTTGATTGTTTTTTTTTCAAGCAATAGATGGTACAATTCCCACATCCTGAAAATATTTTCATCCACATACAGGATGTCTGAAAATGAAATACATACATAGGTTCGGTTTTTTTTAAATGGCAACCCCCTATTTTTCATACATCTTTGGATTTGCCATTTAATTGTCGATAAAACGCACCTAGGTTTCATCGAATTAACTGCATTAGTTTTTGACCTATGTCAATTTATGTTTTGAAATAGCGTCGTGCGTAGACCCACAGAAAATGTCATAACTTCGGAACCGTTCAACATAATTCAATCATCTTTTTTTCCAGTGGATTCTTCCTTAAACTTCTGTGCATCTTTTGAAATAGCCATAAATTTGATGTCGGTGTTCTACCGTCCACTATATTATTTTTAAATGACAAAAGGAAATTGAATTACCTCGATTTTTTCAAATGCAACACTCTGTATTTTATTACACCATTACATGACATTTCGTAAGAGCTTTTCGTCGATATAAGGTTTGTGAGGTCTGCTTCGTGAAATTCCAAAATAAGAAATGCGGATTGTTTTAGTATAATCTATAGGAATGTTGTTGTAAAATCGGAAAAATCTATACAAAATAATAGAACAGAATTTTTTCGAAATTGTAATAGCAGTGTTTGATCAGTAGTGGTAATAGAAACAGTAGAATATCAAGAAGCAAACAATTATAGTAACAAGAACATGAAGCTATGAATAACAGAAAACCTTGTGCAAAAAATGTTGAGAAAAGCCTTCTTATAAATGCTCAAACAAGAGAGATATCAGATTTCCTTCTGATTAGTGAAAGTGTGATTTTGAGGATCACCCATCATAATTTAAAAATGGAAAACGCGACCAAAAGGCTTTGAAGTGGACGCCCAAGATACAACACATGTTCACAAGATTGGAGACCAGTTTGTGCATTTATAAGAAGGCTTTCCTCAACTTTTTTTTCACCTAGTTTTCTGTTATTCACCGCTTTATGTTCTGGTTACTATAATTGTTTGCTTCTTGATATTCTCCTGTTTCTATTACCACTATTCTTCGAGCACTGCTATTACAATTTCGAAAAAAAAAATTTCAATTTTGTATAGATGTTTCCGATTCTACGACAACGTTGTACTAGATTCTACTAAAACAATCCATATTTCTTATTTTGGAATTTATTTCACGAAGTAGACCCCATAAACCTTATATCGACGAAAAGCTCTTACAAAATGTCATGCAATGGTGCAGTATCGACTGAAGTCTTCCAGCCAGTAATAAACATTTCAATTCATAATATATAAAATGTAGTAGTTGCTACACAGATATTTATTATAGACATTAAATGTTCAAACAGTGGGAGTGCTGAAAGTTTTGCCTTTTCTATTGTAATAATGTATTAGCAGTTCGATGATTGTCCTGATGTTATGGTTCTTAATGGATTTCAAACTTAGCCTATGCAGTCTGGTCAGTATTGGCTTCACTTTATGTTATCTCATATAACATGATGTTAGAAAGATTGTGTAGAGGATTCCTTGAGTGTCTCAACTTTGGTATCTTTCTAAGGCAAATTCTTTTCGCTTTTTCTATGTTGTTTAGTGCAGTTTTTGTTGCATTTGAGAATATTACGTGGCCATACTCCAGCAGTGGTCTGCAAATCATTTTGTAAAAGCAGTGGTTGTTTTGGTGTTGATGCCTAGATTTTTGCATGTGAGTGATCTGAAGTGTCCGGTCCATGTGATGGCTGCTTTTTTTTGTTTTTATGTAACACTTGAAACTCAGTTTGTTGTCTGTCAATAATCCCAGATACTTACACTTAGTTTAGAATGTTTCACTGCCAATTTTGATACTTGGAGAGTTATTCCCTATGATGTAGTGGAATATGATGAACTTGGACTTCTTTGGGTTGGATTGTATTTGCCAGCGTCTCATCCATGCTGCGGTGATGTCTGTTAATTTTTGTTATTTTTTCATACATTTCTTTAATGTCCTACTATGGGTGATCAGTGATGTATCATCCGCAAATTGCAGGGAGTATGCTTTCTTCTTTATTTGAAAGTTATAGCTATCTATGTCCTAGCAGTATATGTTTTATAGTATTGGAGAGAGTGGTGAGCCCATTAAATATTATAGCTGCTACAATTGAACGAAAGGATCATAGGGGAGGTCTACCGACGACACTTGATGCGCTTGAGCCGAGAGACACGACAAAGTTATGATAATATAAAGCCACATGTTGCGTCGCCTGTTAGAACGCAAAATTATATTAAAGCTATTGGATCACTAAATATCAAACAAATTCTGTCTTCTTTATAGACTTTACAATTGACAACCAGAACTTTAACAAATCAGTTGATCCCTTCCGATTTTAAATTTTGTAATTTGAATATTTCCTCATCTCAAATCTCTTTATTTTGATTCAACACTTATCTGAAAGTTTTTTCAACATCCATAAAAGAAAGAATCAATGAAATTAAAATCTTTTCAAAAATGTTGATTTATTCACATCTAAACTTACCCAGAAAACAAAACCAAATTAAATCGAAATAAATATTTGTAGACACCATGAATTAAGAATACGTAATTTTTATAGTTGATTTATTTTTTTAGTTGTTCTTTTTATGACTTTTAAAACTAAATATATTTAGCCTGAGTTTTATATACAGGTATGGAAAAGACAGTCGGAAACATAGGAAATTCGATGTTAATCTAGAGTCCAGTGGAGCAGTGGGAGAATCAAAAGTCAGTGTTATGCGATGACGAATAAACAACTGTTCTCTCTCAATGGCAGTGAGCGGTATGCTTCCATCGAAGCCATTGGACAGAACAGTGGTTCATTCGTCATCGCATCGCGCTGACGTTTTGATTCTTCCACTACTTCATTGGACTCTAGATTAACATCGAATTTCCTATGTTTACGAATGTCTTTTCCATACCTGTATGTCAATAACATTATTTTTTATCTTGAAACTTAATCAAGTTTCCCCTTGATACAACTATATATTTCTTTCAGCGATTTGTGAAAAATGTTTCTTGTGGATTAGGTGAAACATTGACTAAACAATAATTTTTTTATAGAACCAATCAAGAATATTGACTGATTTGCGAAATTTGCAAGTGTTGGCTCTGAAGAATCCATCATGGGGTATTACTATTGTACAAGCTAGTCCTAATGAAGAAATAAAAGAAGCAAACATCATTAAAACTTTGGTGAGTACTAAGGGAATTATTAATAAGTTCTTTTTCCCATTTCATAATTGAATACTTAATTTTATTGAAAAAGCAAATCTGATTTTCATTGGATCTACAAATAAAAATCATCACACCTTTCCATGATTCTAGGACAAATTGGGTTTTGAACGGGTAGCAAATCCCATATCAATGACGATTCTTCATCCAGACATCCCCTGGTCTTGCAGTGTGGCCAAAACTTTCTACAGTCTGGCCAGGACAGTCCTTATTCTTTCCGGAATTTTGGCAGTCCTCTATGTCTCAAATTTGGGCTACAAAAGATACAACCTTTACCAGAAGAGGCGCAGAAATGAAATCATCGGTTTGGTGGAGAAAATCCTAGAGGTTCTCCAGGGTTCCGAAGGAGAAGATAACTATTACGTCATCAACCATGTGAGAGACATGATAATTCCAGTTAACGAGAGAAAAGGTTCGTTCAAACTTTATATAGAAAAGGTATTGTATGTTTGCACTCAAAGTGTTGAAATTAATTTATTTTGTTTAGCTAAGGATAAGATCTGGAAAAAAGCTGTGGAATTCATCAACGAGAACGAATCCAGAGTTCGGACAGAAATACAAGTGGTTCAAGGGGAAGAATATTTAGTCTGGAGATGGGTGGGCACCAACAATCTAAGCATGAAGTAAGTAATTTCCTTTCTGTCATTCGACGATTCAACACCTTAAGTTCCGCCCCATTATGACACTACAGTAAGTCCCTCCCTTTCCCTTTTTGCTATTTACCTTGAACCCTTCAATCAAGAAAACCAGTTGTAGTGATGTCTAAATACCTCGTCTAATGTATATGTAAAATACAATATGTTTTTTGTCAGCTCTTCTAAAAACAACAAGTCGTGGCAAGGCCAGGCTTTCGAGACTCAGACCGGAGCCGTCAACAGCCTGTTGTGCTCTCCGACGCCTTGTCTTAAGATTAGGGGCATGGTCGAAGAGGGAGATAGGAACACTTCAGTGATCAGACAGGCCGTGCTGGGCAAATGTGCTTCCAAGTGCAGGATCTTGCACTGCTCTGTCGATACCAAAATGAAGTGCGTCTACATGAAGTGCGCTGATACTCAGGATGCTGCAGTCGCCTATCAGAATCTTCATGGTTGGTGGTGAGTAGAATTATTCTTCAGTTGTCGGATGATGGGATAGTTCATTTCCCGAAACTTGAGTCACAAGAAAATGTGTAATATATCTTTTTATTGGTAGTAAAACATAGTAATTTCTAATAAAATAAGAAGGAACGGTTTTTTACTTGATAGAAGGATTATTACAAAATCTGTTTTGATATTCAAATTTTATTCAAAAATAGTAATTTCTACAATTTGTTTTAATTACGATCAACTACCAAATGGTAACGGCTGAAACAATTCAGTATCTGAATTATAATGGTCTTTTTCAGGTACGCCGGGCAGCTGGTAACTGTTAAATATGTGAGGCTTGAGCGTTACATGCAGAGATTCCCAGATTCACCTACCGCTGGGCCACCATATCTTAACGAAAAGTGGACGAGTTAATGAGTATCAGATCAAATTAATTTTGAAGAGTTACTATATTTAACAAACACAATTGGAGGTCTGAAGTATGTTGTTTTAAGGTTTCACACAAACGAAGACTATGGGAAGCGCGTTTTATTTTATTCGAAAAGGCGGATAAATCTCACTGTTTTTTCGATCGGCAAAGGATACAGGAGCAGCCGATCGTTATTTTTTGTACTCATTCTTATAAACTGATGTATTTATTTATCTTAAATTATTATTTAAGGTCTAACCTCGACTGAATGAACTTTATTTGTTATTATTGACTAAGATGTGAACTCAAGCAAGGATTACAAGATTTTTTCGACTTGACGCATGATAGACTAATTTTGTTGGATGAAATTGACGTTGTTACGTTTGTCGATTATTAAATTAATGTTGAAATTCTCTTTTAGCAGCTGTTTCTTTGTGAATTATCTAATTGGATACGAATTTTAACAATTGTTGTATTTTATTATGGAAATTCAATAAATTGTATTTGTAATATTAGAGTTATTTTTTAAATGAGACACTGACTTTATATTGAATTTTATTTTAAAGGAAAAAGGAATCATCAAAATATAACAGTCCAATATATATAAAAATCATTATTAAATAGATCAACTAAACTATATGATTTGTACAAAGTACAGGTCAAAAATATAACAAAATAAACAATTAAATTGTTTAAACACTAAAGAGTTATATACAGGAAAATATAGTACGAAATATGGAAAATCATCTTTAAAACTTAACCAAATTTAACATATCAAAAATAAATTGAAAAATTATAGCATTGTTTAGAATTTAAAAAGGTAAACAAACGCTACCATATTATCTGTAGACATTACAAGTGATGCGATTTACTGTTTAATTTGATGGTTTGAAGTAGAAACTCTGGGCTCCATCTTAATTTCTAAGTTATTTTTAAATATTGAAAATTGTTCTCAGGTCGTTTTCTTCAACATAAAAAGGTGCAAAGCAATTATCTGGAAATTTTAATTTTTTTTTATTGAATATGTTATATTTTTCAAGGAAAACACTTTGTGTTTTTCAATTTCAGATCTCTATTATTTTGGACATGTAAAACATCGACATCATTTGAAAAAGAATAATTGTTTTTGAAAAGACTCATCTTTATTTTATGTTCAGATAAAGATTTCTACTTCTATCAAGCAGTCTAAACAGGTGAGTTAATAAATTGTTTATAATTAAAATCTATCCATTCTTCTCATTAATCTGCTTATTTCAATTACCAAGAATTCATAAACTCATTCTTTTAGACTGCTTGAAGATCTATATTGGTAGAACAGAAAGCAATTTTGAAATCCGTTTGTTTGAACCTAAAAGAAGATCTGATAAAGATAGAAAAGACTCCCATTTTGCAAAACACCTTATCTATTCATATTATTTTAAATAATGAATGTCTTCACCTCATATTTGAATATATAACAAGCAGCAGTTTTAATAACTTTATAACGAAAGATTATTGGGCCATCCTCTATAAGAACTTTTTTGTAGCAAATTGCCTATAGAATCATCTTGCGAAATGGAATAAATTCGAATTACAAAAACTGTATACCTTGTAATCTGATAAAGGAGTTTTAAAATTAAATTGAAATAGAAACAAGTGCAAGAACAATAAACAGCATCATTTGTAACTCCACAATCCATGGTTACGGAAAAGTTTACCATAATATATTTACGAAATCTCTAAAACTTAACCAAATTTAACATATAAAAAATAAATTAAAGAATTATAGCACTGCTTAGAACTTACACTACTAAATTTTCAGCGTGGTCTAGTATACATTTTAAGGCATAAAAATTGAAATTTTTACAGCCGTTTGCCTCCAATTCCATAACAAATTTTTGAAGAACTTAAGACATTACTTGCAGATAAAATTTTCTTAAGTCTGTTCACAATCGAAGCATTATCACAATTGTTCATCCTTGTTAAAATTAGAATGAACTGTTGACAAAACAGCGTCCATAGTAAAAACTCAAAAAACACTGTTCATAGTTCAATATCTCTTCTCAAATCTTACAATTCGTATATAAAAAAATTTCACATTAAACCACTTTTGAATTTCACTAGGCTATAAGGTCAAAAATCCGTATAAAATGATCAATTTTGAAAAGGTGCAAGATTTTACAAATACTTTACTTTTTCCAAACATGCGTAAAATTTAAAATGAAGATTTAATTACAAACTCAAAGGAAACTGTCCAGTAGAAATATGAAAATTTCAATTCAACTGTAAAAAGTGGATTACCGTTTGTTGAAATAAATTCAAGATACAACCTGGGATGCGCTAGGTTTGATTATTGCGTTTTTATTTGCAAACCTTTTCCTTCTAGAGAAATCCAAAAGTACCCTTCGTCTTGCATTTATGAACCAATTTTCAACTTGGACAAGTGTGAGATTTGTTTCTTTCATCAAACATTGCTTTTCGTAATCTGTAGGATATGGATGCTGAAAAAGGATAAAATTCGAGCATAAAGTGTATCATAAAACAGAGGAGCTTATATTTCACCTGTTGATGGTGAAAAAGCCATTCGGTTAGATGATTCTTCGCTTTGGCTGGTAAATGTGGCCTTTTTTGTGAGGCTTTACCCCAGGGGATTTCTATAATTTTGAAAAAATATATTGATGCCAGTTGGATATATGGTAAATATTGACTCACTTGATTCCTTTTCTTTACAAAGAGTATTATGTTGTCTGAGGAGGAAAAGACTCCTAAATTCTTGGTTGCAAAAATTACAGACAAACGGAGAACAGTGTGCAGCTTTCTTGTGATTAACCAATTCTTTAATAGTATTAAAAGCATCCTGACATATCATACACACAAATGTTGGCGGGGAGTATGTTTCGTTAACTCTAGGTACCATTATTTCACCTAATGGGTCTTCTTCAACAACTTCATGTTTTATTTGCTTTTCTAAAACGTAAGTTTGGAGAACTTCATTCAACAGTGTAAGTTTATTAAATATATTACCACATTCTGCCTCTGGCTCTGCAGAAATATTATTAACATCATCTTCATTTGATTTTACATCAAATGATTTCTGTCTTGCAAATTTTGAAAGGTTGACGAGTTCACAGCTGCTTTCAGTCGAGAGAGAATCAAAATATTGTTTTATTCTTTCCTCAATCATTAAACAGCTATTTTTAAATTCATATGCAGCTTTGAGAGCATCTGCACAATTCAGGCATATGTAACATTCTGGTAAAATATCCAGGGCCTACAAAATGAATACCAAGGAATAAGCTTAAAAACAGAAACAATAATTTTCGAATGTTTTCACAGGGATAAACTTACAAGTTCAGGCATGCAAGTTGTGATCTGATCCCTGAATGGCATGAATCCTGAAACTGATTCAACATAATTGATGTCAAAATATTTTTCTCTGAAAAGTAGCTTCAAACATAATCTGCAAACTTTCACTTCTTTTTCGTTCATGTTTGAGAATATTATGTTCAATCAAAACAACATCTGGTAAATCATTCAATTCTTTTTAATATATTACAGGGAAAATGTTTTAACTGGAATTTTTTCTTTTACCAATTTTGATGGCCTATTTATGTATAAATAAAAATGTCAAGTGTCATATAAATCGTCAACGAAATGACAAAAATGTCAAAATTACCGAAATAAAAACAAACACCAATCTAATATGAATCTGTCGAACTACTTATGGAAATTCTATGGTGAAATTCCGGGGAAAACTACGTATCATTCCCTCTACTCCGCATTATATCTTTTTTAAACAAATAAATTGTTGCTTCAATGGAATCGAATAGATCTCTTATAAGTCGAGTCAAGATATTAAAGTGATCGATTTGCATAACCATCGCACATCAAACAGTATCTACAAAGAGCTAAAAATCTTAAGGAAAACAATTCACTCCATTATGGAAAAACCGTGTTAAAGATTATTTTTGACAGGAAATGTATATAACACAAAAATATTGTGTTTGGTTTTGTATTTGCTTATTGTATTGAGCGCCAAAGGGGTGAATTAAATTTAAAAAGTTTTAATTTTTGACGTCAGAATGACGTCAACGCGCTTAGCGCCACTACACTTATTTTCATTGAACTAATTCAGTAGTCATTGCTGGGTTTTTGCAATGTTATGATCTTAATAACAAATAGCTAAATAGTGAGACGAAAATGTCTTCGAAATCGGTACCGAATGAAAAACTAGTTCGTGTAGGATATTACGAATTGGAAAAAACGATAGGAAAAGGAAATTTCGCTGTTGTAAAACTGGCAACTCACATAGTAACGAGAACCAAGGTAAATTTGTGATTTTTGATCAACAATTGAAATGTCAAATGGGTATTTTCATTTGGATTGTTTGTCTTTTCTATTGATAACAGCGATGTATCAACAACATTTTTGAATATTTTACGCGACGTTTAGTGTACCCCCATGTGTACATTTTTGTGATTGATACAGTATTACATTTTAATCCATCGTGTAGGTCAGTTTGTGAAGTGTCCTCAAAATTAATTAGTCAAATTAACTTACTCAACAAAACTATGTTATTCTCGATCGTTTTAGATCTTGTATCAGATTTTCACGTAGAAAATAAACCGAGTTTGATGGATTTTCTTTTAGGTTAAGTATATTTTTATTCATTTTCCTTGGGAACTTTTTTATCGTGTGTAAAGTGTTGAATGCGTTGTTGATTCAATTTAGGAATCATTAATTGCGAATATTTTCATATGATTTAAAGAGTTCTGATATATTATAACAGTTATTATTTCTTCAATACTAAAATTCTCATCATTTGAAAAGATTTAATGTGTTAATGAACTTTTTTATTTTTACAGTTGGTTTTCAGCTAGATTTATGATTGTTGAATATCGGTTGTTTTTAGTCTCATCATTCAATTATTTTCATGGGAACAGTTTCAAATTACATCATGAAAATCTTGGTGAGTTAGTAAATGTTATCGTTTTTGGCCTCTTGACCTTTCATGATTCCATCGTTTTGTGACATGGTGTTCGAACGACAATTTATAATTTTCATAATTTTATTCTTCAGTTGTATTCAAAATTTTTGATGGTAGTTCTATTTCTAAATGAGTGTCATTGTTTGAGAATATTACCATGACGAAAGTTTTTATGTGTAAAACTAGGTTACCGACGACGAATAAATAATACAAAATGTTCAAAATTAATATAAAATTTTATTTTGAATTTTCGCTCCAACGAAGGTTTAACTATTGCCCGCTAGAGGCCGCTAAAACTTCTGTCAAATGGAAACGGATGATAATGCTCTATGATTTTTAATGAAAATGTGGAATAATGATCCACGAAATTTTATCGAGTTGTTCGGGAAGTAATTTCGTTTTTTTTGGAAAATGAAAGACAATTTTCGTATAATTAATGAATATTTTATTTAATTATATATCGGCCATTCTGGTCCAACACCTTTTGTCATCTTTCTGGTGGTAACATGATTCTACGCTCTGGCCTTTTCTGTTGAAGTGCATTATTTAGTTTGTTTTTATTGCTAAGTCCTCTGTGCTCGATGATCCATTTTTGCGCGCTAGTTTCAGGAAACAGCGTGCTATCGTTTCGCTCAAATGAGATTTTCGAATTTTAAGCCAAAAATTGACTAGATTGGACTCATTGATGAATAATCAGAGGTCCAAAATTCGGTCGGTTGTCCGTAATCATGCTAACTTTCAAACGGAAGGGGCTATAGCCTTGAAACTTTCAGTGAAGGTTTCCGTTCCTAATATCTTGGCTGTGTTCGTTATTGGGCAAAATTAGTTCAATACTTTCGCAGTAATTCACGTTTTTTCATATTTTCCCCTATATTTTCGAAACTACAGATTCGATCGATCTGAAATTAAATCCTTAGAAGTAAAATAAAAGCATGTTCGTGCGAAATTTCGTGGAGGTCGTATGATAAAAATAAAGAGCTAGTTAAATAAAATAATAAAGATTATCTCCACAATTTATTATTAGCGACAATTGTTTCGCCAACAGTGTGACTTTATCAACTTTACATCTTGAACTAACTGTAAACATCACACAACACTTCTTTCGTGAAAACTTGAAAAAAGTGGCTAGTAACTAACTAACAATTTTCGAAAAAATAAAGATAAAAAACATTGCAAAATGAGGATACAAATAACCATCAATTCGCAGAAATACCGATAATGAAAAATATGCGAAAAAGATATATAAATAAATATAAAATATATTGGGGTCAATTTCGGAACTACCTCAATAAGTAAAAATATTCAACATGGGGGATTTTGCAACATCTGTCTGGTTGTTAAGAAGAATTTTAAGTTGCTTGTACGTACTAATTTCTATTGGTTCCAAAAGCGTGTCATAATGAATAATTTCATAGTTATTGCTGAAATTATGCCCAAACTCCTTCAAATGACTGGCATATGTTGAATGTGAGATGTCTGACGTATAACTTCGCTAGTGTTTTTTATTTTTTTAATTTTATTTATATTATATTTTTATTTTATTATATGAATGAATGAATGAACAATTTCATTTAAAATAATTCACACAGTTTTTATGTTTCACAATTCATTCAGAATCCTGGCACGTGTTTCGGTCTTTCGACCATCTTCAAAGGAGTACAAAAAGGAACTAAACTTAAAATTGAAAAAGGTTCTTTCATAACACGTAAGACATCTGTGTATTTTTATAGCGCATAGAAATAACAGTATCCAATATAGAGGTGTTGCCCAATAGTATTTGGGGAATTTGTTAAATTATCCTTTTTCTCAATGGCTTTTTTGATTGAAAGAGTCTCCAAATAGTCCATAAATTTATCCTTATTAACATTATATAGTAAAGTGACATCTTTCTCATTAAAAAAATGATTTGAATATCAAAACAGATTTAGTCTCCTATAATTTTAATTTAAAAAATTTTATTCAAGAACTTTTGGAATTAAATTAATGTCTTATAAGCACAGCTTATATTTAACAGACATATAAAATCAAAACTCAATATATATCAAATGGAATAAATAACCCAACAAATATAAATTGTCAATAATAATTAATAAATAATAATAAAACAATTAGAATTAATTCTAATTGTTTTTTGAGGATGTGAGACATGTTTTGAGATTTTTGAAGTAACTTATTTAAATATTTCAAATAAATATTATTTTTTTGAGAAGTTCTTAAGTTTATGTTTTATATTTTTGAAAAGGATTTACTTTTCGTAATTGTAAGATCAGAAACAAAATTTTGTCCTCTCAAATATTCATTTATTAATTTTAATTGACAATTTATATTTGTTGGGTTATTTATTACATTTGATATTATATCGGGTGTTTTTTTAAAGTGATAGAACTTTAAATTGAAATAAAATACATTTAAATTAAGATTGAAGCCTTTTTCTTTTATTTGAGAGATAATTTTATGACATTTATGTTTTAAAAATAATATCCGGCATATGTCCACCATGACTAGCTCTGAGGAACCGCATTCGACCAGACCAATTTTGGACCACTTTTTCGAGTAATTCAGGGTTTATTTAATCAATAACACGAGTTATGTTGGCTTCCAAAGTGTCTATTGTTTCTGGTTTATCAGCATAAACCAATGACTTGACATAACCCCAAAGAAAATAATCCATTGGAGTTATGTCGCATGATATTGGAGGCCAATTAATTGGACCATTCCTCGAAATAATGTTATGGCCAAATCTTTCTTTCAATAAATCAATTGTTACGGTAGCAGCATGAGGTGTAGCACCATCTTATTGGAACCAAAACACTTTTGGGTCGATAACATTAAAATTTTGAAATAATCATTGATCATCGATCTGTAACGTTAGCTCCAGCATCGTTTTTAAAGAAATATGGACCGATGATGCCTCCAACGTGTAAAGCACACCATACAGTGCATTTTCAGGATGCAATGGAACCTGCAGAACTTCTTGAGGATTGTTTTCACTCCATATACGGCAATTTTGTTTGTTTACATAGCCCTTCAACCAGAAATGAGCTTCATCACTAAACACAATTTTACGATAAAAAAGTGGATCAACTTCAAGCTGTTCTAGGGCCCAATCAGCAAACAAACGACGCTTATTATGGTCAAGTGGCTTTAGTTTTGAATCCAGTTGGATCTTGTATGGGTGTAGATCAAAATCTTCACGCAAAATTTTCCATGTGGTGAATGCACAGAGTCCAGCTTGTTGTGAACATCGACAAATAGACAAATCTGGATCATCATTAACACTTTGACTTACAGCAGCGATATTTTCTTCTGTACGTACAGTTCTTTGTCTTGTTGTTGTTGTTGCATCGAATAGAGAAAATATTTTCCGAAATCTATCGATAGTTTGGCGAATAAGCTGCTCTGATGGACGATTATGTAAACCATAAATTTCACGAAGTGTTCTATAAGTTTGGCGAATAGAACACTGATTTTGAAAATAAATTTCAACAATTTGTAAACGTTGTTACGGCGTGAGTCTTTCCATGATAATTTGTCAATGCTTACTGATCATAAATGTCAAAACAACATGGCTTCTATCTTCTGTCAAATCATAGTTATCCCTATCGAAAGTTCTATCACTCTAAAAAAAGCACTCGATATAAAAGATTTCAGCAGTAGGATCTCTAATGGTCTTAATTAATTCTTTAGCAGTAAAAAAAATAATTTAGCTAAGATTTTGGTGAACAATAAAGAAGAGAACTCTAACTTTTCTGAATCGGGAATTTATCAAATTATTTGTGATCATTGTAATGCTACATATATAGGACAGACAGGCCGATGTTTACAACAAAGAGTCAAAGAACATAGGATGTCTATTTTCAAAAACCAGAAATCAACCGGTTCAATATAATTAAAACTATAGCGGTGAACAATGGTTATAGAACTGAAATCATTGATTGAATGATTAATAAGAAAACTTCAAAAAATCCAATTTAACGTAATCACGTTTCAAGAAATGACTGCATTGACTTTGTAGATCTTGGAAGGCACGCGCTGGATGAAAATCAAAGCATATCGTGTTTTTCTATCACACACGTCGGAAAACGTGACTGTCCTTAATTCGCAACGATTTTAGCTGTAACGAAATTTACCGTGACAGACGTCTGAAACCTCTATATTAACTCACGATTTGCAACAGTGAACCTTTTAAACTCTCAAATCGGCTTCAGACGGTCATACCAGAAAAATAGAATTGAAAAGTATCCTAATTTTACAGGTTCTTAAGTTGCATACATAAAATAAGGGTCGACCCGTAATTTGAATTTATTTAGGAAATAAGGGGTGGGCCATTTAAAATTTGCCTTTTTGGTCGGCTATAAATAAAAACTAGCGGAAACCCCCTACAACAAAAAGTGAAGTAATATCGGGTGTTTTTTTTAGAGTGATAGAACTTTAAATTGAAATAAAACACATTTAAATTAAGTTTGAAGTCAAATTTTTTTTTATTTGATAGATAAGTTTATGACGTTTATGTTTTAAAAATAATTTCCGGCATATGTCCACCTCGACTAGATCTGATGAACTGCATTCGACCAGACCAATTTTGGACCACTTTTTCGAGTGTTATTTCATCAATAACACGAGTTATGTTGGCTTCCATAGTGTCTATTGTTTCTGGTTTTATTCAAATTTTGAAACAAATAACCATCGATCTGTAACGAGCACCATTTACTGTAACATCAGCTCCAGCATAGGTTTTAAAGAAATATGGACCAATAATGCCTCCAGCGTGTAAAGCACACCATACATTTTTCAGGATGCAATGAAACCTGCAGAACTTCTTGAGGATTGTTTTCACTCCATATACGGCAATTTTGCTTGTTTATTTAGCCGTTCAACCAGAAATGAGCTTTATCACTAAACATAATTTTACGATAAAAAAGTGGATCAACTTCAAGCTGTTCTAAGGCCCAATCAGCAAACAAACGACGCTTATTATGGTCAAGTGGCTTTAGTTCTTGAACCAGTTGGATCTTGTATGAGTGTAGACCAAGATCTTTACGCAAAATTTTCCATGTAGTGGATGAACAGAGTCCAACTTGTTGTGAACGTCGATGAATAGACAAATCTGAATCATCATTAACTTGTTGTTGTCTTGTTGTTGTTATAATTATATAGTTCGATGAATAAGCTGCTCTGGTGGACGATTATGTAAACCATAAATTTCACGAAGTGCTCTATAAGTTTGACGAATAGAACACTGATTTTGAAAATAGATTTCAACAATTTGTAAGTGTTGTTGCGGCGTGAGACTTTCCATGATAATTTTTCAATGCTTACTGAACAGAAATGTCAAAACAACGTGGCTTCTACCTTCTGTCAAATCACAGTATTTGCAAAATACGAAAAAAAATTCGAATTTAACGCCCTGTATCTTTTTCCACAGCAATATTTTATTGACGCATATTTGGTCTAATAGTCATATTTTGGCTCAAATAATCTGTCTTTAATCTATCCCTCAATAATAATGATTCATCCTGTTTAATTTTATATCTTTTGGGATTCGATATAAGTTTCTGAAGTTCCTTTCCACATTTTCACGAATGGGTCTTTCATTCAATACTTCTAAATTGTGTTCTGTGGATAAATAAATTATTAGGAGTACAAATAAGTTTCCGCCGTTTTTTAACACAAATTAAATATTTATTATAGAAGAATGATTTTAAACGATGTGAGACTGCTTGCTGAGCGACTTCTAATGTTAGAGCAAGTTCTTTTTGTATTTGAGATGAATCTTCCTCCAATAATTCCTCCAATTCTGCATCCTCGTAAATTTTTGGCCTTCCACTGCGATCTTTGTCTTCTACGTCGAAATCACCGTTTTAAAACTATTGAAACCACTCTTGACACGTTCTCTCACTCAAAGCACCTTCACCATATGCTTCTACGAGCAATTGATGCGCCTCAGCAGCAGATTTCTTTAAATTAAAGAAGTAAACTAATATTCCCCGCAAATGATGCTTACTTGGCTCAAATTTTGACATTTCCAACTTATAAAAATTATATTTTACCAATATAAAATCAATGACATCAATAGGTTATATTGTTCTTAAATGTCCAAACTATTTTTTAAGCCGGTTATCATCTGCGAAAGCTAACCGAAACTCCGTGCCGCGCCATCTACAATAAAACGGCGGAAACTTATTTGTACTCCTAATAGTATTGTTTTATTTTAAAACTCCTTACGTCTTATACCGAAAGACACTTAAGTGCTGTGGAAATGTTTTAAATTTAAACTTTTGATTCATCGTTTTTGAAAATGCCTCAATCAGAAGGTTTAAGTGTGAATTATTTTGTTGCTAACTTTATTTGCCTGATTTTTTCCATGATTATTTGAGGATGGTAAAAGGTTTTATCGTTCTTTTTATTCTATTCTGAAATTGTTCTCTTTTCTTTAGTTGCTTCAGGAATATTCCTCATTCTTCAAAAAAATCAAAATGCGAAAATAAAGGGTCCTTCATTTTGTATTGTGAATAAAAAATTTTATTTATTTGACAATTATTGAAATTTTTATTTCATTATAAAGTAAAATGGATAATATTAGTTATGAAACAAAACATCAATCAAACGTCCACAACGGAAACGCATGTAGGAATGAAGTCGTTGAACCCAATTTTCCATGACTCTCTCACACAAATCAGGTCGTATGTTAGCAATTACTCGTTCAATATCGATCTGTAAATCGTCTAAATTTGCTGGATGATTGCTGTAAACCAATGACTTAATGCAACCCTAATAAAGAAGTCCAATGGAGTTAAATCGCTGGAACGAGGCGGATAATTTATCGGTCCATTTCTTGAAATAATCGAATCACGACACTTTAAATGATCTGTTGGTTTAAAACACGTAAAGTTAGAGTAACAAATCGCGGTTTTTCATATTGAATTTGGATTATTTGTAAACGTTGTTGGAGTGTGTACCTTTCCATGATTAAATGGTAGACATTGATAAATACAACTGTCAATGTCACAAATAAACAACGGCTTCCATACGTGAGTAATGTCAATTTGAAAATGGTTCCCATTGAAAGACCCTCTATCTAAAGAGATCAAATTTTTTGTTCGTAGTTCGAATCCAGAGTTAATATTCGAAAATAATAACGGACCAGAATAGGTGAATTTTAAACGGGAAAACAAACTATGCATTTTATTTGAATCAATGAATACAGATGAAAGGAAGCGAAGTTTTAAACAAACCAATAAAATGCGGGCTAACAAGATTGTTGCAAAATAAAATAAATATTTTCTCAGTTGAATTGGCAGGCAACAAAGAGTTCGCTCTGGTCCCGTGTTTGTTGAAAAAACATACACTTCTGTTTGGTTTAATCTGCTACTCCTATGTTTATTTTTGATCTGAAAAGTTTCCAAAAACTGCCATTACGTTATAATGTCAATCAGCATTGATTGGGTGGAAATAAGGATGCATATTTTTGCTCGTTTGTTCTGGGCAACAACGTGCCACAGTTTTGCATAAATTCCGATCCGGCCGTCCGTACTTTCGAATGGAAAAAGCTAGAGACTTGAAACATTCAGAGTAGGTTTAGGATCTAAATATCTTGGTTAAGTTCGTTAATGGCCAAATAGTCCGGTCAAATAAGATATTGAAGGTTACAAAAATTCCCATAGAGCTAAAAATTGGTATGAATTTTAAGACTACTATTATAAATTAATTATGAAAAGTCCCCAATCTATCCTCCTTGTGCAAAAAAACTTATTGAGGGTGAAAGTTTGCAAAAATGTATTTTTTGTCTTTTCTGCCTCAAGAGTGCGTTTTATAGCAAAAAGAGTTCAGAAAAAATTATAGACCATTCAATTCTCTACAAAAAATGTCTGCACATTTTTTTCGTAAGTATCACCATTTCCGTGGTATGGCGATTCAAAGAATTGCAAAAATTGTTTTCTTCGTGATATCTCAGTAGGCCTATTCCACGATCGATTGGGATCTTATTGAGTTTAAAAGTATTCTACAGGATGTTTAAAAAAAAATGTGACCCCCGTCTTTAGGATAGAAGCTGGAAGGAAGCTGAAAAATAATTGGCGGCTTCATTCAAGAGAAAGGGCGTTGAAGAAAAAAAATGTATACACATTTTTTACGATTTTGCCGAAACTACTGGCAACATTGTAATGAAATTTTATACGAATATGTTTTGGAAGCTGATACATCCCATGAATTTGTTTTTATATATGACTCTCAAAGAGGTCGCTAGTTACACGGCTCGTACCAGGTAGTATTGAACATAACTTTTTCAAGTTTAGATTTATTAATCAAAACTTCAAGTGAACTTAAATATCTGTATCATCATTAACACTATGACTTACAGCAGCAATATTTTCTTCTGTACATACAGTTCTTTGTCTTGTTGTTGTTGCATCGAGTAGAGAAAATGTTTACCGAAATCTATCGATAGTTCGACGAATATGCTGCTCTGATGGACGATTATGTAAACCATAAATTTCACCATAATTTTCAAAGTTTGGCGAATAGAACACTGATTTTGAAAATAAATTTCAACAATTTGTAAACCTTGTTGCGGCGTAAGTCTGTCCATGATAATTTGTCAATGCTTACTGAACAGAAATGTCAAAAAGGCTTCTACCTTCTGTCAAATCACAGTTATCCCTATCGAAAGTTCTATCACTCCAAAAAAACACCCGATACTTGAAGAGGACGTATTTGTTTGTCTTTTCATATTCCTTACGCTAACTGTTGTATCCTGATCAGTTAAATTTAAAATTATATTTTCCTTATTAATGGTTCTTGTTGTTCTTGGCCTACCAGAATCTATTTTTTTATTCCCAGTTTCTCGACAACTTCATTCAATGGGCTCTAAATATATTTTTACTTGTTAAATTTCTTTGAGGAAAATTTTCTGCATAACACATAACAGCTGCATTAGGTTAATAACATGTCGGTGTATTCAACATTTGAGTACATTTATATCAACAATATCTAATTTTATAAGGTTTCAAAAATCTAATTATTGTTGACTTATCGTAATAACTATCAATAAATGAAAGTTTTCCATGGAAAACTTCAATCAAGATAAACCAACTAGAATGGAATTTTATCACACATTACAAAAAAGGAAAGCCTTCAATCCCAATTTTTGAACATGTATCCGTTTTATCGATGAGGTCTCATTTACGCAACAAAAAATTTTTAATTCACATATTCTATAGACATGTTAATAAGAAGAGTTAGGGGTTTCGTTATTTGTTCTGCACAATCCTTTTACCAATCTCATGGGGATTCCATCACGTCCGTAGCTGTTTTTATTTTTCAACATGGAGATTGTTTTCATTGTTTCTTTTTCCGAGAAAGAAGATCTAGTAGTATCATACCTAATAATAGTGTAACTTATATTTCATTGAAATGTCATATCTTTGAAATTACAGCTCGTAGCTAAAAACTAATGCCATCAAATTTGTATGAGATCGGCTCCAAATACCCCTGCACCTACTCATGTGTTGGCCTGTGTTAATTGTACATTTTCCTTATAGTCCGCAAGATTATGGTTAATAGTTCATCCTATGATTTACCATAATCTCCCTCTTTTTAAGGTCGCAATAAAGATAATCGATAAGACTGCCCTCGATGAAGAAAACTTGACGAAAATCTTCAGAGAAACCGCCATATTGAAGAGTTTAAGACATCCACACATCACCAGGCTATACCAGCTGATGGAAACAAGTCACACTATTTATATTGTAACTGAGTATGCACACAAGGGGGAAATATTCGGTAAGCAGAAAGATTGTGAAGTTTACGGTAGGTTTAAAGAACGGCTATCTATCTTTATGTTGTAGATCATCTGGTGGAGAAGGGGAGGATGGTCGAAGACGAGGCGAAGAGAATTTTCAGTCAGATCGTCTCTGCAGTCAGTTATTGTCATTCTCAGGGTGTAGTTCATAGAGATCTTAAGGCTGAAAATCTTTTACTGGATCATAATATGAATATTAAAGTAAGTTGATTACAACTATTGCATATAAAACTATAAATCATTTAGGTAAATCGATAAAAAATAATAAAGATATCATCAATAAGAACAAGAGATCAGGAGTATATAAGTTAACCTGTGCTACATGTCCATATGTATACATTTGCCAAACTGGCAGAGCTTTCGAGAATAGGATTAATGAACATCAGAACTCATTCGTTAAGAATAAATTGAATCCTATTTCTGCCAAGAATCAGGACCTGACTTTGACTATAATTTCATCCATAATAGCTAGCATAAGCAGTTCTGTTGTTCACAAACAATCAATACCAAAATTACATAACCAAAAAACAGACTGGAATAAACACAGAAGATTAATCGAGGAAGATATCAATCTAGGACACCTATCATATATTCCTTCTATCACAACAACTATTTAGAAATTAACCATAAAAGAAGTTCTGAATGAAGTGAAATACCTAAATATATGAAAATCTCCCGGAGTGGACAGAATAACACCTAAAATGATTAAAGAAATACCAAAGAAGGGCGTATTGATAATGACATACATATTCAATGCAATATTGAAGCAAAGTTATTGACCAAAACAACTGAAGATTGCTGAAATAATTCTCATTTTAAAACCAGGTAAAGACCCAAAAGCTGTAACCTCATTTTTTATCAAAAATTCTTGAAAAATTCTTGCTTGTGTTGAGATCAGATTTTAGTCTTGAAAAACTCTTGCTTTCAAGACTAAAATGTGATCTCAACACAGATGAATAGATACCTCAACATCAATTAGGATTTGGAACGAATCACTCCACTATACAGGGGACTCACAGAATAAATGAGATAAATAAAGCCCTGGATCTCAAAAAGTACTACACATCTGTTTTCCTAGATGTAAGTCAAGCCTTTAATAAAGTCTGGCAACCTGGCCTTCTTTATAAAGAAATGTTTGCCAATATTTTACTTTACGTTAATGAGATCCTACCTTACTACAAGGACATTCATGGTTTAGTAAAGAAAGTAACTCTGCAAATTGTAGGTTTTCAAATAATGTGATCAAGTACCTATATATGAAGGTCATACGGCTCCCCTAATGATATTTTTCAAACAAATTTGAATATATCGCTAACGCAAGGTGCGACGTCAAACATTTTCATTGTGATACCAAAATAACAGTTACAGAACTGATAACAAAGCCTCTTTGTCAAAATTATCATAAATAAATAAACTTTGAAGGATAACAGACAAGCAATTGTAGGTACCTTTTTTTTCACAGTTGGCTGACTTTGGGTTCAGTAACCAATTCACCGAAGGCACACTACTGTCTACCTGGTGCGGATCGCCCCCATACGCCGCCCCTGAGTTGTTCCAAGGTCTGCAGTATGATGGTCCAAAGGTGGACATCTGGGTAAGAGCACGATTGTGAACTTTCTATCCCCCTGTTTTCAATCAGACTTTCTCGAAATATTTCAGAGCCTTGGTGTAGTCCTTTATGTTCTGGTGTGTGGATATGTCCCATTCGACGCCCCCACTTTGCACATGTTGAGGAACGTCGTAATCGAGGGTAAATTTCGGATACCCTACTTCATGTCGAGAGGTAAGAGGTTTGAATGATTTAGATATCTAGTAGTTATTAACTGCATTTGACATTATTGGCTTTTTAAGTTAAGATTTAGGACTTTAAAGTATATGTTACCACTTCGACTCAATCCAGGACCTCCTATTAAAAGATTGTGGGTACTTCATTCTTCAAAGTACTTGGGTAATCATAAAAATCAGAAGTATATATATGTAGTCCATCCAGCTAAGGTTAAAATGTTACTTTTCTTGAAAAGTCATCTACCTGATTGCCCAAACATAACCCTGAGTACCCACTTCTGTTGTATGGACACACTCCCTGCATAGGAGGAACTTCTTCAAAAAATTATCCCTTATGAGAGAATATTCTGCAAGTTAAAAAGTTTTGAGCACTTCAGGGTTCACTTCTCTTTTTAACACAATCAAAATATACAGGTTTAGAAAATCACGTTTTAGTGATACGATATTCAATGCATAAGAAAGAGAACTTTTGACTGTCCAGATCAACATTGGAAATACAATACGACATTCCTATTTCATTGAATATTGCATGTGAGGAATTTATTTGCGACAATGAATGACGTAGATAATTTCATCTCTGAATTTGCAAAGAGAACCGCTAGCTCCATTCATTATAGTTATTTAAAATGTTTTATTTTATCCTTGTACTAATTATTGAAACAATAAACATTGGGTCATTTTTTAAGTGTTAAAGTAAAACTGACCTCTTGCGTTTCACAAGGTGAAGTATGATGTAGAATTACAGAATTAAATGTTTGAAGTAAAACATTCCGATTTACTGACATTCGATCCAATGTATTCATATCTATGGTAGTTACGGACTAGGAATAATAGCATCCTTATTTCAAGTTTAATTTTAGACTGTGAAGACCTTATAAGACACATGCTTGTGGTGGAGCCCGAGAAAAGACTGAGCATGGCACAAATAGCAAAACATCGATGGCTGGCCAATGTGCCCCCGGTCGACACAGGCCCTGACATCGAACTCAACCCCAATAAGACCGTCATAAATCACATGCTTCAACTACCAAATCTCACCCAATCGATGATTTTGCAATCACTGAAAAATAAGACTTTTGATCATATTTATGCCATATACAATCTGTTATTGGACAAGCTACACCAAAGAACTATCAATTTTCAATCGAAAATATCCCAGCAGAGGGCTTCAAGTGAGTTTTCTTCCATTAAACTTGTGATTTTTTTTCCAAATTAGTAATGTTTTCACAGTGACGACCGAGTCGGAAGAGGACAACACCGAACAAAGCGTAGAGTTCTCTAGGCCTATAAGGATAAACGAACGAAGCGAATCTTTCAACGAGCAGCAACTGGTCACCCACCTGGCTCAGGAACAAGCCGTTTATAATTCGTCGGAACAATCCATCGATCAAGGTTTCAACTACAGGAGGGAAAGTTTCAATGAGAACTGCCTGAGGCTGTCCAGGAAAGACGAGACGGAAGGAAAATATGGTTACGACGGGTTGAGTTCGGACGATGGAGGTTCTCCTTTCGTGTCCATGCCTACGATTCCTGCAGTATATCTAGTCGGCGATGGAGAGGGCCAACCTTTAGAGAAGGTGAGAGTTTTAATTCAAAAAATGTACTTCCAACATTTTTGCAAACAGCGCCAATGTGAGTTTAAGAGCGTATTCTTTTCAGTACGGAGAGATGGACTTGGATAATTCTGAAGATACGATCTCACTGACTGTCCCTTCAAATTCCTCGGGCTACGGAAGTTGTACCTATGGGGATAAATATTTGACTGTCAGAAGACACACAGTTGGTCCTGGAGATCCCGCCCACGAACAGGTAAGGATATTAGACGATTTCAAAAGGCCACGCCTTCTCGATTCACGCCCCTCCCTTTATCGACTTTGTCTCCAATAATTTTGCTTAAATTATTATCTTGTTTCAGGTTTTAGAGTCGCACTACATCGCAACGGGGCCTTATGATCCCAGCAGGAATAAGCTCCTTCCTCACACCAACCTTCCCTTGAATCTGCCGCTATTGGGACAGCAGAATTCTCATTATTTCGGTGGAAAGGATCCTCATCTACTGAAACCTCCAACTGTGCTCAATGCTGCAGGTGGATTTGGACGGAGAGCGTCAGGTAATTGAAATATATTTGACAGTATGCTTATCTGTCACTTTTTACTTCCTTTTTAATTAAATGGTATGTTGATTTTAAATAATTATTCAGCTACTCAGTAGCTTTGTAAGATTTTACAAACTGACAAACTAAATTTATTTCACAGATATATTCATTTTATATAGTGATTTTAATAAGAGTCTAACAGAATTCCTATGTACGCAATAAACTTCGAAAGGGTGTGAAAAATATTTCAAATAGGTTGACTTAACATTACTTTGGTTTCGCTGAGTGAAGTTGATTTTTTATCTTCGCCCACTTGTACTTATTTTCCATCCTACTTCAGTTATGATTATTTTATTTTGGGGTTTGTATGTTCTTTGCTTTTTGATATTTTTATTTCTTTATGGATTTTTTCGTTTACATGGTAAAATGATACATTTAGTGCTTGTCTGAAGGACATGCTCTTTACTTAATTATATAATTTCTTAATGTTGTTTTCTGATATATTTGTCTAGCTTGGTGATGGGTATGTCTTGTTACTTACGGTATATTTTCATTTAATTTCTATCATTTAATTTACTACTCCTATTCAACAAAAGGTAAAGATAGTGTAGCTTTGGTATCTATATTCCTTATATATTATGTGCTTGTTAAAGTTTAGTTTGTTATCGATTGTAACTCCAATGTATTTTGTGTATTTTGTCCATGGATAGAGGTTTTATTTATTGTGATATTGTTTGTTAGTTTGTTTCTTGTCTTCCTTTAATATTTTAGCATTGCTTCTTTATGAATTTCCTTTGATCCTTTATTTTTCCATCCATTCCACTCTAGATCTCCAGAATATGAAATGTTTATCAACCTCGACAAATAACGAATTTTCTTCACATATTCTTAAATAGGTAAATTATTGAATATAACTAACACTAAGTAATCTCAACTGAATCAACTCAGTGTAAGCTTATTCAATTTAATATTTTTCTGAAGATGGCGGCGCCAACTTGCATATGTCCTGGGGCACGCCTGGTTCTCACGAGCAGCTGTCTATGATGTCCACTAGTTCCAGTGGTAATCCCAGCCTTAGTAGCGGTACGGGAACTCAGGCTATGGAGCACAACCCCCAGTCGTTCGAAGAGATGGCTGCTGTCGCTAGGTAAGCATAACTTTAGAAAACTTAGCTCAGTTTTGACATTTCCAAATTTTGAGCAGGTACATGCAAGGAAGGGGAAACGCTAAAAGACACACAATGGCCAATCCGGAAGATGTCCACTCCCTACAAGGTGGAGCCTCATCTGGAGGTAGAACGAGAAGGACAGGCCTCTTAACAGTTATGGAGAGACCTCCGGGTAAGAACATAATTTAAATTTTTTAAACTAAACAGTAGGGGTAGAATTTGTTCGACACTTGCACCTCTGTTTTGATGTGATTCACACGCATTATTATAGCACTGTTTTATATTTTGATATGTTTTTATTGTTTTATTTTATTTTAAATGGATTTCGAATAAGTTCTCAATGTTTTCCAATAGATGGCGTTAGCAGAATATGTACTTGGTAATGCCTGTATTAAGAACCAATAGATTTCTAAATGATTTTAAAATTAAATAAACAAAGTAATTTTTAGAATAAATGCAGTACTTTTATTCATTTCAAACAATCAATTCTGACGATTACTTTTTGAAAAACACATTCAGATGTCCATTTCAAATTCGTTTGTAGTATCGAATTCAATTAAATTTCAATTGTTACAAGCTGGGAAAGTGACTTTTTTATAGCTTCTCTTAGGGATGAATAAAACTTTAAAGGAAGACAGTGAGAACTTATTCTTAATATATACTTTTGATTATTTTATTTTGCACGTGTTTGTTGTGTATAGTTATACCGCCTGAGTTAGTTATGGAAGTTGAGAATAGAATGAAGAGAAATCATGTGCCTCCGATGCTTGCCCAAAGAAAACATTCCAGACACGCTGTTAAGCCCCATTTACCAACAGTGCAAGAGTTACAAGGTAGGTATTAAGTGCTTAAGCTACTTTGGTTTGCCCATTAACTTGATAATCTAAAAAAATAACTTAGTTTGATGTAACTACTCATTTATCCAGGCAATAGTTCTGAATAGCTGTTTCTGATTAAATAAAATATGATTGATTGAAATTAAGGAGGAAAGGGTTATATATTGTTTTATTTTACTGCAGGCAGAGAACAAAAATCCAGTGAGAGGTTTAGTCCAGTTAGAAGGGGAAGTGAAGGATCAGCTAGTAACAATAGGACCCTTAGTCCATCAACGCCTCAACAGGAATGCCAGCGACTGCAAAGGGGCTTACAAACAAGGGCCAGCCCTCCTAGATCGATTCCAGGTACGATAAAATATCCCAAAGAATCATTAGAATAATTACATAAATAATTTAATTGTTGGTTTCTTGTAAATTTGACTAATGGGCCATTTGACGAAAAATATTATCTTATTTATTGACATCCGCAAAGGCTAGGGATTTTAAAAAATATGCAATGATTTGACAAAAATATTACATTATACATGTAAAAAACCCTAGAATCTTCATTTAGTTTATCTGTTACCACGTAATTGAAAATAATCTAGACTGGCTGAAGTACAATGATGTCACATTGAAGTAAGCAATTCATCTGTCATTAAATTCTTGCCCAAATCAATTTTGCTAATATTTCCGTTTTAACATTATCTTAATTATGATATACTCATCCTGTTCATTTAACCATAGGTGTTTATTATTGTAAACTGTTTCACATGTTAAATGGCCAAAGATACTATGACAGGTTAATTATATAACTTGATTTAGTACTTCGATATAACGTCACCAATGCCATACATAGTCTTTCAACCAGTCAAATAGCCTATTTCACCCAAAAATGCTACAGAAACTGTTAGCAGTTGAAGGCAGTTTAAATATTGAATTTTGTGGGAAAAATTTTGCGCATAACTATGTCATTTTAATCCTGCAGTGAAATGGCATTACAACACTGAAGAATTGTTTTAGAACTTCTAAATGCATTACCAGAGGTTGTGTTCCTTTCAAAATGATTTGGTTGGGGCATGTTTGACTCAGTCTCAATCAGTTTTATATGAGCGGCAATAGCGCAGTGGTAGAAACCCGAAAGGTCCAAATTTCAACTTCGGCCTGGGTAGAACAGAAATTTTCCGGTCATATAATTTTGGCCACCATTTCATTATTGGTTCAAAAACTGACAGTGCCTTTGCCTAATGTGGCATAAGGAGACACTAACAAAGCCTAACCAGAACACAACTGAACTCCTAACTCTTACAAGCTTCTGAGGAATCTTCATAAGAAGATCTAGGAGTATCAGAATAATATCAAATATCTGTAGAATACACAAACCTCTTCAAGGTGTTGCCGATCCTACCTATTTTAGAATTTCTTCTAGGTTCTCCAATCCATCAAATCATATCGGAGCGTCATCAAGTGCCTGAAGGATCTTCTCCAATTCAGCAATATTACCCGACAGATCAGGATGTTCAGAGTGTACTGTCCAGTTCCCAGTCCTACGATTTACCCGTCATTCAGCACAGGAGTTATGGGGGAAGTCCCCTGCATTCTGCTTCGCCCTTCAATACCAGTCCGTCAGGGTCCATAGTGGGTCAACCCGGTCTGTACGGACAGGTCACCAACCTTGGAATGTACGGTGGAAATAGTTCCCCCATATATGCGGGATTTGGACAAGCTAGCGTATCCAGTAATGTATCTTCAATCACTCAAGGTATATACCGTAATATTAAATAGGGTGTTTTCAAATTTGAGACTTTTTTTTTAATAGGATGTAGAACTCATCGAAATAAACCATTTTACCAAAAATCGCTTATATAGAATATTCAAGGGGACAGAGTTAACCACACTATTAAGTTCATTTCAAAAATGCAGCAGAAAGATATCCCTAAGTGTTTATTTTAGTGAATGCAGAGATGCATAATATAAACAATGTATGTTTATAAGTTGGCGAGTATTGTATAAGAACTTTCTTATACAATACTATAAGATGAAAAAGAATTGAATATGTATTTAAATTTGCCAATAATTTTCAATCCCGGCCAAAAATCAAACAAGGGGATATTCTAAACGAAAGCATATGGCGGATTCATTTATCGCCAGATAAAGTGAAATTTGCTACTTCTGGTTTTACATGGACACATGTATAGGCTCGTATTATCTTTTGATAAATTAAGGAAAGTGAAAAACTCACAAGTTTATTGAATGTTTACAACGAAATTTTAATCTCCATCAGGGTTTGAATTCACACATGCTGTTAATTGAGTCTGCATACTCTCTGGCATCGCCAAAACTATCAAAACTGAACTAAAATTGGTAGGAATTGAATTGTACTAAAAGGAATTCCAGCTCTATACCCTTGAACATTTTATATAAGAGTTCTACCTTCTGTTAAAAGGTCTCAACCTTGAGATCAAATATTTGTTCATTTGGAATCCAAATGACTGTTTAAAATTTTCAGGCATAAGCGGCCTGAACACCTCAGGTTCCATAATGCAAGGCACCCCTTCCTCGAACTTGCAGCTGGAAATCAGGGGTGTCCAATTTCAGCCAGATGATCCTGCCAAGATCGATCCTGCAATATATCCTCCTAATATTCCTGGTTCGTGGGTTGGTCCAAATTTTCTACATCAGACCCATATGCATCACATCCTGAACATACACAACCATAGGAGCCTGACCAACTCTCCCATTTCCAATCCGGGCAGTCCGGGTCTGGATATGATCCAGGAAGAACTGCCACATCTGACTGTAGCCAATGTTAAAGGTGAAGGCATCTTGGGAGGACACCCTCAAATCAGCGTCACCGATGTTTTAGGTGTGTTTGGGTTCTTTTTTATGATATTTAAGTTGTTTAATTTGTGGATTCTTACTTTTTATGAAATACCCCTGAAAACTGGAATGTCCAGTTTAACAAATTTCATAATATCTGTTTGGAAAATTTTAATAGAGCATTCGCATTATAAATGTTTTTATGTGCAAAAAACCGAAAGAAATATTAACTAATTTGGAAACAAAAAAAAAGAAGAACTATGACACTTATGAAACAAAGAGCAAAATATATGAAAGTTTCACTGAAAAGCTTGATAAAAACTAAAACAGTACACACTTTGATGAACTTTTTGGAAAGAAAACAGCTGTTATCATTAATATTAACTTTTTTTTGTTTCAGGCAGTGAAGTTACCCTAGTCGCCGGTTCTGACACAAGTGAAGACTCCATGGATTCCCTGGAGAATCAGAAGGCCTCAAAGATACCCTCGTTCATTATCTCAGAGCCTTCAGAAAATCTACCTTCTATAACGAGGGGGATAGGTAGAAAGACGAGCCAAGAAAACGAAGTCCAGAAATGCCAGATGCAACAAGAGGGCTCCGAACAACAACAAGAAGAGTTTTTTCTGAGGAGAAACTCTGACAAAAGTTCCTTATATTCAGATGATTCTCTATCCAATGATAGTTTAAGTATAGGTGGGTTTAAATTCTTTTCTTTCTGGGTCATTTCAAAGAAATGATACATTGTTTCTCAGAACATAAAATGAAGTACACATCAAAGTGATTAATGTCAATTATAACTTAAAAGATAAAGAGGATTCTATAAGATTAAATTTGATGCTTACAATTTAGTAATTTCATCTAGCAATAGATCTACCTAGCTGCTAGATCCACATACCTCAGTTCAATAAAGGAGCATTGTGTAAGATTCAATTTATTACTTAAAATTGACTAGATTAAAGCAAGTTGTAATTCCATCTAACACGTACATATTTTAATACAAAACAGAATAAATCTAGTAATATAACAAACCAATTGAACAATTTCTCGAAGTAGAACAGAAATAAAAAATAACACTAATTTAATTTGTTCACAGCATTGATTTATATATGAACCATTTTTTCAGGCAATCAGAGCCCCAGTTCCAGCTCAAACACCCAAAGCAGCCACGTGTACGATTCAGACATCCGTTATAGACCCCTGGATAGTTCTACTCACACCCAGATGCAAATCAACCATGAACTGGCCAATTCCGGAACAAGCAGTTTTCAGATTTTTCAGAAATTCCACCAGAACCACATCAACGAGGCCGGCAGTACGCAGTCCTGCTCGACCAGCAATCACAGTCTGCCCATACGGGGCAACCTCCACAAAAATTCCGGCTCTTTCGAGTTCGAACTCTCTGAAGTCTGTTCCAAGCTGCAGTCCACCGATATCCTGGAGATGGTCAAGAGGACTATAGACGACAGGATCCCCCCCAGGAATTGTGTGAGTTCCGAGATGGTCTGCGACAGGCTGTCATTGGAATATGAGGGGGGCATCCAGATCGAACTAAAAATCATCGACAAGGAGAAGGATTCAAAGAATTTGAAGGTTAGGAGAATATCAGGCGATCATCTGGTCTACAATCAACTATGCCAGCAGTTAATATCTTGTATGACCGTGTCCTAGCATACGAAGGGTTGATTAGGGTTCTGTTTGAATTGAGATAGGGTGTAAGGGGCCCATTTTGACGTTTAAATACATTCCCGTTCAGTGTCCGATTAATTTATGGCTTGAGGGACCCAGACAAATGCTTGTTTTCAACTCTCTAGGCCTAGGATGAAAAAATTTTTGACTTGCAACTTTTGCCCAGGGTGGCAACCTAATAAATAAAGTCAATGAATTCCTTTTCGGCTACAAAGTTTGGTTGTCGGGTCGATATGGTTTCCATCAGTCTTTTTCAACTTTCAGTTTTATGAAAATTTAAACTTTTATTCTTTACCAATTATTTTTCTTTGTGAAGAAGAGTTTGAGATGAAAATCTATCTGGTTTATATTTAATGGATGGCTAAATACAAAATTGAAATTAAAACACACTGGTCTATTTTAGTTGAGATCGGAATATCTTGATTTAGATTTATTTATTGTAAGGTGTTTCGTCCACACAGTGACTTCGTAATTATTATACTAAATTCTTAGCAAATTGTTAAATATCATTATATGATGCCACATGGCTACAATGAGGTTTTTCTTCCAAAGCTAATCTTTATAATTACAAGTGAGATAAGAAAAATAAAGTAAAATCCATTTTATTGTGTAGACGACACTCAATAAATAATTCTAATTGAAGATACAAGTTGATTAACAATTCATTTTATTAATTGATACAGTTTTATATCAATTGAAAAACATCTTTGAACATTACTTGCAAGCTCAAATTTGAGTTCATGGGTTTGAATTATGTAAATATGAGCCATGTACTTCAAAATGTAAACGTAATATTTTTATCATAATTTTATTATATTACATTTTGTCAACATGACTAATTCCTTAATAAAATACAGAGTGTTTCAACGTTCTTCCTGAACATATTCTAAATTGTTCAAAAAAATTAAATCGCCTCATTCTTATTGATGAAGTGGTAAAATTAATAATAATAATAATAATAAAGGTTCTTTATTGCAGAGCAAATGGCCATTGACCTTGGGTCCTTCAGCCAAGTTTTTTTTTTCTCTTTTTTTTTCCTTATATACATTATTTGTATATTATATTGTATATTATTCAGCCACCAATCGATCACTTTAAGCTCCACCCCCTGTCGAAACCACACCCATGCCTCTGAACTTTGTAGCCGGACAATAGACGTAATGTATATTCTTCGCGATTTAACTAGTTAAAAAGGTAGGAAGCTTAAAGAAAATTTCGAGAAATCGTAGTTTTTCCAGATATTTCCAAACAGTAACATTCCTTAGATTAGAGATAATTCTATGAAGTGCAATTATTATCATTTCCTTACTGCGGTTTTCAATTATACTATTATAATAAATCCAATGCCTTATGATCTTATGCACTTTAAAGGACGTAGCTGAGTTTTTGTAAATCTGAGAATTTTGTAAATAACTTTTAAAATAATATGTATATAGAAAAATATCCGCACAAACTGTATATAGTATATACTGTTTAGTTTTTTTGGCCATATTTTTTGAATGTTAGTCTTAGAAGTTAGTAACCATATATTTTAGTTCTGTTAGTTACGATTTGTAGTCTGAATTATCGTTTGATTCCTATTTTCATGTTACGTTGATGCTCTATAAGCACGTCAATCCATTTAGTTTTTGGATCGACTGCAAAAGTCCAGATATTTATAAAAAAAAATTTCTGATCATTCCAATTTAATGAACTTAAGACTTCAATCGGATGTTGATTTTACCTGAAATCATTTTTGTTTACCAATTTTATGCTTTTATATTCCACCGTTATTATTTTATCAATCAATTTTAAAAATATTTTAAGTTTTGCTGTATTGTAATCATAACAATTTCAATCAATACGTTGTGATTTTTTGTGAACAATATGATTATTATTCTATATCTAGGCAGAAGTAATCTGAATGTATTTGTATATTTTTATAAATATTGTATATATTTTCAACTGCTACATTCCCTCTAGGAAAGTTTCTTAGAATTGGCTTCTTATTTTGTATTTAGTGAGAATTTTCTCAGTTTTAATTCTGTTATTGTGAAGTGATGAATCCTTATATTCTGTTTTTCTTTAAATCTTTCTTAAAATAAGTGCAATCTTCAGAGTTAAATATAGTTGACTATCAATATTTCCATTTCTAGTTCTAGAAATAACTCCATATTGACTAATCATGAGTTGTTGGTAGGTTTTAAACCTTTGTTCCATTTTTTAAAATTGATTTTGATGTTTTATGTTTTCGTACTTTCGGCACCTCTATAAATTCTAAAAGGTTTTATGCCAACATTCTAGTATTTTTTGTCAATTGAAATCTGTGATGTCAATAAAACTAATGACGATACACATTACTCACTAAAAAAACCTCCATTAATTTAATATTCCATAGCATAAAATAACATTATTCCCTTTTTAATGTACACTCCTATCGGAAATATCGAATATTTCGCTGGTAGACTTCTTAGTTAACAATTGCAAAATATTAAAATAAAATGAATAAACATTTATTCATACCGCGCTAAAAACTATCCATATTTAAATTGAATGTAATTTGACTAGTGCTGCCATCGTCTGTTGTTGGAACTACCAAGGTAAGTTTTGACAGCTAAAGGATAATGAAAATACTTTTATCTAATTTCTGCTGAATATATGTTCAGTAGAATAAGATCAAAGTGTTTTATTTCTCCTTCATATTGAATTTTCTTAAAGAAAAATCATCTACATCGCTTATATGTGTAGTGATGTAGTTCAAAATCTGGTAGTTCTAAGTTGAAGATCATAGAAAAACCTAACATTTGAAAAATCAATATTTCGCCGCTAAACTTGAAGATCCCAGATATCGTCGATATATCAAAATGTTAATATTATTACCTTTATTAACGTCGTTCTTTTTCGAATTAGCTGCTAGTTCAGCATGTAAAGATGTCGAATTGTCCACGAAATCCTACACAACGGAGGACGCTACTGTTCTTTCCCAAATTGCCTATATTAGCGAGTTTAGCGTAAAATGTAACCCAGTTTCATCGACTCCAGGTAATTTATATGCATTATTCAAGGAAAACATTATTCCTGTGGCGAATGTTGCACCGAACAAATACCAAATCAGCTGGACAGAGGATTTGAAAACGGCTCAAGTAGGTGAAATTATGGTGAAAGTGTTCGATGAGGATGGTTACGCTGCCTTGAAAAAGGCCCTAAGGAATGGCGACAACATACACGAAGTGCCACATTTCACTACTGTCACAATTTCTCATCCAGGAGCATACAAAGGACCTTGTATCAGTTGTGAATTTTTAGCTGCATTATTTTCTTTGTCGATAGCTTATTATGCTGTACATTTGAGAATGAAGTTTGTTTCTTAGATATATTTGGAGGTGAGTATTTTCTTGTGAATTTTCCTAATAAATTTGTAAGAAACATTCATTGATGATTCACCCCTTTAGATCTAGGCGTTGAATAAAAAAACCTTGTCAAACTACAAATATTTTTATAATTTTGGCACAAATACATAATTTCAATTATAAAGATGTGCATCATGAATTCAAAACAATTTCAGCTTTTTTAAATTTCTCTATTCCATAAAAAATTATATAAAATTCGAGAAAATCACAATACTAAGCAACTTATAATGGCTGCACTATGATATGAATGAACTGGAATGCAAAAAGATAATAATCCATTGTGATTATAATAAAAAGCCTCTTTGATCGAATGAAAAGGAATATAAAAAGGATTTACTAAGCTATGGCGTCAGTTCAAGCCTTAAAAGTCTACAAAGCATTCTTGTTCCTTTGGAATTTAATGATATTTTTTGGTCACATTGTAAAATTTACAGAATTTCTGGAATCATTTGAGAACTGCCTTATAGACTTTGAAACTACTTATAACATAGTGATTATGTGACAATGTTCGAATTATCGGAAGATCATGCTAAAGTTAGAGGTCTGTTCAAGCAGTGTTTGTTACAAACAGAGGCTAATTCCTGATCCTTTACATCCTCGTCAATTCCCAGCTATGGGCTCACCCTGTATACTTACTGCTCCCTTCAATATAAATAAATCACTTTGTGTGTACACTTTTATATAATATTCTCATTTCTATTCCAATAAGATATTTTTTGATAATGTATAGAATATATAAAATTGAAATAAACTTTTTTATATAATCAAAAACTAAAAAAGATCATCAATATAAATATTATGTTAACAAATAATAAAAATTACTAAATAAATAGATCACTGATTTTTTTAAAGCATCAGAAAATAAGCACTTCGAAACGGTTGTTAAAAAAAATCACAGAAAGTAACGAAAACAAAAATGATGTTCGTTCGAATGTAAATTTTAAATCATGTGAACCAGACATTGCCAGTCAGATCAATGTAAAACATCGAACTGTTCGCCGCATTTGGTCCATTAGAGGGGTACTGGGTCATTAGTAGTTGAGAGAGACACCTTTGAGAGAGGTGACATGCTACGTCTTGGAAAACTCCCACTGCTGCTGCCCCCTTCGGCAAATAACTTCCGAAAACTGCAAAGAAAACTAATTGTAGAGGAAAATTAAAGCTACAAGGTTTCTATAAATGATTGTAGTATCATAGCGGTCTTTCATATAATTATTTGATAACTACAAAATTCAGGGTGTCCAGATTTTACTTCAATACATTTTAGGACTTGATTTTAGGGGTTAAAATATGGAAAATCTTCATATCAACGTACCTCCTAAAATGCATTACTGGGGAGTTAGAGCCCCTTCATAATGACCCTCAAAAACCCGTATTTTTGAGAGATTTTGTCAAAATTTAGCAAATAGATATGAAATGCAGTAGACAATTCAAACTGTTTGGTGATAAAAATATATGTTTTGCTGTGTGTGATGGGGCATTATTATGGAGTGAAATGAAATCTTTCATATAGCTTCCATATGGAGACCACTTTCTACGTCAGATTCAATTGAAATCACCATTTGAATTCTTTGAACCACTCGAAACACTGTGTAGACCAAGAGAATGTTCACCTTAAGCTTCAACAAGCATTCGATGCGATTCTGCAGCAGTTTTCTTTAAATGATAATAAGAAACTAATGCTGTCTGAATTGTAGTTCGTAGGCACAAAACTTGACATGTTAAGGTTATAGAAAAATAAACCGATGTATGGAACTAGGGTTGCTGCGTGTTGAAAATGTTGATCAACTGTTAGGTTTCATACTTCTACACCTAGTAATTCTTGAAGATCTGAAGGAGACAAGTTCAGCAAAAATTCTCAAACATCTTTGAAGTTATTTTATCATTATTTAGTGTGATTTTAAGTACCTGTTACCACTATCACACATTAAATTCTTCCAATAAATACATCTATACACTGAAGAGAGAAAATAATGACCCAAAAAGTTGACAACATTACTTACAGTTTGCAAAGATACTGCTCTAGAAAAAATAGAAATGTTTCAGAGGTCACTATGATATTACAATAATTTATAAAGCTGTTAAAGTTAGATAATAGTGTTAATTGTATGAAGTCAATGTATGATTACAATTTAATATCATTTTTAATTTTTTTATTGGGGGAAGATAAAAGTTCGATGAATATCTTGGTTCAAAATTAGAAAACAATTTGATTTTTCAATCCTTATGTACTTCAGTGATTTGCGTTTTCATTGAAAAACCATCTACTAAGGCCATAGTCGTTACATATATTTTTATTATCCTGATACTCCTAGAAGTTGGTTTCATTGCGATATGGAATCTTCCTTCTACATTTATGTGCAGTCATATTTGCAGACGATGTTTATTGGCCCAAAAAATAATTATTTTGATTTACATTCATAGTGTGGTCATATTACAATTAAAACTTTAATAATTTGGAGAATATCAAGCTTTGGCACTTATGATTAATCCAACAGGATTCTAAAGGAGCAGGCTCCTAATATCCTGACAATCTATGATATCTATTCTGTTCAAGTTGAATATATTCTGCTGGTTCTTTAAGTCATTTGTATGTATAATAAATACTAACAATAGCATTTCAGCTTAATATGAAGAAGGTTTCGACAGTTGGTAATTGTAGAAGTAATCGTAATATTATTCACTGCTTGAATTAGCTCGTTGGATAATACTGTGATGTGTATCCGTGTGCATAGATGGCGCTGGTGCTTGATGAAAACTATTAGTCATAGACTCGATATTTCTCAGATTTTTTGACAATATATCCGCCAATACTTTAGAAAAATTTAACAACTGAAGAAACAATATTTGCACACATCCAGTAGTATACTTTTTTCTTCTTCTTGTCCTGTAATTTGTTTTATTAATCTTTTTAATACACTCCTTTCTTACTTCTGGTATGAACATTTTGAGCAATTCAAGTTACATTCCTGTTAGGAGCGTACTGAATTTCAAAAAGATATCATTTCTTTCGAGGGGGCCAAATTTGGCCCCCTCGACAGTCTTTCTTTGGATACCTTAACCTTCTTCTTCTTATTTAACACAATTTCATCAATCCTTTTAGAATACCATAACTTTATGTTATGTTTCTAAAACCTAGACATTTATCAAACTTTGTAAATTTTATATAGACATTGAAACCTGTTTAAATTAATGATCTGATATATACAACATGTTTATCCTCTACCTTGTTAATTTTTACAGAAAAAAATGATTCAGTCTTTTGGATATACCCTCGTTAATTTTGAAAATGATTTTACATGCAAAAAAAATAATTCCTGATAACCTTGTTAAACAACCCAAATTTCAACACTCCCCAATGAAAAATGAGTAATTCGTAGGCGTGTTCTTAACCAGACACGTCCACTAAGTACCAATGTTACGTTTACCACCATACAAAAACATAACCTAACAAATTGAGAATCATCTCCACCATCCCCCACAACCCATTTTTTTTTTGTAAATACCTGTTGTCAATTTATTGAGAAAATTTTGCTTAATTCGATTTAAGCTGTCAATGCTTCCTCTACAGCAACATTTTCTTTTTCCCCTTTTAAACGTACAGAACCTACATTGTTCGAAAATAAATAAAATAATAAAAAGGGGGTTTTTTTACTTGATAGAAGTCTTATTACAATTTCTTAAACATCATACAGATTTATTCTGCTAACCTCACTATAAATTTTAATTTTGATTTCATAAAAACATGTTCTCAAAAAGTTTTTAAAATTAAATAATGTCTTAGAAAACTCAGTTTCAATTTAGTAGACATATAGAATTAACACTCATTACACAGCACTAAAAAAAATAAAATAATACAAAGAAATTAAAATTATTAATTAAAAATTTTAAATATAATATACACTGGCGAGCAAAAAAAACGGGTGACTAAGATTTTACGAAATTCAAATTTGTAGTGAGCTTAGCAGAATAAATCTGTTTGATATTTAAGATAATAGAAAAAAATTTCGGACGTTGACAATCTCAGACTTACAACTTCCGAATTCCGGATTCTGACTTTTTCCATGGAGCGTCATCTGGTTCAAGAGGTATAGGGCCTTGAACTGGCGCATCATCTTCAATAGGGCTGCAAGGAAGTGAATTTTGTTAATGATGTTGACGTTTTAAAAACTAAATAAAACAGAACAAAAATATTTTTTAATGATATAAGTATTAATATTTTTATAGTTATTGTTATTCATGATTAAGGACACAAAGAATCGTAATGTATGAAAAGAACATTAGTTATCATTAATATGGAAGGAATTATGCAAATATGGTTAATTCCTAGCGGTAGCAATTTTGGGCAAGTTGCATCACAGCAAATTGACAATAACTTTTCAAAATACAAACAGAATGGAGAAATGATTTCAAAAGTTGAAATAAAATATTGAGATGTATCCAAATCGCTTTTTCCTACAAAGTATCTAAGTATCTCTATTGAGGCGTAATTCAAAACGTTCTGTATTATTCTGAACAGGTTTCGTATTTACACGAGTTTCCTTAATGGTACTTGATTGAAAATCCTTTGAAAATCTAGATTATTGTTTGAAAGTGAATTTTTAAAAAGGTAAAATTCTTGAAAATATATACACACGTCGAAGTCATTTTTTGAGGACATATAGACGGGTAGCTCAACCAGTACCATAAGGAGATGGTTGCATTCCTCAAATTTAAGGGCAAGAAGACCTTTGAGAGTACCTCGGCTATCACCTGGACATAGAGTTACCTATCGGCAATGAGCAGAACACCACCAAGACTGGCTTTTACCACAATGGCACAACGTACTTTTTTTGGGCGAGTCACGATTCGGTTTACAAAGTGATAGTCGATGAGAGAGGGTTTAGAGAGGTCCAGGCAGACTAGAGCGACTCAATTTCACTCAGGAAGTTGTGCACTTTCAAGGCAGATCAATAATGTACTGGGGGTATAATGTTCGGTCGCCGTACCTCTCTTATTATCGTTGAACGAACAATGACTGCTGCCATCTACGTAGAAAACATTATTGAACCTACAAAAATTTCTTAATTATCCCATGTTTGATTCAAAAGTTATTGTGGTTAAAGTGATTTTCAAAACAATGAAAATAAAAATGATTTTTTTTATTGATGAAACATTTTTTATGGGAAAAAAACACCATCGAAACGAAAGCTTGGCTTCATAAGTGTTCTTCGGACTCTGCAACAGGAAAATCAACCATTGTTGACTGCTTTGCTGAATTCAAATGTGATAATAATACGAAATTTGGAAGAAACGACCCCATATGCAAAGAAAAAAGTTATCTTTTACCAAGACAATGCACCAGGTCACAAGCCATTGGCTACAATGGCCAAATTGCGCAAATTACCCTTTGAGTTACCTATTCTCCAGATTTTGCCTCCCAGTAATTTTAACCCGTTTTCAGATCTAAAAAAATGCTCGGCGAAAATAGATTTGGCTCGAATAAGAAGGTGATCATCGAAACAAACGCCTTTTTGGAGGATACAGATAAATTGTTCTTTAGGAAAGGTATTGAAAGATTAGAGAAGTGCTGAAATGATTTTATCGCTATTGAAGGAGAATATCTTGATGTTTAAAGTCAAATTTGTGTTATTTTCTTCATTAAACCGGGAACTTATCAGCTAATATGGTTTCTAAGTTTCACCTTCAGACATCATTTCTCCCCTTCACCCTCTAGAAATGGGGTTTATGAAGCAGAGGATGTGAAAAAGAATCAGTTATTAGTTTAAATGACTGAACATGGGGGTTAGTTTACTAAATTATCGAACCAAATAACTTACGGACTAGATACATATGTTGAAACGCTAGGTTTTGACATTTGAAATGTATTCAGTAAACTATCACAGGCGTTTTCGATACTATTTACAATTTTCTTCATACCTCTGAAATAGAAATACAGAAAAAAATAAAGAACAAAACCAAACAACCAAACCAAAAAAAAGAACTGCACAGCAGGCCGAAACTTACGACTCTGGCTTTGGTTTGGGCCTGTATGTTTCTAACTCGTCCTCAAGATCGCTAACGCGTGCTTTTAGATCATTCCTTTCGTTCAGAATGTCTTTAAGTTCTTCGGTTGTGAATCTGGGCCTGTTGGGATCGTCCAAATCGTAAATGGCGACGTTGGAAGGCAGAGGAAGATCCATCTGAAATTTAAAGAACTCGTCTTTAATCTGACACACATAGGTTCCATTCAATTTGTGAATGAAGTTACTTCTCGAAATAAAATTCGCTAACTTTGCTCAGATCTTCGTTCTCCTTCTCTGCCAGACCCAGCCGTTGCTTCAAACCGTTGATACTACGCTGTTGATCTTGTATCTGGACCAAGAAGTCGGCTCTTTCTTCGCACAGATTCCTGACCTGGGTCTGAAGATTTTTGTGTTTTCGTTTCGCATCTCTGGTCGAAGCCTGTAGTCTTTCAAAGTTTGATTTCATCTGCAGGCATAATAAAAATCGTTAGGATTTATATGAGGAACCGGAAAGCAATGTCTACATTAAATTAAAACATTACTATATTGCCATTGAGTACGTTTCAAGTAATTCTTGAATACTTTTAGAATGTGAATGAAGAATTAACAAAATCAATTGTGTTATAAATAACCATGATCAATCAAACATCAAGAACTTAATCAATAGCCTAATAGAAAAATAATTTCTCCACTTGCATTTTCAATTTCGTTTATTCTTTCCTGGACCTGCCTATTCTTGCCTCTCAACTCGTCCCTTTGCTTTTCGATGGTGTCTTTCATCTGCTGCAATATTTCACCGTTGGCAGGATTTTCAGAAGTTTCCACCTCGTTTTCCTTGTCGTTGGGAGAATTGCTATGCTGCACCCTGAGTAAACGTCTGTTCTCCTCCTGAAGTTTGGCGATAACATTGCATAATTCGTTGGTGTCTTTTCGCCACTGCTCTTCGATAGACTCGAGGTCCTGCAAAAAGATCATGGTAGAATTACTATTCGATAAATGAAACAAAGATGTTTCAGCTCAATAGATATAGTTACAGAAAAATGAAGAACTGGTGATGATGGAAAATAACGGGTTTTCTAAGAAGAGGTTTCATTTTGAATAGCCCGCTATCTGGACAGCTGTCATCTTTTGACATTTGACAAGTAAAAACTACGCCATTACCAAAAATGGCGTATATAAGTGGCAATATTTTGAATTTAAAGGAAATGATTCAGATACAATTCAAATGTGTGGGATGTAATTAATTTCAATTAAATATTGCTAAAGAGTTTTGGATCCAACAAAACGTATGCCCAACACATATTTGATATGATTATATCTGTATCCTTTCTCTTGTTTAAATTTTCTAAACCCAAAATAGTACAAATAAATCAATTCACTAACAGGCAAAGTTTTTAAGGACATTATATTAATTCAACATTTATAATCTTTGTGAACTATAATAATATTCTGTTTGAAATAAAACTAGTAAGGTTGAATACAAGATTATATTTGCAACCATAAACTTCGAAAAATATAAGTAATAATATGTTAATAACTTAATAATTATTTGTTAACAATAAATAATAACTTGGTTCACTTTCAACACCTGTAGAGGTATTCTTGATTGAATGAAAATATATTATAATTAATTCCTAGTATTAAGCCTATTAAAAAAAATATATCCCTTTTCAGTTTATTCAGAAGAAATAACTTTCAGTACAAAGGAAAAGAGGGGATACATTATTGAAGACTTTATGGACAAGTGAAAGTCTTCAAGGGCGTTAGAGTAGAAAAGGGAAAGTATGAACTTTGAAGAAAAAAATTCCAACAAAATGTAAGTCGAATGAAAATGTAGTATATTTTTGAATAGAATAATTGAAAGCGAATCATTAAACATTGCTACCCCAATTTCTATCTAGAACAGGGAGGTTACTTTTTCAATTATATGTACACTATTCGTAATAAAACAGATTTTTTTTCGAAAATTTTAGGCTTCAGTCCGAAAATCCACATTATTCCAGAATTTTGTAAAATTTTTGCTAACATATTACAGTTTTTATTTCATTTCATCATTCGAAATATACTGAATTGATTGGTAATTGAAAGAAAAACTATTTTTCCCCTTTTTCTAGCAGTATATTCACAACACAATTTATTTATGCAATTTTTACCAGAATTCTTTCCGATCTATCCCTGTACATACCGGGAATCTGAGTTGGAAATTATTAATTATTCTAATATTAGAATGAGCAGTAAAGGATCGATTATTCTTGTAAAATGTGCAAATATTTGATAATACATTCAAACAAAACGATGATCTCAAAACTAATTTGTTCTAATATAGGATTTGAACATTATCTCTAGCTTCAAAATACCTCAAGATTTATGATTGTACAAATTAAAAGCTTCCTGTGTACTGAGTCATATAAGTGTGGGTAATGGAAAATTGACAAATTAAGATTGGTAGACTTGTGAAAAAATATATAACATTTTAAAATAATACAGGATGACAGGACTCCTAGGTTTTCCAAATAACGAAATTGATTTCGTCAACACTGTGGTTTTGTCGAGTCGTTTACATAATAAATTGTGGAAATTTATTATGTATTTCATTTAAATGAATTTCTATCAAGTAATCGATTCAATTAAAAAAAAATTGAATTCTTGAATGCCTAGAGAGTTTTGGATGAATAAAAGCAGGAAGCAATCTTTATATGTAAGAATTTTTGAAGTGTACGAGCTAACGAACCATTGACCTTCGGTTTCACCGGTCATGCGAATTTAGTTAATATTATGTTACTTTGAAAAAAAAAACAATAAAATAAATTCTTTAACAGTCTGTAGAAATGCTCCTGGGAAATTGCTCATTCCTTTAGATATGCATTTTCTTGGGAATGTTGTATTATTTCTTGCATTATTCCATAAAAGTAAACAATTCAGTTTTTTAAATTTTGTTTCCACTAGTTCAATATTTGTTTTAGAATAAAGTCTTTTTTACAACTTCCAGATTATTAAACAATTAATTCTTCGGTTGATTGAAACTGGATGATAGACCCTGATTTAAAATTATTAACTTGTAGAAATGGTTTACTCGAGATAGAGCTATTTTGATTTATTTATTTTTTTGGATAACAAACCCTTGTAATCGAACAACAAATTTTTAACCCCTTATGAAAATTTCATAGTTTACATCTTGAACTGTGTAGATTTCAAAAGTTTAATAAAAATCTTTCAGTTCGCTGCCAGGCACCTTTCCCCTGAAAATACTGGGCATTTATAAAACATGGTCCAAAAATCATTTGTTACTACATTGTTCCTCTAAAATTTTCAGCAGGATTTATCATTCAAGAGGTTGAAAATTGGGTAATTAAAACAACAAATATGTCGAAAACTAATCAATACATTGCTATGAAGTTCCTGATATATTGTACATTTGTTTTGTTGTTCATCAAAAAATTTTGACTGCAATACCATATGATTTAGTGGTTCATAAGTTAAGAATTTGAATATATATTTCAACTTCCCTACTATACCTTAGCTAAACCAATAATTACTTGTGCCAAATGTAGTTCTTTTTAAAGTGTTTTCTCCAAGTAAATTTGATGTCTAAGTAAAATTCTTAAGGTATTACTTTATTGCTTGGCTGGGTTGAAAAATTCGTTATTAGTTATGCTTTTAATGGAAAGTTAGAATGGTCCCATCATCAGAAAATGCTCCAATACTTGATTCTGCCCATGTTGGTAGTTATGAAGTATAAAATACTGGACCCAGAAGATTTCCTTGGGGAACTCCAGCTTGGATGTATGTCAAATGTTATCTTGTCTACTTTAGTTTGGAATGACTGATATCCTGTATTTATACAGGAAAATAGTTTTGTGTGCTTGTTCCAGGGAACAGCATCCTATCGTTTCTCCTAAATGTCTGCAATTTTCAAATTTTGAGCCCAAAAAGTCATAAACGACTAGTTGAACTCACTGATGAAGAATCCGAGGTTAAAAACAATGCTGTCGGCCGTCCGTAAACACGCGAACTTCCAAACGGAAAGAGGTATAGACATGAAAGTTTCAGGGTAGGTTTTGGATCTGAATACTTCGGCCGAGTTCTTTTATGGGTGAAATTGGTCCAATGGTTTCGCGGTTATTCTAATTTGAAATTTTGTCTTATTTTGCTCAATATTTTCTAAACTATAAATCCGATCGATTTGAGATTTTGTATTCAGTAGAATAAATAATAATTTATTAAAAACAGTATCAAGGGCTACCTTAAACATTCTAATTTTCGAATGGAAAGAGATTGACTTGACTTCAGGGCACATTTGGGTTCTAAGTATTCATTCCTCACATGCAGCGTTATTTTTAAGAGGTAACTCAGAGATTTGAAATTTTAAGGAGAAATGGACTGTCAAAAAAGCAAGTAAAAGCTTCTCATATTATGTCGGTGCTTTCCTAGAATTTAAAATTTTATGTACTAATCCACAGTTTGTCATAAGCTTGACTCATATTTAGATATGTTGAAGTGCAATACAGCTTTTCTTAAAAGGCTTACTTGATGATTCTTGTTATTTGATGACCATGCCAAAATACCAGAAAGAAAGCTGTCAAGTTATTAATTCTCCGCACTGGAAATATTTCAAGCAATTTAAGTGATCTTATTTGAAGATACCATAACACCTTATTTAGGTTTTCTCAGGTTTTACTCTTATTATTATTGTGAATGTTTTTAACAATTGAAAAATTAAAACTCCTTGTTTTATTATAAGTTTGGCAGTCCTGTTCATTTAGAGAATATCAAATAAATGTAGATATTCTACTTGTTTTTTGAGTTCTCAACGAAAAATAATCGAAAATTAACCTAATGTGGCGTAAGGACACTAACAAAACTTAAGCAGATTACAACTGATTAGGAGGATAGTATCAATCGATTTATTTTTCCTTCAAAATATTTCAATATTTTTCTAATATTGGGCAATAGTTCAAAGGTGCCTTCTATTCTAGATTCTTAACGCACAACTTTCAATATTCATTCTAAACATATAGTATACAGGAACATCTTTTGTGTTAAAGAACTTATATGCAAATTAAGGATCGATTAACGTTTCTGTTATTCCAATACAACATTCCTGAATCCGTAATTTCAACACATACCCGCTCGAACTTGGCCCTATACTCCGCTTTCTCGATCTTGTCGTTTTCCAGGAGGGACACTTTCGTCTGCAGCTCCAAAAGCTGAGCATTCTCAGCCTCGTTCCTGGTGGCCAGCTGTTCCAGGAGCTCCAGGGCCGTTATAACCCTAGGCATCAGCCCCGTGACCGCTGTCGCCCCGTATAGATCGATAATTTTCTCACATTCCTTTCCTATGTCCGAGGCGATGTCATAAACATCCACCACCGATACATCGCTGAAGGAATCTCGCGCGTCGTCCATGTTTTCCCGATAAGTCGAATACTTTAGTCGAGGCATCAATTTTACCTCGGTTTTTCCGCGGGGAGCGCAAATGTGACCGGAAAATACGATGTTAATTCCAAACTTCTCCTATTGATCGATCGCTTCGGTACTCTAGCGACGGAACAGAGTTTGACAGATCGAGCGATACATTGGAACTACGGGAGGATTTTTGAACTACGGCTAAGTTTCTATGGTGCTTGAAGAGCATAGAAATGAAAAATGTATAGATTTCTACTATTCCAATTGAAGTTTTCTGTTTTCACTAGTGTGGTTAAAGGTATTGCCGTAAGATGGCAGATACTGATTTTCTGTAATTGAACATGTTCTGTTATCAGAGCTTTTAATTAATATGGTTAAATAATATTCTTTTGATTGTAATTCCCAGATTATTTCAATGTAATTTTCAACTATTATTGCTGAGAAAAGTTTGCTTTCTGATGAAATGGTTTGCTTAGGCTCTCGGAATAAATAACACCAAGACCATTGCTGTACAGGCCTACAAAAAAATTGTTTTCTTGCTGCTGAGGATTTTACGCTATATTTGAAGAGCTATATTCAAATATGAAATCAGTTTTTCTGTTAAACCCTAGGCTAAATCCAAATATGAAATCAGTTTTCTTCTTTCAACTCTACCTTTTTACATCAACTTATCTTTTTCGATTCATGCTTTTTTAAGTATGAGTGCTCTAAAATTATTATTTACAATATGATCAAGTACATTCTGTCAAGAAAGTACCGGGAATTATCGATTTAAATCTGGCGGGGCAATGAGGCAGGTAAATTTTTTTTTCCTAGGTTGGTACCACTGTCCTTAATTACTATGCCAAGCTTGAGCGGGATCTATCAACTAGTGTGTTTGCAACAGCTGATTAAGTCAGTCGATGTCAGAGTGTGTGCCGATTTTTACTATGGGTGATTACGTTGAGCAAAGAATTTGTTTAAAGTTTTGTGTTGCAAATGAATTTTCGTGTGCCGATGCATTGAAAATGTTGCAAAAGACCTTTGGTGATAATGCTCTATCGAAAACTCGTGCATATCAGTGGTACAGAGCCTTCAAGGACGGTCGTGAAGTGGCCGACCATCGACGGCTTCGATCGAAGATAACGTCGATAAAATTAAGGAAAGGGGCTGGAAAACCGTCGTACCAGCTTGAGAGAGATAGCACATGATCTTAAGATATCCCACGAGTCCGCACGTACGATTTTGATTGATATTTTGGGCATGAGACAGGTGGCCGCACGACTCGTATCGAAAGACCTGAATTTTCTTCAAAAACGTCATCGCGAACAGGTTGCTTCAGACATGCTGGATCGCTGTAATTCCGATTCTACATTCATGGAACGCATTATAACTGGTGATGAGACCTGGGTCTACGAGTACGATATGCAAATAAGCCAGCAATCATCGGAATGGGTGGCAAAAAATGAGCCGAAACCGAAAAAACCACGCCAAAGCCGCTCGAAAATGAAGGTGATGCTCATTGTTTTCTTCGATATCCATGGCGTGGTGCACTACAAATTCGTTCCAGAGGGTCAGACGGTAAACAAGGAGTATTGCCTAGGCGTTATGAAACGTTTGCGTGAGCGTATCCGTAAGAAGCGGCCAAATTTGTGGGCGAACAACTCATGGATTTTGCATGACGATAGCGCGCCTTCTCACCGAGCTACGATTGTGACTGACTTTCTCGCCAAAAACTCAACAAACGTGCTTCAGCAACCACCGTATTCGCCGGATTTGGCTCCCTGCGACTTTTTCCTCTTCCCAAAACTAAAATTGCCCCTTCGTGGCACCCGTTTTGAGTAGATTGAAGCCATAAAACAAAATTCGGCGCGAGAGCTAAAGTCCATCCCGGAAAGCGCCTATAAAAAATGTTTCGATAATTGGAAGTGCCGTTGGCATAGATGTATTGGAGCAAATGGAGCCTATTTTGAAGGCGACCCAATAAATTTTGACGATTAAATGTAAAAATGTTGTTTTAATTGAAAATTCCCGGTACTTTCTTGACAGAGTAGTATAACGTTCACCTTGGAATGATTGGGTGATTTTAGAATCTCTTAAATTACAGCTTCTAGCCAAAAACTAATGCTATATTCGAATTCAGGGCATGAAATTTGTAGGAAATCAGCTTCAAATACCCCTATAGCAAATTATATGGTTGCCTATGTTATTTGCAATTGCATCTTTCTTATAGCCTGCAAGATTATGATTATTAGTTCAACGTATAATTTACCATAATCTCCTTCTTTTTAAGATCACAATAAAGATAAGCGATAAGACTGCCCTGGATGAAGAAAACTTGACAAAAATGGTTGCAGAAACCACCATATTGAAGAGTTTAAGACTCACATTACCAGGCTATACCAGCTGATGGAAACAAGTCACACTTATTTATCATAACTGAGTATCCACACAAAGGATAAATATTGGTGAGCAGAAAAATTATGGAGTTGACCGTATTTTTAATGAACAGTTATCTCTCTTGCTAATGTAGATAATCTGGTTAGGAAGGGGACGATTGACGAAGACGAGGCGAAGAGAATTTTCAGTCAGTTATTGTCATTCTCAGGGTGTGGTTCATAGAGATCTTAAGGCTGAAAATCTTTTACTGGATCATAATATGAATATTAAAGTAAGTTAGTTACAATTATTGCATAATATTGTCGATGAAGAACATAATAATATAAATATAATTCAAAATTTTCACATATACAAGGTGATTCTATAATAATTGGTTAAAAATTGAGAGCCTGTAGAGGGAGTAAAAAATAAATAAAACTTCAGTAAAATATTTCTCTTAATTGCCTTCCAAGAAAGATGCAGCCCCTCAAATATGTATTATACAGGTATGGAAAAGACAGTGGGAAACATAGGAAATTCAGTGTTAATCAAGAATGCAATGAAAGAATCAAAACCTCAGCGCGATTTGATGACGAATAAATGATTGTTCTCTCTCAATGGCAGTGGGCAGTGTTGGTGCTTTGATCGAAAGGTCTGTTTTCACTCTCCACTACCATTGAGAGAGAACAGTCGTTTGTTCGTCATCGCATCGCATTGAGTTTTTGATTCTTCCACTGGTCCACTGCATTCTTAATTAACACTGAATCTCCTATGTTTCCGATTCTCTTTTCCATACATATAACAAGTTCACTTTGATATTTGTGTTTTGGAAAGTGTTGTGTTTTTAAATGAATTCAAGGTCCTACTCAAGTAGAGTAGTGTAAGTAGTTCGGATATTTTCTGTTACATATATGGAAAATATATGTTGAAGGAAAACAGAAAATGTGTTACTTTTCGATTTTAATTTCTTTCTTCCTGAAAACAAATGAAGGTTATCAAGTATTCAGACAGTTGATCCAGAAAATATCTGATAATATAGTAGGTAGGGAAAAAAATCTACATATCTAGCCCAAAAGTGAATGCGTTTTACTTATTGGCCACCACTCAGTCACCAAGAAGTTCTTCATACTCACTTCTGAACTAGATATGTGCAGGATGTATTTTGGAGTGGAACCAATAGAAAGTAAACATAAGTTTGTAACCATTTAAATAGCATAAACGAAAATATTTAGAAAGAAAACTTGTCATTCAACTTTTTAGTCATATCAACAATAACTTTGTTTCTACATTTTTAGAAAACTTCACTATAACCATTCAAAATCTAATCAGCCATGGAAAATTTAAATGTCACTCTTTCTTAACTTTATTTATCAATGTGTGTATCCTATTTTATGAAGTTAATAGATAGCTACGAACTGAAATTATACATAAAATGATTGAAAAAAATCGTCACGATATTCTCAAACAATTCTATATCAATATAAATGATCATTATAATGAAAAACATGAACATATGCAGTACTTATGTTGCTCGAAATCCAAATGCTCAGATTCAGTGTTTTTTCAGAAAATTTTTAATATGGGATAAGGCAATATTGCACATGAAATATACAGGACAGACTGGAAAACTTTCCGACATAGAATTTGTGAACATTTGTAGAATTTCCTCAATAATAAAAGTAATTCTGCATATTCTAACCATTTGTCAGAAACAGGACATACTTTCAACTATAATTTTGAAATTCTACATATAGAAAGGAAAAGTTATGCCTTAAATCTGTTAGAATCGCTAGAGATAAATAAACACAATAAAATTGGAATATTACTTAACGAACAAATAGTTTTAAATAACTCATCTCTGTTCAATATATTCAGATAAGCTGTGATTTGCAGAGACCCTTTTTTGGGTTTTAGTGCTCAATAAAAATTTATTGTACTTACTGTAATTTAAATAGCAACGGATTTCGTAAACAAGCTTAGTTATTCAAAATGTAAACCTGCCTGATGATGCTACCGTGATAGCGAAACGAATGTTGTAAACAACATTAAAAATTTGTGAAAATCAGAATAACCTTATTTAAATATTATTTAATATGGATTTTCACCAAGGACTGATTCAATTCAATACAAATTTCATCTGATTTTATTAATATTTTTGTGAATTAAGGTTAGTTGATGAAGTATGTATTTCATTAATTATTTAGCTAGTGTTTTAATTTACTTCCTTTGATGTATTTCCCCAATGTAATTTCGTTATTTTAAGAGAATTTTCAAAGGCAAGGTATAATTATAAAAATTTAGTTGGATATAGGTCCAGTAAAGTCAAGTAAAATCTTCGTTGGAGGTAAATATGTCGTATTTGCCGATGTTTCGACCTAAATAAGGCCATCCTCGGGGCACTAGAAAATAGGATATTAAAGTGTTACACGACAAATAATAAATTTGTATAAAAACATAACATAATACGAAAATTAAAAACAAATATCACCCAAATCGAAGTTATTACTCCAGTGTTCTAATTAATTTCTGATTAATTCTGTTTACAAAGCAAAAAAGAGAAGACACCACAAGACATCGAAAGAAATGTTATATACAAAACACCATGTAATAAATGTAATCACGTATACATAGGTCAAACCCGAAGATATTTGAAAACGAGAATTTCTGAGCACAAACGAAGCATAAGAAAAACATTATCAGTGCAAAAAATAAGACTGCATTAGCTGACATTTTGAGAACAAATAACATGATTTCGATTTTAATAATATCACTATTTTAGGCAAACAGAACAATTATAAGAAAAGACTACTAAATGAAATGATTGAAATCAAAAAACATCCTAACAGTATGAACAAGAAACAAGACGTCGAAAAATTGAGTATAATCCATCAAGGCATTTTAAAAAGCATTCAACGCCCGGTATAGGTTCCCTATATATGAGTGTTTTTCGAGTGCACGCATTTGTTTTTATTTCCTCACTGTAACAGAAAACATGTTAGGGATAATTTGCATGTCACCTGTGTTTGGTAGTCTAACAGACTAATAGATTTCCTAACATCTGAAAGTTATTCGAGTAATTTCATACTACCCCAATTCCTGAAATATTTTTGGGCATAATGCCTTTTTAGAGCATTTATATTTAATCAATCAGAACACTGGAGTAATAACTTGGATTTGGGTGATATTTGTTTTAAATTTTCGTATTATGTTATGTTTTTATACAAATTTATTGTTTGTCGTGTAACACTGTAAGATCCTATTTTCTAGTACCCTGAGGATGGCCTGATTTAGGTCGAAACGTCGGCAAGTACAACATATTTACCTCCAACGAAGATTTTACTTGACCTATATCCAACTAAATTTCTATAATTATATACACTGAGGTCACAAACTTTATTATTGGCAAGTTATAATTTCTAAGATCTTCGTTTATTTTGTTTCTAATAAAAAATTTGAAGTTGTGAATTGAGAATGGTGGATGAATATTAAACTAAAACCTTGAAAAATATATTGCCATACCAATTGATGATCATACTAATATTCAAATTTTTTAATTTGATTCACTTCGAGAGTTGACTATATTCGAAAAATACTTCAGTTTATTATATTGGGGAACAAAACACTATATTACATTAAATTTTCACAATTCACTAAAAATTTCTGTTTCAATCGATACATCATTGTCAAGTGTAAAGAAATACAGAATGCATTGAGATATATTGGTTGTTCAGTGTTTGAAGATCAGGATTTGTATGGATTTTGTTCATTTTCAATTAATAAATTCATTGTATAGCTGTTGCGACCTGAAAATCCTCCACAAGTGTCACAAACGCTATAGAATGAATTTGTTTGAGTGCTTGGAAATAAATAAAGTCCATTGTGATCCCGATCTTCAAACATTGAACAACCAATTAGAAATTAACCCATCCTCACTCCTCAACATGTGAAAATTTGCTTGCCTCTTTCACAAAATTTTCGATATATAATAGTAAAAATGAAAAATAGTGATTTACAGTAATAAATTCTGTACTAATTGTGTGGGCGTTGAGAACGAACGAATAGATGTGCCGTATGGTCATTGCAATAATTCAGGGACAACAGTAGAATATATCCGAACCTTATGATTTCCATAAACTAATTTTTTTTGTCTTCTTACACGATCTTTACTAAATTTTGTATTAGTGTAGTTATTTTACATGTAATTGCTAATTACAATCGTGGGATTTTTGCTATGATTTCTTCAGCGCTCAACGCAGCTCCGCTTACAACATTTTTGTACTTGTTTTTAATCTTCAATCGTGAAATTTCGCAGGAACATGTATGTTACCATTATCCTTCTAGATTACAAATTCCAGATCAATCGAATTTGTAAAATATTGGATATAAATACGAGAAACTTTCAAATGGGAATAACTGCAAAATTATTCAACTGATTCCGCCCAATAACGTACTCCATCTACATATTCAAATCCTAAAACTATCCCGAAAGTTTCAAGTTTCAATCTCTTTCCGTTCGATAGTTAGTTTTTTTTAAACTTCTGATTGTGTATAGTGTATTTTAAACATACATTAATGATATATATTCCATTGCATTTTATTACCTCTAATATATTATATTTCTTATTTACAGATAAATCAAGAAAACAGATGGATCACTACTGTGAAAATCGGGCCACCATGAAGAAAATTGAGAAATTGAAAAATACTATTGCGATTTTTTGTATACCACTCAAAATATTATAATCATTTTTATAGCCAAATTTTTGGAATTAGTTATATAATGTGATATTATTTATTGAGTTTAATATAAACGAAGAATGAACATGTTAAAAATGATATCATTTAATATTGTTGGTTATAGGTTGAAAATAAATGAGTAATAAAGAGTTTCTTTTTTATTCATTCAGTGCCAATAGTGAAAAATTTCAATGTTTTATATGGTTCTGCTGTAACTTGTGAATCAGTCGTTAAATGAGCATGGCTAACGAAATTGGCTGGAAATATATCACTACTCCTGATAAAATCCACATACCTCCTAAATGTTCCAACATAAAGGGCTAAATACGGCTCTGTTGGTTGAAAATATTTGACTGCTCCTGATACATCTAAATACCTTCTCAGCGAGTTGACACAGGGGCTGAATACGGCTCTGTTCGAAATATCCGGCTGCTCCTGATAAATTCCGTATACCTCCTTGCCATTGTTCTCCTGATACTCAACTGCTCCGGATACATCTAAATACCTCCTCCGCGAGGCGACATAGGCGCTGAATACGGCTCTGTTCGAAATATCAGGCTGCTCCTGATAAATTCCCTATACCTTCTCGCCTTTTGTTCTCCTGATACTAGACTACTCCGGATACAAATACCTCCTCGGTGAGTTAACAAAGGGGCTAAATACGGCTCTGTTCCAAGTATCAGAAGCCATTAAAAAGTGGGCGTGGCTTAGAAAAATGGCGCGAAAATCCGGCTGCTCCTGGTAAATTCCGTATACCTCCTCGACTTTATATTCTCCTGATACTCGGCCAAATTGTTGAACACTACCCTGAAATGCCAATATTTGATGGACATTTTCGGATTATCTCAAAATGACCATATATGGGCATATTTCCATTTTCAGTAGCGTTTTCGCTGACAAAAATGACCCAATATTTGGAACTTTGCTGGAACGGAACGGAACGAAGGTCAATGTTTGTTACATATGTCCAAGTATATCCGGGTAATGAAAAAGTGAGTAAAAAAATCATGAAACAATAAAAGATTATTTTACTGCTTATTATAAAATTTCACTCTTAAAATTGCATTTCTGTTTGCTAAAACCATTGAAGTTAAAAAATCCTGACAATTTGACAGAGTTCCATCAATGAACTTTTGGCAACATTTGATCAAAAATCAGGAGCAATAAATGAATAGGTTAACGAGGAGGTTGCCTTTATGTATCTGGCACTGCAAAATTTTTCTGCCTGAATATTCTGAGATTAAGTTTTTTCAGTTCTTGTAAAATATACTAAATTCTTTTCTTGAAAAATATAATGAAATAATTTTCATACGAAACGATTCATGAAAAATTTCAACTACCTTCACTTCGAATTTACGAGGCTTTTTTGTTGTATGTTCTGGACAGATTACAACAATTTTGCATTGGAGTCGATGATCCTCACGCCAACTCGTTCCTATTAAAGTGCGAACTTCGTCATAATAATCTCATTTTTGCCAGCGAAAACGCTACTGAAAATGGAAATTTGCCCATATATGGTCATTTTGAGGTAAACCGAAAATGTCCATCAAATATTGGCATTTCAGGGTAGTGTTCAACAATTTGGTCGAGTATCAGGAGAATATAAAGTCGAGGAGGTATACGGAATTCACCAGGAGCAGCCGGATTTTCGCGCCATTTTTCTAAGCCACACCCCCGAGATTTTTAGGAACAGGATCGTCTCTAGCCCTTTATGTCAGTTTAGCGAGAAGTTTTTAGGATATATCAGGAGCAATTGGACAAGCCACGCCCACACTCTAGGTTCTGGCACAGGACCGTATTTAGCCCTATTTGTTATTAGTACTACAGATATTTATTTGGATTTTATTAGTAGTAAAATATTCCGCACCATTTGAGAACAGAACCGTATTTAGCTCTTTATGCTGGCAATGATAATTTTTATTCATTCGTTAGAAAAGGATTCTGTTGAAAACTCAAAAGTGCTTTTTACTTTCCAGTTTTATGGAATATTAAGAGTTCATTTGTAAGTAATTTCTATTATTGAAGGAATAAGGCCATTTGAGGTCAGATTAACCCTTAAAGTTTTTATTATACATATCTAATCAGTTGACAAAATAAAATTATAAATATCAAATATATATATAACACTTATCCAATATTGTTATCAAGATCTTCGAAGATTATATACAATATTTCTCATTTGTACTAGCAATTTTCTTCAGTTTCTTGTTTCCCACATCAATCTCCTTAGAATACCTGTAAGCAGAAAAGAAACAGTAAATAAAAGTTGATGAGATTGTGGATATCACAGTCATCATTAACTGTCATATTTACTCGTAATATGAAAAAGAGCAAATACTAAAATGCTTAGTTAACAGAAAGTTGTACGAATTCAACTGAATTTTTTCAAAATGATTTCATAAAATGGAATATATACGGGATGGACAAGATATTAAGTGCAATTTCATTATTTCAAATGGATCTCTCTGTATATTATCTTATTATTGGCCAGCTCTTTCTCTTCTGATTACGAATATACAGGATGGCCCAGGGATGCGTAAATGGTCCATAACTTCGTTTCTATTCAAGCTATCGATTTTTATATAGGTCCCAAAGTTTTATTATAAACAATGCCACACCAAACGTTAACAGACTTTCCAGATTTTCTAATTTGAAATACTTTGCGTTGTCTTCGATGTTTGTTTTCCCAAGAATGTCTTTTTTTTCTGTTGAACACGCTTCCTGTGGAAAACGATGCTTCACATTATTCACATTACTAAATTTAATAAGTAAGGATCTTCCTCCAGTCTTTGCAGCATATGTTGTCTAAGCGTTTCCGCTTTTGGTCTTCTGTGAGAAGTTGTATGGCCTATAATTGTTCTTTTTTAACATTCTGTGAATCTTCGAACACCTTATTGCAAGTTCACTAGATGCTTCCTTTCATCCATTTTCTGGATTTTCTAAAACAATTTTTATGAAGTTGATTTCAAATTCAATAATATTCAAGTTTCAGCATTTATCAACAATTAATTATAGTAATATTGCCTTCAAAATGAAGCAATATGACGAGTTCTTGATTCTCATTGCGTGAGACACGGCGTTTCCTTCTCTTAAGGAAGTTTCTTACACGGTATAAGTATTTCCCTTGGAATTGGATCCCCTGGATGCAATGCCTCTTCTTGCAGCTTTCTTGCTTTTATTGTTCTTCAAATAAGGTGAAAATATTACAAAATCTTCCGTTTCTGTGTAATGCATGTTTCAGAAATAATTTTATTGAATATCAACGTGTATGTTAGCAATGTCGTTTGTTGATTTATCACAGCCTACCACTTGACAAACGTAGAAAATGAGCCTGCCAGATGGTTCTTCGAACTTGAGACTCTGTAGTTCTCAAAATAAGAGAGATAGAGAAACACGTTTATTCGTAATCAGAAGAGGAATAGCTAGCTAATATCGGGTGTTTTTTTTAGAGTGATAGAACTATCGATAGGGATAACTGTGATTTGACAGGAGATAGAAGCCATGTTGACATTTCTGTTCAGTAAGCATTGACAAATTATCATGGAAAGACTCACGCCGCAACAACGTTTACAAATTGTTGATATTCATTTTCAAAACCAGTGTTCTATTCAGCCAAACTTATAGAGCACTTCGTGAAATTTATGGTTTACATAATCGTCCATCAGAGCAGCTTATTCGCCGAATCATCGATAGATAATTTTCTCTACTCGATGCAGCAACAACAACAACAAAACAGAGAACTGTACGTACAGAAGAAAATATCGCTGCTTTAAGTCATAGTGTTAATGATGATCCAGATTTGTCTATTCATCGACGTTCACAAATTGAACTCTGTGCATCCATCACATGGAAAATTTTGCGTAAAGATCTTGATCTACACCCACAAAAGATCCAACTGGTTCAAGAACTAAAGCCACTTGACCATAATGAGCATCGTTTGCTTGCTGATTGGGGCCTAGAACAGCTTGAAGTTAATCCACTTTTTTATCGTAAAATTGTGTTTAGTGATTAAGCTCATTTCTGGTTGAACGGCTATGTAAACAAGCAAAATCGCCGTATATGGAGTGAAAACAATCCTCAAGAAATTCTGCAGGTTTCATTGCATCCTGAAAAATACACTATATGGTGTGCTTTACACACGATGCTAGAGCTAATGTTACAGTGAATGGTCCTCGTTACAGATCGATGATTATTTGTTTCAAAATTTGAATGATTTCGACCCAGAAGTGTTTTGGTTCTAACAAGATGGTGCTACACCTCATGCTGCTACCGTAACAATTGATTTATTGAAAGAAAGATTTGGCGATAACATTATTTCGAGAAATGGTCTAATTAATTGGCCTTCGAGATCATACGACATAACTCCACTGGATTATTTTCTTTGTGGTTATGTCAAGTCATTGGTTTATGTTGATAGACCAGAAACAATAGACGCTTTGGTAGCCAACATAACTCGTGTTATTGATGAAATAAGACCTGAATTACTCGAAAAATTGATTTGGTCGAATGCGGTTCCTCAGAGCTAGTCATGGTGGACATATGCCGGAAATTATTTTTAAAACGTAAATGTCATAAAATTATCTTTCAATTTAAAGTTCTATCACTTTAAAAAAACACCCGATAGTAAATAAATATACAAATACCCATTCGAAAAAATTAAGTAGCACTCAATATCTTTGAGCAACCATAAAAATTTGTGCTGAGAGTGTGCTCAAGGGATTCCCCATAATTAAGCCTTCTGTTCTAATATTTCTCCTATTATGAACAGAAATTCAGGCAAAGGTTGTCCGAAATCATATAAATTAAGTTTTTTTGGCAGTAACATTTAAATCAATGATGCTGTTGCTGTTCTGTTTATTTCAGCAAGGGAGGTTATGGATATAATACTATCTGGAGATGTGTGACCAGTTCCATCTGCTGACTTGCTGCAATAAAATTAAAACAAGTTGTAGAAATTACTATATTTTACTATCAAAAAATTAATATTTTACACATTTAATTGTGATTCAGACAACTGAGGACTTAACAAGCAGGACATTATGCATATACAGAGGTAGAAGAGGTAATAAAAACAGGTTAAAAAAGAGAGGATGCCTAACAACCATTAAAATGTCGGCACGCCAAAGAAGTGTAGCAAACAACTTCTTCGCTCCCCGTCCAGAAACCTGCCTTGCTCTATCGTAGTTTGACTGGCGTACCGATAGAGGACCCGACCAGTCATAAGAATCGTGACTAACCGTCCCCGCCAGGTTCAAATAGAGTAAGGCAATGCGTTTGAAAGTCAGCGTTCCAAGCGGACGCATGGTCACCGGCGTAACAGACAGAGCCTGCGCATCAAGCCTGTCTGATGAGTTTCAGATGCGCATGCTCGGAAACGAAACGCCTTCTCCCGAACTAAGAGGTAGAAGCTCCCTCGCAACATCCGCATTCCATTCGAGAGCTTCAAAAGATTGGTAAACAGATATTACTTATTTAAATCTCTCAAATATTTTGGATTTACATAGATCCGTACAGTCATTCATTACTTTTACATTATTTTTATTGTGAACTAATTTGAGAATTTCAACAGATTCTAAATAATCAAGTTTCTTTTCTTTTGATTCTACATGTAAAATTTTAAGATTATCTATTGTCGGAAAATGATGGACGTTTTCTGAACAATGAGTGGCAAAAGTAGAAGTTTGTTTATTTAATATTGAACAAACTTCCACTTTTGCCACTCATTGTTTAGAAAACGCCCATTCTTTTCCGACAATAGATAATCTTAAAATTTTACATGTAGAATCAAAAGAAAAGAAACTTGATCATTTAGAATCTGTTGAAATTTTCAAATTAGTTCACAATAAAAATAATGAATGACTATACGGATCTATGTAAATCCAAAATATTTGAGACATTTAAATAAGTAACATCTGTTTATCAATCTTCTTTGGCGTGCCGACATTCTGATAGTTGTTAGGCGTCCTCTCTTTTTTAACCTGTTTTTATAATCTCTTCTACCTCTGTATATGCATAAATACCCGGTTCCTCTTGTTAATTCTTCATTTGTCTGAAGATGGAATAGTTAATTCCCGTCACAATTAAATGTGTAAAATATCAAGTTAATGGTAGTAAAACATAGTACTTTTTACAACTTGTTTTAATTATAATCAAGTACCTAATAGTTACGGCTGAAATAGTTCAGTATCTGCAGTAAAATAATTTAATCTATGGACTCAGTAATCCCATTGTAGAATAATAAACTGCAATATTTTGCGTTTCCTATAAGGCATAGTTCATCACCGCCATCTGTTGATTGTTTGATGCACCGAAGTTACTCGATAGTAGATTTCTGAATAAGAATTACTATTTTTCTGCTAGTACGTATCATTGCTAGTAGATGTCGGCATATATGAATGCAGACAATGTAGGAATTATCAATATCGAACAGTTTGTAGCAAAGGAGACATATAGAACTCTTCATCCTTTTATGGTAAAGTGAACTGTAATATTTTACGTTTTCTGTAAGAAATGTTCACCACCGTCATCTATTCACTTTTTCACGAACCATGATTACTTTTCATTAGTTTTCGTGACTGAGGATTCTAATTTTTTTACTGGTACATGTCATTATCAGTAGATGTCAGCATATAGAATACAAACTATGGGAATTATCTATACGGTAGTTCTGAAAGTAATTTCGTTTTTTCCCGACAGGCAACTTTCTAATAGAAGGAGCTAGACACTCGAAACTTTTAGAGTAAGTTTGGCCCTAAATATTTTGATTATCTTCTTAAGTAAGATTACTAGTCCTTGTGGATAATCGTTCTCAAACTCTCTATTTTGATACGACCATATTTTCATTTCGTCATAAGAATAATTTATATTGATATAATTTTCTTTTAAATATTGTGGTACGTTTTCTTATTAATTATGTTGTCAATGATTTCAGTTCAATAGCCATTGTTCACCGCTATAGACTCAATTATCATTGACAAAATGATTAATAAGAAAACCTACCACAATATTTAAAAAACAATTTATAGCAATATAAATGATCCTTATGAAGAAATGAAAATATGGTTTTCAATGGCTTATATAAAAGGTTCCAGCAGTAGGATTTCCAATGGTCTTCATAAAAAGGGAATTAATTCTTCAGCAGTAAAAATCGGGTGGTTTTTTTTAGAGGGATAAAACTTTACATTGAAATAAAAGACATTTAAACTAAGATTGAAACAATTTTTTTTTTTAATTGAAAGATAATTTTATGACATTTATGTTTTAAAAATAATTTCCGGCATATGTCCACCACAACTAGCTCTGAGGAAACGCATTCGACCAGACCAATTTTGGACCATTTTTTCGATTAATTCAGGCCTTCTTTCACCAATAACACGAGTTATGTTGGCTTCCAAAGCGTCTATTGTTTCTGGTTTATCACCATAAATTAATGACCTGACAACCCCAAAGGAAATAAACCAGTGGAGTTATGTCGCATTATCTTGGAGGTCAATTAATTGGACTATTTCTTGAAATAATGTTATCGCCAAATCTTTCTTCCATTAAATCAATTGTTACGGTAGCAGCATGAGGTGTAGCACCATCTTGCTGGAACCAAAACACTTCTGGGTCGATAACATTCAAATTTTGAAACAAATATTCATTGGTCATCGATCTGTAACGAGCACCATTCACTGTAACATTAGCTCCAGCATAGTTTTTAAAGAAATATGGACCGATGATGCCCCCAGCGTGTAAAGCACACCATACAGTGCATTTTTCAGGATGCAATGGAACCTGCAGAACTTCTTGAGGATTGTTTTCACTCCATATACGGCAATTTTGATTGTTTACATAGCCGTTCAACCAGAAATGAACTTCATCACTGAACACAATTTTACGATAAAGAAGTGGATCAACTTCAAGCTGTTCTAGGGCCCAATCAGCAAACAAACGACCCTTATTATAATAATAATAATAATAATAATGACTTTATTGCAAAAAATAAAAATATATATAATTATAATTAATATAATGAATTCTGAAAGGAACAATCACAGGGTCAAGTGGCTTTAGTTTCTGAACCAGTTGGATCTTGTATGGGTGTAGACCAAGATCTTGACGCAAACTTTTCCATGTGGTGGATGCACAGAGTCAAACTTTTTGTGAACGTCGACGAATAGACAAATCTAGATCATCATTAACACTATGACTTACAGCAGCGATATTTTCTTCTGTACGTACAGTTTTTTGTCTTGTTGTTGTTGCATCGAGTAGAGAAAATGTTGTCCGAAATCTATCGATAGTTCGACGAATAAACTGCTCTGATGGACGATTATTCAACCATAAATTTCACGAAGTGCTCTATAAAATTGGGCAATAGAACACTGGTTTTGAAAATAAATTTCAACAATTTGTAAACGTTTTTGCGGCGCGAGTATTTCCATGATAATTTATCAAGTCTTACGAACAGAAATGTCAAAACAACATGGCTTCCACCTTCTGTCAAATCACAATTATCCCTATCGAAAGTTCTTTCACTCCAGAGAAAAAACCCGATACGATAAATTATTGATTATTATAACACGCTAATCTTCTGTTTATTCCAATGTTCGACTGGACGTCAAAGTTCTCTGTCTTATGCTATCATTAAAACCTGTATATAAAAATTAAAATGACAATTTGTAGAAACGGAAGTTTAATTAAAGGATTCAGATATTTACGATTTTTTTGAAATGCCGATAATTTTTAAAATATATAATTCGAATTTTTTGATATTTTCTTATAACTATCACGACTTGCCTTTGATCAGTTTCTGACTTGACGTCTACTTCTGGGATACCTGTATATTGAATCAAAATTAATCGGAGTGAGTGTTTTGAAATTTTCAAATTAATTCATGATTTTTAGATTATCTTTAAATAATATTCGTATTATTTAATTTTATATATAATATATAATTATATCAGGTTCAAAAAAATCTCATTATATAAATACCATGTGGTTTAACTGAAGACTCTGTCAAGAAAGTACCGGGAATTTTCAATTAAAACAACATTTTTACATTTAATCGTCAAAATTTATTGGGTCGCCTTCACAATAGGCTCCATTTGCTCCAATACATCTATGTCAACGGCACTTCCAATTATCGAAACATTTTTTATAGGCGCTTTCCGGGATGGACTTTAGCTCTCGCGCCGAATTTTGTTTTATGGCTTCAATTGACTCAAAACGGGTGCCACGAAGGGGCAATTTTAGTTTTGGGAAGGGGAAAAAGTCGCAGGGAGCCAAATCCGGCGAATACGGTGGTTGCTGAAGCACGTTTGTTGAGTTTTTGGCGAGAAAGTCAGTCACAATCGTAGCTCGGTGAGAAGGCGCGTTATCGTCATGCAAAATCCATGAGTTGTTCGCCCACAAATTTGGCCGCTTCTTACGGATACGCTCACGCAAACGTTTCATAACGCCTAGGTAATACTCCTTGTTTACCGTCTGACCCTCTGGAACGAATTCGTAGTGCACCACGCCACGGATATCGAAGAAAACAATGAGCATCACCTTCATTTTCGAGCGGCTTTGGCGTGGTTTTTTCGGTTTCGGCTCATTTTTTGCCATCCATTCCGATGATTGCTGGCTTATTTGCATATCGTACTCGTAGACCCAGGTCTCATCACCAGTTATAATGCGTTCCATGAATGTAGAATCGGAATTACAGCGATCCAGCATGTCTGAAGCAACCTGTTCGCGATGACGTTTTTGAAGAAAATTCAGGTCTTTCGGTACGAGTCGTGCGGCCACCTTTCTCATGCCCAAAATATCAATCAAAATCGTACGTGCGGACTCGTGGGATATCTTAAGATCATGTGCCATCTCTCTCAAGCTGGTACGACGGTTTTCCAGCACCCTTTCCTTAATTTTATCGACGTTATCTTCGATCGAAGCCGTCGATGGGCGACCCACTTCACGACCGTCCTTGAAGGCTCTGTACCACTGATATGCACGAGTTTTCGATAGAGCATCATCACCAAAGGCCTTTTGCAACATTTTCAATGCATTGGCACACGAAAATTCATTTGCAACACAAAACTTTAAACAAATTCTTTGCTCAACGTAATCACCCATAGTAAAAATCGGCACGCACTCTGACATCGACTGACTTAATCAGCTGTTGCAAACACACTAGTTGACAGATCCCGCTCAAGCTTGGCATAGTAATTAAGGACAGTGGTACCAACCTAGGAAAAAAAATTTTTACCTGCCTCATTGCCCCGCCAGATTTAAATCGATAATTCCCGGTACTTTCTTGACAGAATGTATATTTGCAACCCATTGCATAGAAAATGACTATCCTTTTCCTACAATAGATAATCTAAAAATTTTAAATCTAAAATCAAAATACACAAAGCTTCACTATTTATAGCCTATATAAATTGAGAATTACCATGAAGAAGTATTTGCATATTACAGAATAATAGCTGGAATTAATTCTCCAGAACCTCTACAGATTTTAATTTGAATAAAACTCATGAAAACCTTTAGAATTAAATTTTAAAACATGTCCTGAATACACTGTATCACTTTATAGACATATATATTTTCATTACATGTGGTAGAAATTAACTAATAAAGAATCAAAAGAAATATAAAATAAAGATAAAATTATTTAGACATCACCCTGTTTCGATATACACCTTATACATATACATGTTTTCGTATAGGCCTTGCCTACCCCAAAATTGCTTAGTTGTTGCAGAAATGTCTTGTGATAAAAAAACTATTTTTATATATTTTTAAATGATTGTTTTGTTTATTCAAACGACTCCTCACTGAAGAGATTTTGGGTCCGAATTTATCAGGTTATTTCTCTAGAGAATGTGCTATATATTCCATAAAAAAGGAAAATAAAAAGAGGTCCTTTTCAATTATATGTTGAACATTTTTTGATGATGGAACATGTGATTCTTTAAAATCCAATCGAAACATATATATGTATAAGGTGATGTCTGAATAATTTGTTCATTATTTTGTATTTCTTTTGATTCTTTATCAGTTAATTTCCACCACATGTGATGATAATATAAATGTCTATAAAATGATACAATGTATTTAGGCATGTTTGTAAATTTAATTCTAAATGTTTTCATGAGATTTATTCAGATTAAAATCTGTAGAGGTTCTGGTGAATTAATTCCAGCTATTGTTCTGTATTTGTAGCCTCTTAAAATTTCAAGCTACTTCATAATAAGAATTGTTTGAAAATAATCAATGACCATACTATAAAATAAGAAGGAATGGTTTTTTACTTGATAGAAGGATTATTACAAAATTTGAATATCAAAACAGATTTAATCTGTTGTCTTCTACAATTTTAATTTCAAAAAATTTTTTTGAAGAAACTTTAAGAATTAAATTAATGTCTTTATAAGCACTGCACATATTTAATAGACGTATAAAATCAAAATTCATCATACAATATCAAATGGAATTAAGAAAAACCAACGAATATAAATTGTCAATTGAAATTAAAATATAAATAAGCAAACATTTTTTGTTTCGTTCCAGGCATGCGTACTGAACTCTTCAGATAAACGTACGAAGCCCTGTTTGTTACAAAATGTATTGTTTTCTGATCCTATATTAATGAAAAATAACTCTTTCTCGAAAATATAAAACATAATTTCAAGAACTTCTTGAAAACTAATTTATTTGGAATATTCAATATATTTAAATAAATTACTTCAAAAAATCTCAAAACATGTAGCACATCCTCAAGAAATAATTAAAATTACGATAAGATCAGTTCAACTTTACATATAAAAAATAATAAAATCAATTAAACAATGTATAGACTTACCGAGTGCCATCTTAGAAACACATGATCTTCAAAAAACATGCAAATAGGTACATTTATATCCAAGGTACTCTATGTTTCATATTCACAAAAAATCATACAAAGCTTATAAGGCACTTGGTCTTAGTTAAAACCATTCAACACTGTATAATGAATTTCTTTATTTAAAAAACCTAATATAATTATATATTATATATAAAATAAAATAAGAAGGAATGGTTTTTTACTTGATAAAAGGATTATTACAAAATTTGAATATCAGAACAGATTTAATCTGTTGTCTTCTACAATTTTAATTTCAAAAAATTTGTATGATTTTTTGTGAACATGGAACATAGAGTACCTTGGATATAAATGTACCTATTTACATGTTTTTTGAAGATCATGTGTTTCTAAGATGGCTCTCGGTAAGTCTATACATTGTTTAATTGATTTCATTATTTTTTATATGTAAAGTTGAACCGATCTTATCGTAATTTTAATTATTTCTTGAGGATGTGCTACATGTTTTGGGATTTTTTGAAGTAATTTATTTAAATATATTGAATATTTCAAATAAATTAGTTCTTGAGAAGTTCTTGAAATTATGTTTTATATTTTTGAGAAAGAGTTATTTTTCATTAATATAGGATCAGAAAACAATACATTTTGTAACAAACAGGGCTTCGTACGTTTATCTGAAGAGTTCAGTACGCATGCCTGGAACGAAACAAAAAATGTTTGCTTATTTATATTTTAATTTCAATTGACAATTTATATTCGTTGGTTTTTCTTAATTCCATTTGATATTGTATGATGAATTTTGATTTTATACGTCTATTAAATATGTGCAGTGCTTATAAAGACATTAATTTAATTCTTAAAGTTTCTTCAAAAAAATTTTTTGAAATCAAAATTGTAGAAGACAACAGATTAAATGACCATACTAAATTACAAGAATCAAAAATTTTTAAAACATTTGAATAACCTCTGTTAACCACTTCTCTATAGTTTACGAACATTTTATAATATATCAGTTTTATTCCGGATAACATTCATTTGTACCTGAACCTGCATGAATACTTTGTACCTTCTGTTAAATTTTTTGTTTTCTGAAGATAAACCAATACCTCGAAACTACAGTAACCAAAATGTATCAACAACTGAATTATAGGCTAGTAAAACATAATAATTTCTGAAAAATTTCGTTTAAAAATAATTTTATAACATTGATGTTTGAATGGTCACCTACTTCTAACTTACATTCGCAGAAACTTCTGCGAAACTTTCCCGCATTCCTCAACACTTCAACGAGACCTTCCAGATGACCTCAAAAACCACTAAACTAACCCCGAATCCCGTATTCAGCCCTGGTATACGCGTTATCATATGAAATCCCACCTCTGACACTCGTTCAGCACCGGGGGCTGCTCTCCCTCGGGACCTCTCGGCCTGGATCGGCCGCCACCCCCGTGTCATGCATTTAAATTGCCTCATTAGCGCCGCCAGCCACCTGTGATCTCGCGACTTGCACCGCGTGCGTTTTTTTCCCGCGGCTATAAGAAACCGCCCGGTCTGGCTGATGCTCACTTGTTTATATGGAGGGCTGCAGATAACTCACGCATCTTTAAAACATGGCGTTTTCGGATTTTTGGCTTATATATTGGGTCGTTCGGAAAGTAATTTCGTTTTTTTTTCGGAAAACGAAAGGTAATTTTCGTATAATGAATAAATATTAAACTATATATTGGCTATTCTGGTCCAACATCTTTTGCCATCTATCAGTATTAGCATGATTCCATAGCCATAACATTTTTGGTCTTTTCTGGCAAAAAACTGATAAAATGGGATGTCCTACGCCACTCGACATACAGCTCAGACATTGTTCCTTCCGAATACCATCCCTTCCGATATATGCAACATGGCCTGGCTGACCAGCACTTACGATGAAGTTAAAAATGGGTCTGTACATGTATAGCCACCAAAGAACGAACAATACTTTGAATGTATAACCAATTTTTCACAACAACGCTTCAATTCTCGACAAAAAACCGCACGAACTAATTTATACCCCTAGTATAACTTCTCCTCAGCAAAGTCCACTATTTAGTGAACAAATACATACTAAAACAGATATCTAGAAGCTCCAAATATGAAGGATTTAGTCAACAAGTCGTTCTGATCTTACAATTTCGTCTCCTTTGTTCTCACAAATTTTGTGATAATACGTGGTGTTATCCGATATTCTATACTCAAACAACAACAAGTTGGACTCTGTGCATCCACTACATGGAAAATTTTGCCTAAAGATCTTGGTCTACACCCATATAAAATCCAACTGGTTCAAGAACTAAAGACACTTGACCATAATAAGCGTCGTTTGTTTGCTGATTGGGCCCTAGAACAGCTTGAAATTGATCCACTTTTTTATTGTGAAATTGTGTTTAGTGATGAAGCTCATTTCTGGTTGAACGGCTAAAAACAAGCAAAATGGCCGTATATGGAGAGAAAACAATCCTTAAGAAGTTCTGCAGGTTCCATTGCATCCTGAAAAATGCACTGTATGGTGTGCATTTCGGTCCATATCATCATCGGTCCATATTTCTTTAGAAACGATGCTGGAGGCATCATCGGTCCATATTTCTTTAGAAACGATGCTGGAGCCAATCTTACAGTGAATGGTGCTCGTTACAGATCGATGATCAATGATAATTTGTTTCAAAATTTTGAAGGTATCGCCCCAGAAGTGTTTTGGTTCCAACAAGACGGTGCTACACCTCATAATACTACCGTAACAATTGATTTATTGAAAGAAAGATATTTCGTAAAATAGAAAGGCCTTTTACTTGATAGAAGAAATATAACAAAATTTGAATATTAAAACAAATTGAAATATGTTTATCTTCTACAATTTTAATTTAAAAAAAAAATTTTTTTTATTCAAAAAACTTTTAGAATTAAATTAATGTCTAAAACAAGCACCGCTTACATTTAATAGACGTATATAATCAAAACTCAATATATAATGTCAAATGGAATAAATAAACCAACAGATATACGTAAGTCATTAAAATTAATGAATAAATATTTAAAGGAGATAAAATTTTGTTTCTGGTCTTACCTTTAATAACACCAATTGCCTTTTAAAAACATGAACAGACTTAAAGGACTTCTCAAAGAATATAATTTATTTGAAATATTCAATATATTTAAATATTCGAATAAGTTAATTCAGAAATCTCTAAAAACATGCACTATATCTTCAAAAAAGAAATATAATTCTAAGCAATTCCTTCTTCAGTCCTCAATATTATTCCAAATATCAAAATCAACAAACTAACCTATATCCAAACCCTCACCACGTGTAAAAAGACTAATGCTTCGAAACACAGATAAACTTTATAATTCAAGATTGATCTATGTTCTAACAAAATCAAAGTGTGAGTTATTTTTAAGGCTTATTTAAATTCATTGACATTCCTTAATGAGATTTATTGAAGCCAAAATATAATTATATATTATATATAAAATAAAATAGAAATGCCTTTTACTTGATAGAAGAAATATAACAAAATTTGAATATTAAAACAAATTGAAATATGTTTATCTTCTACAATTTTAATTCCAAAAAAATTTTTTTATTCAAAAAACTTTCAGAATGAAATTAATGTCTAAAATAAGCACCGCTTACATTTAATAGACATATATAATCAAAACTCAATATATAGAGTCAAATGGAATAAATAAACCAACAGATATAAAAAAGTCATTAAAATTAATAAATAAATATTTAAAGGAGACAAAATTTTGTTTCTGGTCTTACCTTTAAGAACACCAATTGCCTTTTAAAAACATGAGCTTATTTGAATAAGCCTTAAAAATAACCCACACTGTTCTTTGATTTTGTTAGAACATAGATCAATCTTGAAATATAAAGTTGATCTGTGTTTCGAAGCATTAGCCTTTTTACACGTAGTGAGGGTTTGTATATAAGTTAGTTTTTTGATTTTGATATTTGGAATATTATTGAGGACTGAAGAAGGAATTGCTTAGAATTATATTTGTTTTTTGAAGATATAGTGCATGTTTTTAGAGATTTCTAAATTAACTTATTCGAATATTTAAATATATTAAATATTTCAAATAAATTATATTCTTTGAGAAGTCCTTTAAGTGTGTTCATGTTTTTAAAAGGCAATTGGTGTTCTTAAAGGTAAGACCAGAAACAAAATTTTGTCTCCTTTAAATATTTATTTATTAATTTTAATGACTTTCGTAAAGCTGTTGGTTTATTTATTCCATTTGACATTATATATTGAGTTTTGATTATATACGTCTATTAAATGTGAGCGGTGCTTGTTTTAGACATTAATTTAATTCTAAAAGTTCTTTGAATAAAAAAATTTTTTTGAAATTAAAATTGTAGAAGATAAACATATTTCAATTTGTTTTAATATTCAAATTTTTTCAAAGATATTTCGAGAAATGGTCCAATTAATTGGCCTCCAAGATCATGCGACATAACTCCACTGGATTATTTTCTTTGGGGTTATGTCAAGTCATTGGTTTATGCTGATAAACCAGAGACAATAGACGCTTTGGAAGCCAACATAACTCGTGTTATTGATGGAATAAGGCCTGAATTACTCGAAAAAGTGGTGCAAAATTGGTTTGGTCGAATGCGATTCCTCAGAGCCATTCGGAAATTATTTTAAAAAGATTTGAAATTATCTTTCAAGTAAAAAAAAATTTGCCTTCAATCTTAATTTAAATGTGTTTTATTTCAATTTAATGTTCTATCACTCTAAAAAAAACATCCGATATTTAAGATTTTCAAAAGGATTTCTGATTTTTGACTATCGTTTAAAGAATTATCATTAGATTGGTGGTTATGTAGTCTAAATAAGCCTTTTTGATTTGAGTTATCGATATTTGTGTCTTAATTATTATTATTATTATTTTTTTTTTTTTTATTATTATTATTATTATTATTATTATCCTGATACTCCTAGATCTTCTGTGAAGATCCCTCAGAAGCTTTTTCAGCTTGTGCGAGTTAGGAGTTCAGTTGTGTTCTGTGTAGGCTTTGTTACTGCGATCTTGCGCCACTTAAGGTCACAGCACTGTTAATTTTTGACCCAACAGTGAAATGGTGGCAGATACCCGCCCAACTAGAAAATTTCTTTTCTACCTGAACAGGATTCGAACCTGGACCTCCCGGTCACGAGTCCGATGCTCTCCCGCTGAGCTATCCACACAAAAAATTGATCTAATTTAGTTAATTTTGATTTGATTACACTCTTACGAGTCAACATATTTACAGGGGTGAATCTTTTCCTTGAACTTTATTGATTTTCTTTATCTGAGTTTTTTAATGATGATTATTTATATTTCGTTTACAGGGTGTATTTCACAAAATCCATGACACTATATTGTGACTTAAAAATGTGATTTGGGCCTATTTCTGAACATATTAGTATGTGAATTCAAATGGTTAGATTTGTTTCCAATCTTTTTCCACCAATGACCCACAATCCTTCATGCGAACATGGACGGTCGGCGACTTCAAAAGATAATGTGTCGAATTGAGACCCATTCGTACGGTAGCTCCATTACCATCGTAAGTCTCTGCACAGACGGATGCCCATCTCACCTTTTGTCACGCAAGAACCGAGAGCCTTCCGTGGTGGAGCGCGAACAAAGGAAGATCCTGGCGGAAAAGAAATGCGGTGGTCAAATTTCGCGGTCATTTGCGCAAACGGGCGAATGGTTGCTACCGCAGCCTCCTACCCTTCCCGATTTGGCCGTGAAATGGACGTTTTCGAACCAGACACGCGGATTTTCCGGGAAATGCCTCCTTGATGGGCGTGCGCGGTCTTGTGAACAGGACGACATTCGATTTTGCTTCCTTAGGGGATCTACAGATGAAACGACAAGATTTTATGTCAGAAATGATGCCGTGGATTTAGCGTTTTACGATCAACCATGTTTTAATTTCCTAAGTTGAACCGTTCAACAAATTTCATGAGTGAACTATACATTAAATGAGCCTAAATATAATTTCCTTGGAATATCTGTCCCGTTCGTTAGTATGCACGATCATTTCCAGGAGAAGTAATATAGACTTCATAATTGCCAGGAAATCACATGGGGAGATTAAATTTGTGATGAGAAAAAACTGTCTTCGAAAATAAACGCATTATGAATTATCTTAATAAAATACAATTGTGAAACTATGAACACGTCTAGGCATTTTCCACGGAATATTCTCAATATAACAACTCTCGTTATTAAAATTTGAATATCAAAACAAATTAAAATATGTTTATCTTCCACAATTTTAATTTCAAAAAATTTTTATTCAAAAAAACTTTTAGAATTAAATTAATGTCTAAAACAAGCACCCCTTACATTTAATAGACGTATATAATCAAAACTCAATATATAATGTCAGATGGAATAAATAAACCAAAAGATATACGAAAGTCATTAAAATTAATAAATAAATGTTTAAAGGAGACAAAATTTGTTTCTGGTCTTACCTTCAAGAACGCCAATTGCCTTTTAAAAACATGAACACACTTAAAGGACTTCTCAAAGAATATAATTTATTTGAAATATTTAATATATTCAAATATTCGAATAAGTAAATTCAGAAATCTCTCAAAGCATGCACTATATCTTCAAAAAACAAATATAATTCTAAGCAATTCCGTCTTCAGTCCTGAAATATATTCAAAATATCAAAATCAAAAAACTAACCTATATCAAACAACGTACCACGTGTAACTGAATAATGTTTCGAGACATAGATCATCTTTATAATTCAAGATTGATCTATGTTCTAACAGAATCAAAGAACAGTGTGAGTTATTTTTAAGGATTATTTAAATTCATTGACATTCCATAATGAGATTTATTGAAGCCAAAATATAATTATATATTAGGTATAAAATAAAATAGAAAGGCCTTTTACTTGATAGAAGAAATATAACAAAATTTGAATATCAAAACAAATTAAAATATGTTTATCTTCTACAATTTTAATTTCCAAAAATTTTTATTCAAAAAAACTTTTAGAATTAAATTAATGTCTAAAACAAGCACCGCTTACACTTAATAGACGTATATAATCAAAACTCAATATATAATGTCAAATGGAATAAATAAACCAAAAGATACACGAAAGTCATTAAAATTAATAAATAGATATTTTCAGGACTGAAGACGGAATTGCTTAGAATTATATTTGTTTTTTGAAGATAAAGTGCATGCTTTGAGAGATTTCTGAATTAACTTATTCGAATATTTAAATATATTAAATATTTCAAATAAATTATATTCTTTGAGAAGTCCTTTAAGTGTGTTCATGTTTTCAGAAGGGATTTGGTGTTATTAAAGGTAAGACCTGAAACAAAATTTTATCTCCTTTAAATATTTATTCATTAATTTTAATGACTTTCGTATATATTTTGGTTTATTTATTCCATTTGACATTATATATTGAGTTTTGATTATATACGTCTATTAAAAGTAAGCGGTGCTTGTTTTAGGCATTAATTTAATTCTAAAAGTTTTTTTGAATAAAAATTTTTTGGAATTAAAATTGTAGAAGATAAACATATTTCAAAATGTTTTGATATTCAAATTTTGTTATATTTCTTCTATCAAGTAAAAGGCCTTTCTATTTTACTCTCGTTATTCGCTGGAAACTGATTAACTTCGTGTTCTCCCGAACAAGAAACAATTTTTGCTGGTTTATTGTTTTCATTTAAGTGATAAGAAAGTGAAGATTCAACACACAAAAATTGTCATGTTTCATTCAACAAGTTGAGAGTTGATAGGGGGGGCGGCATGACTTTTGACGATGTGCGTTGTATTTTATCTCTTTCTTATCCACCGGATAATATAAATAGACCATATAGACAGGCACTTAGGTAGGATTTTCTTTTGAAGGGGGCTTCACAATAAAAAAAATTTAGCGTCCTCATCCAGTGATGCTAGAAAGGGAAAGAAGTGATACTATTCTATGAATTTCACAAAATAGCTATTTAATATATGGTTATTTCTGGAGGGGCCTGGAACCACCCCCTTTTCCCTGGATACATGCGTGCATATAGAACTTATTCCTGTCGAATAATCTTCAATTTTGAACACTTTTTTACAGCTATCAGAACTCATTTATTAATTGGAAATTCTGAAGGATTTTCTCGAAATTTGAATGTTTTCTCGAGCTTTTTTGATTTTACTTATTGAAATGAAAAAATGAGATTTTATCTCATTGTTTTAGTGATTTTTAAACTGAGTTAAAAGGTTAACAATGAATGTGAATTGAAAACGATCCTATCTTATTGTTGTTGCTTTTCTCAAGATTTTTGATTGTCTCGGACTTGACGGAAATTCATCTTCAATATAAGAAAAACAAATGTTAACTTCCGCTATTTAATTTATTTACACGACAATTGTTTCGTCATACCATGACTTCATCAGGTGAGTATTTAAACTGAGGTATACAAAGCAAAACATGACCTTAAATACACAGCTCTGGTACAAAAAAATAGAGGGGTGGAAAGAGATGGTATACAATTAATGAAAAATATTAATTAGGGGGGATCTGTTCCAAACAGATTTAGTTTCTGACTTTTGTTTCCGATATGTATTATTTCATAGTTCATATTAAAATTTTGGCCAGTCTCTAACAAATGGTTGGCATAAGTTGAATTCGGTTTATTATTAATGAAACATTTTTCATGATAATAATAAACCGAATTCAACTTATGCCAACCATTTGTTAGAGACTGGCCATAATTTTAATATGAACTATGAAATATTACATATCGAAAACAAAAGTCAGAAACTAAACCTGTTAGAAACTTTAGAGATCAATAGATATAATAAAAGACAAATTTTATTGAATGATCAAATAGATTTAAACAGATCCCCCCTACTTAATATTTTTCAATAATTGTATACCATCTCTTTCCACCCCTCTATTTTTTTTGTACCAGAGCTGTGTATTTAAGGTCATGTTTTGCTTTGTATACCTCAGTTTAAATACTCACCTGATGAAGTCATGGTATGACGAAACAATTGTGTAAATAAATTAAATAGCGGAAGTTAACATTTGTTTTTCTTATATTGAAGATGAATTTCCGTCAAGTCCGAGACAATCAAAAATCTTTAGAAAAGCAACAACAATAAGATAGGATCGTTTTCAATTCACATTCACTGTTAACCTTTTAACTCAGTTTAAAAATCACTAAAACAATGAGATAAAATCTCATTTTTTATATTCAAATTCACCGTCGACGCTAAACCTTTTGTGCAATTTTCCGATTGGTCGAAATTCACAGAGAATTTTGTCGAAAACTGAATAAACTCTCGAAGATTTTTCGAATTATTGGAATAGGGAACAAGATCGACTTTCCTTTACCAGTTTTTACCAAATTCATCACTTTAACATTTCTAGAAAAAAACCTTTTCCTACACAAAAATGCTTTCTTTCAGCTTTTCGGTTGTCTTGGACACTATTCTTTTAGTAAAGTATACATATCGGCCGTTTTCTTTAGAGTGATAGAACGTTAAATTGAAATAAAACACATTTAAATCAAGATTTAAGCCAATTTTTTTTCATTTGAAAGATAATTTTATGACATTTATGTTTTAAAAATAATTTCCGGCATATGTCGACCACGACTAGCTCTGAGGAACTGCATTCAACCAGACCAATTTTGGACCACTTTTTCGAGTAATTCAGGCCTTATTTAATCAATAACACGAGTTATTTGGCTTCCAAAGCGTCTGTTGTTTCTGGTTTATCAGCATAAACCAATGACTTGACATAATCCCAAAGAAAATAATCCAGGGGAGTTATGTCGCATGATCTTGGAGGCCAATTAATTGGACCATTTCTCGAAATAAAGTTATCGCTAAATCTTTTTTTCAATAAATCAATTGTTAAGGTAGCAGCATTAGGTGTAGCACCATCTTGTTGGAACTTCTCGATCGAAACCATTCATATTTTGAAACAAATAATTATTGATCATCGATCTGTAACGAGCACCATTCACTGTAACATTTGCTCCAGCATCGTTTTTAAAGAAATATGGACCTATGATGCCTCCAGCATGTAAAGCACACCATACAGTACATTTTTCAGGATGCAATGGAACCTGCAAAACTTCTTGAGGATTTTTTTCACTCCATATACGGCAATTTTCATTGTTTACATAGCCGTTCAATCAGAAATGAGCTTCTTCACTAAATTCAAATTTAACAATAAAAAAGTGGATCAACTTGAAGCTGTTCTAGGGCCCAATCAGCAAACAAACGACGCTTATTATGGTGGCGTGGCTTTAGTTCTTGAGCCAGTTGGATCTTGTATGGGTGTAGACCAAAATCTTTCCGCAAAGTTTTCCATGTGGTGAATCCACAGAGTTCATATTGTTGTGAACGTCGGCCAGTAGACAAATCTGGATCATCATTAACACTATGACTTATAGCACTGATATTTTCTTCTGTACGTACAGTTTTTTGTCTTGTTGTTGTTGTTGTATCGAGTACAGAAAATGTTGTCCGAAATCTATGGATAGTTTGACGAATAAGCTGCTCTGATGGACGATTATGTAAACCATAAATTTCACGAAGTGCTCTAAAAGTTTGACGAATAGAACAGTGATTTTGAAAATAAACTTCAAAAATTTGTAAACGTTGTTGCGGCGTGAGTGATGATAATTTGTCAATGATAATTTGTCAATACTTACTGAACAGAAATGTCAAAACAACATGGCTTCTACCTTCTGTCAAATAACAGTTGTTCCTATCGAAAGTTCTATCACTCTAAAAAAAACACCCGATACAAGTGCAAGGGTAGATTAACCGGTTAGTATATCAATGCATCGATAAATCGGTGGTACCGGAAGATCAATTTAATTCGTTGATACACCTACCAGGTAAATTAATTTAGCGCATAGATATATCCAGCTGGTAGATCTAAAGGGTTTTCCAATAAGAGGTTTCATTTCAAATAGCCCGCTGTCAGGGCAGCTGTCAATTTTGGAGCTGTCATCTTTTGACATTTGACATGTGAAAACTACGCCATTACCAAAAATGGGACGATAGACGCTTCAATAACACATTGAAATTGATAAAATTCAAACAAAAAAAGGAGTTACCACAATTTGATTCCGCAGACCCCGAAACCGATGAATCGATCGACTTTCCCAATCGGACCCCGTACGAAGTAATGGATACACGTCCTCCTAAGGCCCGGAGCACACGGTAGCAAGAGGTATGCGCTGCTTTCGGCTCTGCCACCGCATAATAACAGCCTACCTTAAAGCCCGATCGCCAGTAATGGTATCGTGTCCGGTACAGCCCACTTTGTAATTACATTTTTGATGCATGTTCCATGGGTTTCTCAAAAATGCCGCAGGCAGATCCCCCATCGGATCGTCTTAGCTGTATATGCCACATATCGAGGATGGATCATCCTGCGAATAGAAATGATTAGAAAAATATAATCTTCTATAAATACGACAGGAACTGAAGATTTATAAAGATATAGAATGATATCGGGTGTTTTTTTTAGAGTGAGAGAACTTTAAATTGAAATAAAACATATTTAAATCAAGATTGAAGCCAAACTGTTTTTTTATTTGAAAGATAATTTTATGACATTTATGTTTTAAAAATTATTTCCGGCATATGTCCACCAGGACTAGCTCTGAGGAACCGCATTCGACCAGACCAATTTTGGACCACTTTTTCGAGTAATTCAGGCTTTATTTCATCAATAACATGTTGGCTTCCACAACGTATATTGTTTCTGGTTTATTAGCATAAACCAATGACTTAACATAACCCCAAAGAAAATAATCCAGTGGAGATATGTCGCATGATCTTGGAGGCCAATTAATTGGACTACTTGTCGAAATAATGTTATCGCCAAATCTCTCTTTCAATAAATCAATTGTAACGGTAGCAGCATGAGGTGTAGCACCATCTTGTTGGAACCAAAACACTTCTGGGTCGATACCATTCAAATTTTGAAACAAATAACCAGTGATCATCGATCTCTAACGAGCACCATTCACTATAAATATTTGATAGATTCGGTCTTTACTTGGTGTAAACTAATTTTAATTAAAAAAATGTATATAAAACAGTAATTTATTTCCACAAAAATGTTTGTACTAATACAACAATTGTTTCACCACGATGTGGTTTCTTCTACGTACAATGTAATACCTGAAGAAACCACATCGTGGTGAAACAATTGTTGTATTAGTACAAACATTTTTGTGGAAATAAATTACTGTCTTATATACATTTTTTTAATTCACTATAACATTAGCTCCAGCATCGTTTTTGAAGAAATATGGACCGATGATGCCTCCAGCGTGTAAAGCACACCATACAGTGCATTTTTCAGGATGCAATGGAAACTGCAGAACTTCTTGAGGATTTTTTTCACTCCGTTTACGGCAAGTTTGCTTGTTTACATAGCCGTTTAACCAGAAATGAGCTTCATCACTAAACACAATTTTACGATAAAAAAGTGCATCAACTTCAATCTGTTCTAGGGCCCAATCAGCAAACAAACGACGCTTATTATGGTCAAATGGCTTTAGTTCTTGAACCAGTTGGATCTTGTATGGGAGTAGCCCAAGATCTTTACACAAAATTTTCCATGTAATGGATGCACAGAGTCCAACTTGTTGTGAACGTCAACGAATAGACCAATCTGAATCATCTTTAACACTATGACTTACAGCAGCGATATTTTCTTCTGTACGTACAGTTCTTTGTCTTGTTGTTGTTGTTGCATCGAGTAGAGAAAATGTTGTCTGAAATCTATCGATAGTTCGACGAATAAGCTGCTCTGATGAACGATTATGGAAACCATAAATGTGCTCTATAAGTTTGGCGAATAGAACACATTGAAAATAAATATCAACAATTTGTAAACGTTGTTGCGGTGAGTGTGTTTCCATGATAATTTGTCAATGCTTACTGAACAGAAATGTCAAAACAACATGGCTTCTTTATTCTGTCAAATCACAGTTATCCCTATCGAAAGTCCTATCACTCTAAAAAAAACACCAGATACATCTGAATTTTTGGTGTATGATTTAGAAAAAGTTTCTCAATAGGAACAAGATGCTTTTAAAACGATTAAAACAAGAAATATATTGAGATACTCTTCACATGTTTCAGTTCACGTTTTCATTGCTTCAATTTTAAAGTATTACTTCATCTTCAGATAACAATTTTGCTATAATGAATAAATATTTCATTGAATTATATATTGGCCACTCTGATCCAAAACTTTTTGTCATCTTTCTGGTAGAAGCATGATTCCACGCTTTTGGTCTTTGCTGGCAAATAACTGATCCAGGTAATTTTTGACCCCTCCATTCGAAGTGAAGGTTCTACCGTTCAAAAAAATTTGCAATGACCGGAACAAATAATAATCCAAAGGCGCCAGATCTGCAGAATATGGTGGGTATGGAAGTGTATCCAATTCAAGCTGTAAAAAGTTTTGGCGAGTGGCCAAACTTGTGTGAGGTCTTGCATTATCTTTTCTGTTGATTAATTCTGACCCTTTCTATTGAAGTAAATCATTCTGTTTCTCCAGCTGATTACAGTAGACTTCCAAATTAATTGTTGTGTTATCCGGTAAAAGCTCAAAAAAACGATTCCTTTGAAATTCCACCAAAAATACAGCATCACCTTTTTTGATGGGTATTGTCTTTCAAAATGCTTTGAGCATTTATCTTTCATGAATGCTCCATGATCTCTTGCGCTTGACATGGTTATATACAAACCATTTTCGTCCCAGTAATGAGTCCGAAAGATGAATAAACAAAACAAAATTGGAATATTACTTAACGAACAATTAGATTTAAATAACTCACCCCTATTAAATATATTCAGATAAGCTGGAATGTACAGAGACCTTTTTTGGGTTTTAGTGCTCAATAAAAATTTTTTGTACCTACTGTAATATAAATAGCAACGGATTTCGGAAACAAGCTTAGTTATTTAAAATGTAAACCTGCCTGATGATGCTACTGTGATAACGAAACAATTGTTGAAAACATAACAATAAAAATTGTGAAAATCAGAATAACCTTATTTAATAATATTATTATATATTTTATCATTCTCAAACAGCAGAATTGTAAATGTAATTAAAAAAAAATCCGGTATCATACTTATAATATATACCTGATAGAAGGAAATTACGGTTTCATACTTCTACACCTGGTATATCACTTGATGTGGATTTTCTGCACACTCTCAGTTCAATTCTATTGGGCAAATTTGATATTAAAAAGTCTAAAATTTGATATTAAAAAGTCTAAAAATGTTAATTTTTGTTGTAATTTGAATTAAATTTTAGGGTTCTTATCTTCTGTAACTTGATGATTGAAGTAGAACAACTTAATTTCCGCTAATTTATTTAATTTCACAACAATTGTTTCGTTATGACAACATGACTTCGTCAGGTGAGTATGGTACTAACTACATAATTGAGATTGAGTTCTTTAAATATTCAAAATGTACAGAAAAGAAGGTAGTGGGAATTTACAGTAATTGGTTTTTTTATTATTACACAAAGTTTCAGAAAAGGTTAAGTAAGGGGGATTTATTGAGGTCCGTCTGTTTTTTATTGTATCTGTTGATTTCGAGGGCTTCTAGGTAGTTCAACCTGAGGTTCATTTTTTCTAGGTGTAAGATTTTGAAGTTATTGTCAAAATCATGTCCTGTCTACAAAAGATGGTCAGCGTATGTTGAATTTCCGTTTTTTCCAAGATAAGCTTTCTTGTGTTCACGAATCCTAGTGCCGAAAGATCTACCTGTCTGACCCACATATACAGATGGGCAAGTACCGCAGTTTAACCTATAGACTCCAGACTTTTTGTTTTTATGGATCAAATCTTTATTAATTTTTATTGAATTTCCTAACGTGTTTCTTGATTTGAATGAAATGTTGCAGTTACTCTTTTTCTTCAAATATCTTGCTATTTTTTCGGGCTTTTTCTTTATGTACGTCAAAGAAATATATTTTTTATCGATAGCTATTGTTGGATATACAAGTGATATTGACTGTTTAAATTGCATTCGTTTCAATATTTTATTTATAATGAACGGATTGAAACAATTGTTAAATGCAATCTGTTTTATTATATTAAGTTCTCTATCAAAATTCTCTTGTGTCATAGGTATGTTGATTAATCTAAATATCATGCTATTATAAGATGCTAGTTTTTGAGAATGTGGGTGATTAGAATTTGAGTGGATCGTATTATCTGTATGAGTGGGTTTCCGGAAAATTGAAAAGTCATGTTTATTGTTAATTTTTGAAATTTTTAAATCAAGAAAATTGATGCTGTTATTTTGTTCTGTTTCATTGGTGAGTTTTATTGTAGGAGATAATGTATTTATTAAATTCTAAACACATCGCAAGTTATCTACTGGTACCGGTGAATAGAGATAAAATATCATACACGTAACGATACCAATAAATGAAATATTTAAAGAAGGGGCTTTCTTGGAGTTTGGTTTCCAAGAAGTCCATAAATATTTCGGATAATATCGGACTAAGTCAATATCACTTGTATATCCAACAATAGCTATCGATACAAAATATATTTCTTTAACGTACATAAACAAAAAGTCCGAAAAAATAGCAAGATATTTAAAGAAAAAGGGTAACTGCAACATTTATTTCAAAACAAGAAACACGTTAGGAAATTTAATAAAAATTAATAAAGATTTGATCCATAAAAACAAAAAGTCTGGAGTCTATAGGTTAAACTGCGGTACTTGCCCATCTGTATATGTGGGTCAGACAGGTAGATCTTTCGGCACTAGGATACGTGAACACGAGAAAGCTTATCTTGGAAAAACGGAAATTCAACATATGCTGACCATCTTTTAGAGACAGAACATGATTTTGACAATAACTTCAAAATCTCACACCTAGAAAAAAAGAACCTCAGGTTGAACTACCTAGAAGCCCTCGAAATCAACAGATACAATAAAAAACAGATTCTCCTAAACGACCAGACGGACCTCAATAAATCCCCCTTACTTAACATTTTCTGAAACTTTGTGTAATAATAAAAAAATAAATTACTGAAAATTCCCACTACCTTCTTTTCTGTACATTTTGAATATTTAAAGAACTCAATCTCAATTATGTAGTTGGTTATTTAAACAATTGTTGTGAAATAAAATAAATTAGCGGAAATTAAGTTGTTTTACTTAATGATGGATTTCCTTCAAGTAGAGACCGATACAATCAAACATTCTGTAACTTACTTCTCTAGAAGATCTTAATATAAGATCAACAATTACAATTACAACACAATTACTGTTTAGAAATGAACGGTAGGCAACTTGATCTTATTAATCAAAATTCGTTCAGAAACTCGACCACATAAAACACTTCACCCATTATTTTCAAGGAGCATGTTCATGTCACCCGACATCTTTTGCAATTTAAGATTCTTGAGGGTGTCGTCCTTTGGTCAAGAGAATGATGATCCACGAATTTGCAATCAAAAGATGTCTCTACATTCTCCGGAAAACCTCATACTCACGGAAATATCCGACTGGAGTATATGAAATTTCCTGTTGTGCAAAGTTGATTCATTCAATGGAGACGCGGTTTAGCCCCCTTTGATCCCGCTGCAAAACGAACGCCGCAAATGATGCGTAAGGCCTGAAGAGGACGTTGGTTTTATCTGCAGAAGACAGGCAGTTAACCAGGAACAATTATTAGTTTTATACAAAGCGTATGAGTTTGGTTGAAATTTTTCTTGAACCAATGGACATTTGTTATCGTAAAGCGAAAAAGATCTTTCTAAAATTTTTACAGTTCAAGTTTCAAGTACGCACAGCTCAAAAATAGAGTGGAATATACAAATATAATAATAATGAGATATTAGGAGTACAAATAAGTTTCCGCCGTTTTTTGACACAAATTAAATATGAATCATTCCTAATGATTTTAAACGATGTGAGACCACTTGCTGAGTGACTTCTAATGTTAGAGCAAGTTCTTTTTGTGTTTGAGATCAATCTTCCTCCAATAATTCCTCCAATTCTGCATCCTAGTAAATTTTTGGCCTTCCACTGCGATCTTTGTCTTTTACGTCGAAATCACCGTTTTTAAACTTTTGAAACCACTCTCGACACGTTCTCTCACTCAAAGCACCCTCACCATATGCTTCTACGAGCAATTGATGCGCCTCAGCAGCAGATTTTTTTAAATTAACGAAGTAAACTAATATTTCCCGCAAATGACGCTTACTTGGCTCAAATTTTGACATTTTCAACTTAAAAAAATTATATTTTACCAATATAAAATCAATGATATTAATAGGTTATGTTGTTCTTGAATGTCCAAACTATTTTTCAAGCCGGTTATCATCTGCGAAAGCTAACCGAAACTCCGTGCCGCGCCATCTACAATAAAACGGCGGAAACTTATTTGTACTCCTAATAATTATTTTTAAAATAATTATAATTATAAAAATAATAAAGATAATGATGAAACTACTAGAGATCTATGAGATTAAAAAAAAAGCAGCTCAAACATCTTATGAGAACATGGAGGACCAACATTAATGTTGGTAGCCAAACTCAGGTGAAGTGCAATAGATGTACATAGAGTATACGATTGTGGAGGGACTGATGGCACTTCCAAGTGTGTAAGTAATAATAAAAAGAGGTTTTTATTTGATAGAAGGATTAATACAAAATTTTAAATATTTTAATTTAAAAAAAATTTTTATTCAAAAACGTTTTAAAATTAAATTAAATAAATGTCACCGAATTTCATATCAAGTTCATTGTATTTTACTGAATATATGATCTACATTCTTGCAGATAATTTAAAGTGTAAGTATCGTATTTTTTCGAACATGCAATTTATTTAATTACAGTGTTCAATTTTTACCTAAGAATATTATCCAACATGCTGTAAATTTCACACAGAATAAAATAAAATTTGTATATCAAAACAGATTCAATCTGTTAGTCTCCTATAATTTTAATTTCAAAAAATTTTATTCAAAAACTCTTAGAATTAAATTAATGTCTTATAAGCATAGCTTATATTTAATAGAAATATGAAATCAAAACTACAATATATAATATCAAATGGAATAAATAAACCAAGAAATATAAATTGTCAATTAAAATTAATAAATAAAATAGAAAAAGGCTTTTTACTTGGTAGAAGACTGACAGATAAAATCTGTTTTCATATTATGAAAACTAAATCCTTTTCAAAAATACAAAACATAACTTTAAGAACTTCTCAAAAAATTATAATTTTTTTTTAAATGTGATACATGCTTTGAGAAATTTTTAAAGTAACTTATTTAAATATATTAAATATTTCGAATAAATTATTTGTTTGAGACGTTCTTAAAATTATGTTTTCTATTTTTGAAAAGGATTTAGTTTTCATAATTGTAAGATCGGAAACAAAGTTCGATAATATTTTTAGGTAAAGATAAAACACTGTAATTGAATGCAATGCATGTTCGAAAAAATACGATACTTACACTTTGAATTATCTGCAAGAATGTAGATCATATAATCAATAAAATACAATAAACTTGATATGAAATTTGGTGACATTGATCCTTGAAGCATTGAATATAACGCTTGGTATTAAAAAAATTAAAGTTTCACAATTCGAGAACAAATTTTCAAGAAAGTAGGTATATTAATTGGTCATATTCTTAATCTTGTGAGGATGAAAACAGTTCATTGAAAACATTTTTCTCAAAGTGTAGTTTAGAAATTCAGAGTTTAAATTAACATTTCGTGACTTTCAAAATTTCGGTACTGCAATGCCCGTAAGACTGAAGAAATTCATAAAAAGAAATTGGAACATGCAAAAATTAATATAAGAGTTGAATTATATAGTTATATTAAATTTGTTTTCTTTGACATTATAAAAAGAAATTCAGGTTCCACCGAGATTTGAACTCGGATCGCTGGATTCAAAGTCCAGAGTGCTAACCATTACACCATGGAACCTCTTTGAAATAAACATTCTTCCGAAAGTTTATGAGGGTAACACTACAGTTCAATTCTTTAAAAATTATATCGAAATTCTTAGAATATGTATTGTGAGAAAATCAAATTATATTGTATAATAAAATAAAATAATAAGGAACGGTTTTTTAGTTGATAGAAGGATTATTACAAAATTTGAATATCAAAACCAATTTAATCTATTAGTCTTCTACAGACTAGATCTGTTTTCATATTCAAATTCTGTAATAATCCATCTATCAAGTAAAAAACCGTTCCTTATTATTTTATTTTATATATAATTATATCAGATTTTTAAATAAAGAAATTTATTATACAGTATTGAATGTTTTCAACTAAGACAATTAAAGTGCCTCATAAACTTTATGTGATTTTTTTTGTGAGCATAGAACATAGAGTACCTTGGATATTAGATCACATATTTCTGAAGATTGCATTCGGTAAGTCTATTTATTGTTAATTGATTTTATTATTTTTTATATGAAAAGTTGAACTGGTCTTATCTGAATTTTAATTATTTTTTGAGGATGTGCTTCATGTTTTGAGATTTTTTGAAGTAATTTATTTAAATATATTAAATATTTTAAATAAATTAGTTTTTGAGAAGTTCTTAAAATTATGTTTTATATTTTTGAGAAAGAGTTATTTTTCATAAATATAGGATCAGAAAACAATACATTTTGTAAAATAGAAAAAGGCTTTTTACTTGATAGAAGAAATATAACAAAATTTGAATATCAAAACAGATTTAATCTGTTAGTCTTCTACAATTTTAATTTGAAAAAAAATTTTATTCAAAAAACTTTTAGAATTAAATTAATGTCTACAATAAGCACAGCTTATATTTAATAGACGTATATAATCAAAACTCAATATATAATGTCAAATGGAATAAATTTTTTTTTATATCTGTTGGTTTATTTATTCCATTTGACATTATATATTGAGTTTTGATTATATACGTCTATTAAATATAATGTTTATTGTAGACATTAATTTAATTCTAAAAGTTTGTTGAATGAAAATTTTTTTTTTAAATTAAAATTGTAGAAGACTAACAGATTAAATCTGTTTTGATATTCAAATTTTGTTATATTCCTTCTATCAAGTAAAAAGCCTTTTCCTATTTTATTTATATATTATAATATATAATTATATTTAGGCTTTAATAAATCTCATTATGTAATGTCAATGATTTAAATATAACCTTATAACATCATACACTTTTCTGTGATTTTGTTGAGAACATAGACTATCTTGAATTTAAAAGTTAGTCTGTTTAAAGCAATTATCCTGTTAAACACGTGTGAGGTGAGATATAGTGATAGTTATTTGATTTTGATATTTGGAATATTATTTAGGGCCTATGAAGAGATTACCATTGAAGATATAGTGCATGTTTTGAGGGATTTCTGAATTAAGTTATTTGAATATTTAAATATTTTAAATATTTCAAATAAATTATATTTTTTGAGAAGTCCTTGAGTTGTGTTCATGTTTTTGAAAGGCAATTGGTGTTCTTAATGGTAAGATCAGAAACAAAAATTTTGTCTGCTTTAAATATTTATTTATTAATTTTAATGACTTTTTTTATATCTGTTGGTATATTTATTCCATTTGACATTATATATCGAGTTTTGATTATATACGTCTATTAAATATAAGCGGTGCTTATTGTAGACATTAATTTAATTCTAAAAGTTTTTTGAATAAAATTTTTTTTTAAATTAAAATTGTAGGAGACTAACAGATTAAATCTGTTTTGATATTCAAATACATTTTGTAACAAACAGGGCTTCGTACGTTTGTCTGAAGTGTTCAGTACGCATGCCTGGAACCAAACAAAAAATGTTTATTTATTTATTAATTCTAATTGACAATTTATATTCGTTGGTTTTTCTTGAATCCATTTGATATTGTATGATGAATTTTGATTTCATGCGTCTATTAAATATGAGCAGTGCTTATAGAGACATTAATTTAATTCTTAAAGTTTCAAAAAAAATTTTTTGAAATTAAAATTGTAGAAGACTAACAGATTAAATCTGTTTTGATATTCAAATATTGTACAATAATATACGGAAGCTGTCTATCATCGGTATTTACATAAAAAATCCTCTCGCTTGAACTATTCACAATTATAAACTTGGAATATCAAAACAGATTCAATCTGTTAGTCTCCTACAATTTTAATTTCAAAAAATTTTATTCAAAAACTTTTAGAATTAAATTAATGTCTTACAAGAACTGCTTATATTTAATAGACGTAAAAAATCAAAACTCATTATACCATATCAAATGGAATAAAAAAACCCAAAAATATAAATTTCCAATTTAAATTAATAAATAAATGAATATTTGTATGTTTTGTTTCAAGCATGCGCACCTGATCTCTTCAGACAGGCGTGGTGCTCATGTCTGCCTGTGACAAAATGTTTTGTTTCTGATGTTATATTTATGAAAATTAAATCTTTCTCAAAAATACACAACAGAATTTTAAGAACTTCTCAAAAAATAATTTATTTGAAATATTTAATATATTTAAATAAGTTACTTAGAAAATTCTCAAAACATGTAGCACATCCTCGAAAACAATTAGCATTCAGATAAGGTCAGTTCAACTTCACATTTAAAAGATAAAATCATCCAAGGTACTCTATGTTCTGTGCTCACCACAAAAATCACACAAAGTTTTGTAAGGCACTTTTTGGTCTTCGTTAAGCCGCTTTATATTTATATAATATTTTTTTTTTAAAACCTAATATAATTATATATTTTTTTCATTCCATTTGAGATTGTATGAGTTTTGATTTTGTACGTCTATTAAATATAAGCAGTGCTTATAAGATATTAACTTAATTTTAAAAGTTTTTGAATAAAATGTTTTGAAATTGAAATTGTAGGAGACTAACAGATTGAATCTGTTTTGATATTCAAAGTTTATAATAATCCTTCTATCATGTAAAAAACTGCTTCTCACTATTTTATTCAGCGGAGGGATTTGTAGTAGGAAATATTAGTCGATTCATTCACCTTTCACAACTTTTTTCCGAAACAGTGAATATACATTAATGAAGTTTCTTGTTTTCTTGTCGTAATACAACTTTTTGTGATGGTTATAGGAGTTTATCGAATCTTTTTAATCATGTTTACAGATCGAGAAAATAACCATTGAAATTAATAATGAATGTAATGAAATAAATGGATGTTTAGAAGATATATAAAAATATTTAAATATTTTAATATGTACAGATATACTACTCTGTCAAGAAAGTACCGGGAATTTTCAATTAAAACAACATTTTTACATTTAATCGTCAAAATTTATTGGGTCGCCTTCAAAATAGGCTCCATTGGCTCCAATACATCTTGCCAACGGCACTTCCATTTATCGAAACATTTTTTATAGGCGCTTTCCGGGATGGACTTTAGCTCTCGCGCCGAATTTTGTTTTATGGCTTCAATCGACTCAAAACGGGTGCCACGAAGGGGCAATTTTAGTTTTGGGAAGAGGAAAAAGTCGCAGGGAGCCAAATCCGGCGAATACGGTGGTTGCTGAAGCACGTTTGTTGAGTTTTTGGCGAGAAAGTCAGTCACAATCGTAGCTCGGTGAGAAGGCGCGTTATCGTCATGCAAAATCCATGAGTTGTTCGCCCACAAATTTGGCCGCTTCTTACGGATACGCTCACGCAAACGTTTCATAACGCCTAGGTAATACTCCTTGTTTACCGTCTGACCCTCTGGAACGAATTCGTAGTGCACCACGCCACGGATATCGAAGAAAACAATGAGCATCACCTTCATTTTCGAGCGGCTTTGGCGTGGTTTTTTCGGTTTCGGCTCATTTTTTGCCACCTATTCCGATGATTGCTGGCTTGTTTGCATATCGTACTCGTAGACCCAGGTCTCATCACCAGTTATAATGCGTTCCATGAATGTAGAATCGGAATTACAGCGATCCAGCATGTCTGAAGCAACCTGTTCGCGATGACGTTTTTGAATAAAATTCAGGTCTTTCGGTACGAGTCGTGCGGCCACCTTTCTCATGCACAAAATATCAATCAAAATCGTACGTGCGGACTCGTGGGATATCTTAAGATCATGTGCTATCTCTCTCAAGCTGGTACGACGGTTTTCCAGCACCCTTTCCTTAATTTTATCGACGTTATCTTCGATCGAAGCCGTCGATGGGCGACCACTTCACGACCGTCCTTGAAGGCTCTGTACCACTGATATGCACGAGTTTTCGATAGAGCATTATCACCAAAGGCCTTTTGCAACTTTTCAATGCATCGGCACAGGAAAGTTCATTTGCAACACAAAACTTTAAACAAATTCTTTGCTCAACGTAATCACCCATAGTAAAAATCGGCACGCACTCTGACATCGACTGACTTAATCAGCTGTTGCAAACACACTAGTTGACAGATCCCACTCAAGCTTGGCATAGTAATTAAGGACAGTGGTACCAACCTAGGAAAAAAAAATTACCTGCCTCATTGCCCCGCCAGATTTAAATCGATAATTCCCAGTACTTTCTTGACAGAATGTATTCTGTTAGCATTCTACATATTTAATTTCAAAAAATTACATTTAATATTATAACTTCAGGAACTTATATCAAACGACATATAAAATAAACATTCTTTATAAGACATCCAAATGAGATAACAAAATCCAATAAATATAAATTGTTAACAAAAATCTTATAAATTAAATAATTTGAGTAGACAAAATTTTGTTTTGCTCATCCCTCTTATGTAAACAGATATCTTTCAAAAATGTTTGACATAATCTTAAGAATCTCATCATGAAACTATCTTACCTAGAATATTGAACATTATTGGATATCTAACTAAGTTACTCTTCAGAAAATCTCAAGATATGTAAAACCATTACTAAAAAACAAGTTTTAAGAGAAATTTGCTTCGTCAGTACTCAATCATATTCATATTCTATAAAATATAACATCAAACAATTGTTAAGGTAAATGAATATTTTTTGTTGATTTATATAAACCTCCATTTATTTTATCTTATTCATTATATATAATTATTTGGTTTCCTTAACATTCTTTATACAGATTGTCCTTGTGCTATAACAGAGGCCGTTAAAATGCCTTTCAATCTTTAAGATCAATGGTAAACCACAACGTCAACATTACACTCTATTTAAATGTTTAGTATTCATTTGCTAAGACGCTGAATTGTTAAAGTAAATAAATATTTTTTGTTGATTGATGTTATATTTTATTGAATATGAATATGATTGAGTACTGAAGAAGCAGACTTTCTCTTAAAACTTGTTTTTTAGTAATGTTTCTACATATCTTGAGATTTTCTAAAAAGTAACTTAGATATCCAAAAATATTGAATATTCTAAGTAAGATAGTTTTATGATGAAATTCTTAAGATTATGTTAAACATTTTTGGAAGATATCTGTTTTCATAAGGAGGGATGGGAAGAAACGAAATTTTGTCACCTCAAAATACTCAATTTATAGGATTTTTTGTTATCTCATTTTGATGTCTGATAAAGAATGTTTATTTTATATGTCGTTTGATATAAGTTGTACTTATATGACAATTTAATTTCTGAAGTTATAATATTAAATATAATTTTTTGAAATTAAATATGTAAAAATATGTAGAAGGCTAACAGAATATATCTGTAAATATGAAAATATTTAAATGATAATGAATTTATTCACCACAGCTTATTTACTGGATGACAATTTTTTGAGGATTTCGAGAGATTCGTTTTAAATTTTTTTTCTCAACATCGGTAGCAGATACGACAAAGCTACAAGAGACATAGAGTTGAGCAAACTTTATGGTCTTTTTACAATTTTTCAAACTAACAGTGGATCACCAGAAAAAAGTTCTGGAGTAAAACAGAGGACAGTGTTCCAGAAAAATTATCACCTTGCAGATTTGCAATCGAAATTGGCATGCCACTGATGTAAACTCTTAATCGTAATAACTGTGCCTTATTTCAGTTGAATATCTTGTGAAATGCGGACACAATGAGAAAAAAACCTGACAAAAATTCAAACTTTAGCAACCTGTATCTCGAAAACGAAAAATTTGCGGTCCCATGTTCACAGGACTTTTTTTCTTAAAATCAGGAATCAAGGAATCTCCCCTTTTCGTTTGTGCCTCCAATTTAGGAACACTCTGTATACTTGTAATACAAACTTAATATTTTATAACAGATATTGACGACCATGCCCTTGTTCTGAACAAGTAACCCTTTCACTTAATAATAGACAGAGATATCGATCAGCACAAAATCCTATCACCATTTCATTCAAAGCCATAATTGAGGTCGAGCCCGATCGAAAACCGATCTTCCCTTGTTTATACCACATGTCCGACAACTCGGCATATTTTTAAACAGGACCATATGGCCAGCTCCGTAGACCCCCCCCAGTCCCGGGGGGGTAGGGATGCGACCCAGTTCATCCCTCGGGTGTTATCTACGGGGGCGAAGAAACGATCACTCACGGTGCCGACGACATTCGGTCAACTGGACCCAGGGGAACTCATACACGAGTGGAAAAATCGGGTCGAAGGGTAGAGCGTCTTCTATGGGAGCGGGGACTCGTTTTGTATCAGTTGATCAGCGTGGCCCAGATGGTTTAGAAACCAGGGAAAATTCAAGGAAAATTTTAAGAACAGGGCACATGATAAGGAAATTACTTAAAACGAAAACTTCGAATTGTGTTCGCCTTTAATTGATAGAAATCCATTGCATACTGCTAAATAATACACATAAAGTGCCTTTACATAAGAGAACAAATAAGTTGAAGTGACGAAAACCAACTTCGAAATTCGTATGACACAGCTGAAAAACTGCTAGATTGAAATATCAAAATTTGAATATTAAAACAAATTGAAATAGGTTTATCTTCTAGAATTTCAATTTAAAAAAAAAATTTTTTATTCAAAAAACTTTTAGAATTAAATTTATGTCTAAAACAAGCACCGCTTACATTTAATAGACGTATATAATCAAAACTCCATATAAAATGTCAAATGGAATAAATAACCCAACAGATATACGAAAGTAATTAAAATTAATAAATAAATTTGAGATATTGAAATATCAACATTGAAAGACTTAAGTATCGTTAAGAAAAGAATAAATTATACTTAACTTAGACACAGGACCGTCTCTAAATGAGACCGAATACCTTTTTTTTGGGGCAAATCCAGAAGAATCATTACAATATATGTATCGGGTTTTTTTTAAGAGTGATAGAACTTTCGATAGGGATAACTGTGATTTGACAGAAGGTAGAAGCCATGTTGTTTTGACATTTCTGTTCAGTGGGCATTGGCAAATTATCATGGAAAGACTCACGCCACAACGACGTTAACAAATTGTTGGAATTTATTTTCAAAATCAGTGTTATAGAGCACTTCGTGAAATTTATGGTTAAATAATTGTCCATCAGAGCAGCTTATTCGTAGAACTATCGATAGATTTCGGACAACATTTTCTCTACTCGATGCAACATCAACACGACATAAAACTGTAAGTACAGAAAAAAATATCGCTGCTGTAAGTCATAGTGTTAATGATAATCCGATTTGTCTACTAGTCGACGTTCACAAGTTGGACTCTGTGCAACCACCACATGGAAAATTTTGCGTAAAGATCTTGGTCTACACCCATACAAGATCCAAATGGTTTAAGAACTAAAGCCACTTGACCATAATAAGCGTCGTTTGTTTGCTGATTGGACCCTAGAACAGCATGAAGTTGATCCACTTTTTTATCGTAAAATTCTGTTTAGTGATGAAGCTCATTTCTGGTTGAACGGCTATGTAAACACGCAAAATTGCCGTATATGGAGTGAAAACAATCCTAAAGAAGTTCTTCAGGTTCCATTGCATCCTGAAAAATGCACTGTATGGTATGCTCTACTCGCTGGAGGCATCATCGGTCCTTATTTCTTTAAAAACGATGCTGCAGCTAATGTTACAGTGAATGGTGTTCGTTACAGATCGATGATCAATGATTATTTGTTTCAAAATTTGAATGGTATCGACCCAGAAGTGTTTTGGTTCCAACAAGATGGTGCTATACCTCATGCTGCTACATTAACAATTGATTTATTGGAAGAAAGATTTGGCGATAACATTATTTCGAGAAATGGTCCAATTAATTGGCCTCCAAGATCATGCGACATAACTCCAATGGATTATTTTCATTGCGGTTATGTCAAGTCATTGATTTATGCTGATAAACCAGAAACAAAAGACGCTTCGGAAGCCAACATAACTAGTGTTACTGATGAAATAAGGCCTGAATTACTCGGAAAAGTGGCCCAAAATTGGTCTGGTAGAATGCGGTTCCTCAGAGCTAGATGGACATATGCCAGAAATTATTTTTAAAACATTAATGTCATAAAATTATCTTTCAATTAAAAAAATTTTTTTTTCAATATTAATTTAAATGTGTTTTATTCCAATTTAAAGTTCTATCACTCTAAAAAAAAACCCGATATTAAGAGTAGAAATAAGTCCGTGCGGTGTTTATAACATATGTCGCTACTACTTTATTATTCCATTGTTTCATTTGACAACAACTTAATTTTGAAGTGTCATCATTAGGCTTTCTTTTCAGTTTCTGTCATTTCGCTGAACTCGATTTATACTCCAATATGAAGCGGATGAATTGAACAACACTGTTCATTTCAAAAATTAATATGCTTTTGTGAAAATCCGTCAACATCGAGACCACCCCCAAGCAATCCACACCAGCAAATTGATCGTATTTCTCGCCATCTCCATTCCAGCCACCCTCCCGTTCCACCACCACCAAAAATGTTAATAAAATCGACGCGAGTGCGCTTCTTCTCGCACCCCTGACTAATAAAGCGCCGATTACACGACGATGATTGCGAATTCGTGATTCCGCCACTAATTCGCCCAAATTCGATCCGGGACCGTGACTTCTGTCCCCGTAATCGAGTTAGCCGGGCCGCGGTGCGGAAAAAACAAACGACGGTCGCGCGCGCGGCAGGGGGAAGACGCCCGGGGGCCTTCGGATCGGGGAGGTGGCCGAACAATACAAATATACATATAATTAGGATGGGAGTATGGGTCTCCGAGGGCGAGAAAAAACAATCAGAAACGAAGGAAAGAGCTTTGAATATTATAGTTTGTGCCTCCAAGGTTTCCACGTGAGGTATCGGGTGTTGATTTTTTAGAGGGATAGAACTTTCGATAGGGATAATTGTAATTTGACACATGGTAGAAGCCATGTTGTTTTGACATTTCTGTTCAGTAAGCATTGACAAATTATCATGGAAAGACTCACGCCGAAACAACGTTTACAAATTGTTGAAATTTATTTTCAAAATCAGTGTTCTATTCGCCAAACTTATAGAGAGCACTTCAGCATTTTTCAGGATGTAATGGAACCTGCAGAACTTCTTTAGGATTGTTTTCACTCCATATACGGCAATTTTGCTTGTTTACATAGCCGTTCAATCAGATATGAGCTTCATCACTAAAACAAAATTTTACGATAAAAAAGTGGATCAACTTCAGGCTCTTTTAGGGCCCAATCAGCAAACAAACGACACTTATTATGGTCAAGTGGCTCTAGTTCTTGAACCAGTTGGATCTTGTATGGGTGTAGACCAAGATCTTTACGCAAAATTTTCCATGGGGTGGATGCACAGAGTCCAACTTGTTGTGAACGTCGATGAATAGACAAATCTGGATAATCATTAACACTATGACTTACAGCAGCGATATTTTCTTCTTTACGTACAGTGCTTTGTCTTGTTGTTGTTGTTGCATCGAGTTGAGAACATGTTGTCCGAAATCTATCGATAGTTCGACGAATAAGCTGCTCTGATGGACGATTATGTAAATCATAAATTTCACGAAGTACTCTATAAGTTTCGCGACTAGAACACTGATTTTGAAAATAAAATTCAACGATTTGTAAACTTTGTTGCGGCGTGAGTGTTAGCATGATAATTTGTCAATGCCTTCTGAATAGAAATGTCAAAACAGCATGGCTTTTACCTTCTGTCAAATCACAGTTATCCCTATCGAAAGTTTCATCACTCTAAAAAAAAACACCCGATATGAACTGAATCTATCCTCCTTCTTTACAAGCATTAATCTCATGATTTTTCTGTAACCAATCATTCGGATAGTCAAATTTGTCGTACGTAGCTGATGACATTTCGGTCCAAGCAATCGCAGTTATTATTGTTAATATGGTAATCCAGTAGAATGCTAAAGTATTGGCAAATTCATTACATTTGTTTTTAGTGTAATAATCATACCTTTGACTTGACTTATATACAGTAAAGCAAGAATTATAGTTCGCTGTTATCATAGTGTTATACGAGTGCGTTACTTTAATTGTTAATCATTTTCGTTGGTTTATCTTATTGGATAAACAAAACTAGTTCATCATCAAGATAACTACATACAAGTGCCCTTGAATTAAAACTCTTTGTTAAACTACGTTAAAAATACAGTGCACTAAACCGATCGAAATTAATCATCGAGATTAATTAATTTGCATTTGCCTGTTATTTCAGAACAGGCAAATTAATAGGCAAAATACTGCGGTAAACTAACCGTGGTACGTATTAGATGATATGAACTAGTGCGCAAAAGCTCTCGAGTTCAACGTCAGTGGTTTTCACCATTTTTTCAGTCATTTTAATTCAACTTCACTATTTTCAGTTTCATAGTCGGCTCAGAACTTTGGAATGAGACCTAGCTTTCTACCTAATCGAATGGCTTTGGATCAATTTGAACCCGCAATTCAATATCCGAAATTATATCACGGGCACGTCCAACGAGCGAAATAGAAATAAGCAGTGAACATAGTCGGAAAAAAAACCATCGAACCACCAAAAGCCGTCATTAATTCCCAACACACCGATAGAACACGGGATCCGTTCGAGTGCGCGGTACATAATTCTAACGCCATTACTAAACCCCATAATTTATTACAACTATAAAATATTAACGAACACGTCGACCGGCTACAATTTCCGATAAATCGTGTTTTATATCGGCGAAATTGAATTTCAAAGAAAATTAGTTATGGGTTCGTCCGCGGTATCACGGTACGTATTACGCGGTACGTGTACGTAGGTACGTATACGTAACGTGATTATGGATCGAAATCGATGATGGGCAGAGATACAAGAATGGATCTGGGTTGCGGTCGACCGCAGTTCATCACTGCCCTGTTATTTTGGATTTACCATTTGCGGGTTTTAAATGAAGTGAGGAATGCCGAAGAAGTCTTAAGGTACCGACAGATGTTGCTTCGACTAGAAGAATCTGATAACTTCGATATTGTTTCTTTTTCACGTCCAAATCCTAGAAAAACAAACTTTATAGGTATAATCTATTGAACTTTCTATAAGTTGTGAGCAAACCATACCCCTCAAGTATCGGGTGTCTTTTTCAGAGTGATAGAACTTTTGATAGGGATAACTGTGATTTAACAGAAGGTAGAAGCCATGTTGTTTTGACATTTCTGTTCAGTAAGCATTGACAAATTATCATGGAAAGACTCACGCAGCAGCAACGTTTACAAATTGTTGAAATTTATTTTAAAAGTCAGTGTTCTATTTGCCAAACTTATAGAGCACTTCGTGGAATTTATGGTCTACATAATCTTCCATCAAAGCAGCTTATTCGTCGAACTATCGATAGATTTCGGACAACATTTTCTCAACTCGATGCAACAACAACAAGACAAAGAACTGTACGTACAGAAGGAAATATCGCTGCTGTAAGTCATAGTGTTAATGATGATACAGATTTGTCTATTCGTCGACGTTCACAACAAGTTGGACTCTGTGCATCCACCACATGGAAAATTTTGCGTAAAGATCTTGGTCTACATTCACACAAGATCCAACTGGTTCAAGAACTAGAGCCACTTGACCATAATAAGCTTCGTTTGTTTGCTGATTGGGCCCTAGAAGAGCTTGAAGTTGATTCACTTTTTTATCGTAAAATTGTGTTTAGTGATGAAGCTCATTTGAAAATTGCCGTATATAGAGTGAAAACAATCCTCAAAAAGTTCTGCAGGTTCCATTGCATCCTGCAAAATGTACTGTATAGTGTGCTGAACATGCTGGAGGCATCATCGGCACGCAAATCGGTGAATAACAACACGTGAGATCGATGAGAAATTAAATTCATTGAATTTAACTGTTTATGACCACTTGAAAGGCCTGAGATTAACCTCGAAACTCAATATATGGGTTCCCCATGTTATCACGGAGAGAAATTTGTGTCGTCGCGTTGACGTCTATGATTCGCTTCTCAAACGTTAGGAAATTATCCACTTTTGGAGCGCATCATTACTAGGGACGAAACGTTGGTGGTATATAACAATGTCAAACGCAAGAGATCATGGAACAGAAGAGATGAATTGGCTCAAAGCACTTCGAAAGCCAATATGAATCAAAAGAAGGTGATGCTGTCTGTTTGGTGGGATTTTAAAGGAATAATTTTTTTTTGTTGAGCTTTTACCGAATAACACAGCATTTAATTCGGAAGTGACAATTAATCCACAGCTGATACAACACAACACCAGATCGATTGCAATATCACATTATGGAACAAAAGTACCACAAAAAAGAAGATCATACACCTACAAGAAATGATTATTTTGTATTTGAAATATTCAGTCATGAGGACCATATTTGTGTGTGTGTGTGTGTGTGTGTGTGTTATACGCAAACATACGCCTATGCACATGATATGTACAGCAAACCTTAAATTTGATTCAAGTGCAAAAACCAGATTTCTCTGAAATATCTACTTCAATTTTTGAGCAGTATATTTCAGCTAAGAATTTGCTGAAAATTTTATATCTATTGGGTGTTTTTTTAGAGTGATAGAACTTTCGATAGGAATAACTGTATTTGACAGAAGGCAGAAGCCATGTTTTTGACATTTATGTTCAGTAAGCATTGACAAATTATCATGGAAAGACTCACGCCGCAACAACGTTTACAAATTGTTAAAATTTATTTTCAAAATCAGTGTTCTATTCGCCAAACTTTTAGAGCACTTCGTGAAATTTATGGTTTACATAATCGTCCATCAGAGCAGCGTATTCGTCGAACTATCGATAGATTTCGGACATTTTCTCTACTCGATGCAACAACAATAACAAGACAAAGAACTGTACGTACAGAAGAAAATATCGCTGCTGTAATTCATAGTGTTAACGATGATCCCGATTTGTGTATTCGGCAACGTTCACAACAAGTTGGACTCTGTGAATCCACCACATGTAAATTTTGCGTAAAGATCCAACTGGTTCAAGAACTAAAGCAACTTGACAATAATAAGCGACGCTTATTGCTTATTGGGACTTAGAGCAGCTTGAAGTTGATCCACTTTTTTATCGTAACATTGTGTTTAGTGATGAAGCTCATTTCTGGTTGAACGGTTATGTAACCAAGCAAAATTGCCGTATATGGAGTGAAAACAATCCTCAAGAAGTTCTGCAGGTTTCATTGCATCCTGAAAAAGGCACTGTATGATGTGCTTTACACGCTGGAGGCATCATAGGGCCATATTTATTTGAAAACGCTGCTGGAGCTAATGTTACAGTGAATGGTGCTCGTTACAGATCGATGATCAATGATTATTTATTTCAAAATTTGAATTGTATCCACCCAAAGGTGTTTTGGTGCTACACCTCATGCTGCTACCGTAACAATTGATGAAGAAAGAAAGATTTGGCGATAACAATATTTTGAGAAATGGTCCAATCAATTGGCCTCCGAGATCATGCGACATAACTCCACTGGATTATTTTCTTTTGGGTTATGTCAAGTCATTTGTTTATGCAAATAAACCAGGTCTGAATTACTCGAAAAAGTGATCCAAAATTGGTCTGGTCGAATGCGGTTCCTCAGAGCTAGTCGTGGTGGACATATGCCGGAAATTAATTTTAAAACATAAATGTCATAAAATTATCTTTCAAATAGAAAAAAATTTGGCTTGAATCTTGATTTAAATGTGTTTTATTTCAATTTGAATTTCTATCACTCTGAAAAAAACATCCGGTATCTATGTTTTCTTCTTCCTGAAAAAAAAAATAGATTCCTTAAGCCTTCAGTCGTTTTACGTATTAAAAGAAGTTGAGAATGCATATACAGTAGACTCTCGATATAGTGCACGCCTAGTTCACTATTTGAATTCGTTCACCCAAACGAACTCAAATGAAACAACATTGTTTTCTGGAATGAACAACAGCTTTCGCCAGCTGATTTTGATGTTTCAAACTTTTTTCTCAAGAAATGATATGATTTCCGTTTGTTTTTGCAATTTCTCTACACCCATCTGAACCATCGTATGTCTCAAATTATGTAATACTGGTAGTGTGGAGTAGTCATTAAGATTTTCATTTTCTTTCGTCCACTGTATCACCTCATTTAATGATTTTAAGGCATTAGATGTGGTAATGGCGAGTAATTCAGGCCTTATTCCATCAATAACACGAGTTATATTGGCTTCCAAAGCGTCTATTTTTTCTGGTTCATCAGCATAAACCAATGACTTGACATAACCCCAAAGAAAATAACCCAGTGGAGTGATGTCGCAAGATCTTGGAGGCAAATTAATTGGACCATTTCTCGAAATAATGTTATCGCCAAATCTTTCTTCAATAAATCAATTGTTACGGTAGCAGCATGAGGTGTAGCACCATCTTGTTGGAACCAAAACATTTCTAAGTCGATACCATTCAAATTTTGAAACAAATAATCATTGATCATCGATCTGTAACGAGCACTATTCACTGTAACATTAGCTCCAGCATCGTTTTTAAAGAAATATGGACCGATGATGCCTCCAGCGTGTAAAGCACACCATACAGTGCATTTTTCAGGATGCAATGGAAGAATTTTTTATATTTGAAAATTACTACGAAGAAGTATTTGAATATTACAGAATAATAGCTGGAATCATGCAAACATTTAGAATCAAATTTTAATATTTCTGTGATATAAACTAATTTTCGTTTCGGCCATGCCTACCCCAAAATTGGTTAGTTGTTTCAACACAACACGTTTATTGTTGTGTTGAAGAAAGGCTTTTTACTTGATAGAAGAAATATAACAAAATTTGAATATCAAAACAAATTGAAATATGTTTATCTCCTACAATTTTAATTTCCAAAAGAATTTTTTTTTATTCAAAAAACTTTTAGAATTAAATTAATGTCTAAAACAAGCACCGCTCACATTTAATAGACGTATATAATCAAAACTCAATATACAATGTCAAATGAAATAAATAACCCAACAGATATACGAAAGTAATTGAAATTAATAAATAAATATTCAAAGGAGACAAAATTTTGTTTCTGGTTTTATCTTTAAGAAATACTACTTGCCTTATAAAAACATGAACACACTTAAAGGACTTCCCAAAGAATATAATTTATTTGAAATATTTAATATATTTAAATATTCGAACCAATTATTTCAAAAATCTCTAAAAAATGTGCACTATATCTTCAAAAAACAAATATAATTCTAGATAATCCCGTCTTCAGCCCTGTTGGGTTATTTATTTCATTTGACATTGTATATTGAGTTTTGATTATATACGTCTATTAAATGTGAGCGGTGCTTGTTTTAGACATTAATTTAATTCTAAAAGTTTTTTGAATAAAAAAAATTCTTTTGAAAATTAAAATTGTAGAAGATAAACATATTTCAATTTATTTTGATATTCAAATTTTGTTATATTTCTTCTATCAAGTAAAAAGCCTTTCTATTTTATTTTATATATAATATATAATTATATTTTGGCTTCAATAAATCTCATGATAGAATGTCAATGAATTTAAGTAAACCTTAAAATAACTCACTTTGTTCTTTGATTTTGTTAGAACATAGATCAATCTTGAATATATAGTTGATCTGTAGTTCGAAGCTTAAGTCTTTTAACACGTGAGTGATGTAGGTTATGTTTTTGATTTTGATATTTGGAATATTGAAAAAGGGCTGAAGACGGGATTATCTAGAATTATATTTGTTTTTTGAAGATATAGTGCACATTTTTTAGAGATTTTTGAAATAATTTGTTCGAATATTTAAATATATTAAATATTTCAAATAAATTATATTCTTTGGGAAGTCCTTTAAGTGTGTTCATGTTTTTATAAGGCAAGTAGTATTTCTTAAAGATAAAACCAGAAACAAAATTTTGTCTCCTTTGAATATTTATTTATTAATTTTAATTACTTTCGTATATCTGTTGGGTTATTTATTTCATTTGACATTGTATATTGAGTTTTGATTATATACGTCTATTAAATGTGAGCGGTGCTTGTTTTAGACATTAATTTAATTCTAAAAGTTTTTTGAATAAAAAAAATTCTTTTGGAAATTAAAATTGTAGAAGATAAACATATTTCAATTTGTTTTGATATTCAAATTTTGTATTGTTATATATTTTTAAATGATTATTCTGCTTATTCAAATGACTCCAACTGATGAGATTTTGGGTCCGAATGTATCAGAGAATGGGCTATGTATTCTTCAAAAAGGAAAATAAAAAGGCCTTTTTTGAATTAAATGTTGAACATTTTTTGGTGATGGAACTTGTGATTCTTCAATATCTATTCGAAACATATATATGTATAAGGTGATGTCTAAATAATAATAATAATGATGTCTAAATTTTTAAAGTTCAATTCTAAATGTTTTCATGAGACTTATTTAGATTAAAATCTGTAGAGGTTCTGGTGAATTAATTCCAGCTATTATTCTGTTATATAATATATATTTTATGAGCCTCACAATTCAACTCCTTTAACTGAACGATAAGATTCCATTTATTCTGTAAGGATACCACATTCTGTTAGCTAAACTATGAGGTTACATTAAAATTGTATATTTGAGGGAAAAATAGATTCAAACAACTTCCATCATTGCATTAACTAAAATATACGAGTGTATACCTCGTTTACATTTTATGGTGATAAAACATTCTTTGAGGCAAACTTTTACTAAAAGATTCATGAAGATATCGATCCAGTAAGCTTTTAGTACTAGAGTTTTAAGGGGTGTTCAAGGTATTTTGGAAACATTCTATTTTTCAATGTAGTCTCCTTCAGCTTTAATACATTTGTTAGATCGAGAAATAAGCTTCTCGAAACCTTGTGAAAATATTCTTCCGGCTTCTTCTCAAAATAGGTATTAATTGCTACCTTCAGTTCTTTATCGTCGGAAAATCGCTTTCCACGAAGATGTTTTTTCACATTTGGGAATAGGTATTAGTCACTGGGGGCCAAGTCTGGACTGTACGGAGGATGAGTATTATCTTCGAAGCCACATTCCCGCACTGTATGTTTGAAATTCGATGGATGTAAAAAGCATAGTAGATTATTTAGTTTCTCAAGTTTGAAAATTTATTAGTTGTTTATTCCGATTTTGGAGGAAAAATTATGAAACTTTGAGTAAAAGCGACGCTACCTCTACCATCTTCATCCATCATCATTTGAGATTTTATTGCCTCATTAAGTGAGTGTTACACGATTATACGTGCAGATTTTCATCGAAATTTTCACCCCCTGGCATCTCCCTATACTCTGAGCACCACACAGCAGCGTCCTCGATACCATCTGCGTTAACAGACGATTGACGCAGCGTCCTCGACATATACACAGTGTCCCGCTTTGATTTATATCCAGATTCCCGCCAGATTCAGATTAAGGTATTGTTTGCGCCTCGATGGACACCCCACGTTCCAAGGCTCAAACTCCGGTCTTTTTTGATCGATGGTAATTTATGTATCTGGAGGAAAATCGGGAAAGCAGGGACTTCGGCCTGGATGGCGATAAGGAATTATCGACGGGGGATAGGATTTTACATAATAACAGGGGGTATTGTGGGGCTGCCGCATACCAGAATGACGCCTCTAAAACAATGGATGGCTGAGGGTTAGACCTGTATTGAGCAGAGATCTGAATGTGACTTGTTGGCATGGCCATTCGTGAAATTAGTACTTCTTTAGGGAACTAAGAATTTGGAATTGAAAAATTGAGCTGTATATTTGACAGAATACACAACCATACCCAACTTTTCACTCAGAAACTCTCTGCTTACAGATCAATCATACATAGAGCATTTTCAATTGCTTCAAATAATATTACGTTGAAAAGTGAACTGAATACAATGAAATAAATAGCCAAAAACAATCAATTCCAAACAGAAACCATAAATTCCCTCAATTCCCTCAAACAAACAGAGAAAAACAACTCATTCTGAAATAAATATACCTCACTTCCAAAACAGGAAAAATAGCTCAAATATTTTCAAAAACTAACAAAAAAACAGCTTTCACATCCTCACATAAAATTTTCAACCTCGTTTTTAATCCTAAAAACAACAAACGTCTGAATAATTCTGGAGTTTATAAATTGAATTTTCAACAGTGTAATATATATATATATATATATATATATATATATATATATATAGGACAAACAGGAAGATATTTCCAAAAAAGGTTCAACGAATATTAGTCTTCACTCAGGAACTGGAAAGATAACTCTAATTTTGCGAAACATTTTTTCGAAACCAATCATATCTTCTCAGAATTGGACAATCTTAAAATAATGCACCTGGAAGCGAAAGGAAAAGAACTACATATTTTGGAATCCATAGAAATATTCAAGTACAAGCACGTTTCAGAAATGAAACGATTAAATGAGTAGATGGCACACCCCACTTCTCGAAGTTTTGCACCAGCAGAAGCCTTCAACAAATTTTATAATATTTGAGATACAATTTGTTTTACTCAGTTCGAAAATGTAGTAAACTCTACGAAACTCGAGTCACTGTATATTCATATATATGGTACAGTATACAATTTTGAGTTGTTTCAGGAGAAATTAAGGGAGTTGGTGAGGTGAAGTTTTGATCTGCACTTGTAATGAAAACACTATCTTGCTCGTAGAGGAGTTGATCGCTGGAATTTTTCACATTTTCACTGAGTTCACTTAGATTCACCTCACAAATGTACTACTGAAATACAAGTGAATGTTACAGATAACACATTCAGTATCAGCCCATTTTATTCGGTATTGAATTATCAAGAAAGGGTGATAGAAAATGTTGTTTGTGATTAAATTTGTGAAGTTTCGAATGAATGAGAAAAGGGTTCTTCCTTAAGTGTAGCGAGATGAACGTGGACCACAGAAAGCGGGTTATTATTTGTCTTGAGTGACTGCCTTCGTCGAAGCTCGATAGAATTAGAAATTTTATTTTATTTGAGCTTTATACATCACAAATGAATTAATCAACCTTCAATAAGTTATAAGATGCATCAGAGGTTAATACAAGTATATAATCAGAAATTTTTAAATCACACTTAACATGGAATACAATTCAAGAAATAACAACATCAACTGGCTTAAGAACGATGGAGGATAATATCTAAATTTAAAAATGGAATTGAAGTTAAAATTCAAAATCTAAAAATTCTTGTATGGAGTAGAATATAGGTAGACCTATTGAATCTAAACGTGAAAAAATCAATGACACGAAAGGCAGGAACTATTGGCAAGAAATAAAGAATCAAACAAGATATAACACAAAGCCAATATACAAATATAGAAATAAACCTAGCATTTAAAGAATAGTGAACAACACAATACAAAATTTTTGACCAAAGTTTTAAAACTCAAAAAGAAAATTAGAGAAAAGTTACAAATTCAAATAATATAAACCCAGAACCAGAGATAACTAATGTAGACTACGAAGAAGTTTTACATGGAAAGAACACAGCAAGGACCATTGCCTGAATACCGGAAACTTTTCGAAAGAGTGGAAAAAGGAACTATCGGGTGTTTTTTTCACCCGATAGGACTGATAGGATTTTCGATAGGGATAACTGTGATTTGACAGAAGGTAGAAGCCATGTTGTTCTGACATTTATGTTCAGTAAGCATTGACAAATTATCATGGAAAGATTCACGCGGCAACAAAGTTCACAAATTGTTGAAATTTATTTTCAAAATCACTGTTCTATGCGCCAAACTTATAGAGCACTTCGTGAAATTTATGATTTACATAATCGTCCATCAGAGCAGGTTATTCGTCGAACTATCGATAGATTTCGGACAACCTTTTCTCTACTCGATGCAACAACAACAACAAGACAAAGAACTGTACGTACAGAAGAAAATATCGCTGCTGTAAGTCATAGTGTTAATGATGATCCAGATTTGTCTATTCGTCGACGTTCACAACAAGGTGGACTCACATGGAAAATTTTGCGTGAAGATCTACACCCATACAAGATCCAACTGGTTTAAGAACTGAAGCCACTTGACCATAATCAGCGTCGTTTGTTTGCTGATTGGGCCCTAGAACAGCTTGAAGTTGATCCACTATTTTATTGTAAAATTGTGTTTAGTGATGGAGCTCATTTCTGGCTGCACAGCTATGTAAACAAGCAAATTTGCCGTATATGGAGTGAAAACAATCCTCAAGAAGTTCTGCAGGTTCCATTGCACCCTGAAAAATATACTGTAAGGTGTGCTTTACACGCTGGAGGCATCATCGGTCTATATTTATTTAAAAACGATAATGGATCTAATGTTACAGTGAATGGTGCGCGTTACAGATCGATGATCAATGATTATTTGTTTCAAAATTTGAATGGTATCGACCCAGAAGTATTTTGGTTCCAACAAGATGGTGCTACACCTCATGCTGCTACCGTAACGATTGATTTGTTGAAAGAAAGATTTGGCGATAACATTATTTCGAGAAATGGTCCAATTAATTGGCCTCCAAGATCATGCGACATAACTCCACTGGATTATTTTCTTTGGGGTTATGTAAAGTCATTAGTTTATGCTGATAAACCAGAAACAATAGACGCTTTGGAAGCCAACATAACTCGTGTTATCGATGTGAGTAAAGCCAGAATTACTTCGAAAAGTGGTCCAAAATTGGTCTGGTCGAATGCAGTTCCTCAGAGCTAGTCGTGGTGGATATGCCGGAAATTATTTTTAAAACATAAAAGTCATGAAATTATCTTTCACAAAAAAAAATTGGCTTCAATCTTAATTTAAATGTGTTTTATTTCAATTTAAAGTTCTATCACTCTCAAAAAATCATCCGATATTATAACAATCCACAAACACGGCACATATTATAACCAAGTGTCTAGCTGTCATTCCATCACCCTTTTAAATGTTTTAGGTAAAACATTTGAAAAAATCCTAAAAAGTCGTCTCGAAAATTAAATTGGACAAAGCATCCACTTTTCACAGTTTGGATTCAAGAAAAATCTTTCAACCATCCACCTATTAGTAGTTCTAATATCGATCGTAAAAACCCCAATGACAAAAGGTCATAGGTCAGCAGCCATATTCACGGATATCAAGAAAGCATTAGATATAATAGTATATGGTACGATGGTCTTCCGCAAAAAACTCCAGCAATGGGCACCTCAGTTTACTTACAAAATATTATAGCAAAGTTCTTATGGGAGAGCAGCATAAGAGTTAAAATCAACAAGTATTTCTCTGCATCCTTCTCAATAATGTGTACCAAAGGGCATTATGGGACAGAAGCATAAGAGTTAAAATCAACAAGTATTTCTCTGCATCCTTCACAATAATGTGTACCAAAGGGCTCTACATTGTCACCACTTTCATACAATATTTACGTAAGAGATATCTACAAACCAACAGAAGAACTGAAAAGTTGCATCCTTCAATACGTTGATAACACAGCTTTCATAACATATGGTAAGAATCTGAAAGACACGATGAGAAACTACAAAACCCTTAAAACAAAATCAAGAAATAGATGAAAAAAAGGAGAATTCTGCAAACCTTGACAAATCTAAATTATTTATATTTGGCCATACATTCAGACAAATCACCAACCATCAGAATGCTGCAACATGATATAAAACACCAGTTCAACACGCTGAATACCTACGAATCACTGTGGATAACAAGAACAATTTTAAAATACACTCCTATAATAAAAAAAGAGAAATAATTGTTAGATCAAAACAATTTAGATCCCTCACCTACAAAAACGGCGGCATAAACTACACAACAGCTTCAAGAATCTATCTGTCGGACTTATCTTATGATGGCTTTGAACGCCATTTGTATCTTGACTAATGCTTGTTGTACTATCCTAGCATATACTTGATGACCCGTGAAACTAGTAGACATCTGTAGAAGGCCCACGCTTTATAATTTCAGAGTAGCAGAATGCAGTAGTTTGAGGACTTTGAGTAAGATACGCCATCAAGGAAATCCACTCCATAACCCATCAAATGACCTTCTCTTTGAAAAAATGAGGATAGAGCTGATCCTACTTCAAAACTTAGTAAAGAAATTTGTGAGCAGACCACACAACCTTCAAATATTTCAGCCTTTTGTTCTACGATATCCGAGCCAAGAAGAAAACAAAACAAAATACCAAATTAAACCACTAATGGACGCAATAAGAAACTTGTTTCAATAATTATGTACCCTTTCTTATCCAGAAAAGAAGTGATGTTTATACACTATGTTAATTGACCACAGATAACGTATGGCGTTATAGCGTGGTGGAAGAAGGGTCAACAAACGATTGGCCAACATAAGCTCACTCGACTACAGAGACAGGCTTGCCTTGCAATTACAGGTGTGTTTCGCACTACACCAACGGCAGCCATTGAGGTCCTACTAAATCTACCACCCCTGCACCTGCACGTGCAGAGGGAGGCGGAACGGACCACATAGAAACTACATCAACTATTGATCGACAAGCCAGAGGCTATAGTGATGGGAGACTCAGGACTGCTGGGCGAGCTTTTAACAAACAGCAGCCTATCGATGCCCTCGAATCTAATGTCAAAAGCCACGAGCCCCAGCCGGGATAAATGGACCCAGCATGCTGAGGTTCTATTGAGGACCAACCTTGGCTTGTTCACAGACGACTCGGGAATGATGAACGGAACAGGAGCGGGAGTCTATGGGAGCAAAACCGAGAATCAGCATCTCATTACACAACCATATTCCAGACAGAACTATTTGCCATTGAGACCGCGGCGGATCTGTTGATAAAACTGCAAATCCACCACGACAATATCAAAATATTTAGCGATAGTCAGTCAGTACTAAAAGCTCTTAAATCCAGCTGTAACACATCGAAAATACTCTGCAGTTTCTGCACGACTCTAGACAGGCTTGGTATGCATAACAGAATCACTCTTGTTTGGATATGGAGCCATTCAAACTATATGGGTAACGAAGAGGCAGATCGGCTGGCGTTTGTGGAGCCACGCTGGCTCTGGTAGGCCCGGAACCATTCCTGGGAATATCACAAGACGTGGCTAAGCGGACGATAACACGCAGAATGAATTAAAGACTAGACTCTTTCTGGCTGAGCCAACCTCGCCTTAAACATTCGAAGACGTTCCTTGGAACGAGTTCGAACCAAAAGATGGGGGAATTATGACAGGCCATTGCAGGCTGAAAGCGCATTTGCACAAAATCGGTCTGGCTGAAGACGATGAATGCAGACTGTGTCTTGAGGACACTAAAACAGCCATTCACATCCTTTCAGAGTGCCTAGCGGTGAGTCACCTCAGATTCGAGGTCATTGCGATCGGAAAAATTACCCCCAAGTAAGATTATCGGTTTTATCCAAAAACTGGATCTTGTCGGAGAAATATAAATCAGGGCTGAACCACAATAGTCCGCGTGGATGCAGTGGTAGGGTCATTTTTTGTTGCTAGTCATTTGATGGAGCCTTAAATATCTTTTCTCCCTCTCTTAATCAAGGCCTTCCAAGATCCTTTGATCACCGAAAAAATCTATATCTTTCTCACAACATCAACGGTGAAATAGAGTATAGCTTTATCATCGGCAAATCGGGAAAAAATCTCAAAGATTCCTCAAGCAATACATATTTTTCACACGAAAAAAACCTAGCGCCAAAAATCTCCCGAATTCCTTCCAAAGCCATCATTCCACCTGTCCGTCACCCGAAGGTCCTCCCGACAGTCCCAAGGAGCGTGCCGTCCTCTCTCCCGAGCGACAGGGTGGTTTCGTGGGGGGCCGAGGGACCATGCGGGGGAAGCCCTGGGCCGGTATTGTTGATAGCTATCCCCGGTTGCCAGGGAAACGCAGATTAACGGGCCGCGCGCCCGATGTCTATTATGTACAGTCAATGTAGAAGCGAGGATTCAATCATAGTACACTCAGAGACCCGGGAACGGGGCTTGTGGCCCGTTCACAACCGCTCCGAGCGAACACGCGGCCTCCCTCCATAAGGCAAGAGACTATGTAGAGTGTACATTGAAAAATATGACAATGCTGAATAAGTGTCAGAATGACAAGTGCTGTTGACATTCCAAATGAACTGAAATGAAATGCACAAAGGGTTTTCAGAAATATACTTATTTTTTCACTTTACAACCACCAAGATGGTAATAACATCCAAAGGCTTATCTCATACTGATAATTAAAGCAATAATCATCCTTGACCACGGACTAAAGAAAACTAACCTCGAAAATACTCTTTGTGAATCGAACGCCTTTTTTCGGCAGGACTGCAAGAAAAAATGCCGGTATAGATCGAATGTCGAAGTACAGATCTAACTCATAAAAGCATTTTCATTTTCGTACGATTTTCCGCTTATTTCCTATTTCGGAGATCACAGACAACACGCACTCTGGCAGCAAATGTCATTCCAGTTCATTTGACCTACCGACCCATTAACTAGCCGGAAAATTTTTTATCGATCGATTATTTTGATCAATCGTCCATATTATTGAACTAATAAGCGATCTTGAGCCCCCTGCACAAACAAATTTGGCAGAAAAGGTGTCTTTTTTGAATGTGTCGCGGAAAGTTTTCAAACGTGAATAACTGCCAACTTTTTGAACTGATTTTTCCTATAAATGAACTTAGCCGAAAAATTTAGACTTCAAACTCTCCCTGAAAGTTTTAATGCTCTAATTCTTTCCGTACGAAAGTTTGCGTGCATTCAGCCGATATGATAGCACGCTCTTCCCTCGAACAAGCACGCAAAAAGTCAGAGGCATCTATTATCAATATTAAAGAGTTCAAATGACAGTATTATTGAGCCAAATTTAGGCACCACAAAAATCTGTGAACCTATGAGGAAGAAATCCATGCTGATAATAACAATTGTTTTGCCACATTATGATTATGTATGTTTTTACATTTGAATTGATTCAGGATGGGAGTACATCACTTTGTATCGTTATATGCAGGAGTTACAATTTAGTTTACTAATTTTTGAAATTGAGCTTTATTTTATTCTCACTGAAACGGATTCACATCCAGTAAAGAAAGAAAGAATCCGGTATTCTGAAGTAAGTGAAAGTCACTATGTTTCAGTGTCAAATCAAATGATATCGAAACGTCTAGATCGCTATAGATTAATTCTCAGTATTGCAAAAGAGGATGAAATTTTATTTATACTTCTTCACTTTAATGAGGACAAGTTCCATGAAAAGTTGTTTAATATTACATTTCATCATGGATCTGGACATTTAATTCATTTTCACGTTCATGTAATGATAATAACTGATCAATGTTTTTTCTATCCGTACACATGAACTAAGTATAATTTTCACCTACACTCAAATAACATGGATACAATGAGTTATCTATCATTGCATTGCTAAGAAGCCAATAAGCAAGAAACTAGTTCTAGATTGGGTACTCGTTTGGATACTAGTTCTAGTTTGGGTACCAGCTCACCAGGGCGTTGAGGAAAATAAGAAAACAGACGCCTTTGCAAAAGAAGAGTAAACACTGGCTTCACCAGACCGGTACCCTGGTGTTGGATATCACCCTCACTGTACCTGCAGAGTCAGTAGCTGTTGGATAGTGCTTCGCTGCTACGGTATAGGTTTTCGAACTGAGGCCGAAATTGAAAGGGGATGGGTGCAATCCCATTGGAGGGGCTCTCGCTTTCCGTGATGATGAGACGTATCCTTATCATACAACCTGCTTTCGCCCATTGTGGATACTGCTTCGTAGTCACCTGATGAAAGAGACATGCTTATATGCCAGTAGTGGTATTTACAATAGCCACTGATATCACCTACACAAGATCGATAAAGAAAACTCTGATACCTGTAGGTTATGTGAATCGGCAATACGATCCACCGAAAAGATACTCTGCCATAGCAAAGCGCTGGCGCAAATCATACTCACTCTATTTGGATAGCATAACTCTGAGGATTACCGATACAAGAGTCAAGTATTCCAAAAAGATAATCAACTTTACGAAGGATGTAACTTTTCTGCGGCTGAATCGAACGACTACAACTAATCTAATCTGAAAACTTCACAAAAATAAATTCAAACGCTACATATCACACGTTCAATCTTGGTGACCTTGGTGACTTGATACCAAAACGCCAAGTAGATGGCACAGGAACTTAGTCTTGCACTGAAAGCAGAGCGGGTTTTAGTCTTTTAGATTAGTTTAATTTTGAAATCACGTGTCCTCCGCATTCTAATTTTTGGTAGCCATATTTCCTGTAGTGCGATGGTGGACAGGCTGTGAGACACAATAGCATTTCAAATTTTAAACCAAACATAACGTAGTTATGATACCGTATGAGCATCTTCAAAATGACCTTTTAACTTGAATACATAGCATACAGAAGGTCAATTTGTATTATAACTATAATTTGAATGATCTAAGACATCCACCGATATCAGTTAACTTAATAAATCCTGATAGTCTAGAGATATTCTCCGCACTGCCTGTACCTGGTTCAGGCTCCTATTGTGAACGGATCACCCTCAGTCGTAGTGCACGGATCCTCCGTTAGGTGGCCGGCGAGATAGAGCCGTCATAGGGATGCAGGTGGAGGGAGGGACCCCATGAATATAGATTAGCTGTTTTGCCGCTGCAACCGCTTCTGCTCGGGACTAGGGACGTGGGGACAGGTCCCATGGAGTACGCGACCAAACTTCGGCTGCAGGATACGAGACGGACTGCGGCGAAGATGTCGTCGAAAAAAAGCGTCTCTTTAAAAAAAACTTCCGTTAGTTTTAATTTTTACGGAAATAAATTCAGTATTTCTTCTCGTGTAGAAAAATTGACTTTTCGTACTCTATTAAAAAGGTCTATTTTTTGATCAAGTTTATACGACGCTATTTTTAATAATATTTCATAATTTGCAAATGCTCTAATAATGGGAAGTCAGGGAATGTATAATAAGGTGTGATTCAATTATTTCTTCAGGATTTCAAGGAAATATGAAGAATGTTGTTCAAACCAGAAAAAAATTAATCGATGTGTTGACAGAAGGCCAGTTCCAGAACTGGTTTGCAAAATTTTGATCCGACAATTTTGATGTCGAAGATGCACCACGTTCCGGAAGGCCGGCTGAAGCTAATAAAGACTCGATAAAGACATTAGTTGCAAATCGGCGAATAACAACACGTGAGGTCGGTGAGAGGTTGAATTCATCGAATTCAACTGTTTATGACCACTCGAAAGGTCTGGATTTAACTTCAAAGCTCGAAATATGGGTTCCCATGGAGAAAAATTCGTGTCGTCGGGTTGGTTAGCATCAAACTTCAGTCTAAAATACAGAAATTTCGACAAAATGACACCATTCTGCTACGAAATTTCGAAAAACAGTCACGAAACGGGATAAACAGCGATTCGTTCGAACCAAACTCGACCCCAAGGACCTCGAAGTCCACCTACGGTCGCGACCCTCATAAAACTCGACGGCCAAAATTCGAGGAAGCCCCGATACGCGTCCCGAAATCTCCCGGATTCGTCGGGACCCATTCCGGAATCCGGAAACGTTGTCAGGTGCGGCGGGCGACAACATTTTAAGCCGGTAATGTTGTCCCCTGTCAGTGGCGGGATATTTATTCAGATTTAATGACCCCCCGCACTCAACGCCGCCTTTAATTCGAATAAATTCGTTTTAATTAGGTTTTAAACCGCTCCATGCCGCCTGCGATCCGTGGCCATACGGAAAATTTCGAAAGGGAGGTTTTTTCTAGTATTGTTGAATTCCGGGATTTCTACCCTTTCCGTAAATCGTGAGGAAAATTTCAAAAAAATGTGAAAATTAAGACGTGAGAACTGTACATTAATATGGAGTGTTATAATAATACAAATAAAGGAGAAAAGAGATATTTATTGCTTCAATAAATGGCTAATTACTTGCGTCATTCTGCCAGTATAAAATACAATTTTTATACACATTTTTCTTGAAAAAGTGTAAACAATTATTGAAAACAAAAACTTGAAAGTGTGAAGTCGACGGTGTTATAATAAAAATAATAATGATAATAATAATTTATTCATTCCCAATACAGTACTTATCACAGAATATGAATAAGTTTTTAACCCATCAAAAATTTCATGTCAGGTACAATTTTGTCTGAAAAGACACATAAGTATATATAAATAAAAAACAATAAATAAATGAATTTGGCCAGACAACGTATTTCATAAAAATATATTTTTTTAAAGTATCATTCAGGTATTCATGTATTGAGTAGTATGCTTTATTCATTAGGAGACATTTCAGTTAATTCTCGAGCTTTATTCAATTTAATTCCTTTATTTTGGACGGCAGTTGGTTAAAAATTTTTATAGCTAGATGACTTACATTTAACTGTGATACTATTATACGATGGTATGGTATGATGAAATTGTTTTTGTTTCTAGTATCATAGTTGTTACTCTAGTTGTTTTTCAATAGTATGTCCTTATTATCATGGATGTACATTACACAGGACATCACGGTAAGAATTTGTTCTCTGGAGAATAGCACTCTACAGCTATATCTACTGCTAACTCTACATAGTATTCCCAGTACCTGCTTTTGTTTTATAAATACTTCCTTACTTTTAGACAAATCCCCCCAGAAAAGAATGCCGAAGTAGAGGACACTATGAAAGTAGCTGAAGTAAGTAATCTGGGCTGCTTCAACTCCCGCTATTTGCTTTATTCTCCTAACTGCATAGGTAGCTCTTGACAACTTAGGAATCATTAGTGTCTTCTTGTCTTTCTCTTCTAATTCCTGATTGTTCATCCCTTTATTCAGAAAAGAAGTGTCATCAGCGAAGAGGACGGTTTGGTTTCATTTCACATTAGCTGGCAAATTATTCATGTATATCATAAATAAAAGGGGACCCAACACAGAACCTTGCGGTACACCATGACTTACAGTCTCCCAAGAAGCAGACCTGCCTCCCAAGCTTGTTTTCTACATCCTGTTTGTCAGATAACTTTTCATCAGGTCAAGAGCCTCACCCCTGATTCCATAGTATTCAAGTTTGTCTAAAAGCACAGAGTGTGAAATACTATCAAAAGCCTTGGATAAGTCACATGCCTGTAAACTAGATTTTTGTCCCCCATCAAAAGCTTCTCCTATATTTTCAAGCACCTCCTTCAGTGCCGTCTCCACTGATTTGCCTATCAAGAATCTATGCTGTTGTTTGCAGAAAATTTTGTGATGTTATCTCAAACAATTTTTAGAACACATTAAGTATTGATTCTGGGCGATAGTTATCTATACCCTCGACCAAAAAGGTTCCTTGTTACATCCATTTGGTATTTTCTTTGGTTTTGTTCTTGGTTGTGTGAATTTTCTGATAACTTATGGCCAAATATCATTAATTCAGATTAATCAAGGTTTGGTATCTTTAGGAGATCTCCCTGAAGAGGGGGTATAACATAATTCGAGTCGAAAAGTGGAAATGTTACTATATCTGGCCTCCTCGGGATGGCCAAGGCCCAGGAAGGCTCATATATTATTAAAGAACAAACTGAACACTGAAATGAAGGGTCACGCAAATTAATCATGGGGATATCACAATGACCTAGTAGTAATCACTCACATATTTTCACAGTAGCGTTGGATATCCGGAGCTATTTACTACCTCTATACAATACTTCGTCTTCTACCAAGACTACTAAGTGATTCAACCTAAAGAACACCACCGGTTCACGAGAAATACAATCTCTCAAAGTAAGCGAGCGCATGCATATGGGAAATATGTAACACAAACTGACTAGGACATTATAAAATAGATACAGTAACCCATCACCTAGGCGTGTTAATGGACCTTACAATAAAAGGAACAAAGAAATATGTAACCGGGGGATCACACATAGTAAATGTAAATCAGTCTCATATCAGGCACTGCGAATACCATGAACATTACAAATAAAGAACCACTATTAATAAATACAACAGACAACAACCAGGCACCGAGAGCAATTATACAATATAAATATATAACTTGTAACATGCCGCTTTAGTTATATACAAAGGCAATGCATTTTAAAAAAACATTCCGGTCGGATTAAATAACATTGAAGCAAAAATACAAGATTGAAAAGCGATGAGTGGAACTACAATGAACGAGCGTGCAATCACTAATTTTACATTAAAACTAAGGTGGTATTTAAAGCGTGAAGCATGCAATTAACCAGAAGCATTTATAAGAAGTTTACTTACTAAGAGTTACCAAGAGGGAGAGTCGTAAGTAATATTATATCGAGTATGATTTTAAGTCGCTAAGGAGGTTTATTTCCAGGAAGCTTCCTCTATGCCTCATCACAATACAATGGATACGCCATAAGGGTGTTGTTCTTTTTGTTATAGTCACCGATCACATACGTGTCAAGTTACAGTGCCACAAAATATTTGACATATATATCGGTTTTTTTTTAGAGTGATAGAACTTTTTATAGGGTTAACTGTGATTTGACTAAAGGTAGATGTTTTGACATTTCTGTTCAGTTGCATTGACAAATTATCATGGAGAGACTCACGCCGCAACAACGTTTACAAATTAATGAAACTTATATTTAAAATCAGTGTTCTGTTCACCAAACTTATAGAGCACTTCGTGAAATTTATGGTTTACATAATCGTCCATCAAAGCAGCTTATTCGTCGAACTATCGAAAGATTTTGGACAACATTTTCCCTACTCGATGCAAAAAAAGACAAAGAACTTACGTACAGAAGAAAATATCGCTGCTGTAAGTCATAGTGTTAATGATGATCCAGACTTGTCTATTCGTCGACGTTCACAACAAGTTGGACAAGTGTGCATCCACCACATGAAAAATTTTGCGTAAAGATCTTGGTCTACACCCATATAATATCCAACTGGTTCAAGAACTAAAGCCACTTGACCATAATAAGTATCGTTTGTTTGCTGATTGGGCCCTAGAAGACCTTGAAGTTGATCCACTTTTTTATCGTAAAATTGTGTTGTGATGAAGCTTATTTCTGGTTGAACGGCTATGTAAACAAGCAAAATTGTCGTATATGGAGTGAAAACAATCCTCAAGAAGTTCTGCAGGTTCCATTGCATCATGAAAAATGCACTGTATGGTGTGTTTTACGATGCTGGAGCTCGTTACAGATCGATGATCAGAGATTATTTGTTTCACAATTTGAATGGTATCGACCCAGAGGTGTCCCAACAAGATGGTGCTACACCTCAAGTTGCTACGGTAACAATTGATTTATTTATTGAAAGTAAGATTTGGCGTTAACATTATTTCGAGAAAGGGTCCAATTAATTGGACAACAAAATCATGCGACAACTCCACTGGATTATTTTCTTTGTGGTTAAGTGAAGTCATTGGTTTATGCTGATAAACCAGAAACAATTGACGCTTTGGAAGCCAACATAACTCGTGTTATAGATGAAATAATGCCTGAATTACTCGAAAAAGTGGTCCAAAATTGGTCTGGTCGAATGCGGTTCCTCAGAGCTAGTCGTGGTGGACATATGTCGGAAATTATTTTTAAAACATGAATGTCATAAAATTATCTTTCAAATAAAAAATTCTTGGCTTCAATCTTAATTTAAATATGTTTTATTTGAATTTAAAGTTCTAACACTCTAAAAAAACACCCGATATAATGTGGGTGAATACCATGATGATTTTTTGCACATGGGGATCGATGAGGACCTTTCATAATTAATTAATAATATTCTGAAAACTAATACCAATTTTTATCTCTATGGAAATTTTTATAAGTCTTATTTGACCGTACTAGAAAATAACAAAATAAATCAGAATTCGAATAATGAAACAGTAGATATTTTTCAATTTTGACATTTTTTTTTTTTGTATAACGATTTTGATCCACCATACAAACTACTAAAACTGGTTTACACTGTTGAATCAATTTTATTCCTTTCGAAACACCTCACATTCCATTTCATATCGTAGATGACCGAACATAATCATTAAGGGCCACCCCTATAAATCGAAACATTACACTTGTGCGATTCGAAATATGCCACAGAGTGATCGAAAAAAAAATGAATTCGCGAAATTACCGTTACACTTAATGTTTCTTTTGTGACGAATAGCTATTTTATTACTCCAGAAATAACATCCCCAACAAAGCAAAATATCACCCTCGTCGTTCTTTATAGCGGGAATGTTAGTGTGTACATTTTATTGTGCCATCATATCGACGTTATAGGATCTTTCTTTTTTTTATTTAGACCGTCGGACGCGTATTCAGGAATATCGTTCAACTTCTATTGTTATAAGTTGGTAGGGTGGGTTTTCGAACATGTGGTAGAAATTACTATGTATATTTACGGGATCTGTTCCTTCGGGAGATGTTTATTTTAATCCATGGACCTCAGGGAGTCGTTCTAACATTCTTGCGAATGGGAGCAATATTGGTGAATAATATTTAAGGGTTGTTCGTCATTAATCATACATGTCTAACAACGATAAGTAGTGAATTAGTTAAGTAAAAGTTACATCATATTGCCATGATTTATGTTTGAAAATGAAATATTTCGAAATCTAAAAAATATGGAGTCTTCCAGAATGAGTTAATTTAACTCAAGGGCGCTAAAATGTAATACAAAAGGTTATTGATTAATTAATGAAACGCGTGTTTAATTTATTGAAGAAGCTTTTATACTTAATTCCTGGCTATGTAACAATGTTTTTGTTAAGTTTATAAATATTTAATTGAATAAAAAAAAATAAAATAGAAATGGCTTTTTACTAGATTTAATCTGTCAGTCTTCTACAATTTTAATTTAAAAAAAATTTTTAATCAAAAAAATTTTAGAATTAAATTAATGTCTACATAAGCACCGCTCATATTTACAAGACGTATATAATCAAAACTCAATATACAATGTCAAATGGAATAAACAAACCAACGAATATAAAAAGTCATTTAAAATTAATAAATAATTAAAGGGGACAAAATGTTTTTTCTGATCTTACCATTATGCACACCAATTCTTTTTCAAAAACATAAAACACAACTTAAGGCTCTTCAAAAAATATTATTTTGTTTGAAATATTTAATATATTCAAATAAGGTAAAACAAAAATCTCCCAAAACATGCACTATATCTTCAAAAAACAATTAGAATTTCGATAATCTCTTCATCGGCCCTAGATAATATTTAAAATATCAAAATCAACTAACAATCAGTATATCTTACCTTATAGTGTAACTGGAAATTGCTTAAACAGACTAACTCTATGTACTCATATGCCTAATGTAGACATTAATTCGATTCTAAAAGTTTTTTGAATAAACATTTTTTTGAAATTAAAATTGCAGCAGACTGACAGATTTAATCTGTTTTGATATTCAAATTTAATTGAATCGGTCTTTACTTGATGAAAATCCATATTAAATAATATTCAATATTCTGATTTTCACAAATTTTTATTGTTATTTGATACAACAATTGTTTGGCTATCACAGTAGCATCTTCAGGTAGGTTGCTATCTATATTACAGGAGATACAAAAATTAACTAATTAACTAATCTATGGATCATACAATTGAATGCTAATAATTTTTGATTTAAGGGATGGTTTAATATATTGTGTATAATAGAATCCGTATATGTTGCTTTGTGAAATATTGAAAAATCACGTGTATAATTTATTCGAGTAACTGTTAAATCAAGAAAATTAATAAAATTTGTATGTTCAGTTTCCATAGTGAATTATATTGAGGGATGCATTGATAAATGAAAAGAATTCTTTTAAAAGTCTGTCTGTACCTGTGAAGATACAGAAAGTATATTTCTTATATAATATAAAAATTTATTTTTTTTATTATTATTTATGAAATATCCTTTTTATTTATCAGTCAATATAATAATAGTAAAAAAAAATATTTTTTATATTGGAATAGATATGTAGACCAATTTTTCTGTTGCTTCACAGACACAGACTTCTAAAAAATATCATTTTCATTTATCAATGAAATACATCTTTCACCATCATAATCAAGAAAATTAATAGAATTATGATGTTCGGTTTCCATAGTGAATTATATTGAAGGATGTATTTCCTTCATAATTAATAAGAATTTTTTTTAAGTCTGTTAGTATATATGAAGCAACAGAAAATATCGTTTGCATATCTATAACAATATAAAAAATATTTTCTTTATTATTATTTATGAAATACTTTTCGTCTTCATATCATATGTAGAAGATATTTTCTGTATCTTCACAGGTACATACAGACTTAAACAAAAAATTTTTTATTTATCAATGAAATACATCCTTCATTATCATTCGCTATGGAAACCGAACGCAGTAATTCTATTAATTTCCTTTGTTTTAACAGTTACTAGAATAAATAATTCACATGAATTTTCAATATCTCACAAACCAAGATATACGGATACTATTATATTATACACAATAAATCTAACTATCCTTTAAATCAAAGATTATTAACATTAAATTGTACGATCCATAGATTACTTAATATTTCCATGAATCGAGAAAACTATATTTCAGAACTTAACATCATTGATCAAATGACTATTAATAATAACTATGAACATACGTTGATAGACAAATTGTTTAAGAATTAAAAGTAATAAAATAGTTTTCAATATGGTGTATCGCAATATAAAAAAAAAATTTAAATACATTTCCTTAAAATGCACTGAAAGAATTTCTGAGAAAATTGCAACATACCTCAAAAATAAATATTATTTAAGAACATCATTCAAAACGTATTCAAACCTGAGTAAATTCCTTAAAAATAATAAAGACAGGATGATAAATCAGGAGTTTATAGGTTTATCTGCGGTGATTGTCCAAAAGTTTATATATGACAGACTGGAATAACTTTCCGATATAGAATTTGAGAACATTTCAAGAGTTTCCTCAATAATAAAAGTAATTCCACATATTTCAACCATTTGTTAGAAACAGGACATACTTTCAACCATAATTTTGAAATTCTACATATAGAAAGTAAAAGTTATGCATTAAACCTGTTAGAGTCCCTTGAAATAAATTAACACAATAAAATTGGAACAATCTTTAAATAAGGTTATTCTGATTTTCACAATTTTTATCGTTATATTTACAACAATTGTTTCGCTATAACAGTAGCTTCAGCAGGCAGGTTTACATTTTGAATAACTAAGCTTGTTTCCGAAATTAGTTGCTATTTATATTAGAGTAAGTAAAATGAATTTTTTTTGAGCATTAAAACCCAAAAATGTGTCTCTGTAAGTTTCAGCCTATCTGAATATATTAACAGAGGTGAGTTATTTAAATCTTATTGTTCGTTAAGTAATATTCCAATTTTATTGTGTTTATTTATCTCTAAGGACTCTAACAGTTTAAGGCATAACTTTTATTTTCTATACGTAGAATTCTGTTTCTAACAAATGGTTAGAATGTGTGGAATTACTTTTATTTTTGAGGAAACTCTTCAAATGTTATAAACCCCCGATTTATCTATCATCTTTATTTGTACTGTCTTTATTATTTTTAATTAATTTACTCAAGTTTGAATAGGTTTGAAATGAAGTTCTCAAATTATATTTATTTTTAAGGCATGTAGCAATTTTCTCAGAAATACCTTTATTGTTTTTTAAGGAAATATATTTAAAAATTTTTATTTTTGAAGCTATTTTATTATTAATAATAAAAGGCATTATTAATAGCTATTTGTTAAATTTTGTTAAGTTCTAAAATATAAATTTCTCGATTCATGGGAATATTAACTAATCTATGGATCATACAATTGAATGCTGATAATTTTTGATATAAGGGATGGTTTTATATATTGTGTTTAATTGAATCCGTATATGTTCGTTTGAAATATTGAAACTTGTGTATTATTTATTCCAGTAACTGTGAAATCAAGAAAATTAATAGAATTATTATGTTCGGTTTCCATAGTGAATGATATTGAAGGATATATTTCATTGTTATGTGAAAAGAATTTTTTTAAAAGTCTGTCTGTACCTGTGAAGATACAGAAAATATCTTTCACATATCTATACCAATATTAAAAAGAATTTTTTTCATTATTACTTATGTAATATCCTTCTTATTTATCAATCAATATTATAATAGTAAAAAAATATTTTTTATATTGGTATAGATATGCAGACGATATTTTCTGTTCCTTCACAGGCATAGAAAGACTTCTAAAAAAAAATTGTTATTTATAAATGGAATAAATCCTTCACGATTATAATCAAGAAAATTAATAGAATTATTATGTTCGGTTTCCATAGTGAATGATATTGAAGGATGTATTTCATTGATAAATAAAAAAATTTTTTTTAATTCCCTCTGTACATATGAAGCTACAGAAAATATCGTCTGCATATCTATACCAATATAAAAATATTTTCTTTATTATTATTTATGAAATAATTTTTATATTTTTATAGATATGTAGACGATATTTTCTGTATCTTCACAGGTACGGACATATTTAAAAAAACGAAATACATCCTTCAATATCATTCACGTTGGAAACCGAACATAATAATTCTATTAATTTTCTTGATTTAACAGTTATAGAAAGAATAATTCACATGAATTTTCAATATTTCACAAACCAACATATACGGATTCTATTATACACAATAAATTAAACTATTATTAAACAATTGTTGTATTAAATAACAATAAAAATTTGTGAAAATCGGCATAACCTCATTAAATATTAAGTTTATAAATCACCTACAGGCTCACACCTCCTTTTCGTTTATGTCTGTAGATAGCTTCTCAGAATAACCTATATTATTTTTAATATTTAATTATCAACCCTTATTGTAATTGCCATTTTACTGAGTATATCTGATAGTTCAATCACCTCGAATAACGTCAACATCCAAATTATCGTCAACACGACCCCATCTCATTATACCCGTCCCAACGTGACAAATTAAAAAGCGAACCAGTTATTTGATGAGACTCAAGCGGGGACAACACCCATCATCGACGTGTAAACAGGGGCTCTATTTATCCTTACCGACAGATCGCGGGATGGCGACGCGGTATATAGGGTTTCGCAAATATTCTAAGCCGGGTACGCGACGCGTGTGCGTCTATTTAAATATTTAGAAGGTTTCTCCAATTACGTCATTGTTCGATCGTATTGCGACTAGAAGCGTCGCTTCGTGTCCCTGGAGACTCTCGAAGACGCCCGAGTTGACGCTGGGACACGTGTAGGGACGTCTGATCAACTTAGGGTCGCTTTGATTTCGTTCGGTTTCGATCTGAATGGAGATTGGTAGCTGTGTAGTGTTTAATTTCTCCTCTACCTAATCTTAGAACATTTCATTTTTCGCAAATAATGTGTTATAATTGAATAAAAAAAAGTTGTGAGCCGTCACGGGACGCCTGGGAGATGTGAAACATCGAAATTATTCTGTACAAGTAATAGGCACAAAAGTACAGATGACATGATAAAAAAATACAATATTACGAATTTTCTCCAGTTAATGATGACTGTTTATTTAATATCATTCATTTTCTTCATATATTAGGAGTACAAATAAGTTTCCGCCGTTTTATTGTAGATGGCGCGGCACGGAGTTTCGGTTAGCTTTCGCAGATGATAACCGGCTTGAAAAATAGTTTGGACATTCAAGAACAACATAACCTATTAATATCATTGATTTTATATTGGTAAAATATAATTTTTATAAGTTGAAAATGTCAAAATTTGAGCCAAGTAAGCGTCATTTGCGGGAAATATTAGTTTACTTCTTTAATTTAAAAAAATTTGCTGCTGAGGCGCATCAATTGCTCGTAGAAGCATATGATGAGAGTGCTTTGAGTGAGAGAACGTGTCGAGAGTGGTTTCAAAAGTTTAAAAACGGTGATTTCGACGTAGAAGACAAAGATCGCAGTGGAAGGCCAAAAATTTACAGGATGCAGAATTGGAGGAATTATTGGAGGAAGATTCATCTCAAACACAAAAAGAACTTGCTCTAACATTAGAAGTCACTCAGCAAGCAGTCTCACATCGTTTAAAATCATTCTTCTATAATAAATATTTAATTTGTGTTAAAAAACGGCGGAAACTTATTTGTACTCCTAATACAAAATGTTTTAATTCAAAAATTACTTCAAAAAGGTGACAACTCAATTATTTTCATTAATTACTTCGGTAATAGTTACATCGGATATTGCCTCTGACGGTATTACTGTGACAATTGGTCGATGATAGCTGAAATATGTCACAAAAGTATTAGACCTAACATTATCAAGATATCGAATAAATACAGCATCTATTGTTGTTCCATATCTTGTCGCACTTTCTTCTGGATTGTTATTAATTTCCAGTTGAAATTCTTCTGGTATGAATGTAATTAATGGCATCGATTCAATTTTTCCAAAATTAACATTAAAATCCCCAGCCAAATTTAATGGTAACTTATGTTTATCGGTTTTAAATATTATTGAACCTCTGTGAATGTACGGAAATAACCTCTCATGTAAAAATGAAATGATATCATTTCTTTATTGGGTGAAATGTATACGACAATCATAATTAACTCACTTCCATCTTCTAGCTTAACATGTGAAGCACACATATCGCCAAGGGATGTTTGAGGGACATGAATTTCTGTAGCATTTTGAACTGATATTTCAATTTGTTTTAATATTCAAATTTTGTTATATTCCTTCTATCAAGTAAAAGGCCTTTCTATTTTATTTTATATATAATATATAATTATATTTTGGCTTCAATAAATCTCATTATGGAATGTCAATGAATTTTAATAAGCCTAAAAAATAACTCTTACTGTTCTTTGATTTTGTTAGAACATAGATCAATCTTCAATTATAAAGTTGATCTGTGTTTCGAAGCATTAGTCCTTTTACACGTGATGAGGGTTTGGATATAGGTTAGTTTTTTGATTTTGATATTTGGAATATTATTGACGACTGAAGAAGGAATTGCTTAGAATTATTTTTGTTTTTTGAAGATATAGTGCATGTTTTTAGAGATTTCTGAATTAACTTATTCGAATATTTAAATATGTTAAATATTTCAAATAAATTATATTCTTTGAGAAGTCCTTTAAGTGTGTTCATATTTTTAAAAGGTAATTGGTGTTCTTAAAGGTAAGACCACAAACAAAATTTTGTCTCCTTTAAATATTTATTTATTAATTTTAATGACTTTCGTATATCTGTTGGTTTATTTATTCCATTTGACATTATATATTGAGTTTTAATATATACGTCTATTAAATGTAAGCGGTGCTTGTTTTAGACATTAATTTAATTCTAAAAGTTTTTTGAATAAAAAATTTTTTTGAAATTAAAATTGTAGAAGATAAACATATTTCAATTTGTTTTAATATTCAAATTTTGTTATATTTCTTCTATCAAGTAAAAGGCCTTTCTATTTTATTTTATATATAATATATAATTATATTTTGGCTTCAATAAATCTCATTATGGAATGTCAATGAATTTAAATAAGCCTTAAAAATAACTCACACTGTTTTTTGATTTTGTTAGAACATAGATCAATTTTGAATTATAAAGTTGATCTGTGTTTCGAAGCATTAGTCCTTTTACACGTGATGAGGGTTTGGATATAGGTTAATTTTTTGATTTTGATATTTGGAATATTATTGAGGACTGAAGAAGCAATTGCTTAGAATTATATTTGTTTTTTGAAGATAAAGTGCAAGTTTTTAGAGATTTCTGAATTAACTTATTCGAATATTTAAATATATTAAATATTTCAAATAAATTATATTCTTTGAGAAGTCCTTTAAGTGTTTTCATATTTTTAAAAGGTAATTGGTGTTCTTAAAGGTAAGAGCAGAAACAAAATTTTGTCTCCTTTAAATATTTATTTATTAATTTTAATGACTTTCGTATATCTGTTGTTTTATTCATTCCATTTGACATTATATATTGAGTTTTGATATATACGTCTATTCAATGTAAGCGGTGCTTGTTTTAGACATTAATTTAATTCTAAAAGTTTTTTGAATAAAAAAATTTTTTGAAATTAAAATTGTGGAAGATAAACATATTTCAATTTGTTTTAATATTCAAATTTTGTTATATTTTTTCTATCAAGTAAAAGGCCTTTCTATTTTATTTTATATATAATATATAATTATATTTTGGCTTCAATAAATCTCATTATGGAATGTCAATGAATGCAAATAAGCCTTAAAAATAACTCACACTGTTCTTTGATTTTGTTAGAACATAGATCAATCTTCAATTATAAAGTTGATCTGTGTTTCGAAGCATTAGTTCTTTTACACGTGATGAGGGTTTGGATATAGGTTAGTTTTTTGATTTTGATATTTGGAATATTATTGACGACTGAAGAAGGAATTGCTTAGAATTATATTTGTTTTTTGAAGATATAGTGCATGTTTTTAGAGATTTCTGAATTAACTTATTCGAATATTTAAATATTTCAAATAAATTATATTCTTTGAGAAGTCCTTCAAGTGTGTTCATATTTTTAAAAGGCAATTGGTGTTCTTAAAGGTAAGACCAGAAACAAAATTTTGTCTCCTTTAAATATTTATTTATTAAATTTAATGACTTTCGTATATCTGTTGGTTTATTTATTCCATTTGACATTATATATTGAGTTTTGATATATACGTCTATTAAATGTGAGCGGTGCTTGTTTAGACATTAATTTAATTCTAAAAGTTTTTTGAATGAAAAATTTTTTTGAAATTAAAATTGTAGAAGATAAACATATTTCAATTTGTTTTAATAATCAAATTTTGATAGATCCATGTTAAATGTCGTAACATGTGAAGTATTGTTGTTTTTATAAATAGCAACTCCAGAGGCTCTAACATCTTGTCGTTTAAATCTAGCTATACAATGAAAATTAGGTAAGTCAACTGATTTATCTGCAGAAAACCATGTTTCAGTCAACAATAAGAAGTTACAATTTTGACAAATAGAATCTTGTAAGTCAGTAGCATGTTCTCTGAGACTTTAGCAGTTTAAGGTATATATAGTTAATTTATTTCTGGAGTTTATAAAATCAGTGATAAATCCTTGCAATGTAGTTAGTCTGTGTAACGATAATCTTTTAATTTATTGCTGAAAACTTGAAACCGATGGATCAAGTCTTCCATGATAAAATCTTAAATCATCTTGAGTATTACATATAAACAACCCTTCAACATTTGTTACTCGTGTTAAAGCTACGTAAAGTAATGGAATAGAATGACTTTTACTATAGTGATAGACCACCTCCTCATATGTACCCCCTTGAGACTTATGAATAGCCATAGCACATCCTGATATCAATGGAAAATGATTTCTTTTTCCCACAATGGTTTTATTATTATTGAGTGATATACCTGAACTTCGACGAACAATAGGTACAATACGTCTATCAATATTATGTTCCGCAACGAAGGCAGCGGCTTTTCTCCTAGTCGGTTGTTTTACCTGGAAAAACAAGTCATATGGGAGTAACTTGATTTTCTTCATTTTGTTCTATATAAACCAGCTTTCCAACTGCGCCATTAGCTAATCCGTCTACCACGTCTAAGTTAGTTGTAATAATGTAAGGTTTTTCAATAAAAAAAATGATTTCGTATGGCAAACCTCCTGTATCAATCACTGACATCTTGTGTAATTTTTGTCTCATATTTGCTTCCTGCTCATGCTTAGTACAACCAGAAATTATGTCTATTGCGATAGAATCTATTTTATTTTCAGTTTGTAAAGCTAATATGTTGTATGCGTTAACCTATGCATTATCATGGAATAATCGGACATCACTTCGACACCGCCGTGAGACATCTTCTATCGTAAAAAATCTAGACTCGATAACGCCCAATTCATCATCATTTAAAATGATACCACTGCCAATTTCCGTGAGAATAGAAGCAAACAGTTCGTTATATTGACGCATTATTTGAGTTAACTCGTAGAATTTTAATCCTCGCCATAGTAAGGGTCCACCATCCGTTGCTTTGGCTGCCTATAGATTGGAGTCGTACGAACTGGAGGTAATTGTCGCAAATCTCCAATAAAAATAATGTCTGGCCCACCAAAATTTTCATCCAAATTTCCGGTTATTTGCTTTAGTCTTGCGTCTTCAAGGGCTCAGCACCAATAATACTGATTTCGTCAATTATTAAAACTTTGATATATTTAAATAAGCATCGATATTGTTGCGCTGTTTCTATTGACAACGGAATTAGTTTTGATAACGATATTTTCAAAGTGAACGAACAAATAAGATCTCAACTATTATATATGGGGATTGTAGGCTTCGGCAGAGCTTCGAAGAGAGGGGTTTTCCAAAGTTCCGTCTGTTCGTTAAGTAGTTTTATTATTGGTACGTGATTTTTATATTTTTCAATTTCTATGGATTCCAGGATGTCAAGTTTTTTCCCTTTCGCTTCCACGTGCAAGATAACAAGGTTGTTCAATTCTGGGAAGGTGTGATCTGTAGTGAAGAAATGGTTCGCAAAATTGGAATTATTCTTCCGGTTCCTAAAAGCAGATTGATGCTCTTTGTACCTTTTATGGAAAGGTCGGCCAGTTTGTCCTATATACACACTATTACACTCTTGACAACTTAATTTATAGACTCCAGAATTATTCAGTCGGTTCTCTTTGTCTTTCGGATTAAAAAAGAGATTAGAAATTTTATGGGAGGGTGTGAAAGCTGTTACTATGTTAATTTTTCATAAAATTCGAGCTATTTTTTGTGAAATTGGTCCAAAATATGTTAGTTTTATGAATTTATTGTTATTATGATCTGATTTGGAGATGGGGTAAATTTGTTTACGAATTAGTTTGGTTTCGAACTGATTTTTTGTGGCTATTTGTCTGATTGTATTCAATTCCCTCTTTAACGTAATATTATCTAAAGGAATTGAAAATGCTCTATGTACCATTGATCTATAAGCAGCTAGTTTATGATTGATCGGATGGTTTGAAAAATTTGGTATTGTTGTATCAGTTGATGTGGGTTTTCTGTATATCAGTTATAATAAAAAGTGAAGAAAACAAAGTAATTCCTTATTTCATTCCATTGATAGAATATTTTGACCCGGCGCATTCGCCAATTTGAAATACGTAGGGTCCTGAAATAGTACGTTGCGCTTCCATAGCTACTGAACCAGACATCTTAGAAATTTCTCATGAAAGCAGTCTTCCTGTACTTTTTTTGGTATCTCAGCAAATTATTTCCTAACATACAGGGTGTTCCCAAAAACAAATAAAAAAAAGTGATTTTTCAAATGGATTATCCCGTATATTTTCATATATCTGGTGTTTTTTAGAGTGATAGAACTTTAAATTGAAATAAAACACATTTAAATTAAGATTGAAGCCAATTTTTTTTATTTGAAAGATAATTTTATGACATTTATGTTTTAAAAATAATTTCCGGCATATGTCTACCACGATTAGCTCTGAGTAACCGCATTCGACCAGATCAATTTTCACCACTTTTTCGAATAATTCAGGCCTTATTTCATCAATAACACTAGTTATGTTGGCTTCCAAAGCTTCTATTGTTTCTGGTTTATCAGCATAAACCAATGACTTGACATAACCACAAAGAAAATAATCCAGTGGAGTAATGTCGCATGATCTTGGAGACCAAGTAATTGGATCATTCCTCGAAATAATGTTATCGCCAAATCTATCTTTCAATAAATCAATTGTTACGGTAGTAGCATAAGGTGTAGCACCATCTTGTTGGAACCAATCGACTTCTGGGTCGATACCATTCAAATTTTGAAACAAATAATCATTGATCATCGATCTGTAACGAGCATTATTCACTGAAACATTAGCCCCAGCATCGTTTTTAAAGAAATATGGACCGATGATGCCTCCAGCGTGTAAATCACAACATACAGTGCATTTTTCAGGATGCAATCGAACCTGCAGAACTTCTGGAGGATTGTTTTCACTCCATATACGGCAATTTTGCTTGTTTACATAGCCGTTCAATCAGAAATGAACTTCATCACTAAACACAATTTTACGATAAAAAAGTGGATCAACTTCAAGCTTGTCTAGGGCCCAATTAGCAAACAAACAACGCTTATTATGGTCAAATGGCCTTATTTCTTTAACCAGTTGGATCTTGTATGGGTGTAGACCAGTATCTTTACGCAAAATTTTCCATATGGTGGATGCACAGAGTCCAACTTGTTGTTAACGTCGACGAATAGACAAATCTCGATCATCATTATATTTTCTTCAGTACGTATAGTTCTTTCTCTTGTTGTTGTTGTTGCATCGAGTAAAGAAAATGTTGTCCGAAATCTATCGATAGTTCGACGAATAAGCTGGTCTGATGGACGATTATGTGAACCATAATTTTCACGAGGTGCTCTATAAGTTTGGCGAATAGAACATTGATTTTGAAAATAAATTTCAACAATTTGTAGACGCTGTTGCGGTGTGCGTCTTTCCATGATAATTTGTCAATGCGTACTGAACAGAAATGTCAAAACAACATGGCTTCTGTCAAATCACAGTTATCTCTATCGAAAGTTCTATCACTCTAAATAAAACACCCGATATTTACAATGGCCTTCAATATCTTTGTCATGATGCAAAATATTAGAGATATTTATGGGATCTCGGTTACATTGGATCAAATAATTCCTTTGTTTCTACTAAATTTAATATTAAACTGCTGTATAGCCCAAAAGGTTTTTCCCAAAGAAATTAAAACAAGGGTGATGTGGAGGATATTTCTAACTATATGCCCGCATTAGAACTATCAGCTTTATTGGAAATGTTTGAAATGATTCTGAAAAAAATATTCCATAATTCCCAGTTCTCCGCATGGTTTTAAACAGAGCAGATCGACGAATTATCTATGATAGAGGTAATTTACATGCATGGACTTGAGCAAGATTTTTGACGTGGTAAACCATGAAATTCTTTTAAACAAACTATCCCTATGGGATAAAAGGGAGAACCAATAATATATATCGACATCGAGTAGAACAACCCATTGTTTGCGTTGTGACACGTAAAGCATGGTGCTCCGCAGGGGTCTATACTGGGGCCAGTACTGTTTATACTATATATAAACGATCTGTCAATTCTGGAAGGACTTTCTGTGAGGCCGACCATACCTGTTTCATTAATACAACAAGATCTCACCTGGAACTCTACAAGAAATCGATTAGGCAGGAAAGGGATGTACGTTCGTTGTTCTGATCTAATGGTTCCGTTTTAAACACAGATGCAACTCAGAAATTGGTTTTTGCGAATAAAGAATTTAATGAAGACTCTTCATTCTACACTGTTACCTAAAATGGAACACTTTGCAAAATATTTTCAACTGCAATACTTTTGATATGTCATATGAAAGAAACAGTGGACCAAACAATAGCTGAATATACTTACTAATCTGCATTTCATGGTTTGGAAGTCTATGGAATATTTTACTTTGGAGGAAGAGTAAACATGCAGAAAAGGTACTCCTGAAACAGAAAACAGTCTTGAGAATTTTTTTAAATATACGAAATATAGAAAGTTGCAGACAAGTATTCGAGAAGGAAGGCATCCTCACTATTACTTCTTCTAGACTCAGCTTGTGAGGTTATGTTCACGCAAACAGGTAGAGGTGATAAAGCACACGCATTATTATTCTTAATACTCAGGAGAAAAATAAATACGCTTCACCAAGTCTTAGAAAAAATAAGGAGGAACTGGGTCCAAATTTCTTAGGTCTCAGATTTTACAATGAATTACCGGAGTTTGAGGAATGGGCAGTTTCATAAGGGAGTGAAGAAATTGTTGCTCTATGTTATTGTGAGAGATTATCAGTAAAAATTTGTTTTTCACACCTATAGGATTTTTTTGGTTATCAGTCGATATTAGGAAATTGTGAAGTCTTGGGATAAAGCTAAATACAGAAGGTCGAAGCAGGAACCTGATTGGATGGGGTATAAGAAACTGTGTAATTTGATTACACTGAAAATACGTATGGCGGGAAAAACAAGTTTGTTCTGAGAATAAGAAAAAACCGGTTTTTTTTTGAACAAAAGATATATTCAAAGTCTAGAATGAGTAATATTTCTGGGAAATAAATATCATATATATAGTATACTGTGAGTTTCTTATTAAATTTCTGGTAGTTTTTAGACTGAAATTTCATCTCTTTATCGGCTTTGACATTATTTTCCTGAAATAACCGAAGGTACAAAATGGCGAAGGAACCTAATTTCCAAACTTTGCATTATATCTGGTAAGATCCAAGGACGGATCTAAATTTTCTTTCGCATCGCAGGGTGCCCTTTCGCCATCTCGTTCGACCCCATAGGATACGGCGCTTATCGTCCTGGCACCGACATTCGATGCAGGACGTCTGGGCGCTCCAGATAGCGCACGGAACGCGTGTCAGCGGCAGAGATAGTGCCGCGATCGAGGGAGGCTGATTGACGTACACGCGGCCTACTAGATTAACTGTGTTAGTTCCGCCGGTTGCGGAGCGGGAAGCGACGTCGACCAAGGGAGGTGGGAACGTCGAAAAAGCGAAATTGTTAGGCTTTACATTGAAGTATTGATTCATTGAAATTCTGTATTGTTTTTCAACTACCCAAGAAATGTTACAAAATCTCAACGCTCAAAGACAACCACTGAGGGATAAGTAGAAAGAAATGCAAATAAATTATTGAAAACATTTGGAGAAATTTTTGGAAAACAATGAATATATTCAAAAGAATAAAAGAAACATTGAACCTTTAATTTTGATTCATTGAATGATTTCAGTTAGTCTTTCCAAAGAGTAATTTTTTATTTGGGAATGATTTGAAAGCCAGTGTTATATTCACTTCACTAAAAACCTCTATCTGATCTTTTCAGGTATCTAAGGATTTCCTTGAAGTAAAAGTTTTAGATTCGAATGTCTTTCAAAGAAAAGAAACAAAATGTACTAAGATTCTATAGATAATAGTTTTGGGGATAAAAAAATCCATTATTTCCACGTTAGATATGGCTATAATGATCCATATTTCGTGAAGTATCGACCAAACAATTTCAGATTTAAACTCAATTTCAAGGTGTTATTTCCAATAAAAAATTTCTTTTACTGTTTTTTATTTGATCTATTCAGTGATCAGTTACAGGGTGTTGAAAATGGAAGTCAACAAAGATAAAATTCGGTACATTTTACAGTTTTTCTTTGATAAAGGCGACTTGAAGTTCACGCAAAAATAATGGAATCTTTTCCACAACCTTTTAACTGATAAAAATAATTAAGATAATTTTTATGAAACATGCTTAAACTTGAATGTATAGAAGCAGTAAAATGAAACGTTCAACAAACATTGATTTTGTTCACTTCAGAATCGTGATATTCATCTACTTATCACGCCCGCAATAAGAAATTTTCGTCACACAGATCTTCTTATCTTGTAGCTAATTTAACGCCGATTCCAGAAATTTGGTAAAATTTTATGAGAGTAAAAGGATAACTGAAGTATAATTCATTTTATGGAAAAACTTCAAATATTTCGTTAAATCCAGAAATGTTAAAGAATAACCATCAACATTTTGACCATGCAAATAACTTGCATGATCTTTCCTTGAAGTTTGGCTCTTTAAAAGTAGACACCCTGTATTCAAGAGTCCTAGAAAATATTAGGTACTAATGCCAAGATGTGAACCAATATGGATTGATATGAGGAATTGAATTTTGAAGCAAAAAAGGTTATGAATGGTTTCAAAAATAATAATGATTTGTGTAATAAAATTTTGACAAGATACACATGAGACACAATCAAAGACGAAGACGAAGAAAGTGATAATAAACGTATTCTCAAAGCAGAACTTTGAATCACAAAGTTCAACAAGTGTTCTTGAAGAGTGTTTCCGGACGAACCTGCCAGAGAAAAATGATTTTAACCTTGGATTCTTCCTCAGTGAGTTATATCGGGTGTTTTTTCAGAGTGATAGAAATTTAAATTGAAATGGAACATATTTAAATTAAGATTGAAGCCAAAGATAATTTTATGACATATATGTGTAAAAATAAAACTGTTATTTTTAGGGAAAACAACTTTGTAACTTCTATGTTCTATGTTCTATGTTCTATGATCTATGTTCTATGTCTAATATTTTAACCTAAAAAGTGTCACAGTTTATTTAGTTAGTTGTTAGAAATGTGAATTGAGAAACCCGAAGAAATAGCATTGTTTTTGATTTCTTCCAGGTTAGTAAGCTATTTTTTTATTTATTTCTTTGTATGTTATTATTTTATTTTGTGTATGTTATTCTGTTATATTTTAAACTACAGAAAATAAAATCTTCCAGAATCATGACATCAAATCGTCTATTCCTTCAATTATAAAAATAAGAATTGATTTTATTCTTATAAATCAAAAACGTAAGCTATAATGACGACATCCATGAAGATTTGCATCGCTTTGAAAGCATCCAAGACTGATAAGAAGAAAAATACATACAAATTCAAATGGATCCAAACTACGGGAACGGAAAATACATATTATAAAATACCAGAGGACAAACAGGATATATCTGACCATCATGAACTTTTGGCTCTACCGAAGGTGAATAATATCTTGAAATCGATTAAAGTAAGAGGTTTATTTCGTACATGTGCCATTTCATTAACTCCGGAAATGAAAGAAATATATTTTGATGCCGAAGAAGATGTGAAGTTTAAGAATGAATATTTACAAATGATTTATTCACCCGCATACGTGAGAACAGTATTTGTACAAGAATCACCAAAACCACAGGATACGGTAGAACTTTCAAGAAAAAGCAAGGATTTCAAGAGGATGAAAGAGGATTTTGTGCTGAATAATTTTACTGGTAAGAGTGTTTCAATGAATTTATGGTTCGAAAAATTCGAGACCGAATGCACGCGTTGTGAAGTAGAAGAAGATAGAGACAGAATTTTGATTTTACGGTTGTTTCTGGATGGAATAGCGAAAGAATGGTTTGATTCTAAATTGATCACATTAGGTTTAGACAAAAGTTTTCGAATATGGAAAGATAACTGCTTAGAGAGTTTTTGTGAAACGAGTTGGCATACATATAGAGAGGCCTATTCATTTAGGTACATAGGAGGAAGTTTAGTTGACTACGCTTTTAGGAAAGAAAATTTGTTGTCGAATCTCCGAAATAATTTTCCAACTGACATATTAATAATAATATATAATAATATTTAACAAGATAGAATTGATCGATCAAATGTAATAACTTTCGAGAAATTATTGGGTGAGTTGCGAAAGCTAGAAAGTTCAAAAAATATGACAACGATCGAAATAGAGAAAACCATAGAATGAATAAATCTACCGAACAAATTCCTTCCTATTCACAAACAAATAGAAAACCAGTTAAGAAGGAACCATGCTCAATTTCTGAGAAGAATGGTTTTTCAGGTAGATTTCATCCGGAGACTTTATGTGGGCTAAGGAATAAATCCAATAATTCTGAACAAAAGAACGTACCCGGTAACATAAAAACTGTAAACAATGTTGGCGTACAGGATGAATTAAATCAGGCCATTTCAAACAAAAAAAACTAAGACTGCTGCCATTGATAAAACTGAAGGTGTTTATAAATAATAACGAATTATGTGGAATTTATGATTCGGGCTCAAATGATAGTCTTCTGAACTCCAAAGTAGCAGAAAAGTTATGTCTACGCTTTCACGATAATAGAAACACATTCAAAACAGTCAGTGGCAGGGCAAAATTTTCAGGAAAAATAATTACAAAAATGAGAATCAATAATATCAAAAAAGAAGTTATATTTTTTGTAGTTAATGAGAAAAATTTCGAGTATGATATTCTACTCGGACTAGATTCTTTTTCCAATTTTCAATTCAAACAAGATTTTGTTGTTGTTGTATTGATAAAAGAAAATGTTGTCCAAAATCTATCGATAGTTCGACGAATAAGCTGCTCTAATGGACGATTAGGTAAACCATAAATTTCACGAAGTGCTCTATAAGTTTGGCGAATAGAACACTGATTTTGAAAATGAATTTCAACAATTTGTAAAAGTTGTTGCGGCGTGAGTCTTCTCATGATAATTTGTCAATGCTTACTGAACAGAAATGTCAAAACAACATGGCTTCTACCTTCTGTCAAATCACAGTTATCCCCATCGAAAGTTCTATCACTTTAAAAAACACCCGATACCTAGTAGTCTGAGACCATTTCTACTCAAAATTAAAAATTACAGACATTTGTGCAGAACGATACCACAACTGTTCTACAGAAAGCATGCAAAAACGAAGAATTATTTTCAGCAGACTGAAGAAGGACGCTAAATCGTTTTCTTCATGTCGAATTCGAAACACTCCTCCCTCTCGTTTTTCGATCCACCGTATGATCTATTTCGAAACGCGGATTTAAACAGTCTTCAGTCACACGAATCGGACGATAACCGGCGACCTCGACGCCCTCCCTGAGCCTCTAGACGCCCGTCGTCGGCACAAAGGTCACGTGCGTCAGCTTCGCACACGCGTTGGCGAGCGCGTGGCAGCCCGCTTGTCAAGAGGAAATGTCAAACATGATCGGTTGTCGGGAATTAAGCGACATGAGGGGGCGCGAGGAAGATCAAGGGGGTAAGAAGGTGATGGCGATCTCGTTATTCGAAGATTAAGTGGAAAATTGAGCGACTGGTCACGGTTTTGTTTCATACGGAACTTTATGGCAGAAGTTGATTGAGATGTTTTATATCATCAATTTTCTAGAATACATCATCTGTAGAAAATTAATTAAAATGTAACTATGGAGGTGTCTGTTCCGTGAGAAAGAAAGAGGGTTCAACAGAACTGTAATCAAACGTATTTGTTCAAACATAAATCTGACAGTATTTATTGGTTCCAAATGCACTGAAGAATGATCAATTCCGGGACCTCACCAGCGGATGTCTTCAGCGCCTCCAAAGTGTAATTCGAGCACAGGAGACGGCAAGCCGATACTGGAGCGTCTGGACTGCTGAACAGCAAACGATAACAGATTTAAGGTCTTGGTCGTACGAGGGAAGGTCCTTTATTGATATGTAGATTCATTTGAAGCAGTAACGTTGCGAAGATGGCTTGTATGTCTCGTGTTCGAACTTGGCTCTGTATTTTTTCAGATCGAAGATATTTTCCATGACAAAATAGACTTCGCCTGTGGTCCAGATATTTCCGTAAGAATGAGTATTTTTATAAAAAATTCATCAAGATGTCACAAGTTTCTAAAGTTTTTAAATTGTAAAGCTTCGTTCTACCTTAATAATTACTACTACTTAGAATAAAATAGAAAAAAGGTTTTTACTTGAAAGAAGGGATATAACAAAATTTGAATATTGAAACAAATTTGATCTGTCAGTCTTCCACAATTTTAATTCAAAAAACTTTTAGAATTAAATTAATGTCTTATAAGCACGGCTTATATTCAACAGACGTATAAAATCAAAACTCAATATACAATATCGAATGGAATAAATAAACCAAAAAATATAAATTGTCATTTAAAATTAATAAATAAATATTTGAGGGAGACAAAATTTTGTTTCTGATCTTACCATCTTACCTTTCAAAAACATAAAACACTATTTAAAGACTTCTCAAAAAATATAATTCATTTGAAATATTCAATATATCCAAAAATTTAAATAAGTTAATTCAGAAATCTCTCAAAACATGCACTATATCTTCAAAAAACAATTAGACTTCCGATAATCTCTTCATCGGCCCTAAATCATTTTAAAAAAATCAAAATCAACCAACAATCAATATAATTTACCTCAAAGTGGTAACTGGATTTTAAAAACTAAGTTTAAAATCAAGATATTCTATGTTCGTCACAAAAATCACAGAAAACTGTGAGGTATTATAAGGTTTTCTTCAAACCATTGATATTCCATAATGAGATTTTATTCAAGCCTATATATGATTATATATTATGTATAAAATAAAATGAAAAAAGGCTTTTTACTTGAAGAAGGAATATTACAAAATTTGAATATCAGAATAGATTTAATCTGTCTTCTATAATTTTAATTAAAAAAAATTTTTTATTCAAAAAATATTTAGAATTAAATTAGTGTCTTATAAGCTTGGCTTATATTCAATAGACGTATAAAATCAAAATTCAATAAACAATATCAAATGGAATAAATAAACCAACAAATATAAATTGTCAATTAAAATTAATAAATAAATATTTGAAGCAGACATTTTTTTGAAAAGGAATTGGTGTTCATAATGATAAGATCAGAAACAAAATTTTGTCTCCTTCAAATATTTATTTATTAATATTTATTGACAACTTATATTTATTGGTTTATTTATTCCATTTGATATTGTACATTGAGTTTTGATTTTATACGTCTATTGACATTAATTAAGAGATTAATTTACTTCTAAAAGTTTTTTGAATAATTTTATTTTCAAATTAAAATTGTAGAAGACTGGCAGATTAAATCTGTTTTGATATTCAAATTTTTTTACTAACAAATACCTATGATAACATCTCTTCAGTCTATATCTTATTACAAATGTATCCAAACGCATCTTAGATCATACCTCTTGTAAACAATTTTTCAACATTGTTGTACGTAGCGACATTCCTTTCTTATATTAATTGAATTTTATTGTTTTCGGTAAAATTACATTGCTTTGACAAATATGTAATTGAGCTTGCATATTATCAATATTTTCGCTAAAAGTAACACACGTTCCATAATAATAACAAAGATATCAATCGTTCAAATTGATAGTTTCAGAATAGATATTAAATTCGAAATGCTTTGATTTCTTGAAACTTTGGCTCTTCTAATGTTAGAATAAATATGTGGCCATTTTAAATGATGGTATTTAGTATATCGGTTTTTTGTCTGCTAGTCAAGTTGTATCACGAAACCCACCCTGCACAAGCTTAGTAGCCGTCATTTTTCGTATATAGAAAATTAAATTTTGAATATCAGAACAGATTTAATCTGTTATCCTTCTGCAATTTTAATTTAAAAAAAAATTTTTAAAACTTTTAGAATTAAATTAATGTCTAATAGTAAGCACTGCTCATATTTAATAGACTTAAAAAAACAAAATTCACTATACAATATCAAATGGAATGAAAAACCCAACAATAATAAATTATTGATTCAAAATAAGTACTATCGAATGTTTCGTCCCAAACATACGCACCGGAACTCGTCAGAAAGGCAGTGGTTCGTATGTTTTGCCTCTGACAAACATCTGACAACATGTTCAGTTTCTGGTCTTATATTTATGAAAACTAAATCTTTTTAAAAATGCACAACATAATTTTAAGAACTTCCCCAAAACTAATTTATATGAAATATTCAATATGTTTAAATATTTAAATAAGTTACTTCAGAAACTCTCAAAAACATGTAGCACATTTGTTTGAAATTAAAATTGTAGAAGACTAACAGATTAAATTTGTTTTGATATTCAAAGATTGTAATTATCCTTCAATCAAGTAAAAAACCGCATCTTATTATTTAATTTTATATATAATAATAATAACTATAATAGTTTATTTGTTTAATTATATTAATATATTATTATATTAGGTTTTTGAATAATGAAATTTATTATACAGTTTCCAGTGGTTTAATGAAGACCATAAAATGCCTTACAAACTTTGTGTGATTTCTGTGTTTAGCATAGAACATAGATTACCTTGGATATTAGATTTACCTACCTAGTTTAATTGCATTCACAGTTTTTCCAGAAATTGTTTCGTAAGATTACAAGTTAATTTATTTTCAATTGAATTGATATTATAAATGTAAAGTTGAACTGACCTTATCTGAATTCTAATTATTTTTGAGGATGTGCTACATGTTTTTGAGAGTTTTTGAAGTAACTTATTTAAATATTTAAACATATTAAATATTTCAAACAAATTAGTTTTGGAGAAGTTCTTAAAATTATGTTGTGTATTTTTGGAAAAGATTCAGTTTTCATAAATATAAGTCAGATGTTTGTCAAAGGCAAAACATACGTACCACGACCTTTCTGACGAATTCAGATGCGTATGTTTGGATCTAAACATTCGATAGTACTTCTTTTTATATTTAATTAATTTTTGTTGGGTTTTTTTTTCCATTTGGTATTGTATAGTGAATTTTGATTTTTATACGTCTATTAAATATGAGCAGTGCTTATTATTAGTCATTAATTTAATTCTAAAAGTTAAAAAAATTTTTTTTTTGAAATTAAATTTGTAGAAGACTAACAGATTAAATCTGTTTTGATATTATCCTTCTATCAAGTTAAAAATTGCATCTTATTATTTTATTCAGAAAATTAAATCTCTGTTCGTAATATCATATCACCGCCCTCGAAACCTTCAAATTCTCCATCGGAAACACCGATTAAAACCCATTTAATCAACCCGTCAAAAGCAAACGAGAGTTTTTGGCTCACCAAACTCCCACGTCCTGAAATTACCATACAATGCCCACCCCCCCAACCTCCGCAATCGCCCGTTCAGACTCCAGCGACGTCTGTCGTCTGCAGAAGAGCCTACTTCGACGTCCTCGCTGATCGGGAGATAGGCCTTTTGTTGCCCCGTAATCTCAGGCACACGACGTGGGGGAACCTCCGATAGCCATTCTTTATTATTCCGAAAGCAGTCCTTCGAGGATATGGCTGCGTGTTTTGGACGAGTCGCAGATAGCCGGGCACTGAGAGATGTCGAAAGAGGGTTTCAGTTTGAGATTCTTATCTGGGCCGCTTTGGGATCTGCCTGGAGGGAGATATTGAAACGACGTTTGGTGGGTTTATGATGGGGCGTCTGCTACTGTCGATCTTTGTCCCTGGATTAGATTGAGATAAGGCTCTCTGATGTACTGTGATATATCTTGAGGTATGTGTCAGACTGCATCTCTCCATCCAGTCCCTGATGGACTTCTTGGAAATTCTTGTAACTTGGAAGAATTCGCTGACTCAATAAAAGGATAAGATATTACTTCAATAGAGAGAATCCTTAAGTCTCTTATTGATACTGTGAGACAGTTAGCTCATATAATGTAGTATTTTGTAAGGATATCATAATTAAACACCAAATAAAATTTCCCCTTCAATAAGATGAAAATAAGATAACACAGTTAAGTATTCTTTGAAATCCTTCAACTTTTCCTCTATGTTCCTTTGAAATGTCACTCTATACTGTCAAAACCAAAGTATAACCTTACAAAGAAGTATGGCTTCTGTCTATTACCTCTTCGACGATGCAAAAGATATTGCGGACTATATAATCTGGTGCACCGAGGGTAAATTCGAGCTCGACAAGAAGAGGTACTTTGCAGCACTCATAATCCAAAGAACCTTTAGGGGTTTTGCTGTGAGATGCCACTATAAGAACTTGGTCAAAGCTGCTATCATTATCCAGAAATATGTCAAAGGCTACCTTCTGCGAATACACATGGGTGAGATAGCTGCTGAAGCTTTCAAGAGAAAATGTATGGCTACCTACCGCAGGTGAGTTTTTTTATTGATGAATTGACACTGATTTTTATTAAAATAAATTGTCCTTGCTACGTTTGTATTATGTCATCAATGCAATAATACAGTATTCTTAAAGAAACCTCACAATGTTTTTCACAGGATGGCTACAAGAATCCAAGCAGCTTGGAGAGGTTACTGGGTACGTAAAAACTTCAATATCGAAACAGTGCTAGCAGAAAGGAAGGAGGAGCAAGAAACCCAAGAAGCTATAGCCAACTTTTTCAGCAAGATCTTCGAAGAGAGGAAGTTGAGTCAGTCTGAACCATCTTTGAAGATGGAGGAAATGCAGGAAGAAGAAAAGGTTGCGTATAAAATAACCAAAAAATCACCTGATATCCTACAATCGCTGTTTGAAAAACATCACCTGCTAAGAACTCACCAAATTGAAGGCGTTCTTTCTGTACATGGTTCCAAAGAGTTGTCGCTATTGGAGTCCTTCCTCAAGAAGCTGGAATGTAAGGAGTACATGGCCGATTTGAGGAAACTTTACAGGAAAAATTATAAACCAGATTTCGAGTATATGTTCAAGGATAAAAGAGCAAGAAAAATAGAAGATTTGTTGAGAGAAAAGAATCATAAGGAAGGAGTGGAAAGAGTCGAAAGTATCAACAAAAGAATGCCCAAAAGCATTCACCGAAAGTCCTTCATAGCGACCAAGAAAATCGGAGAACACTCATACCAGAAGAGAATGCTGGCCAGTGAACAATACACAGGATATCCTTTTCCAGTTTTCAGGGAACAAGTGGATCAGAACCTCCAACGGTTCAATTTGGACGTGCACCATATTGCCCCGAATCTGCAAGAAGAGCCACCATACTTTATTGACCATTGGAAAAAGATTTGTTGCAATCATAATTTTATGTATGATTTTATGGAAAACATACATGGATGATACTCGTTTGGATGACTTATTTTCGATTTAATCGGAAGTTTTGATAATGGTAATGGGTGCTTCACATCGGTTAGTTCAGAATAATCACTCTTAAAATGTAACTGAATATTCTCTTTAAATACACTCCAATTCGAGTAATCTAGGAGACGAAATCAAATATTGTATAACATTTTAGGTACTACCGGTAAAGATATTACATCCATCACTAAACACTATCAATATAAAGACAATCAATGAGTTCAGCAAAGAAAACCACATAACGAAAATCAAAATTCATGTACCTATCGTTACAAACAAGATATGAATGAGTTCTTACCCCGTTAATAGATCGTATGACCTTATATATGAATAATAGACTAGCATCTGTTGCACATACACACCTCTCTAGTTTTCTCAAGAAATCAACAATCTATGTTCTGGAAATGAGATGAATATTTTCCTCTATTCCAATTGCAATATGTCTGATAGAAAATCTTTGTTTTATGCAGGATAAGACAAAATAGGAAAAATGAGGAAAAATCTAAATTTATCGATTATTTATTTTTGATTAATTATAGGTATTCCACAACTGAAACCAAATTCAATAGTCCACCTCTTCTTTCAATCAACTGCCCAATACGCCTAAGCATCCTACGAATCAAGTGATTCATGAAATTTTCAGTTATATCATTCCATTCTTCCTGAAGGGTTAAACACAATTCCTGAAAAGTTGAAGGTGGGTTTTGGCGATTGGATATTGCTGTCTCTAAGTAATCCCATACGTGCTCAATTGAATTAATGTCTGGTGAGTTTGCTGGTCAGTTCATTCTCTGGATATTATTCTCTTGAAGAATGTTTTGAACCCTTCGTGTGCGTTATTATCCTGATAAATGAAATTATCCACAAATTCGTTGCGCAGAGGAACAATGATTGGTTCAATGATGTTTTCTACATAGATGGCCCCAGGTATTTTTTGTTCGTTCAACGATAATGAGGGGATACGTCGACCGAACATTATACCCCCCAGTACATTATTGATGCGCCTTGAAAGGGCACAACTTCCCGGGTGAAATTGAGTCGTTCTAATTTGCCTGGACCTCTCCAAACACTTTCTTGTCGACTATCACTTTGTAAACCGAATTGTGACTCGTCCAAAAAAAGTACGTTGCACCATTGTGTTGCCCTTAGATTTGAGGAATGTAACCGTCTCCTTATGGTACTGTTTGAGACAACCTGTCTATAGGTCCTCAAAAAATGACTTCGAAGAGCTGTTACAGATACCGATCGATTCCTTCCAGTAAAATTTGCGATATAATGGTCTTCCCATGCAGATGTTATTCTGGGTCGACCAGGCACCGGTCTCCGGACAACGCTGCCAGTTTCCAGGAAAAGAGCCGCTATGCGCCCCTCTGAAGTCCGTGAAATATTCAAACTTTATGCAATTTGGTGGTTCTGCAAAGCTTTTTGACGAAGGGCTACTATTCTTGCCCGGTCAAACTGAGAAATTGGATGTCCCGGTATTTTCCACGGACTATTCTCAATATACAACTCTCGTTATTCGCTGAAAACTGATTAACTTCTATAAACCTTTATTCTCCCGAGCAAGAAACATTTTTTGCTGGTTTACTGTTTTCATTTGAGTGATAAGATAGTGAAGATTCCACACACAAAAAATTGTCATGTAACATTCAACAAGTTGAAAGTTGATAAGGATGGCCATGACTTTTGATGATGTGTGTACTTAAAATAAGATTGTAGATTTCTATTGGGTTTTTCGGACTGTAATTTCGTTTTTTTTTCGAGGGAAAATGAAAGACGTATAATGAATAAATTTGTTATTGAATTATATATTGGCCATTCTGGTTCAACACCTTTTGCCATGTTTCTGGTAGTACCCAGTATGATTCTACATTCATAAAATGTTTGATCTATGCTGGCAAAAAAGCCATCCTGGTGAAGAAGCCACAATGCTGGTGAAAACATTTTTCTATGGTTCGATCATAGAAAAAAGGGAACGGATGAGTAATACGGGGGCAGGTCGACAAGTCCGAATGCTGATTTCGCATGAATGCGAGATTCGCTCACGCGGCATTAGGCCCCCAGAGCACCCGATATCAATCTCGCATTCTTTCGATTCCAGGCGAAGGCTGGCGAACGTGCGCAATCGTTCGGCAAGAAACCGCTCAAGGGGAAGCTAGACCGCATCAAATGCTTATAAATCAGGCAAGTGCACACGGTATCGCTTGTACGAACGGCAGAAACAACGCACGAGGGTGGCTTGCGGAATTTCGGGGCACATTAGTCAAGTAAATGTGTACTTATGAAGCGATACATGGGGGTGAATTAGGAGTCGACGGCATCGTTTAAGCGCACCTCGTTGGAATTTTATGGGACGTATGGTATCGTTCAAGAATCAATATCCAATAGAAAATCGGTAGATCAATGGAACCGGCAGATAAATTCACATGGTAGATACACCAAGCGGGTAAACCATCTAGGGGATAAAGAAAAGAAATATAAACATATCAGAAAATTTTCCCCAGGGGACAATAATATATATTTACAATGGATAAAAAAGAATAGAAACTACGATGATGACTCTTGTTACCAAAAGTGGAGAAGAGCCCCGTTCATATAACACAAAGTAACATTTCCTGAGTGTTCCATATTAGGTACCTCTTTTATCTCTGGACCTTGTCGCGGTGGGGGCTTGTCATGATTAAGGTCCCAGTTTCACCCAGGTGAAATGGAGGAGTAAGTCTTAAGCGGAGGCACCGGGGGTTGTTGTAGCACATGTTTAAAAAACCAGCGTGGCTCTACCCATGCTAACAATGAGTTAGTACTGGATCAGCGCTAACTTTGAGGAAAGGAAGATTCAATGGTTCTGCATGGTAGCAAGGCTACCTCGGAGGGTTGGATGCCACAGGAGTATTCATACTTGTGGCCATTCAATTGGTGTTGAATTCAAGGGGGTAGTAGTTGAAAATCTGCATACTACGTAAGAAGGGTATTTCACTCACCTGGTCATGCGTTATTCTCGTTTCAGGATTGATCGAGAAGCGTCTCAGGGGTTTAGTGGTTCCTAACGGTACAACCAATCAAAGGCTCGAACTTGGAAGGACTTTTTTGGGGTTTTTGAGCTCTGACGAAACAGTGCAAGACGTTGACACTTGAACTAGGATCGATTGAGGGACTAAATAAGGGTTGGTGTGTTTTGAAGATACAATCAGTTGTTAGTTCTCGAATAATTTTGAGTTTTGAATTTGGGTGGCTTCTTATCTAATGGAGGGTTCTCGTTTTGCGCGATAATAAGGCGTACTATTATCAGGCAACCTCTTCGGGATTTGTGAAGAATCCTTATTAGTCACCTGGTGCAGCGGGGCGAGATCCAATTAAACCTCTATTGCTGCTGTGGGAGTTTTATCCGCAGCTTCTATGATGCCTAGATAAGCAAGTCTTTGACTTTTGTACAGCGCCTGCAAGCTTGTTCTTTCCCCAGTTTTGGTCTACCAAACTAGAGAAACATACGTAATGATATGTTTTACCACCGTAATATACGTATCAGGTGTTTTTTTAGAGTGATAGCACTTTCGATAGGAATAACTGTGATTTGACAGAAGGTAGAAGCCATGTTGTTTAGACATTTCTGTTTAGTAAGCATTGGCAAATTATCATAGAAAGACTCAAGCCGCAACAACGTTTACAAATTGTTGGAATTTATTTTCAAAATCAGTGTTCTATTCGCGTAACTTATAGAGCACTTCGTGAAATTTATGGTTTACATAATCGTCCATCAGAGCAGCTTATTCGTCGAACTATCGATAGATTTCGAACAATATTTTGTCTACTCGATGCAACAACAACAAGACAAAAAACTGTGCGTACAGAAGAAAATAATGCTGCTGTAAGTCATAGTGTTAATGATGATCCAGATTTGTCTATTCGTCGAAGTTCACAACAAGTTGGACTCTGTGCATCTACCACATGGAAAATTTTGCGTGAAAGTCTTGGTCTACACACATATAGGATCCAACTGGTTCAAGAACTAAAGACACTTGACCATAATAAGCGTCGTTTGTTTGGTGATCGGGCCCTAGAACAGCTAGAAGTTGATCCACTTTTTTATCGTAAAATTATGTTTAGTGATGAAGCTTATTTCCGGTTGAACGGCTATGTAAACAAGCCAAATTGCCGTATATGGAGTGAAAACAATCCTCAAGAAGTTCTGCAGGTTCCATTGCATCCTGAAAAATGCACTGTATGGTGTGCGTTACACGCTGGAGGCATCATCGGTCCATATTTCTTTAAAAACGATGCTGGAGCCAATGTTACAGTGAATGGTGCTCGTTACAGATCGATGATCAATGATTATTTGTTTCAAAATTTGAATGGTATCGACCCAGAAGGGTATTGGTTCCAACAAGACAACAAGATGCTGCTACAGTAACAATTGATTTATTGAAAGAAAGATTTGGCGATAACATTATTTCGAGAAATGATTCAATTAAGTGGCCTCCAAGATCATGGGACATAATTCCACTGGATTATTTTCTTTGGGGTTATGTCAAGTCATTGGTTAATGCTGATAAATCAGAAACAATAGACGCTTTGGAAGCCAACATAACTTGTGTTATTGATGAACTAAGGCCTGAATTAGTCGAAAAAGTGGCCTAAAATTGGTCTGGTCGAATGTGGTTCCTCAGGGCTAGTCGTGGTAGACATATGCCGGAAATTGTTTTTATAACATAAATGTCATAAAATAATCTTTAAAAAAAAAATTTGGCTTCAATCTTAATTGAAGCAGCACTATGTTAAGTTTATTTTATTGTAAATAAAATAGAAAGGCTTTTTACTTGATAGAAGAAATATAACAAAATTTGAATATCAAAACAAATTGAAATATGTTTATCTTCTACAATTTTAATTTCCAAAAGAATTTTTTATTCAAAAACTTTTAGAATTAAATTAATGTCTAAAACAAGCACCGCTTACATTTAATAGACGTATATAATCAAAACTCAATATACAATGTCAAATGAAATAAATAACCCAGCAGACATACGAAAGTAATTAAAATTAATAAATAAATATTCAAACGAGACAAAATTTTGTTTCTGGTTTTATCTTAAGAAATACTACTTGCCTTATAAAAACATGAACACACTTGAAGGACTTCCCAAAGAATATAATTTATTTGAAATATTTAATACATTTAAATATTCGAATAAATTATTTCAAAAAACTCTAAAAAATGTGCACTATATTTTCAAAAAACAAATATAATTCTAGATAATCCCTTCATCAGCCGTTTTTAATAATCCAAATATCAAAATCAAAAACATAACCTACATCACTCACGTGTTAAAAGACTTAAGCTTCGAACTACAGATCAACTATATATTCAAGATTGATCTATGTTCTAACAAAATCAAAGAACAAAGTGAGTTATTTTAAGGTTTACCTAAATCCATTGACACCGTATAAAGAGATTTATTGAAGCCAAAATATAATTATATATTATATATAATATAAAATAGAAAGGCCTTTTACTTGATAGAAGAAATATAACAAAATTTGAATATCAAAACAAATTGAAATATGTTTATCTTCTACAATTTTAATTTCCAAAAGAATTTTTTATTCAAAAACTTTTATGCTGATGAAGGGATTATCTAGAATTATATTTGTTTTTTGAAAATATAGTGCACATTTTTTAGAGTTTTTTGAAATAATTTATTCGAATATTTAAATATATTAAATATTTCAAATAAATTATATTCTTTGGGAAGTCCTTCAAGTGTGTTCATGTTTTTATAAGGCAAGTAGTATTTCTTAAGATAAAACCAGAAACAAAATTTTGTCTCGTTTGAATATTTATTTATTAATTTTAATTACTTTCGTATATCTGCTGGGTTATTTATTTCATTTGACATTGTATATTGAGTTTTGATTATATACGTCTATTAAATGTAAGCGGTGCTTGTTTTAGACATTAATTTAATTCTAAAAGTTTTTGAATAAAAAATTCTTTTGGAAATTAAAATTGTAGAAGATAAACATATTTCAATTTGTTTTGATATTCAAATTTTGTTATTTTATTGTTTAAAAAAGGCCTATTATTATTAATTATGAATATACCTGGACTGCTCATTCACTTTGAAACTGCTGACAACAACTGCCCACGATATGTAACAAAAAACTATAAATCTCTCTTGTTCCTCCTAAAATTCATGGACAATATGATATATTCCCCAATACAGCGAGTTAATCCGACTAAAAGTCTGCTCATAAACGACGCGACGTTTCTGCACATACTGTCCCATTGTCTTCTCCAATATCGGCATCGTCATCAGGTGGAGCCCCATAGGACATCGCGTTCACGACCACTGTTTCCAATTATTTATACAATAGAAACACCCCCGCGGTGCCTTTGACGCTCTTTGGGGGTTTCGTAAGGCCCCGGGCGATATTCGAGATAATGGATGGTCTGTACCGCCAGCGAAAATGCGGATTTTTTCAATCGGAAAAAACGCCGTTTGATGTCTGCAGAAGGAGCGAAAATAAAATTCGGGTTCTGGGTAAACAGGGGGCTGCGGGGGCCCTACGGTCGCGTAATTTAATTAGTTCGGTTGGCCTGGATAAAGGGTGAAAAAAGATTGGAAGGTGGATGGCGCATATTTGCTTGAAGCCTATGGCAAGAAAAAATATCCAGGAAATCCAAACGTATCAACGAAATGTTTACTTAAATTCTTCAGTTTTGTTTTCTTTACAACTTCCTTAAAAATACGGCTGAAATTTACACAGGCAGAATTTAAAAACGACGTCATAGCGAAATTTCAAGCAAGTCTTAGAAATAACTTTGGTTTATTACAAAATTTCCAGATACTCACCTCATCTTCAAACGATCTGAAAACTGAACAAAGTTGCAAGATATTTTAAAGAAGGCAGGTAGATTTTGCAAAATAATAACAAGAATGAAAGTCTTTAAACAAAAAATGTTGGCACGGTACAAAGAAGTTCTCAATAGTCGTTTTCGTAGAGCTTTATCATCATATCGGGTGTTTTTTTATAGTGATATAAATTCAAATTGAAATAAAACATATTTAAATCAAGTGTGAGGCCAAATTTTTTTTTAATGAAAGATAATTTTATGACATTTAAGTTTTGAAAATAATTTCTGGCATATGTCCACCACGACTAGCTCTGAGGCCACGACTGCATTCGACCAGACCAATTTTGGACCACTTTTTCAAGTAATTCAGGTCTTATTTCATCAATAATAAGAGTAATGTTGGCTTCCAAAGCGTCTTCTGTTTCTGGTTTATCAGCAGACACCATAAACTTAACATAACCCCAAAGAAAATAATCCAGTGGAGTTATGTCGCATGATCTTGGAGGCCAATTAATTGGACCATTTCTCGAAATAATGTTATCGCCAAATCTTTCTTTCAAACAATCAATTGTAACGGTAGCAGCATGAGGTGTAGCACCATCTTGTTGGAATCAAAACAGTTCTGGGTCGATACCATTCAAATTTTGAAACAACTAATCATTGATCATCGATCTGTAACGAGCACCATTCACTGTAACATTAGCTCCAGCATCGTTTTTGAAGAAATATGGACCGATGATGCCTCCAGCGTGTAAAGCACACCATACAGTGCATTTTTCAGGATGCAATGGAACCTGCAGAACTTCTTGAGGATTGTTTTCACTCCATATATGGCAATTTCTCTTGTGTACATAGCCGTTCAACTAGAAATGAGCTTTATCTCTAAACACAATTTTACGATAAAAAAGGGATCATCTTCAAGCTGTTCTAGAGCCCAATCAACAAACAAACGACGCTTATTATGGTCAAGTGGGTTTAGTTCTTGAACCAGTTGGATCTTGTGTCGGTGTAGACCAAGATTTTTACGCAAAATTTTCCATGTGGTGGACTTGTTGAACTTGTTGTTAACGTCGACGAATAGACAAATCTGGATCATCATTAACATCATGACTTACAGCAGCGATATTTTCTTCTGTACGTACAGTTCGTTGTCTTGTTGTTGTTGCGTTGTTGCATAGAGTAGAGAAAATATTGTCTGATAGTTCGACGAATAAGCTGCTCTGATGGAGGATTATGCAAACAAACGACGCTTATTATGGTCAAGTGGTTTAGTTCTTGAACCAGTTGGATCTTGTATGGGTGTAGACCAAGATCTTTACGCAAAATTTTCCATGTGGAGTTCAACTTGTTGTAAACGCCGACGAATAGACAAATCTGGAATAAGCTGCTCTGATGGACGATTATGTAAACCATACATTTCAGGAAGTGCTCTATAAGTTTGGCGAATAGAACAGTGATTTTGAAAATAAATTTTAACAATTTGTAAACGTGGTTGCGGCGTGAGTCTTTCCATGATAATTTGTCAATGCTTACTGAACAGAAATGTCAAAACAACATGGCTTCTACCTTCTGTCAAACCACAGTTATCCCTATCGAAAATTCTATCACTCTTAAAAAAATATCCTATATATAATCTTCAAAGGAATTCTCTAGAAGTCATATAAGAACAATCTATAAAAATATATACCATATACCTTGTAACCCATTCATATATACTCGGATGATGCCAGAAAACAAATGACCGTTTAGAGGGCGAACACCAAAAAATTATTCATATTCTACAGAACATAACCAAAGAATGAAAAAAGCCTCTTAAAAATAATAGACCCCTTTCAATTATTTTATGCTGTGTATAATAATTAAAACTTGTTTTTCACACATTCGCAGTAATTCGTTCTTTAGGGTTTAATTAAAATAGGCAAGACAATAAAACCGACAAAATAATGGATTTCTTTTCCCCAAACAATACATTTATATTAAATAATATGTTATATAACTTCCAATTTTTTTTAAATTGTGACTCTTTTCGAACGGACTTAATGAATTAATAAAAGCTTCCATTTCCCGACCAACATATTATTATTTCTACCCTCTTATCATCATATTACAACCTAAAGAAATAATCTGTCACTCATACACTCCTAACACAAAAGAAAGCGCATACGTTAGTCAACATTTCCGCATCACCACACCTGATAGCATTCGACGGGAATACCACGACCTCATTGTAGCAAAATGTAATTATTCCCCCCTCAGTTCACCTATACGCATAAAAGTATCCATTTCACGGTACCCTGACTACCCCCGGCACTCAACAAAGGGGCGAGAAAAAGCTTAAGCGTCCGAACGGGCCTTAGCCTCCCATGATACGCGCGGCTTAATCCCAAAAACACAGGGACAGGTGGTGAGGGGTGTACGGTATGTAGATCCGGACAGTTCGCGGCCTGCCTAATCCGCCGCTGTCATCCTGGACTCGGTAGGCTGTGACGGGATCGGCTTAGGGATGAATGGCAGACCGGTCATGCGGTAAAGAGATGTTAGAGGCGCGAAGAAGGACTGGCTTTTTGTGGCCGAGGGACCACACGCATTTCTGCGGATGCTCCTTTCAGGGAATTACAGAAAAAGTGACAAAATATTGAGGGTGAATGGGATGACTAATCAGGTGTGGTTTTGTGGCTATCAATTTCGCATCGATCTACGTGAAATTTTAGCTTTCTTTAAAAAAAATGTTAACTGAATCGAATAAAATGTCAAAAACCAGAATATTTCGAAACATTCAAGAATGATTTTAATATGTTCAGGAGAAACTATTTACTTGAATGACATGAAAAATTCATATATCCAACAATATACAGGGTGACAAGAAAAACCTCGGACAAACTTTTCTTTATTTAACTTTATTAAACAAAAGACATTGAACAAATCAACAACGAATAAGCCATCTTCATATGGTTTTGCCGACAGTTTGTGCGATTGGATGAAGAGTTTCCTCACTAACAGTCGTCACTATGGTTTCAACATGAATGGTGGAGTGTCTCAAGGCACAGTTTTAGCATCCTTTCATTCATCGAGAAAAAGATAAACGAATGAGGTCAACGGAATCTGGTTTAATCTAATGCTTCGAAGATCTAAACAACAAATTTTTTCTTAAACGCTCAGTTCATGACTTCTGAAGCCAAAGGATTCCATGCATCTCCTTGGAGTGACTGTCAACTCTTCATTCTGTTCGGGGAACATGTGACTGAAATCACAAAGTCTGCTGCAAAGAAGCTGAGATATTTATTCGAGGCTAGGAAATATTTTTCTGCAGATCAAGTTCTCCTGCTGTATAAAACCCAGATTAGATCAGGTCTCGAAAACTGCTCTTATGTTTGGAACTCAGCACCCAGAAATCGTTACAAGTTTTGCTTTTCATCCAGAAAAGAGCAATACGACTGATTGCTAGTTTGCAATCGTTGGAACATAGGCGGGGAGTTGCCGTTTTGTGATTGTTTTAAAGATATTATCACAGTCGATTCTACACGCAACTGAAAAAATGATGCCAGCTGCCACCAGATTCGCACGCGGTAATAGGGCTGCGCAATGTCCTTTTTCCACCGAACCGGCCAGTTGAAACACACTTTCAGAGTAAACAGGACACAAGTTTCCGTTCGGGGCACAAACTAGCTGACATAGGTTTTTCCTTTCCTCGAGCGGTCAACAATAAAAAAACAAAAATTCCTGACATCCGTCATCTCCTCTCCCTGCCCCCGTTTTTCTCTTTTTAATCCCGAATTAATGTTCGACGAGTTCCCGTCTGATTTAGGTGCGGTTATGTCATGGCTGGCTATGACCCGGCGATACCGCGGATTATTTTAATTGCACAATAAATACCCCTGGTCGTTAAAAATACATGCGTTTTAGCCCCGCGTAGCGTGGCAGTGACGGGATCGAATATACCAAGTGGAATATTTTAGGTTAAAAATAATTGCGGTAGTTATCACGGTAAAGAACTGGTCTATATAAGTTGCGGAAACTTTTTCAACTCGCTAGAGAACGTGTATTGAAGCAACAACCATTTAATCTACATGAGAAATAAAATGTAATTATTCTTATTTGTATTTTACTACCGAAAAAATTGACATGTGAACCCACAATTATTTCATACAAACATGTGAATTTTTTTGCTATTAAAATATAGTTATTTCTCATTGAGACCCTCAATCTGAGTTCAATATGGCTTTTAACTAATATTTTTCGGTTTTATGGTTACAGGATTTTAAGTCATGTAATTTTCTGATTTGTAGATATATTTTCTTGATTGTTTTTGTAAATTTGCAATTAGTTTATTGTAAATGGAATTTCAATAATATCGAAATATGCCTTGAGATTAGGGAGCTGGTTAGAAATATTGCCAATATATCAAAATAACCTATGTATTACGGAATCAACGTTGCATTGCATTCCTCAAAATATAACCAATATAAATAGTCTGTATGCGAAAACTTGATGTCAAGGATTAGAGAATAAGTGGACTGTATTCGATTATATGTACCTGGTATCGGGGATTAAATGAATACTACACTTGCACAAGTATAGAAAATATATTGAAGTATAAAATATGTGTCATAAAATGATTAATGTATACAAAATATAACTTACTGAAGTTCTTTTGTGTGGTGCTGTGTGTAACGTGAAGGTTCTTGTTTATAAATAATTTATGATAAGCACTGGTTAATAACTAGCTTTATTTAATATTAACTTTCTACATATTACTTACACGTTTATCTGAATTACCACTGTTGTAGGGAGGTTATGTTGTTACCTCCCTATCCTAGATTCATAGAATATAATAATAAATAAACAACAGGTGCGTTCCACTAATACCCAAACACTGTGTGTCTCTCGTGTTGTTGGAATAGGATTCTTCTAGATTGCTGTGTTTGAGAGAGAGACTTCATAGATGGGTGTATTGGAAGAGAATACTTAGAGACTAAATTGATTTTGGTATACCAAAATAACATGAAATTTAGTCTATGGTTTCTGTGGTTACTCTTCTTTCATAGAGAATACAATCGGCAAAGTTTCACGAAAATTTCAGGAAGTTGACTCCAGAGGTTCGTTATCAGGAAATAATGAACCCTCGAACACAGCTCCAAATCCCGGCAACGAGTTCTTAGGCAGACGGGCAGGTAGCCCGTACCTACAGATAAAAATACAATGTTTTGATTCCCGTAGCTCGTGGACCGTTCAAGCGTATAATACGACTTTTGTGCTGTTCATTTTAATCTGGTTTCCGAGGTGAGATATGGGAGAATGATCCCTACCGAACAAAACATGGGGATGGAATAGCGTTTTGAGTTACAATTGCCGATGATACCATCTGAAATATACCCACGGTCTTATTCTGTACGTGTTTGTGTTGCCAGACAGATGTTTATGGTCGAAGTGAGGTGGATGGGTGTCAAAACATGAGTATTCAGCGAGGAATTTTAAGCTAGGGTGTTAACACAGATTTTTCTCACCCACGTCTGTTTGTTTGGTTGTTTTTTACCATCGCTATCGATGTCTGAAAGTCAGTGTTTATTGAATGCTTTTATTATGATAAAGATTCTCCATTCTAATGCTGAGCATAGATAATCTCAAACGACCATGTTGCAATTCCAACGGAAAAACTAGAGGCTTAAAACTTGTAATAGGTTTGGAACCTCAATATCTTGGTAAAGTTCGTTAATGGGCAAAATTGATTCATTAGTTTCGCAATGATCATTCGAGGCTTCTTCATATTTTTCCTAATAGTTTCAAAAGTCATCTCAGATCGAGATGAAATTTAGTATTTAGGTAAAGACACGAAGCTTTGCACCAAATTTCGTGAGAATCGTTAGTCCGGGTATATAAACGCTAATTTCCGAACGAAGAGAACCTAAAGACTTGAAAATCTCTGGGTAAATTCAAAGTCTCCATATGTGAATTATGTTTAAAAATTGATAAAATCGGCTCAATGGTTTCCCAGTTATTCTCACTTGAAATTTTATACTTGAAATAATTTTGAAAGTACCATTTCGATTGAGTTAAATTTGGTATTTATATGCGAAATGACAACACGAAATCCATGCATAATTTCATCAATAAAATTACTAAAAGATTTTTTATATCATTTTTTGATATCAAATATATATGAGAGGTATATGAGGTTTTGTTCATTTTTCCACTATGATTGTCGATATGAAACGATGCAGATCGAAGAGAGAAAAAGCCTTTCAACCACATATTTTTAATTTTCATTGTTTTTTATTCTCTTCAGGAGAATAATTCTAAAAATGGAAAAAATTACTTTAACTTGATATTCGGATGGTGGAACAAAATTTTTTTGTTTTAATTCATTATATGTAGTGTCAACGACTTTATATAATGAATCCCATTAAAACATTATTATGACTCGTTATGGAAAACTAGTGCTACATACACAATTACTTTTGAAAGGGCCAAACTTTAAAGGGAGATCATAAAAGTTATTTGCAACAAAAAATTTCATATAACACATAGGCGAAATGTTGATGGTTATTCTTCAATTTAACATTTCTTGATTAAACGAAATATTTTGAGTTTTTATATAAAATCAATTATACTTCAGTTATCCCTTATCAAATTGGATCACATATTCGGAAACGGCATTAAATTTGCTACAAGATAAGAAGACCTGTGTGCCAAATATTCTTATTGCGGGCGTGGTAAAGAGACGAATATCAAGATTCTGAAGTGACAAAATCAGTTATATTTCTCCAATGGTTTTATCGATGAAGATTTATCAATTATGGATGTGTTTTCTTTTCAGAAAAAAATACCTCATTCAGTGTGCTTTCGAATGACATATCAACTTTTGTGCTAGCTGCTTGTCCTCTGCCATAATATCATGGTTAAGAAGGTAACAACGAAAAGTTGAAATATTTCAAACCTAAATTTGCTCTAGCATGAAGCTCCTCCGATACTTAGATGAATTTTTGAAAAATATTGTAATGAAAACTGAACCGAATGAAATTGAACTGGTATCAAAATTCAGATGAAAATTCAGGCTTATTTTCTAGATTAATTTCAGATCAGGAAATATTGTAATTTCCATGTATAAAGAATAAGCATAATTGTTGAAGAATTTTGACAAATTCAAGTAGGAAAACTCAATTTTTTGGGAAGCAGAGCGAATGCATTCAGTATCAAGATTACAAGAGTCGAGATCACGTCGGTCCTCTTAAAAAAACTTCTCAAAGAAAAATATTTTCCAGGACCTAAAAGAAGATAAGATAATGCAGTAAATAAATAGCCAGAAATACTTTAATTTCATGATGAAAAATTTCAACATTTAAATCAAGTATAAGAAAAAAAATCAGTGAAGAAAAATTGACATGCTTGGCTGGATAGTATTCATAAAGTTGTAGAAGAAAAAACAAGTAGGCTCAGTGACAAATTGAAGAATCCAAAGTAAAAGGAAAGTCGTGAAACTGATACGGAGACAATTAAAAAAAAATATTATTAAAGTGAAAATAATATTCAAAATGGATTAAATTCTCTGAAAAAATTTGATTTTTTCGATAACTTGAATATTTATGATATTTTCCTTTACAATTAGGCGAGGAAAATGGAAGTAGGTTAATTTGTTCAAGAATTTCATATATTAAATTTTTTCGACCAGACCAATTTTAGACCACTTTTCCGAGTAATTCAGGCCTTATTTCATCAATAACACGAGTTATGTTGGCTTCCAAAGCGTCTATTGTTTCCGGTTTATCAGCATAAACCAATGACTTGACATATTACGAAAGAAAATAATTCAGTGGAGTTATGTCGCATGATCTTGGGGGCCAATTAATTGGACCATTTCTCGAAATAATGTTATCGCCAAATCTTTCTTTCAATAAATCAATTGTTACGGTCGCAGCATGAGGTCAGCAAACAAACGACGCTTATTATGGTCAAGTGGCTTTAGTTCTTGAACTAGTTGATTCTTGTATGGGTGCTGACCAAGATTTTTACGCAAAATTTTCCATGTGGTGGATGCACAGAGTCCAACTTGATGTGAACGTCGACGAATAGACAAATTTGGATAATCATTAACACCATGATTTACAGCAGCGATATTTTCTTCTGTAGGTACAGTTATTTGTCTTGTTGTTATTGCATCGAGTAGAGAAAATGTTACCCGAAATCTATCGATAGTTCGACGAATAATCTGCTATGATGGACGATTATGTAAACCATTAATTTGACGAAGTTTGGTGAATAGAACACTGATTTTGAAAATAAATTTCAACAATTTGTAAACGTTTTTGCGGCGTCTTTCCATGATAATTTGTCAATGCTTACTAAACAGAAATGTCAAAACAACATCTTCTACCTTCTTTCAAATCACAGTCATCCTTATCGAGAGTTCTTTCACTCTAAAAAAACACCCGATACAAGAATAAGCAAAAAATTTATTGAACCAAAATTTTACCTTAAACATTTCATAACAATTTAAAACCCAATAAAGTTCTCAATAATTAACTCCTAATAAAATTAGCGTCTAACGAGAAGCTAACACATTTCATAACAACTGTTACCTAAAGCAGTGTTGTTATTTCAAAAGCTATTTATTTTTGAATATCAAATACAAAAATGAATTTACAGTAGCTCTTTTAAGAATTAATTCACAGATTTTAAATTTTAAGCGGAGATGATTGTTAACCAAGCGATATTTATGAAAAACATTTTTCTGCATTTTATTTCAATTGAAAGATTATCTTTTAAATCGCAACCTTTAATTGTACTGAAATACTCGGCAATTTTCGATGGTAGATGACTTCTTGTACCTTTCTTTAGAATAAATGAAAACGAAGAAATTAATATGGGTAAAATATCATTTCCTTTTGACCATTTTTGATTCATCATTCCCATAAAATTAATAGGTGCATTCCTAAACCTATACGTAACTTAGTAATTAAAATGAAAGTCTTCCTACCATACCACGCATCAATACCAAATCTCCGATAATTCAAATTTTAATTCCGTGGCATATTACTCTTGTCCAAATGTCTCAAGAAAATCCAGCGATGCTACCACTAAAGTACCACTCAATTCCAAGCTCGACCCATGACGAAATCCCTCATCAGTAGGCACCGACCGGTTAATACCTCGACGAATGAAAACGCTTACTGTCACCTTTCACGGTACCAGATAATGTCGCTGGAGGCCGGTACCAATCAGTAACCACCTACCGGTACCTCCAATCCCATCCCCGGTAGTACAGACGGTAGGTGTCATGGACGTGTACCATCGTACCATACGATGGTAGACGAAACGATTTATGTGTACCCCTTCTCGCTGGTACCGCACCGGAGTCGTAACTTGGCTCCATCTTTAACATGCGTCGTTTTTCGTTGGTGGTGATGGTAGATGGAGGTACTGGTTCTGCCAACATACGCATTAGAAGGAATGCTAGATTGGAATGTAGCATGTTGCATGTGTTTGGAACATCGATTCTAGTACTCAAACCAATGGAGTTCTATATATATTGTAGATCCAGAGTCTTTATTTTTTCGTACAAAAGTTTAAATTTTATTGTTATTGCATTGTATGAGCCTAAAGTGGCGTTTGTCTTGAAGTATTCAGGCCTATGGTACTTGTTTTAGAGGCACTATTGTTGAAATAGTAAATGCTTGTGGAAATATTTTATGTTAGGGAGTTTTTGGGCATATTGTATCATTCTCTTTTCCGATTTCATTTACCACGGACACAAGTTCTCCTAAATAGGTGGATCTTGAGCTATTATATTATGTTCTTCTAATAGTACCGCATTATTTTAAGTGGTACTACTTATATTGAGATTTTAAAGTTGAATGGTATCCTATAGAATGTTGATGAAGCTTCCTTGTCATAGAATTCTTATATAAATTCTAGGAGCAGTAAATATACTGGTACCAACATTGTAGCAACCATATTCGATGAAAGAAAGTTGTTTTAATTTATTAATTAGAATTGTTGTGTAGAAGGAAACTTCTTAAATCTATCTTTTAATATGTTATACAAATAAGGCTCCAACAGACGAGATATTCAGTTTTCGCCTTTCTTGATAATCGTGGTGTTATTGCTTATTGCGGAAGTTTTAAATTCTTTCCATTCCAACTAATGAAAATTTGTCATCCGTTCTATACGTGTCGAGTTGATAAACTAATATATTGAATTGCTATCTCCAGAATTCAATAAGCTATAGAATGACATCAAATAAACCTGTAACCTGCACTTAACCTTAACCTAGACCCTCAGACAACCCTATCAATCACACCGTACCATATCGCAATTTCTAATTCACTCCAAATGAATCGCCGCTCGACAAGCCATACCATTAATTACCAGTGCTACCAGTTGCGACGACCAAAATCAACGTCTAAATAATGGTCTGCAACACCAACGTTGGCGGCACTGCCCACGCAACGAGATATATCAAGTTCACTATGAATTATCACCGGTGTACGCGCTGTTGAAACGACTTTCTTCTGTTTTTTAATTGAAAAATGCCAATGCAGATATGATAATGAAGGATTGAGAGAAGTTCGATGGTATCCGGTTGTGTTTCGGCTGGATTTACGAAGGACGGTTTAGGTTGGATTTGAAGGTTGACTGGCGAAGGCCTTGCTTGTAATAGCCAGGGTAGTAAGAGGTTTGATTAGCTCTATACAAGAGCTTACCCAGGATCAAATCTAGGGGGGGCAAACCATGGTAGGGAGCATTTTATCGCGGATTCTCTTTTTATTTCGAAGGTGAATGAAACCAAAATTTTCAGAAAAATACCTATAATTATAACAGTGCTTTATCAACTGAGTTATTACAATTATTTGCTTGAAAAAAAATGTATACTAGTTGCATGCACGGCTTTGAACAAGCTCGGTATGTATAACAGAGTCAATCTGGTTTGGATACCGAGCCACTCAAACTATTTGGGTAACGAGGAGGCAGATCGGCTGGCGTTTGCCTCTGGTAGGATCAGAACCAATCCTGGGAATACCACATGAAGTGGCTAAGCAGGCGATAACAGGCAGAATGAACTCAAGGTTAGAGTCTTTCTGGAAGAGCCATTCTGGCCTGAAACATTTGAAGGTGTTCCTTGGAACAGCTTCGAACAAAAAGATGGCGAACCTAGCGCTAGGTCTGGATAGGGCCAAACTAAGAACACTTGTCGGAATTATGACAGGTCACTGCAGACTGAGAGCGCATTTGCATAAAATCGGTCTGGCTGAAGACGATGAATGCAGGCTGTATCTTGAGGACACTAATACAGCCATGCACATCGTCTCAGAGTCCCCTGCGGTGAGTCGCATAAGATTCGAGGTCTTTGGTCATGCTTTTATAGCCCACTGCGAACTGAAAAAATTATCCCTGAACAAGATCATCTGTTTTATCCAAAAACTGGATCTCGTCAGGGAAATATAAATTAGGGGTGAACCACAATAGTCCATGCGGACGCAGTGGTAGGGTGGACATACGGTCGCTCGCCATTAATAATAATACATACCTTATACTTTTATCATTTTTCTTGGATTTGTAGAAAACTTGTTCAAAACTCTCGTTTCAATCCTGATTTTCTTTAAAAAATTTACGCTGAACATACTCTCCCATTCTACTTCTCAGTCAGGTCTTTACCCTACGAAGGGTACTGAAAAATCGTACAACAGTAGCCGTGGTGGATGGGAAAGAACTTAAAAAGAGGAGTGCATACCTTGTTGCAGGAAAAAACATTTTTGGCCTCCTCCAAAAGTGCAGCTACTTCGATATCCTTTAATTTGTCCCCTGCTAAATCTTTCTTTTTCCACAGATTGTACCACAAATCTAATTATGCAGAGATATCACCCAACTCAAAAAATTCCATGGAAAATTTTTTCTTTTTTTTCCAAATCATTTGAAGTACTTTTCAGCATGTATGAAGGATGAAGATGGGATAAGGCAAAAGCAGGTGTATTCTTGTATGGAAATCTAACATTAAAGAGTCAAAATGAGGGATAATCAACGATCGCCTCCAGTATTCAATCGCAGTCTCAGATGCCGGATTACTTTTGTGTATTTGCTTTTTAACAATTCGTGGAACTGTTAACTCAACGCCGATTTTCTGCACGATATCATATGAGTACTTCCTCAGAAACAAGTTCAATTTCTTGTCGATCCTTCTTGATGATATCAAGGATTTCACCAATTTGTTTCCTCACCATAATCAAATCCATATTTTCACCTTGTAGAATGTTCCAACAGGTTCCAAAATCGCAGAGTACTTCGCAATTATGACTAAACCCATAATGAAAATTGGTTTAGTTACTACAAAGTGCAATTTATAGGCAAATTTTCTTGTAGCATAGTTTCCTTCGATCGATAGATGTTCTAGCGTATTGACGATTTCATGAAAGCTGAAAACTTTCTGATTCTCTTGTATTTCTCAGACCATCTGGTCTCACAGAGCCTTGATAAATTAGGAGCCGAAGTCCTGCGGGTTGGCGACTCACGAAAGAAGGATAACGTATCTTTAACAGTTGCAATCAAGTTTAGTATTTCCGGTAGTGTGCTAGCATCATTGACCACAAGATTTAGTTTGTGGCTTGAGCAATGAAAAAAATTAAGATTTATTGTACTTTTTCCTCAAAATGGCATGTACACCACCTTCTTTTCCAGCCATCGCAGAACATCAGTCAAATCCAAACCAACACAATTCTCTGCTGAAAGATTTGATCAATTAAAAAACTCTGAATTGTGCTAGCGATTGTAGGGGCATCTTGAGATTTCAGCTCAACAAAGCCTAAAAATTCCGGTCTGATTGTTTGTTGATTCATATCATAAAACCACAAACCGATAGAAAGCTGCTCTTTTCCTGCGATATCTGCTGTTTCATCGGCCATTACAGAGTAAGCTTTGTTTACAGTCATCAATAATTCTTTCTTTGACAACTTCACCACATAATCCTATAATTCAATTTTGAATTTTCTGAAATGTGGACTGCATTTTTTCGACATCTATCCAAGTGATGCTTCAGATCACCACAGTCAATCCTCAAATTTAAAAGGTCAAAGAAAATACCTTCATCTCGTTCCTTTCCTCTAAGTGGCAAATCATGAGTTCTACAAAATATGATACAAGAAATAATTGACGACAATATTTGTTTGTTTTCTTCAATCATCTTTTGGTGACTACTTTGAAACTTTACATCAACTGGAACAGCAGCGCCATAATGGTGCTAGATTATTGGATGTAACACAGCGTCCATATCTTTGAATTGTGTTATCCATCAAACCATCAAACAAAATAAGATTAAAGAAGTAAAGGCCATTGAATCAAGAGTTGGCATGAGTGTGTCATTTAAGATGGATGTTAGAAGGTAATAAAATGAATTTAGAAGGACATTAATACATTTTTTCACCTTGAAAAAGTGTTCAAGCTATTCATCACGTTAAAAATTCTATTTCTACCTTCGAGAGCAGCCTGTATAAGGACGAAAACAAACGCGACCACTCTCGCCGCAGGACACCAACTCCTCTATAGTCATAGAACTTCTATTTATCCTTCCGTCCATCGTTCTTTTCATCTCGCAGCCACCTAGACTCACGACTTCGTACCCGGCCCATTGTATTTTTAATTAAACCGCGATGATTTTTCGAGCAGATAGCTCGGGAGCCATACGTGGTATCTCTCAATCGGCATGACTGGTCCATCGGTATGACGAATGGGAAAAGTAGAAAAGGGACGTATGAAAGACCGTGTTGAAATGCATTTGAATCGGTACGTGCGCGTGGGAAACTTCCGAAAATGGAAGGAAACGATTAACTCGACCTCGAATGAAAACGCACACGTAATTTCTTTAATTCAAGGAATGCCTTTGAAACAAAATTTTTTCGAGTACAAGGCTCAAATTTTCAAGAAGATCAATAGCCTTTCAATTGGAAGTCAAGGTTTCAGAATTACTGAATAATAGCTGGAATTAATTCACCAAAACCTCTACAGATTTCAATCTTAATAAATCTCATGAAAACATTTAGAATTAAATTTTAAAACATGTTCTAAATACACTGTATTACTTTATAGAAATAAATATTATCATCACATGTGGTGAAAATTAACTGATAAAGAATCAAAATAAATATAAAATAATGATAAAATTATTCAGACATCACCTTCTACATACATATGTTTCGATTAGATGTTAAAGAATCACAGATTCCATCACCAAAAAACGTTCAATATATAATTCAAAAAGGCCTTTGTTTATTTTCCTTTTTCAAAGAATATATAGCACATTCTTCAGAGCCAAAATCTTATCAGTAAGGAGTTATTTGAATATTTTTTATGTATTTTAAATATTTTTAAATATTTGGTTTATTCAAATAACTCCTTACTGATGAGATTTTGGGTCCGAATGTATCAGGTTCTTTCTCTGGAGAGGCCTTTTTGAATTATATGTTGAATTTTTTTTGGTGATAAAACCTGTGATTCTTTAACATCCAATAGAAACATATATATGTATCGGGTGTTTTTTTTTAGAAGGATAGAGTCTATTGTTTCTGGTTTATCAGCATAAACCAATGACTTGATATAACCCCAAAGAAAATAATCCAGTGGAGTTATGTCGCATGATCTTGAAGACCAATTAATTTTGACCATTTCTCAAATAATGTTATCGTCAAATATTTCTTTTAATAAATCAATTGTTACAGTAGCAGCATGAGGTGAGGCACCATCTTGCTGAAACCAAAACATTTCTGGGTCGATACTATTCAAATTTTGAAACAAATAATCATTCATCATCGATCTGTAACGAGCACCATTCACTGTAACATTAGCTCCAGCATCGTTTTTAAAGAAATATGGAACGATGATGCCTCCAGCGTGTAAAGCACACCATACAGTGCAATTTTCAGGAAGCAATGGAACTGCAGAATTTCTTGAGGATTGTTTTCACTCCATATGCGGCTATTTTGCTCGTTTACATAGCCGTTCAACCAGAAATGCGCTTCATCTCTAATCACAATTTTACGACAAAAAAGTGGATCAACTGCAAGATGTTCTGGGGCCCAATCAGCGAACAAACGACGCTTATTATGGTCAAGTGGCTTTAATTCTTGAACCAGTTGGATCTTGTATGGGTACGAACTAAGATAAGAATAGACAAATCTGGATCATCATTAACACTATGACTTACAGCAGCGATATTTTCTTCTGTACGTACAGTTCTTTGTCTTGTTGTTGTTGTTGCATCGAGTAGAGAAAATGTTGTCCGAAATCTATCGATAGTTCGACGAATAAGCTGCTGTGATGGACGATTATGTAAACCATAAATTTCACGAAGTGCTCTATAAGTTTGGCGAATAGAGCACTGATTTTGAAAATACAATTTGTAAACGTTGTTGCGGCGTGTGTCTTTCTATGATAATTTGTCAATGCTTACTGAACAGAAATGTCAAAACAACATCGCTTCTACCTTCTGTCAAATCACAGTTATCCGTATCGAAAGTTCTATCACTCTAAAAAAAACACCCGATATTTGTTATATACCTAACCTTATCTTGAGTTCAAAATCTGGCTTATATCGGATCACCGTGGCTTACTCGTACCAAATTTTGCTTAGTTGGTAAGAGTGCGCCATGACACCTGATTAGAACAACCACTTGCACTTACAGATTTTGATATATTTAAAATATAGTCCGTCTAGAAAGTATCCGGAATTTTTTATTTTTTCATAATTTATGATGATTTTTGCTGATAAACCAGAAACAATAGATGCTTCAGAAGCCAACATAACTCTTGATATTGATGGAATAAGGACTGAATTACTCGAAAAAGTAGTCCAAAATTGGTCTGGTCAAATGGGGTTCCTAAGAGCTAGTCGTGGTGGACATATGCCGGAAATTATTTTTAAAACATAAATGTCATAAAATTATCTTTCATATAAAAAAAAAAATTGGCCTCAATCTTAATTTAAATGTGTTTTATTCCAATTTAAATTTCTATCACTTTAAAAAACACCCGATACAAGGTGAGTTTATTTGAGTCAGTAGTATGAGCTACAAATATTTCAACCGCAACATTTTTGCAAAAAAATATTTTTGAATGTGCCTTTTCAAGATTCATTTCCTTTTAAGGGAAAGTTTCAGCATCCGTCAGTTAATTCTTTTTAATTGACTTTCGCTATCCTTATCACTATTTTTCCCGATATTCCCCAGACATCTCAACAATATTGTCATTCCCTCGTAGACAAGACTTCTCCATCATAGCCCATTCAATTCCACATATCTCGCCCACTCATCTGTACACCCGAAGACTTAACAATCGCAGGAAATAACTCCCATAAGAAGCCACTGACAAATCCATCTCGTCGCTGCCTTCATATTCCGATTTTACCGATAAAAGAAGGACGTAAGTTACCACGACTGCACCCGTTCCTTTGGACGGTATCTGATGACGGATAAAACGGTCGAAACGGGTAGTCGGCAAGAGCCCATTCTTCTCGCAGGAAGATACGTCTGGATCGCTGTCGCATCAGATGCAGTAGCTTGGAAGATCTGAATAATTTAGGATTATTTATGTGACATCAGACACGTGGAGAGAAGTCACAGTTCGATTTTTTTCCTTGAATCGTTTTATGTAGATTGAGTCGTTGTGTCGAGATCCGGATATTTCTAGAAGACTTTTTTTCATTCACGTACGTGGGTTTGGCTCTACTTGAGCTAAGATGCTGGAGAATAATTGAAGAAGTGCCTTGGTGTTCATGAAATATTTTCATTGGTTGAATTGAAAATCAATCTATTAATCTAAGTTGAAAGAGAGATCATTTTACATCTGCACCATTTCATTCGAGCGTCTTCAGAATTTTGTTACTCGAATCTACGGCCTTCTTTTTTTGAAGATAAATGCTAGGTAAATGCCCAGGTTCAACCTATTTAGTGAACTCGTAACTTCCGAAACATGTTGATTAGTTTTTTGCTTATAGCCGATCAAAAATTCAAATTTCAAATGGAACACTACTAACTTTTATCTTTGGATTCCTCATTAGTAAGTCCAACCTAGTGGTTTAAGATCATTTTTGCCTCAAAATTCGAAAATTAGAGACATTTAGGCAGGGAAATAGCACGTTGTTACATACCGGGTGTTTTTTTACAGTGATAGAACTTTCGATAGGGAAGTTTACGTGCGGGAGAAAATATCGCTACTGTAAGTCATAGTGATCCAGATTTGTCTATTCGTCGACGTTCAAAACAAGTTGGACACTGTGCATCCAACACATGGAAAATTTTGCGTAAAGACCTTGGTCTACCCATACAAGATCTAACTGGTTCAAGAACTAAAGCCATTTGACCATAATAAGCGTCGTTTGTTTGTTGATTGGACCCTAGAACAGCTTGAAGTTGATCCACTTTTTTATCGTAAAATTGTGTTCAGTGATAAAGCTCATTTCTGGTTGAACGGCTATGTGAACAAGCAAAACTGCCATATATGGAGTGAAAACAATCCTCAAGAAGTTCTGCAGGTTCCATTGCCTCCTGAAAAATGCACTGTATGGTGTGCTTTACACGCTGGAGGCATCAATGGTCCCTATTTCTTTAAAAACGATGTTGGAGCTAATGTTACAGTGAATGGTGCTCGTTACATCTCATGCTGCTACCGTTACAATTGATTTATTGAAAGAAAGATTTGGCGATAACATTATTTCGAGAAATAGTCCAATTAATCCAAGATCATGCGACATAACTCTACTGGATATTTTTTTTTTTGGGATTTCAAGTCATTGGTTCATGCTGATAAACCAGAAACAATAGACGCTTTGGAAGCCAACATAACTCATGTTATTGATGAAATAAGGCCTGAATTACTCGAAAAAATGGTCCAAAATTGATCTGGTCGAATGCGGTTCCTCAGAGCTAGTCGTGGTGGACATATGCCGGAAATTAATTTCAAAACATAAATGTCATAAAATTATCTTTCAAATAAAAAAAATTGGCTTCAATCTTAATTTAAATGTGTTCTTTTTCAATTCAAAGTTCTATCACTCTAAAAAAAACACCCGATACTTCCCATTGAACTGTACGTACAGTTCTTTGTCTTGTTGTTGTTGTTGCATCGAGCAGACAAAATGTTGTCCAAAATCTATCGATAGTTCGACGAATAAATTGCTCTGATGGACGATTATGTAAACCATAAATTTCACGAAGTGCTCTATAAGTTTGGCGAATAGAACACTGGTTTTGAAAATAAATTTCAACAATTTGTAAACGTTGTTGCAGCGTGAGTCTTTCCATGATAATTTATCAATGCTTACTGAACAGAAATGTCAAAACAACATGGCTTCTATCTTCTGTCAAATCACAGTTATCCCTATCGAAAGCTCTATCACTCTAAAAGAAGTAGTTTCACATTACTACATCCTTTAACCTTTTGACTGTCGTCAACGTTTGAACTGGTGCACAGATAAAACAGCATTTGTAGGCAGAATGGCATCTCCAGTGATAAATAATGCTTCTGTCTAGGTGTGCACGATGGGCGTGAATAGATGAAATTTGGCCTAGTCCAGTTTTAATCTGTCGATTTCAGACATAGGATTCAATATTTCTGAAATTATTACGAAATTTTTTATCTGGAAGCGGGAGGCAACAAACCAGACATCTTAATTTTCAAGTAAAGCATTAGCTCGGACATAACCTTCCGAATGAACAGACGAATTTCTGTAATTCCCCTCTCTTGGAGGTTCTAAGGAAAATAAACATCCCTCAGTATAAAACTATTAGACACAACTTGTAATTCACAATTTAAGAATGTAGTACCACTACGAATATATTCAATAAAAAGTAATACGAAGTAAGTTTCGTATTCCCTTTGATGAAATATCACAAAATAGTAAGGGGTGGGATATTTAAACTTTGCATTTTTAATTGCAATGTTTCCAGGTGTGCTTACTGGGCGAGAACGTGTATGGGTTGTTTTATCGAATGATGATCCAGTCTTCATGAACAAATTGATCCACAAATTGCTGTGAGGGCATTTCATTTCTATTGAATTTTCCACATAAATTTCTAACAGTTTGGATGAAAGTTGTAATGTTTCCCAGTTTTGTTCAATCGTAAATGACAGAAGTGTTGCCAGACACGAAATACACAAAATGCAAACTCTAGGTGGCCCATACTTTAGTAGTAACAGATTATTTCAATCCACTCTCCAAACTTTATGTTGAAGAAAACATTTATTCTAAGTATAGCAATTCTAATGTTACTGTAGTCAATATGACACATAAAAAAGAAGAATGCGAGGTACAATAGTGTGTAGCACCATTTCGATTATTAATGCATCAGAGCAAGCATAGTCAATCGTCACGTCAATCAGGCCCACGTCAATGTCAAGTTGATACCCCTCTCTCGCTGAATAATTGAAGGCTCGCTAGCTTTCGTTTTTCGTCCCAATTACGCTGTCAGACGACGCCGATGACGTCCAGCCACGCGTCCGCAATCGCGGGCGCTCATCGACCATAAACACGGAAAGCGGGTCACGCGAACGCGCGGAAAAACGGCATAGAAATTCCAAGAAAACGCAACTTCCGGTTCTGTGCACGCGTGCCGACCAGATCTGTCCTGCCGGGCTAATCGTAAGGCATGCCAAGCTCTGACAACCTGCCATTATCGGAATTGCTGGTATTTACAGGTCGGCGTGATCGTTGCTCTAGCTAAAGCTGCGTCTGCACGCTGCAGAAAGTAAGGGGCGCACGGGTGAGAAAATCCGAAATTTTGCAGAAGGATAGACGTGAATTCTACCAGGTTTTCGTATTGGCATACGAGCATAGCTCTTTTACCAAGTGACTACTCAGAAGTGTCCACAGTCCACCCCAAAAGGTAGAAAGTGTGATAAGGATTACGCCATATCATCGCGCGAAGCTAGAACCACTCCGAAGAGATGAACCCACCAGCTTCCAGTTTGGGCCCCGACTCGAAAGCCAGAACCGTCTGATTGGTAGCAGCGAAGCACTATTGAACCTCTACTGGCTCTACAGCTCAGTATCCGAGTTTGTTTGTGACGCAACTCATCCGCCGGAAGGAATTCTTATCCAAGCACCCGAATGCAGTCCCATGAACTAAGATAATCTCAAGATTGATTACTTCTATTGATCGTGATACAAGCACCGTCTAACGGCCTGTACGTCCTGACCCACCGAATCCATGTGAACTCGTTTGATCGATCCCGGCGTAAAGCACTAACGGTTAAGCCATTTCGTCGAGATCCACAAACCGTTAAACCACGAGTCATTTCATGAGAATATCCCGAACATGAGGGTCTGCGAACAGATACATGAAATACCTCCCTAGTCCAGCATGCGGACTTTCAACCACTGCCACCTCGAGTACAACACCAATGGGGTGGCCAGGTGGTACAAGTAACAACTGAGGGCAAACCACCCACACTCGGCCATTACACAGAATCCGTAGATTTATACTGCGATAGGGAAGAGGACGCCAGTTTTAAGGGAGAAGCCCTGTGCTGCGACAGACTGCCTGTCACTGAATTAATCAACCGGCTCAGCCCTTCATTTCACCAGAAAGGCAAAACTAGGGCCCCATTCGGAGATCTTTCACCATACAGGTCCAGTGACTGGCGCGAAATGGCATTACGTTAGACACGAAGACTTAACCCTTCATTTCGCCAGGACGAAACTAGGGTCCTAGTCAAGGCAAGCACCCCCATCGTGACAAGATCTAATGCCTGGGGGGCGTGCAGAAGGATACAGAAGAAATTATAAGGATTGTGAAGATATCCAAATTGACAACTGGCAATACTTTGAAGACAAAATTACATGTGAGAACAATTTTCGCAATTCCTTATGAATACAAAGTGTGTGCTGCTCTCTGTAAACTGGTGAAGAACTGTACCTTTACTCACGAATAAAAGAAAGGCAAATCCCAAGGTCCTTTTCACGGTACATCCAAATTGGTAGAGGATTATGTGGTACAACAACATGCCAATAGAAATTAATACTATTTCGAAATGGACACATCGACTGACAAAATTTACGAAAAGGTTAAAAATCACAAACTATTTCCATCTTGTTACCTCGACATTAGTGAAAAAGGAAGTTATTGAATACAAATTAAAATAAACGAGCAGTCGAATGCACATTCCTCAAAACCATATCTTCCACTACACTGCTCAAAAATTGAAGTGAATAATTCTCCTATATACAGATGGTCTACCTTTAAAAGGTCCAAACTTCAAGCAGACATTATACAAGTTATTGGCAACAAAAAGTCATATAACACATGGTCGAAATGTTGATGGTTATTCTTCAATTTAACATTTCTTGATTTCACGAAATATTTCAAGTTTTTCCATAAAATCTCAAGTTATCTTTGTAACCGCATCAAATTTGAGCACATATCTGAAAACGGCATTAAATTTGCTACAAGATAAGAAGTTTTGTGTGCCAAAAATTTCTTATTACGGTAAAGAGATGAATATCATGATTCTGAAGTAAACAAAATCAGTCATATTTCTCCAATGGTTTTATCGATGAAAAATGATCAATTATGGATATGTTTTCTTTTCAGCAAAAATTACCTCATTTAGTGTGCTTTCGAATGACATATTAATTTTGGTGGTAGATGCTTGTCCTCTATCATAATATCATTGCTAAGAAGATAACAACGAAAAATTGAAATATTCCAAACCTAATGTTTCTACGAAAAACAAAAACGAAGCTCAGTTGTAATCAAAAATTGAAATTTCTATATTGATCATTAACTAAATGAACTGAAGAGGTATGTTCCCTCTTTCTGGTAATAAAAACACACATCGTCAAAAGTCTTGGTTTCTCAAGAAATAGACAGTCTATGTACTGGAAATGAGATAAATATTTTCCTCTATTTCAACTGCATTATATTTGATAGAAAATTTTGTTTGTTACTCTTTGCTTTTTGCAGGATGAGACAAAATAGGAAAAATGAGAAAGAATCTAAATTTATCGATTACTTATTGTTGATTAATTATAGTTATTTCACAACTGAATCCAAATTCAATAGTCCGTATTTCCACCTCTTCTTTCAATCAGCTGCCCAATACGCCTAGGCGTCCCACGAATCAAGTCATTAATGGAATTTTCAAGCATATCGTTCCATTCTTCCTGAAGGGTGGGGCTAAACTAAATTCCTGAAAAGTTGAAGGTGGGTTTTGGCGATTGAATATTGCTCTCTCTAAGTAATCCCATAAGTGCTCAATTGGATTCATGTCTGGTGAGTTTGCTGGCCAGTCATTCTCTGGATATTGTTCTCTTGAAGAATGTTTTGAACCCTTCGTGTGCGGTGTGGTGAGGCGTTATCATCCTGATAAATGAAATTATCCTCAAATTAAATTCGTTGCGCAGAGGAACTATGATTGGTTCAATGATGTTTTCTACGTAGATGGCACCAGTCTTTGTTCGTTCAACGATAATAAAAGAGGTACAGCGACCGAACATTATACCCCCCATAACATTATTGATCAGCCTTGAAAGGGCACAACTTCCCGGGCGAAATTAAGTCGCTCTAGTCTGCTTGGATATCTCCAAACCCTTTCTCGTCGACTATCTTTTTATAAACCGAATCGTGACTCGTCCGGAAAAAGTAAGTTGCGTCATTGTGGTAAAAGCCAGTCTTGGTGGTGTTCTGCCCATTGCCGACGGGCAGCTCTATGTCCAAGTGATAGCCGAGGTATTCTTAAAGGTCTTTTTACCCTTAAATTCGAGGAACGCAACCGTCTCCTTATGGTACTGGTTGAGACTACCCGTCTATAGGTTCTCAAAAAATGACTTTTAAAGGCTGTTACAAATACCCTTCGATTCCTTCTAGTAAAATTTGCGATATAATGGTCTTTCCTTGCAGATGTTACTCTGGGTCGACCAGGCACCGGTCTCCGGGCAACGTGCCGGTTTCCACCAAAAGGGCCAATATGCGCCTTACTGAAATCCGTGGAATATTCAAACTTTGCCCAATCTGGTGGTTCGGCAAAGCTTCTTGATGTAGGGCTACTGTTCTTGCCCGGCGAAACTGAGGAACTGGATGTCATTCGTTGAAAACTGATGTTATTCGTTGAAAACTGATCAACTTCGAATACATCTGTATTCTCCCGAACAAGAAACATTTTTTGCTGGTTTACTGTTTTCAGTTAAGTGATAAGATAGTAAGGATTCCACACACAAAAAATTGTCATGTTATATTCAACAAGTTGAGAGATGGGGAGGCCATGACTTTTGACGATATGTGTATGTTGTGAATTATAATACCAAATGTATCTTCTTAGGTTCCATTGAATACACGTGAATTAGTCAAGTCGAATATCACTTGAGATAAAATTTCTTTCTGCAATATTCAAGTTTGTGGCTATTGATGCAAATAACATACATGAAATTGCCAAGCAACAAACTCGCATATTACAATCGAGAAATTTTACCGCTAAAATATCACCTCTAATGATTATATAATTGACTAAACTATATTTCATACAGTTTATACATTAAATAATTCATTGAATCATTAATCACAAAAAAGATTTTCCTCTGATTTCTGCCAATTCCAATTTCACATATCGAGTGTTATTTTTAGAGTGACAGAACTTTAAATTGAAATAAAACACATTTAAATTAAAATTGAAGCCAATTTTTTTTATCTGAAAGATAATTTTATGACTTTTATATTTTAAAAATAATTTCCGGGATGTCCACCAAGACTAGCTAGGAGGAACCGCATTCGACCAGACCAATTTTAGACCACTTTTTCGAGTAATTCAGGCCTTATTTCATCAATAACACGAGTTATGTTGGCTTCCAAAGCGTCTATTGTTTCTGGTTTATCAGCATAAACCAATGACTTGACAACCCCAAAGAAAATAATTCAGTGGAGTTATGTGGCATGATCTTGGAGGCCGATTAATTGGACCATTTCTCGCAATTATGTTATCGCCAAATCTTTCTTTCAATAAATCAATTGTTACGGTAGCAGCATGAGGTATAGCACCATCTTGTTGGAACCAAAACACTTCTGGCTCGATACCATTCAAATTTTGAAACAAATAATCATTGATCGTCGATCTGTAACGAGCACCGTTCACTGTAACATTAGCTCCAGCACCGACAAACGACGCTTATTATGGTCAAGTGGCTTTAGTTCTTGAACCAGTTGGATTTTGTATGGGTGTGGACCAAGATCTTTACGCAAAATTTTCCAAGTTGTGGATGCACAGAGTCCAACTTGTTGTGAACGTCAACAAAAAGACAAATCTGGATCATCATTAACTCTATGACTTACAGCAGCGATATTTTCTTCTGTACGTACAGTTCTTTGTCTTGTGGTTGTTGTTGCATTGAGTACAGAATATGCTGTCCGAATCTATCGTCAGTTCGACGAACAAGCTGCTCTGATGGACGATTATGTAAATCATAAATTTCAAGAAGTGCTCTATAAGTTTGGCGAATAGAACACTGATTTTGAAAATAAATTCCAACAATTTGTAATCTTTGTTGCGGCGTGAGTCTTTCCATGATAATTTGTCAATGTTAACTGAACAGAAATGTCAAAACAACATGGCTTCTACCTTCTGTCAAATCACAGTTATTCCTATCGAAAGTTCTATCACTCTAAAAAAACACCCGATACGTATATTACTGTGGTAAAACATATCATTACGTATGTTTCTCTAGTTTGGTAGACCAAAACTGGGGAAAGAACAAGCTTGCAGGCGCTGTACAAAAGTCAAAGACTGGATCTGGAATGAAATTCGTGTTGTCGGTGTAATCCTTTATTCTAGGTTTACGGCGCTACAACTTCACCCGAGTTATTATTTCGCACTTTTCGAACTATTCACGAAATAACACGTTTCGGGGAAATTACCCTTCAGCAGGGTATATTTATGAAAATTTGTATGTGATTGGATAATGTGGGATAGAGTCGTGATAGGCTGTATAATTTTGACAGTCATTTGGGTTTATCGAGGTTAGATTGATGGATGGGATTTCAGTGAAGTGAAGAAATATAGAAAGAACATTTTTATAAAACTTGATTGCATTGAATTTTTGATTGTATCGGTCTTTACTAAACGGAAATTCATCTTCAATATAAGGAAAACAAATGTTAACTTCCTATATTTCATTAATTTACACGACAATTGTTTCGTCATACCATGACTTCATCAGGTGAGTATTTAAACTGAGGTATACAATGCAAAACATGACCTTAAATACACAGCTCTGGTACATAAAATAGAGGGGTGGAAAGAGATGGTATACAATTAATGAAAAATATTAAGTAGGGGGGATCTGTTTAAATCTATTTGATCATTCCATAAAATTTGTCTTTTATTATATCTATTGATCTCTAAAGTTTCTAACAGATTTAGTTTCTGACTTTTGTTTTCGATATGTAATATTTCATAGTTCATATTGAAATTATGGCCAGTCTCTAGCAAATGGTTGACATAAGTTGAATTCGGTCGATTATTAATGTAACATTTTTCATGTTCTCGTATCCTTGTTTGGAATGAACGGCCTGTCTGTCCCACATATACACATGGTCAATCACTACATGTTAACTTGTAAACTCCTGATTTTTTGTTTTTAGGAATGACGTCTTTATTATTTTTCATTAAGCGGTCTAAAGAATTAATACTTTTGAAAGAGATGTTATATTTTTCTTCGTTCTTTAAATATCTAGCAATCTTTTCAGATTTTTGGCCAATGTAAGTTAATGAAATAAATTTGGTTTCGTGTGAATTTTGAAATTTTGGATATAGAAGTGATATTGCATTCTTATAATTTATTTTATCAAGTAAATTGTCTACAATTAATGGATTAAAATCATTATTGAAAGCTATTTGTTTAATGGTTTTATACTCTTTGTCAAAATTTTCTTTCATCATTGGTATGTTAACCAATCTATAAGGCATACCATTATAAGCTAACCACGTAGAAACCAATATCCAAAAACTCCCATATTTTAAAGATTTCGTTTATTGGTACCGCTATGTAGACGACATAATTTGTTTATTTAATGGCACAAATAGACAACTTGGTTCATTTTTGGAATCTATCAATAAATTATATCCAACAATTGAATTCACACAGGAAGATCAGGTAAATAATAGCATCAATTTCTTAGATTTAAAAATCACCAAAATTAATAATAGACATGACTTTTCCATATACAGAAAACCTACACATACAGATAGTACAATTTATTATAGTTGTAGACAATTTACTTGATAAAATAGATTATAAGGAAGCAATATCACTTGTGTATCTAAAATTTCAAAATTCGAACGAAACCAAATTTATTTCATTAACTTACATAGGCCAAAAATCTGAAAAGATTGCTAGATATTTAAAGAAAAAAGAAAAATATAACATCTCTTTTAAAACTATTAATTCTTTAGGCCGCTTAATAAAAAATAATAAAGACGTCATTCCTAAAAACAAAAAAATCAGGAGTTTACAAGTTAACATGTAGTGATTGCCCACGTGTATATGTGGGACAGACAGGCCGTTCATTCCAAACAAGGATACGAGAACATGAAAAATGTTACATTAATAATAAACCGAATTCAACTTATGCCAACCATTTGTTAGAGACTGGTCATAATTTTAATATAACTATGAAATATTACATATCGAAAACAAAAGTCAGAAACTGAATCTGTTAGAAACTTAAGAGATCAATAGATATAATAAAAGACAAATCTTATTGAATGATCAAATAGATTTAAACAGATCCCCCCTACTTAATATTTTTCATTAATTGTATACCATCTCTTTCCACCCCTCTATTTTTTGTACCAGAGCTGTGTATTTAAGGTCATGTTTTGCATTGTATACCTCAGTTTAAATACTCACCTGATGAAGTCATGGTATGACGAAACAATTGTCTTGTAAATAAATAAAATAGCGGAAATTAACATTTGTTTTTCTTATATTGATTGCATTGTTTTACTCGTGAATTCGGTGGCTTGCTTGGGAATAATATTTATAACGGCGTTTTAATTAAATTTTGAATGAATTTGGAGGAAAGTACAGAGTATTTACGTTGAATCAAACCCATGTGAATATATCTGAAAATGCCATTGTTCCAAATTCACTTGGTGCTTTGAAAATATGTAATTTAAAATAGTAATAATAAACTAGTGTTTTTTGAAGGCGTTTGTTATCTCTTTGTCGGCTGTTAGAGTTCTACTATTTACCTGGATTGAGTTCGTGAGGTTATGAATTTATAATAATTACACCAAAGTTTTAAAATACAAATTCTAGAAAGGACCTGACGAGAATGAAAAGTGTTTGTAGGTTTGTTTAAAAGTCGATTTCCTGTAAAAATATCAAATCTTTCATACAAGAAATGAAGGTGTAATTCTCAGAGTTAGTTCACAATGTAAACTTGAAGAAGCAACAGTTTTAAAGAAAAAATTGTCGTTAGTTAGTAAATGGTGGAAATGTCTTAATTGTTTCATTCAATTTAAATGAATTTCCTTCGAGTAAGAAGATCCTGATTTCAAGTAAATTAATCTGGAATTTTCTTAATTTCTTATTTCAAAACAATCATTTGATTCCAAATTTCCATATGGCATTATTTGTAGGAAGTCCGATTTCAGGCGGATGCGTTCGACTAATCTCAATCGTTAAACGACCTCGCACGAACGTGAATCCGTCGACGAGAGACTGAAAAATGGAACCTCTCCGAAGAGGTCCTCCAGGTCATGGTTGCAACGATGTTTTACCAGTTTCCCTCGTGTAGGGCACGGTGGGGAAGATTCACGGCGCGAGATACGGAACCCTATCGATCATGCATCAATCCGGGCATTATTGATGAGCTACTTGTCTCCCGAGAGAACCACTGGAGAACGTCGATGAAAAATTGGTCGAATGGGGGACTAAGGCTGTTCTTTTTATTTCTTTTGTTCGGCAAGGACGAGGAAAATTGGTTGACGGTCTACTTTCAGGAATGGCAACTCAAAATGTCCAGGCCTTCACTGTTGAAATTTTAAATATCGGGTGTTTTTTTCAGAGTGAACTTTAAATTGAAATAAAACATATTTAGATTAAGATTGAAGCCAAATTATTTTTTATTTGGAAGATAATTTTATGACATTTGTGTTTTAAAAATAATTTCCGGCATATGTCCACCACGACTAGCTCTGAGGAACTGCATTCGACCAGACCAATTTTGGACCACTTTGTCGAGTAATTCGGGCCTCATTTAATCAATAACACGAGTTTTGTTGGCTTCCAAAGCGTCTATTGTTTCTGATTTATCAGCATAAACCAATGACTTGACATAACCCCAAAGAAAATAATCCAGTGAAGTTAAGTCACATGATCTTGGAGGCCAATTAATTGGACCATTTCTGGAAATAATGTTATCGCCAAATCTTTATTTCAATAAATCAATTGTTACGGTAGCAGCATGAGGTATAGCACCATCTTGTTGGAACCAAAACACGTCCGGGACGATACCATTAAAATTTTGAAACAAATAATCATTGATCGTCGATCTGTAATGAGCACCATTCACTGTAACATTAGCTCCAGCATCGTTTCTAAAGAAATATGGCTCCAGCGTGTAAAGCAGAAAATGCAATATATATGTTTTGGTTATTAATTAATAGAAAATTAAAAAAATTTTAATTTGAATTTTAAGGTATTTAAATCTAATATTATATTTATTTTTATTGTATGAAGTTAAGAAATTTTTTCAACACTAGGATTAGATACCCTATTATTTAAAATGTAAGATATTAAAATAAGTGATTAATGGTTAAGTTCTTTAAAGCTAAATAATTTGGCGGTATTTTAAACTTTTCAGAGGAACCTTTCCTGTAAATGATAATCCACGATTGAATAAACTTAATTTGGAAATATTTATATCGTCGTTATTAAACATTTTGAAAGAATTTAATGTTTAAAATTTTTCATCAGAAAGTAAATCAGATCAAGGTGAAGTTTATATTCAAGAAGAGATGGGTTACAGTATATTTCATTTTTGGATTTTAAAATTGGAAAATTTTATGAAATTGGATTTGAAAGTATAATTATAATTACCATACAGTGCATTTTTCAGGATGCAATGGAACCTGCAGAACTTCTTGAAAATTGTTTTCACTCCATATACGGCGATTTTGCTTGTTTACATAGCCGTTCAACCAGAAATGAGCTTCATCACTAAACACAATTTTACGATAAAAAAGTGGATCAACTTCAAGCCGTTCTAGGGCCCAATCAGCAAACAAACGACGCTTATTATGGTCAAGATACATTCTTTCTGAATGTATCGTTGCGATTAGACGCTAATACAACGCTCCGATAAGTTAAGTTTAAGTTTCGAGTCAGTCATTAGAAATCATTGAAAAATGGGTTTAACTCGTGAAAATAAGGCTGAAATAAAAGAAATTGTCAGGGAAACTGTTATTGCAGTACTCGATAGTTACCTGGATAAGTTGACTGATCAGATTATGCTGAAAATCAAGGACAGAATGGAGGATGTATATGAACAACTTACATCTAGACTACAAGATACTGAATTCATACCCATTCAAGACAATTTTGAAAAATTAAATTTGAAACTGCAAGAGACTGAATCAAGGTTAGAACAATTACAACAGGAATTTAAAAAAACAAATGTAGTTATATTTGGAATTCCTGGATTGGTTATACAATAATTAACATAACCATAGGTTATGTTAATTATTGTATAACTTGTCGGGGGTGTATACATTTATTTTGCATACAAACGCTACAGTAGGTTGTAAAATTATAATTGTCATTATAAAATAAAACACTTGTTTACATTTTCTACTTTATTTTTGGTATTGACGTACGTTTCGTCTTTGCTAGAAAGACTTCATCAGAATACGAAGTAACAGTTGTTGTACAATGAATTTATAAGATTTTTTACAGGAGGTGTACATGTGTTTTTAATTGTTCGTCGGGTTGGTTTTCTCAAAGAATATTCCCTTCAGAATCGTGTTCACTCGATCCCTTGTAAATATTGAATAGAGGGGTGTAATAAAAATCTATTTGTTCATTTACTAGGTTATTGCTGTTTTAATGTTTATTTATTTCGTAAATTTCCCATAAGTTCAATTTTAGACCTCTATTTTCAACATGTAGAATTTCTATTTCTTTTGTGAAAGAATGGTTATTTTAGAAGGTGTTTAGCATAATGTGAATCTTTTTTGCTAAACACCTTCTTGAAAATAACCATTCTTTCACAAAAGAAATAGAAATTCTACATGTTGAAAATAGAGGTCTAAAATTGAACTTATGGGAAATTTACGAAATAAATAAACATTAAAACAGCAATAACCTAGTAAATGAACAAATAGATTTTTATTACACCCCTCTATTCAATATTTACAAGGGATCGAGTGAACACGATTCTAAAGGGAATATTCTTTGAGAAAACCAACCCGACGAACAATTAAAAACACATGTACACCTTCTGTAAAAAAATCTTATAAATTCATTGTACAACAACTGTTACTTCGTATTCTGATGAAGTCTTTCTAGCAAAGACGAAACGTACGTCAATACCAAAAATAAAGTAGAAAATGTAAACAAGTGTTTTATTTTATAATGACAATTACAACTGATTTCTACCAAGCAACGGCCCAATCTATCATAAATGTAAAATTATATTTTCTGTTTCCTTTTATTTTTACAAATATAGAATGGAATGTTTCGAATCAGAATTGAACGAACAAACGAACGCGTATTTTGATATTGATGGTGCTAAGGAGGATATTAAATTTTATAAAATGTTGAACATGGTACATTTTAACATACGGAGTATACGAAAACTTATGATAATTTATTGTTATATTTGAATGCTTTGAACTTGGATAATTTGGATGTAATTGTTCTGTCTGAGTGTTGGGATTTACATGAGGAATCAAATTATGGTATTCCTGGTTTTGATATATTTTATAATGAGTCGAAATATAATAAAAATGATGGCTTATTAGTTTATGTGAAGTTGTCAATAAATGTGAGTGTTCAAGTTGTTCAGCTTTCGGAGACGAATTTGTTGCATTTATCTTTCGACATGAGCGGTGAAAGCTATGGCTTAACTGCATCGTATGGACCACCATCTACAAACATGAGCCTTTATGTTGAGGAATTGAATGAATATTTAACGAACTTGAGCTATGGGGATGTTGAGGTTTTTTTCGGTGATAAAAACATTAATATTGGTGATATAGACAGTATGAATGTTTTGGAATATCAGTCTTGTATGGGACAGAATGGATTCATTTCTGAGATAAATGATTTCACTAGGGTAACAAATGATTCGTCCACTATCATTGACCACATTTATATGAAACTCAAGGCTAATTCTCGACAAGGCATTTTCTTATGTCCTGGTATTATAAAAACTTCAATAACGGATCATTGGTCGATTTTTTTGGCGGTCAAATCAAAGTCTAGCGAAGAACATATTTTGCATGCCTCTCCATCAAAACAAACTTTTCTAAATAAGGATAGACTTGTCTCCTGCTTGAGGAGTGAAGATTGGCCCAAGTCTTAGATGAGTCAAATCCCCTGATGGCGTATACCGCCTTTTTGAAATGTTTGAAGAAACATATGCGGAAATCATCGTATATAAAAAGTATTAAGGTGAAAATATATAAAAAGAAACAACCTTGGATTACGTTTGAGCTGATAACATCTATAAAACGGCGAGATAAAACGAAAGTTTGGTTATGAAGGAATTTCAATCCGGAGAACAATCGGAAATACAAAGAATATAGGAATTTACTAAATAGTCTGATAAGAAAAACTAAAGAATCTTATTTCATAAAACAGTTTGAACTTGCTGGTAATAATGCTAGGAAACTTTGGAAGACGCTGAATCAGATTAATAATAATTGTAACATTTAATCCAATGTCCCTGGCGAAATAGTTGATGAGGATGGTTGTTCTGTCACGGAAATAAAAGAGAAAGCAGATAAATTCAATTGTTTTTTTGTTAATATCGGTAAACGTTTAGCACAGGGTATGAATAGATCGACCATTGTTGATGCTTTGAATGTCCCTGCGGGTATGTCCTCTATATTCCTCGAGCCTGTTGATGAGAATGAGATTGTGAGCACCATTGTTTCGTTGAAGGATAGTGCTAGCCCTGGACCTGATGGTATTGCTTCATCCCTTATTAAGCACATTCATTCATTCATGTTGAAACCTCTAGTTCATATCTTTAATTTAAGTTTTTCAAATGGTATAGTTCCAACAGAATGGAAAGAGTCGCATGTAAGTTGCGTTTTTAAGGGTGGAAATAGATCTGAAATGACAAATTATCGCCCAATCTCTGTGATCAATAATTTTGCGAAGATCTTCGAAAAGTGTCTCAAGAGGAGACTGATCTTATTCCTCGAAAAAAATTATTCCTTAAGTGGCAGACAATTTGGGTTTAGGGATAATACTTCCACCACGGATGCGATTCAGGAACTTGTTGATGGCGTCATCCATTCTATGGACGAAAATAAAAAGGGAATAGCAGTATTTTTGGATTTCGCTAAGGCCTTTGATACCGTTGACCATACTCTACTTCTTGATAGACTGGAAAAGGTTGGTGTCAGAAGAGTTGGTTTGAAGTTGTTTCAGAGTTATTTGGATGGTCGGATTCAGTGGGTCAAGATAGAAAGCGTCTTGAGTCGGCCATTGAAGGTTGATATCGGCATCCCACAGGGGACTGTACTTGGTCCCATCCTCTTTTTGGTTTTTATTGACTGGTTGCTTCGTGCTACGAGTCTTGAGATGGTCGCGTATGCTGATGATTCTGTTTCAACTTCCAGGGGGAATACATGGGAGGAAGCTTATCAGATTGCGGTTAAGGGTGTTAATACTATTTTTCAACTGTTATCACATTGTTTGTTAAGTTTGAATATATTTAAATCAAAGTTCATTACATTTTCACTTAGAGCATCTGATCAGCCGGAGTTTAAGTGGATACATCTTCATATGGATCAATGTAATTTGTTGACATGTCAGTGCCCGGCTGTCGAAAAGGCCGAGTCGGTCAGGTATTTGAGAGTTATTATCGATCAACATCTGAGATGGGGCAAGCATGCAGCTTACCTTATGAAACGTATTAAGAAACTGTTTCATATTTTCTATAATGTCCGGAATATTCTTTCTGTGAAGGAACGTTTCCGAGTGTACGACGCTTTAGTTTTGTCTGTACTGAGATATGGAATTGTTATATGGGGTGGTATAAATGAAAATAACATGCGAGGTCTCGAAATAGTACATAAGACGATATTGAAGATAATCTTGAAGTTGAGTAGAAGGTTCGGATCTGAAAGGCTGTATATGGGATCTGACCGGCTGAATATCAAACAGCTTTATATTTATGAAGTATTGTTGAATAAAATAAAAGCAAGAGGCGAATTGGTGCAGCATGCATTCCTAACAAGACAGGTTGTGAATAGAAATATTCTCATTCCGCGGTTCCCTAGAAAACATCTGCAAGAAAGTTGGTTGTACTATGGTCCCAAATTTTATAATCTTCTTCCTTATGAGCTGAAGGTATCTTTCAATGTAAAGAGTAAAGTATGTAGAGATCGTCTCCAGAAATACATTATGTTGAATTCTAGTAGATTCGAGACCATTCTTTCTGCTTGATTATGTTTTCCATTCGGTGGTAATTTTTTTTTCTTTTTGCTGTTCACCTTTTCAAGTATGCAAACTTATTTGTTATTTGATCACATTAGAAAGGAGTTTTCATCGTTAGTATGTACAGAATATGACAGTATACAAGCTTGGCTAAGACTGTAATATTTCTGTGAACGAAATTGTTTATCTTTTATGTTTGTGTATTTTTTTTTTTTGGTGAATAAATTGAATTGAATTGAATTGAATTGAAGTGGCTTTAGTTCTTGAACCAGTTGGATCTTGTATGGGTGTAGACCAAGATCCTTACGCAAAATTTTCCATGTCCAACTTGTTGTGAACTTCGATGAATAGACAAATCTGGATCATCATTAACACTATGACTTACAGCAGCGATATTTTCTTCTATACGTACAGTTCTTTGTCTTGTTGTTGTTGCATCGAGTAGAGAAAATGTTGTCCAAATCTATCGATAGTTCGACAAATAAGCTGCTCTGATAGACGATTATATAAACCATAAATTTTACGAAGTGCTTTATAAGTTTGGCGTTGAAAGTAGTAGCATGAGGTGTAGCACCATATTGTTGGAACCAAAACACTTCTGGGTCGATACCATTCAAATTTTGAAACAAATAATCATTGATCATCGGTCTGTAACGAGCCCCATTCACTGTAACATTAGCTCCAGACTCGTTTTTAAAGAAATATGGACCGATGATGCCTCCAGCGTGTAAAGCACGTTCATTTTTCTGGAACCTGCAGAACTTCTTGAGGATTGTTTCAACTCCATATATGGCTATTTTGCTTGTTTACATAGCCGTTCGACCAGAAATGAGCTTCATCACTAAACACAATTTCACGATAAAAAAGTGGATCAACTTCAAGCTGTTCTAGGGCCCAATCAGCAAACAAACGACGCTTATTATGGTCAAGTTGCTCTAGTTCTTGAACCACTTGGATCTTGTATGGGTGTAGACCAAGACCTTTACGCAAAATATTCCATGTGGTGGATGCACAGTGTCCAACTTGTTGTGAACGTTGACCAATAAACAAATCTGGATCATCATTAACACTATGACTTACAGCAGAGATATTTTCTTCTGTACGTACAGTTCTTTGTCTTGTTGTTATTGTTGTTGCATCGAGTAGAGAAAATGTAGTTCGAAATCTATCCATAGTTCGACAAATAAGCTGCTCTGATGGACGATTATGTAAACCATAAATTTCACGAAGTACTCTATAAGTTCGGCGAATAGAACAATGATTTTGGAAATAAATTTCAACAATTTGTGAACGTTGTTGCGGCGTGAGTCTTTCCATGATAATTTGTCAACGCTTACTGAACAGAAATGTCAAAACTACATGGCTTCTACCTTCTGTCAAATTACAGTTATCCCTATCGAAAGTTTTATCACTCTAAAAAAAACACCCGATATTTTGGTCTCTAGAAAGTTACTTTGGCAGTTCAGCTCACATTCAAATCTAGACAGACAGATATTGATTTTCTATTTTCCTTGTGCTGAAATAAATTTCGCAGTTTCTTGAAAATTATACGTTTGTTCAAGTGAAACAATAAACACTCTGAAAATGTTATCATAACAAGAATTCGATTGAATCGGTCCTTACTTGATGGAAATTTTGTGAGCGGACCAGCGCTGAGCCTTAAACACTAACTTTCGAAGAGAAACAGATAAAAACTTGTAATATCAGGTATAAGTTCAGTGCCTGAATATCTCGTTTGACTTCTTTATTTCGAAAAATGAATCTAATGATTGTGCAGTTATTCATGTATGAAATTTACTCTCATTTTTTATTGATATTAAACACACTGTTTTTTAGCTTTTTTAACATCTATCATGAACTTTTTAGTTATTTTAATTTTTTTTCAGGAAAGTTTTGCTATTTTTCTTCTGCGCTATTTCATCAAGACATCATTCAGGTCTCCCTTGATTTCTTATTTAATTTGTTTTTCCATAAACCATTCAACATAAAGTTTATGCCAATGCTCTACAACAGGTTCAAGACCTTGAAGATGGAATTCGTGAATTTATCGAGGACATTTTTCATGAAAAGTGCTGCAACTGTAGCCCTGGCGGCCATTTGGCTGATATTGTTTTCCATTGATAATGGCATATGTTCTTTAGAATGAAATGAACATCTATTGATTTCTCTTAAAATATATTCGTTTTTTTCAATATCATAATGAAACCTCTCATTGGAAAACCCTTTATAATGAAAAAAATCGCAATTCAGCCTTTGCGACAGCCTCAGCGAAAACCACCCCGCCGCCAAGTTCACGCTGGCATGGCAACCCATTCGCGGCCCATATTAATGAATACATAATTCTCCGACTGGAAATTGCCTGGGAGGCGTGCCCCCGTCACCTGGAAACCCATTCATAAAATATTACTTCACTTCCTTTTGTTTCGAAACGGCAGATACTCCGCGCGCGCGGGGAGCGTCGTACTCGATAAATCCGGCCGTCCGGATCGCGTAGCGGCCAACCTGCCGAAATTTATTGCGGCCGATAAATCGTCCAGAGGTTGGCAACACTTATCGAGGGTCCGCCGGCCGGCGTCGGAATTAAGAACTAAAAACGTCGAAACGGAAAGATGGAGTGCGTGCAGGCTTATGAATTTTGATGCGAATTGAAACTCTGGGACCGTATTTCGATCCCACGTCGTCTTCGGGCGTTCCCTTATTTTTTTTTGAATGACGAATCGTTACTCTTCAATTATTCAAATTTGGGGGGGAAATTTTATATCGGTAACCATGGATGTTAACCGGAGTTCCTCAGGATTCGATGTTTGTCGTAATAATAAATAGGTTGGGAAAGAGATCCTTCATTTTTGCGTGAACTTCAAGACATATGGGGTGTTTTTTTAGAGTGATTGAACTTTCGATAGGGATAACTGTGATTTGAAAGAAGGCAGAAGCCATGTTGTTTTGACATTCCTGTTCAGTAATCATTGACAAATTATCACGAAAAGACACACTTCGCAACAACGTTTACAAATTGTTGAAATTTATTTTCAAAATCAGTGTTCTATTCGCCAAACTTATAGAGCACTTCTTAAAATTTATGGTTTACATAATGGTCCATCAGAGCAGCTTATTGACTTTGACCTGTATGGACTTAAAGAAAGCATTTGGTTGTGTCGGTCATGGGGAGCTTTTGTCCAAGTTAGAGTATGTTGGAATTAGAGGGCCAGCGCTAAGTCTGTTCAGATCTTATCTTCAAGGTCGTTACCAGATTGTAGATTTTGAGGGAAAACTATCAGTAAAAGGTGTGTGCCTCAGAGATCAGTGCTCGGACCTGTTCTATTTTTAGTGTATATAGACGACTTGATGTATAACGTTGTTGCGGATGATCAAATCTTATTTGCCGATGATACAACATTTTTGAACAGGGCTGGTACTAACATTGTACTCGAGGAAAAATCAGCGGCAACAATAAAAGGAAGCAGTGGAATGCTTCGAAGGAAATCGAATGAAAGTCAATACCGAAAAGACACAGGAGATAGTTATCACAACGAAACGTCGCAGTAAGGACATTATCTCCTTACTTGGGTAACAATTGGTACAAATCTAACCTGCGAACATCACTTAACCGGATTAGGTAAAAGATTTTCTACAGCATTGTTGGCAATAAGGCAAATAAAGAATACACTTACCGAAAACGAAGCACTCGTTGTATATCATGCTCATTTTCATGGAAGGATGACCTACAGCATTATGCCATGGGGTGCATCTTCACAGGCCGGCAGCATCTTCGATTGATCGCTGGTGCGGACCGAAGTGCAAGTTTTCGACCATTGTTCAGGAAATATGGTATACTTACATCTCCGTCATGTAACATACTCGAGTGTCTTGTGTACATCTTTGAAAACAAGGACAAATTCTATAAACTTCAAGAACAAATATGTGCCACCATTTCACCGACTGAAGAAAACCCAAAATATGCTCATATATAACGGGTTGAAAATGTTTAACATAGTACCCGAGCATTTGAAAACACTATCTAGAGTGCGCTTCAGAAATGAAATCAGAAAAATTCTGGTAGAAGGTGTATTCAACTCACTGGAACAATTTATGCTTCTAAAGTTTTAAGAAACCCTTTATTAATTTAAGTGCTCATTAAATTTTAGCATGTTTGTCATTATATGTAAATATATTTATATTTTTGTCAAATGTGATTCATTAGAGTTACTATTTTTATGTGAAACATTTTTTTTGTTTATACACTTTTTGACATCTCCTGTAAATTTTGAGAAATAAATGAATATGAATATTCGTTGAACCATCGATAGATTTCGGACAACGTTTTCTCTACTCGATGCAACAACAAGACAAAGAACTGCACGTACAGCTGCTGTAAGTCATAGTATTAATGATGATCCAGATTTGTCTATTCGTTGACGTTCACAACAATTTGTACTCTGTGCGTCCACCACATGGAACATTTTGCGTAAAAATCTTGGTCTACACCCATACCAGATCCAACTGATTCAAGAACTAAAGCCACTTGACCATAATAAGCGTCGTTTGTTTGCTGATTGGGCCCAAGAACAGCTTGAAGTTGATCTACTTTTTTATCGTAAAATTGTGTTTAGTGATGAAGCTTTCTGGTTGGCTATGTAAACAAGCAAAATTACCGTATATGGAGTGAAAACAATCCTCAAAAAGTTCTGCAGGTTCCATTGCATCCTGAAAAATGCACTGTATGGTGTGCTCTACACGCTGGAGGTATCATCGGTCTATATTTCTTCAAAAATGATGCTGGAGCTAATGTTACAGTAAATGGTGCTCGTTACAGATCGATAATCCATTTCAAAATTTGAACGGTATCGACCCAGATGTGTTTTGGTTCCAACAAGATGGTGCTACACCTCATGCTGCTACCATAACAGTTGATTTTTTGAAAGAAAGATTCGGCGATAACATTATTTCGAGAAATGGCCCAATTAATTGGCCTGCAATATCATGCGACATAAATCCACTGGATTATTTTCTTTGGGGTTATGTCAAGTCATTGGTTTATGCTGATAAACCAGAAACAATAGACGCTTTGGAAGCCAACATAACTCGTGTCATTGATAGAATAAGGCCTTAATTACTCGAAAAAGTGGTCCACAATTGGTCTAATTGAATGCGGTTTCTCAGTTTGGCCTCGAACTCAATTAAAATGTGTTTTATTTCAATTTAAAGTCCTATCACTCTAAAAAAAAACACCCGATAGTTCATTTCTATTAATTCCTATCCACAGTCTAATAACATAGTTATATTAATTAATGAAATTGATCACAATAATCAAATAATTAAGATTATGATGTCTTCTTATTCTCTATACAGTCCAATAACTATAGATTCATAAGAGAAGATAAAGTCACTCTTTCTTTCCACCTACAAAGTATTCCATCTTGGTCCTGTTTTCGGGAAAACACATTGACGAAGGAAATAACGAGGTCCAAGAAAAGAACCTTGCATGTACCCCCTGAACGCCTTGTGACATATTATTTCAGCAAATACATCAAACCCCTCAAACCTGTAGGTTCATTTTAAAGAAATTCTGCGATACTGGCAAAAGACGAATCAACGAATTGCAAGGGACTAGTTCGTTATAATACCAGGCGGAGAAAACAGAGATCCACAAGCTCACATGTGTTCTCTCCTCTCCGTCTCTCTTAAGCTCGCGGAGAACATCCATTAATTTTTTATCGATGATCATCCCTTAGCTTGTTTATGAGAATTTTTATATTCATGGGACGTGGAAAAAATGTAAAAAAATTAATAACTTTGGGTTCGCCAAGGATCATCATTCATGGAGGACGAGGCACGCCCACCGTACGAGAGAATTTCAGCGTTCATCTGTTTCCTAGCCGTGCTTTGATTGTGTTAGTGTAGCGGTCACAGAGGTTCGAAGAGCTGGAGACGCTCGATTCAATGGTGAAGACAATTGAATTTCTGAAGAAACGAAATACAGAAAAATGTTCAATGCATTTATTCGTCGAATGGATGGAATAACAATATTTAGCCAAAAATTATATGAATTTTACAATACAGATTTCTTCCGTTAACCCCCTACAAATTTTTAATTGAAAATAATTTTTTTCATTAAAAAATTTTCTAGTATTAAATAAAATAAATGTCTGTTTCAATTTGGTAGACATATAGAATTAACACTCATTACACAGTACTAAAAGGAATAAAAAAATTCCAAGAAATATAAATTAATAATTAAAAATACCAAATAAATACTTGAAGGATAGGTATTTATTTGTATTTTCAATTAATGATTTATATTTCTTGGAATCCTTTTATTCCTTAATTTAAATTAATGTCTTAGAGAAACACTGTTTCAATTTAGTAGATATATAGAATAAACACTCATTACACAGTACCAAAAAGAATAAAGGAATTCCCACAAATATAAGTTAATAATTAAAAATACAATAAATACTTGAAGGAAAGGTATTTATTCATTCAGTATTTCTAATTAATTATTTATCTTTCTTGGAATTCTTTTATTCCTTTTTTTTCTGTGTAATGTCTACTAAATTAAAAGTGTTTTCTAAGACATTTATTCGATTTGATTGTAAAGTTTTTGAATAAAATTTTTTTTTCCAACTTAAGTTTGTAGAAGGTTAACAGAATAAATCTGTATGATATCTTAATCTTGTGATAATCCTTCTATCAAGTCAAAACCTCTTTTTATAATAGAAACTCTGTTATTCTTACACATTCTCGAATTTAAATAAAATTTTCTCGAATTAAATTAATTATGAAGAGATTTAAAGAATGTTCTGCCCTTCAATATTTTTTTGGTTGAAATGATTGTATATTGAAAATTGATATAAAAACCGAATTATTCACTGAAATCTGTTCTTAATATACTCTTGTAAAATTAAATCAAAATAACTCGAAACACTTAGACATAAAGAATTCTCAAATCTCGTACAACATTCCAAAACATAAAAATATTTATATAGAAAAAAAATTGCTAGAAATTGAATAATATGTTATTTAATTTGCCAACAAATTAAAATGGTTTAATAGTTTAAAACAATTAACGCGTCAGTTCCTTACAACTTGACGTGATTTGTTTGCAAGATTAGGAAAGTTTTATAATGAACCATTCCAAAAACCATAAAATACCACCCATCTGAAGATGCTACTATGATAGCGAATCAATTGTTGTTTTATAGTAACAATAAAATATAAAAGTTGTTAACATCGAAATAACCTCATTTAATATTATTCTTTACGAAATTTTGCTTAAAGTATTCGACTTTTAAATATTATGAAATGAAATTTTCCTTGAAATAATTTGTTGGCGTCATTTTTTGACTCGTGCGGTAAAATGTAATTAAATAGCTAATTGACAGACAAATGACGAAATAACACCTGGTACAGTGATATTTCATAAAATAAAAATGATAGTAAAAATAGTTTTACGGATAATCGAAGTGATTATAATTCAAAAATAGAAATAAAATTATAAGAAGAGGTTTTTTACTTGATAGAAGAATTATTACAAAATTTGAATATAAAAACAGGTTTAATCTGTTAGTCTCCTATAATTTTAATTTCAAAAAATATTTATTCAAAAACTTTTAGAATTAAATTAATATCTTATAAGCTTATATTTAATAGACATTAAAATCAAAACTTATTATAAAATATCAAATGGAATAAATAACCCAACAAATATAAATTATCAATTAAAATTAATAAATAAATATTTGAAGGAACAAAATTTTGTTTTTGGTATTGCAATTATGAAAACTGAATTCTTTTCAAAAATACAAAACATAATTTTAAGAACTTCTAAAAAAAAATTTATTTGGAATATTCAATATATTTTAATATTTAAATGAGTTTCTTCAAAAATCTCTCAAAATATGTATCACATCCTCAAAAAACAATTACAATTCAGATAAGATATTCATCAGTCCTACTTCACATTTAAAAAATTAAATCAATTATTATAATTAACAATAAATAACTTACCTCTAAGACCTCGTGGTATCCTCGTTTGAACACACAAACTTTAAAATCCAAGGTATTCTATGTTCTTCACAAAAATTACATAATGCTTGTAAGGTATTTTATGGTCTTTGTTAATCCACATGATATTTATATAATGAGATTCTTAAACCAAAATATAATTATATATTATAAAATTATATATATATATATATATATATATATATATATAAAATAATAAGAAGAGGTTTTTTACTTGATAGAGGGATTTTTACAAATATTTAAATATATTAAATATTTCAAATAAATAATTTTTTTTGAGAAATTCTTAAAATTATGTTTTGTATTTTTGAAATGGATTTAGTTTTCATAATGCAGATCAGAAACAAAATTTTGTTCCTTCAAATATTTTTTTATTAATTTTAATTTACAATTTATATTTGTTGGGTTACTAAATCCATTTGATATTATATAATGAGTTTTGACTTTATATGTCTATTGAATATAAGCTGTGTTTATAAGACATAAATTTAATTCTAAAAGTTTTTGAATGAAAATATTTCGAAATTAAAATTATAGGAGACTAACAGATTAAATCTATTTTGATATTCAAATTTTAGAGATAAAATTCCTTCACATTCAAAAGATGAGAATGACTGGATTAAATGAAGTCCAATCTTGGACTATGTACTGATTGCACCCATGATGTAATATTGTAGGATTGGCCACCTACATCACACGAGCTGATACTATGGGAATTTTTTTGTGGTGAATGAGATCACTTAGATATTCCACATCGATATTTCTTGTTCTTATTCGTTTTTGCATGCATTTTTCTGTCGTCTTTGGGCATCAAAACGTGCTTCCAACCTCGATGGACCATGGTAGCGATTTTGAGATGGTCTATGCCCGTGAGTCTAGATGCGCCGTTTAAAATAATGGCCAGGCTACGCAGGCAGCTCCTCTGCTCGGGAGAGCACCGCCTCTGCTTCTTTATAATAGACGGTTGGATGGCAGGTCTGTAATTAGTAGGCTATGAATATTTTCGTGGTTATTAGATTACCGTCCAGGCCTTCTCGGATCGGTCCAGTTGGCGTGGGCGGCCATGTGAAATTGTTACAGTTTCGAAGACTCGATCACGTTTGAAGACGCTTTGGATGGAATTTTTGAGGAGGAATTAGGTGCTTAATTTACAGGGGTTCTTCTTGGAAATAACCAATTATTTGTCTTCATTTCTACTGAATTTTCCACGTAAATTTCTAACAGTTTGGATAGAAGATTCATCACTTTGTGAATAAGTTTTTAACATTTCCTAGTTTTGTTCAAACGGAAATCGACCCCTTCCGTTCATGTCTACTCTTAAGCTATTACTCAAAACAAGAATCATAAAAGTGTTGCCAGACTCGGAATAACCACCGGTCAAGAACATGTAGGTATTTGGTGTTTTTTTCAGAGTGATAGAACTGTAAATTGAAATAAAATTAAATTAAGAATGGAGCCAAATTTTTTTATTAGAAAGATAATTTAATGACATTTATGTTTTGAAAATAATTTCCTGCATATGTCCATCACGACTTGCTCTGAGGAACCGCATTCGACCAGACCAATTTTGAACCATTTTTCGAATAATTCAGGCCTTCTTTCATCAATAACACGAGTTATGTTTGGTTCCAATGCGTCTATTGTTTTTGGTTTATCCGCATAAACCAATGACTTGACATAACTCCAAAGAAAATAATCCAGTGGAGTTATGTCGCATAATCTTGAAGGCTAACTAATTGGACCATTTTTAGAAATAATGTTATCGCCAAATCTTTCTTTCAATAAATCTATTGTTACGGTAGCAGCATGAGATGTAGTACCATCTTGTTGGAACCATAGCACTTCTGGGTCGATACCATTCAAATTTTGAAAAAAATAATCATTGATCATCGATCTAAAACGAGCACTATTTACTGTAACATTAGCTCCAGCATCGTTTTTAAAGAAATATGGACCGATGATGCCTTCAGCGTGTACAGCACACCATGCAGTGCATTTTTCAGGATGCAATGGAGCCTGCAGAACTTCTTGAGGATTGTTTTCACTCCATACACGGCAATTTTGCTTGTTCACATAGCCGTTCAACCAGAAATGAGATTCATCACTAAACACAATTTTTCGATAAAAAAGTGGATCAACTTCAAGCTGTTCTAGGGCCCAATCAGCAAACAAAGGACGCTTATTATGGTCAAGTGGCTTTAGTTTTTGATCCAGTTGGATCTTTTATAGGTGTAGACCAAGATCTTTGTGCAAAATTTTCCATGTGGTTGATGCACAGAGTCCAACTTGTTGTAAGCGTCGACGTATTTTCAAATCTGGATCATCATTAACACTATAACTTACAGCAGCGATATTTTCTTCTGTACGTACAGTTCTTTGTCTTGTTGCATCGAGTAGAGAAAATGTTGTCCAAAATCTATCGATAGTTCGACGAATATGCTGTTCTGATGGACGATTATATAAACCATAAATTTCACGAACTGTTCTATAAGTTTGCCGAATAGAACACTGATTTTGAAAATAAATTTTAACAATTTGTAAATGTTGTTGCGGCGTGAGTCTTTCTATGATAATTTGTCAATGCTTACTGAATAGAAATGTCACATAACACGGCTTCTACCTTCTGTCAAATCACAGTTATCCCGATACAATCTGCAAGACGCAGTACGATATTGTTTTTTTCAGACTGATCACTTTGTAGAAGAGTGAAAGTATCAAATTTAGTTTTCTGGATATTCAAACTTAATAAATTGTAATTCAGTCATATCTGTATGTCACATAAAATAATTTCCGTCTTTTGATATAGACTGTTGGTTCTGTAACGACAACAGCTGTGTCATGAAATGACGTGACCAGAGTTTTTTATCAGACTTATGATGTTGATCCAGAAGAGAAACAACATGGGTTCCAGTACAGTTCCTTGGGTCACCCCCAGGGTTAATTCCATTGGTTCACTCAGTTGGTTTTCTCTTTTCACTCTTTGAAATTTGTTGAATAATCTTCCAACAAGAAGAAGGCTGGTTCACTGACATCCCAATTATACATTTCATCCAAGAGTTTGTCCTGTGCTATGGTTTCAAAGGCCTTGGCAAGACCAAGAAGGAAACTTATAAGAATTAATGTTATCTTTCACATCCTCCATTTCATTCCCCAGTTTCAACACAATATCTCAGCATTTTTCTCCACGAAACGTTGAAAAATCGCGAGAAACCCCATATCGCCCCTCTCCTCGCCTCTCGTTTCCGCCCTCTCGCAAATTTAATTTCCCGGTTTACATACTCGAGCGTCTTGACGCTAGCCGGGAAGACGACGTGCTCGAGATCCTCATTTGGCGCTCCAGTCGTTAGCCAAAAGAGTGCTGCGGGAGCGTTTTCTTTATGAAGTTCCCCCTAGGGATCCCCCCTTACCCCTCCACGGGCGGTATAAATAAAAGAGTGCCCGCCATCCCGACTGCCGATTTCTTTCGTTCGGCAACGCGCTATTGGAGGAGAGAACACGGCGGGAAAATTGATTTTCGTGACGTCACGGGGTCGCGGGAGAAGTGAACGTGTATGTGGGGAAGACGTGAGCCGCTCTGGGGGTAAAAACAAAGGTGAGAGCGGATGCCGCGGAGTTCTTGCGGGTGACTTTGAAAGTTATTATGTTTATTACCACATGAGTTTTCATTTTACAATCTCAAAATGAAATGCACATAACTGCAACCAATTGAAGGGACACATTTTGAAACTCCCTTAAACCAAGAATTATTAACATATAATTTCAGTGAAAACATTTATCGGGTGTTTTTTTAGAGTGATAGAACTTTCGATAGGGATAACTGTGATTTGACAGAAGGTAGAAAACCAGGTTGTTTTGACGTTTCTGTTCAGTAAGCATTGACATCATGAAAAGACTCACGCTTCAACAACGTTTACAAATTCTTGAAATTTATTTTCAAAATCAGTGGTCTATTCGCCAAACTTATAGAGCACTTCGTGAAATTTATGGTTTACATAATCGTCCATCAGATCAGCTTGTTCGTCGAACTATCAATAGATTTCGACAACATTTTCTCTACTCGATGCAACAACAACAACAAGATAAAGAACTGAACGTACAGAAGAAAATATCGCTGCTGTAAGTCATAGTGTTAATGATGATCAGATTTGTCTATTCCTCGAAGTTCACAACAAGTTGGACTCTGTGCATTGATTATGTGGAAAATTTTGCGTAAAGATCTTGGTCTACACCCAAACAAGATCCAACTGGTTCAAGAACTATAGCCACTTGACCATAACAACAAAACAACCTCAAGAAGTTCTGCAGGTTCCATTGCATCCTGACAAATGCCCTGTATGGTGTGCTGTACACGATGGAGGCATCATCGGTCCATATTTCTTTAAAAACGATGCCGGAGCTAATGTTACAGTGAATGGTGCTCGTTGCAGATCGATGATCAATGATTATTTGTTTCAAAATTTGGATGGTATCGACCCAGAAGTGTTTTGGTCCCAACAAGATGGTGCTCCACCTCATGCTACTACCGTAACAATTGATTTATTGAAAGAAAGATTTGGCGATTACATTAATCCGAGAAATGGTCCAATTAATTGGCCTCTAAGATTATGCGACATAACTCCACTGGATTATTTTCTTTAGGGTTATGTCAAGTCATTGGTTTATGCTCATAAACCAGAAACAATAGACGCTTTGGAAGCCAACATAACTCGTTTTATTGATGAAGTAAGGCCTGAATTACTCGAAAAAGTGGTCCAAAATTGGTCTGGTCGAATGCAGTTCCTCAGAGCTAGTCATGGTTGTCATATGCCGGAAAATATTTTTAAAACATAAATGTCATAAAATTATCTTTCAAACAAAAGAAAATTTGGCTTCAATCTTAATTTAAATGAGTTTTATTTCAATTTAAAGTTCTATCATTTGAAATAAGGTTATTCTGATTTTCACAAATTTTTATTGTTAAACTCACAACAATTGTTTCGCTATCACAGTAGCATCATCAGGTAAGATCACATTTTGAATAACTTATTACTTATTATAGTTATTCAAAATGTGATCTTACCTGATGATGCTACTGTGATAGCGAAACAATTGTTGTGAGTTTAACAATAAAAATTTGTGAAAATCAGAATAACCTTATTTCAAATTATTTAATATGGATTTTCACAAGTTCTATCACTCTAAAAAAACACCCGATACATTCCAGCTTCCTTCACGGATTTCCCACAGACGCCAACCTCACGCAATCCTCGAAACGGCCTTCTCGACCGTCTTATCTATCTACCTCCGAACAAAACGCGTTCGCGCGGACGTTTCATCGCAGTCAGCCCTGACGACTTCTTAGCAGCAGGGCGCAACCAATCTTGGCACTCTTGACGTGCAACAAATAGACAGGCATCAATCGGCGGTGGATGACTGATTGCCGGCTATGACCGCAAGGACCCTTACGAGAGTCCGTCGTGGGCATGCAGGAAGATTGTAAATGAGGATAAGACAACAATATGCTGCGATATTTCACCCGGGAGATGCGAGGGAAAACGGAGGCTTATGGATCTTATCAGTTGTGGAACGCACCTATTGATGGCGCTACTTGGTGCTTTTATCTTTCACGTATCTGGGATATTTGGAAAATATTATCATACCCCTATATTCCAATACTCACGTAAAGTAGACAACCCTAGTTCAACCTGAGAAAAAGTGGGAGAAAAATTTAAAAATTAAAAAATGAAATAATCGCTCCAGGATATATTTATTATATAAGCTCATTTTTGGTTGAACGACTATGTAAACAAGCAAAATTGCCATATAACGAGTGAAAACAATCCTCAAGAAGTTCTGCAGGTTCAATTGCATCCTAAAACATGCACTGTATGGTGTGCTTTTCACCCGATACAATATACCCAACATACTCTTTCAACAATATTTACTACAACCACTCTCTCCACTTACAACTGAACGGACGTTCTAGACTACTCGAAACTCAGAGTTTTATAGCCAAGGTAGATAGATCTGCCAAGTATCTGTTCAACTGTACAGGAAACTTCTGACTATTTCCCCAACACCTACGATATATTTATTTCCCCCACAAAATTTCAATCAGATTTACTTGAAAATGGTATCGGCACTGTATAGTCTATTTTTCTATGTGTATGTTTAGAAGTGAATATGATAGCCATCTATGTCTTTATCCATGGTTTACGTCAAATGAATCGTGAATTCTACCGGTTAGGTTACAGGCACGTTAGCATGTCTCTTTCACCAGGTGACTACACAGCAGTCTCCACAATTTGGCGAGGAAGCAAAAAGTGTGATAAGGGTTACGCCGTATCATCGCGTATAAGCGGGAACCACTCCGAAGAGTTCAACCCACCAAGCTTCCAGTTTCGGCTTCAGTCCGATCTTTCACCACACGGGTGGCATTGTAGTGGCATCAGGACTCAATCCTTCATTTCACCGGGATGAAACTAGGATCCTAGTCAAGACAAGCGCCCCCAGCTCGTCAAGCTACAATGTCATAGGGGACGCCTCAAAGGAATACTCAGAGTCGTACAAGTCGGTATATGAGCAGAACTCTTCACCAACGTTAAAGTACTATTGTCATCGTTGCTGTTCCGGGTTTCTGCTTAAGTTCGGACACTACAGCAGACCCCCGATAAGCTGAAAGAGAAAGAACGGATTTTTGGAAGAAGATAATAGAGAACTTGCGCCACTACAACAAGGAGGATCTAGCACAGGTCACCCCCCTTCAAAGGGATCGCCGTGTCGACTCCAACACTCAGCCGGATGTGCAGAGTGTCTTTATTTGGCGGTTGTGAAAGACCGAAGCATCGAAATAACACAAATAACAGCTTCACAGCTTGGATCCCTTCCCCGAAGGACCCCTGTTGCCGTCTGACTGCTAAAAGCGAGGTTCCGAAGCATCGTAGAGGATTAGCTTAAGGATCTAAAAATGGGGCCGAAATTGGGAGCCAGCAGAATGAGTCTTCCGAGATCCCACCCCGGTCGAAACGTCGTAGTCTCCCTTTTTCCTCCAGCGGACCATTTTCGACCCCGCAGCGGATAAGTAGCTTAATGATCCATTAATAGGGCCGAAGTTGGAGGCGAGCACAGCGAGTCTTCCAAGATCCCACCTTGGTCGAAACGTCATAGTCTGCCTTTTTCCTCCAGCGAACCAATTAGGACCCCGCAGCGGGAGCTTAAGGATCTAAAGATGGGGCCAAAGTTGGGGCGAGCAGAGCTAGTCTTCCGAGATCTCACCCCGGTCGTAGTCTCCCTTTTTCCTCTAGCGAACCATTTCAGATCCCTCAGCGGATAAGTGACACGCTGAGATTCAGCAGGTGGAAAGCCCACGCAGAGACTCAGCAGGGTTTCGTCTTCGTCGGTGTATGAATTTAAACACTCTAATCGATCGCAAGGTAGCGTGACTCCGTCCTCAACCAGAGCCACAACTACCCCGTACGATTCCAAGCCTTGCTGAAGGATATGGACGGTTGTTGAACAATATGATGGTATGGTATGCAAGAAAGAAACAAAGTAGGGAAGTTGGATCGGGAGTCTCTGCTTTAGGCATCACAACCATATCCTCGATTTCATAATGAAACTAGGATTTCAGCCATGACAATCACCTCACCACGACAGGGTACAGAGACAATTGGGGGGCGCGTCAAAGGAATATCGATATGCTCACATCTTGTATTTCTGTGGTTAGAGCATGCGTTCCACAAACCCACCATTATCGGACAGATCCCGTACGTCTCACGATATCGACAAAAAGAACCGAGTTGCTTTACACCCCTTCGTTTGATTGATCGACCACCAGTCAGAAACGGTCTCTCGTTATGGATTATCGATAGGTAAACGGCGAACAAAGTGTTGCGTATAGCCGTGGCGCGAAACGTCGAGAACGCCATCAATCAAAAACCTTCCTCTTTTTTTATAGCTTTGGTTTGAAGTCCGTCGTGATTGTTTCGCGCTGGAAGAGGGAGACCGGAAAGTTTCGTTTTCGAGGTCTCGAATTGAATGCGACTCCGCTTCGTAACGAGTACTTATCGATTAGCGGTTTGGCTTTCTGCGTTCGACGGATAGAAAGTGGAAAAATTTCTTGGGTGAAGGTTATGGGCCATATTATTTAGTCTTACGCTTCATGTTCGGTACATCCATGCTTTTTCTTCCTACCACCGATAAACTTCACACAACATTTCACAAAAGTTATACCTCTTCCTCTTTCATAATCTTTCTAGATTTTTACCAGTGGTACTATAGACTATAACACCAATATTTGCAGTTCGTTCTTGAAATATTCCATAATGGTGGTAAACATTCTGCTCTCAATATATCGAAATAGAAGATGAAGAACTTAAAAGCAACATAATTCTGGAAAAAATCATTCACCTAGGCCTGATACAACAGGATAAACATGATGAAGAAGCCCAAACATATTTTAGCTTTGATCCTCCACCCGTTCTTGACAATACAACTGTCCTGGAAGTCAATGACTTTTGAATTTTAGTCGTCGGGTCAACGGGAATCTCTACGATATCTTGATTTTTAATGAAATCATTCATTTTCTCTATGTACTTCGATCTAGAAAACCCACATCCACTGATATATTTATACCTATCCACCCATATTCACAGAAAATGTCAGCATATCAATCGATGACCCATAGAGCTTTTGCATTACCCTCATCAAAAAATAACCGCGAACCTCCCTTATAGAATTTTTTGAAATCAACAGGTGCAATACCCGTAAAATTCTTTAGAATGAACAAACAGATGTTAAAAAATTCCCATTACTGAATATCTTTTCCCAATGGCATTTTTAGCGGCAAACTCCAATAAACACCCTAAGTTTTTGTGACTTGTTTTTTCATTATTTTGTCGCGTACTCAACTAACTGTAATTAACTTGATCGTGGTGATATAATTGTTGTATTATAAGCATTTTCGTGGAAATTAAAATACTGCCCCTTATATATTTTTTAATTTTTTTTGTAATTTTCATAGAAATTCGGCAGTTACATTATCAGGTTTTATAAGGAAATCATTAATTCCATTGACAAATTTCAGATGCGAAGGAATTTCGATTAGTTTCGTTTTTGTTTTTTCTTCAAATCATTGCAAGAGTGAAATATCGGGAAAAAATATCACAGATATAATCAATATATTCGGATGACAAAATTATACACTTCAACCCTTGAAAATTTCAGCATTTTCCACTTGTAATTCCACGTATTCAGAAAAAACTCCGACCCTCCCCCTCTTCAACGCCTTCTTTCCTCGAGTACTTTTCCATTCCTCCCCGCGAAAATTGAATCAAGTCCTCCTCGGCGAAATCCATCACGTTTCCCCCGTCTCACCTCCCGACAGCCCCTTACGCCCTCGGCAACGCCATTTTATTCATAACCGTCCCCCCAAAATATTCATATCGAAAGTGGCGACGCGATCGTAAAAAGCGGCAACGACGGTAAACTTTTATAAAGTCATCGTGGCAATTAATCTCGACATGAAGGGAATTTTCTACCGACGCCGCCGGATTGGGGTAGTTAGGGAGAGGTGGGGGAGGAACTTTTATAGTTTCGGGGGCCGGCGGAGTGATTCTCCGAAGTTGAAGAAGTTCCGGCACAAAGTTTGGAGAGTTATTGGTTTCGATGTGTTCTGGGCAATGATAAAGTTTCTGATGATTCGTGAGAGGGTGGATGACGTGCGGTTGCAAGGTTTTTATTAAATTTCTGGGAGTAAAACAGGTACAAAACAACACTCAAAAATTCGTACATATTTCAAGCAAAATTATAATAAGTTCAAGTTGAGCAATTGGATAACATAGTAAATTTGAATTAATCCAACAATATTATGTGAGTGTCGATAGCTCAGTGGTGAGAGCCTTGGGCTAGGAACCGAAAGATCTAGAGTTCAAATCTAGTTTGAGGAGAAAAGAAATTTTATAGTTGGATGGGTTTCTAGCATCATTTCACTGTTGAGTCGAAAATTAATAGTGCAGTGACCTAAGATGGCGTCAGGACGGCAGTAACAAAGCTTAACCAGAACACAACTGAACTCATAACTCGTACCAGCTGAAAAAGCTTCACGGAAGATCTAGGAGTATCAGGAAAATATACGAGGGGTGATTTGCTGATAATATGAGTAATATCTTCGCTTCTGCATGAACAGCAATGTTGAAATACCCTTTGTTCATGGCTCTGCCGGTGAGCCTTGCGAAAATCTTACTCGAGTTGCTGATGGTGGAATCTTTTGCCTCCGCTTTTATGTCAGAACCTGACGATCTCATTTCTGATCCCAATTTTCCACGTATTGTCGATAAAGTGGAGAGCATCAATGTCCATGGGGAGCTGGTTTTGAGTTACCTCTCCAAGATGCCCCTGGAAGCGATGGATTTTATTCGCAACTGCTACATTCCTGCGCCGATGTCTTGGCTGAGCCACTGTCTAAAATATTTTCGTATTCTCTTCAATCCTCCTCGCTCCTTCAAGATGGATTGTCAGCTTCTGTTACACCTATCTTTAAGAAACGCGATCAGCTTTCTGCTCAGAACTACAGACCAATAAGCTTAACATCTCAAGTTTGCAAACTGCTGGAGCGAATCATTAGCGATAAATTGACAGAGTTCGCCCTACAAAATGATATAATTCCCAAAGAGCAACATCGGTTTCTTCCGGGTCGGTCTACCATCACGAACCTCCTCTTCTATGTCAACGATTGGACTAAGTGCATTGATTATGGCTGTCTGGTGGATGTTGTTTATCTGGATTTTGCGCGAACATTTGATCGAGTCCCCCATCGTCGTCTCCTGATGAGGCTTGAGTTTTTGGGAGTGGGGAGTCCTCTGCTCTCGTGGATTCGATCATTTTTGTCGCTTCGCCCTTTCCGGGTGAGGGTAGGTGATTGTTTTTCCTCCTCCGATATGGAAGTCTTTAGTGGAGTTCCCCAAGGTACAGTTCTGGGTTCCTATATTGTTCCTGTTATACACTTCTGATCTTTTTTCATCCAATTGTGCAATGTTCGCAGACGACACGAAGTTCTACAACTGTCCCTTGGTTAACACGAGGCATTATCAGGAAGACCTCAATCAGCTCTCTGAGTGGTTTGGGGGCTGGTTGCTACCTCTTAATATCGGGAAGTATTGCGTGCTCCATATCGGCAAAAAAATCCCAGGACTCCCTACTTCGTTGGCCAACAGCTGGTGTTTTTCAGCATTGTGACCTGGATATTACCGTCACGAATGACTTGAGTTGGTCTACATTTCCACTGCTGTGTCTAGAGCGAGACAATTCAGCTACCAGCTATCGAAAACTTCTGCGATTTAGCCAATTCTTGTCTCAGTCCAATTCTTGTGCCCGATGGCGAATTGACGTCTCTGGCCTTTCTGTCAAACTCTCACCAACTGCCATTTTGTTTTGTTCTGAACGATCTCTATTCTTTTCACAGTAGATGAATTAGGCACATTATTTCGACCGAACATTGGACGTACTTTAAGAATAGTCGCAATTAAACTTTCACCATTTTGATAGTAATTTTTGACAATCAGGACGCGTTGTTCTGCCGTGTAATGCTTCATGTTTACTAACTCCCATCTGTCAACTTTCGATCTGTCACGTCATATTCATGTGACATTATGACTGACAAACATGGCGCGCAATTCAAATCTTGCGCTCTCATTGAAACACTCTTTATTTACCAAAGCCTGGAACACAATTTGACAATGTCGCATGAAAACATCGCAGAGAATTCATAAAGTTTAAACAATTAATTTATGAATTTAAGGAAGATTAAGATATTTATGGGATTTTATATGGAAATTGGCACTGATGAAATTGAGTACAATCTTGTATTAGAAAAAATGAAATATTGAATGAAAATCAAGGAGATATATAGTTTTTTGTTATACGTCAATTTGAAAATTCAATTCGACCCATCCTTCCCGAAATACCACCCAGTCAAAAGCTTCCGCGCTCACAAAAAATAGGACAAAAGAGCCGCAAAGGCATGAGGGCGTCGGAAAATAAAGAAAACGTCGACTTGTCCCCCTAGGACGAAAAAACGGTCCTCCGAAAGTTAATAGAGTCCGACTGGGGACGAAAAAGGTCGTTTTGAGCGTCGTGACTGCGCGAAACTCCCCACCAGAGCACAATTAATCCCGGAGTCCTCTTTGGCGACGTCGCCCGATACTCTGACCGTGAAACGAGCGGATTCTTTGAGCTTTCGGGGATAATATTGTTTCACATTATGTTCACGGTCATTAGGAGACGGTATACGGATGAAAGGGTCATTTTCTAACTAGTTTAGAAGACCTGGCCCAAGGGCAGATGGGGCTATCGAAATTTCTGCAATTTCATCTTGTCTGAAGGGATATCGTTAGAAAGGGAGGCATGGTAAAATAAGGTTTTTAATTCGCAATGAGATAACTCACATTATACAAAGGTACTTAGTTAATTCTATACTTTGTAGGTACCATAAGTAGCGGACATGCATTTGAGGAATATTAAGTTATGGTTAATAGAGGCTTCTTTGAATAAGGATAATTTAACTTACATCTGTTTATAGTTCACATTTCAAAGTGACCCTAATAGGTATCTTGTTGGATTCTTCAAGAGCATGTACAACTGTATGTACAGAAGAAAATATCGCTGCTGTAAGTCACAGTGTTAATGATGATCCATTGTGAACGTCTACGTTCACAACAAGTTGGACTCTGTGCATCCACCACATGGAAAATTTTGCGTAAAGATCTTGGTCTACACCCATACAAGATCCAACTGGTTCAAGAACTAAAGGCACTTGACCATATTAAGCGTCGTTTGTTTGCTGATTGGGTTCTAGAACAACTTGAAGTTGATCCACCTTTTTATCGTAAAATTGTGTTTAGTGATGAAGCTCATTTCTGGTTGAACGGCTATGTAAACAAGCAAAATTGCCGTATATGGAGTGAAATCAATCCTAAAGAAGTTCCAGGTTCCATTGCATCCTGGAAAATGTACTGTTTGGTGTGCTCTACACGCTGGAGGCATCATCGGTCCATATTATTTTAAGAACGATGCTGGAGCTAATGTTTCAGTGAATGGCGCTCGTTACAGATCGATGATCAATGATTATTTGTTTCAAAATTTGAACAGTATCGACCAAGAAGTGTTTTGGTTCCCACAAGATGGTGCTACTCCTCATACTGCTACCGTAACAATTGATTTATTGAAAGAAAGATTTGGCTATAATATTAGTTCGAGAAATGGTCTAATTAATTGACCTCCAAGATCATACGACATAACTCTACTGGATTATTTTCTTTGGGGTTATGTCAAATCATTGGTTCATGCTGATGAACCAGAAACAATACACGCTTTGGAAGCCAACATAACTCGTGTTACTGATTAAATAAGGCCTGAATTACTCGAAAAAGTGGTCCAAAATTAGTCGGGTCGAATGCTGTTCGTCAGAGCTAGTCGTGGTGGACATATGCCGGTAATTATTTTTAAAATATAAATGTCATGAAATTATCTTTCAAATTCAAAATTTGGCTTCAATCTTAATTTGAATGTGTTTAATTTCAATTTAAAGTCCTATCACTAAAAAACACCCGATGCTTATTTAAAAAGAGATTTGTTCGACATTTTGATCCATTCCTAATATCGCCGAATACATTTGAGATGAACTAATAAATTTGTGCACTTTGAGCAAACCAAATAAGAGGTGATGCTCACATGTTAAAGTAAAGTAGTGCAAATTTAGCGACAAAATTTTTTGTAATCCTGAACAAAGCAACAAAATGAGCTTTTCAAATAATCAATTAGAGGTTTTTTATTGACCTTATTTTATCAACTGCGAAAAGTTTTTACCAGACATTCAAGTATCGGGTGTTTTTTTCAGAGTGATAGAACTTTAAATTGAAATAAAACTTATTTCAATTGAGATTGAAGCCAATTCTTTTTTTATTGAAAAGACAATTTTATGACATTTATGTTTTGAAAATAATTTCAGGCATATGTTCACCCCGACTAGCTCTGAGGAACCGCATTCGACCAGAGCCATTTTGGACCACTTTTTCGAGTAATTCCGGCCTTATTTCATCAATAACACGAGTTACGTTGGCTTTCAAAGCGTCTCTTGTTTCTTGTTTATCAGCATAAACCAATGACTTAAGATAACCCCAAAGAAAATAATCCAGTGGAGTTATGTCGCAGGATTTTGGAGGCAAATTAATTCAACTATTTCTCGAAATAATGTTATCGCTAAATCTTTCTTTCAATAAATCAATTGTTACGGTAGCAGCATGGGGTGTAGCACCATCTTGTTGGAACCAAAACACTTCTGGGTCGATACCATTCAAATTTTGAAACAAATAATCATTGATCATCGATCTGTAACGAGCACCATTAACTGTAACATTAGCTCCAACATAGTTTTTAAAAAAATATGGACCGACGATGCCTCCAGCGTGTAAAGCACACCAAACAGTACATTTTTCAGGATGCAATGGAACCTGCAGAACTTCTTGAGGATTGTTTTCACTCCATATACGGCAACTTTGCTTGTTTACATAGCCGTTCAACCAGAAATGAGCTTCATCACTCAACACAATTTTACGATAAAAAAGTGGATCAACTTCAAGCTGTTCTAGGGCCCAATCCGCGAACAAACGACGCTTATTATGGTCAAGCGGCTCTAGTTCTTGAAGTAGTTGGATCTTGTATTAGACCAAGATCTACGCGCAAAATTCTCCATGTGGTGGATGCACAGAGTCCAACTTGAACGTCGACGAATAGACAAATCTGGATCATCATTAACAATATGTTTTACAGAAGCGGTATTTTCTTCTGTACGTACAGTTCTTTGTCTTGTTGTTGTTGTTGCATCGAGTAGAAAAAATGTTGTCTGAAATCTATCGATAGTTCGACAAATAAGCTTCTCTGATGGACGATTATGTCCATCATGAAGTGCTCTATAAGTTTGGCGAATAGAACACTGATTTTGAAAATAAATTTCTACAATTTGTAAACGTTGTTGCGGCGTGAGTCTTCCCATGATAATTTGTCAATGTTTATTGAAAAGAAATGTCAAAACAACATGATTCTACCTTCTGTCAAATCACAGTTATCCTTATCGGAATACCCTTTGGCTTTCTTTTGGCTATTTTCCGAAAATCTGGAAGTAGGCAACACTATGTCTGCTTTTAAAATCTGACGATCGTGACATTCAGGACACAAAATTTTACCGACCTATTAGCATTCTGTCAACCTTGTTCAAGGTTCTCGACGGGCTTATGTTGAGCCGTATCTCTGATGACCTTTTGGATCCGAGTAATTGCTCGCCCCTGCAGTATGGCTTTAGGCCTGGTCTATCTTCTGAAGATGCTGTCAGTTATGCTCGTGAGTCTAGCTACAAATACGTTGCTGCCATTTTTATAGATATCGAGGGTGCGTTCGACCCACTTTGGTGGCCAAGCATCCTCCGTCGTGCTCGAGGGTTGTCCATCCCTATCGAGAGTTTTTGTACGGCACTCCATCTCCCGGTCTAGAGGTCTTGAGAATGGCTGTCCTCAGGGTTCAATACTTGGACCCTCACTCTGGAATCTAGTTTTCGATGAGTTGCTGTTTTTACTTTCGAAGGCCTTGCTATCGCCTATGCCGATGATCTGGCGCTTCTAGTTGGAGCAAACAGTCGTCGCGCTCTCGAGGCTGCACATCAATGTCTAGTTGATGTTACGGTCGAATGGCTCTTGCGTAACAAGCTGACCGTGTCGAGGAGTAAATCCGCTGCAGTATTGTTGAGGGGAAGTCTTCACATAGGTCGCACTCCAAGGGTATTTGTTTCAGGTGTGCCATTCCGTTCGGTTCGCGAGCAAAAGTATTTGGGTGTCCTGGTAGACTCGGGACTTACTTTTCTGCCACACGTGAAGGCGCTGCATGAGAAATCAAAGGCTGTAGCTTGTAGGTTGATGCGGTTGAGACGGTCATTCGCTCATTCTCACTTTTATAGTGTGTATATTTCACCCCATCATCTCCTATTGTGCTGCGGCCTGGTCCCATCGAGCATTTCAAGAGCATTCCCATGTCAGACGGGTTATCCTGTCTGCACAGAGGCACTTCTTGCTCTTGGTTTCCCCAATGTGTCGCACTGTGGCTACGGCGACATTTCAGTTGGTGACTGGAAGTATCCCGGCGCACTACTACATACTATATCGAGCAGCTCACTACCATCTAAAGAAGGATATTCCTTTCAATTTTGAAGACACTTCTCTACCTGCTATTTCTATCGATTCAGAGGATCGGTCTCTAGTGGTGCGCCGCTGCTCCGGGTCGTACTTTGAGGATTTATTGTCTCGTTGGCAGTTGGACTGGGAGGAGTCCGAAACCGGTCGTTGCACCTTGGGCTGGATCCCGCTCGTCAGGTTTGTCCAGAACAACTCCTGGTTCAGACCAGCTTTTCCACTGGCTTGCTTTATTTCAGGTCATGGCCCAGCCCATTCAGGGCAAACCTCTTCAGGCTGGGTCTTGTCGGGCATGATTCCTGTCCATGTGGTCACTTACAAACTAGTGACCACATACTGCGTGTCTGTTCTCTATTTCAGGATCTGCGGATCCGCGTGTTTTCTCTGGGCGATCTGTCTGATCTCATCTTATCCGACTTCTGCCGGGTTAGAGTCAATTTCTTGGCGGTTTCTTCTTTCGCCGCTGATGCTGTCCAACGTCTGAACTCTTGGCATGTCGGATGATTTGGGATCTGCAACGGCAATGATGATATCGTGCTAAACCGTCAGTAGAGAGTGTTTTATACACTCAGTGACTGTCGTGTGCACTGCTCTGAGCTATCCCTATCGGAAGTTCTATCACTCTAAAAAAAAACCCGATATCAGCAATTTTAATATCAATTATTTTGTAAAGGTTTATCAAAAAACTTTCATCTTGCAGTCGAAAAATTGTGCTGCCAAAATTTTTTGTACCGTAGTATAAGTACAAAAAAAAAACCGACAAAAACCAAGAATTCAAATCGTTCCACTCCGATCGCCAAAGAATCTAATTCCACGCACGCAGGAATGCCAACGGCACTGACCAAAACCGATTTTTCGCTTCCAAATCAAATCCAGGGTCGTGTCAGGGCGACCGACGTATCCCAATCGTCACGTCACGTACGCTGCGGCTACTTAAAAAAAAAATAATACCCATATCGGCTATCGCTACGGCCAAATTGCGTAATTTCAATAACACAATGGTTGCGCGAAAGGTCAGACCGCGCCACCGGATCGAAAAAACGTAATTTCTAACCTCTATGGCCGTTGGAAGCATAGAGAGTGAGGCAATAAGTAATTCCTAATCTTTTCCCGTGATCTCCGGACTGTTGTACGCTCGCCACCATTACGACAAAACCGCGGATTATATTGTGGAGTTAGTTTCGTAATCACAGGTCGGGGAAAAATGAACAGTTAGATCGATTATGTTACATTATGGCTCACCGTATAATGGTCCTCTATGCTCGAAAAATTGACCAGGGCCGGAGCAAGAATCACTCCTCTGGCAAAAAAGGACGAATACTTGTTGATTCTAAATGCCTCCTCTCGGTTTTGTCAAATTTTGGAGATCACAGAGAACAGTTAGACATCTCCTCTTGTGGTAATTGTCGTATAGGTTCATTTGACCTACCTGCTCATTGAACTACCCGAAAGTATCAATAATAGTTTTACAGAATAATAACTGGAATTAATTCACCAGAACCTCTACAGATTTTAATCTGAAATAATGTTATGAAAACATTTCGAATTAAATTTTAAAACATCTCCAATACACTGTATCACCTCATAGACATATATATTATCATCACATGTGGTGGAAATTAACTGATAAAGAATCAAAAGAAATATAAAATAATGATAAAATGATTCAGACACCTTATTCATATATATGTTTCGATTGGATATTAAAGAATCACAAGTTCCTTCAACAAAAAATTTTTAACATATAATTCAAAAAAGGCCTCTTTTATTTTCCTTTTTGAAAGAATATATAGCACATTTTCCAGAGAAAGAACATGATACATTCGAACCCAAAATCTCATCAGTAAGGAATTATTTGAATAAACAAATTTAAAGTATATAACAATACCTTCTTTAACACAACACAATAAAATAACTAGAGGTAAATACTTGATAGAAGGTATTTAAAATTATTTAAATATTTTAACATAATCTTCGACATATTTAATTTCAAAAAATTATATTTAATAATTATAACTTCAGGAGTTAAATTAAATTAATGTCATATAAGTACCACTCATATCAAACGACATATAAAATGAACATTTCATTATAAGACATCCAAATGATATAACAAAATCCAATAAATAAAAATTGTTAACCAAAATCCTATAAATTGAATATTTTGTTTAGACAAAATTTTGTTTTTGCTCATCAATCTTATGAAATCAGATATCTTTCAAAAATTTGAAAATCAAAACAGATTTAATCTGTTGTCTTCTACAATTTTAATTTCAAAAAATTCTTTGAAGAAACTTTAAGAATTAAATTAATGTCTTTATAAGCACTGCTCATATTTAATAGACGTCAAAATTCATCATACAATATCAAACGGAATTAAGAAAAACCAACGAACATAAACTGTCAATTAAAATTAAAATATAAATAAGCAAACATTTTTTGTTTCGTTCCAGGCATGCGTAATGAACTCTTCAGACAAACTTACGAAGCCCTGTTTGTTACAAAATGTTACAAAATGTATTGTTTTCCGATCCCATATGAATGAAAAATAACTCTTTCTCAAAAATATAAAACATAATTTCAAGAACTTCTCAAAAACTAATTTATTTGAAATATTCAATATATTTAAATAAATTACTTCAAAAAATCTCAAAACATGTAGCACATTCTCAAGAAATAATTAAAGTTACGATAAGATCAGTTCAACTTTACATATAAAAAATAATAAAATCAATTAAACAATGTATAGACTTACTCAGTGAATCTTAGGAATACACGGTCCTCAACAGAAATAAAAGTGAACACCTTTATATATCCAAGGTACTTATGTTCCAAGTTCACAGAAAATTATACAAAGCTCATAAGGCACTTGGCCTCAGTTAAAACCGTTCAACACTGTATAATGAATTTCTTTATTTAAAAAACCTAATATAATTATATATTATATACAAAATAAAATAAGAAGGAACGGTTTTTTACTTGATAGAAGGATTATTACAAAATTTGAAAATCAAAACAGATTTAATCTGTTGTCTTCTACAATTTTAATTTCAAAAAATTCTTTGAAGAAACTTTAAGAATTAAATTAATGTCTTTATAAGCACTGCTCATATTTAATAGAATTTGAGAAAGAGTTATTTTTCATTCATATGGGATCGGAAAACAATACATTTTGTAACATTTTGTAACAAACAGGGCTTCGTAAGTTTGTCTGAAGAGTTCATTACGCATGCCTGGAACGAAACAAAAAATGTTTGCTTATTTATATTTTAATTTTAATTGACAGTTTATGTTCGTTGGTTTTTCTTAATTCCGTTTGATATTGTATGATGAATTTTGACGTCTATTAAATATGAGCAGTGCTTATAAAGACATTAATTTAATTCTTAAAGTTTCTTCAAAGAATTTTTTGAAATTAAAATTGTAGAAGACAACAGATTAAATCTGTTTTGATTTTCAAATTTTGTAATAATCCTTCTATCAAGTAAAAAACCGTTCCTTCTTATTTTATCTTTCAAAAATGTTTAACATAATCTTAAGAATTTCATCATAAAACAATCTTATATAGAATATTCAATATTATTGGATATTTAACTAAGTTACTTTCTATAAAATCTCAAGATACGTAAAAACATTACTAAAAAACAAGTTTTAAGAGAGTATTGACGACGCAAAGTCTCTCTTAAAACTTGTTTTTTAGTAATGTTTTTACATATCTTGAGAATTTCTAAAAAGCAACTTAGTTAGATATCCAATAATATTGAATATTCTAAGTAAGATAGTTTTATGATGAAATTCTTAAGATTATGTTAAACATTTTTGAAAGATATCTGTTTTCATAAGATTGATAAGCAGAAACAAAATTTTGTCTACTCAAAATATTCAATTTATAGGATTTTGGTTAACAATTATTACTTATTGGATTTTGTTATATCATTTAGATGTCTTATAATGAATGTTTATTTTATACATTCTGTCAAGAAAGTACCGGGAATTATCGATTTAAATCTGACGGGGCAATGAGGCAGGTAAAAAATTTTTTCCTAGGTTGGTACCACTGTCCTTAATTACTATGCCAAGCTTGAGCGGGATCTGTCAACTAGTGTGTTTGCAACAGCTGACTAAGTCAGTCGATGTCAGAGTGCGTGCCGATTTTTACTATGGGTGATTACGTTGAGCAAAGAATTTGTTTAAAGTTTTGTGTTGCAAATGAATTTTCGTGTGCCAATGCATTGAAAATGTTGCAAAAGGCCTTTGGTGATAATGCTCTATCGAAAACTCGTGCATATCAGTGGTACAGAGCCTTCAAGGACGGTCGTGAAGTGGTCGCCCATCGACGGCTTCGATCGAAGATAACGTCGATAAAATTAAGGAAAGGGTGCTGGAAAACCATCGTACCAGCTTGAGAGAGATAGCACATGATCTTAAGATATCCCACGAGTCCGCACGTACGATTTTGATTGATATTTTGAGCATGAGAAAGGTAGCCGCACGACTAGTACCGAAAGACCTGAATTTTCTCCAAAAACGTCATCGCAAACAGGTTGCTTCAGACATGCTGGATCGCTGTAATTCCGATTCTACATTCATGGAACGCATTATAATTGGTGATGAGACCTGGGTCTACGAGTACGATATGCAAACAAGCCAGCAATCATCGGAATGGGTGGTAAAAAATGAGCCGAAACCGAAAAAACCACGCCAAAGCCGCTCGAAAATGAAGGTGATGCTCATTGTTTTCTTCGATATCCGTGGCGTGGTGCACTACGAATTCGTTCCAGAGGGTCAGACGGTAAACAAGGAGTATTACCTAGGCGTTATGAAACGTTTGCGTGAGTGTATCCGTGAGAAGCGGCCAAATTTGTGGGAGAACAACTCATGGATTTTGCATGACGATAACGCGCCTTCTCACCGAGCTACGATTGTGACTGACTTTCTCGCCAAAAACTCAACAAACGTTCTTCAGCAACCACCTTATTCGCCGGATTTGGCTCCCGTCGACTTTTTCCTCTTCCCAAAACTAAAATTGCCCCTTCGTGGCACCCGTTTTGAGTCGATTGAAGCCATAAAACAAAATTCGACGCGAGAGCTAAAGTCCATCCCGGAAAGCGCCTATAAAAAATGTTTCGATAATTGGAAGTGCCGTTGGCATAGATGTATTGGAGCAAATGGAGCCTATTTTGAAGGCGACCCAATAAATTTTGACGATTAAATGTAAAAATGTTGTTTTAATTGAAAATTCCCGGTACTTTCTTGACAGAGTAGTATGTCGTTTGATACGAGTGGTACTTATATGACATTAATCTAATTTAAGTCTTGAAGTTATAATCATTAAATATAATTTTTTGAAATTAAATATGTAGAAGGCTAATTTAAAAAAATTTATTCTAGTTATTTGAATAAACAAAAAAACTATATTATATATTTTTAAAAAAAATATATAACAATACCTTCTTCAACACAACACTTTTCTGCAACAACTAACCAATTTTGGGGTAGGCATTGCCCAAAAGAAAATTAGGTTATATCACAGAAATATACAATGAAAGAAGACCCGACTTGCACTCTACATTAGATAACCGCCATGATGATAATATATATGTCTATAAAGTGATACAGTGTATTTAGGAAATGTTTTAAAATTTAATTCTAAATGTTTTCTTGAGATTTATTTAGATTAAAATCTATAGAGGTTCTGGTGAATTAATACCAGCTATTATTCTGTAATATGCAAATACTTCTTCGTTATAATTGGAAATTTATATATATAATAATAGTTTTGTTTATTATAAATGATAAGTGTAGATTCATTACAAAGAAAATATATATCCGTTACAAAGAAACAACATTCTTGTTAGTAGAATAATAATAGTCTTATATTAATAATTAAAGCAGTAATCGTTCTTGAATAAGTATCACAGAAGACTAACCTCAAAAACTTTTTGTGAGTCGCAAGGCTTTTTTCTGGCGCGGTCTGCAAGAAAAATGCGTATACGTGTCGAATGTCGAAAGATCGATCTAATCTAACTGAAAGCATTCTCATTCCCGTACAATTTTACACGATTTTTGGAGATCACAGACAACCACTAGACACTCCTTCTCGTCGTGAATGTCACACCGACTTACCGGCTTATTGGACTACCCGAAAAAATCATATGAATCAATCTACAAAAACTTTTATTCGCCTAAAATTTTCCGTATATTTGCAGTGAACAAAAGGAAATGTAACATTTCTCAATGTTGGCCGATTTTCGGAGATTACAAACAATAGTTACACTCGCCCTTTCTCCGTGAATGTCATACCTGCTCATTTAACCTGCTGGCTCATTGAACTACCCGAAAAATTCTACCAATCAATTATGTTGATCAACCGATTTCACTAGTATTTCATTTATATAACCCAACTCGAAGAGAATATTGCATTGTATATTTTTACATATACACACATCGGCAAAAGTATTGGCACCCCTAGGTTTCTCAATAAATAAACTATCTATGTTCTGGAAATGAGATGAATATTTTATTTATTTTTGATTATTATAGTTATGCAGCAACTGAATCTAAATTCAATAGTCCGGATTACCTCCACTTCTTTCAATCAACTGCCCAATACGCCTAGGCATCCAACGAATGAAGTATTCAATGAAATTTTCAGGCATATCCTTCCATACTTCCTGAAGGGCTAAACTCGATTCCTGAATAGTTGAAGGTGGGTTTTAGCGATTGGATATTGCTCTCCTTGAGTAATCCGACACGTGTTCAATTGGATTCATGTCTGGTGAGTTTGCTGGCCAGTTCATTCTATGGATATTGTTCTCTTGAAACATGTTTTGAACCCTTCATATGTCAGCCTGATAAATGAAATTATCGCCAAATTCGTTGCGCAGAGGAACAATGATTGGTTCAATGATATTTTCTACGTAGATGGCACCAATCATTGTTGGTTCAACGATAATAAGAGGGGTACGACGACCGAACATTATACCCCCCAGCATATTAATGATATTGGTTGAGACTACCCGTCTATAGGTCCTCAAAAAAAGACTTCGAAGGTCTGTTACAGATACCGTTCGATTGCTTCGAGTAAAATCTGCGATTTAATGGTCTCTCCTTGCAGACGCTTTTAAGTTTGTTTGTCTGCTGAAAGTATCGTAGAATTTTCGTGCTGATTAAGTTCAACTTGGATTCTTCGTGAAGTATATGGAATAAATAGAGAATATTTTGGGAATATATTCATCTATAATATGTCTCTTGATGAATGAAAATCAAAATTTTGACTTTGTCTGCAACTAAGTTATAGAGAGGTTGAAAATGCCGTTAATCGCTTCAGGAAAAAGATGTGCACGGCTCTAGTACCTATTCGTCTTGGAGCGGTCACTGTCGTGCCTCTAGATAACATTATAAAATGATAAATTCCAATCACATGATCTCCAAACCAGCTATCCAAATTTCAACACATCCACAGAATTACGCCAACTCCAACCAAAGTCCTATCAAAAATCCCAAAACATCCTCAGCCCAGGTTCTCCACAGGAAAATTTCATTTTCTACCCCGCAATTTTCCTCGGCATCTTGTTTATCCCAATCTGCATCCACCATCTCGCGTTTATATCCGCCGAAAAACAGTCATATTTGGGGCATTGCTTCTCGGTATCCATGACGACGATGCCGCGAAAAGCGCCGCCATCGCTAGGCGACAGGGACGTTGAATAACGCCGCCAACGCAATAACATGTGTCGCTGCGGGATCCGACGACTGAAAGGACATACTAAAGAAAATTCAAGGAGAGCTTTTCTGTGGGAAGACACAACTAAACTATTTTGAATATATGTGGGTTTCAAATCCGACTCAAAGGACCATAAGCGTAGGGCGCTGATCTTACTGAAAACCCATAGAACGCTTTTAAGACACATTAGAATCTGAGTGAACTACGCAAATATTCAGCTAGATAGAATAACGAAATAATTACTAAATGAAAATTTGAGTACAAAATTGTAGTAAATATAAATAATATATAACAAATACCTGCAAGTCTCAACGTTACTCGGCCTTCTGAAGTTTTTTTTCAGCTTAGTTGTTCCATCTGAAACAGATGAATTCATTCAAAACGGTTTTAAAATTTTTTGGCTGAAAAGAAAGGCAAACCCAATGATAACTAGAAACATGAATCAAAATTTCAAAAGATAGACTAAAATGACAAACCAAGTCGAAATGTCATTTCGAATGAAATAGCATATTTCAATGAAAAAGTTTTGAACACAGTGATTGAATATATTTACAAGGATGGTGAATAGCACTGACGTGAAGTGAGTTGTTTTCGCGAGTTTGTTTATATCACCCACGATCCTCACGAAATTTTGCATTAGCCTTTTTGTGGTTATTTTACATCTTAAGGCTAAATTTAAACTCGATCGAGCCACATAAATTTTTTTATTTTTTTCTGATAACCAGTACGATTTGCCTGGTCGCCCAGTTCCGGTTTGACGCTGATTAATTGAAGTGTACAATGGATTTCTATCAAGTGAAGGCAAACACGATGCGGAGTTTACAAGATATAGAAATCTTCAATTTTTGTATACTTTGAACTGAATTATTTTCGATATCCTTAGATTTTTAGCAAGTGCGTATGTTATTCACCTTTAAATTCTTACCAACGAAGAGCTCCTTTATTTCACAAAGTGTAAAAAAATAAAAAATGGAAAAACATCTGCAAATTTCATTAGTTCCAACACCGAGTTCAGCAAGAATTCATCAAATTTTCATAACGAAAATGATAGCGGTGGGACGAAAAGAAAACCAAAGAAAACTCCAATTTAATGGGTGGACCACTTAGCAGTTTATTATTCATTGGCGTTAGGTTAAGGGCCGCAACGGAAAATTGTTCATATCCCCGTCGCCCTCTAAGATGATGAGCTCCCTCATGAATTTAAAATTGGTGTACGTTTGAACTTACATAAAATTGAATCAGACGAAGTCCTTGGTTTTTGAATGGATATAAATAAAAGGATGCAGAGAAGAATTTTCGAATAATTTACGAGCATATAATAAATAAAAGGTTTTTCACTTGATAGAAAGATTAATATAAAATTCGGATATCAGAAAGATTTAGTCTGCTAGTCACCAATAATTTTAATTTAAAAATTATTCAAAAACTTTTAGAAATAAATTAATGTCTTATAAGTACAGCTAGAATTTAATAGACATTTAAAATCAAAACTCATTATCTAATATCAAATGGTATAAAAAACCCAACAAATATAAATCATCAATTGAAATTAATAAATAAATATTTGATGGAGAAAAATTTTGTTTCTGATCTTATATTTATGAAAACTAAATCCTTTTCAAAAATACAACACAATATTTTAAGAACTTCCCAAAAAATAATTTATTTGAAATATTTAATATATTTAAATAAGGTACTTCAAAAATCCCTCAAAAAATGAATCACATCCTCAAAAGACAATTAAAATTTTGATAAGGTCTTCTTCATTCCAACATCATATTTAAAAATATAATCAATTAACAATAAAATAAAATAGAAAGGCCTTTTACTTGATAAAAGAAATATAACAAAATTTGAATATTAAAACAAATTGAAATATGTTTATCTTCTACAATTTGAAGACGGGATTGTCTAGAATTATATTTGTTTTTTGAAGATATAGTGCACATTTTTTTAGAGATTTTTGAAATAATTTATTCGAATATTTAAATATATTAAATATTTCAAATAAATTATATTCTTTGAGAAGTCCTTTAAGTGTGTTCATGTTTTTTAAAAGGCAATTGGTGTTCTTAAAGGTAAGACCAGAAACAAAATTTTGTCTCCTTTGAATATTTATTTATTAATTTTAATTACTTTCGTATATCTGTTGGGTTATTTATTCCATTTGACATTATATATTGAGTTTTGATTATATACGTCTATTAAATGTAAGCGGTGCTTGTTAGACATAAATTTATTTCTAAAAGTTTTTTGAATAAAAATTTTTTTGAAATTAAAATTGTAGAAGATAAACATATTTCAATTTGTTTTAATATTCGAATTTTGTTATATTTCTTCTATTAAGTAAAAGGCTTTTCTATTTTATTTTATATATAATATATAATTATATTTTGGCTTCAATAAATCTCATTATAGAATGTCAATGAATTTAAATAAACCTTAAAATAACTCACACTGTTTTTTGATTTTGTTAGAACATAGATCAATCTTGAATGATATAGTTGATCTGTATTTCGAAGCTTAAGTCTTTTAACACGTGAGCGATATAGGTTATGTTTTTGATTTTGATATTTGGAAGATTAAAGTAGGACTAAAGACGGGATTGTCTAGAATTATATTTGTTTTTTGAAGATATAGTGCACATTTTTTTAAAGATTTTTGAAATAATTTATTCGAATATTTAAATATATTAAATATTTCAAATAAATTATATTCTTTGAGAAGTCCTTTAAGTGTGTTCATGTTTTTTAAAAGGCAATTGGTGTTCTTAAAGGTAAGACCAGAAACAAAATTTTGTCTCCTTTGAATATTTATTTATTAATTTTAATTACTTTCGTATATCTGTTGGGTTATTTATTCCATTTGACATTAAATATTGAGTTTTGATTATATACGTCTATTAAATGTAAGCGGTGCTTGTTAGACATAAATTTATTTCTAAAAGTTTTCTGAATAAAAATTTTTTTAAATTAAAATTGTAGAAGATAAACATATTTTAATTTGTTTTAATATTCAAATTTTCAATTAACAATAAATAACACACTAACTTCAAAATCTAGTGTGTTCTGGATTTTAATGACACAGCATATGTAATTACAACAAGTAAGTTATTTATTGTTAATTGGTTTTATTTTTCAAATGTGATGTTGGACTGAAGAAGACCTTATCAAAATTCTAATTGTTTTTTGAGGATGTGACACATGTTTCAGAGATTTTTTAAGCAGCTCATTTAAATATATTAAATATTTTAAATAAATAATTTTTTTGAGTTCTTAAAATTATTGTTTTGTATTTTTGAAAAGGATTTAGTTTTCATATATATAAGATCAGAAACAAAATGTTGTCTCCATCAAATATGTAGTTATTAATTTTAATTGACAATTTATATTTGTTGAGTTTTTTATTCCATTTGATATTATATGAGTTTTGATTTTATATGTCTACTAGCTGACCCGGCCACGCGTTGCTGTGGCTAAAGTTTTTGTTATCTTAATATATATAAATCTCGTGTCACAATGTTTGTCCTCAATGGACTCTTTTATAGCGTCAACAACACGTGGTAATTATTCTGTTAAAATGTAGCTTATATGACACGTTCGTAGATTTACCATAGCAGCGCCATCTATTGATTACTTACTCAACCCAGTCGAAAGGTATCGACATCTGTTAGAATCATTTGGAGTTAACAGATAATTGTGACTGTCAAATAATAACAGACAAATAATTAGCAATAAATTAAAATTGCGACTATAATTTGAGATTTAAACTATCCTATCTCTCAAGTTGGATCGAACTGCACATGGTGTGCGAATTTTATTATAATCGGTTAAGTGGTTTAGGAGTCCGTTTAGGACAAACATTGTGACACAAGATTTATATATATTAAGATTAAATATAAGATGTGCTTATAAGACATTAATTTAATTCTAAATGGTTTTCAATAAAATTTTTCGGAATTAAAATTATAGGAGACTAAAATATTAAATCTGTTTTATATTATTCAAATTTCATGTAATAAATATTACTCTTTGAGATTATTTCGGTATTTGGAATTAATTCAACATCTTACACAGATTACTCATAGAAAATAACCTTACAGGATGTACAAGAGCTATATCATAAGCTATTGATTGCCGTACTAGATTCTAAAACCAGAAAATCAAGATCATTTGTATCTAATCGAACATAATTGAATAGTTACAGGAATATTGTCGCATTAAGGTCGGTTTATATTAATAACATCCAATATTTTTTTGAATATCATAATAAAAAGGTGATTTATAGGTAAAGGCAATTAGCAATTCACTGATAATGTAATATATAACGGACTTTGCTCTCCTTGATCTTCCGCTTATATTGAACAAAATAACTGTACCATTTCTGAGGTTTTGTCTCCAAATCATTATGTTGATATATGTCGAATATTATGAAAAATAATCTATTACTCTGTCAAATTTTTCATTATGAAATGCCTATATTGAGGGGACTAGAAGTAATTGGGAATGCAGTTCGATTCCTGACTTAGCCTGGGGTTGTATGCTGCGTATGAGTTCGCGTTCATTAGATGGCTCCGTTGTTTTGCGAAACAAAAGGGGCTCCAATGCATGGTCAGTATAGGTGAGAGACTGTTGCGTTCGTGCATTAGAGCAATGATGATTAGCCAAAAAGCTATGAAACATGCATGTCTGCTGTTTATGCCTGACGATCAACAAAACCTATTCGGCTTTATTTAAGTTTCGAACTGTAACACAGATATAAAGGCTTTCTGCAATAGTGCGTTCTTCTTCCACTGCTGCTGAATCTTGGAAATTTCGTTCGGAAACAGGTTTTTGTATTTCTATTTCTGCACCTCAAGAAATTATTTTCCAATAAACTGAGGGTTCCCAAAAAAAGGTTTCAAACAAACAGGTAATTTTTTTTAATGGTTAAAAGTTCTTCTGATTATCGAAATGCTCAAAAAATATATAGTTCTAGAAATATAGCCCGTCTAGAAAGTATCCGGAAAAAACAAAGCTCAATTGTAATTGTTTAGTATATATTTTCAATTCTTGAATTAGATAATTACAATAAAATATTCATCTTTTACTTATACAACCTCCAACTGTAAACACTTGACTAAACGTCGAGGTACACCCGAAACTAGATCACCTCCATAATTTTCGCTGATGGTAGTCAAGGACTGTAAAACTGACTGAATTAAATCATCTTTATTTCGTGGCGCTGCTCGTTCAACTTCAATTTCATTAGCCCCCATATGCTCTCAATGGCACTAAGATCTGGTGAAGCTATTGGCCACGAAATGATTGTCACTTGGTGTTCGCCCCCCAGGCATTAGATCTTGACGAGATGGGGGCGCTTATCAGGACTAGGACCCTAGTTTCGTCCCGGCGAAATGGAGGGTTAAGTCTTGGTGCCTAACGTAATGCCATTCGCGCCAGTCACTGGACCTGTATGGTGGAAGATCTCCGAATGGGGCCCTAGTTCTGCCGTTCTGATGAAACGGAGGGCTGAGCCGGTTGATTAACTCAGTCACAGGCAGACTGTCGCAGCACAGGGCTTCTCCCTTAAAACTGATGTACTCTACCCTAGCGCAGTATAAATCTCCGGATTCTGTGTAATGGCCGAGTGCGTTATGTAGCATACTGCGTGACCTCAGGGGGTTGGATTGCCATCAGGTGTTACTTGTACCACCTGGCCACCCCATTGGTGTTAGACTTGAGGGGGCAGTGGTTGAAATTCCGCATGCTGGACTAGGGAGTTATTTCATTTATCTGTTCGCAGACCCTCATGTTCAGGATATTCTTATGAAATGACTCAGGGTTTAACGGGACTTGACGGTTCGACCAGATTGTCCTGGCCCTGGATCAATGCGTAACTTTTTAGGGTTTGTGGATCTCGACGAAATTGCTTAGCCGTTAGTGCTTGACGCCAGTATCAATCAAATGACTTCACATGGCTTCGGTAGGTCAGGACGTGCAGGCCGTACCAGGATCAATAGAAGTCATTAATCTTGATATTATCTTAGTTCATGGGACTGCGGTCGAGTGCTTGGATAAGAATTCCTTCCGGTGGGTGAGTTGCGTCACAAACCAACTCGGCTACTGAGCTGCAGAGCCACTAGAGGTTGAATACCTCTTCGCTTCGATGCTATCAGTGAGACGGTTCTGGCTTTCGAGTCGGGGCCCAAACTGGAAGCTGGTGGGTTCATCTCTTCGGAGGGCTTCTCGCTTCGAGCAATAATATGGCGTAATCCTTATCACACTTTCTATCTGTAGGGGTGGACTTTGGAGACTGCTGTCACTTGGTGAAAGAGATATTCTCATCATACCAATACGAAAACCTGGTAGAATTCACGTGTATGGTGTACTGTACACGCTGGAGGCATTATCGGTCCATATTTCTTCAAAAACGATGCTAGAGCTAATGTTACAGTGAATGGTGCTCGTTACAGATCGATGATCAATGATTATTGTTTCAAAATTTGAATGGTATCGACCCAGGAGTCTTTTGGTTCCAACAAGATGGTGCTACACCTCATGCTGCTACCGTAACAATTGATTTATTGGAAGAAAGATTTGGCGATAACATTATTTCGATAAATGGCCCAATTAATTGGCCTTCAAGATCATGCGACATAAATCCACTGGATTATTTTCTTCTGGGTTATGTCAAGTCATTGGTTTATGGTGATAAAGTAGAAACAATAGACGCTTTGGAAGCCAACATAACTCGTGTTATTGATGAAATACGGCCTGAATTACTCGAAAAAGTGGTCCAAAATTGGTCTGGTCGAATGCGGTTCCTCTGAGCTAGTCGTGGTGGACATATACCGGAAATTATTTTCAAAACATAAATGTCATAAAATTGTCTTTCAAATAAAAAAAATTGACTTCAATCTTAATTTAAATGTGTTTTATTTCAATTTAAAGTTCTATCATTCTAAAAAAACACCCGATATCTGTCATAAATCTTCAGTTCTGCGTCTGGTATCCAAAACTCTCAAGATCACATCGAACAGAAGAATATTTACGGTATATCCTCTGGTGCTTAAATATTCAACAGTTAATTAATTAACTCAATCTTCATTATTTATTTTACATATAGTCATTTTTTCTTCTCCACCAAAGAGTTTCCGCAATAATTACCGTAGTGTATTTTTCTGTTTGCCATATTGAAATCGCAACCGTTATTGAATTTACTCAAGCCATAAAACAAAGATGTCTCTACGAGAAGAGAATGCTGGTGAATGCTTCTGGCCTCCAACGATAAATACTTTGAGAGTGACAAAATTAAGTTTTAAAATTGATTGTTCAATTTATGTCTCATTCAATAATTTCTGTTACTTTCTGGAAGGAAAGTATCTCATTAGTCATTACATTATGTGTTAAGATTGTTGAGAGAAGCACTATCTGAAGAGAATCCCAAATCGTTCTTGCTGCGGACATATTGCGACAAATATCATTTCCTGGAAGTACTTAAACTTCTGAACGCCTTTGAAAAATTTTTTTTTTCAATTATTTAAAGGTCGAAGAGTGTCGGACGTCGTTACATGAAGCCATCGGCAATACTCAGCCTGTCAATTTGCGAAACTTATTCTCGGGACCTTCTCTGGGATATTGTGACATTAAAGATCGTAGACTTGATTTATACCGAGTGGTCGGAGCCAGCTTGCAGGCTTATCCATGAAGAATGTGTCGTTCGGTAGTTCAGAATACGTTTATGTATATATATGTTATATTTATGCATATGTAACGCAGACTTTGTTCGCGTTCGAACGTTCTGGGGGAGGAAACAAGCTGGAAGTTGTTGCTCATAAATGAGTAAGTTATATAGTTAAGAGTTATGACAAAGCTTCCCATTCCGACAATCCACATTGAAAAACTATCCTGGTTTTGAATAAGAAAAAAATACCTTTATCTTTACGTTAAGACTTATCTTTGAGGTTATCCTGGAATATTGTTCTCCAAGGTGTCGGAATGATAGTGCTTTCTCCAAGAATAGTTCCTATTCTGCATATAATCAGCAGGTGTACAGTCTCAAATTGTTCCAAACGACCATTAGAGCGTCCGGAACCAAGATAGTGCGGTAATAAGATACTCTAAAACCGGCACAAGGAAGATTGTCTGGTATTTAGATAATCCAAGCAAAAAGGCACTCCAATAAGATTGTTCACCTCTAGGAACATCAGGTACTAAAACCTCCGGTATTGGGATCTCCGGTACTAAGATCTCCGGTACAAAGACGCCTTTTGATTAGACGTCTTATAAGAAACAATAAAAATTCAATATTCCACGATTTCCATTGATTATAGCTGGGTTAATTTGATTGAAATACCACAATGTGTGTCTTCCTGTAAACCCACAATACGAAAAAAAGAAATCTGGGAAATTCTACGCTTCTTGAAAACAATACTACTCTACAGCACATGCGATAACAACGTCGACTTTCATTGCGGCAACTTCTTAACGGTCCTAGTGAAATCACATCATTTGAGCATTTTTTAGCGATTATAATTCAAATCAACAGTGGAGCGTTTTTTAATGTAACAAATTGTCAATATTTACATCAACATTTTACACTGCATTAGATTGGAATTTAATGGACTCCACGATCACCAGATTTATCGCCTCCCGATTTTTTGTGGTGGTCATTAATGAAGCGTTGAAAATAGTTTTATTATTTATGAAAGCGGACGATCATCAATCTGAAAACTTAATCAACTAAATAATGTGTAACATAAACTTGACTGCTACTTAAAAAGGAATTTGCGAAATTCAATTGCAAAAAGGAAGTAAAAGAATGTTGGATTTCTAAATAGTGTGCATAAACGCGGTGACTAGCTATCCGCCATGACATCAGCGTTAAAAAAATTCCTTCGCTCTTTGGACATTTGAATTCTCGCGTGAACGTTATTGACCGGTTGACATACGGCGAAAAGTGTTTTATGTTCCATGAGGGAATTGCAGAAAAAAATAACACTTCGCTTTGGGACCAACGATCATCGACAATAGCAATATTGTTGCAAAATAAAAGGTCTTTAATGGCGCAGAAGCATTTTATAGTCATATTTTTCTCGTAATCGCGACGGGAATTCTTTCGGATCGATTTTATTAGTGAACCTCTATACTAAAGCCTATTTCGAATATCTTGTATTTTTTTCTTACAGAAAACCTTCTTAAAGGGTGGTTTTCTAGAAATTTTTTGATACTTAACAGAATAATTCTGTGATACCCCTTCAATTCAAAAAAATTCTATCAGAATGTCTTAAAAGATTGTTTCTATTTGAGACATTCAGAATTCTCAAACTTCAAACAACATATAAAGGAATCTATAGAAAATATAAAATATAAACCAACCCAGCAAACTTTAGGCGAAAGAGCTGTTTCAAATAAACCTTATGAATAACACATTCTATTGGATAAAATGCTCCAATAAATCCTAAAAATATTTAAGAATTAATAGAGCACATTCTCCAGAACAGCGTTTCAAACTCCTATATACCATCTTCAGTTGAATATTTTCAAACAATAAAGCATCAGCACCATTAAAAATATATCACATATCGGGTGTTTTTCTTTAGAGTGATAGAACTTTCGATAGGTATAACTGTGATTTGACAGAAGGTAAAAGCCATGTTGTTTTGACATTTCTATTCAGTAAGCTTTGACAAATTATCATGGAAAGACTCACGCCGCAACAACGTTGACAAACTGTTGAAATTTATTTTAAAAATCTGCGTTCTATTCGCCAATTTTATGGAGCACTTCGTGAAATTTATTGTTTACATAATCGTCCATCAGAACAGCTCATTCGTCGAACTATCGAAAGATTTCGGACATTTTCTTTACTCGATGGAACAACAACAAGGCAAAGAACTGTACGTACAGAAGAAAATATCGCTGCACTAAGTCGTGGTGTTAATGATGATCCAGATTTGTTTATTCGTCGACGTTCACAACAAGTAGGACTTTGTCCACCACATGGAAAATTTTGCGTAAATATCTTGGTCTACACAGATACAAGATCCAACTGCTTCAAGAATTAAAACCACTTGACCATAATAAGCCTCGTTTGTTTGCTGATTGGGCCCTAGAACAGCTTGAAGTTGATCCAAGTTTTTATCGTGAAATTGTGTTTAGAGATGAAGCTCATTTCTGGTTGAACGGTTATGCAAAATTACCATATATGGAATGAAAACAATCCTCAAGAAGTTCTGCAGTTTCCATTTCATCCTGAAAAATGCACTGTATGGTATGCTTTACACGTTGGAGGCATCATCGGTCCATATTTCTCTAAAAGCGATGCTAGATCTAATGTTACAGTGAATGGTGCTCGTTACAGATCGATGATCAATGATTATTTGTTTCAAAATTTGAATGGTATCGACCCAGAAGTGTTTTGGTTCCAATAAGATGGTGCTTCACCTCATGCTGCTATCGTAAAAATTTATTTATTGAATGAAAGATTTTGCGATAACAGTATTTCGAGAAATGGTCTAATTAATTTGCCTCCAAGATCATGCAACATAACTCCACTGGATTATTTTCTTTGGGATTATGTCAAGTCATTGGTTTATGCTGATAAACCAGAAACAATAGACGCTTTGGAAGCCAACATAACTACTGTTATTGACAAAATAAGGCCTGACTTACTCGAAAAAGTGGTCCAAAATTGGTCTGATCGAATGCGGTTCCTCAGAGCTAGTCGTGGTGGACATATGCCGGAAATTACTTTCAAAACATAAATGTCATAAAATTATCTTTCAATAAAAAAAATTTTGGCCTCAATCTTAATTTAAATGTGTTTTATTTCAATTTAGAGTTCTATCACTGTAAAAAAAAACACCCGATATATTAATAAAATAAAATGAAATAATATAGATTATTTCATTCAATTAAAATGAATTTTTATCAAGGACCGATTCCATTAATTTTTTGTATATTGATTAAAGTTATTTGGGTTTGTCGCTGGTATTTCTGAATTATAGAAAGGTATTTAGATAGTGATCTGTTTGTTCATTCAAGATAATTTTTTGGGAATTATACCTTTATATTTCTGGTTTGCGTATGTTAAAAGACTTTTATTCGAATTGTTACTTTTCTGAAGTATTCTTCAGTTGAATGATCTTCCAGTTTGACAAATAAAAACTAATGGAAAATCACTGCAAGACAATATGTAGACTCATAATCTATTATCTTTGTGTGACTTGCCTTGATCATCTTTGATGTAGGTATTCAAATTGTTATTAGTTCTAACAGCTGCTGCATAATTAAAATTTTTCATCTTTTATTTGACGATATTTTCGGATATTCTACTTTTATAGGTGAATAGGATATCTTTTTATGATGGGGCATCATGAGTTGAAGCAATGTTTTTTCTACTTTCAAATTATAATTCTATATATGAGGTTGGGTTGAAACCATCGTTAAACGCTATTTGTTTAAATATATCAAATTCTTTGGATAATTCTACGTGTTCTTACGTACCTTCAATATTCTGTGGATTAAACTATTATAAACTGACATTTTGTTTAAAGGGGTGAATGGAAGTTTAATGTATGGTGATATCTATGTGGGTATGTTTATGAAATACTACTCTGTCAAGAAACTACCGGGAATTTTCAATTAAAACAACATTTTTACATTTAATCGTCAAAATTAATTGGGTCGCCTTCAAAATAGGCTCCATTTGCTCCAATACATCTATGCCAACGGCACTTCCAATTATCGAAACATTTTTTATAGGCGCTTTCCGGGATGGACTTTAGCTCTCGCGCCGAATTTTGTTTTATGGCTTCAATCGACTCAAAACGGGTGCCACGAAGGGGCAATTTTAGTTTTGGGAAGAGGAAAAAGTCGCAGGGAGCCAAATCCGGCGAATACGGTGGTTGCTGAAGCACGTTTGTTGAGTTTTTGGCGAGAAAGTCAGTCACAATCGTAGCTCGGTGAAAAGGCGCGTTATCGTCATGCAAAATCCATGAGTTGTTCGCCCACAAATTTGGCCGCTTCTTACGGATACGCTCACGCAAACGTATCATAACGCCTAGGTAATACTCCTTGTTTACCGTCTGACCCTCTGGAACGAATTCGTAGTGCACCACGCCACGGATATCGCAGAAAACAATGAGCATCACCTTCATTTTCGAGCGGCTTTGGCGTGGTTTTTTCGGTTTCGGTTCATTTTGTGCCACCCATTCCGATGATTGCTGGCTTGTTTGCATATCGTACTCGTAGACCCAGGTCTCATCACCAGTTATAATGCGTTCCATGAATGTAGAATCGGAATTACAGCGATCCAGCATGTCTGAAGCAACCTGTTCGCGATGACGTTTTTGAAGAAAATTCAGGTCTTTCGGTACGAGTCGTGCGGCCACCTTTCTCATGCCCAAAATATCAATCAAAATCGTACGTGCGGACTCGTGGGATATCTTAAGATCATGTGCTATCTCTCTCAAGCTGGTACGACGGTTTTCCAGCACCCTTTCCTTAATTTTATCGACGTTATCTTCGATCGAAGCCGTCGATGGGCGACCACTTCACGACCGTCCTTGAAGGCTCTGTACCACTGATATGCACGAGTTTTCGATAGAGCATTATCACCAAAGGCCTTTTGCAACATTTTCAATGCATCGACACACGAAAATTCATTTGCAACACAAAACTTTGAACAAATTCTTTGCTCAACGTAATCACCCATAGTAAAAATCGACATCGACTGACTTAATCAGCTGTTGCAAACACACTAGTTGACAGATCCCGCTCAAGCTTGGCATAGTAATTAAGGACAGTGGTACCAACCTAGAAAAAAAATTTTTACCTGCCTCATTGCCCCGATAATTCCCGGTACTTTCTTGACAGAATGAACAATTTTATCTTGTGATAACGATATCAAGAAGATTAATACTTAGGTTCTTTTCTTCTTCGAATGTGAATTTATTTGAAGGGTGAAGAATATTGATAAAATTTATGAAAATATTCAATTGTCTTTTGGTACTTTTAAGGCAAACCTGTATCATCTACAAATGTGAACCAACAAAAGAAATATCTGTTTATCGAGTGTATGTTGATTTTTAATCATCCATAAACATTTCAGCTAAAATTGATTGGATTTTCCACGATAAGTCCCATTAAATTGGAAGTATAATAGTTTTGTTTAAAACTTTCCAAGGGTTAGGGGATTGACACTATTTTTTATTGATAAGTAGAAAATATGTTTCGTACACCAAAGATTATAGTGACATGCTATTAAAATGAATAATTAAGAGAAGTTATCATGAAGAATATTTTCATACATTTCATTTTTATAATTCAAACACGGGAGAAATGCAATACTTGAGAAACTGAGTGTGCAAATAATTCAAAAATTTTTACGATGAATTTTTACTGTCAATGTGAAGCACAGCTCGAATATAATTTAATTGCTGAGATTTTCAAGTATTGCGTTCGCCACAGGGAAAAAATTGGAAATTCTTTATGATGAAGGTAGTTTAAATTTTTTTTCGTTAATTTTGAATTTGAATTCTCAGTTGATTGATTATAAACCAATTTAAGGTGTCGTATAGCATATCAATGATATTCATTTAATCATTTTTTTCTTTCTTTCCAATTATTCGCTCGACTCCTTAATTGATTAATTATCAACCAGTTTAAGGTATCGTGTCACAAACCAATGAAATTCATTAATTCTATCAACTATTAATGTATCAAGTAGGCGATTATTTATTTCTTTTAGATTTAAACACCGCACATGTCAGTTCTCTTATCAATTTGCCTTGGGCGGAAACTTTGCGTAATCAAAACTAGATATAAAACGTACAGGCTAACGGTTCTATTTCAACGTCACCCATCTAGATGGACCCCAGATTACAATCTTCTGCTTGTTGTGGCATTAACTCCTCCACTTAATCCCCGGAAAAGAAACCAACCCCGGATTAAAACCGTCCCTCGTCGTCCACCCACTCATCTCTAGTCCTTTCGTGTCACGTGTCCCCCCGCAGTCTTTTGTCCGCCTTTGTGCCGTTTCAATGCCACCTATGATGAGTCTGTCGCACAGGTAGAGTCATTTGAATTTTAGGGCATTAGAGGCCACAATGGGATCCCTAATCTTTTCGAAGAAGACATTACAATGATAATGCTGGTGTAAACTAAGAGTCTTCGACTTCTGTTTGCGAACTATAGGGGTCCGAGTGGAAGAAAGTAATCCAATGACTTCGGAAAAAATCAAAAGTGTCGTCGATCGGTTTTTAATGGAGATAGGTGCGCTCAGTGTTAAGAAGTGAAGGATTCGGGAGGAATTAGGATTAAGATTGATCCTTTCGCATAAATGTCACTCTGCGCTCAAGGATGCTCGAAATAATCGATTTTCTATTTATATTTCTGATTGAATGTAATGTTAATGAATTAATTAAACTATGTTGAGTATTTGTTAATTTTATCTGCTTATGATTCATTTACATTAAAATTCATAGGTTTTTCCGGGTCAACTTTATAAACTGGATAAAAAATGTTTGAGTTTCTCATGAATATTAATTGTCTTAAATATCAACAGATTAATTCCGCTAACCTCACTACAAGTTTTAATATTATACAAATTTCTTCTCAAAATCTTATTGAAATTAATCTAAATAAATGTCTTAGAAAACACAGTTTCAATTCAGTGAACATATAGAATTAACACCCGTTAGACATGACCAGAAGGAATAAAGAAACCAAAGAAAATATTGAATATTAATTACCTTCACCTTAATAAAAGAAACGAAGGATAGAATAACCTGTTGCCACCTTTCCCACCAAAATAATGGTTTGGGGAGCAATATCTCAGCGTAGTGCTACGCCTCTCTGTATAGTTGATGGTATATATACACAGCAGGTTTTTCAGCGGGATAAAGCAAGATACCCTACTTCGGCCTATACTCAAGTTTGGATGCAAGAACACCAAGTGACCATCATTTCATGGCCAGCAACTTCATCAGATCTTAATCCCATTGAGAACATATGGGGACTAATGAAGATTCCATTTGAATGAGCAGCGCCACGAAATAAAGATGATTTAATTCAGTCAGTTTCACATTCCTGGACTATACCATCAGCGAAAATTATGAAGGTGATCCAGTTTCGGGTGTACCTCGACGTTTAGTCAAGTGTTTACAGTTAACTGGAAGTTGTATGAGTAAATAATATGAATAGTTTATTATCATTTTCTAATTCAAGAATCAAAAATATATTCTAATTATTCACAATTGAGCTTTGTTTTTTCCGGATACTTGCCACACGGACTATATTATAATATGAAAACCTAATTCCTCTACATAAACGCACAACATTACTTCAAGAATGCCTTCGAAAATGACTCTCTTTGAAAATGTGTTTCAGTTTGAATCGCATCGTTATTGAAGACAAAAAATGGGTTGTATCGGTTCCTTTTTCAGAGTGATAGAATTTTCGATAGGGATAACTGTGATTTGACAGAAGATAAAAGCCATGTTGTTTTGACATTTCTGTTCAGTAAGCATTGACAAATTATCATGGAAAGACTAACGCCGCAACAAAGTTTACAAATTGTTGAAATTCATTTTCAAAATCAGTGTTCTATTCAGCCAAACTTATAGAGTACTTCGTGAAATTTATGGTTTACATAATCGTCCATCAGAGCAGCTTATTCGTCGAACTATCGATAGATTTCGGACAACATTTTTTCTACTTGGTGCAACAACAACAACAAGACAAAGAACTGTACGTACAGAAGAAAATATCGCTGCTGTAAGTCATAGTGTTAATGATGATCCATTCGTCGACGTTTACAACAAGTTGGACTCTGTGCATCCACCACACAAAAAATTTTGCGAAAAGATCTTGGTATACACCAATACAAGATCCAACTGATTCAAGAACTAAAGGCACTCGACCATAATAAGCGTCGTTTGTTTGCTGATTGGGCCCTAGAACAGCTTGAAGTTGATCCACTTTTTTATCGTAAAATTGTGTTTATTGATGAAGCTCATTTCTGGTTGAACGGCTATGTAAAAAAGCAAAATTGCCGTATATGGAGTGAAAACAATCCACAAGAAGTTCTGCAGGTTCCATTCCATCCTGAAAAATGCATGGTGTGCTTTACAGGCTGGAGACATCATCGGCCCATATTTCTTTAAAAACGGTGCTGGAGCTAATGTTACAGTGAATGGTGCTCATTACAGATCGATGATCAATGATTATTTGTTTCAAAATTTGAATGGTATCGACCCAGAAGTGTTTTGGTTCCAACAAGATGGTGCTACACCCCATGCTTCTACAGTAACCATTAATTTATTGAAAGAAAGATGTGGCGATAATATTTTTCGAGAAATGGTCCAATTAATTGGCTTCCAAGATCATGCGATATAATTCCACTGAATTATTTTCTTTGGGGTAATGTCAAGTCATTGGTTTATGCTGATAAATCAGAAAGAATAGACGCTTTGGTAGCCAACATAACTTGTGTTATTTATGACATAAGGCCTGAAATACTCGAAAAAGTGGCCCAAAATTGGTCTGGTTGAATGCGGTTCTTTAGAGCTAGTCGTGGTGGACATATGCCGGAAATTATTTTTAAAATATAAATGTCATAAAATTATCTTACAAATAAAAAAAAATTGGCTTCGATCTTGATTTAAATGTTTTTCATTTCAATTCGAAAGTCTATCACTCTGAAAAAAGCACCCGATATATAACAATGTCAAACGCAAGAGATCATGGAGCAAAATAGATAAACCGGCTCAAGGCATTTCGAAAGCCAAAATCCATCAAAAAATGTTATGCTGTCTGTTTGGTGGGATTTTACAGAAATCGTTTTTTTTTTTAGCTTTCACCGAATAACACCACATTTAATTCGGATATCTGTCATCAGCTGAACAAGCTGAATGATGTATTTTAACAGAAAAGGCCAGAATGAATCAACAGAAAATGTGTAATGTTCCACCAAGACAATGCGAGACCTCATACAAGTTTGGTCGCTCGCCAAAAGCTTTTACAGGTTTTCCTAAATGGAATACACTGCCACACCCACCATATTCTTCAGATCTGGCGCCTCCGAATTATTATTTGTTCCGGTTAATGGAAAGTTTTTTGGACGGTTAAATCTTTACTTCAAATGAAGAGGTCAAAAATAACATGGATAATTTTTGTCATCAAAGATCAAAAATTTCATGAGCGTGGAATCATGTTACTACCAGAAAAATGGCAAAAGGTGTTGGATCAGAATGGCCAATATATAATTTAATAAAATATTTATTCATTATACCAAAATCGCCTTTTATTTTCCCAAGAAAAAACGGAATGACTTTCCAAACAACCCAATAGTTTGAAAAACGTTATACTATTTTCAACATCTCTAAATTTTGAGCACGTTATATGATAAAAATAGTATTTCACCAAATCTCCGATGAAAGCTGGCAACATTAATGTGAACAAGCCAAAATCCACCGTAGGTGTCAACTCCAAACCCATCCGACATAAAAAGAGGGAATAAAAAAACTGTTAACAATTTTTACATTTCTATTGAAAGCGACAAAGTTCCATCAGTCCTATCCTTGCGACTGCTTCTTTGTATGCGCCCTGGTGAGACCTAATGGTTTTAACTTAAGCCGGATATAAACCGAACTTTGTAAACTCTACCCCTTATATATAACGAGCACATCCGACGCGCCCTCACACCCAACGTCAACCCTAAGTGATATACCCAGACGTATTCGGAATTTGAATAGGAATGAGACACGAAAATACCTAGGTTTTCCTGGAAAACACGCGAATATTAGCATCTCATTGAGGTTCTAGAAGTGAAATTGCATAATGAATTCTATCTAATTGATTATGAATTTTTGAGTCGTATCGGCTTTTTTTAGAGTGATAGAAAATTAAATTGAAATAAAACACAGTTAATTTAAGATTGAAGACAATTTTTTTTATTTGAAAGATAATTTCATGATATTTATGTTTTGAAAATAATATCCGGCATATGTCCACCTCGACTAGCTCTGAGGAACCGCATTCGACCAGACTAATTTTGGACCACTTCTTCGAATAGTTCAGGCCTTATTTCATCAATAACACGAGTTATGTAGGCTTCCAGAGCGTCTATTGTTTCTGGTTTATCAGCATAAACCAATGACTTGACATAACCCCATAGAAAATAATCCAGTGGAGTTATGTCACATGATCTTGGAGGCCAATTAATTGAACCCTTTCTCGAAATAATGTTATTTCCAAATCTTTCATTCAATAAATCAGTTGTTACCGTAGTAGCATGAGGTGTAGCACCATCTTGTTGGAACCAACACACTTCTGGGTCGATACCATTCAAATTTTGAAACAAATAATCATTGATCATCGATCTGTAATGAGCACCATTCAATGTAACATTAGCACCAGCATCGTTTTTGAAAAAAATATGGACCGATGATGCATCCAGCGTCTAAGGCACACCAAACAGTGCATTTTTCAGGATGCAATGGAACCTGCAGAACTTCTTGAGGATTGTTTTCACTCCTTATACGGTAATTTTGTTTGTTTACATAGCCGTTCAACCAGAAATGAGCTTTATCACTAAACACAATTTTACGATTAAAAAGTGTATCAACTTCAAGCTGTTCTAGGGCCCAATCAGCAAACAAACGACGCGTATTATGGTCAAGTGGCTTTAGTTCTTGAACCAGTTGGATCTTGTATGGGTGTAGACCAAGATCTTTACACAAAATTTTCCATGTGGTGGATGCACAGAGTCCAACTTGTTGTGAACGTTGACGAATAGACAAATCTAAATTATCATTAACACTATGACTTACAGCTGCGACATTTTCTTCTGTACGTACAGTTCTTTGTCATGTTGTTGTTACATCGAGAAAATTTTGTCCGAAATGTATCGATACTTCGACGAATAAGCTGCTCTGATGGACGATTATGAAAACCATAAATTTTACGAAGTGCTCTATAAGTTTGGCGAATAGAACACTGATTTTGAAAATAAATTTCAACAATGTGTAAACGTTGTTGCGGCTTGAGTCTTTCCATGATAATTTGTCAATGCTTACTGAACAGAAATGTCAAAACAACATGGCTTCTTCCTTCTGACAAATCACAGTTATCCCTATCGAAAGTTCTATCACGCTAAAACAACACCCGGTACCTTACAGGTTTTTATGGTTTCTGTGACGAACATAGAATATCTTGGAGTTTAAAATTTTATGTGTTCAAATCAAGGATATCAGTTTCGTCAGGTGAGTTACATTTCTTGTTGATTATTTTTATTTTTTAAATATGAAGTTGGACCGTTGAAGACCTAATCAGAATTCTAATTGTTTTTTGAAGATATAATACATGTTTTGAGAGATTTTTCAAGTAACTTTTTCAAATATATTAAATATTTCAAATAAATTATATATTCTGAGAAGTCCTTAAATTATGTTTCGTATTTTTGAAAAGGAATTAGTTTTCATAATTGTAAGATCAGAAACAAAATTTTGTCACCTTCAAATATTTATTTATTAATTCTAATTGACAATTTATATTTGTTGGGTTATTTATTTCATTTGATATTGTATATTGAGTTTTGATTTTATACTTCTATTCAATACAAGCTGTGCTTAAAAAACATTATTTCAATTCTAAAATATTTTGAATGAATTTTTTTTTAAATTAAAATTATAGGAGACTAACAGATTGAATCTGTTTTGATATTCAAATTTTATTTTTCATATTTCAGTCTTTCAAAACATTAAGCATGACTTTTTCTGTACCATCTAGACACATCCTGTATAATTGCCTAACTTCTGAGACAGAGGTTTTATTGAGGCTTATCTAAAAGTTTTGATTTGTAGTAGTTTTAAATAAGAATAACAGAATGAAATATTCGGATTACGAAAAGACTATAGAAGGCCCGCATAGAAAGAAGTTATCTTTGGAATAACCCACATTTGAAACCCATATCACTCTTGCTCTCACTCCAGTTACAATCCAACAGCGCAAAAAATTTTTTCTTACGCAACCTCCAGGTAAGAGTCGACAAAAGGAAAAAACTAATTTCACACCAAATAATCACATGTATAGGGCCAATAATGACTCGTCGAAATTCACACTTATTAGCTCGAAGGTGGTAATGGAAAAAAAAAGAAAACACGTTCCCTGCAGTCGAAGCACCAAAGAACGGCCATTGTGTAGAAATGAAATTCACTCCAGATAAAAATGGTTGCACATACATACGCATTTCAGAAAAAAATTGTAATTAAGAGAGCTGGCATTCTTCGGTGAACGGTAGAGGGTATGGAGGTTGCTTGGGAGGTGAAGAACAGGGACGTACTGGGAAATTTCAACGACGATTTTGGTTGTTAAGGAACAGTTCCCTATAGAATCGTTAGTTCAAATCACAATGGAAGAGAGTCCATCTAGAAAGTATCCGGAAAAAGCAAAGCTCAATTGTAATTATTTAGTATATATTTTTAATTCTTCAATTAGAAAATTATAACAATATTCATATTATTTACTTATATCGCGTGTTTTTTCAGAGTCATAAAACTCTAAGTTGAAATAAAACACATTTAAATAAGGAATGAATTTAATTTTTTTTTTATTTGAAAGATAATTTTATCATATCTATGTTTTAACAATAATTTCCGGCATATGTCCACCACGACTAGTTCTGAGGAACCGCATTCGACCAGACCAATTTTGTACATAACCCCAAAGAAAATAATCCAGTGGAGTTATGTCGCATTGTCTTGGAGGCCAATTAATTGAACCATTTCTCGAAAGAATGTTATCGCCAAATCTTTCTTTCAATAAATCTATTGTAACGGTAGCAGCATGAGGTGTAGCACCATCTTGTTGGAACCAACACACTTCTGGGTCGATACCATTCAAATTTTGAAACAAATAATCAGTGATCATCGATCTGTAACGAGCACCATTCACTGTAACATTCGCTAAAGCATCGTTTTTAAAGAAATATGGACCGATGATGCCTCCAGCGTGTGAAGCACACCATACAGTGCATTTTTCAGGATGCAGTGGAACCTGCAGAACTTCTTGAGGATTGTTTTCACTCCATATTTGCTCCTCCTTTCGCTTGTTTACACAGCCGTTCAACTAGAAATGAGCTTCATCACTAAACACAGTTCCACTATGTAAAATGGATCAACTTCAAGCTGTTCTAGGGCTTAATCAGCAAACAAACGACCCCTATTATGGTCAAGTGGCTTTAGTTCTTGACAGTTTACAACAATTTGTAAACGTTGTTGCGGCGTGAGTCTTTCCATGATGATTTGTCAATGCCTACTGAACAGAAATGTCAAAACAACATGGCTTCTACCTTCTGTCAAATCAAAGTTATTCCTATCCATTCCTATTCCATTTAACTGTAAACACTTGACTTAAGCTCGAGGTACACCCGAAACTAGATCACCTCCATAATTTTCGGTGATGGACGTCCAGGACTGTAAAACTGACTGAATTAAATGATCTTTATTTCGTGACGCTGCTCGATCAACTTCAATCTTCATTACTCCCCATATGTTTTCAATGGGACTAAGATCTGGTGAAGCTGATGGCCATGAAATGGTTGTCACTTGGTGTTCTTGCATCCAAGCTTGAGTATAGGACGAAGAATGGCTTCTTGCATAATCTTGATGAAAACGCCACCCCTCTGGACATAAGGCATGTGCCGTTTCAAGAGGAAAATCGTTTAGAATGCCACAATACTTTTCACTATTAATGGTTCCATCAACTATACACAGAGGCGTAGCATCAAGCTGAGATATTGCCCTCCAAAACATTATTTTGGTGGTAAATTTGGAAATTTGAAGGGTAACAGGTTGTTTTGATAGGATTTTGGGTGATTTCCAGCAAGTCAAAAACAACTTTTATCAGATATAAAAATATTATTAAAATTATCTTCTTGAAAATGTTTCCTTCGTTTCTTCTGTTATTACAACCGTAACCGTTAACTGCGACCACTATAGGACCATGTTATTCGAATTTCTATGACTAGAACTTGAGAACATCAATATTTAAGAGATGTGGTCCCAACAAGATGACACTACGTGCAATACAGCTACGCTTGCTTTGCTAAAGGAAATGTTTAACGACAGAATCATCTCAAAAGTTCATATGATTCGACACCTTTGGACTATTTTCTTTATAGTCCTGTAAAAGAATAATTCTATACCAACAAGCCATAGACTTTGGATCAATTGGAAGGGAATATTCGTCAAATTATTGGCCAAATACAACCAGAATCATCACACAGAGTGATAAGAAAACGACCGGGTGCGTCACTATCACAAATCCAAGCCCTGGTAGATATTTGAACGACATCTTGTAAATGCATTGTTCAATCTTAAAAATAAAGCAAGGGTCAAACCTTCGTTGTTCTTTTTCAAATTGAAATTTTATCGTTCTCAATGAAAGATTCTCTATTCACTTTAGGGTTTTGGTCACCATAAAAATTGGTCTTTTCTTTATGGATTTATCAAGAGTCTATGACAACTCCACTGAAAAACCCAGGTGACAGTAATGAGAAACTATCACATCTGAATGTCAAAACCATATTTTTCCTGCACAAAGTATGTTTATCAAAATTTTTCGACATCCCTCAGTTCTTCTCAAATGTAACAAGAAATTTGACCATTCCAACTTCTTCCAAACAACAAGACTCGTTTGCAGCGATCAAGTTGGGGACGTAATCAGTCTCTCACAAATAACTGGCATCGAACACTTGAGAAATCCACGTTTAAATAAAGGTCTCGCTTTCACTATTGAAGAAAGACAAGCTTTGGGCATCCACGGTTTACAGCCACCTACTTGCAGGACTCAGGAAGAACAGCTGACCTATTGCAAGGTCACTATCGACAACTACAAGGAACCTCTGAACAAATATCTTTATCTGACCGAACTCAAAGATAGAAACGAAAAGTTATTTTTCAGTTTATTGAGTAAAAACATAGAGACTCTTCTTCCAATAGTTTACACCCCTACTGTAGGACTAGCTTGCCAGAGATTTGGTTTAATCTACCGAAGACCGCATGGTCTTTTCATCACCATCAATGATAAAGGTTTCATTTATGATATTCTTCAAAACTGGCCTGAACCCAACATCCATGCTATAGTTGTGACCGATGGGGAAAGAATTCTAGGCCTTGGAGACCTTGGATCCTTCGGTATGGGTATACCAATTGGTAAACTCTCATTGTACACTGCCTTAGCTGGTATAAAACCTTACCACTGTCTTCCGATATGTTTAGACGTAGGCACGGATAACACAGCTCTTCTAGAAGACCCCGCGTATGTAGGATTGAGACAAAAAAGAGTGAGAGGAAAGATATACGATGATTTCATAGACGAATTCATGGCAGCAGTAGTTAAAAGATACGGGCAAGACACATTGATTCAATTCGAAGACTTCGGTACCCTAAACGCTGCAAGACTACTCAAGAAATACAGAAATAAATATTGCACCTTCAACGACGATATCCAAGGTACAGCTGCCGTTTCTCTAGCTGGTCTTATAGCTTGTAACAGAAAGATAAAAAGGACTTTTATGGATCATAAATTTCTGTTCTTCGGTGCTGGTACCGCAGCCTTAGGTGTGGCAGATTTATGCGTGGAGGCGATGGTGAGAGAAGGAATTGATTTGCAAGAAGCAAGGAACAAGATTTATATGATGGACATTCAGGGGTTGGTTACTGAAGATCGCAGCGAGTTAGTAGGACACCAAAGGTACTATGCAAAAAGTCGTGAACCTCAAAAAGATCTACTGAGATTGATTCATGAGATAAAACCGACTATACTCATAGGAGTGTCGACAAAAGGTGGTGCTTTCACTGCTGGCGTTTTGAAGGCGATGGCGTCATATAATGAACGTCCGATAGTATTTGCTTTGAGTAATCCTACATCCAGCGCAGAGTGCACTGCACAACAAGCCTTCGATCATACTGAAGGCCGCGTCATATTCTCCTCAGGGTCACCTTTCCCGGAAGTAGAATATAAAGGGAAAAAATACAAGACTGGACAAGGAAACAACTCCTATATCTTCCCAGGCGTTGCTCTGGGCGTGGTATTGGGACAAATTCATCACATTCCAGAAGATTACTTCCTTCTGGCAGCTCAAACTATAGCTGATAATGTCTCGGATGAAGAACTAGAGAAGGGCAGTTTGTTCCCACCCCTTTGTCAAATTAAAGAATGCTCGATTCAGATAGCTACCAGGATTCTAGAAGACGCTTACAGGAATAATAAGGCAACTTGTTATCCTGAGCCATCAGATAAGAGGAAATACATTGAGTCGCAGTTATATAACGATAAATATACCTTTTCTTTAAACAAAAGGTGGAATTGGCCAGATAACCCTAAACTACCTCTTAAGTTGGGAAGTGACACTAAAGTGACCAGATCTTGAATGGTGTCAAAGAGTATGTAATTAGTTTTAAGACTATTAATTTTATTTTTAAAAATAAAGAATTATTTTTGAATTGACTACTCAGGTTTTTCGAAGCAGGCTGTTATGAAAATTAAAAAAAAACATTAACAATGAGGTTAAGCAACTATTAATTAACTAAATTATAATAATTTTCACCCTTATTTCTGAAGAGTATCCACTGTGAAAAATATCGAAATATAATCCAATAAAGAATGAAATTGAAATAATAGTTTGAAGCGCGAAAAATTGAACAGATACATAGCGGAATGTTTCAGATTCGCTCAATTCCTTCTTTACTCTGACGATTTGAGGTTTTGTTGAGGATAAGTTCCGGGGAGAGCTGTGCTAAACTATAGAGTGATTTTATTAGACTTTAATCATATTGCAGTAGTAGTTCTCTCGTTCTGAATCTTCAGAAATGATCACATTCACGAGAAATACTATCCACTCTAACTACTGTTGAAAATTAACCTAAAGTGGCGTTAGATCGCAGTAACAGAGCCTAACCAAAACACAACTGAACTTCTAACTCGCAACTCATCACAGAATTCAACGCTCTGCATGATAATGCAATTTGCTTTCGATTGGCTTGGACTGTTTTCGTCAATCGTTGCCGTCAATAAAGAGAACTATGAAACAAAGACTAGGTGATTTCTGAAGCTCTGATTCTGAGGGTGCATTGTTTTAGAACTTCTAAGATATGTTTAAATTTGTCTTTATTATTGTTTTATTTCTTGACAGTTGATAAGTGCGTTATTTGGTATTAATATGTGGATACTTCATTCGGGTTTACAGCCTATTAGTGTTCCTTCCTTATAAATAAATCAGTTTCTTCATGGTAAAATATTTTTAAAATATCAATAGATATGCATATGTATGAATAACAGTTGTCACTTTTTCGGATAAAAGTATCCATCCTTAAATTTCATCATAAAATGTGATGAATATTTCATTATCTGACAGTTTGAACTTTATGGTGGAAAAATTATGTATGAAAGCCTAAGTGGCCAATTTAAAAAAATATGCGTCATTCATACAGATTTTTAAATGGTACAATACATCTTCCTAACTTATGCGAAAGCGAAGTTATAACTATGGGTGTTTTTTTTAGAGTGATAGAACTTTCGATAGGAATAACTGTGATTGGATAGAAGGAAAAGCCATGTTGTTTTGACATTTCTGTTCAGTCAGCATTGACAAATTATCATGGAAACACTCACGCTGCAACAACGTTCACAAGTTGTTGAAATTTATTTTCAAAATCGGTGTTCTATTCGCCAAACCTATAGAGCACTTCGTGAAATTTATGGTTTACATAATCGTCCATCAGAGCAGTTTATTCGTCGAACTATCGATAGATTTAGGACAACATTTTCTCTACTCGATGCAACAACAACAAGACAAAGAACTGTACGTATAGAAGAAAATATCGCTGCTGTTAGTCATAGTTTTAATAACGATCCATTCGTCAACGTTCACTACAAGTTGGACTCTGTGCATCCACCACATGGAAAATTTTGCGTAAAGATCTTGGTCTACACCCATACAAGATCCAAACTGTTTCAAGAACTAAAGCCACTTGACCATAATAAGCGTCGTTTGTTGGCTGATTGGGACCTAGAACAGCTTGAAGTTGATCCACTTTCTTATCGTAAAATTGTGATGAAGTGAATAGTGATGAAGTAAGCAAGCAAACTTGTCATATATGGAATGAAAACAACCCTCTGCAGGTTCTATTGCATTAGGTAAAAAGCACTGTATGGTGTGCTTTACACGCTGGAGTCATCATCGGACCATATTTCTTTAAAAACAATGCTGGAGCTAATGTTACAGTGAATGGTGCTCGTTACAGATCGATGATCAATGATTATTTGTTTCAAAATTTGAATGGTATCGACCCAGAAGTGTTTTGGTTCCAACAAGATGGTGTTAGACCTCATGCTGCTACCGTAACAAATGATTTATTGAAAGAAAGATTTAGCGATAACATTATTTCGACAAATGGTCCAATTAATTGGCCTCCAAGATCATGCGACATAACTCCACTGGATTATTTTCTTTGGGGTTATGTTAAGTCATTGGTTTATGCTGATAATCCAGAAACAATAGACGCTTTGGAAGCCAAAATAACTAGTGTTATTGATGAAATAAGGCCTGAATTATTCGAAAAAATGGTCCAAAATTGGTCTGGTCGAATGCGGTTCCTGAGAGCTATTCGTGGTTGACATATGCCGAAAATTATTTCTAAAACATAAATGCAATAAAATTATCTTTCAAATAAATAAAAATTTGGCTTCAATCTTGATTTAAATATGTTTTATTTCAATTTAAAATTCTATCACTCAAAAAAAAACCGATATTTGTATATAGAAAGAGCAAATTCGATATTGAAGATATGATCATTTCTTTTCTTAATCTTTACCTGATGATAAGGACTTCATAAAAAACAACATTACATAGTGATGAAAACTCCTTCATTCCACTCATTCAGGGAACCGAAGTTGAAATCAAATGATTGTTGAATACTGATTTGAGTAGGTTGCTGGTAAAAATTCGTGGGGAAAATTTAATACTTTAATGTGACATTTAGTATGAACAATAATATATGCGTGACATCTAAGAATGTACGCTCTCTTCAGAAGTCGCTCGTGACACTGATCTGACATCTTAGAAGCAGCTTGCTAAACACGGCTTTGTAACACTTCAAGATTTCTGGTTGGCGAGAAGCAGACCTCGTCTTTTAGGTAAAAAAATTCAACGGATTCAGGTCTGAGAAATTTGAGGCCATAAAATGGGACCCAGACGGCCAATCCATTTATCTGGGTAGGTGGCGTCCAAGTAAGCACGGACGTTCACTACATAAAGCGCTGGATATCCATCGTTTTGGAACCAATGAGATTCTCTTATTTTTTCGGGCACCTCTTTCAACACCGCCCCCCATGGCTTCAGAGCTTGTCGCGCTGGGGGCACTTGTTTTGACTAGGACTCTAGTTTCATACCGGTGAAATGGAGTGTTAAGTCTTTTTGCCTAAAGTAATGCCATTTGAGCCAGTCACTGGACCCGTGTGGTGGAAGATCGACCGAATGGGGCCCTAGTTCCACCGTAAAGTGGAATGGAGGGCTGAGCCAGGTTAATCAACTCAGTGACAAGGGAGTCTGCCACAGCACAGGGCTTTCCCTTGAAACTAACGTACTCTACCCTATTGCAGGAAATCTCCACATGTTTCTGTCCAATGGCCGAGTGCGTTATGAAGCATACTGGGTTAACTCGGTGGAGTCCCTCGGGAAGTATTCGTACGATCAGGCCACCCAATTGGTGTTGGGCTTGAGGGGGCAGTGGTTGACAGTCCGCATGCTGGACTAGGAGGGTATTTCTTCTATCTGTTCGCAGACACTCATGTTCAGGATAACTCGAGAATTGCTTCAGGGTTTAGCGAGACTTGACGGTGATTGTGAGACGTTTCTGGAGTTTGTGGATCTCGACGATACGGCTAGTCAGTTAGTGCTTGAAGCCAGGATCAATTGAAAGACTCCACAAGGGTTCGTGGGTCTTGACGTACAGAAAGGATTGACGGTGCTCGTACCACAATCATTTGAGGAATCATTCTTGAGACTATTTAAGTTCATGGGACTACGTTCTTAGGGATGGATAAGAAGCCCCTTCGTGGTGTTAGTTGCGTCCCAAGCAACTTGAGTACTGACACTTCAGAGTCAGTAGAGGTTGGATAATGCTTCGCTGCTACCAATCATACGACTATAGGTTCTCGAACTGAAGCCCAAATTAGAAGATGGTGGGTTCAGCTCTTCGGTTCTTGCCATGCGCGATGATAAGACGTAACCCTTATCAAACTTTCTGCCTCCTGGGGCAGTTTGTGCAGACTGCTAACTAGTCACTTGGTGAAAGAGCTACGCTGATATGCCAATATACCAAATGGTAGAATTCACTTCTTCGACATAGTTGGCAATTCATGTTGAAGGAATTCTGAATAGTTTTCATCAGTTAAGTTGCCCGTTAGTTCGGAATGGCCAATTATCTTTCCATTAAACACTCCAGTCTGATAATTTATTTCGAACCGGTGCTGGGACTTGTTTTCTCTCACCAAATCAGGACTCGAAAGTTTTCATGCTGTGTAGGTTGTGCTTGTTGCAGTATCCATCTCGCTTCAGTGTGGATTCGTCGTCTCTCCACATAATATTATTGAAGAATAGCGCTATTTGACAGAGCCTTTTTTACGGGAACTGTGAATTCCCTCAACGATAAAGACAGGATAAGTCATAAAGCGCAACCACCCCTGTTCCGTCCCTGTGTATCGGGAAGTCGGCAAGTGTCTCCCAGCACAAAGCGACCACAAAAACCCACCAGATTACATCCAGCAAAATGGGCTGCTGCTTCACTGTTCCGTCATTAATCAACTGCGCGTCGTGTTTTTGTTGTTCACGACGTGTTGTTGTGCCTTGGTGCCGTTTGCAACGGGCGTCCGCGTTGGAAATAAGAAAGGAGGGCATTTCCTATTGGCGAGGATCATCTGGCGCTTCCTAGGGACGATACGGTCCAGCTATCTGTTGGGACGTTTTAATTATCGGCCCAAAATGAGGATACAAATGCGTAAGCGTCCGATTGATTGATGGGGAATGTGAAGAAGTTCTTGTTGGTGGGTAATTCTAGCGCTTATCTATCGAGGATGGCGATTAGAGATGGTGCCTTGAGAAGATGGATCTCTATCGGCTTTTATGGCTATGAATTAGGCTGGTAGATTGTATTATATGGTCTAGCAGCCGCATTGACGTTTTTGAAGGAAATGGGAAGTATCAATACGAACAAAATGATACTCATTTAAAATAAAATGAAGAAAAGGGGGATTTATTACTTTATAGAAAGTTTTTTCAATATGTTAAGTATCTAACACATAAAGGGTGTTCCAGAAGTCGACGTCAAGCCGGAATCGGGTAACAGGTTAAGTCATAATAGTCATCAGAAAAATATAAAAGGAAATCCAAGTCCTGTATTTTTCAAATTATATTGCACATTCTTTCATTGAATGAAATGCACACCATGTGATGATTTTTGAACTCCTGTTGCTACAATTCTTTACTTTTTGCAAATTTTATTTTTTCTATGTTATCCCGAATAGTGTTTCTGTAACTTGTAATCTTCAATTCTAAGCCAATTGCTCCAGCTTGGAAAATAATGTCACTTTTTGTCGAACCAAGTATTCAAGATTAAAATTTCGTCCAGCTTCAATGGACTGTACTGAAAAAAAATTGTACTACATCAGTTCGGCAAGTTATTTCAAAGTTAGCACATTCAAGAAGGATTCTAAAATGCTATAACACTAACTACATTCTTTTTCAGATTGGATTTCTTAATGAAATTCAGTTTTGTTTTATGACAAAATTTAATAGATTCACAAAAGATGTTCAACCTGCCCTTCTTCAGCCGCAATACATGCACGAAATCTTCTTAAAAAAGATCGTGATATCAGACGGGCGAATCTTCTGTTATTGACGAACTGCATTGCTTCTGTTACACTTTCAATTTGTTCATTCACTACTCTCCAGTAAAAAAATTTCAAGGGATTCAATCAGGTGAACGGGCTAGCCACGAGATTGTACCAGATCACCCTATCCATCTGCCCGGATATTCTTCATTCAGATATTCTTGAATTGAGAGGGCATAGCCATCTTGCTGAAACCATATTTCTCTGAAAATACTAAGTGGCCTCTTCAAGCAAATTTGGCAACTTTTTCCGTAAAAAATCGAAATAAATTTCACCATTTAAAACCTCTGGCAATTCAAAAGGTTCTATGACTCTTCCGTTCAAAATTCCAGTCCACATGTTCACTTTAAAACGATATTGTTAAGGCACAAAATGCCACCACAGCATGCAATCTCACGCGTGTTTGCGCATGTACATTCTATAGTCTTCCAATATTGTTGTATGAAGCATAATCTTTCCACCGTGGTTGCTTCTAATTTCTCTACGAAAGAAGAACAACCACAGAAACCATAGACAAAATTTCGTGTAATTCTTGATGTACCAAGTGGACTACACACAGAACGGGAAGACATCCGAAGACAACCAGACCAGCAGTCAGTATTCCAAAACGGTTCCACTACAGCGGTGGCTTGCAGCACAGACAGAAGAAGTACAGTAAGTTTATTTTGTATACATTAACATTTTATGACACATGTTTTATACTTCAATATATTTTCGATACTTATTATAGATATAGTATTCTTTCAATCCCTGAAACCAGGTTCAACATTTAAAACAATCATTTAATTCAGTCCACTTATCTCTCATCTAGTTTGTTGCTCTATATTATTAGTTATATCTAATAATAATTCCAACATAAATTCTACACACACACTACTTATATTGAGTATATCTTAGGGAATCAAATCCTACGTTGATTCCGAAATACGCAGGCTATTTTGATGTACTGGCAATATTTCTACCAGCCACAAATCTTAGGCAATTTCGATCACACAGAAATTCCATTTGCAATAAATTCATTGCAAATTTACAGATATTAAGATCTATTTTGTCTCATTAAATTCGGATTTTCTACGTGCCATTCGTGTAAATGGTGTAGGTTCATGTAACCATCTATTTTAAATGTTGATTCATCCACAAAATTTTTTCTAAGAATTGTGGGTCTTCCAGGTTCTTTTGTAGCATGATTTGGCAAAACGCAAGCCGAGGTTAATAATCCCGAGGTAACAGAGCTTGTACTCTCTGTACGTGATATGGGTGGAGCATATGTTCTTTCAATAGTCGGTGAGCTGTACTTTTGGGCACTCCTGTGCTTAGCTGAATTTCACCTAGCGAAGTACTTGCATCTTTCCCAACTGCTTGAAGCACAATATCGTCGTAAGGTAAGGAGATTCTTCCTTCACCATGCACTTTGTTTGGATGTCGGCCCGCTGTGAAGAGTAGATGGCGCACATTCGTTAAAACTCGATGATCTGGATAACGATCAGCATTAGGGTATCTGTCGAGACACATTCTCGAAGCTGCACTAGCCTTACATCTGCATGAGGTGCATGTTGGAAAATTCCTGTGTAGTATACACAGACATGATGGCAATACATAATCACAGGAAAGTCCAGGTAAAATCAAAAGTCGTCGTAAAGAGATCAAAATCACAAGCAAACAAACAAAATAAACGAAGCCAAAAGTCGTAAGTACACAAATAACACGATCAAATACGGAAAGATGCGAGGTAGACTAAGGGGCTCAGCATGCTGATCTGTAGTGCGTTTACGCGTGCCAATACCAAATAGTGGCGTCACTATCTGTCTGACTCACACTTTATGGAAGGACTCACCCCATTTCATTCAAACCAGATTCTTAAAGTATTGGATGCACTAGAATCATTTTTAGAAAGTTCGAAGCTGTGTTTCTTTAAGAAAGACCGTTTTTTTTGACCGCTCTAAGAAATAATGTAGTAAGTGTTATATCAATTTAGAATCCCTAGTAAATGCGCTACCTTCTAAACTAATTGACCTAAGTAATGTACTACAGTTTTTTTCAGTAGTCAGTTGGAGTTGTGCGAAATATTAATTTTAAATACTTGGTTCGGCAAAAAGTTACATTATGTTCCAATCCGTGAGGCCAAGCGTTGTTATGCAAAAGAATAACTTTATCATATCTGTCCTCATATTCTGGCCGTTTTTCTTGTAATGCGTGGTTCCAGCGAAATAGTTGCAGTCTGTACCGATCATCCGTAATGGAATCACCAGGTTTTTTTTAGCAGATTGTAGTACACAACAACCCTTGGTCCCACCAGATACATAGCATAATTTTCGAACCATGATTTAACAGCTTTGGTGTCGCGTTTCATGCATGTTTGCAGAAAACTTACTAGTGAGTTTTACTTTGGTTTATTTTAATTTTATCTCTCTCTTGAGACGAATCATTTTAAACTTCAACAGAGACATAGAAGGTGTTGATAAATTGACTCACTGTTTATCACTCTGGTTCCCTGTTCGTGAATCGGTTACAAGTCATTACCAAATTTATCGCTTAAATATGGAAAAAAATGGGAAAATGGAATTCAACAATTCCGCCTCGGAGCTCTTTTTTATTTTGATACCTCAGACAGGATGAAAACCTTTGTTGGAAATGTCACATTTTCCTTAAAACTTCACACTGAGGAATAAGGATCTTCAGAGAGAGACTCACATCGACGTGTTTATTATTCGCTGACATATTGATTGAATATTTTTCCATTTCACTAGATAGTAGAAGTTTTCCTAGATATTCCTAGTCTTAATTTTGATCAGTTTCTAGATATTCACGGAATATTCTTTTTTTCAACATAAACCATAAAAATGTGAATATATACCTTCTCAGCCAAATTCTGCAAAATTTTTTCATTGAAAATTTTTTCGTTTACTGAAAAACTCGTCAAATATCAGCCTCTAGCTCGTATAAATGTCATCACAAATACACATATCGTCAAAAGTCTTGGTCCCCCCTATCAACTCTCAACTTGTTCAATGTAACTTGACAATTTTTTGTGTGTGGAATCTTTACTATCTTATCATCCAAATGAAAACAATAAACCAGCAAAAACTGTTACTTGTTCGGGAGAATACAGGTGTATTCGAAGTTAATCAGTTTTCAGCGAATAATGAGAGTTGTAATATTGAGAATATTCCGTGGAAATGCCGGGACATCCAATTTCTCAGTTTGACCTGGCAAGAATAGAAGCCGTACATCAAGAAGCTTTATTAGCCACCAGATTGCGCAACGTTTGAATATTCCACGGACTTTAGTAAGGCGCATAATGGCCCTTTTCCTAGAAACCGGCAGCGTTGCCCGGAGACCTGCAAAGGAAGACCATTATATCGCAAATTTTACTCTAAGCAATCGAACGGTATCTGTAACAGCCTTCGATATCTTTTTTTGAGGATCTTAAGAGGAAAATCTCAAACAGATCCATAAGAAAACGGTTGCACTCCTCAAATTTGAGGGCAAGAAGACCTTTAAGAGTACCTTGGCTATCATCTGGGTATAGAGGTACCCTTCGGCAGTATGCAGAACCTCACCAAGACTGGCTTTTAACACAATGTCACAACGCTCTTTTTTCGGACGAGTTACGATTCGGTTTTCAAAGAGAGAAAGGGTTTGGAGAGGTCCATGCAGACTAGGGCGACTCAATTTCACCCGGCAAATGATGCCCTTTCAAGCCGGATCAATGTGCGAGGGTATAATGTTTAGTTGCCGTACCCGTCTTATTATCGTTGAACGAACAATGACTGGTGCCATCTACGTAGAAAACATCCTTGAAGCAATAATTGTTCCTCTGCGCAAGGAATTTGGGGATAACTTCATTCATCAGGATGATAACGCCCCACCACATCGCACATGAAGAGTTCAAACCATTCTTCAAGGAAACAATATCCAGAGAATGAACTGGCCAGCAAACTCACCAGACATGAATCCAATTGAGCACGTATGGGATTACTTAGGGAGAGCAATATCGAATCGCCAAAATCCCTCTTCAACTTTTTATGAATTGAGTTTAGCCCTTCAGGAAGAATGAAACGATATCCTTGAAATTTTCATGAATGACTTAATTCGTGGGATGCCTAGGCGTATTGGGCAGTTGATTTAAAGAATAGGTAATACGAACTATTGAATTTGGATTCAGTTGCGGAATAATTATAATTAATCAAAAATAAATAGTCAAGAAATTTAGATTTTTGCTCATTTTTCCTATTTTGTCTCATCCTGAATGAAGTAAAGAGTAACAAACAAAGATTTTCTATCATATATATTGCAGTTGAAATAGAGGAAAATTTTCATCTTATTACGGAACATACATTGTTTAGTTCTTGAGAAACCTAGGGGGGTCAAGACTTTTGACCATGTGTGTCTTTGTCCACCCCTAGCATCACTTACATTTCGTCCAACAACATCGAATCAAACCTCAATCAAGCACTCCATCTCTTAGGCCCTCCTTGATCGACTCCACCTCCCGATATCGACAAGAAAAACAAGACCTTCCTTTACCCCAAACACCACGGTCGGAAAATTCCGTGTGGACTTTTCCAATTGCATTCCGAACTGTTGACAGTTTGGAGTGGGTTTGTCGCCGCGGCTCTCTTGATTGTTTGAGTTCTAGTTCGTACAATTACATTATTGACATTCGATTATTTGAACTCCCTCTTCGGACGGGCTATCCAGGACCGTTCCGCTCTTGTTTCGGAACCCCTACAGGGTAGTATTCCACTAGGAGATGATTCGATCCATTTTTAATATAGAAAGTGGAAACCACTCATGGAATAAAATTATCTGTGTTCTTATGGAAGAAAATTGTAAAAGACACTTGGACACGTAAATTTTTAAATTCAATAGTGCGCTTTTTGAACATAAGTTTCAACATACAGGGTGATTCACGCATGTCCAGCATAGTCCGTCCTCTTTATTTCAAATAAAACACCCTGTATATTTTCATATCCTAAATAATATGATTTCAACGAACTGTTACATGTTTGGGCTATTACGAATAATACCGGATGACATTTCGAAAGTATTTACTATCGGTTTCAACAAACTGAATACTTAAATTACATGATGTGATTGATTGTAATATCAGGTGTTCTTTCTAGAGTAATAGAACTTGAAATTGAAATAAAACACATTTAAATTAGGATTGAAGCCATTTTTTTATTTGAAAGATGATCCTATGACATTTACGTTTTGAAAATAATTTCCGGCATATGTACACTACGATTTGCTCTCAGGAACCGCATTCGACCAGACCAATTTTGGACCACTTTTTCGAGTAATTGAGGCCGTATCTCATCAATAACACGAGTTTGTTGGCTTCCAAAACGTTTATAGTTTCTGGTTTATCAGCATAAACCAATGAATTGACATAACCACAATGAAAATAATCCAGTAGTTATGGTTCAATTAATGGCCTCCAAGATCATGCGATCTAACTCCATTGTATTATTTTCTTTGGGGTTATGTCAAGTCATTTGTTTATGATGATAAACCAGAAACAATAGACGCTTTGGAAGCCCACATAACTCGTGTTATTGATGAAATAACCCCAAAGAAAATAATCCAGTGGAGTTATGTCGCATGATCTTGGAGGCCAATCAATAGAACCATTCCTCGAAATAATGTAATCGCCAAATCTTTCTTTCAATAAACAATTGTTACAGTAGCAGCATGAAGTATACCACCATCTTGTTGGAACCAAAACACTTCTGGATCGATGCCAATCAAATTTTGAAACAAATAATCATTGATCATCGATCTGTAACGAGCACCATTCACTGTAACAGTAGTTCTAGCATCGTTTTTGAAGAAATATGGACCCTTCTTACGACTAAGAAGTTCAATCAACAACCTCAGCTTGTTCTTTGACAGCGATAGAGCAAATTGGGCAACTCTCCTTACAGGGCAGGATGGAGGTCTTGGCTTATCATTGGCCTGGGGGTGTTAATCTCTCTTTTCCAATTAATCGACTTCAGTCCTAATCAGTGTGGGTGTACCAAACAGGAGGATGCCGATCTGGTGAAGTTGTTTGCTCTTGTTTTTGCAAAGGCACCTGCTTTATTATTTCTGTTAATGCTCTGGCTAGCTCGTACGCAACAAACTAGGACTAGTTTGTTGCTTTTCTCCAATGATATAAAGAATATTTACATCTCTGGATGGTCCTTGGCTTACAATTAACGACCAACTCTTACTTCAGTGACATTTGATTATCTGAGTCTTGGAATAGTTGGTAGATACGCTCCAGAATGAAAACAATTAAACATGATTATGTATGTATGTTCCTCTTTTCACCATAAATTAAAAAAAACTACATCATCCCAAAAGTTCAACACCATTTCGGAGTACTGGGATCGTGCAGAGAGCGAATCCAATGGACATTTACTGAATAAACATTTTTTTTCATCTATTTATTCGACGAAACGTACTCTTGTGTACCAACTGTGCGAACGAGACAATCCGCGCTTTGTTTTGGCAGCCGGATACGTCCACGTTTCTCATTTCCGGCAAATCCGGGAATTAGTGTGTTCGAATACGATTCGAACACAGCGATAACCGGAGTATTGGTCCGGTTAACACGAAGAGCCTCAGGCGACGACAAATTAGTCTAATTGATCGAATCGAGCAGGCCTTCCTTTGAAGTGCGATTTTTTCACGCTCGGGTCCAAAAGCGTGTGAAAATTAGGGACGAGAGGGGTTAATTTTAGAAAGATAACATGGGGCAAATTAAAGAGAAATATCGTTTCGTCGTGAAAGTGGATATTCGTAGATTGGGGAATATTGGGAAACGAAAAGAATTTACACTAGGTATACTAAGTCAAGACAGACTACTTATTTATCTTCCTTCATTCCCTTATCCTGCATGTATCAGGCTTCCAGCAAAAACCAAAAAGTAGGGAAGGAATATTTCGATTCGTCCCTGTATCCTCGCCATCTTTCACCGGCATCTCGAATCGACGCTAATGAAGACGTGGTGCACCTTCTTCAGCGATTAATACCCCTTTTATCCTCCTCGCGATCCGTTACCGCGACGATGAAATTCTTGCAGGCCAGTTGCGGCAAATGGTCGCCATTCGACTGCCGACCGTACAATTGCATTTGTCCGTCATCATCATCATCCTGGTCTTCGGAATGCAACACTCGATAATGGCGAATGGGTTTCCATTCGGCTGTTAACGGGACGTTGCCAGTCTAATGATCCTGCTAGGAGATGAGTTCGCTTTAAATCTGCTAATATAGAAGGCTATTATATGGAATTTTTTCCTGGGTGATGCCCGATTCATTGAACGGCGTATGGTGGATTGATACGTTGTCAGATTGTTCCTATCAACTGTGTATCAAGAACAAGCTGAATGCTTTCGTGTGAACTGGTACATATTAATGGGTCTTCAAACGCAAAACTAGAGAACCAAGAGATCAGAAAATGGTGAATGTCCTCATTTCTGAGTGCACCAAATGTGGAAATCTTGATTTCTCACGAACCTTATTCCAAGGCGCTTTATCCTACTGTCGAAACTATGGGCTCCAACAATTTATGACCCTCAGTTCACTTCTACTAGAAAAAGGACTACTCCACACTATTATATAGTTCACAAATATACTAACTGACAAAGAAACTGCAACACCCAGTAGGATCTGTTTAAATTTAGATTTTTTTTTTTGTAAGACATAGATAGTATAGCAAGGAGTAAATGATTGAAATTTGAGAAAAAAAACGAAGGGTTTACAATTTTTTTTAATAAATTTGTTAATAATGTGTTTGTCCATCGCGATTATCTATACACTCTCCAACACGTCTTGGCATTGATGCAATAAGATGGTCTATTTCGTCTTGAGGGATACTATCCCAAGTAGTTCATGTCTCAGAGTCGCCAAAGTCCGTGGGCGCTAGGGTAAATTTCCAAGCCTTCTACCCATGATGTCCCAAACATGCTCTATGGGTGGAAGATCGGGGGATCTGGGCAGCCATAGCAAAATATTCACATGGGTCGCTTCAAAAAAGTTTAAACTAACTGGCAATATGAGGTCGAGCATTATCTTGCTGAAATATTGGATTCTCAAGCCGGTTAAGGTAAGGGAGAACATATGGCTCCACTATTTTTTGAAGGTCACGCAGCGTTGTCCTGTTACCTCGAATGAAGACTAAAGGTGACCTATTTGCATGTGCAATAGCACCCCATACCATAACGCCTACTGTCTGGTGTACATGACGCTCAATATCAAACTGAGGTTCATGTCTTTCTCCCCGACGTCGTCTAACCCTTCTTCATCATGTGCACCCAAGGAGAATCGAGATTCATTAGAAAAGACGACCTGATGCCATTCCACATTCCCATGTTGACGTTCTCTGCACCAATGTAATCGTTGCCGGCGATGCTCAACCGTCAGAGGTAACACAAGATGGAGTCGATAATGCTGCAGTCCAAAAGACCTCATCCGGCGGTAAACCATTCGAACAGTTACAGGATGGCGTCCCCCAGGCATTAGATCTTGTCGTGATGGGGGTGCTTGCCTTGACTAGGACCCTAGTTTCGTCCCGGCGAAATGGAGGGTTAAGTCTTGGTGTCTAAAGTAATGCCGTTTCGCGCCAGTCACTGGACCTGTATGGTGGAAGATCTCCAAATGGACCATAGTTTTGCCGTTCTGGTGAAATGGAGGGCTGAGCCGGGAGTCTGTCGCAGCACAGGATTTCTCCCTCAAAACTGGCGTATTCTACCCTATCGCAGGTAATCTCCGGATTTTTCTGTGTAGTGGCCGAGTGCGTTATGTAGCATACTGCGTTACCTCGGGGGGTGGTTTGCCCACAGGTGTTACTTGTACCACCTGGCCACCCCATTGGTGTTGGACTCAAGGGTGGTTGAAAGTCCGCATGTTGGACTAGGGAGGTATTTCATTTATCTGTTCGCAGACCCCCATGTTCATGAGACTCTCATGAAATGACTCGGGGTTTAACGGGACTTGACGGTTCGACCGGCTTGTCCTGGCCCCAGATCAATGCGTAAGTAACAATTTAGGGTTTGTGGATCTCGACGAAATGGCTTTGTCGTTAGTGCTTGACGCCAGGATCAATCAAATGATTTCACATGGGTTCGGTGAGTCAGGACGCACAGACCGTTAGACGGTGCTCGTACCAGGATCAATAGTAGTCATCAATCTTGAGATTATCTTAGTTCATGGGACTGCGTTCGGATGCTTGGAATTCCTTGCGTCACAAACCAACTCGGGTACTGACCTGCAGAGGCAGTAGAGGTTGAATAATGCTTCGCTGCTACCAGTCAGACGGTTCTGGCTTTCGAGTCAGGGCCCAAACCGAAAGCTGGTGGGTTCATATTTCCGGAAGGGTTCTCGCTTTGCGCAATGATATGGCGTAATTCGTTTCACACTTTATACCTCTAGGGGTGGACTGTGGATACTGCTGAGTAGTCACTTGGTGAAAGCTATGCTCGTCATGCCAATACGAAAACCTTACACGTTCACGTTACAGGTTGGCCTTGTTCTCCTTAGCACTCATCAGCCAAAGATAGAATTGTCGCAAATCGGTCTCTAATAGCCATAAGTCTTAGATGTCGATCTTGAACTTCATTTGTGCCCCTTCGACGTCCGGTGCCTACTCTTCTTCGATTTTGGGCATTATCAAACCACGCTTGACAACATCTTACAACAGTAGTTGGATTTCTGTTCGTACGGTTAGCGATTTCTCGAAATGACAACCCCGCCTCCCGTAGACCAATAATTCGACCTCTTTCAAATTCACTTAGCTGGCGATAAATTCCGCGTACACGTACTCTAAGCATTTTAACAACAACTAAACATCGCCTTTAGATCTCCTCGAACAGCTGGGTTGTTGTAAAATTTAAGAAATCTGCAAAAAACGACCACATAACTAAGTAACAAAAAATATTCACATGATTTTCACGATTTTTTTCTCAAAATTTCAATCATTTACTCCTTGCTATAGTATCTATGTTTTACCGAGAAAAAATTTAATAGTTGGCGAAAGAATGTATGTAGATATTTCACTAATTGTGTTTATTCAGCATCCAAATAACTTACAACTGAGGAGAAATGGGTTAGAATTTCAGATTCCTTTTCTTGAGAATGTGCTAGTTCTTTTTAATTAATCAATTTAATTCTTATTGAATTGTTAATAATCTCTGTGTAACGAATAAATATTTGACGGAGACATGTCTCCATCAAATATTAATTTAATAATTTTAATTGACAATTTATATTTGTTGGGTTTTTTATTCCATTTGATATTATATTCTGAGTTTTGATTTTATATCGGGTTTTTTTTAGAGTGATAGAATTTTCGATAGGGATAACTGTGATTTGACAGACGGTAGAAACCATGTTGTTTTGACATTTCTGTTCAGTAAGCATTGAAAGATTATCATGGAAAGACTCACGCCGCCAAACTTATAGAGAACTTCGTGAAATTTATGGTTTACATAATCGTCCATCAGAGCAGCTTATTCGTCAAACTATGGATAGATTTCGGACAACATTTTCGTTACTCGGTGCAACAATAACAACAAGACAAAGAACTGTACGTACAGAAGAAAATATCGCTGCTGAAAGTCATAGTCGTAATGATGATCCAGATTTGTCTATTCGTCGACATTCACAACAAGTTGAACTCTGGGGATCCAACATATGGAAAATTTTGCGTGAAGATCTTGGTCTTCACCCATACAACATCCAACTGGTTCAAGAACTGAAGCCATTTGACCATAATAAGCGACGTTTGTTTGCTAATTGGGCCCTAGAACAGTTTAAAGTTGATCCACTTTTTTATCCTAAATTTTGTGTTCATTTCTGGTTGAACAGCTATGTAAACAAGCAAAATTGCCAAATATGGGGTGAAAACAATCCTTAAGAAGTTCTGCCGGCTCCATTGCATCCTGAAAAATGCACTGTATGGTGTACTCTACACGCTGGAGGCATCATCGGTTCATATTTCTTTAAAAACGATGCTGTAGCTAATGTTACAGTGAATGGTGCTCGTTACAGATCGATGATCACTGATTATTTGTTTCAAAATTTGAATGGTATCGACCTAGAAGTGTTTTGGTTCCAACAAGATGGTGTTACACCTCATGCTGCTACCGTCCATTTAATTGGCCTCCAAGATAATGCGACATAACTCCAATGGATTATTTTCTTTGGAGTTACGTCAAGTCAATGGTTTATGCTGATAAACCAGAAACAACATACGCTTTGGAAGCCAACAAAACTCGTGTTATTGATGAAATAAGGCCTGAATTACTCGAAAAAGTGGTCTAAAAATGGTCGTGGTGTATATATGCCGGAAATTATTTTTAAAACATGAATATCATAATATCAGTTATCTTTCAAATAAAAAAAATTGACTTCAATCTTAATTTAAATGTGTTTTATTTCAATTTAAAGTTCTATCACTCTAAAAAAAACACCCGATATGTCTATTAAATATAAGCTATGCTCATAAGACATTAAATGAATTCTAAAAGTTTACGAATAAATTTTTTTTAAATCAAAATTATAGGAGACTAACAGATTAAATCTGTTTTGATATTAAAATTTTGTAATAATCCTTCTATCAAGTAAAAAACCTCTTCTTAATATATTATCCTCATTTTGTGCCTGTAGATTTTTAGTGCCACCAAAAATGCACACCTATATTACACAGAATTAATTTAATTAATGATTCAAAAATTTTGTTCTATTCAGAGAAATACCAAGAACTTAAAACACGATAAGATATGAGAAGATATGCCAAAAACATAAAGATTAATTCTTGTCGAACTTAAAATATTTATGACCACCCACACATATTTCTTTGTGAACCACTTTGTTTGAACTGCTAAACCAGTGTAAATCTTTTTATTTTCGCATTTTTAAGCTCCTTTAACCCCTCGATTATTCAAAACGAAACTTTTCCTACTCTGATACAAATACCTATAGTTAAACTTCAGAAACTCTCTGAAGAATGTAATGAGATAAATTTAAACAAACGAAGATTATAAAACGTTTAATCCTATCCCGTTTGAAGCTACCGTTTTCAATAGTCATCCTGACTTACTCGTCACCTATAGTTGACGTACTCGTCAGTAAGGATTTGCTTTTAGGTAGTGAAATCAATGATGTGTAAAAAAATCACTTTTCGTTCAAGCAAAAGAGCTTACCTATGTTGTTATACAAAATATGACTTCGGAATTCTTGATAGGAATCATCGTAAAACAAAAAAAGATCGATACCAAAAAATAATGAATAAGAAATATATGAATGATACATTTAAATTGAAACAGTAAAATAAAATAATTACTAAATAACTTAGTTGATATCAAAAAGTATAGTGGAGTCGTACACTGATAATTGAATATAATATAATAAACTGAAACAATCCAAAGAACGACATCAAGAATTCTTGAATATATCATTCGTTTTAGTGACTGCAGCAATGTTATTCTACAGTTAATTTTAAAAGGGTTAAAAACTCATTGAAGTTCATTCCTGTGAGTTTCATTTTGAAAGTTCAAAAAATAGAGTGAAATGCAGAATGAGGGCTATTCTTGAAAAAACCATTAGTACCTCATGTAATACATATATATGTACCAAAATCTCGACATACTCATTCTATTATGAGTCAGAAATACTTAAATAACTAATACACATATATGTTGATTTCTAGTGATTTTTGACAGTTGTACACATGACGCGTATCTTTACAGAGTAACTTCTTCGAATGCTTTAAAACAACTGGTCAAAAATTTGGTAACATAGAATATTTAATTGGTTACAAAATTTTGAATATCACACAGATTTCTTCTGTTAACCTCCCACAAATTTTAATTTCAAAAAATTTTTATTCAAAAACTTTTAGAATTGAATTAAATAAATGTCTTTAGAACACACTGTGTCAATTTAGTAGACATATTAAATTTACACTTAATACACAGTACCAAAAGGAATAAAATAAATTCAAAGAAATATAAATTGTTAACTAAAAATTATTGAAGGGTATAAAATTTTGTTTCATTCCTTTTTTTAAGAAAACGAAAATACTTTCCAAATTTGGACAAGTTGTTTTGCATTTTTGGAAAGGAATTTGGTTTTCATAAAACAAGGTACGTAACAAAATTTTGAATCCTTCAAGTATTTATTTAGTGATTTTAAATAATAATTTATATTTTTGGGAATTCTTTCATTCCCTTTTGGTAATGTGTAATAAGTGTTAATTCTATATTTCTACTAAATTGAAACAGTGTTTTCCAAGACATTTATTTAATTCAGTTCTTAAAGTTTTTGAATAAAAATTTTTTTAAATTAAAATTTGTAGGAGATTAATAGAATAAATCTGCATGATAATCAGAACTTGGTTATTTTATTCGAAATTAAAATACTATCATTATCACTTAAAGATCCTTTATTAAAACAAATAGAATTACTCATTTTTTCCCTCTCTTACAGTGCTTCAAACCAAATATCAGGTTTTCACAATTTGTCAAGCTAATAAAAACTCTTCCAGATAACTTAAAGCGTGAAATTATACTCAACCTGCCACCTTTCAAAATTCTTTCTCAACAGAATAAATCGGTATGATACTTGAAATTTTGTAACGATCTTTCTATCAAAAAAAACCTCTTTTCATTATTTAAAATAGCGGGTGTTTTTCTTAGAGTGATAGAACTTTGAATTGAAGTAAAACACATTTAAATTAAAATTGAAGCCAAATTTTTTTTTTTTTGAAAGATAATTTTATGACATTTATGTTTTGAAAATAATTTTCTGCATTTGTCCATCACAACTAGCTCTGAGGAACCGTTTTCGACCAGACCAAATTTGTACCACTTTTTCAAGTAATTCAGGCCTTATTTCATCAATAACACGAGTTATGTTGGCTTTCAAAACGTCTGTTGTTTCTGGTTTATCAGCATTAACCAATGATTTGATATAAAAGAAAATAATCCAGTAGAGTTATGTTGCATGATCTTGGAGGCCAATTAATTGGACCATTTCTCGAAATAATCTTTCTTCATAATCATGCGACATAACTCCGCTGGATTATTTTCTTTGGGGTTATGTGAAGTCATTGGTTAACACTGATAACCCAGAAGCAAGAGACGCTTTGAAAGCCAACAAAACTTTTATTATTGGTGGAATAAGACCTGAATTACTCGAAAAAGTGGTTTAAAATTGGTCTGGTCGAATGCGGTTCCTCAGAGCTAGTCGTGGTGGACATATGCCAGAAATTATTTTTAAAACATAAATGCCATAAAATTGTCTTTGAACGTAAAACAAATTGGCTTCAATCCTAATTGAAATGCGTTTTATTTCAATCACTCTGAAAAAAACACCCGATACTTGAATGTCTGGTAGAAACTATTCGCAGTTGATGAAATTAGGTCAATAAAAAACCTCTAATTGATTTTTTGAAAAGCCCACTTTGCTGCTTTGTTCAGGATTACAACATTTTTTGTCGCTAAATTGGCACCACTTTACTGTAGAATTTAAGCATCACCTTTCATATTGTTTGCTCATAGAGCACAAATTTATTAGTTCATCTCAAATGTATTCGGCGATATTAGGAAAGGATCAAAATGTCAAGCGAATCTCTCTTTAAAGTATCGGGTGTTTTTTTAGAGTGATAGAACTTTTTTAAATTGAATTAAAACATATTCAAATTATGATTGAAGTCAATTTTTTTTTATTTGAAAGCTAATTTTATGACATTCATGTTTTAAAAATAATTTCCGGCATATGTCCACCACGACTAGCTCTGAGGAACCGCATTCGATCAGACCAATTTTGGAATACTTTTTCGAGTAATTCAGGTCTTATTCCATCAATAACAGGAGTTATGTTGGCTTCCAAAGCGTCTATTGTTTCTGCTTTATCAGCATAAACCAAGGGCTTGACATAACCCCAAAGAAAATAATCCAGTAGAGTTATGTCGCATGATCTTGGATGCCAATTAATTGAACCATTTCTCGAAATAATCTTTCTTTCAATAAATCAATTGTTACGGTAGCAGCATGAGGTATAGCACCATCTTGTTGGAACCAGAACACTTCTGGGTCTATACCATTCAAATTTTGAAACAAATAATCATTGATCATCGATCTGTAACGAGCATCATTAACTCTAACATTAGCTCCAGCATCGTTTTTGAAAAAATATGGACCGATGATGCCTCCAGCGTGTAAAGCACACCATACAGTGCATTTTTCAGGATGCAATGGAACCTGCAGAACTTCTTGAGGATTGTTTTCACTCCATATACGGCAATTTTGCTTGTTCACATAGCCGTTCAACCAAAAATGAGCTTCATCACTAAACACAATTTTACGATAAAAAAGTTGTTCAACTTCAAACCGTTCTAGGACCCAATCAGCAAACAAACGACGCTTATTATGGTCAAGTGGCTTTAGTTCTTGAACCAGTTGGATCTTGTATGATTGTAGACCAAGATCTTTACGCAACATTTTCCATGTGGTGCATGCGCAGAGTCCAACTTGTTGTGAAAATCGACGAAGTGTCTTGTTGTTGTTGTTGCATCGAGTAGAGAAAATGTTGTCCAAAATCTATCGATAGTTCGATGAATAAATTGCTCTGATGATCGATGATGTAAATCATAAATTTCACGAAGTGCTCTATAACTTTGGCGAAGAGAAAACTGATTTTGAAAATAAATTTCAACGATTTGTAAACGTTGTTGCTGCGTGAATTTTTCCATGAAAATCTGTCAATGCTTACTGAACAGAAATGTCAAAACAACATGGCTTCTACCTTCTGTCAAATCACAGTTATACCTATCGAAAGTTCTAACACCCGATACTTATATTTATTTATTTAAACTAAGGAAAGATTAATTATATAACTCGGTCTCAGAATTTCTTAACCGGTTTACTTCTAAGTTTTTCAACAAGTTCAACTTCAAGTCCTTATTTTCCTTATCAAAATCTTGAAACGCTCCTCAAAATCATGTTTATCTATTATTAGATGTTCAGCATTTGTGGAATCTAGAATTTAGTCGGGAAAGGTCGCCAGATTTTTTCCATGATATTCTGAAAAGCTAAATTCGTCCCTGTATAGAATAGAAAGGATCCACGCCGATTTCCAAGGCAGATTTCGCTCGTTGCCAAATGGCACGACGATTATTAAGATATTAAGGAGAGCTGCGAGGTGCTAGGATTATATAAATAATGGACTATTAATGTTCCCAGTAATTATTAGGATTGTTTACAATCGCTGCAAGAAGATTGCATCTACTGTATTCAACTTTCCGCTGTTATGTCACGATGAACTTGTATCGGTTCTTGCGACAGCTGACTTCCAAATTGATCAAGAACTTAAGATATCGAATGGATTCGTAGATTGTAGAACTTTTCGAGCGATATCATCTATTCCAAATGAGGGTATTTGCAGAATGTAAACCATGATATTCAGGAATTTAACTGAATCGGTCCTTATTTGAATGAAAAAATTTATTAAATGAACTGCAAATATTTCCCCAACACTGTGGCTTCGTCAGAATTACATTTTCAGAAACAGAAACAAAATCGAAAAAAGGATAATATAATATAAAGATAGCTTTTCATTCAAAGAATTTTCCAACACATCCCTGTATACGAACATCCCTAACCAACTAGTGGGAGACGTGTTAAGTGGGAAATGGCCTTAACTGCAGGAACACACTTCCTTACCTTATGGGAGATTTGTCAGTGCGGTCGAACTAACGCTGCAAACGAATTATTTTCAGTACGAAAGTAATTTTTACCAATAAATAGACGGATGTGTCATGAGCTCACCAATCTCAAGCCCTGTTGCACAACTAGTGATGGAATGGGTGGAGGAGCTTATAACCGAGAAATTAAAAGTTGAATTACTATTCTACAAGAGATATGTAGACGATTGCAGCATGGCTTTACCCCAGGATAATACAAATGAAATCTTAAGTGCGTTCAATGTTTTTCATGATAAAATATAATTCACAATGGAAAAAGAAAAAATTACAAAATCAACTTCCTAGATTTAACCCTAATGAGAAGTATTAATATCATACTCATACAATGGTATACAGAAACAATCTGGTCAGGAAGATCTTTGAACGTTTTATCATATCATCCTTTCAGCCAAAAACAAAGTGTCATAGTAGGCATAACAGATCGTGCAAATACCCTAACCAGTCCATCTTTGAGAATAGAAACGCTATAAACAGAGTTAGGAGAATCTTAATTAACAACAACAAACCGTTAGATCTAGCTAACAAGATCATCAAAGAACGTATAAGTTTTACAACAGAACGGGAAGCATAAAAGATATTCCAGAAGAAAAATATATCTCAATTCCTTATGTACGAAATCTATTTGAAAATATCGGTTACATTCTGAAAGTACATAATCTGAAGATATGCTACAAAACACAAAATATCAGGTGTTTTTTTTAGAGTGATAGAAGTTTCAATAGGGATAACTGTGATTTGACAGAAGGTAGGAGCCATGTTGTTTTGACATTGCTGTTCAGTAAGCATAATAAATAAGCTGCTCTGATGGATGATTATGTAAACCATAAATTTCACGAAGTGCTCTATAAGTTTGGCGAATAGAACACTGATTTTGAAAATAAATTTTAACAATTTGGAAACGTTGTTGCGGCGTGAGTCCTTCCATGATAATTTGTCAATGCTTACTGAACAGAAATGTCAAAACAACATGGCTTTTACCTTTTGTCAAATCACAGTTATTCCCATCACTATCTATCACTTCAAAAAAAAAACACTCGATACATAACATAAATAGAGGTTAATTCTTGATAGAAGGTATATAAAATTATTTAAATATTTTTAATATTAGCCTTCTACATATTTAATTCCAAAAAATTATATTTAATGATTATAACTTCTGAAAAGAAATTAAAATAATGTCATATAATTACCACTTATATCAATTGACATATAAAATAAACATTCATTTTAAGACATCCGAATGGTATAACAAAATCCAATAAATAAAAATTATTAACCAAAATCCTATAAATTAAATATTTCGAATAGACAAAATTTTGTTTCTGCTGATCAATCTTATGAAAACCGATATCTTTCAAAAATATCCAACATAATCTTAGGAATTTCATCATAAAACTATCTTACTTAGACTATTCAATATTATTGGATATCTAACTAAGGTACTTCATATAAAACTCAAGATATGTAAAACATAACTGAAAAATAAGTTTTAAGAAGGACTTTGCTTCTTCAGTATTCAAATAATTCATATTCAATAAATATAACATCAATTAACAACAAATATTTACTTACCCTTCAATCTTCTAGAAATAGTTCTGCCGAAATGAAACCTTTAAATGTAGTGAGGACAAAAATATATCTGTGGTTTACCCTTGATCTAGAAGATTGAAAGACAATTTAACGGACTATCTGTATCATTAAATATAATTTTTTGGAATTAAATATGTAGAAGGCTAATATTAAAATATTTAAATAACCCGATACATACTTAGTTTTTGTTAATACATTTGTATTAATTAATTTCAATATATATTGTTGAAGTTAGAATATATAATTCTTCTATCAAGTATTGACTCGCATTCAAATTGATTATGAAATATTGAAATTCATGTGTATTAGTGATTCTGGTAACTTAAGAATATTAATAGTGTTATTATGCTCCGTTTCCACAGTGAATGATATTGAAGGATGTAGTTTGTTCATAAATAACAAGAATTTTTTTAACAATTTGTCTGTACCTATGAAACAATTGAAAATATCGTTTATGCATCTATACGTTTCTACACCAAAAAAAATTTATAAGGAGATTTTGGTGGATATTAGATTCGATATTGTTCATGAATATTTCGTTTAATAAAGGACTTAAAGGATATTTTATAATCAAACCTTTATCAGATTTGTATATTTTATTTTTGAATAAAAAGGAATTTTGTTTAGTGCAAATTTTAAGGCAGTCTTAAATATTTTCATCAAGTGAAGATTTATTGAATTAAATCAACATTAGCATATCATAGTATGACACAAAGATTAGTAACGATCCTTAATATAAAATTATCCATAATGAAATCAAAAATAGCAGACTAACTCTATTGAAGCCGTAGAAATGAGCATTTGCAAAACTCTTGAAATTCTTCTGAATGAACATGTGGTTAATTTTGTATATTAATCACCATGGTCCGTCTTGAACACTCTTCCTCAATCATTTCATGTCTCCGTCGACCAAACTAGGTATGCAGAAGACCTAAGGCTATGGCAAATTGGTTCATTATAGGATAGCGCAGTTCCACGTATTAATTTACGATTTTGGCTCTAAAAATACCTCAAGATTTTGATCCTCGCTACTGACAAGGTTATTTGTTGACCTGTTTCACCCTCCTGCATGAGTTACGGCTGTTTAATTCGAAAAAATTAATCTTCTCAAAGAAGAGCAAAAAATTCCGAGTATATCTGGAATTCGTGCAGAGATTTCAGAGAATATTTTTGTCAAAACAAGGTATGATTAACTTTCAAAATTTGAACATCAAAACAGATTTAATTTATGTGTTAGTCCCCTATAATTGTAATTTCAAAACAATTTATTCAAAAACTATTAGAATTAAGTCAATGTCTTATAAGCAAAGCTTATATTTAATAGACATACAAAATCAAAACTTATTATACAATATCATATGGAATAAAAAACCCAACAAATATTAAATTGTCAATTAAAATTAATAAATGAATATTTGAAGGAGACAAAATTCTGTTTCTGATTTTATAATTATGAAATTTAAATCCTTTTCAAAAATACGAAACATAATTTTAAGATCTTCTTGAAAGAATAATATATTTGAAATATACAATATATTTAAATATTTAAATAAGTAACTTTAAAAATCTCTCGAATCGTGTTTTACATCTTCAAAAAACAATTAGAATTCAATAAAATAGAAAGGCCTTTTACTTGATAGAAGAAATATAACAAAATTTGAATATCAAAACAAATTAAAATTGCTTATCTTCTACAATTTTAATTTCAAAAAATTTCTATTCAAAAAAACCTTTAGAATCAAATTAATGTCTAGAACAAGCACCGCTTACATTTAATAGATGTATATAATCAGAACAATGTAAGCGGTGCTTGTTTTAGACATTAATTCAATTCTAAAAGTTTTTTTGAATAAAAATTTTTTGAAATTAAAATTGTAGAAGATAAACATATTTTAATTTGTTTTGATATTCAAATTTTTTTTTTAATTAAAATTCATATTAGGTCTTCATCGGTCCAACTTCACATTAAAACATAAAATCAATTAACAATAAATAACTTACCTCTAAGACCCCGTGGTATCCTCGTTTGAATACACTAACTTTAAAATCCAAGATATTCTATGTTCATTACAAAAATCACTCAAAGCTTCTAAGGTATTTTATGGTCTTTGTTAAACCACATGATATTTATATAGTGAAATTTTTAAAAACCTAAATATAATTATATATTATAAATTCAATTAAATAATGAGAAGAGGTTTTTGACTTGATAAGTATCAAGTAAAAACCTCTTCTTATTACTCGTCGAACTATCGATAGATTTCGAACAACATTTCGATTTCGATGCAACAACAACAACAAGATAAAGAACTGTACGTACAGTAGTAAATATCGCTTCTGTAAGTCGTAGTGTTGATGATGATCCAGATTTGTCTATTCGTCGACGTTCACAACAAGTTGGACTCTGTGCATCCACCACATGGAAAATTTTGCGTAAAGATCTTTGTCTTCACCCATACAAGATCCAACTGGTTCAAGAACTAAAGCGATTTCACCATAAAAGGCGTCGTTTGTTTGCTGATTGGGCCCTAGAACTGCTTGAAGTTGATCCATTTTTTTATCGTAAAATTGTGTTTAGTGATGAAGCTCATTTCTGGTTGAACGGCTATGTAAAAAAGCAAAATTTCTGTATATGGGGTTAAAACAATCCTCAAGAAGTTCTGCAGACTCCATTGCAACCTGAAAAATACACTGAACGGTGTGCTTTACACGCTGGAGGCATCATCGGTCCATATTTCTTTAAAAATGATGCTGGACCTGATGTTACAGTGAATGGTGCTCATTATAGATCGATGATCAATGATCATTTCTTTCAAAATTTGAATGGTATCGGTGTTTTGGTTCCAACAAGATGATTCATTTAAAGAAAGATTATTTCGAGAAATGGTCCAATTAATTGGCCTCCATGATCATGCAACAGTCGTGATGGACATATGCCGGAAATTATTTTTGAAACATAAATGTCATAACATTATCTTTCACATAAATTTGGCTTTAATCTTAATTTAAATGTGTTTTATTTCAATTCAAAGTTCTATCATTGTAAAAAAAACTGGATATGTTACACTGTCTCGATTTGTAGAACTTTCTGTTACTATAGCTCATACTTCATATTAATGATATTTGCAATTATTATTATTTATTTAAATAGGTAAATGGTAATGATTTTCGGAATTTCTAATAATAAATTAGTATTGACTTGACTTTTTCTGTTAAACTTTCGGTTTCAGAACATTCTCTATAATTGAAATTAATTTTGTAGAAATCCATTGAAACAATTCAATAATAATGGATATTATTGAAATTTGAAAAATTTGTTTCCACTTTATATCTGTAATTAAACACCGGTCCAAGAGTGGGTGTTTATTTATTATTATTGCAATTTAATTTCATCTATTTATTCTTGAGAATTCTAAAGGGTGCTTCTCTTTAAACATGCAAAATCCAAATATAATAGCGGACAGATGGTTTTCTTTTTAATTGATGGTTGGAATGACAGGAATTATTGTAACAATTCTGAAAGCTTTTCGATCTAATGCAATAATTTTTGGAGAAATCCTTGTTTGCCTTGTAAAAATTTTTATAATCAGTAAAATCACTACAAGCTAACATATGCTCCTATGGGTTAAACATATGGAGCTTTATTGTGCTGAATAAATAAAAATAATAAGAAGCGGTTTTTTACTTGATAGAAGGATTATTACAAACTTCGAATATCAAAACAGATTTAATTTGTTAGTCTCCTACAATTTTAATTTTAAAAAATTTTATTCAAAAAAATTTAGAATTAAATTAATGTCTAATAAGCACTGCTTATATTAAATAGACGTATAAAATCAAAACGCATTATATAATATCAAATGGAATAAAAAAACATTACAAATATAAATTGTCGATTAAAATTAATAAATGAATGTTTTAATGTTTCGGTCCAAGCATGACCTCTGAATTCTTCAGATAAGCGGTAACGCAGCTTTGCTTGTGACAAAATTTTTTGTTTTCTGATCTTATATTTATGATAACTACATATACAACATAATTTTAAGAATTGCTCCAAAACTAATTTATCTAAAATATTTAATATATTCAAATATTTGAATAAGTTATTTCAAAAACTCTCAAAACATGTAGCACATCCTCAAAAAATAATTAGAATTTAGATAAGATCAGTCCAACTTCACATTTAAAAGATAAAATCACCACAAAATCACACAAAGTTTGAAAGGCACTTTATGGCCTTGGTTAAACCACTCGACACTTATAAATAAAGTGCCTCACAAACTTTGTGTGATTTTGTGGTGTGAATAGAACATAGATTACCTTGGATTTTAAATGTACCTAGTTTGAATGTTCATCAAACAGAGATTCTAGGAGGTCGTATGGGTAAGTTCATTTATTGTTAATTGATTTTATCTTTAAAATGTGAAGTTGGGCTGACCTTATCTGGATTCTCATTATTTTTTGAGGATGTGCTACATGTTTGGAAGTTTTTGAAGTAACTTATTTGAATATTTAAATATATTACATATTTCAAATAAATAAGATTTGGAGAAGTTCTTTAAATTATGTTGTATATTTTTGAAAAATATTTAGAATTCATAAATATAAGATCAGAAAGGCTGCGTTTCCGCTTGTCTGAAGAGTTCAGTGAGCATGCTTGGAACGAAACATTAAAACATTTATTTATTCATTACTTTCAGTTGACGATTTATATTTGTTGTTTTTTTTAAATTCCATTTGATATTGTATAATGAGTTTTGATTTTATACATCTATTAAATATAAGCAGTGCTTATAAGACATTAATTTAATTCTAAAAGTTCTTGAATAAAATTTTTTGTAATTAAAATTGTAGGAGACTAACAGATTAAATCTGTTTTGATATTCAGAGTTCTGAATAAATTAGCTGAGATCTTTATTTTGATTTGTTCTGTTTGATATTTTACTTATAATTTTTGTCAGGAACACTTCCTTTAATAATGAGACATTTTATTCACGTCAGGAGTTTCTGGGCTCTCCACGCAATTTTGCATTAGCGCTTTTGTCATTAATTATATTGTAATGCTAAATTTAAACTCAAGCGTAGTACTGTTACCATGGTGTCGGAAGCGTTCTACGCTGCACCGCTCACAATTTCTTTCGTTGTTAAAGTAAGCAAACTTCTCACAAATAGGAAAAATTCAAACTAGTTTTTCAAAAGATAATTTTTCATTTTCTAACAATAATTCAATCATCTCAATGGCATAAAATAAATTTATACTTGATAGAAGGTATATAAAATTCTTTAAATATTTTAATATTTACAGATATATTCTGTTAGCCTTCTACATATTTAATTTCAAAAAATTATTTTTAATATTATAACTTCAGGAATTAAATTACATGTAGAAGGCTAACAGAATATATCTGTAAATATTAAAATATCTAAATAATTTTATATACCTTCTATCAAGTATAAACCTCAATTTATTTTATTTTATTCATAATATATAATTATTTGGTTTCCTTAACATTATTTATACAGATGGTTCTTGTGCTATAACAGAGGTCGTTAAATTGCCTTTCAATATTTAAATCAATAGTTAACCACATAACTATTTATTTTGAGTTATTTTGAGACTCCATTTGAATGTTCAGTATTCATTTGCCCAGACCCTTTATGAATTGTTGAAGGTAAGTAATATTTTTTGTTGATTGATTTTATATTTTATTGAATATGATTGAGTACTGACGAGCAAAGTCTCTCTTAAAACTTGTTTTTCAGTAATGTTTTCACATATCTTGAGATTTTCTAAAAAGTAACTTAGTTAGATGTCCAATAATATTGAATATTCTAAGTAAGATAGTTTTATGATGAAATTCTTAAGATTATGTTATTTTTGAAAGATATTTGTTTTCATAAGATTGATCAGCAAAAACAGAAATTTGTCTACTCAAATTTTTTAATTTATAGGATTTTGGTTAACAATTTTTATTTATTGGATTTTGTTATCTCATTTGGATAATATAATTTTTTGAAATTAATATGTGGAAGGCTAACAGACTATATTTTTAAATTTTAAAATATTTAAATAACATCTTAACAGATATTTATAGATATAATACGGTGTGTAAAATTCCGTGTCTTTTTGTCGGGGTCTTAAAAAACCGTTTATTTCTGATAGCAGTAATTTCCTCTCGAAATTCCTAATTCACCCATCTAACACTCACCTCCAAACAAACACCATCATTTGTCCCTTTCCTACATCGTAAAATCCGAGAATATTTCACTTCGGGCCTCGAGGAACATAGGAAAGCGTAAATAAACGAACGTTAGAACAAGTTCTGCCCGCAACCATAATGGTATTGACCCCTAATAAAATAAAAAACAAATCAATCTATCAACATCTCGGTGGGGGGCACCTCCTCGCCCGACAAAAGCCGTGTTAGGACCGCGCTTAATATGCTGAAACACAGGTACGGAACCCTTGGGCCGCGTGTACCCCTAGTGCCGTCTCTCTGTGTTTCTAGATCGGGGAACAAAGGCGGCCACGACTGACTTTCGCCGATCGAGGATCATTACCAGAGCCCCCTGTGTTGGTTTACGGGTTTTATTGTTGGACGGTTTTTTGATATATGAACTCTGGCTTGCCAACGCATTCCAGGGTGATCTGTGAAAATTTTCATGGGTTTGAAGGTTGATTCTGATATGCGCTATCCATATGTTGGAGGAAAAAGGATATATTAAATAATATTTTTGAAATTTGTGCATATATATTCATATACAATATTTGTGAGGCGACACAGTATCGAAATATAATATACGCCTAAGTTACTCATTCAAAATGTGATACCTGAGCGAAAAGACTGTTGTTTATGGATGGTGCAGTCCTAGTTCATTTCAAATTCACTTTTTATTGAATACAATGACCTTAATTTCATAGTGTTACTATATTTAAAAACTGTGGATTACAAGTGTGTGTAAATATTTGATGACTTAAAATTTAGGATTATCTTTTGAAGCTTCTACAATTAAGTCCATGAGCAAAAATAAATTTAAAAAATGATTGTTGAGTACCTAGTCGACAAGCAATTTGTCTGAATTCATAATTGTAATTTATTTAAGAAGCTCTTTTCTGTTATTTTATGACATGTCTTATACATTACTTGTAATGTCTATTAGACCACATGAATATACATATACATAGAAAATTGCACTATTCCCAAATTATGTCAAAATTCTTTAAATAAAGCATATAAAAAAATGGTTAAACCAGCACCTAAATATATCAAAAAATTTTTTTCGACTTTAAAAAACGGAATTCATCAAATATGTGTTCATTTTAGATTTAAATTAATCATAAAAATACCTTCGACTTACCACGAAGATAAACCTCGAAAATGAATTAACTCAAGCGTTTCTAATTTATCGGAGACACAAGTGAAAATTCACAATCAATGTGTACTTCGGACATAGAAAACACAAACACAATAATAAATAATTAAGGAATTTTTCATAAGTTATATGAAATTAATCTATAATTCACAGAATAAATTAACATTCAAGTTATACTTGATAGAAGGTGATAAATTTTAATACAACCAAATTCAGAATTATTCGTGGAGATTTTCATGATATACATTAAAAACTATATATATTGTAATATTAGAACTGTATCATAATGTATAATATATATACAAATTTATAAATGTAATATATATTTGTACATACGCACATCGTCAAAAGTCTTATATATTAAATTAAATCTTAATTAATCGAAAATAAATAGTCGATAAATTTAGATTTTTTCTCATTTTTCTAATTTTGTCTCATCCTGAATAAAGCAAAGAGTAATATACAAAGATTTTCTATCAAATATATTGCAGTTGAAATAGGGAAAATATTCTTCTCATTTCCAGAACATAGATTGTTTATTTCTTGAGAAACCTAGGGCAGCCAAGACTTTTGACGATGTGTGCATATGTAAAGAAAAATCTACTATTCCAAAATTTCATAAAAATTCTTGAAATGAAGGTTAAAATAAAAAATACTTGAAGAAGGACTTAAACATACGACAAATATGTTTTAAAATATTTTTTATTCAATCATTTATTTTAAGAATTTTTATATTATTTTAGAAAGGTAGATTTTTCTTTATATAGATTTTATGTCATAAAGTGGTTAAGGAAGTTTTCCTGGACATTAAAATATATTTTATATCTTTATATATATATTTTGATATCTTTATATATAATTTTTCATATTTATTGTAAAAGTTTGAAGAAATACTCCTCAATTTAATTTTATTTGAATATTATAACTTTTGTCGAGTATACTGGAATGTTAATTTATTATTATACAATAAAGTTTGCAGTGCTACAGAAGGCATGAGATTTATTGACAAAATTGAATTTAATTATCAACAAGAAGACTCGTCTAATTCAGTGAAGTGGATAGGTATAACATTTCACTGAATTTTATTCATCTACTGATATACGGACGCGCAAAAGCTCCGGACGTCGAATTAACGCTTTTATATATTTTTAGTCTACTTTGTCCCTTCCGTTGGCTTACGGGCGATCTCAATATATCGATCCCATCCAAATCCACCGTTCGGAACTAATCTTGAATGATTATACAGCAATTTGATGTCGGGTGCTTCAATTCGAGATGCACCCTATCTACAAACGTCTAACGCGTTCGAAACACCATGTAACTAATATAATATTAATACTAGGGGGGCAGCCCTTGAACGATCTGGAGGGGTGGGCATCCCGTTCTGTAATAACAGTTGTTCCGTGTTATGACAGGGTTAGTTAACGTCCCTAAAGAACCCGAAAACGATTCATTACGATGTCGGGACCAGTTGGAAAACCCCTGATATCTGCAAGTACCGACAAGAGCATGTCGCTAAATGACTGACATTGTTTCATTAAAATTGGGGTCAATTAAGTCATCATAAGAGTTTGTCGTGACTTTGTTGTAGACAGAAGGACCGGAGAATGATTTCAAGTGATTTTGTAATTCCGATATACAACATCACAGGAATTTTTTCCATTTTAATATATATGATAAATTGAAAAATATATAGGAGGCAGTATTTTACTTCCACATAAATGTATGTAATACAACAATTGTTTCACCACGATGTGGCTACTTCAGGTATTACATTGTACTGTCTGATTGTATTTAAACTCGGTTACACTGAGTTTAAATACATTTTTAGGTACGTGACCAAATAATGGAAGAACAAGTCATAAAAACTCAAGGTGTTTATTGGAGCTTGCCGCTAAAAAATGCTATTAGGGAGAGATATTCATTAATGAATACTTGTCAACATCTGTTTGTTCGTTCAAAAAATTTTACGGGCATTCTACCTGTCGATTTCAAGAAATTCTAATAGTGTTGATCAAGATCTTTCACTTTCAACGCCAAACTTATAGAGCACTTCGTAAAATTTATGGTTTATATAATCGTCTATCAGAGCAGCTTATTTGTCGAACTATGGATAGATTTCGAACTACATTTTCTCTACTCGATGCAACAACAACAACAACAAGACAAAGAACTGTACGTACAGAAGAAAATATCGCTGCTGTAAGTCATAGTGTTAATGATGATCCAGATTTGTTTATTCGTCAACGTTCACAACAAGTTGGACACTGTGCATCCACCACATGGAATATTTTGCGTAAAGATCTTGGTCTACACCCATACAAGATCCAAGTGGTTCAAGAACTAGAGCAACTTGACCATAATAAGCGTCGTTTGTTTGCTGATTGGGCCCTAGAACAGCTTGAAGTTGATCCACTTTTTTATCGTGAAATTGTGTTTAGTGATGAAGCTCATTTCTGGTCGAACGGCTATGTAAACAAGCAAAATAGCCGTATATGGAGTTGAAACAATCCTCAAGAAGTTCTGCAGGTTCCAGAAAAATGAACGTGCTTTACACGCTGGAGGCATCATCGGTCCATATTTCTTTAAAAACGAGTCTGGAGCTAATGTTACAGTGAATGGGGCTCGTTACAGACCGATGATCAATGATTATTTGTTTCAAAATTTGAAGAGTATCGACCCAGAAATGTTTTGGTTCCAACAAGATGGTGCTACACCTCATGCTGCTACCGTTACAACTGATTTAATGCAAGAAAGATATTTCGAGAAAAGGTCCAATTAATTGGCCTCCAAGAAAATAAGACATGGATTATTTTCTTTGGGGTTATGTCAAGTCATTGGTTTATGCTGATAAACCAGAAACAATTGACGCTTTGGAAGCCAACATAAAAGTGGTCCAAAATTGGTCTGGTCGAATGCGATTCCTCAGAGCTAGTCGTGGTGCACATATGCCGGAAATTATTTTGAAACATAAATGTCATAAAATTATCTTCAATCTTAAATTAAAAATTTGGCTTCAATCTTAATTTAAATGTGTTTTATCACAATTTAAAATTCTATCACTCTAATCCCGATACCTGTTGATTTCAAGAAATTCGAAAAGTGTTAATCTAGAACTTTTGCTTAAGACGTGGATAATTTCATAATTATTATTGCAATTATATCTGAATTCCTTAGGATGATTTGCATATGTCGAATGTACGGAATCGGATATATAACTCCTTTGGTATTCTTCGACTCGTTTCTTGTATGATCTACCTGTCTGGCAGATATTTACTAAAGGGCAATCGTTGCAAGTCAACTTGTAGACTCCAGATTTATTTTCTTTATTTGTTCGATCCTTATTGTTTTTTATAAAAGCCGCGTTATAATCGGAAGTATCTTTGAAATATTCAGCAATATTTTCAGATAATCCTTTAACATAAGATAATGAAAAATATTTCTGTGTATTGTCCTCTTTTATGATTGGGCACACTAGATTTAATGCCATTTTATTTTGTTTATTGGATACCATTTTGTCTATAAGAAAAGGGTTGTAACCGCTATTTGTTTAATAATATTTAATTCTCTAAAAAGTTATCTGAATTCAAAGGGACATTCAATAGTCTATGAATAAAACTATTATATGCTGACATCTTTTGGTTGGTGGGGTGATTTGAAGTTTTTTGTATTGTGATGTCTGTATATTTGGGTCAACCCTCACATACATATATGTACTGAATTCAATCTGAGTCCACCAAATTTTAGCAAAGATATCGCTAGTTTATTGGATTTGGTGGTCATGTTGAAGAAGCTCTAGTGTTCATAGGGGTGCATTTTAGGACCTAAGTTGATATGACATCTAGAATTACCCCCTGAAATATATGAACGTTAAATCCAGACACCAGTATATATTGATCTTTTTGAATAAAACTTTGTACAGCTACGCCCATCATATTGAGCCGATTTCTCCTATTCAAAATATTATAGATTCCTCAAAAAAATCACCCGAGTATCAATTTCGATGCCAGCTCGGTCACGACTTTTCCAGTTCATTAAACCGCACAAAAGTCATACTGTTTGAGATCGTGCTCCACGAGTCGCTCACACACACACATACGTACTTATTTCGCTCTCATGGCCGGCCGCGATCCTTAAGTTTTTTCATCAGCTCGCACACACAAATAATAAACAATCGGAAATAGATGAGTAAATGCGGGTTTTCTTTCTACAAAAACGTTAAAGTTAAGTTATTGGTAATTAAGACGGCGGCGATAAAACTAAATATTTGTTTGGAACCATAAAGATGGGTAGTAAATAACAGTTTTAAGGATCTCCGAACACATGTTGGCTGAAAAGAAAAGACTTACTGATCGTGGAGTGGACCTAAATTGTGAAACGCTGGGCATCTGGCAGGGGGTACTGATTGACCTGTAAGGAAATCGATCGTGACTTTTAGACCAAATAGGAAATGAATTCTTCATTTGTCGTTTTTGAAACATCCTTGCAAAACTGCGATTGTTTCGTTGCTTGTGTAGCATGCAGCGACCTCTATTTGAAAATAAACCTCCTTCACATCGATATATTAAAATTCCGACCATGAAAAATCATTAATCATAGCTCGTTAGCGCAATCCATTCATCGTAACAGTTTCACCAGCCTCATTTTCGAATAACTAAAGTCCAATTACACGGCCAGCCAAAAACCGCAGCAAACAGTGACACGTTGAGAATGGAGAGGCTTTCCAACAATCATATTGGGTTTTTTGAGCTCTAAATGCGACAATTTTTCTTGTCAACGTAGCTTTCGAGGTGAAAATGGGCCAAATCACTGATGATAATTTTTTCGATGAAAATCTGGATCATTTTGATGCATTTCAAGGATCCAATCAGCGAAGATACGATGTTGCTGGTGATCGACCGGCTTAAATTCTTGCGTTAACTGAACTTCAGAAGCCTTAAGACCTAAGTCTTTATGCAAAATACGGTGTAATGTCGCTAATTCCAAAGAACGACGAGGAATGGACAAATCTGGGTTTTCGTCAACACTACGGGCTACAGCTGTAATATTCTCAGTTGTTCTTGAGTGACGCACACGGTTTCGATTATTCACATCACTAACTTGTCCCAACAGTTAAAAATTTACCAGTTTCACTATTCCGGCCGAAAAGATGCTTCACAACGACCCAATAATGCTTTAGTTTTGCAAACTAAGAATTTTAACGATTTCAATTTGAATTTATAATTTTGTTTAAATTTTGTTATTTTTTCTCGTCTCATTTTCTATCTCAGGGTGTCAGTTTCTGAATTTGAAATTTTTATTATTGAAATAAGAATAATTTTAAGTTTTCAACTTTAACGAATAGATTAAAAAAATTATTTAAATTAACAAATTAATTCCCTATCTAATTCCTAAATATTTTCCTAATGGCAATGATTTTTCACTTTAAAAATTTTTCAAAACTCACCATATTAGTATTTGCAGCGTGTATGACCCTTTAGCGTAGTAACCAGTGTATGACCCCCTTAACGTCCTTGTTTGGACCAGAGAGTTTCTCTCATTCTATGCTGTCGGTTGTTATTTTCAATCGCCTTGCTTCTGTGTTCCAGTTTTCATAACCTCTATTTGTTGTTTATGTTTACGTTCTCGCCAGCTTGATACATTCCTGGATTATGGACCAAGAGGTCCAAGAGGATACTTAATTTTACAACTTTCCAGTGAATTATTCTGATTTATTTTGGGTTTTATTAGTTTTTCACACTGGATGTTCTAACTTGCACTGATCTCCACTCACACTCACACTGCCTGCCCCTCGACTCTCCATCCTCCCATATCTTGAGGTAACTTTCAATTGTTTTTAACGGATCAGATTTAGTAGAATTGGATGTTTCTAGAACAAATTTTCAAATTTTCCGTTTTTCTGGGATTTTATTAACTAAATGTTACATTTTTCTTCATCAAATTGAGAACATCATTAAATAACAACCTTCTATACAGATTTTATCAAATTTTTCTCGAGATTTTTACAAGATTTTAACATGTATGATATGGTACCTTTCTATTTTTCCAAAAATTTGCATTATAATGGACATTTGCTTCAGTCAAATTGTTTACAAATGATCTATCTAATTTTAAGTAGTTTACATTTTACTTCTGAAAATTGGCTTAACTGGGTAAATTGAACATTTTTCTAGAACTTTCCATTAAATATAGAATTTTCTTAAAAACTTTCGTGATATGGATATCCTTGCATTTATTGAAATTATATTCGACAATATTGTCTGAGATTATTTCTGGATGCTTTTGGAATATATAAAAGTTTATGAAAATTTGATGATCAAACTGAGATTCTACCTTGATACGTGAAATACGTTAAAAATTTCGATTTTGGTGGATTCGCTGATAAGCTCTTTCAAGTTTTTACCGAATAAGGTAATGCCTAATATTTTCTTTTGATTAATTTTCGTTACTGATAATGAAATAAATCAAATCATGACAGTACGCACGTTCGTATGTCAAGAAAAAAAAATGAATGGTGGAACATAATTTTTTTCAACTTATTGATTCTTGAAATGTTTCACCAATTGATTTGTGGAAAATCAGTATGTTTTTGATTGATTCGGTCTTTACTTGAAGGAAACTCATTTTAATTGAAAAAATATATAGGAGAAAGTTTTTTAATGTACACAAAATAAAGGAAATATTTGTATCGGATTTAGCAAATAATTCCTTTATTGGTATAGATAGGTATGTGGTATTTTTTTTGTTTCAAAGCCATCTACCGACAACTACATATCTTTACGGAGTTTATTAATAAACTCCACCCAAAAATTAAATTCACAATCGAAGAAGAAAAGAACCACAGTATTAATTCTCTTGACCTCACAATAGCAAGATAATTTACATGATTTTAGTATTTTTTGCAAACCCACACATACAGACATTACAATACATAAAAATTAAAATCAACCCAACAACCAAAAGATTTCAGCATATAATAGTTTTATTCACTTTTGAATGTCCCTCTAAACTCAGATAACTTTTCCAAAGCATTAATCAAACATTATTAAACAGAAAGCTTTAAACAACGGTTACAACTCCTTTCTTATAAACAAAATGGTATCCAATGAACAAAAGAAAGTGGCAGTGAATCTCGTGTACCCAATCATAAAAGAGGACAATACACAGAAATATTTTTCATTATCTTATATTAATGGACATTTTCAATTATAACGCAGCTTCCAAAACCATTAATAACCTTAGTACCTACATAAAAAACAATAAGGATCGAACAAATAAAGAAAATATATCTGGAGCCTACAAGTTGTCTTGCAACGATTGTCTTTTAGTATAAATTAGCCAGAAAGGTAGATCATTCAAGAAAAGAATCCAAGAACACCAAAGGAGTTATTTATCTGATTCCGTACATTCGACATATGCCTAATCATCTTAAGGAATTCAGGCATAATTTTAACAATAACTATGAAATTATCCACGTTGAAAACAAAAGTTCTAGATTAACACTTTTAGAATATTTTGAAATCAACAGGTCAAAGCTCGTAAAATCCTTTCGAACGAACAAACAGATGTTGAGAAGTATCCATTACTGAATATTTTTGCCTAATGGCATTTTTTAGCGGCAAACTCCAATAAACACCTTGAGTTCTTAGGACTTGTTTTTCCATTATTTTGTCACGTACCTAACAATCTAATTAAACTCGGTTACACTGAACTCCATCAGGCAGTAGAATGTAAATACCTGAAGAAGCCACATCGTGGTGAAAGAACTGTTGTATTAAAAACATTTTTGTGGAAATTAAAATACTGTCTTCTATATACAATGGACTACTATACAGTGAGTCAAATAAACAACTGTTCTTGGAGAAACTGAATGAACAGGATTGGGAATTGGTTTTAGCTGTAGATGAAGAAAATGTTAACCAACAATGTAATACCTTTATGTCTATTTATGCTGGTATATTTCATGAATGTTTTCCAAAAACAATAGTTAAGAATGTGAACATAAATAAAAACATCGCACAAAGTGAAGAACTTAAGGGTATTGCAAATGAATTATATATCACATTTTCTGAAAATGTATCAACCAGAGTTCAATACTGCTTACAAAAACAAAAAAATACAATATGACGCTTGCCTAAAATTAAATAAGACACTTCAATATGAAAATAGAATAGCAAGATCAGATAATAAAAGTAAAATGATGTGGCAAATTTGTAATGAAATCAGGGGAAGTAAAAAAGGCTCAGAATCTTGTCAAGTGAATGGTAAAGTTGGGGAGGTTGCAGAACTTTTTAACGCTCATTTCTATGAGACAATAGCAAACAATCTAGCTAATTTACCAATTCCGATAGGCAACAATTCAATCGAAGACAGTGATTTTACTTAAGACCAACAAATCCAGAAGATATTAAATTACTCACAAAATCATTAAGAAATGAGTTGAGAAGTGATGATCATGAAATACCCACACTTATAGTCAAATTTTCATTAAGTTCATTATGTAATATTCTTTCATGCGTAGTGAATAATTCTTTCAAATTTTGAATATTTCCTGATTCATTCAAGTTAGCTATGATAAAACAGACCAGTTTGTTTATTATCGAGTTTTTCAAAGATATTTGAAGATCTTATGTAGCAGAATCTTGAATTATGTCCACTCGTATAACATTTCAGCAAGTCAACATACACAGACAGCCATTCTCAGTTCAATCAGGTAATTCTCAATCTACTGGAAAGTAATAAAATGACCTTAGGTATATTTTTAGGTCTATCCAAAGCGTATAATATATTCCATATTTTATATATATATATATATATATATATATATATATATATAACAGCATCAATTTTCTTGATTTAAAAATTTCAAAAATTAACAATAAACATGACTTTTCAATTTTCCGGAAACCCACTCATACAGATAATACGATCCACTGAAATTCTAATCACCCGCATTCTCAAAAACTAGCAGCTTATAATAGCATGATATTTAGATTAATCAACATACCTATGACACAAGAGAATTTTGATAGAGAACTGAATATAATAAAACAGATTGCATTTAACAATGGTTTCAATCCGTTCATTAGTTCATTAGTAGATGAATAAAAAGTCCGAAAAAATAGCAAGATATTTAAAGAAAAGAGTAACTGCAACATTTCATTCAAAACAAGAAACACGTTAGGAAATTTAATAAAAAATAATGAAGATTTGATCCATAAAAACAAAAAGTCTAGAGTCTATAGGTTAAACTGCGGTACTTGCCCTTCTGTATATGTGGGTCAGACAGGTAGATCTTTCGGCACTAGGATACGTGAACACGAGAAAGCATATCTTGGAAAAAACGGAAATTCAACATATGCTGACCATCTTTTGGAGACAGGACATGATTTTGACAATAACTACAAAATCTTACACCTAGAAAAGAAGAACCCCATGTTGAACTACCTAGAAGACCTCGAAATTAACAGATACAATAAAAAACAGATTCTCTTAAACGACCAGACGGACCTCAATAAATCCCCCTTACTTAACGTTTTCTGAAACTTTGTAAAATAATAAAGAAACAAATTGCAGTAAATTCCCATTACCTTCTTTTCTGTACATTTTGAATATTTAAAGAACTCAATCGCAAATATGTACTTAGCACCATACTTACCTGACGAAGTCATGTTGTCATGACGAAACAATTGTTGTAAAATTAAATGAATTAGCGGAAATTAGTTTGTTTTACTTTAATCATCAGGAAACAAAGGGTTATTGTTGAGAAAGGTAGGGTGATTGTTAAGTCTTCGATAATTGAAAATTGTATAGGAGTTGATCAGGGTAGTATAGTAGGACCTGTGGTATTTTTGATATATATTAATGATCTAGCAAACGTAGCTGAAAATGTAGAAGAAAGTGTAGTAAAACGCAGATGATACAAATATAGTTATAGGAGGAACAATTCAAGAAGAAATGAATAATCTAGGACAACAAATGTTTTTGAAAGCTTAATTTGTGTTAGATGAAAATGAACTTATATTGAATGAAAATAAAACAAAATTGGTAATTTTTGATACAGAATTGTCTGAAAACAGAACACTTAATGAGATTGATTTTGGTGTAAATGAAGTTGAGGTGAACGAAACTTGATTCTTGATTTATATATTGATAGATTTCTCAGCTGACAAGAGCATTGTGAACATGTACTGAAAAAATTAAATAAGATCTATTTTGCAATTAGAATCAATGCTCAATATATGAATTATTAAATACTGAAGGTGCTATATTTTGCAAATTTTACAATTTATAAAAGAGAGGTGAAACGAATGTTAATTAATCTGGAGCCGTATACACTGGACGACTATTTATATATGTCAACCTGAAGTGTGTAAATAATTCTGACATCTTTTCATTTAATATGGATGTACATGTATGTTATCAAATTATCTGAAATAAAGTTATTTATTACAGATTATATATTTTTTTTAATGAAAATCAATATGTTTTTTACTGTTTACATCTTTAAGTGATTTATTATAGGCTCTCATAAGTTCTCTAGGACCAAATGAGGTCAGAAGCATATTCGAAAATGGAGAGCTCCTCTTCGTCACCCAAGGACATATACCACCTTAAATCATAAATCCCAAAAACACAGCGCCGGAATGCAAAAAAGCACTGCTAACACGATCCCTCCATTCTACTTGTCAGAAAAAAATCCTGCTCCCATTTCGAGCGTCTGCTCCTTCCGAGAAAGCCCATAAAGGCGAGGGATATTCGGTTGCGAAACCGATCCGTCGAGATCAGCCGCGGGCTCGCTCGTAAACGACGGACGAACGGACGGACAGTATGACATCGTCGGTGGCGCGATACGCCGCCTCCGGTCGCATTCCTGAGGCCGACCGAGGTCGTAAAGCCGAAACGTCGGCCCTGTCGGGTCGTGGCCACCTTCGGCCTCCGGGGTCCTTGGATGTGCGATGGGCTTAACGTTGCGGAAACGTTGCTGGATTTTATAGTTTCTACGTCATATAATGCGGGATTTGGGGGATATCGGGGGATCAGAAGACGTAAGGGGTTGGGAACAGAGGGATATTTAAAATGCAGGATGGGAGATTTTCGTTAACAGAAACGATGAAATGTTCAGAATTTTCGAGAAATAATATACAAATGTTTGATTGTATCGGTCTCTACTTGTCGGAAATACATCTTGATGATTAAAGTATCCCCTTATAAAATTACATAAAGACAATAAACCTATTAGACCCGTAGTTTCTTTCTTCACAGCACCTTCATATAAATTATCGAAAGAACTAATCAAAATTATTCAGAAATAAACAAACTTTCATTCAAAATTTGCCATTAATAATTCATATAACCTAATAGAGAAAATAAAAAATATATACATATATTCCGAATAATGCTAAACTCATTTTTTTCGACGTGCAAACTTTGTTCCCTTGCATACTTGTTAAAGAATCAAAAAATCTGATAGAATTGCTATTAGTAAAAACATAGACCTAATCCGGTTATAAAACAAGAGATTATCGACATCTTAAAGGTTTGTTTGGATCAAAACTATTTTTTATTTAATGGAATATTTCACGAGGCTAATGATGGACTCACTATGGGAAACCCACTTAGTCCGATCTTATCCGAAATATTTATGGACTTCCTTGAAACCAAAATCCAAGAGAGCCCCTTCTTTAAATATTTCATTTATTGGTATCGTTACGTGGATGATATTTTATCTTTATTCACCGGTACCAGTAGACAGCTTGCGATCTTTTTAGAATTCATAAATACATTAGCTCCCACAATAAAATTCACCAATGAAATAGAACAAAACAACAGCATCAATTTTCTTGATTTAAAAATTTCAAAAATCAACAATAAACATGACTTCTCAATTTTCCGGAAACCCACTCGTACAGATAATACGATCCACTCAAATTCTAATCACCCATATTCTCAAAAACTAGCAGCTTATAATAGCATGATATTTAGATTAATCAACATACCTATGACACAAGAGAATTTTGATAGAGAACTGAATATAATAAAACAGATTGCATTTAACAATGGTTTCAATCCGTTCATTATAAATAAATTATTGAAACGAATACAGGTTAAACAGTCAATATCGCTTGTATATCCAACAATACCTATTGATACAAAATATATTTATTTAAAGTACATAAACAAAAAGTCCGAAAAAATAGCAAGATATTTAAAGGAAAAGAGTAACTGCAACATCTCATTCGAAACAAGAAACACGTTAGGAAATTTAATAAAGATTTGATCCATAAAAACAAAAAGTCTAGAGTCTATAGGTTAAACTGCGGTACTTGCCCATCTGTATATGTGGGTCAGACAGGTAGATCTTTCGGCACTAGGATACGTGAACACGAGAAAGCATATCTTGGAAAAAACAGAAATTCAACATATGCTGACCATCTTTTGGAGACAGGACATGATTTTGACAATAACTACAAAAACTTACACCTAGAAAAGAAGAACCTCAGGTTGAACTACCTAGAAGACCTCGAAATTAACAGATACAATAAAAAACAGATTCTCTCAAACGACCAGACGGACCTCAATAAATCCCCCTTACTTAACGTTTTCTGAAACTTTGTAAAATAATAAAGAAACAAATTGCAGTAAATTCCCACTACCTTTCTTTCTGTACATTTTGAATATTTAAAGAACTCAATCTCAAATGTGTACTTAGTACTATACTCACCTGACGAAGTCATGTTGTCATGAGGAAACAATTATTGTAAAATTAAATAAATTAGCGGAAATTAAGTTGTTTTACTTCAATGATCAATTAATATACAGTGTGGAAACCACTAGAAATAAAATCATTTGTGTCCTTATGTTAGAGTATTATAAAAAACACTGGGCCACGTCAACTTTCTAATTTAATAGTGCGCTTTTAACACATAAATTCAAATATACAGGGTGATTCGCGAAAGTGCAGCCTAGTTCGTCCTCTTTATATTAAATGGAACACCCTGTCTTCTCTTTGTTGACATGTTGAACACCCAGTAATTCACAACTAAATGGACCAAACAAAGAACAGTAAAAGAATTTATTTAGAATGAAATGTTACCTTGACGATAAGCGTAAATCTGAAATTGTTTTATCGATACTTTACGAGATATCGATCACTTCACCCATTTGCCGAAAAAATAATGGATTTTATTTTCCCCCTACCTGTTATACAGGATGATTGTCCAACGAAAACTTATCACCTTGATTTTCCGACTTTAAAATGAAAATGTGGAAAATCGCTCGAACCCGTCAAGTTCTGATTCGAGGAGAAACAACTTTTCCACTTTTTTGGGACGAGGGGTGTTGCGATAACTAATTTTGAAGATCGTATCGAGTACTATCTGACCCTTAAATTTCGCTTCAAAATATCCATCGATAATGAAATATCAGTGAAAATAGTGAATGGGGCAACGTGGAATTTATCTCGAGAATATTATTCGTATCCGACACATTTCAAAGGTATTCAGTTATGTTGTTAATTTTTCGTCCAAAAAAGTAGAAGGACCATGTTTTTGATTTACTTTAGTTATCGTGAATTTTTGAGAACATTACAAGTGTGTCAAAGCGATTGTAAATTTGTAGAAGAATTAAAATGGTGTATTCCGTAGAAGAAAGGGTGGAAATGATAAAATTATTTCTTAGAAATAACGACTCTGCGCGAACAACAACAGCTTTATTTAACGAACAACATCCTGGAAATAATGTATCTGCTGCTTACATTGTACAACTTGTTGCCAAATTTGACTGGTTCAATCGGAAACAAAAAGAGGGTGCATGAAAGAGACTAAGCGAGGGAAATGGCTGTCTTAGGTCTTGTAGCAATGGCTACCTTGAGTACTAGGAAATTGTCCGATGTATCTGGTGTTTCACGCACAACAATCATGAGAATCCTGAAACAACATAAATTCCATCCTTATAAGATACGATTGGTTGAGGAACTGAATGAGGATAATCCCGATCGCCGACTCCAGTCCTGTGAAGTTGTCAGTGAAATGATTAACGGCAATCAAAACTACATGTTCGATATCTGTTTTTCGGACGAGTGTTCATTTTACCTTAACGGCTTTGTAAATCAGCATAACTGTCAGTATTGGTCAGATGAAAATCCAAGAATATTTCATGAGGTGCATATTCAACATTTCCAAAAATTTAATGTTTGGGCGGGTTTTTATGGAAATCACATAATCGGACCTTTTCATACCGGGTAATCTCACTGGCCAAATTTGTTAAGATCTATTGGAGAACATTATTTATCCAGCCCTCGTGCAAGTATTGGAGAATGCAGAAGACCATCAAACGATCATTTTCCAACAAGATGACGTACCACCTCATTTTGTTCAACCGGTACGTCAGTTCTTAGGTGAAAATTTTCCTCACGCCTGGATTGGAAGGAGGGGACATATTGAGTGACCGCCCAGATCACCTGATCTGGCTCCACTGGACTTTTTTCTATGGGAACACCTGAAATCCAAGATTTACGCTACCCAGCTTGAGAAACTGGATGATTTGCGAACTCGGGTCATTAATGAATGCCGTCAAATTACACCAGAAATATTGAGTAACGTACGAGGACGTTTCCAGCAAAACTTACATTACTGCATGGAAGTGAATCGTGCCCATTTCCAGCATTTGTTAAACTAATCACAAAAGTAAGTACTCTTCCACTATTTTACCTGTCATTCCGTTATCGATGGAAATTTTGAAGCGAAATTTCAGGATCAGATAGTACTCGATAAGATCTTCAAAATGAGAATCGCAACACCCCCTATCCCTATTTAAAATCAAGGGGTTGTACTCATCCATGTTAAGGGGTTGCAGTTACGGGGATGAAAAAAGCGGAAAAGTTGTTCCCCCTCGAATCAGAAATTGATGTCTCCGACCGATTTTCCACATTTTCATTTTAAAGGCGGAAAACCTAGGTGTTAAGTTTTCGTTGGACCACACTGTATTTAGTTTGTTTTGTCGTTTGAAATGGAACGGAAAAATCTGAAAAAATTAAATATCTCGAAAATAAATAAAATTACGCGATGACCCAAATTCTATGCAAGAACATAGAACTTTCTCATTACTGAAAATCAGGGGATGAACATGACTATTACTTGTGATCTCTAAATTCACGCAAGATCGAAAAGTGGAAAATTCTGGTTAAAAACATGAAAATGATATTCTCCCCATCTCGCGATTACTTTCCTATTTACCAGGAAGTTTCTTAATTGGGTATCGCTCCGGCTGTTTCAACTAGAGAGCGGCAAAAAAGAGGAAAAAGCAACTTGGGAATTTCCATGCAATAAGTCGGGAAATTTCAAACGAATTACTTTCTGTTTGAAGAACTTCAAAGAAGCCCATCATCAGCGAACGCGAAGGGTAGTTGGAAGACTTTGATCTGGCGTTCGCGGGCAACTTTCAGGTTTATTGAAACGAAATAGGGAACGAAAATTTATGAGGAAAAAATTTAGGAAGTTCTCGATCAAGACGCGAATCTGATAGAAATAACTGCGAATGGATAGCCTTTGATTACATTTCTACGTGAAGTTATTTACAAGGTGATAACAGGAGAATTCAGGTTTTCTTTTGGAAAACGAGCACACAGAATATTATGTCCTGAAATAGATTAATAATGATTAAAGAAGAAATTCTGTTGTTACCCTATCCAAAGAAGAATAGGACCAGTAGGTAAATACATTTTTAGAGAAAGATTACCTCATGAAATTTAACTTAAACTGAAAGCAGCTTTCAAAGGTATTGAGATTTTTGTGAAAAACTGATAAATTCTAAATCGTCAATATGAATCATTGATCTTCACGGACGTATCGGTCGGACATAATTACTTTTGACCTCAGTTTAGGTGAGTCCAACCTAGTAGTTCAACCACAAACATTTGGGCAAAACGGTAACACTTTTTTATCGTAAAATTGTGTATAGTGATGCAGCTCATTTTTGGTGGAACAGCTATGTAAACAAGCAAAATTGTCGTATATGGAGTGAAAACAATCCTCAAGAAGTTCTGCAGGTTCCATTGTATCCTGAAAAATGCACTGTATGGTGTGCTTTAGACGCTGGATGCATCATCGGTCCATATTTCTTCAAAAACGATGCTGCATCTAATGTTACAGTGAATGGTGCTCGTTACAGATCGAGAATCATTGATTATTTGTTTCAAAATTTGAATGGTATCGACCCAGAAGTGTTTTGGTTCCAACAAGATGGTGCTACACCTCATGCTGCTACCATAACAATTGATTTATTGAAAGAAAGATTTGGGGACAACATTATTTTGAGAAATGGTCCAATTAATTGGCCTCCAAGATCATGCGACTTAACTCCACTGTATTATTTTCTTTGAAGTTATGTCAAGTCATTGGTTTATGCTGATAAACCAGAAACAAAAGACGCTTTGGAAGCCAACATAACCCGTGTTATTGATGAAATAAGGCTTGAATTATTCGAAAAAGTAGTCCAAAATTGGTCTGGTCGAATGCGATTCCTCAGAGCTAGTCGTGGTGGACATATTGCCGGAAATTATTTTCAAAACATAAATATCATAAAATTATCTTTCAAATAAAATGTAAATTGGCTTCAATCTTAATTTAAATGTGTTTTTTTTCAATTTATTTTTTATCAGTCTAAAAAAACCCTCGATATGTTATTATACACTGTCATGATTTGTAGAAATTGTAGAAAAAAGGTCTTATTTAAATATTTTATATATGACATTATTTTAATTTATTTTCAGAAGTTATAATCATTAAATATAATTTTTTGGAATTAAATATGTAGAAGGCTAATATTAAAATATTTAAATAATCTTATATACCTTCTATCAAGAATTAACCTTTATTTATGTTATAAAAAACGGTCTAATAGCAATCTTCGCTATGTGATTTGATCAAAGAATACATTTCTGGAGGTTGTGAATTCATCAAAATTAATTTATAAGAGATTGAATTTGTTACTCATCGAACAATTAGACCTCAATAATTCTCCACTGTTAAATATATTCAGATGAACTGGAATTTCCAGATCCCCTCTTTTTGGGTTTTAGTGCTCCTTAAAAATTGTCTACCTACTCTAATATAAATAGAAACCGATTTCGAAAACAAATTCAATCATTCAAAAATGTAAGATATAACGCCTACCTGAAGATGCTACTATGTTAGCGAAACGATCGTTGTATTTTAATAATAATAATAAAATTTGTGAATATCAGATAAACCTCATTTTTAAATATTTTAATATTTAAAGATATATTTTGTAAGCCTTCTTGATATTTAATTTCAAAAACTTGTATTTAATATTGTAACTTCAGGAATTAAATTAATGTCATATAAGCACATCAAATGACATATAAAATAAATATTCATTAAAAGACATCAAAATGAGATAACGAAATCCAATAAATATAAGTTGTTAACTAAAATCCTATAAATTGAATATTTTGAGTAGACAAAATTTTGTTTCTGCTAATCCCTCTTATGAAAACATGTTCACTTTCAAAAATGTTCAACATAATCCTAAGAATTTCATCCTTAAACCATCTTACTTAAAATATTCAATATTATCGAATATCTAAGTTACTTCTTAGAAAATCTCAAGATAAGTAAAAACATCACTAAAAAACAAGTTTTAAGAGAGACTCTGCTCGTCAGTACCCAATCACATTTAATAAAAATATAATATCAAGCAACAAAAAATATTTACTCACCTATAACAACAATCCAGAAAGCGTTTTGGCAAATGAATACTGAACATTTAAATGGTGTCTACTGTAAACTCAAATAAATAGTTCTGTGGTTTACCAAAGATCTCAAAAATCTATGGAAAAAAATGTTATCTACTCAAAATATTTAATTTATAGGATTTTTGTTAACAATTTATGTTTATTGGATTTTGTTATCTCATTTTGATGTCTTATAATGAATGTTTGTTTTATACGTCGTTTGATATAAGCAGTGCTCATATGACATTAATTTAATTCCTGAAGTTATAATATTAAATATAATTTTTTGAAATGAAATATGAAATATGGATATATCTGTGAATATTAAAATATTTAATTAATTTTATATACCTTCTATCAAGTATAAACCTCCATTTATTTTAACCTCATTTTTTATTATTATATAATCAGTTTATTCAAAGCGATATTCATATAAAAAGTGATAGAAAACGAAATAATATTCGTATTACATTTGAAGTGAACTATCACAAAGTAACAAAATATTCAGCAATATCAGATAAATTCATGTCAAATTATTTACCGTGATTTTAGTCTATTTGCCAGCGGAAAACAAACCCTATCCTCACGTAGCTGTCCAATCCATAACTCATCCCAAACTAGCCCCACCCACCCTAGTCATTACCTCATAATCGAGAATAATCACCCCCAATTTTTTCAGGATAAAATTACCATTGTACACCGTGTATACACCAAAGTAGGCAATGACGAACAGTCCGCAACATCGGTCTAGATTGTTCCCTCTCAACGGGGCTCGTTTCGGCGAACGTTCCTGTCTGAGGGGGGCGCCATTAACCCCACGGGGGGCCTTTCAGACCCTCGCGTACCTCCACGCCCCGTCTAGTGTTCCTCTGGGGCACCTGGATGGGTGCACTCTCGACGAAGCCTTTTTATTACGATGTGTCATTGCCAGGATGACTCGATGAAAAACTCCTGCTAATTCGGGCATTGTTGCGTCTTTGGTGACTGCAGCGCACCACTTTAGCCTTAAGGCTGGGGAATAGAAATTCGTTTGAAAGCAGGCTCCTTGTATTTTCATTTCTTCATCTCAGAAAATTATTTCTAGTATAGAGGTGTCCCAAAAGGATTATTCAACAAATGGGTGATTTTTTACATGGATAACCGCGTATAGTTTTATATATTTTCAAGAACAATTTGAATGTGAGTCAGTACCTGATTGAAGTTATTAATTTAAATGACTTTAAATTCAGAATTATATTATATATTCTTACTTCTACAATATATATTGAAACTGTATACAAAACTATCAAAATGATATCCTTATATATAATATAAAATATTTTTTAATGTCTCGGAAAAACTTTTCTACATTCCGACATGAAACGTATTAATACAAATGTATTAAGAAAAATTATATAAGTGTCGGGTGTTTTTTTTAGAGTGATAGAACTTCAAATTGAAATAAAACACACTCAAATAAGGATTGAAGCCAAGTTTTGTTTTACTTGATGGATAATTTTGTAACATTTATGTTTTAAAAATAATTTCCGGCATATGTCCACCACGACTAGCTCTGAGAAACCGCATTCGACCAGACCAATTTTGGAACCCTTTTTCGAATAATTCAGGTCTTATTTCATCAATAACACGAGTTATGTTGGCTTCCAAAGCGTCTATTGCTTCTGGTTTATCAGCACAAACCAATGACTTGACATAACCCCAAAGAAAATAATACAGCGGAGTTTTGTCGCATGATCTTGGAGGCCAATTAATTGGACCATTTCTCGAAATAATGTTATCGCCAACTCTTTCTTTCAATAAATCAATTGTTACGGTAGCAGCATGAGGTGTAGCACTATCTTGTTGGAATAAAAACACTGAAAGAGAAAAGATAGGAATTTTGAAGGAAGATTATAGAGAACTTTGCGCCAGCACAACTAGGTGAGGGACCTCCACAAGTCACCTCTCCTCTCCCAAAGAATAATCGCCGTGTCGATCCCAACACTCAGTCATTTGAGCAGAGTGTCTCTATAAAAGTTTGAAGCAACGAAACAACACAAATAACAGCTTCCCAGCATGGACCTGCCCCCAAACGAAGGACCGCTGTTGCTGTTCGACCGCTGAAAGCGAGGCTTCGAAGCATCGAAGAGGATAGGCTTTAGGATCAAAAAGTGGCGTCAGAGTTAGGGGAGAGCAGAGGGAATCTTCTAGGACCCTCAAACCTCGTCGAAACGTCATAGTCTCCATTTCCCTCTAACGGACCACTTCCGACCCCGCGGCAGATAAGATAAGCTTAAGGATCCACGCATGGGGCTGAAGTTAGGGGCGAGTCTTTCAGGAGCTCCAAACCTGGTCGAAACGTCGTAGTCTCCCTTTTTCCTTGCGTGGACCAATCAGGACCCCGCAGCGGTAGCTTGAGGATCTAAAGATGGAGCCAAATTTGGGGGCGAGCAGAGCGAATCTTCCGAGATCTCACCCATTAGCAACCATTCAAGATACCTCAGCGGATAAGTAGACGAAGGTTGTAAAAACCCACGCTGAGACTCAACAGGGTATCGCCTTCGCCCGTGTAGGGATTACAAAACTCTAAGGGATAGCAGGGTCGCAGATTCTGGTCGTCAATCAGAGCCAGCTTCCCTGTACGATTCCAAGTCTTGCGGAAGGAAATGGATGGAGTGGGACAACATGTTGGAACGGTACGTAAGTAAAAAAGAAAGTAAGGAAGTTTGGATTGCGAGTCATCTGCTTTAGGCATCATAACCATGGCCTCCATTTCATAAATGAAACTAGGACACTCGTTATGACATGCTCCTCCACATGCTAGAGACAGGGGGGAACGCCTGGCAGGTAATAAGGGAATGAAATGTTAACATAACATCATTTTTCACCTTCACGGTATGAACTTTACCTTCAACCCCCATTATTTTCCCCAAAATCGCCAAACTAAATATTCATTTTTCGTCAACCTTTCACACCTCCTTCGTGCCATCCCTACAAACCTCCCTATTGAGACGTAGAGCACCAAGAAAGCGTCGAATGATATTCAAAAGACAACGTCTTCAGCATCCCTTATTCCCCGAACAACCCCCTTAAGGATTTTGCCTGCTAATCTGACCGAAATGAAATCGAAAAATCCCCGTTCGAACGTGTGGTGTTGCGAGGGGTGGCCATCGGGTCGAGAAATAGAGTTCTAGAGAATTAGCGGTCGGGGGTGGAGAGCAGACGTTTACGCGCACCCCTGGGGATATGTGACAGGGGCAGATATTGTATCCCCTTATTTTGTTCGGTCCTAAGAGTCTTGAGTGTCTTGTACTAGTCGATTGTTGTTAGCGATGGGGTTCATGATAAATTCAGGAGATTCGATGGGGAGGTTAACGAAAAAGGAAATAAAATAATAAATAAAAAGGAGGTCTTTACTTGGTAAAAGAATTAAAAATATCTTAAATATCACACAGATTAATTATGCTAACCTCATTACAAATTTTTATTCTGGAAAAAATTTTCATCAAAACAAAAGAGCGCAAGATTTGAATTGCGCGCCATGTTTGACAGTCATAATGTCACATGATTATGACGTGACAGATCGAAAGTAGACAGATAGGAGTTAGTAAACATTGAGCATTATACGGTAGAACAAGGCGATCATTTACAAGATATTTTGTTTCGTACATAATTTCCAAATGTATATTTTCTAAATCAATAAATATTGCAATACTTGTGCTTTTATTGAAACACCCATTAAAATTAACACATTAATTTATTATTTTCAATTAATAATTTATATTTTCTTTGTATTCTTTTATTCCTTTTGATACCGTGTAATGACGGTTAATTCTATATGTTTGATAATAATTCCAACTGTGTTTTCTAAAGACATTTATTTAATTTAATTTTTAAAAGTTTTTGAGGAAAAATTTTTATAAAATTGAGATTAAAATTTGTAGTAAGGTGGGCAGAATGAATCTATCGGGTGTTTTTTAGAGTGATAGAACTTTCGATAGGGATAACTTTGATTTGACAGAAGGTAGAAGCTATGTTGTTTTGACATTTCCGTTCAGTAAGCATTGATAAATTATCATGAAAACACTAATGCCGCAACAACGTTTACAAATTGTTGAAATTTATTTTCAAAATTAGCGTTTTATTCACCAAACTTATAGAGCACTTCGTGAAATTTATGGTTTACATAATCGTCCATCAGAGCAGCTTATTCGTCGAATTATCGATAGATTTCGGACAACATTTTCTCTACTCGATGCAACAACAACAACAAGACAAAGAACTATACGTACAGAAGAAAATATCGCTGCTGTAAGTCATAGTGTTAATGATGATCCAGATTTATCTATTCGTCGACGTTCAGAGCAAGTTGGGCTCTGTACATCCACCAGGAAAATTTTGCGTAAAGATCTTGGTCTACACACATACAAGTCCAAGAACTAAAGCCATTTGATGTCGTTTGTTTGCTGCTTGGGCCTTAGAACAGCTTGAAGTTGGTCCACTTTTTTATCGTAAAATTATGTTTAGTGATGAAGCTCATTTCTGGTTGGACGACTATGTAAACAAGCAAAATTGCCGTATATGGAGTAAAAACAATCCTCAAGAAGTTCTGCAGGTTCCATTGCAACCTGAAAAATGCACTGTATGGTGTGCTTTACGCGCTGGATGCATCATCGGTCCATATTTCTTTATAAACGATGCTGGAGCTAATGTTACAGTGAATGGTGCTCGTTACAGATCGATGATCAATGATTATTTGTTTCAAGATTTGTATGGTATCTACCCAGAAGTGTTTCGGTTCTAACAAGATGGTTTGATGGATTGATTTATTGAAAGAAAGATTCGGCGATAACATTATTTCGCGAAATGGTCCAATTAATTGGCCTCCAAGATCATGCGACATAACACCACTGGATTATTTTCTTTGGGGTTATGTCAAGTCATTGGTTTATGCTGATAAACCAGAAATAATAGACGCTTTGGAAGCCAACATAACTCGTGTTATTGATGAAATAAGGCCTGAATTACTTGAAAAAGTGGTCCAAAATTGGTCTGGTCAAATGCGGTTCCTCAGAGCAGTTTGAAACATAAATGTCATAAAATTATCTTTCAAATAGAAAAACAATTTGGCCTCAATCTTAATTTAAATGTGTTTTATTTCAATTTAAAGTTCTATCACTCCAAAAAAAACATCGGATATGTGATATTTAAGATATTGTAATAAGCCTTCTATCGAGTAAAAAAACCGTTTTTCATACACAGACATAGAAAACTCATTAGGTATGTTTCTTTTTTAATTTCGCCATCAAGAAGTTCCTACATTATTTTATTAAGATAACCCACATTAGTCGAAAGATATCAACTAATATAGATTGAAAATTTACTTCGCAGAATTTTTTTTGAAATATTACAGACAATTGTTGGATTAATTCTCTGGAACCTTTACAGACTTAAACTGAAACATCTCTTGAAAACTTTTAAGAATTAAATTGAATGAAATGATTTAGAAACACTATTTCTCTTTATAGACATATAGAATTGTTAAAAATTATTGGCGACAGTTAATCAATAAAAAAATTTAAAAGAAACATAGTACAAGTACTGACCTTAATCATCCAGATCCTTCATCCAAGATAAATTTGTTTCGATTGGATATTCAGGAATAAAAAATTCCATCACCAAAAGATGTCCATATAGAATTCAAAAAGGTCTTTTTATTTTCCTCCTTAAAAACAGAAATTTTTACCCATATTCTTCTTCTCAGTTCTCAAGGTAAAGAAATAAAAACAACTTAATAAATAAAAACAATCAATAAAATATATCTACATACCAATTCACCAATTATTGTGTTCGAAGGCAAACTTTTTATAAATGTAGTCAACGAATTCAACACCAATTAAAAAACTAAGCCTATTTCATAGACTTAATATCTGAAAACGATCACGCGCATGTGTGACAATACAAATTGAAATAATTGAAACAAACATAGATAAGAAGGTTCTAAGGAGTTTATAAGAGATTTTTTAGATCAAATTTGTAAACGTTTCCCCGAATTAATCCAGTCATTATCCGAGATATTAAGTTACCCTTCAGGCTTTCGAAAATTGATATTCTTCGAAGAACAAAAACAATTTTCAAGACTTTCGTGAAACTACTGAAATGAAGAGATTCAAATTTTACGTAGAAAATATATAAATGAAGGATAAATATAAATTGTGTGACTAAGGGTGAAAAAACAACAACAAAACACTACATCCATTACCGCGTTACGATATCAGACAGATCATAAGAGCGTCCAAACTAATTTTCCCCAAGAAAAATCATCAATTTCCCCGCGTAAAAAAAGAATAACGACCCCGTCTCGGACGCCGATATGAATTTTCCCGACGTCGTTTTTCCTTCCAATCCATCTCGCCGACTACGACGTTTTCGATTTAAAGCGAGCCACGGGCCGTATATCACGCGGAAGAAAAGCGTCGGTTTCGACGTCGTGTTTCTGACGCCCTTGCTGGGTCATCATATCGCCGCGGAGGGCGAAGAGCGCTGAGATGTGAAATTAGCTGCAGGCGCCGGTGGGAGGCAGTTTTTACCGAGGATGCGAAGTTTTTAAACAAACTCCGAGGTTTCGAGATGTTCAAGGTTCGCTGCTTGTGGTCTACAAGGTCTTATGAAGTCGAATTTCCATGTGATCTGCATCATGTATCATTTTGCTAGCTGGATCGTGAAGGGTACTCCAGCGAACATTTAGAAGAAATTGGTAATCCAAATGAACTGTGGGCTTTGCTACAGTTAGGGGGTTCTGGACCTGATGGCTTTTCTGCCGAGCTATGCTACTCATCTCGCACAAATTGAAAGAATACTCAGAACATCTTCAAAATGTGATAATAATAGTCATTTATTATACCCAACAGGAATATCCCAATCACTGAGTAACATGTTACTCAGATAATTATTCTATATCATTGGCATCCGCGGAATCAGTCATAAAGAAATCAAATAAAATAATGATCCAGCCACATATAGACAGCTCTAGATATCTAGCAGTCCGCTTAAACAATGCGGCCTTGAAAAATTCCCATGAATGGATTTCAGAAAGACTAGATGACACTGATAGATAGGAAATCATATAAAATTTGCATATTCCATCTTAATGATGACTAGAGTAAAGTACAAATTTCTGAGTACCGACAGGTCATCGAATTTCTTTAAGCTCATGAGTACAAAGCTCAAAGTTCTACTGACTTATGCACTTCTCGATAAAGGTGAAGGCAGTGTCGAACAATACTTCAAGGTCATTCATTTCAACTTTATTAACAAAACAATTGTCAGCTATATGATAATCATAATCCAACTTTGTGGACTTTCTACTGTCACACTTTCCCACATTTCAACCTTAGTTTATTCAGCAAACACCAATCGGAGATATACTGCAAGTTGGACTGAAGCAACATCAAATATGAAGCATCACGTATATTTAGGTAGGAATTTAAATCATCAGCACGTGCTAAAGCTGGAGAACCAAGAGAGATTAAGAAATTATCGATATAAATAAGAAGCACAAAGAGCTCATACTCCGCATAAGAGCTTATCTATAATGTGATGTCAAGGCTTAGGAAAAACAGAACTGCAATCTCTTCTGACGAAGGATGGAATACCATCATTTCCAGCTGTTGCCTTATTGGTAAAATTTGACATACTTGAGCGGACTTATATTTTCATAATTTTATTAACATTAGCCATATAGTCATCATACGCTGATGATACGTCCTATTTCACAAATGCACGCATCGACAGAAACCTTTTAAACGGATATTACGTTTTATGGTGTTAGTTAATCACACGAAACAAAGAACTTTATCTGCTACGAGGTACATGGGCACCAATAATCTCCAATAGTCTGTCAAAGGAATAATAGTCCAATGTGTGGTTAACGTGATCGAAACTCTTCAATTCGACCCATTTGAAGTTTTGAAGAGATTATAGAAAGTCCTCAGAGTTCGATTTCCTGGAATTAAATAACATTTTGCTTGCTTTCGGAAAATTAGTCTCTTGACTCTGTGAAAACTGCTTCAAGACAATATTCAATGGAGGATGATGTGGATTCTCAGGGACGAAGGGAAAGTCAGAGTGGGTCACAGCAACATCAGCTATTTCCCCCACCAAAACCAAGTCAAACAGTCTAATATTTCTGTTATAGACAACATTTAATTGCAATAGTCTTAGAATATTGTGACACAATATTGCTTTAGTACATACAGAAGCACTGTTTCCAAGATTTGGAATATTAAATTCACCAAAAATCAATATCGTATCTTTAAGTAAAATTAGTTTCAAGGTAGAGGTGAAAGCTTCACATTGGAAGGAAGATACGTTAGGTGGTACATAGACCAGATGAATGAAGAAATTGACAATTACACAATACTACATCTATTTAAGGTTTATCAAAAACTTATTAGCTAGTAGCTTGAAACGAATACTATGAGATAAGGCAATCAAAATACCACCACCCAGGTATCTACTAACATTAAGGAATTGTCCCTCACAACGCACTACACTATAATTAGGAGACCCCACTTTACCAAGACTCACCAAGCCATGTTGCACTTTTATACAAACTATATCATAAGCATAATCACACGGTAGTTTAGTATTGAATCCTCTAGTATTAAAGAAAATATCAAAATATATTGGATACAGGAGAGGAAATGCGAATCCTCGAACGATAAAGTATACAGAACGCCAAGTTAGCGCAAACACTATTGAGTGGGAGGATTGACTAACCCTATCTGGTTTCTCGAGTTCAATTTCTTGTGCTGCGAATTGTGTTTCAACCTGCCAACACCTCAGATCAACATATTCGGACGGACACCTATCTATCGACTATTCCACAGTGCAGATATATTGGGATCAAAACTGTATCTTGCGTTTATTATGTTTGTAAAGATGTTCATTAAGGTCGAAACGCTTGATGTTATTTAATAGTTAGTCTTTGGCATCACTTCCGGGGTCGATAAGACTATTGGTAAAGTTGCCCATTTTCATTGTCTCCGGATGTGAATTTGAAGGTCTGTGTACTTGGCTATCTTTTCGTTGTGTTTCTCCCTTAAGTTATTATTGTTTGGTATAGCCACATCTCTCAATGTTGTCTGGCTAAAAAACTCATTAACCAATATTATAACTTCTTCATTTGTGAGCATGCTATAGTTCCAGTAAAGTTTGTACTAATCATTCTCAAGGAGCGCTTTTAGTATAGTATGAAACAGTGTCTGTTTGAAGAAGCTTCAGTTTCTTGGTCAGTTCTTGATTTTTTCTAATGGATCATGCCCCAAATGCCTGGCATTCTCCTTTGAGAAATTGCGTCTCTTGTACTGGCATGCATACCCGTACTTATTATATCTCAGGGAAAGGTACCAAAGAGTGATTGATGATCCCAGAAACATATTCAATTCATATCTATACACAATCGAGATTTAGTGTTGTGTAATTAATTTCAGTTAAGATCTTCAAGAAAATGGATACCCTGTTGTATGTGCGATGAATTGAACCAAAACAATCAACTATCAGAACATCACATGGCGGTCTTGCTAGTTACATGAAGATTTAAGTATCTCAGATTACACTTGAATTATGGGTTCATCGCAAACCAAGCTCTTGCTTGACTGCTTATGATTAGAGATCATAATTTCTCGGGTAAGCAACACGGAAAGCTCGAGTCTTGCCGAAATACATTTGTAGAGAGAACCAGGAAGACGCTGGAAGATAATGTGAAACAGTAGGATAGACGCAGTCGAAGGTGAATATGAGGACGAAACAGCAGTAAAGCTACGGAAAGATTCAGATCCTTTAGAGTGGGTTAAAGGCCCTTTTCAGACTTGTGTTGGCTTCTTAGTTTGTTTTGATTGGCACTAAGATCATTATAGTAATAATGAAACCTTCAAATAGGTCACCAAAAACGCCATAAACTGGCCAATTTCAAAGAACATACCTTCTTTAAATGTTTCGAATCATCTCAGAAACTGCATACATTTTCGCGGGGCTCGTCGAAGCCCCATACGCCACCCCATTCCCCCCATCCAATTCCGCGAATCCCCACACAATCACGACCCAGAACTCGGATCCGAATCCGTCGCACGGAAAGGCCCTAATGGGATCAAATCTCGTTTCCCGAACGCCCAAAAACACACGTAACGTCGACAGACGCGCGCGCCACAGCCGGCAGGTTCAGACGCTGAAAATCCAATTTCATAATTTCATTCCCGGACGAAATAGAATTGTAACGAAGTTTTCGACGTGGCCTACTGCGACCCGAGCGAAGTTCATGGGTCTTCTATCTATCGTCGCAACGGATCCCGAGGGACTATAGAGGAACTGCGGATCCGTAGGGACTAGACGGGGTTCGTACCGTATCAAGTTTTGCTCGATTCCAGGACGTAATGGGTGACGAATTTAGAATTTTTTATTGATAAATATTCGGGGAAATTCGATATACTTTCGCAAAACACTTTAAAATAGTACACTTCAATTAAATAAAACACCGGTATTGGAAGAGATGTGGTTCCAGCAAGTTGGGGCGAAACAACACGAGCCCTTTTGGCTTTATTGCAGGAAAAATTCCCAGAACGCCTAATTTTCCCGTTTCTACCGGGATGGGATCTCGGAAGACTCGCTCTGCTCGCCCCCGAATTCGGCCCCATTTTTAGATCCTTAAGCCAATCCTCTACGATGTTTTGGAGCCTCGCTCTTAGCAGTCGAACAGCAACAGCGGTCTTTCGGGGGAGGGATCCATGCTGTGAAGCTGTTAATTGTGTTGTTTCGATGCTTCGGTCTTTGACAACCACCAAAAAGAGACACCCTGCACATGCGGCTGAGTGCTGGGATCGACACAGCGATCCCTTTGGGAGGAGGGCTGACCTGTGCTAGTTCCTCTTTAGTTGTACTGGCCCAAGTTCTCTATTATCTTCCTTCAAAAATCCTTCCTTTCTCTTTCAGCTTATCGGGGGTCTGCTGGAGTGTCAAAACTTGAGCAACAACCCGGGACAGTATTGATGAGAATGGTACTTTAATGTCGGTGAAGAGCTCTGCTCATATATCGACTTGTACAACTCTGAGTGTCTAATCTTCAGTCTCGTCTCTCATGACATTAGAGCTTGTTGCGCTGGGGAAGCTTGTTTTGACTGGGACTCTAGTTTCATCCCGGTGAAATGGAGGGTTGAGTCTTGGTGCCTAACGTAATGCCATTCGCGCCAGTCACTGCACCCGTGTGGTGGAAGATCGGCCGAATGGGGCCCAGGTTTCACCGTAAAGGTGGAATTTAGAGCTGAGCCGCTTTGATCAACTCAGTGGCAAGGGAGTCCGTTGCAGCACAGGGCCTCTCCCTAACGAGGGTTCGTGGTCTTGACGTACAGGCCGAATGGACGGTGCTCATACCAAGATCAATTGAGGCATCTATCTTGAGATTATCTTAGTACATGAGACTACGTTCGGATGGATAAGAAGCCTCTCCGGAGTGTAAATTGCGTCCCAAAAACTCGGGTACTGACCATGCAGAGCCAGTAGAGGTTGGATAGTGCTTCGCTGCTACCAGTCGTTGCTACAAGTGGTTGTAGAATTTCGAACTGAAGCCCAAGCTGGAAACTGGTGGGTTCATCTCTTCGGAGGGGTTCTTGCTTCGCAAGATGATATGGCGTAATCCTTATTACACTTTCTGCCTCTTGGGGCAGACTGTGAAGACTGCTGAGAAGTCACTTGGTGAAAGAGTTATGCTTACATGCCAGTACACTAACTGGTAGAATCCTCAGACTATTGACGATCTGAGAACCAATATCCGTCAAGTTATTCGCGAGATATTGCCCGAAATGAGCCGGCGAGTCATCGAAAATTAACTCACAAGGACCGAGTCCTGTAAGAGATCACGCAGAGGACATGTAATTGATGATGTATTCCGCATATAATGGCGAGGTCCGAGCATTATATTGTAATAAAAATTTGATCGATATTCTAAATGAAAGAGTGTTTTATTTACGTTTACTTTCGAAGCACAAAATGTAAAACCTTGTACATGTCTATAAATTCAATTATACATGTTTTCAATAGATTTATTTAGATTAAGATCTGTTGAGGTTCTGTAGAATTAACCCAGCTGTTATTTATGAGAAAATTACAATATCATGAGATTACTAACCGATAACTTCATCGCCCTTGACTGCCGATGTTAACATCTTCGAGCTCAAAACTTCTCACCTAGTCCTTGCGAGGAATGTTTCCCAACAATTTCGTCCTTCGGAATCTTATACCCCTGTCGTCGCTACACATCATTTCAATTAACATAACGGAGATGCAACACCCCGAGAAAACGCATGCCTAGGCTCCCTCATGCGTACATTTGTCGAAATTCCTCGTTCGGTGTTAATTAAAAAGTGAGGATATAAATCAACGCGGAAGTTCCAAACAAGGCATGTGTCAACACGTCCTCGTGTCTTCTGCGGTAACACATGTGTTCGCCGAGCTAGGTGCCCTTCCGCAACGACAAATTTCTGATTTGGGTAGAAGCAACTGGACAAAATGTTATAAGGTTTAATCATAGAGTTTGACATTTTTAATGGTGATCCTACCCAGTCATACGTATGTTCTTCACGGATACGTAAAGCATTTAACTTGGTCAGATAATGAAGTTAAATCGTGAACATTTTCGTGCGTACAAATTATTCAAAAAAGACATACCACACTGTCTTATCAAAATGATTAGAGAATATTTAAAAAAGTGAAAATTGAAAATAAGAAGCAACAATTCGTCATCAGACTACTTCACCCCCATGCAAGGCACACATCAGGGATCACTATTATCCCCGTTTATCTACAATATCTATTGCAGCGATATTCCCACTAGCAACAATGCAAATCAATATGTTCTACAGTATGCGGATGATACCACAGTAATCTCAAGTGAAACACCGTTAAGAAACTGTGTTGACAAACTTCAAGTGTATATAAACAACATCACTTCATGGTTTGCTTAGTTGAAACTAAAGGCTAGTCCAGGAAAATCTCAACTGATAATATTCAACCACAACATCAAAGTCCAATCCACAACTTTATGAATAAACAGTAAAACCAACTCCATCATTAAAATATCTTGGAATTCAAATAGATAATAAAGCTAACCTGAAACTCCAAGCAAAAAATGTTAGGAAAAAAATTGTCAGTAGAGCAAAAGACTTTCTGTGCCTGCCATAAAAGGACAAAGGAATCAACATGAAAACAGCAGCAATTGTTTACAAATTCATATGTAGACCAATACTGGAGTATGGACATCCATTGTATGCAGACAAAGGAATCAACATGAAAACAGCAGCAATTGTTTACAAATTCATATGTAGACCAATACTGGAGTATGGACATCCATTGTATGCAGACAAAGGAATCAACATGAAAACAGCAGCAATTGTTTACAAATCCATATGTAGACCAATACTGGAGTATGGACATCCATTGTATGCAGACAAAGGAATCAATATGAAAACAGCAGCAATTGTTTACAAATCCATATGTAGACCAATACTGGAGTATGGACATCCATTGTATGCAGACAATTGCAGAGTGTCAGTGATGAAATCTAGGAGGTAGCTGAAACAGCATCCCTAAGAACATAACCCTTACCTTTTGCGATTCAAAAAATTGAAAGAAATTCATGAGGAGGTGAGAAGAATTAGAAGACATAAGTGATTTCATGCACAACAATTTGGCAGAACAACCTTGCAGAAAATTCCCAACTTGCACTTGACTCCAAAAACTAAGAAGTTCCTAAATATTGCCATTATTATATACTCATATTGTTAACACTTATATTGTTAATACACTTAATACTGTAATTTTCCTTATCGGCTGAAGGACTTAGGTAGTAGGTAGTATCAATAAAAAGTAGTTATCTATCATTTTCGTGCCATGATTTTCTATGACTGTCGACGTTGACTAGCTGGCTTCGTCTTTAGGTGATCCATGAATATTTCTGATTTCTGTTATCAGAAATATTCATGGATCGCGTAGAAACCAATATCCAAAAACTCCCATATTTAAAAGATTTCTTTTATTGGTACCGCTATGTAGATGACATAATTTGTTTATTTAATGGCACAAATAGACAATTCTGTTCATTTTTTGAATCTATCAATAAATTATACCCAACAATTGAATTCACACATGAAGATGAATCAAATAATAGCATCAATTTCTTAGATTCAAAAATCACCAAAATTAATAATAGAAACGACTTTTGCATATACAGGAAACTTACACATACAGATCGTACGATTTGTTATACTTCAAACCATCCATTTTCACAAAAATTATCAGCTTACAATAGTATGCTTTATAGATTGGATAACATACCCATGACGAAAAAAATTTTGGTCAAAGAATATGAAACCATTAAACAAATAGCTTTCAATAATGATTTTAATCCGTCAATTATAAATGATTTACTTCATAACATAAATTACAAGACAGCAATATCACTTGTATATCCAAAATTTCAAAATTCAAACGAAACAAAATTTATTTTGTTTATTATTATCATTAACTTACATAGACCAAAACTTCTAAAATATTGCTAGGTGTTTAAAGAATAAAAAAGAAAATTATAACATCTCTTTTAAAACCATTAATTCTTTAGGGAGCTCAATAAAAAATAATAAAGACGTCATTCCTAAAAACAAAAAATCAGACTTTTACAAGTTAACATGTAGTGATTGCCCATGTGTATATGTGGGACAGACAGGCCGTTCATTCCAAACAAGGATACCAGAACATGAAAAATGTTATATTAATAATGAACCGAATTCAACTTATGCCAACCATTTTTTAGAAACTGGTCATAATTTTAATATGAACTGTGAAATATTACATATCGAAAGCAAAAGTCAGAAACTAAATCTGTTAGATACTTTAGAGATCAATAGATATAATAAAAAACAAATTTTATTGAATGATTAAATAGATTTAAACAGATCCCCCATACTTAATATTTTTCATTGATTGTAAACCATCTCTTTCCAACCCTCTATTTTTTGTACCAGAGTTGTGTATTTAAGGTCATGTTTTGCATTGTATACCTCAGTTTTAATACTTATCTGATGAAGTCATGGTGTGACGAAACAATTGTCGTGTAAATCAATAAAATAGCGGAAGTTAACATTTGTTTTTCTTATATTGAAGATGAATTTCCATCAAGTAAAGACCGAGACAATCAAGGATTTGTTCACATTGAATACCGCATCATTTGACAATTGCCCTTAAAAAATTCGTGTCGATTGACTTCTAAGGAAATTCAGTCGTAGTGCTTCAGAAGATCGTGATAGGCGACGCATCAAGGATCTACTCATTAAACCCCAAACCAAACAGCACTCGACTGTATGGCTTTTTCAAGACGAGCCAAGTTCAATTAAAGTTGTTCACGCACGGAGCACCAAGAAGCAAACGTAACATGTCGCCACAGTTCCAATAGAGTGCCGTAGAATAATCAGTTCGTAATGATATCACCATCATCATGAGTTCGTACAATCTCCATCCGGTGCAAAGGCCTCTCCAAATTTCTTCCACTGTTGCCTATTTTGAGCGATTTGTGTCCATAATTTTCCTTAATAGAATCCTGCCATCTTGTTGCTGGACATCCACGGCTTCTTCTACCATCTCTTGCATTCCTGCACCAACTTGGTCCATTTTTCAGTTGACATTCTTGTTACATGGCCAGCCCAAGTTCACTTTTTCTTCGCCTACATCTTCTATTTGTGTTTTTCTTCTGATGTCTACATTTCTCATTCGGTCTTTTAATTTGATTCCTAATAAACTTCTTTCCATTCTTCTTTGACATACTTTTAACTTTTCTGTTTGTTTTTCAGTCAGGGACCAAGTTTCAAGGTCATATGATCGAAAAGGCAGTACACACATATTCGTCGCTTCTCTCTTGATATTCATATGAAAGTCACCCTTCAGGATAAACGCAAGTGACCAGTACAGTACTCCAACTGTTTTCTATTCTTCTCTTAATATCTTTGACGATTTGTGAAAGAAACTTCACTTTAGTTTTGGTTTCATTTAGCGTTAGTTCAGCTTCTCTACTATGGGTAAGTCATTCAGCATTTGTTGAAGTTCATCTTGGCTTTCTGAAATTAGGACAATATTGTCCACGAATCTAAGATTAGATAAATACTTCCCATTAATTTTAAAGCCTTGTTCATTTCTCCAGTCAATGGTTCTGAATATTTACACTAACAATGCTCTAAATAGCTTTGGAGTCTTCTTGACGTACACCTTTTCCGATTTCAAAAGGCTTTCCTACATTTTCAAGTTTGGTTTTTGCTGGGCAATTGTGATAAATTTGCTGTAGGATATGAATGTATGATTCTGGTATACCTTGATTGATTAGAACATTTTAAGATAGGTATGATGCACCATATCAAAGGCCTTGTTGTGATCTTCAAATGTTAGGTACAATTTTTTTGTATTTGTTGTATTTTTCAATAACCTGGGTCACAGTGAATAGATGGTCCATAGTTGAGTAAAAAGCTCTAAAACCTGCTTGCTCAGATGGTTGATTTTCATCCAAAATGTTGGTTATTCTTTTCAATATGATTTTTGAGAGCATATAGTTATAATTATGGTAATGCAAAAACATTAGTTAGATCAATTGCAAATTGAACAATTTGCAGATACATCCACTTTCAAGTAGCAAATATCAAGTAATAAGAATATTAGAAGTTCATCTTAACATCTCAAGGAAAAGCCCAAACACAACTTCAAAACTCTCCTCTGGCCCAGTTGTCGCCCGTCTAAGCCGTTTTGGCACCCAACAAATTAGCGGCAATTTTTCAATACTAATTGGATGTCGACGCGGCGGACCGTGTAAGTAGATAGCGGCGACTCTATGAACGCTCACAGAAATCCGCGGCGTGTTCACGGTGTAAAATTGAACGGCGGGGAAACGATTATGGACCGTGGAACATGTGTTCTCGTGTTTACGCGAACGTCAAACAAACGTCGACCGAATACAAATAGAGGAGAGAGTTACGAGCTTCTTCATTCATGGGGAGAATTGCGAAAGTTATTCGTTGAAACGAATTTGTCATTCTGTTGGCAGATGAGCCAACAGTTCTGTTGATGTTACTGGCCTGTTGCGACACCGTGATCACATATGGCCGTGACAGGGAAGAAGAAGAGTAAATGTGCAGGTTGAGTTGAGGTTGTTTGAATGATTCGGTCTTTACTTGGTGAAAACTCATTTTAATTAAAAAATATATGGGAGACAGTATTTTATTTCCAAAAAAATGATTGTAATACAACAAATATTTCACAACGATGTGGCTTCTTCAAGTATTCACATTGTACTGGCTGATGGTGTTCAGTGTACCCGAGTTTAAATACATTGTTAGATACGTGACATAATAATGGAAGAACAAGTCATAAAGACTCAAGATGTTTATTGGACTTTGCCACTAAAAATGCCATTAGGGAAAGATATTCAGTAATGGAGACTTGTCAACATCTGTTTGTTCGTTCAAAAGGATTTTACGGGCATCGTACCTGTTGATTTCAAGAAATTCTAAAAGTGTTAATCTAGAACTTTAGCTTTCGACGTGGATAATTTCATAGTTATGGTTGGAATTAATCCTGAATTCTTTTAAGATGATTAGCATATGTCGAATGTACGAAATCAGATATGTAACTCCTTTGGTGTTCTTGGATTCCTTTCTTGAATGATCTACCTATCTGTCCAATATATACTAAGGGCAATCGTTGTAAGTCAACTTGTAGACTCCAGATTTATTTTCTTTGTTTGTTCGATCTATTGTTTTTGATGTAGGTACTAAGGTGCGTTATAATTGAAAATATCCATTAATATAAGATAACGAAAAATATTTCTGTGTATTGTCCTCTTTTATGATTGGATACCCGAGATTCAGATGCAGATACCCTCTAGAAGGACTATATTCTTGAGATGGATTACTATCGGACCAAAAGGAATTGAACTGCCCCTTTTCAACGGGACCAAAATGAATCTCGACATCGAGAAAGTCTCCAACTTTTTCTCTCGTATACCAATCGACTTCTTCGGCATCAGAAAACACCTCGGGCAGGGTTCTCTTAAAAACTTGGACGTCTTCGAGCCGCGACCAGAGTCGTAAGACATGAGTCTGGTTCTTATTTCTTTTTACGAGGTGTATCGTAAAACGGGAAAGGCGAGAGAAGACGGTCTTGCGTTTATTGTTTAGAAGGAATGTTAGCGTTGCGATGGGAAAATGCCAGTTGAGAAGGTTCAACATATCGGCCGCATAGCTGCGGGTGGATTTGAATTAGTTTTTTGCGGAATTTTAATGGACATGAGGTGAAATCTCTAATGTTATGTGTAATTGGCTTATTTATCGTAATGTTACAGCCCCTAGTGAAGATTGGTTCACCAATGAATACAACTGAATGCTTTGTCCTTCTCTTCATTCGATATAACATACACTACACCAAAATTATGAAAAGGAACTTTTATCAATTTTTGTATTTGTTTGGTTTTTACTTGGTGGAAACTCGTTTTAATTAAATAATATATAATAATAATAATCTTCATTTACAACAAATGTAGAATATGAAATGTGAAGTACTGAGTACAACAATATTACAATAAAATAGAAAAAGGCTTTTCACTTGATAGAAGAAGTATAACAAAATTTAAATATCAAAACAGATTTAATCTGTTAGTCTTCTACAATTTTAATTTTAAAAAAATTTCTATTCAAAAAACTTTTAGAATCAAATTAATGTCTACATAAGCAACGATTATATTTAATAGACGTACCTATATAATCAAAACTCAATATACAATGTCAAATGGAATAAATAAACCAACAAATATAAATAGTCATTTAAAATCAATAAATAAATATTTGAAAGAGACAAAATTTTATTTCTGATCTTACCATTATGAACACCAATTCCTTTTCAAAAACATAAAACACAACTTGAGGACTTCTCAAAAAATATAATTTAATAAGTTAATTCAAAAATCTCTCAAAACATACACTAAATCTTCAAAAAACAATAAGAATTCCGATAATCTCTTCATGGGCCGATGAAGAAATTATCGGAATTCTAATGGCATGAATAACATGAATAAATCTCATTATGGAATGTCAATGGTTTAAAGAAAACCTTATAATACAGTTTTCTGTGATTTTGTGACGAACATAGACTATCTAGATTTTTAAAGTTAGTCCGGTACCACTTTGAGGTAAGATATACTGATTGTTAGTTGATTTTGATATTTTAAATATTATTTAGGGCCGATGAAGAGATTATCGAAATTCTAATTGTTTTTTGAAGATATATTGGATGTTTTGATAGATTTTTGAATAGATTATTTGAATATTTAAATATATTAAATATTTCAAATAAATTATATTTTTTGAGAAGTCCTTAAGTTGTGTTTTATGTTTTTGAAAAGGAATTGGTGTTCATAATGGTAATATCAGAAACAAAATTTTGTCTACTTCAAATCTTTATTTATTAATTTCAATTGACCAGTTTTATTTGTTGTTTTATTTATTCCATTTGACATTGTATATCGAGTTTTGATTATATACTTATGTAGACATTAATTTAAATCTAAATGTTTTTTGAAAAAAAATTTTTTGAAATTTAAATTGTAGAAGACTGACATATGATATCTGTTTTGATATTCGAATTTCAAAAAAACAATATTCAGTTTTCATGACAAAGGCAAATAATAACAACAATAATAACATTAATAATATTTATTGTTTTTCATTCCAATAAAGATCCAAACATATACATATCACGTGAACAAATATTAAGTATTCCAAATGACCCATTTCTTCTTTTTTTTTTCTGTACCAGTATTGTGTCACGTCAGGGTTCACTTGAGTTGATATTGGGTGTTTTTTTAGAGGGATAGAACTTTCGATAGGGATAACTGTGATTTGACAGGTAGAAGCCATGTTGTTTTGACATTTCTGTTCAGTAAGCATTGACAAATTATCATGGAAAGACTCACGCCGCAACAACGTTTGCAAATTATTGAAATTCATTTTTAAAATCAGTGTTGTATTCGCCAAACTTATATAACACTTCTTGAAATTTATGGTTTACATAATCGTCCATCAGAGCAGCTTATTCGTCGAACTATCGATAGATTTCGGACATTTTCTCTACTCGATGCAACAACAACAAGACAAAGAACTGTACGTACAGAAGTAAATATCGCTGCTGTAAGTCATAGTGTAAATGATGATCCAGATTTGTCTCTTCGTCGACGTCCACAACATGGAAAATTTTGCGTAAAGATCTTGGTCTACACCCATACATGATCCAACTACGTACACAGGAACATATTGACGAATAATAGTGTTATTGATGATGCAGATTCGTCTATTCGTCGACGTTCACAACAAGTTGGACTCTGTGCATCCACCACATGGAAAATTTTGCATAAAGATCTTGGTCTATACCCATACAAGATCCAACTAGTTCAAGAACTAAAGCCACTTGACCATAATAAGCTTCGTTTGTTTGCTGATTGGGCCCTAGAACAGCTTGAAGTTGATCCATTTTTTTATCGTAAAATTGTGTTTAGTGATGAAGCTCATTTATGGTTAAACGGCTATGTAAATAAGCAAAATTGCCGTATATGGAGTGAAATCAATCCTCAAGAAGTTCTGCAGGTTCCATTGCATCCTGAAAAATGCACTGTATGGTGTGCTTTACACGCTGGAGGCACCATCGGTCCATATTTCTTTAAAAATGATGCTGGAGTTAATGTTACAGTGAATGGTGCTCGTTACAGATCAATGATCAATGATTATTTGTTTCAAAATTTGAATGGTATCGATCCAGAAGTGTTTTGGTTCCAATAAGATGGTGAACCTAGTTTAGGAGTTCAAAATCAACCTGACTCCTCAACATGAACAATGCATAGCACGTAGAGTTAAGTCTACTCCTACACACTATTTACAACATATATCGATGTAGGATACTGTAATTTAGATTTGTCATTTTAAAAGAACATGCTTTGGTACTTTTCCACATTTAGTACAACGTTGTGATTGGACAACCACTTAACTATTAAATTCATAACAACATTTGAATGGCAAATGTGATGCAAGGAGGTAGGAGCAAATAATTTGCATCATCAGCAAATAATTTGATTTAATCTATGAACGTTAAATCCGGACACGCTGTATAGTGAAGGTTGTTCAGATTTCTGATATTTCCAATTCTACATCACACCTTCCATCAAGTAGACTCAAGTTCATCAATAATATAATTATAAATATATCAAATTGTTCACATAAGATTCATCATGGGAAATAAAATCCCAAATTTGTCACTTCCTTATCTCAAAGCAGCAAAAAAATTAAACGCATGACGAGACACAAAAGCCTCGTTTTCCACCCTCTTTACTAGGAACGTAGCGGCAATGTCTCGTTTTGTTTAACTTGTTTCTACCAACAACCCCCGTTTGACGTTTTAACCGAAGGGTGGCATAATAAACCGGGTAAACCTGTTCTCTCTGTGCGTACGCGATATAATACGCGTTTGATGAATTATTCTCAATGGAAAAATTGTCGTTGCCGCTAATTGGAAAATAAATCGGTAGATGGGGGTGGACGACCGAGGCAGACGTGATTTTAGCATACCTGTTCATCTGTATACCTTTAGTCGGATGATTCACGTCTGTATCATTTGGGGATGAACAATTTTGGTTTATTAGTGTCAAAACAGATATGTTTAATGGTTTTCGGAAATCCATTCGAAGTGCTTAGGGGATATTTTCCAGTACAGAAGAGTAATTTGCATCAATTTTCCATGTTCGAGAATGTGTTGATGAATTTTTACAAAATTTAGAAGTAATAGTTTTCAATAATTCAACACACTCCTCTTATGGTAGGCTCATTAAAACGAATATATGGCTCCTCTAGACATATCAAAAACAAATTTTTATCTTCCTTTGCAAACCTAGCTGTATTACCTTTCCATTGAAAGAGAAACTGGATACATTTAAACTTTCTTTTAGTTGAGGTAAGAGATGATAGTCGAAATTGGTTCGAATATCCATTTAATTGAAATTTGAATGTTCATGAAAACAAAAAAGAAATTGTAGTCCGACTTAAAAATATCCGGAAAAAACAATGCTCAATTGTAGTTATTTAGTTTACATTTTTTACTCTTGAATTAGAAAATTATAACAAAATATTCATCTTATATACATATACAACCTCCATTTAACTGTAAACATCTTCATATCGTAGCGGTGCTCGTTCAACTTCAATCTCCATATGTTTTCAATGGGACTAAGATCTGGTGAAGCTGCTGTCCATGAAATGGTTGTCACTTGGTGTTCTTGCATCCAAGCTTGAGTATAGACCGAAGTATATCATCTTGCATTATCCTGCTGAAAACCCCACCCATCTGGATATAAAGTATGCGCTGTTTCAAGGTGAAAATCGTTAAGAATGTCACAATATGCCAAATGTGAAAAATTTGAGCCATCGGACGGGTCAATATCAACGAACCGTGGTGGAAATTTGAGGCATTTCTTATTCAGAACATGATTGAATTGCTTCAAAATAGAGCAAAAATTAAGTTCGTAAACCTTTGTTATTGATACAATAAAATAATAAAAAGAGGTTTTTTCTTGATAGAAATATTATTTCTAAATTAAAATTTGTAGGAGGCTAACAGAATAAATCTGTTTGATATTTAAACTTTTGTAATAATCCTACTATCAAGAAAAAACCCTCTTTATATTTTATTGTACATATAATAATTATATATTTCGGTTTACACTTATATAAACATAAAATACGTAGGATTTTTAAAAGTTCACTTCCTTCTAGTGTTTGTTCAAATATGTATCGGGTGTTTTTTTAGAGTGCTAGAACTTTATATTGAAATTAAACACATTCAAATCAAGATTGAAGCCATTTTTTTTTCTATTTGAAAGATAATTTTATGACATTTATGTTTTGAAAATAATTTCCGGCATATGTCCACCACGACTGGCTCTGAGGAACCGCATTCGACCAGACCAATGTTGAACCACTTTTTCGACTAATTCAGGGCTTATTTTATCAATAACACGAGTTATGTTGGTTTCCAGAGCGTCTATTGTTTCTGGTTTCAGCACAAACCAACGACTTGACATAACTCCAAAGAAAATAATGCAGTGGAGTTATATCGCATGATCATGGAGGCCAATTAATTGGACCAACTCTCGAAATAATGCTATCGCCAAATCTTTCTTTCAATAAATCTATTGTTACGGTAGCAGCATGAGGTGTAGCACCATCTTATTGGAACCAAAACACTTCTGGGTCGATACCATTCAAATTTTGAAACGAATAATCATTTATGATCGGTCTGTAACGAGCACCATTCACTGTAACTTTAGCTCCAGTATCGTTTTTAAATAATTATGGACAGATGATGCCTCCAGCGTGTAAAGCACACTATACAGTGCATTTTTCAGGATGCAATGGAACCTGCAGAAGTTCTTCAGGATTGTTTTCACTCCATATACTGCAATTTTGCATGTTAACATAGCCGTTCAACCAGAAATGAGCTTCATCACTAAACACAATTTTACTAAAAAAGTGGATCAACTTCAAGCTGTTCTAGGGGCCAATCAGCAAACAAATGACACTTATTATGGTCAAGTGGCTTTAGTTCTTGAACCAGTTGGAGCTTGTATGGGTGTAGACCAAGTTCTTTACGCAAAATTTTCCATGTGGTGGATACACAGAGTCCAACTTGTTGTGAACATCGAGGAATAGACAAACCTGGATCATCATTAACACTATGACTTACAGCAGCGATATTTTCTTCTTTACGTACAGTTCTTTGTCTTGTTGTTGTTGTTGCATCGAGTTGAGAAAATGTTGTCCGAAATCTATCGATAGTTCGACGAATAAGCTGCTCTGATGGACGATTATGTAAAACATAAATTTCCGTTGTTAGAATTCAAAATGACGTTTTTTGCTGATGTTCTGCATGTTTTAGGAATTTTTCTGAAGGAACTTAATTTGAGCGAGTTGTTTCTGAAGAAGTTATGTTTTGCATTATTGTAGAGGAAATTTTGTACCCTACAAATATTTATTTGGTAATTTCAATTAAATATTTATATTTCTTTTAATTATTTCATCCCCTTTTGGTACTGTGTAATAAGTATTAATTCTATATGTCTACTGAATTGAAACAGTGTTTTCTAAGACATTTATTTAATTTAATTCTAAAAGTTTTTGAATAAAAATTTTCTGAAATTAAAATTTGTAGGAGGTTGACAGAATAAATATGTATGACGATTAAAACTTTGTTATTTTATTTGAAATTAAAATACTCTCATCATCACTGAAAGATCCTTCATTAAACAAATACAAATACTTATTTGTTCCCTCTCTAACAGTGCTTCAAACCAAATATCAGGTTTTCACAACCTGTCAAGCTGATAAAATTTCTTCCAGATAACTTAAAGCATGAAATTATTTTCAACCTGCCACCTTTCAAAATTCCATCTGAAAGAACCGACATTCCATCATGCCCCCTACAAAACAATTAAACAGAATTCGTAATGGACTTGAAAAATTCAACTGAAACTACTCCCATAGGAATACTCGAGTACATCACGAACAAAAAAAAAGGATATTCAGACCATGTCATATCTCGTTACGAAGAATCATGCGTTACTCGTTATTGGTACACGGTTAACGAATGTCGTTTTTTCGCTCGTTTTCGCCCGTTATCAATTACCCAATCGACTTTGGAGGACTCGTTAAGGCGTGAGACTAATCCAGTTCACAGTTAAACAACGTGTTTATTTTTCCTAGATTTGTTCTTCCTTGTGGACCGTATTTCATGCTTCAATAAGTCCTATTGCCACGGGTGGGTGGGTTTGCGAGAGACACTGTATAAATTGTGTGTAAAAATATTCATCAGGAACACATATCCGGTGGTTTTTTTAGAGTGATAGAACTTTCGATAGGGATAACTGTGATTTAACAGAGGGAAGAATAGAACAGCTTCAAGTTGATCCACTTTTTTATCGTAAAATTGTGTTTAGTGATGAAGCTCATTTCTTGTTGAACGGCTATGTAAACAAGCAAAATTGCCGTATATGGAGTGAAAACAATCCTCAAGAAGTTCTGCGGGTTCTCCTGCATCCTGAAAAATACACTGTATGGTGTGCTTGACACGCTGGAGGCATCAACGGTCCATATTTCTTTAAAAACGATGCTGGAGCTAATGTTACAGTGAATGGTGCTCGTTACAGATCGATGATCAATGATTATTTGTTTCAAAATTTGAATGTTATCGACCTAGAAGTGTTTTGGTTCCAACAAGATGGTGCTACACCTCATGCTGCTACCATTCATTTAAAGAAAGATTTGGCAATAACATTATTTCGAGAAATGTTCCAATTAATTGGCCTCCAAGATCATGCGACATAACTCCACTGGATTATTTTCTTTGGGGTTTTGTCAAGTCATTGGTTTATGCTGATAAACCAGAAACAATAGACGCTCCGGAAGCCAACATAACTCGTGTTATTGACGAAATAAGGCCTGAATTACTCGAAAAAGTGGTCCAAAATTGATCTGTTCGAATGGGGTGCCTCAGAGCTAGTCGTGGTGGACATATGCCGGAAATTATTTTCAAAACATAAATGTCATAAAATAAGCTTTCAAATAAAAAAAAATTGGCTTCAATTTTAATTCAAATGTGTTTTATTTCAATTCAAAGTTCTATCACTAAAAAAACATCCCATACTACTCTTTCAAAATATATAGAGAATTATTAATTTGAAATGGCTCCATTGAAGGAAGTCCAGATATAATGATATTAAATAAGGTTTGAATATCAAAATAGATTCAATCTATTTAAATATTTCAATATTAGCCTTCTACATATTTAATTCCAAGAAAATTATATTTAATGATTATATTAACTTCTGAAAATAAATTGAAATTTCAATCTGTTAGTCTTCTACAATTTTAATTTCAAAAAATGTTTCAAAAAAACTCCAAGAATTAAATTAATGTCTTTAACATTGTAGAAGACTAACAGATTAAATCTGTTTCGATATTCAAATTTTGAAATAATCCATCTATCAAGTAAAAAACATTTTCTTATTATTTTATTTTAAATAAGGTTTTTCTGATTTTGACAAATTTTATTATTATTCTGACATAACGATCGTTTCGCTAATACAGTAGCATCGTCAGGTAGGCGGTATATCTTACAATAATAAAACATGTGAAAATCAGAATAACCTTATTCAATATTATTTAAAGTGGATGTTCATCAAGTAGAGACTGATTCAGTTAAATATAATGTGATCTATGTTTCTAACCTAAAATAAGGGATTTGAAATTTGCATTTTTGATCGGGAATAAATGCAAAACTAATGAATATTTTTTAAAATTGTGAGTTCTGTTTTTTTTGTGTCGAAATAACCACAACTTCAAAATGCAAACACTAGCTGGGCCACCCTTTCGTGTGACCATCCTTAGCTCACAACTGAATAGACCACACGATAAACATCAAAAGAATATTTTAGTGTGAAATATCACCTTGACAACGAGCATAAATCTGTAAATGTTGATCGATACCTTACGAGATATCGATCACTTCTGGATTTATTTTTTCCCAAAACTATTTTAAAAATCATAATCCGACATGGAGGACCAAACCACAACATTTTAACTGAACCCCTACAAAATAGAGAGCTTTTCCATAGTACTGTCAGTTTTTATTATCGGATCCAAAACCGCCTCTACTCGACTGTTTTTCCGTCAATTCTCTGCCGCCCCCAAAAACGTCGATATGCGCTATTCACCCCCGGACTTATAACCGCCAATACGTACCCTCGATCGGTTCCCAATCTTCGTCATCCACGCGCGGGTGGTTGATTGAAGGTCTGGGTTCCTGTATATGACACCTCGACGGCGAAGGTGACGTTGCCGTCCCCGAAAATGGGGGTTTTGGGGGGTGGCTGACTTGTCTATGGCTTCGACGAAATTTCGAGGATTTTCCGAGGTGTTGTGTGGATTAATTTAAGTATACACATGTTTGTGCTCTACATTTTTCAAATTATGTCCTATGGATAAGAAACTATCGAGTGTTTTTTTAGAGTGATAGAACTTTCGATAGGGATAACTATCATTTGACAGAGTGGAGAATCCATGTTGTTTTCACATTTCTGTTCAGTAAGCATTGACAAATTATCATGAAAAGACTCACGCCGCAACAACGTTTACAAATTGTTGAAATTTATTTTCAAAATCAGTGTTCTATTCGCCAAACTTATAGAGCACTTCGTGAAATTTATGGTTTACATAATCGTCCATCAGAGCAGCTTATTCATCGAACTATCGATAGATTTCGGACAACATTTTTTCTACTCGAAGCAACAACAACAACAAGACAAAGAACTGTACGTACAGAAGAAAGTATCGCTGCTGTAAGTCATAGGGTTAATGATGATCCAGATTTGTCTATTCGTCGACGTTCACAACAAGTTGGACTCTGTGCATCCACCACATGGAAAATTTTGCGTAAAGATCTTGGCCTACACCCATACAAGTTCTAACTGGTTCAAGAACTAAAGCCACTTGACCATAATAAGCAATGATTATTTGTTTCAAAATTTGAATGGCATCGACCCAGAAGTATCTTGCTTCCAACAAGATTGTACTATACCTCATGCTGCTACCGTAACAATTGATTTATTGAAAGAAAGATTGGGCGATAACATTATTTCGAGAAATGATCCAACTAATTGGCCTCCAAGATCATGCGAAATAACTCCAATGGATTATTTTCTTTGCTTGGGTTATGTCAAGTCATTGGTTCATGCTGATAAACCAGAAACATTAGACGCATTGGAAGCCAACGTAACTCGTGTTATTGATGAAATAGCACCTGAATACTCGAAAAAGTGGTCCAAAATTGGTGTAGTCGAATACGGCTCCTCAGAGCTAGTCGTGGTGGACATATGCCGGAAATTATTTTCAAAACAAAATTATTTTTCAAATAAAAAAAATTGTCTTCAATCTTAATTTAAATATGTTTCATTTCGATTTAAAGGTCTATCACTCCAAGACATTGAAAAATATTTTATATTGATTATATATAGGGATATCGTTTTGATAGTTGTTGTATATAGTATCAACATATATTGTAGAGGTTAGAATGTACAATATAGTTTCTTTTCTTTTATTTTTTATTCCACGTTTCCCATTTCTTATAATCAATGATTTCATAATTGTAGATCTTCTCGCTTCAGTCCAAATATACAGTATATTCAGTTTCCAAGAGAATTAGGGGTTCAGTAACATAATCATATCGATTCTGCTCTATATTTTTAAAATTTCATTTATCACCAGATACGTAACAAAATTAAAGGAGTTTATTTTTACACTAAAACAGTTTGAAATTCATTCAAAAGAAATATACATTTAATTATGGTCTGCATTTTTCAAGATATTTTCTGCTTGGGGAAGTAACCGATAATGAATGTTTTTCTTCTAAATTGGCTAAAGATTTGATTTAAACCTATTCTTAATTTTTTTTATCCATGAAATCATTCCATCTTTCAGAATAAAAAGCTTTTATATTAATTGGATAGATATCGAGTATTAAGTGCATTTGAATTGATAGAAATTAGAATTTCATTTCAATGGTGCTCTGCATTTTTCCAATTGCGTGTCTGTTTTTCATACTATATTTTTAAATTTACTTATCTGATTCAACATATACAGAACGTTCAGGTTTCATGTGTACTCAGAGATTCAAATAGAGGTTCATTTTCGTTCTGTTCTACATTTCCTCCTAATAAATTTCTTTTTTGAGATTCAGTTATATCTTTTTCCTCCAAATAATTCATTTTTCCTTAATTCAAAATGTTGGGGAGACTCGACCAGATGTTTATTCCGATTTTGCTCTACTTTTTTTGAAGATTTACCATAGTATTCAATTGGTAAAGATGTTATAATTTTGGATCCACTTGCTTGGGAGAAAAATATCTTTCTGTCGCGTGACTCTACATTTATACTGTTAACGGAATCGAATAAAGCATTATCTTCATTGAAATATACAGATTAAGCAAGCTCTATTCCTATGAATTATAATTCGACAGAAACAACTCTCCACTTGTTATTGAATCAAAATCTCATCTCTCGAACGCAAACCCAATTACACCCCCTAAAAACTCTTATTTGTTTTCATCTCGAAAGTCCATCGAATAAGCGTACAACGACATATGTCCAGTCAAACGTACATACAAAGAAATAACCTCTCCAGCGCTCCACTCCAGGACCTATCCCCTGGATAATCGGGTATAAATCTTATTAGAGTGTTAAACTGCAGTCCTTGCTTGTTTAGTGTCACTAATAGGGCCCCCCGCCGTCCACCCAGGGGGCCCTGGGGGAACCCTTCATGGCCAACTGTTACTTAAAACTCGCGCCCCCATCGGGACCTGCCCAATATTTCACACCATAAACATATCGGACGAAGAGACGCTCGAATCTGGGGACCCAGCACGTGATCCGGACGTTTCGTCAATTTATGTTGGCATCGTCAGAGCGAAAGGGGAAAAACTGGTTGAATTCCGCGGCCCACTACGACGTTTCGATTGTTTGGTTTCGGTGTAATTGAAACTGGTTTGTTATTGATGTGAGAAGACACTGCAACGGCGATTGCAATAAACAAAGTGTTGTCCGAAATTGACAGTCGAATAAAAGGAGAAATATGGGTAAATTACGTGGTTGTTTATTTAACTATACGTGAAAGAAACGACCTATGATCTAACTAAAGTGGAATGAAAGTATAAATTTTGTCTGGAAGCTTATGCTTCATTCATTTGAAAATAATGTAAAAGCAAATTTTCGACGTCAATAACTTTAACAAGGTCGTACATAAGTAATTATACAAATTAACTGTTTCATATCGCTTTCCAGAGCATACAGCTATGTGAAGGGGTTAAAGGTAGTCTTTTTCAACAAAAAAGAATTCTTCTTTTTTCATAAAATGGGTGATTTCATAAAATGTTCCAAAGAAAAAGATATAAGCCCTTAAATTCTAACGTCGTTGAATATTCGATTCCGGTTCTGTTACTTCGGGAAATGCTTTATTGCCATAATTCAAGCAGTATACACTTCAACGTAAACTAGAAAGGTGCGAGTTATCTCGATCAGTCAGTATAAACATAAACACTCAGTGCTAATAAAGCGACTTTCAATAACAGCGCCCCATTTTGTTTAGTAAATGAAACACACTATTTATTTGAAAATTATTGAAAATTTGATTTCATTATAAGTCAATGTCACAAATAAACAATGACTGCGATGCGGGAGTAATGTCAATTTAAAAATGGGGCGTTCCCATTGAAAGACCCTTTACATTCTATTGATCCGTTCAGGTAAGATTTTTGATTTATTGAAAGATGCCGTATATTTATTGAAATATTCAACTTGTTGTATGGAGAGTTCGAGCGAAATTCAGCAATTAGATTGTATGCAGAAAGGTATCCTTATTCAAAAATTACTTTGGGTTCTGAAGAAAAATGACTAATTTTGGAAGATATTTTAGCAGAATTTCTTGAAATAAGTAGTAGAAATTCTGAGAAATCATTATTTGATCGAGTTATGCTTTAACGGATATTACCTCAATACCCTAGGTTTCATTGTTCCTACTTTTTCTAATATCCGTTAATTTCTATGTTCATTATTCAAATGAAATTTTCAGTTGTGATGTCATTTTTCGTGTCAGCTGAACCCAAGAGTGAAAATAGCCCCTAAGTTACTTCTGAGAAAATTTGAGGCATCCAATTCTCTACACTAGCGTAAAAAAGATACAGGATGTTACATTCGAAAAAACGAAAAATAAAAATTCGAATTTTTTCATATTTGGCCATTAATAATGACAGCCTATATAAGAAAGGTTGATCATTTAGGAATGACTGAACTGTGCAGCATAGCAATTGTTATTTTAATAATGAGTAAGTGGAAATCTATATAATAAATTTTTATGATTCCAAATTTTGAAATTCTGTTTGTTCACATAACCATTCGACCAAAAATGGACTTTATCGCTGTATAAAATTTTGGATAAAATTGTTCATCATTTTCAAGTTTTTCAAAATCAGAAAATAAGCGCTATTTATGGTGGCCAAATAGCTTCAGTTCTTGAACCAGTTGAACTTTGTAAAGATGTTAACCCAAATATTCTCTTAAAATTCTTCAAGTTATTGTTTGAAAAATATTTAATTGTTGAGAACGACTCTTATACTTGTTGCAACCAAGTCAATATTATTCTTCCCTTGTGTCCGTGCATTTCTTTTCGTACTCGTACTCTTGTATCGTGCAAAGAAAATTCACTTCTAAATTTGTCAATAATATGAAAAAGAGTAAGTTGATTAACTGGATAATGTCCATGAATTCCTCTTTAATTTTTGATTGATTCGGTCTTTACTTGGTGGAAAATCATTTTGATTAAAAACTATACAAGTGGCAGTATTTTATTTCCGCAAAAATGTTTGTACTACAACAAATGTTTCACCACGATGTAGCTTCTTCAGGTATCTACATTTTACTGATGATTGTGTTCAATATAACCGAGTTTAAATACATTGTTAGGTACGTGACAAAACAATGGAAGAACAAGTGATGAAAACTTAAGGTGTTTATTGGAGTTTGCCGCTAAAAAATGGCATTAGGGGAGGATATTTAGTAATGGAGACTTATCAACATCTGTTTGTTCGTTCAAAAGGATTTTACGGGCATTGTACCTGTTGATTTCAAGACATTCTAAAAGTTTTAATCTAGAATTTAAGCTTTCCACGTGGATAATTTCATAGTTATTGTTAAAATTAAGCCTGAATTCCTCAAGATGATTAGCATATTTCGAATGTACGGAATCAGATATGTAACTCCTTTGGTGTTCTTGGATTCTTTTCTTGAACGATTTACTTGTCGGGCCAATGTATACTAAAGGGCAACCGTTGCAAGTCTACTTGTAGACTCCAGATTTATTTTCTCAATTTTTTTTTAAATAAAGAAGATACATCTGGAGACCCTTCCAATGTAATTTTTTTTTGTCCACGAATATCCCCATATATTTCAATGAATGGGCTCTTTTTAATACAGATCAGCCACATTCATCCCCGCAACATTTCTCTGAATTAATCCTCAGAGTGAATAATGGCGGCTAATCAACTATTGTAGGAGAAAACTTTACGTATTTGCATTTGTTCATATAGTGTGGTAGATTCTTGAATCTGTTATTGATTTATGCCGCGATTTTTATGTGAGGGATCGAAAGTGTTTTGATCTAGCAATTATTTCTGTTTGCATAATTTCAACAATAACTATGGAATTATCCACGTTAAAAGCAAAAGTTCTAGTTTAACACTTTTTAAATTTTTTGAAATCAACAGGTACAATGCCCGTAAAATCATCTTGAACGAACAAACAGATGTTGACAAATTTCCATTACTGAATATCTTTCCCTAGCGACAAACTGCAATAAACACTTTGCGTTTCTATGATTTGTTCTTTCATTATTTTGTCACTTACCTAACACTGTATTTAAACTCGGTTACACTGGACACCATCAGCCAGTAGAATGTAGATATCTGAAGAAGCCACATCGTGGTGAAACAATTGTTGTATTACAAACATTTTTGTGAAAATAAATAGTGTCTCCTATATACACACATTGTCAAAAGTCTTAGCCCCCCCCCCCCTCCCCTATCAACTCTCTCCTTGTGCAGTGCAGTGGCCAGTAAACTCACCAGACATGAATTCAATTGAGCATGGGATTACTTAGGGAGAGCAATATCCAATCGCCAAAACCCACCTTCAACTTTTCAGGAATTGGGCTTAACCCTTCAGGAAGAATGGAACGATATGCCTGAAAATTTTATTAATGAATTGATTCGTGAAATGCCTAGGCGTATTGGGCAGTTGATTGAAAGAAAAGGTGGTAATACGGACTATTGAATTTGGCTTCAGTTGTGGAATAACTATAATTTATCAAAAATAAAGAATCGATAAATTTAGATTTGTTCTCATTTTTCGTATTTTGTCTCATCCTGCAAAGAGTAACAAACAAAGTGTTTTTATCAGTTGAAATGAAGGAAAATGTTCATCTCATTTACAGAACATAGATTGTTTTTTTCTTGAGAAACCTAGGGGGACCAAGACTTTTGACAATGAGAACTGATTTCGATGAAATAATTCATCAATTCCTCAACTTTGTGAAGCATGTATATTTCCACGAATAAATGGCATAATCTACTGAACACAAATGCCAAAAATAATGTACAGAATTGCCATTATAACAATTCACATCCTGTTGTTTCTATTCGAAAACCCGTTACAATTATTTAACGAATCGTTCAAAGAATGTTCTATCAAGTTACGAGAGATTCAAACAAGTCAGTGAATTTTATGCAATCGTCATAAGTCTGCCACTTAAGGATTCTGACTTCAAGTAAGTGCTATCATAAATTTGTATTTTAAACCTTCCTACAAGGAAGGGATACCAATCGTCCTTTCCCCATGTCTTTGCCCCTCGTTACAGTAGAAATCAAAGCAGTATATTCCAATAATCCTTCACATCTGTTAGACTGGCCCCATCTATTTCGGGAACAAGACACGTACCTAATGACTTATGGACCGAATTCCTAATTTTCATTCCGAAAGGAGCCCCCGACACCTCAACATATGAAGTGTCGGCAAAACAACAGTAATACATTACCAGTCTCCGGACAGAATGAAAAATGACTCCTGGTACCTCCGAGTCCAAACCGCGCTCAGATTGTGACCGCTTCGAGCTGTCCAGTACTAACCGCTCACATCCTAGAGGATGCGGTAGTCAAAATGTTAGTCTCTCCTATCTATCGTACCTTTCTTGTACCTCTCTCGGTTTATGGCTTTTTTTAGGGGCAGACTTTAATCAGTATGGTAATTAGAAAGGTGATTTTGCTCATTTCTAAGCCGGGTTTCGTGGCCAGCGTGGATAATTTTACGAGGGGCGTGGATCTTCGGTGATGTTTCTTCTACGCGGACGTGTTTTTCATGAATGATGATGGTCTCGAGTCGCTTTCGTCCCGGGATGGACCGCCGTCGAAGGCATATTCGAGATCATATTCCATGTCATTAGTGCGAATCCTTTGGGTTCTGGGCAAAATGAAAATATTCTCCAAACCTTCACAAATCATTGGTATCAAAGTCATATTACGTCTCGGAAACACAGTTTGAAAATGAATAATTTGTAATTGTAATGTTCACAACGAGATTTAATATTCTACACATCAAATATACATGGAGCGTCATAAACAGTAAACTACAATATATAGTTCGTCTAGTAAGTATCCGGAATTCATTATTTTCCATAATTTTAATATATCGGGTGTTTTTTTAGAGTGATAGAACATTCGATAGGTACAGGTGAATTCTACCAGAATAGTTATTGGCTATTTGAGGCATGGCCTCTTTTCCAAGTGACTACCAAGCAGTCTCCACAGTCCACCCAGAGGTAGAAAGTGTGATAAGGATTACGCCATATCATCGCGCGTGGCGAGAACCCCTCCGAAGAGATGAACCCACCAGCTTCCAGTTTGGGCCCCGACTCGAAAGCCAGAACCGTCTGACTGGTAGCAGCGAAAGCACTATCCAACCTCTACTGGCTCTGCAGGTCAGTACCCGAGTTGTTTGAGACGCAACTCACCCGCCGGAGGGAATTCTTATCCATCCACCCGAACGCAGTCCCAAGAACTAAGATAAACTCAAGATTGACGACTACAATTGATCCTGGTACGAGCACCGTCTAGCGGACTATACGTCCTGACCCACCGAACCCATGTGAAGTCATTTGATTGATCCTGGCGTCAAGCACTAATGGCGGAGCCATTTCGTCGAGATCCACAAACCCTAAATAGTTACGCACAGATCCAGGGGCCAGGACAGGCCGGTCGAACCGTCAAGTCCCGTTAAACCCCGAGTCGTTTCATGAGAATATCCCGAAAATGGGGGTCTGCGAACAGATAAATGAAATACCCCCCTAGTCCAGCATGCGGACTTTCAACCACTGCCCCCTCGAGTCCAACACCAAGTGGGGTGGCCAGGTGGTACAAGTAACACCTGAGGGCAAGTCCACCCCCCCGAGGTAACGCAGTATGCTACATAACGCACTCGGCCATTACACAGAATCCGGAGATTTATACTGCGATAGGGTAGAGTACGCCAGTTTTAAGGGAGAAGCCCTGTGCTGCGACAGACTCCCTTGTCACTGAGTTAATCAACCGGCTCAGCCCTCCATTTCACCTGAGTAAAACTAGGGCCCCATTCGGAGATCTTCCACCATACAGGTCCAGTGACTGGCGCGAAGTGGCATTACGTTAGACACCAAGACTTAACCCTCCAATTCGCCGGAACGAATTTAGGGTCCTAGTCAGGAGAGCGCCCCCATCACGTCAAGATCTAATGCCTGGGGGGCGATTCGATAGGTACAACTGTGATTTGACAGAAGGTAGAAGCCATGTTGTTTTCATATTTCTGTTCAGTAAGCATTGACAAATTATCATGGAAAGACTCACGCCGTACCAACGTTTACAAAATGTTGGAATTTATCTTCAAAATCAGTGTTCTATTCACCAAACTTATAGAGCACTTCTTGAAATTTATGGTTTAAATAATCGTCCATCAGAGCAGCTTATTCGTCGAACTATCCATAGATTTCGGACAACGTTTTCTCTACTCGATGCAACAACAACAACAAGACAAAGAACTGTACGTACAGAAGAAAATATGGATGCTGTAAGTCATAGTGTTGATGATGATCCAGATTTGTCTATTCATCGAAGTTCACAAAAAATTGGACTCTGTGCATCCACCACAAGGAAAATTTTGCGTAAAGATCTTGGTCTACACCCATACAAGATCCAACTGGTTGAGAACTAAAGCCATTTGACCATAATAAGCGTCGTTTGTTTGCTAATTGGGTCCTAGAACAGCTTGAAGTTGATCCACTTTTTTATCGTAAAATTGTGTTTAGTGATGAAGCTCATTTCTGGTGGAACAGTTATGTAAACAAGCAAAATTGCCGTATATGGAGTGAAAACAATCCTCAAGAAGTTCTGCAGGTTCTATTCCATCCTGAAAAATGCACTGTATGGTGGGTGTTACACGCTGGAGGCATAATCGGTCCATATTCCTTTGAAAACGATGCTGGAGCTAATGTTACAGTGAATGGTGCTCGTTACAGATCGATGATCAATTATTATTCGTTTCAAAATTTGAATGGTATCGACCTAGAAGTATTTTGGTTCCAACAAGATGCTGCTAAACCTCATACTGCTACCGTAACAATTGATTTATTGAAAGAAACATTTGGCGATAACATTGTTTCGAGAAATGGTCCAATTAATTGTCCTCCAAGATCATGCGACATAACTCAACTGAATTATTTTCTTTGGGTTTATGTCGAATAATTGCTTTATGCTGATAAACCAGAAATAATAGACGCTTTGGAAGACAACATAACTTGTGTTATTGATGAAATAAGGCCTGAATTATTCGAAAAAGTGGTCCAAAATTGGTCTGGTCGAATGCGGTTCCTCAGAGCTAGTCGTGGTGGACATATGTCGGGAATCATTTCCAAAACATAAATGTCATAAAATGATCTTTCAAATAAAAAAAAAATTTGGCTTCAATCTTCATTCAAATGTGTTTTATTTCAATTTAAAGTTCTATTACTCTTAAAAAACACACAGTACTTCAAATATATCTTTTAAACATGTTCAAGTGCAGTATTCATTTAATCCCTGATACTAGGTACATATATTCTAATACAGTCCACTTATCTCTAACACTAAGTTTTCGCACACAGACAACTTATATTGGTTATATCTTAAGGAATGCAATGCAACGTGGATTTCGAAATACATAGGTTACTTTGATATATTGGCAATATTTCTAACCATCTCCCTAATCTCTATTATTCGAAAAAGTGGCCCAAAATTGGTCTGGTCGAATGCGGTTCCTCAGAACTAGTCGTGGTGGACATATGCCGGAAATTATTTTCAAAACATAAATGTCATAAAGTTCCATCACCCCAAAAAAAAACCCCGATACTTGTGCAGATCGTTGGCTATGGCGTAAGTTGCATGGCAACACAATTTGTCAAATGTTGTTGATTATCAGCAGGTATAAAATTTATGAAATGAGGTTGCAACTAGAAGATAATTTCAATGATGTCTTTATATCTGATGAAAGTTGATTCCCACTTGGTCAAAATCACTTAAAAATCCTATCAAAACAACCTGTTACCGTTCAAATTTCCCACCAAAATAATGGTTTGAGGAGCAATATCTCAGCGCTCTGCTATGCCTCTCTTTAAAGTTGCTGGTACCATTAATAGTGAAAAGTATTGTGGCATTCTAAACGATTTTCCGCTTGAAACGGCGCATGCTCTATATCCAGAGTGGTGGCGTTTTCATCACGATAATGCAAGATGCCATACTTCGCCTATACTCAAGCTTGGATGCAAAAAGACCAAGTCATGGCCAGCAGCTTCACCAGATCTTAGTCCCATTGGAAACATATGCAGACTAACGGAGTTTGAAGTTGAACGAGCAACGCCACGAAATAAAGATGATTTAATTCAGTTAGTTTTATAGTCCTGGACTACCATCACCGAAAATTATGGAGGTGATCTAGTTTCGGGTGTACCTCGACGTTCAGTCAAGTGTTTAAATGGAGCTTGTATAAGTAAATGAGCTGAATATTTTGTTATAATTTTCTAATTCAAGAATTAAAAATATATACTATATAATCACAACTGAGCTTTCTTTTTTCCGGATACTTTCTCGACAGACTATAAGAATAATACATAATAATTCGTAAAGAATCGGTGATCATTGGATCAACAGATACTCTTGTCAAATTTGACAAAAACTTCAACGAATTTGTGTTGCACAAAACAAATTCAGGTAGTTGCTCACGTGAATCAGTTGATCCCAGAAAGCTATACCAAAGAAGGGGAAAAAGTGTTTTTCATGACACTACCACCCAATGGCGATTTCCATTTTGTCATGGAAACAGCTATCAATCTCGAAATGGTTAGATACCTGGAGATCAGAAGTCTCATCGGTGACATACGATATGGTTTTCGCAATTACCGATCAACAGATGACCTCTTCAGTTATATGACGCAAGTGTAGACAAGGGCTGTCGAGCGCTATGGAGCAAACAGCTATCAATCTCGAAATGGTTAGATACCTGGAGATCAGAAGTCTCATCGGTGACATACAATATGGTTTTCGCAAACACCGATCAACAGATGACCTCTTCAGCTATATGACGCAAGTGTAGACAAGGGCTAACGAGCGCAATGGACGACAATCTAGGTCAGTTGCTCTGGACATATTCAATGATCTCGATCGTGTCTGGCATAAGGCTCTTTTGAATAAGCTATCTTCAAACAGGTTTTCATCGGGCGTCTCTACGATTGGATGAAAATTTTTCTCACTAACAGTTACATTCATGTGGTTGTGAATGGTATCGGTTCCCGTGTAAACAATGGATGCCTCGAGGCTAAATTTTATCGCCCACCCTCTTCCTGTGGCACATAAATGATCTTATCAGTACGCTGATGTCTTCTTTCACCAGAGACAGTCCTATGACCACCGTTGAGTGTCACTTCCATAGATACCAGCAAATGGATTCTCTGAACGAAAATCCCGAAAAGATTAATGAATGAGGTCAGCGGAATCTGGTGTAATTCAATGACTCGAAGACCCAAACAACAATTTTTTCTCGAAAAACTCTGTTCGTGACTTCTGACTTGATGATAGGTAATAAGGTGCTTCAGCCAAATGATTCCATGCATCTTCTTGGCGTAACTGTCAATTCTTCAGTTTGTCGAATAAGTGACCGACATAGCGTAGTCTGCTGCAAATAGGCTGTTGTATTTGTTCAAGATTAGGGAATATTTCTCTGCAGATCAGGTTTTTTTACTGTATCAGATCAGACCAGAACTCGAATACTGCTCTCATGGTTGGAGCTCAGCACCCAAGCATTCGTTACCACTTTTGGATTCCATCCAAAGAAGAAATTTTGAGTTCGATTATATTATTAGAAGCATGACTAACGATAAATGAAACCAAAACTAAAGTGATGACAAAAAGTGAAAAACAGTGAAAAACAGTGAAGGATGTCAATTGGAAAATGAACCAAGTTGGTGCAAGAATGGTATCCAAGAAATGGTAGAAGAAGCCGTGGTCGTCCAGCAACAAGATGGCATAATTCTATCAAGAAATGAAAGGAATATTATGGGCACAAATCACTGAAAATAGGGAACATGGAAGAAATTTGGAGAAGCCCTTTCTCGAGATGGGGATTCTACCGGTTCATAATGATGATATTATTAGTACCTTCGCTGTCGTTTTTTCAGTGAAACGTGTAACTACCAATAAAAGTGCTCTAATTTCAGAGCATTAATCTTGATCTTAAAAAATTAGTGAATTCTTCAATATTTCGTTTTTAGGAAGAGTGCGCAATCTGGAGTGTGGCCTAGGGTGCTAATAAGTGTTAATCCGACTCTGTTCACACTGCGGAATGACAGAAAGGTGCTCTAAACTGTACATTATCTTGAATCATGAATTCAATCTCCAACCATCCTGAATCGAAATAAAAACAATCAGTTAATGAACCTCCCTTTCAGTGGAAATCCAAAGATCCTTCACCAAAAACATCGCACCAATAAGCGAAACAAAAACCTGATACAGCATAAACCTCATACGTTCACCACTGTAGTAGGGACAAAAGACACATCCCACTACGCCAGAAAAAAGATGCGTGTTTGAGCCGAACATCATTACTTATTCAGCCTCGAATTTCACCCTCCAAACCTCCCCGACGCGATGCCATCCTATCCCGTCCTTGATTCCCGGCCCCGATAACAAATCCTGGACGGCTCGGGTTTATTTACAAGAGTCGCAAGGACTGGGAACGTCGCGCCTGGATGGTGGAACTGGGTAGTGTAGGGTTCCTTGGGGATGGGAATATATCAGGGATACGTATAGACGACAATTTGGGAGCTCGTGGAGCGGTGGAATTGGAGATGGTGCATGGTCATTTGAAATTTCTTTGATTCAGGTTTAGGTACCATTATTCTTTTCATTCCAACAAGAGGTTTCATTTTCAGTTCAATCTAAAGTACAAACTTTCAAGTCTCAGACGTTCTGAAAGACGGTTATTCTTTTGATGACATTTTTCATCAATTTTTCGAATAAATGTTACTTTATTTCAAGATTACTAGCTCTGATGTCCTCTTCTACGCTTCTTGAAAACAATGCAATTCTGCAGCGCATGCGATAACAGCGTCGACTTTCATCGCTGAAACTTCTTAATGGTATAAGTTTAATCACATTATCAGAGCATTTTTTAGCGATTGTATATCAAATCAACAGTGGAGCGTTTTTTAACATTACAATGTCCCCTCTTCGTTTGTTCCTTCAATTAAGGAATACTCGGTATATTTATAACTTTTCCAGTTCTTATTTTGATTTGGTGAAAAGTCATATGTTGCATATATCGAAGCTGGTGTGATTTACTACTCTGTCAAGAAAGTACTGGGAATTTTCAATTAAAACAACATTTTTACAGTAAAATCGTCAAAATTTATTGGGTCGCCTTCAAAATAGGCTCCATTTGCTCCAATACATCTATGCCAACGGCACTTCCAATTATCGAAACATTTTTTATAGGCGCTTTCCGGGATGGACTTTAGCTCTCGCGCCGAATTTTGTTTTATGGCTTCAATCGACTCAAAACAGATGCCACGAAGGGGCAATTTTAGTTTTGGGAAGAGGAAAAAGTCGCAGGGAGCCAAATCCGGCGAATACGGTAGTTGCTGAAGCACGTTTGTTGAGTTTTTGGCGAGAAAGTCAGTCACAATCGTAGCTCGGTGAGAAGGCGCGTTATCGTCATGCAAAATCCATGAGTTGTTCTCCCACAAATTTGGCCGCTTTTTACGGATACGCTCACGCAAATGTTTCATAACGCCTAGGTAATACTCCTTGTTTACCGTCTGACCCTCTGGAACGAATTCGTAGTGCACCACGCCACGGATATCGAAGAAAACAATGAGCATCACCTTCATTTTCGAGCGGCTTTGGCGTGGTTTTTTCGATTTCGGCTCATTTTTTGCCACCCATCCCGATGATTGCTGGCTTGTTTGCATATCGTACTCGTAGACCCAGGTCTCATCACCAGTTATAATGCGTTCCATGAATGTAGAATCGGAATTACAGCGATCCAGCATGTCTGAAGCAACCTGTTTGCGATGACGTTTTTGAAGAAAATTCAGGTCTTTCGGTACGAGTCGTGCGGCCACCTTTCTCATGCCCAAAATATCAATCAAAATCGTACGTGCGGACTCGTGGGATATCTTAAGATCATGTGCTATCTCTCTCAAGCTGGTACGACGGTTTTCCAGCACCCTTTCCTTAATTTTATCGACGTTATCTTCGATCGAAGCCGTCGATGGGCGTCCACTTCACGACCGTCCTTGAAGGCTCTGTACCACTGATATGCACGAGTTTTCGATAGAGCATTATCACCAAAGGCCTTTTGCAACATTTTCAATGCATCGGCACACGAAAATTCATTTGCAACACAAAACTTCAAACAAATTCTTTTCTCAACGTAATCACCCATAGTAAAAATCGGCACGCACTCTGACATCGACTGACTTAATCAGCTGTTGCAAACACACTAGTTGACAGATCCCGCTCAAGCTTGGCATAGTAATTAAGGACAGTGGTACCAACCTAGGAAAAAAAATTTTACCTGCCTCATTGCCCCGCCAGATTTAAATCGATAATTCCCGGTACTTTCTTGACAGAATGTATATCCTTCTCTACATAGAGTAGCATTCACTTCTTTGTCACAAGTGCAATCGTCCACAGTTGGTTCCATGAATTATTTCATATCCACACAAGGGTGGTCCAACGTACAATTCAGGAGGGGGGGGTCATATACCTATACGTCAAAATGATTTAAATCGAATAACAAAATCAATTTTTTTCTTTTGTCGTCTCCACTTGAATGAGTATGCATTTGTGAACTTGAAGAAGTGCCAATACAGTTAGGTGTCTTCTACCATTGAAGCTCTAAGGCAAGTTTTGAGTCTTCTAAGAGTGGAAAATGACTTTTCTGCTGTGGCTACACTAACTGGTAGTGTAGCAAGAATACATAAAAATTATCTTACATAAGGATACATTTCAGTATCACAATATTCTATAAGATGAGTAATCGACGAAAATATTCTGATTCCGCTACCATTTTACCTTCCACAGCCGATATTCGTTTATATTTACTGACATTGAAGTATTATCTGTCAGCAATTTATAGTCGTTTGCAAGCTGTTCAACATGTTTCATCTTCCTTAGTATAATCGACTTTTGGAATAAAACGCCTAGTTGAAATAATTTAAGTACTTCTGGAGACAGACGGTCTTCTGAGTCATTTATTGCAGAATCTGGAAGAGCGATGTATACAGCCCTGCGGAAATAATCTTCAACAGATTGAGCAAGATGGTTATTGGCTCTCTGTGTTTGTCGTGATTCTATTCTGGAGCATTTAATTTCAGTATCTAGTTGCTCAGCTATTTCTTTTGCCTCTTCAAAAAGCTGTCGGAAAATTGTGTCAGCCCTTTCCCTTTTATTTGGTAGGACAGTCATTGTATCATTTATGGCGTCCGTAGCCCTTTTTGAATCAATTGACCCCGTTTGCAAAACTCTGCTTAAGTCAACTGTTGTACCTGAAAATTATTAAGTTATATTTGAACTTTAGTTTGGCTCTTTACGTGATATAAACGCTACTGTCTTTGCTGAAATGCTCAAAAGTTATTAATCAAATAAATTATTCAGATCTTACGTTCATACATCAGTATCTAAGAATAAAAAACAAAATATTAGGTACCTAAAACATCACTCAAGCAGATAGATGATATGATGAAGTCCGAACTGCGCAGCAATTGCAGTATGCAATGCGCGTCATAGGCAGTTTTGTGGTCTTGCCAAGTAGAAATCTTTTCCAGAGCGCTAACAATTTTCACTGAGTTGTCTCCTTGAAATTGTAGACGCCCATCATTCCTCCCGACCCAGCGCGTCTCACAAATACTTTGCATTGTATCTCAAGTTCTTTTTTAAAAATTTGATGTCTCTTAGCGGATGCATCGGCAAATGCCACAACTTTTCTCATGATGCCGGAGGTGTTGCGGCAAGAAATAACTTTGATGACGTAACTTATGTATTATTAATAACGTGACGGGCAACGTTTACCATTTACAGCTTTTTTGACAACTCCTGTACATCACCCCTTGTATCTGAGGTCATAAACGAGCAGCTGTCAGTCCCAATACCCACATACCATGTTAAATTTATATTCAATTTGAGACAGAGATTTTCGCCAGTGCTACGTCTAATAACCGAGGCTCGATAACGTCTTTATTGTTATCCACTTCCTCATATCTGAAAGTATCGTATGTATCACACAAAATCACAAAATATTCCTTTATGATATCATTGTGAAGATATCTAAATGATGGGCTCAGCTGCGAGATATGTGATATATCTGTTGTTTCATCGAATGAAATCGTAAAGTATTTAGCTTCATACACTTTCTGTAATATTGTTTTCTTGCTACCTCGGTCGAAAATACGTGTTTCGGCTTCGATTACACAGCAGAAAGTCTAATTTTCGTGCTTTGGTTAAGCTATATGTCCCTGGTGCAGCAAATGTCTGGGCAGGCATTGATATTTTTCAATACACACGCGAATATTTTTGTATTTTCGACCGGGTAGCAAGAAAAATAGTATACACTACATGGACAGAAAGTTGAGATTCCTGCACTGCGCGCCATGATGCCCGAGGTGAAGCCGCTCGCAGTTCAGAGCTCTCAACTTTCTGCCCTTGTAGTGTAATATACTATTCCTGAATGATTTCCTTGCAAACATCAATCAACCTATTTTGCACAGTTTTGCTGATGTATGTTGCGTTAGATTTAGAATTTGAATCATTAAGAATAGAAAAATTATCACTTGTCGACCTAAACCCAGCCTAGTGGGGGTTATGACCCCCATGACCCCCCCTGGATCCGCTCTTGCATCCGCAACTCATTTCAGCGTCAATCAACTACTTGTTGATTCTTGTACTTATCCGAAAACAGTAAGAACGCCAACCAGCACATGTCCATCAATCACACATATCTGTCATCTCAATTAAATAATACCCCCTTTGACATATCATCGCCATTTCCTCGCCACAATACATGCAACATTTACCAGAGCATCCCGTTATCTGTCAAAGCTCGCGGATTTTTTTTCCACTCTCGGCTGTTCTACCAACGACGCACGGCCCATTTGCACATCCCGTCCTTCTAATTAAGCCGTAATAGACTAAAAAGAAAGACCTCTGTTCACCACGCACATGTGCGTTTGTGCAGCGCAGTTCTAGATCTGATGACGGTCAGAAATCATGTAGAAACCTTCTGGACGACTTCGTATGTACGCGAGTACCGTGAATCTCGAAGAGGCATTGCGAAACGAATCTTTTATGACGCGAGAACTCGGAAAAAAGAGACGGGAAGGGAAACAAAGTACTGCCTGTTTGTTTCCAACGAAATTTTGACTTATCTGGAAAATTTCAATACATTGTCGAATGTTTGGGGCTTAATCTCATAAGTGGTAACTTCGATTTCGTGTTTCAAGACGTCAATCGTTTCTGGATGGTTAGTGTAATACTTCGAGTTGAAAATGAGCTTCATCGCTGAAGATGATTTTTCTGGGAAAATGGATGAAGTTTTTATTTGTGGAGACACCTTGACAGTTGTATGGTTTACATTGTTTACGGGCCATTTGACGTGTACTTGTCGTTGGATCCTCTGTAACACCTAACAAAATATCCAATTTCACAGTATCTCCAACGAATTGCGGTTTTCTTTTTAGTGGTTTGACATGCTCAAGTTCCCTGAATTGTGAATAAAATATTAGGCAACTGAGGATACCTCTGATTAAATAAGTTTGCCAAATCAACTTGACTTCTGCAATTATCCGCGTAACCGATCACCATTAAAATCTCAATTCGATGAGTCTCAGTTAAATATATCATTGTTACTTCTACAAGAAATACGTTTATAATTAGGAATTCACTATTTCAATGTAAAACTAATTTTTATTTCTTGAATTAGAAAATTGTAACAAAATAGTCATTTCATTTACTTATACAATCTCCATTTAACTGTGAACACCTGACTAAACGTCGAGGTACACCAGAAACTAGATCATCTCCATAATTTTCGGTAGTCCAGGACTGTAAAACTTGCTTAAATTATCTTTATTTCGTGGCGCTGCCCGTTCAACTTCAATCTTCATAAGTCCCCATATATTTTCAATGGGACTAAGATCTGATGAATTTGCTGGCCATGAAATGGTTGTCACTTGGTTTTCTTGCATCCAAGCTTGAGTATAGGTCGAAGTATGGCATCTTGCATTATCCTGCTGAAAACGCCACCCCTCTGGATATAAAGCATGCGTCGTTTCAAGGGGAAAATCACTTAGAATGCCACAATACTTTTTACTATTAATGGTATCATCAACTATACAGAGAGGCGTAGCACCACACTGCGATATTGCTCCCCAAATCATTATTTTGGTGAGAAATTTGGAAATTTGAACGGTAACAGGTTGTTTTGATAGGATTTTAAAGTGATTTCCACCAAGTTGAAACAACTTTCATCAATTATAAAGACATTATTAAAATTATCTTCTTGAGAACGTTGACAAAATTCTATCCTTCGTTCCTTTTGTAAACGAGTCATTATGGGGATTTTTTTGATTTCTTTGAAATGTAGCCTGACATACGGACTGGACATACTTTTATATTTCGTTGATTTCCAAATCTTTTAGCCAATTTGCGAAACCCCAAGTGCGCATTATGTCGTTTAAATAATAAAGCGTTTAAATTGTTTTCTTCAATCTTACGCGGTCTTCCTGAAACTGGTCTTTGCCTTATATCCATGCCATTTTTTATCCTCTTTATTGTGTCGTATACAGCACTTTTTCCCAGTTCAGTCAATTGGACTAGTTTTTTAACGTTTTTAAAACTATTTCTATACAAATATTCTACCTGCTTCTTCTTTCTGGTTGCGGCATTATTTTATAAAGTGTATACCTGTGGACAATCAACAATATTTGACAAATAGTGTTGCCATGCAACATTGGCCATAGTTGACTATCTGCACAACCTATTTTATAAATTACTTTCGTCTTAGAATGTTATAAAAAAGAAGTAAATTAAAATTAAGTCCGGGTACTTTCTAGACGGACTTTATATTACGCTATTAAACTTTTTTTTAATGTTTTCTTTATTTGTGCGACCCTCCAATCTATTTAGTAATTTGTATTGGCCCTGGATCATATCTGGTCTGGACAGCCTTGATCTAGAAGTTGCATATTTCGACTGCCTGGTACTCCGAAAATATTGAACCAGTGTAAACAACAATTATTCTCTTATTTTATGAAGTATATAGAAATAGGAATATGGTACACACGAATCTATTGAATTTAAAACAATTTCAGGCCTTAGGTCACTTGATCGGATGAAATAGAAACCTAGTTAAAACAATGTCAGTGTCATCAAAGAGTTGAAACCAAATTTTCCGCTCTACCCTTTCGATCAGATAACAACCAAAGTCATCATCCAATTCGCGCTCAGACATAGGCCACTTCACCGTGTCCATTCTAATTGGTCGTAGGAAAACAAATGATTTACTGCTCCATTGACCGTAGGAACAATGTTATCTTAATAAGAACGAACCATGGTACCATTGTTCCATACTTTTCTTATCGCCGACATGTCATGCCCACTTGAACGTTTAACATTTTAACTGAGAGATCTTCCGTACGTACAGTCAACGACGACCATAAGACGCACGCGCGTCCTGTCCCTATTTCACGGAAAAAGTCAATAGGGCGGAAAACTCCGGTTTTCACGTGGATTGGCATTATTTTCGATGGGTGGTTTTATCGCCTAGGTTCACGGTTGAGCGAGACGTTCAGATTGAATGTTTATGATCAATCTGTCGATGGTCAAGCCATATAGGTTGAGTAACTTACATTATGGTAGGATTACAAACGATCGTCAACTCCATAAGTATTATTTCACGATTAAAACCAGTTATTCTGTGAATTATCTGAAAAATGAGTCGTAGAAGATAATTCGAAAGATTGCAGGGAAATTATTCAACCATTTTCTTTTCTAAATATGTTAGAAACAGCCTATCGAACGAAAAAGGGCTAAAGTCTTATTATTTACTTTTTCTAATTTAGAATTCTGCGTTTTTTACTCATTGAAGAATTCTTATTCATGCAAAGGAGTCAAAATTTGATAAAAATTAAAGGAGGAAGATTTTCTGAATCATATAATAATTTTCGGTATCCACATATCAGGTGTTTTTTAGAGTGATAGAACTTTCGATAGGGTTAACTGTGATGTGACAGAATGTAGAAGCCATCTTGTTTTGACATTTCTGTTTAGTGAGCATTGACAAATTATCATGAAAAGACTCACGCCGCAACAGCGTTTACAAATTGTTGGAATTTATTTCCAAAATCAGTGTTCTATTCGCCAAACTTATAGAGAACTTTGTGAAATTTATGATTTACATAATCGTCCATCAGAGCAGCTTATTCCTCGAACTATCGATAGATTTCGGACAATATTTTCTCTACTCGATGCAACAATAACAAGACAAAAAACTGTACGTACAGAAGAAAATATCGCTGCTGTAAGTCATAGTGTTAATGATGATCCAGATTTGTCTATTCGTCGACGTTCAAATCAAATTGGACTCTGTGCATCCGCCACATAGAAAATTTCGCGTAAAAATCTTGGTCTACATCCATACAAGATCCAACTGGTTTAAGAACTAGTTACACTTGACCATAATAAGCCTTGTTCGTTTGCTGATTGGGCCTTAGAACAGCTTGAAGTTTATCCACTTTTTTATCGTAAAATTGTGTTTAGTGATTAAGCTCATTTCTGGTTGAACGGCTATGTAAACAAGCAAAATTGCCATATATGGAGTGGAGACAATCTCAAGAAGTTCTGCAGGTTTCATTGCATCCTGAAAAATGCACTGTATGGTGTGCTTTAAACTCTGGAGGCATCATCGGTCCATATATCTTTAAAAAAGATTCTGGAGCTAAAGTTACAGTGAATGGTGCCCGTTACAGATCGATGATCAATGATTATTTGTTTCAAAATTTGAATGGTATCCACCCAGAAGTGTTTTGGTTCTAACAAGAGGGTGCCACACCTCAAGCTGCTGGGGTTATGTCAAGTCATTGGTTTATGCTGATGAACCAGAAACAATAGACGCTTTGGAAGCCAACATAACTATTGATGAAATAAGGCCTGAATTACTCTAAAAAGTGGTTCAAAATTGGTCTGGTCGACTGCGGTTCCTCAGAGCTAGGCGTGGTGAACATATGCCGGAAATTATTTTTAAAACATAAATGTCATGAAATCATCTTTCGAATAAAAAAAAAATTGGCTTCAATCTCAATTTAAATGTGTTTTATTTCAATGTAAAGTTCTATCACTCAAAAAAAACACCCGATACTTATTTCTTCAATTTGAAAGGCTATAAAGATGAAGATTCTTCCAATAAGAATATCCCATCAGTGTGGATAGCTCAGCGGGAGAGCATCGGACTCGTGACCGGGGGGGTCCGGGTTCGAATCCTGTTCAGGTGGAAAAGAAATTTTTCAGTTGGACGGGTGTCTGCCACCATTTCACTGTTGGGTCAAAAATTAACAGTGCTGTGACCTAATGTGGCGCAAGATCGCAGTAACAAAGCCTACACAGAACACAACTGAACTCCTAACTCGCACAAGCTGAAAAAGCTTCTGAGGGATCTTCACAGAAGATCTAGGAGTATCAGGATAATAATAATAATAATAATAATAATAATATCCCATTATCTGGGCAGCTGTCTTCTTTTGATATTTGAAAAACCAATCAATATTGTCCATAATTTCAAGATGATCATCAATAAATTTTTTATGATTACAGAATAATGTATTACTAAATATTTCAGTGAACTTCAATTTCTTATATGTCATACGTATCAAAAAAAAAATAATTGAATCCATTTCATAGAGAAGTTTGAAAGAACCAGCTGTCGTCAGGATTTTTATATATTGTTTTAGCTTAAATATCAGTCGTGAAAGTTTTCCGATTGACAAATTCACCCCCGTACTTTTTCGACGCAGCCTCTCTGTGATTTACTTCAATTCATCCATCCGTGCGAAGATACGAAGGACTAAATAAAGTCAGACATCCAGAAAATGATAAATTCCGTTCAACTTCGAATCCTCCTTTTCCCCAATACGTTCTCCAGACGACCCGAGGCCCCGCTCTTCCGTCCTACCCCTCTGTCATCCCAGCGACGCAGTCCTTATTCCCTCGGGACCTTCATCGAAGGAACACTGGATCCAGAAGAACGCCCCGACCCGAGATGTATAGAGCACACATGCGAGGAGGAGTAGGACCTATTGTGTTGGGGATTAATAGTTTAACCCCCCCAGGTCCCCAGGCGGTGTAGCTTTAACTGTCTTGACGGACGACGACGCTACAAAAAGGAGGGATTTGCTTATCCCTTTTTTGTCGATGCCGGGCGCTCCAGGATTTTCGTAGATAAAGAGGAACATGATGAATTGCTTTAGTATATATGTAGGATCGAACTGAGGGTGTTCTGCGAAATTGTAAGGCACTGTGTGGGTTTCATGAAGTGATTCTGTCAACTATCCACCTGTAACATTGGGTCAGAAATGGGAGGTTCACTTAGATGAGCTGACAGCGTCCAGACTTTCCTTGAAATTTTATTTTTCAATTTTATTTTAGTTATTTCTTCCACATGCATTCCAAACTTAGGTTCGTATGATCGAAGTTTATAGGTTCAAACATAAATGGTGTATACATCGTTTTTGCCTCCCCTAGGATAAACAATCTATTCTCAATAGTTAACAATGAGATGACACAAAAGGCTATAACAATTCTATACAAAGGAGAAAATAAAATAAAAATATTCAAGAAATAAAAATGAATTCCTAAGTCAGCTGAGACCACACATCCCAGAACATGAAAACCGAGCTCATTCTCTCAACTCAGGAGAAAACTCTGAACTCACGAGAAAACTCCCAGTAATAAATCTCCGCTTGAACCAATATAATTTCTCAATTTAATCCTAAAGGATCTCGAACATGTCAAGTGGCGAATCTCCCTGGATAGAGGACTAAATATAAAACTTCGGAGCGTGATACAGTTTTTTTTGCAGAAAGGAATTTCTGGGTAACCGACTTGTCTGGTGGGATAATAAAAGTTTTTTCTATGATTACCTTTCTTCATCCACAGAATAGTTTGATACACGTGAATTTTCCTAACAGAAAACACATTTGCTTTCTCGTACAAAGATCATTCGGATACAGGCGATTCTTCTTCAGAATAGCCCTAAGAATATTGTTCTGTACTTTTTCTAATCTATGGAGTTTTTCTTAGAATGATAAAACTTTAAATTGAAATAAAACACATTTGAATTAAGATTGTTGCCAACATTTTTTTCATTTGAAAGATAATTTTATGACATTTATGTTTTGAAAATAATTTCTGGCATATGTCCACCACGACTAGCTCTGAGGAACCCTATTCGACCAGACCAATTTTGGACAACTTTTTCGAGTAATTCAGGCCTTATTTCATCAAAAACACGATTTATGTTGGCTTCCAAAGCGTCTATTGTTTCTGGTTCATCAGCATAAACCAATGACTTGACATAACCCCAAAGAAAATATTCCAGTGAAGTTATGTCGCATGATCTTGGGGGCCAATTAATTGGACCATTTCTCGAAATAATATTGTCGCCAAATCTTTCTTTCAATAAATCAATTTTCACGGTAGCAGCATGAGCTGTAGCACCATCTTGTTGAAACCAAAACACTTCTGGGTCGATACCATTCAAATTTTGAAACAAATAATGATTGATCATCGATCTGTTACGAGTACCATTCACTGTAACATTAGCTCCAGCATCGTTTTTGAAGAAATATGGGCCGATGATGCCTCCAGCGTGTAAAGCACGCCATACAGTACATTTTCAGGATGCAATGGAACCTGAAGAACTTCTTGAGGATTGTTTTCACTCCATATACGGCAATTTTGCTTGTTTACATAGCTGTTAAACCAGAAATGAGCTTCATCACTAAACACAATTTACGATAAAAAAGTGAATCAACTTCAAGCTATTCTAGGGTCCAATCAGCAAACAAATGACGCTTATTATGGTCAAGTGGCTTTAGTTCTTGAACCAGTTGGATCTTGTATGGGTGTAGACCAAGATCTTTATGCAAAATTTTCCATGTGGTGGATGCACAGAGTCCAACTTGTTGTGAACGTTGACGAATAGACGAATCTGCATCATCAATAACATTATTACTTACAGCATCAATATGTTCTTCTGTACGTACATTTCTTTGTCTTGTAGTTGTTGTTGCATCGAGTAGAGAAAATGTTGTCCGAATCTATCGATAGTTCGACGAATAGGCTGCTTTAATGGACGATTATGTAAACCATAAATTTCACGAAGTGCTCTATAAGTTTGGCGAATAGAACACTGATTTTGAAAATAAATTTCAACAATTTGTAAACGTTATTGCGGCGTGAATCTTTTTATGATAATTTGTCAATGCTTACTGAACAGAAATTTCAAAACAACATGGCTTCTTCCTTCTGTCAAACACAGTTATCCCTATCGAAAGTTCCATCACTCTAAAAAAAACACCCGGTATCATAGCAAACTCTCCAAGTCATGATACAATATAATATATAATATCTAAGCAAGATCCAACAAGAACACTCTAAACATAGATAAGATTTTATTATTATTTAATATATGCCTTAACTTGTAGAATTTATAAACTATTACTCTAAGTTCATTAACCAGTCTGTTTACCTGTTCTTTCCAGCTCAAATGCTAATGAAAATTCTACCGCCAGGTATTATATATCCTATTCCTTACAATTTGTTTACATGAAAAACCTTCAGAAAATCTATGTCTGACTGATCAACACTTGTAGTGGAAAAAGTTATGAATTCAGGCCCAGAAATTCATACCCAAAAAATTGTGTATTCCTTGCATGCCAAATTCAGCCTTTCGAATACCTCAGTCCATGTTTGACCCTACAAGATGGCCACGGTGTCATCAGCGAAAAAGATTATTTTATCATCTATTATCATACTCCCAAGGGGACGCAAGCACGTTTTAGGAATGAAAGTATTAGATGAGTAGACGGACCTTTGGTGTACCCCACTTCTCGAAGCCTTCAACGAATATATATATATATATATATATATATATATATATATATATATATATATTCGTTTGAAAATGTAGTAAACATAACGTTTTGTTGTCAACAATCAGTTGACAAAAACTGATAGAAAACTAAGTAAGTTCTTATTTCATCCCATTTGTTATTGACATATTCAGACTGCAAATCCCAAGGTGAAACAACACGTATTACAATGTCTTAAAAGATCGATAGTCCCTTCAATAACATTGCTTTGGTAGTGGCTTATATAAGAGACACAATTGATCAGGAAGATTGCATATTTGCGATCTCAGAGACTGTTGGAAAGAAATTTCGTTTTTTTTTTAAAGGAATATGAAAGAAAATTTTCGTATAATGAATAAATATTTCATCAAATTCTATATTGACCATTCTGGTCCAACACCTTTTGCCATCTTTCTGGTAGAAGCATGAATACACGCTCATAAAATGTTTGGTCTTTGCTGACAGAGGAATATTTTCCAATAAATTAAAAACAAAGGCTTCCTATTCAGTCTAACAATTTTGAATTCGTGATGAAAATGAAGATGATCATTTGTTACGTCTTGACAAAATGTATTTGGGTTCAAAGGTGTACAACCGACTATTACAATTCGGTTTTAATGAGTCAAGGAACTTGAACCCGATTTGGAATATCATGAAACTATATTATATGCCCAATTTAGAGCCATTATATCACATCAGTATATTCAGCAACCCAGTATTGAAACCACTGTCTGCTTCTGCAAATCGGACCGAAACCTCAACTAGTCCACAATTAATATCCTCCTGATCCCACCTGCACGAAACAAAACCCGCGTACCCCTCATTAACCACCCTCCGGCCGGCCGACAGTCCCGATTTAAATGCATGCGAGTCGATTAGATCGGAACGGGCCGACGACACCGCCGCTCCGCGGGAGTCGCACGAACTACACGGAGCACGCTGAGAGGATGCGAGGCGGCCTCGATTTTCATGTAAACTTAGACGTTATGGTCTTTTGATGACGGTCATTTGTTTAGTTTTCGGCGATCTTTCAAAGTCGCGTTAGACGACCCTAGATCGTGCTCGCGAAAGAATAAAACGACGGGGGGCCGAGGTTGGTTGGAGAGGCAGAACAACGGAATGGCGGTCAAGATACAAGGTGGTATAAAAGAATGATTAGTATAGGAAACCTCACGGGGTATCTGCAGGCTTTGGTTGGTATTTTTCGGTGAAAAATTAGCCATAAATTTCTTCGTCTTTGTTTATTCTCCTGTCGAAAAGTATCGGGCGTTTTTTTAGAGTGATAGAACTTTCGATAGGGATAACTATGATTTTAAAATTTTCAAAATCAGTGTTCTTTTCGCCAAACTTATAGAGCACTTCGTGAAATTTATGGTTTACATAACCGTCCATCAGAGCAGCATATTCGTCGAACTATCGATAGATTTTGAACAACATTTTCTCTACTCGATGCAACAATAACAACAAGACAAAGAACTGTACGTACAGAAGAAAATATCGCTGCTGTAAGTCATGGTGTTAATGATGATCCAGATTTGTCTATTCGTCGACGTTCACAATAAGTTGGACTCTGTGCATCCACCACATGGAAAATTTTGCGTAAAGATCTTGGTCTACACCCATACAAGATCCAACTGGTTCAAGAACTAAAGCCACTTGACCATAATAAGCGCCGTTTGTTTGCTGATTGGGCCCTAGAACAGCTTGAACTTGATCCACATTTTTATCGTAAAATTGTGTTTAGTGATGAAGCTCATTTCTGGTTGAACGGCTATTTAAACAAGCTTAATTGCCGTATATGGAGTGAAAACAATCCTCAAGAAGTTCCATTGCATCCTGAAAATTGCACTGTATGGTGTGCTTTACACGCTGGAGGCATCATCCATATTTATTTAAGAACGATGCTGGAGCTAATGTTACAGTGAATGGTGCTCGTTACAGATCGATGATAAATAATTATTTGTTTCAATATTTAAATGGTATCGACCCAGAGCTGTTTTGGTTCCAAAAAGATGGTGCTATACCTCATGCTGCTAACAATTGATTTATTGAAAGAAGAATTTGGCGATAACATTATTTCGAGAAATGGTCCAATTAATAGGCCTCCAAGATCTTGCAACATAACTCCACTGGATTATATTCTTTGGGGTTATGTCAAGTCATTGGTTTATGCTGATAAACCAGAAACAATAAACGCTTTGGAAGCAACATAACTCGTGTTATTGATGAAATAAGGCCTGAATTACTCGAAAAAGTGGTGCAAAATTGGTCTGGTCGAATGCGGTTTTTCAGAGATTACAAATAAAAAAAAATTTGGCTTCAATTTTAAGTTAAATGTGTTTCATTTCAATTAAAAGTTCTATCGCTCTAAAAAAAGCACCCGGTAGATGCATTATATAAAGGGTGTGTGAATAAGAGCGCAAGATTTCAGTGCTTGATAAAATGGTTGTCTGTAGCAATATATTGAAATATTTATTGATTTAGAAAATATACATTTGGGAATTATTATTATTATATACAGTGTCTAATTTCGGCTTTCAAGCTTCGATGGTTGAAGGCTTATTGGCATAAATATGTGACTTCAGATAACCCTACAGCCATAAGTCTAAGGGCGTTAAATCGTAAGGGCGTGGATGCCAATTCTGGTCTCCAAATCGGAAAATGACACGTCTAGGAGCAAACTCGTGCAAGATCGTCATTGTTTCACGGGCGGTTAATCTTCAGTGAGAATTCGCTGAAGACTGCTTGTTAAAATGTTAAATTATTATGCACGATGGCGAATTGACGTCTCTGGCCTTTCTTTTACACCCTCGCGAACTGCCGTGATGTTTTGTTCTGAACGACCTCTATGAGCTCGTATCGTATGTTTAACATCAGTAACCGAATCAGTACTTTCGAATTTTTGATTATTCTTTTCACCGTAGTTAAATTAGGCTCATTTTTTCTACCGCAGATTGAACGCACTTTACGAATAATGACAATTAAACTTTCACCATTTTGATAATAATTTTTGACAATCAGGACGCGTTGTTCTGTCGTGTAAAGCTCCATGTTTACTAACTCCCATCTGTCAACTTTGGATCTGTCACGTCATAATCATGTGAAATTATGACTGTCAAACATAGCGCGCAATTAAATCTTGCACTCTTATTGAAACACCCGTAAATGAGTTTATCCTGTAAAATCCATGTTAATACCTTCTAAGAAAGAACCGTACGCGCGTCCATCTCTTTAGCCGTCCGTCCGCCAGCACCAAAGGCGCCGATTTCAATCTAGCCGGTAGTCGAGGAAGAGAGAGGACTGACGATGGGAAAAAATGGATCCCGCGGGCTACGCGAGCGGATACACGCGAATCTGAGGCGGCCGGGAGAAGAAAATTGATGGCAAATTGAAATTGAGGGTATTATTTAGGCGCTATCGACGGCAGTGCCCGCTACCGCAAAGGCGGGCGCGTGCAAGACGATTGCGTATTGAATTAGATTTTTATTACTTTCTCACGATGTAATCTCCGAAGGCGGCAAAAAAATCCGAGGAGTTTAGACGTACTGGGAGGCGGCTGGTGGCGGCTGGCTCCCTGCCCTAAGATTCGTGCCAGATCGAACGATAAGACGGATCGGGATCGATCCTCAAGTGGGTTCTTCCGCTGAAATGTAGCTCATACTGGGTGATATTTTATTTGACATTATTTTGTCCTACATTTTACAATGCCGTTTAGATAGCTCGTTTGAAAGTGGACTGAAGGTAATTAACTCGAAAGATTTCCACGTGTTTGAGGTGATATGAAGAACACACAGAGAAGAGCTTGAGGAATTTCTTGTATCAGAAATTCACTCTGTAGTTCCGAAGCATGGCTGAAACTAGGTTGTTCAAGTTGATGGAAAAAAATCCTTTGAATGACTTCAATCAAGGGTGGTCATGGGTGTCCTGACCCCTTCTGGTCTTGCTCTAGGTTGACTAGTGATAATTTTTCTATTCTTATTGACTAAACTTCTAAACTTAACACAACATAGATCAGCAAGACTGTGCAAAATGAGTTGATTGATGTTTGCAAGGAAATCATTCAGGAAACAAATTACAGAAAGTGGGACTAAATAGATTGAACGGCAATTAAAAGAAGGATCTCCTATGTATGTCAAATATTTCGAAACTTTTTATTTGTTTCTTCTTCAGCGACACTAGAATATAAACATAATATGTTATGTTATTTATGTCGAGCGGGCGTCTGTCCACCCTACCACTGCGTCCGCACGGACTATTGTGGTTCACCCCTAATTTATATCTCCCCGACGAGATCCAGTTTTTGGATAAAGCCGATAATCTTGTTCAGAGGTAATTTTTTCAGTTCGCTGTGGGCTATAAAAGCCTAGCCAAAGGCCTCGAATCCGATGCATCTCACCGCTGGGCACTCTGGGACGATGTGCATGGCTGTTTCAGTATCCTCAAGACAAAGCCTGCATTCATCGTCTTCAGCCAGACCGATTTTGTGCAAATGCGCTTTCAGTCTGCAGTGACCTGTCATAATTCCGACAACTGTTCTTAGTTTGGCCCTATCCAGACCTAGCGCTAGGTTCGCCATCTTTTTGTTCGAAGCGGTTCCAAAAAACAACTTCGAATGTTTCAGGCCAGAATGGCTCCGCCAGAAAGACTCTAGTCTTGAGTTCATTCTGCTTGTTATCGCCTCGTTAGCCATATCATTTGGTAATCCCAGGAATGGTTCCGGTCCTGCCAAGGCGCGAGCTGATCTGCCTCCTCGTAAACATAATATGCATCAATGCTAGATCTTATCAACATTGTCACCATGGTACGTACAGAAATGATCGGTGAATGACTACCAACTACAAAATTTCTACACATAATACAATATTTCATGAAGGTTGTTAATATTAGTTTCAGACATAATAAAGGAATTTTTCGAGAGGGTGGCACATCTGATTACATTCATGTGTTATTGGACAGTCTCAAGTGGCATCGTCATCCGTCAACTTCACTCTCTGTCACTGTGACACGTTCCGAATTCACCACCGACGGACCTTCGTCGAACCGAGTATGTAATTGTAAATTTGACTGAGGCTCTTGATATTTGCTCTTGAATTCATCGCTTTTGTGAAACGTTATTCTGTTTTTCAACGTTTGGGCTGTTTGTCCTATGTACGCTTATTCGCAATTGGAGCATTGGATTTCATACGCGATACCAGATCTCGACAACGAAGGAACTCTGTCCTTGGTGTTAGCAAATAACCTTCTATTCGTCATTGCTATTTGCTAACACCAAGGACAGAGTTCCTTCGTTGTCGAGATCTGGTATCGTGTATGAAATTCAATGCTCCAATCGGAACTATAAGGCTTATTCAGCCTTATAGTGCCGACAATTCACTGGTAGAGCGCCGTACTAGGACACAAAAGGTTCCATGTTCAGGTCCTGCCTGAATAAAAGAGAAAGTATTTAGTTAGACGTTTAGGTCACCATTTAACTGTGGGGTGAAAACTTAACAATGCTTCTCCTAACGTTGCATAAGGACACAATAGCAAAATCTATATTAAACTAACTTTCTGTCAAAACACAAACCCTAGATGACCATCTCTTTATCAGTAAGGGTATTTTTTTCAATATCCTACACCAGATATAAACATAGTCCGTCAAGCCGGATATCGAACAAAATTACTATTTATAACATAAATAGAGGTTAATCCTTGATAGAAGGTATATAAAATTATTTAAATATTTTAATCTTAGCCTTCTATATATTTAATTTCAAAAAATTATATTTAATAATTATAACTTCAGGAATTAAATTAAAATAATGTCATATAAGTACCACTTATATCAAACGACATATAAAATAAACACTCATTATAAGACATCCAAATGATCCAAAATCCAATAAATAAAAATTGTAAAACAAAATACGATAAATTAAATATTTTGAATAGACAAAATTTTGTTTCTGTTGATCAATCTTATGAAAACAAATATCTTTCAAAAATGTTTGACATAATGTTAAGAATTTCATCATAAAACTATCTTACTTAGAATATTCAATATTATTGGATATCTAACCAAGTTACTTTCTATACAATCTCACGATATGTAAAAACATTACTGAAAAACAAGTTTTAAGAGAGACTTTGCTTCGTCAGTATTCAAATAATTCATATTCAATAAAATATTCCTTGTTGATTGATGTAATATTTCTTGTTGATTGATGTTATATTTTATTGAATATGAATTATTGCATACTGACGAAGCAAAGTCTTTCTTAAACTTGTTTTTCAGTAATGTTTTTACATATCTTGAGATTTTATAGAAAATAACTTAGTTAGATATCCAATAATATTGAATATTCTATATAAGATAGTTTTATGATGAAATTCTTAAGATTATGACAAACATTTTTGAAAGATATTTGTTTTTATAAGATTGATCAGCAGAAATAAAATTTTGTCTATTCAAAATATTTAATTTATAGGATTTTGGTTAAAAATTTTTATTTATTGGATTTTGTTATATCATTTGGATGTCTTATAATGAATGTTTATTTTATGTGTCGTTTGATATAAGTGGTACTTACATGACATTATTTTAATTTAATTCCTGAAGTTATAATTATTAAATATAATTTTTTGAAATTAAATATGTAGAAGGCTAGTATTAAAATATTTAAATAATTTTATATAACTCCTATCAAGTATTAACCTCTATTTATGTTATTTTATTCATAATATATAATTATTTAGTTTCCTTAACATTCTTTATACAGATAGTCCTTGTGCTATAACAGAGGCCGTTAAATTGTCTTTCAATCTTTCAGATCAAGGGTAAACCACAGAATTATTTATTTGTAAGTTAACCTCATACTACATTTAAATTTTTCAGTATTCAGTTACCAGAAGTTTTCTAAATTGTTGAAGGGTGAGTAAATATTTGTTGTTGATTGAATATGAATTATTTGAATAGTGACGAAGCAAAGCCTCTCTTAAAACTTGTTTTTCAGTAATGTTTTCACATATCTTGAGATTTTATAGAAAGTAACTTAGTTAGATATCCAATAATATTAAATATTCTAAGTAAGATAGTTTGTATGATGAAATTCTTAAGATTATGTCAGACATTTTTGAAAGATATTTGATTTCATAAGATTGATTTGCAGAAACAAAATTTTGTCTATTCAAAATATTCAATTTATAGTATTTTGGTCAACAATTTTTATTTATTGGATTTTGTTATATAATTTGGATGGCTTATAATGGATGTTGAATATTAAAATATTCAAATAATTACTATTTATTGTCACTAAAAATTATATTATATCAAACTTCTCAATACTGCATAGTAGAACAGAAAAACTCAGCGGCGGGGACTTTTATCAATTCAGATTCTTCCACGGGACAACCTGTACTTCGTCACATTCTTCCGAAGTCGAGAGTAATGATTTACTCGTCTCCATCGACACAATTTCCCACGAACACGTCAATTATTCGCGTATTTCAAGAGAGGCCCTAATCCACGCCCCAGCGCGCGCGCTTTTCCCCGTTCCCAACGCACTGGAGGCTAGATTTTAATGATTGATCGTAAACACAAATACTAAATTAGAACTTGCGATTCCCCCCGCCCTGTTTTTCGTCTTCTAGCTTCCATTTCACGCACATCAGCAATCGTACGCGACCCCGCCGGCGACATGGTCACCGCCCGGCCGCTTTAACGGCCGGAACTAAATCGCATCGATTCGATATCGTCACACGTTCTCACCTATAAAATCGAGGCGTATGTCTGAGTGTATAACGAGGCGTCGTATTAAGTCTACACGTAGGTGTGTTGATTCAACGGCACTGAAATGCAATCAGGATCCTTTCCACTTTTTTCATTACTGTAATGCTAGTGGTAGTTTTAATCTTAGCGTTGATTGAAATATGTATTTTTCGCTTTACTATGACCTAGAAATATCTCATGCTCGTCTATCTTGAGCTAGGTGAAGCATAACTAAATCAGTATGGTTAGAAGCTTCCCTTTGAAATTGAAAGTTTTCAAGAACTAATAGAGAAATATGCTAAAAATTCATGTAACTTCATGCTTAATGATTTTCTGTATTCAGCAGTATAAATAATTAGTCGACAAGTTTTCAGCAAAGCTAACATTCACCCGTTAAAGATAACAAACAGATGCAGACACATCTTTCTTGAAATCGACTGGAGTCCATTAGAACTCTGAGAATCTGGAAGGAGTTGCAGCTCAAGATAACTCCATTCAGTGCAAAAGAGTGGTGCTCAACCGGTTATTAATATACTTGCACGAAAACCATAAATGACGATGAGACATTTTCTTTGCAAGTGACTTGAGTTCATTAAAATTCTGGAACTGAGTGAGAAGCTTTAGCTCAATATAAAGAAAGGAGTGCTTTAATAGATCATTAGGGTGCGTGAGATTTATCCTCCTCAAATGAGTATGATCAACTGGAGTTCATTAGAACTTTAGAACTGAAGAGCTGTAGTTTGAGATTAATTCATATACATCAAAAGAGGAACTCGAACTTGGGATTAAATCAGAAAGAGCAAAGCTATATCCTTGTCGAAGGAGGATGATCGACTAGAGTTCATCAGAATTTTGAGACTGGAGACGGAGCTGTAGATTGAGATTCACCCCAGTTGAATCAAGAAAGGAATGATAAATAGGTCATTAGAACGTTTGATGTTAGATCGGAAACACGAAGATACACCGTCCTTGTAGTAGGGTGATCCATTGGAGTTCAATAGAAGACGAAGCTGTAGCTCGATATTTACCCCAGTCAAATCAAGAATGGAGTGCTTTATAGGTGACTGATGCTTTGGATCCAATCATAAAAGACAACAATAAGTTCTGCTTGGAGGAGTATGATCGACTGGAGTTCGTTAGAACTCGGTAAATAGAGAAATGTAGCTCGAAATTATCACCGTTCAGATTAAAAAAGGATGCCCAGAAAATCATTCGGATGGATGGGCGACAGTATAAAAATCGAGGACACATACTTCTTGAAGAAGGTGATCGAGTGGTGTTGATTAGAATTGGAACTGGAGCTGTAGGGAGCTGTAGATCGAGATTTACCCCAGTTGGATCAAGAAAAGAATACTCGATAGGTCATTAGAATGTTTCGGGTTAACTCGGAAACACGAAGATATATCCTTCTTGATGTAGGGTGATCGATTGGAGTTCATTAAAAGCTGTAGCTTGAGATTCACCTCACTCACATCAAAAATGGAGTGCTTAATGAGTCAGTGATGCTGTGGATTAAATCGTTAAAGACTAAAATAAGTTGTGCTTGGAGGAGGATGATCGATTGAAGTTCGTTAGAACTCTATAAATGGGATAATGAGGCTCATTAAGATCAAGAAAGGAACACCCAGGATTCATATATAGAAGTCTAGGTTATATTCTTCTTGAAAGAAGGTGCAGTTTATTAGAACTCAGAAACGACAAAGACATATCCTTCTTGAAATAGGAAAGATCAACGCATTGATCAACCCATTCAAAAAAGACTCGACGTTACTCAGATTCCTGAAGATGACCCAAAAGAACGACAAATGACCGTCTAAAAAGCAATCATCAGCAAAAGCGCATGCAAAATCGATCTCAAGAAGAACTGTGATGATTTGTTCTGGTAATAAAGCATTTACGTACCATGTTAGGATCGCGAAAGATTTAGATATGCGTGAAATGGTCTACCGTGCGTTGGAAGAAAAACCAGTTGCTTCTTGAAATGGAAATAGTAATAATTGCGGCTATTTGCATTTCTCCAACGGCTTTATGTTGTAATGTTCTTTCTTGTCTATTCGGAATGATCACCACGTATAATATTCTGTACATTTATAATTCACTATCAAACTACATGGTGTAAATTAGCAGAGTACAGTTTATTCCATGATGATTTCATTTATTCATTCTTCACTTTCAGTGGAACAGTGGATATTTATATATATATATATATATATATATATATATATATAAAAATAATATTATTTAAATATTTTAAAAATTTTAAAAAAATTTTAAAATTAGCCTTCTACATATTTAATTATATAAGTGGTACTTATACGACATTATTTTAATTTATTTTCAGAAGTTATAATCATTGAATATAATCTTTTGGAATTAAATATGTAGAAGGCTAATTTTAAAATTTTTAAAATATTTAAATAATTTTATATACCTTCTATCAAGAATTAACCTCTATTTATGTTATATAAAAATATATATTAATACAGATTATAAGGATCATGAAGAGTGATTATTAAAAAAATGTAATTTAATAAAATTTTTTAGAGACACTGTTTCTTTTTAGTAGACATGTGGAATTAACAAACATCGAACAGCATTAAAAAGAGATAAAAATACTCTACGGAAAATATAGAATATTGACCAAGCTTACTCGACAAACTTGAGTGAATACAGCTGTTTCATATCATCATTCTGAAAAACATATTCCAATCCAAAAATGCCTATCATAAACTGAAAAAATTCTTCGAAAAAACTTCTTTTAAAAAAACTTATTCAAAAATATCTTCGGAAAGGCGTTTGGGACTCCCAAAACACAGTCAGTGCACTTGTCTGAATGCTAAATAAAAACAATGAATAAAAAATTCATCATATCTGGTTTTTTTTCAGATAAACATTCATGGAACACGATAGTGTGATTGGCAGACGGTAGAAACCATGTTGTTTTGACATTTCTGTTCAGTAAGCATTGACAAATTATCATGGAAAGACTAACGCCGCAACAATCTTTACAAATTGTTGAAATTTATTTTCAAAATCAGTGTTCTATTCGTCAAACTTATGGTTTACATAATCTTCGTAAAATTTATGGTTTACATAATCGTTCATCAGAGCAGCTTATTCGTCGAACTATCGATAGATTTCGGACAACATTTTCTCTTCTCGATGCAACAACAACAACAACAACAAGATAAAAAACTGTACGTACAGAGGAAAATATCGCTGTTGTAAGTCATAGTGTTAACGATGATCCAGATTTGTCCATTCGTCGATACTCACAACAAGTTGGACTCTGTGCCACATGGAAAAATTTGCGTAAAGATCTTGGTCTACACCCATACAAGAATTAAAGCTACTTGACCATAATAAGCGTCGTTTGTTTGCTGATCGGGCCCTAGAACAGCTTGAAGTTGATCCACTGTTTTATCGTGAAATTGTGTTTAGTGATGAAGCTCATTTCTGGTGGAACGGCTATGTAAACAAGCAAAATTGCCGTATATGGAGTGAAAACACTCCTCAAGAAGTTCTGCAGGTTCCATTGCATCCTGAAAAATGCACTGTATGGTGTGTTTTAAACGCTGGAGGCATCATTGGTCTATATTTCTTCAAAAACGATACGGGAGCTAAAGTGCACAGTGAATGGTGCTCGTTACAGACCGATAATAAATGATTATTCGTTTCAAAATTTGAATGGTATCGACCCAGAAGTGTTTTGGTTCCAACAAGATAATGGTTAATTGGCCTCCGAGATCATCCGACATAACTCCACTGGATTATTTTCTTTGGGTTCATGTCAAGTCATTAGTTTATGCTAATAAACCGGAAACAATAGACGCTTTGGAAGCCAACATAACTTGTGTTATTGATGAAATACGGCCTGAATTACTCGAAAAAGTGGTCCAAAATAGGTCTGGTCGAATGCAGCTCCCCGGAGCTAGTCGTGGTCGACATATGCTGGAAATTGTTTTTAAAACATAAATGTCATAAAATTATCTTCCAAATAAAAAAAATTTGGCTTCAATATTAATTTAAATGTGTTTTATTTCAATTTAAAGTTCTATCACTCTAAAAAAAAAACACCCGATATAATTAATTTTATGGAAAAAATTGAAATATTTCGTTAAATCCAGAAATGCTTAATTGAAGTATAACCATCATCATTTCGACCATGTGGACATTTTTTGTTGAAAATAATTAGTATGATTTCTTTTGAATTTTGGCCCTTTTAAAAGTAGACACTTAGTATATTCATATACGTGTTAGTAAGTATACAGTGTGATAAATGATAATTAAATATTTTTCTAGACAAATAGTAATTCTATATTAATCAAATATATATATATATATGAATTTTTTATATATCGAGTGAGGTTTTCAGAAATATTATTTTTATTTTACATATTTTGTGTTTTAATGATTGATTTTTCATGACTTTTGACACTGTAATTTGTAAATATATGAATATAATTTTCTACAATCTCTGTCACTGCCCATTTCACATGGGTACAAGATAATTTCAGCGAGGCCTCAACAGATGGCCTCAAAAATTGCATTGACCAACCGAGCGTGACAAAACGATTCGAAAAAAATCGTACAGATCCATTTCATCATTTCGCGGATGCGTTCACACGGTTCGACAGCACGATCCACGAATTGCGGTCAGAACGGTTTAGAAGAAAATACAATTCTGTAACGTCGCCGTCTAGATATCTATTGTTATTACGACCGTAATGGCATCACGGAAAATTGGAAATTGAAAAATAGATATATACGATATGTGTGCGGGTAATATTGTGTTCCCAGGAATCTAAACGAACGCAATCTCGAGTAAATCGACGGTGTGGCTTAGGTAAAAAAAATGCCGACGTAACATGTGCAAAAGAAGAGCAACGAATAAAAAGGGACTGTGAACAGAAATTTTGCGATTGAATCGGAGAAATTCATAGATGTGGGACTAGAAACTCCTGCACTCTTCAGTGTCAATATTTCAAAAGAATTGATTTGATGTATGGGAAGTGGCCCCATGTTGAAACCACGTTCTTGAGTTGAAACCTTGAAATCCCTGTAACTCTGGACACAAGAATTTTCGTAGCATATTGCATTAACATTCTCTATTCACATTGAGTGGTCGGCCTCTTCGATCTTCACGAAATAAGGAACGATTATGCCTCTAGCAGATATAGCAGACCTAACAATGTTCCTTTTGGGTTGTGCAGGGGTGATGAAATAAGGCCTGAATTACCCGAAAAAGTGGTCCAAAATTGGTCTGGTCGAATGCGGTTCCACAGAGCTAGTCGTGGTGGACATATGCCGGAAATTATTTTCAAAACATAAAAGTCATAAAAATATCTTTCAAATAAAAGAAAATTTGGCTTCAATCTTAATTTGAATGTGTTTTATTTCAATTTAAAGGTCTATCACTCTAAAAAAAACACCCGATATGTTATCACAATTGTTGAATCGTAGTAACATTTTGTTGGTAAAATTCAATCACTTAGCATAGTCATTCATAGTGGAAAAATCAAACAGATGATATTGATATTTCTTTTACGCTTTCCAGTTATAAAGTTACATTTTTAAGAAATGATGATTCGAATTCACCTTAAAATCAATAAATCTCCCACGATACATCATCAGGAACAGTCTCCAATTACTCTGCAACCCCGCAAGACGGGATAAATCCGAATCTCAGCGGGAATTCTCACGTGAGCGAACGGCGCGTACGCGTCGGCGCCTTTTCCCGTAGAACCCCCGACATAACCTCAATTTTCGCGCGCGGACACGTCGTTATTCACCGGAGCGCCAAGAAATCAAAATATTAATTGTATTTATGCGAAAAAAAGTCGTCTGTGATTTACGATGGCGGAGCGAATAATGTTAGGGGTCAGCCGACGTACGAATACGCTGATTAAATTGTTCGAATGCGTCGTGCGAGCGCAGGGTTCAATTGTTTTCGGGATTTATGGTTTTCTCGAACGGTATTAGGTCATGGCGGTAAGGCGAGCCGGCCGCGATTTATAAATTGTAAGATTTATGGCCCGTTGTTCCGGGTGGAGGGAATAAAGTTGAGTTGGGGCTTAAACGTTATATTTAGATTTTATTGAGAGAAGTTTCTGATATTCTTAGTCGTCCGTTGTTTGTGGTTCACCGGAGTGGAGCGGTGACTTCATATCAACCGACCAAACTTTATGAAATCACCCAGTATTTTAAAGGCAGAGACTTTTCGTAATGAAATTGTCGTTGCTCAGCTGCCCTGGTTATATTCTTTGAGAAAGTTCTACTTGATGAATTGTTCTTAGTTGAGTTTCCTCAGATTAATTTGAAAATGTGAAAATAATCACAATGTCACTTCTAGAATTATCACATCAACATGAATCAAAATCCTTGCAGTGATTGAACTGCTTCATTTGATAGATGCCAAGTATTTTGAGATAAAATTCGACTCGAATTTAGCTTTGAGAACGGTCAATAATTCAGGAATTGCTATAAAATAACTAAAATCAAACAAATAAAGACAAAAAATCTGTAGTCAATAAGTTAACTAGCACTCATTGCCCTATGGTGTATATTGGTCAAACAGATAGATCCTTTAAGAAAAGATCTCAGCGGAGTTATACATCAGACATCTCGTACTCAACATATGTCATTCATTTGAATTTGGGCATAATGAAATCAAAAGTACCAGACTCACAATGCTGGAAGCAGTAGAAATTAAAAAGTACGAGAAACTTTAATATCTTCTTAACGACCTAACAGATGTCGCCAGACCTCCTTTGTTGAATATGTTTACTTACTGAGGAATTTACAATAATTGGCTCCAATTATTTTATGGTTATTTGTATCCTTTTTTCGAATATTTGCGAATTGATGGCGATTTTTATCCCTTTTTTTTTTCGAGTTATCGGAGTGATAGTGCTTTCTCCAACGATAGGTACTATTCTGCATATAATCAGTAGGTCTTCAGTTTCAATTTGTTCCAAATGGGTAGGTATCCGGAATTAAGATAGTTCAGTCATAAGATACTCTAAATCCGGCACAAGAAAGATTGTCTGGTATTAAGATAATCCAACCAAAAACGCACTCCAGCAAAAATAAGGTTCCGAACCAAGATTGTCCTAAGATCATCCGGTACTAAGACGCCTTCTGAATAGACGTCTTATAAGAAATAAAAATTCAATATTCCACGATTTTCATGGATTAGATAAGTAAATTCGATAAAAACATCACACGCTGTGTTTTCGTGCAACCTCACAGTAAGAAGAGAAATCTGGGAAATTCTACACTTCTTGAAAACAATGCAACTTTACAGCGCATGCGATATTAACGTCGACTTTCATTGCAGAAACTTCAAACCTCTTGATGGTCTTAGTTTAATCACATGATTGGAGCGTTTTTTAGCGATTGAAATTCAAATTAACAGAAATCGGTTTTTAACGTTACAGCTTTAATCTACAACTATATTATCCTCGAAGAACTCTTTGGCAGAATAATACGCCCTACTCTGAAGGAAAGACACTTCAGATGGTGTGAGGTAGATGACTGAATAGTCATCTCTGGTATGTAAGAGAACGAATGTTGGTTGTTTTGGAAAGAGAAGTGTTGATCGACTTTTCGTTGCGTAAATTGCCCCATAGTATAACATCATAGGACTATATACCAGACTATAATAGATATCGGGTGTTTTTTCAGAGTGATAGAACTTTCGATAGGGATAACTGAGATTTGACAGAAGAAAGAAGCCATGTTGTTTTGACATTTCTGTCCAGTAAGCATTGACAAATTATCATGGAAAGACCCACGCCGCAGCAACGTTTACAAATAATTGTTGAAATTTATTTTGAAAACCAGTGTTCTATTCGCCAAACTTATAGAGCAATTCCTGAAATTATTGGTTTACATAATCAGAGCAGCTTATTCGTCGAACTATCGATAGATTTCGAACAACATTTTCTCTACTCGATGCAACAACAACAACAAGACAAAGAATTGTACGTACAGATGAAAATATAGCTACTGTAAGTCATAGTGTTAATGATCACCCAGATTTGTTTATTCGTCGACGTTCACAACAAGTTGGACTCTGTGAATCCACCACATGGAAAATTTTGCGTAAAGACCCAGATCCAACTGGTTCAAGAAATAAATCCACTTAACCATAATAATCGTTGTTTGTTTGCTGATTGGGACCTAGAACAGCTTGAAGTTGATCCACTTTTTTATCGTTAAATTGTGTCTAGTGATGAAGCTCATTTCTGGTTGAATGTAAACAAGCAAAATTGCCGTGGAAACAATCCTCAAGAAGTTCGGCAGGTTGCATTGCATCCTGAAAAATGCACTGTAGGGTGTGGTTTAAACTCTGGAGGCATCATCGGTCCATATATCTTTAAAAACGATGCTGGAGCTAATGTTATAGTGAATGGTGCTCGTTACAAATCGATGATCAATGGTTATTTGTTTCAAAATTTGAATGTTATCGACCCAGAAGTGTTTTGGTTCCAACAAGATGGTGCTACACCTCATGTTGCTACCGTAACAATTGATTTCTTGAAAGAAAGATTTGGTCATTGGTTTATGCTGATAAACCAGAAAGAATATACGCTTTGGGAGCCAACATGACTCGTGTTGTTGATGAAATAAGGCCTGAATTACTCTAAAAAGTAGTTCAAAATTGGTCTGGTCGACTGCGGTTCCTCAGAGCTAGTCGTCGTGGATATGCCGGAAATTATTTTCAAATCATAAATGTCATAAAATTATTTTTCAAATGAAAAAAAATGTTCGCTTCAATCTTAATTTAAATGTGTTTCATTTCAATTTAAAGTTCTATCTATCACTCTAAAAAAAAACACCCGATAGTTATTAGAGACTTGACTAGCAACGATTAATTTATCTTACTCAAGGAATAATGAGCTTTATTCAGTTTTTAACAAACATGTTCTATAGGTTCTGTTCATGGCAATTCACTATCCATATCAATACCGAAAAATTTTGTGGACGATTTTAAAATTAAAGAATCGTCGAAAATCGAATGGCTCTTACCAGCATCCTTGATACAAAAAAGTAAGTAGTATTTTTTTCAAAATTAAAGCATTCTCAACATTTGAGAGAGCTTATAATAATATAACATTCCCTCGCAAGCTCCTCAGGGCTCATCACAGCGACACTAAATAAAGTATCATCAACAAAAATAAATGTAACTTCAACTAAAATTTGTTCTGGTAGATCGTTAGTGAAAAGAAAAAATCACAAGGGTCCCAGCATGGACCCCTGAGAAACTCTCGAGGTTGCATCATAATTACTGAACCAAGTATCCCGCACTTTAAGACGAAAAGTTCAACTGGAAAGGTGAGTTTCGGTCCAGTCCAAAAATATACCTCTGAATCTAAGGTTGTGAAGTTTAGTAGGTATTAAACTAAGATGAGGCAATCAAAGGATTGGAAAGATCGAAGAATAGATCTACTACAGAGGCACATCATCAAGACTTTTATAAACGTATTCAAGAAATGTTAATGCAGCCCACAGAAACCATGCTGAGGGTTGGTCACCAGTTTGAATCTAGACAGATGGTCCATCATCCGATTGAGAACAATCCTTTCAAAGACTTTAGAGTACACATTTATAATGGATATTGGTCTCTAATTGATCAATCAATACAATATGGTTGTTGAATAGGCTTTGAAAATATGTTATTGAACACGTATGCATTTCTCTTTGCCGAAATATTTGAAGAGATTCGTCTATGCTTACAAACTTCGAACGAAAAATGTTATAATACCAAACATCCAATGCTGCATTAATGAACCTACACTTTACTTATTGCAAAATGCCATCAAAAACAAAACTCATTGAATTCGATTCTGCAAACAAAGTAATGATGTCTCATTCAAAACATAATGTTATGAGTTATACCATAAAAGAGGAAAAGGTTTCTTTTATATTTCAACTATATTGCATTTCATCCAATTCTACAAATATTATTAGGAAACCCATAATACTAAATCAGCCTCAACTAACAACGTTGTATGACCCTATCTGCGCAACACAATCATACGCCAAACAATCAACCCAAAAATTACAAAAAATTGTCGTAAGAAGTCCACGTGGTGATCCCCAACCGACCTCCTTGTCCCCCAAGGCACCTCCTCTTCAATTAAACCGGATCGTCCATACGCCAACTAAGCCATAGCCGTCCACCACGGGCAATTTGTCAAGTCGCAATCGCCTACCAATCCAGAGACCAATTTGGCGCGAAACAATGGGTACTCAAAGGTGATAATAAAACAGTAAAATATATAACGAAACGATATTGGACCGTTTAGAGGGGACATAACAAAGTCGTTCGACGTTTTAGAGCCTCTCGCCCGAGCACCGTTCTAATCGGCTTTGGTTCGCGGGCGACAATAGATCGCAGAAAAAACTCGTTATTTTCTCGTTCACTCGCGATACCAGCCAGCTAGATTGCACGAGTCGGAAGATTTAAGGGTGACAAGTGAAACGAAAGCTGAAGAAATGAATATTGGGTTTCCGTGCGATGCAGGTGAGTTTGCGTCGTCAAGTATTAAATACGATTCTTAAGGACGCCAAACGTAAAACTACTGGAAGGGTATTATTAGAAAGGAGAAGTTACCAAAACAAAAAGCTACCTGCTACATTAGTTCATTTATAAATCTGTAGTGACATTTCTGTAGCTTTTGCGAGCGTGTACATTGAGGAAACATCAATCAAGGAGTTGAACATTCTAAGGAAGACCTCAACCATTGAATATCTTCAGACAAGACCTTCGATTCTTTAAGTTTGACGCGAGATTGGATGTTCAATTGTATTTTCTTCCACAGTGTTCCCTTTCAATGCAATTTCCTACCAGAGCTAAAAGCTTGTAGGTTCTTAAATAAGCAATTTATAACAGCACTGACATCGATAGCATTTTCATTGTGCTCATATTTTAACAATTGAATTAATTTCATTACTTTCTAACACCTAACACCTCAAGTTGATCAGTTGTGAATTATTCAAAAAGTCAATCGACATATGTGAAAAAAACTTGAGAATGAAACTTTAACATTTCTGGGTTAGAATCTCAGGACTTGTAACAATTTTTCAATCATTAAGAATTCTCAGTTTTCAGCTTGCAATCAACAAGATACTAATTTTTTACGTCAACTCATTCATCATTATTTTCTGCCCTTATAATTAACACATTGAGAACTGATTAAAGATTTTAAGAACTGTTAATGTCAAATGTTTATATAAATTTATTAAGCTCCTAAAAAAATTATCAATCTTCAGTGGTTTTTCTCTCACTTCACAGCAGGAAATTGTGGCCATCATAAGTCAATTGAAAGAAATTAAATCACCTGTAATTGACGAAATAAGATTTGAAACTTTGAAGGTAATGATAGAGGAAATTAAGATACCTTTTACTTATTTGATCAATGAACCTTCGAAAGCTGAAGAGGAGAGGATTGGTAGTCAGCACACTCAGTATAATTGGCCTATTTCGTTGTTATCAATGCAGAAGAAGGCTACGAAAATATAACAAATTGTTACCTGATAATCAGTTTGGCTTCAGAAGGAAAAGATCGACTTATGATGTCATTTTACACCTAACTTCCCGGATATATATTGCTTTGGATAGTAATAAACCATCTCCCTACGTCTTTTTGGACATACCTAAGGCTTCTGATACTGGTGGGCCCCATTCAGCTGTTGGAGATGATGTTCGAACGCATGAGAGTTCATGACATTCCATTAAGACTTATAAGAGTCTTACTTGAGAATAGAAGACAGTATGTGAGGATAAGAAAAATAAGAGTATCGCATTTGGAGTCCCGCGGGGAACTGTCCTTGGTCCTTTTCTGGTCATAGGATAAATCAATAGCTTTCTGACCATTAGAAGCTGGAGAGATATCATGGGTCTGCAGATGATATAGTTATATTTTACGAAGATAAAAACTGATTGGACCTGAAGAAAAAGGCTGTACGTGGCTTGACTCAGGTGTTTTCCCGTTTGATCACAGACCTCTAAGATTAAATCTTCAAGAAACATGTTTGATTCTTTTTGTCTCAGACAGAAGTAATCTTTCGGAAAACACATCACTAGATATCGAGAGAACTCCTAAACTTGCAGATAAAGTTTTAGTAGAATTGCTACAGATAGTTACCTACAATAGAGCAAACAAACTGACGACTATGTAAAGACTCTGAGGATCTTACTGCATAAGTTCCGGTACTTCAGTAGAATGTTGGGTGTCTATCATTCTAGGTAATTTGGCTCTGGTAGAATAAGTGGAATATCATCAACTGGAAAGTTAGCACAAATATTATTGGAGGAGTGAAGATGCTTAAGGTCAACATTGACAAAGTCCGGACAAAAACAGCATAAAGCAAGTCAACATCAACAGCGACGTCTACCTAGCTCAACTCAAACATTTACACGAAGCAACCAACACTAAAGGACCGCATAAATAGAACTATATTGTCTTTCAATACGACAGTTAAAGTCCACATGTTGAGCGTCTTGTCCATCGCCAATAAGGAATGGAATCTGTCACTACATAACCTACCGAAGCTACCACAGATAACTACGTAAATTTGTCGATGAAAATCAGGAGACAAGGGAATTTGTTCGACTTGGTGACCTATCTTAAAGCCTTTAAGGACAACAATTACTCTGCCTATGGAATCGACTATCTGCCAAATAAATGGGAAGCAGTAATTAATGAAGATGGCGAAAATGCTCCAGAATGAACAATTGAACATATTTCTGTTCAATTTGGATATTTCTTTCTTCAGGATTGAATTTAAAAAAAATACATCATCCTAGAAATTCTTCATTATAAGGTTCATATATTTTTGTTTAAATTTATTGTTTCGTCTAATCACTGATATAAAAGGAGACCAATCTTCAGGAGTCAAATTTGTAAAGGATGCCATTTGGAGAATTGAAGTTGAGAATGGTTTCTCAGGGATAGTTTGACTGCAGTGAAATTCGCCTCAACACCTTAAAAGATATGAACGAAAATATTCTTGAGATTGAATTTGTGAAGTTAAAAATGACTACGAATAAAGTTCTTTCTACGGATGTTGTTTCTAAATAACGTAATTGAACTATTGAATGTATGAAATTGATAAAAAAATATTCATCAATACTTTTCTGACATTCCAAAATGAGGTGTTTCATGTTTCAAACGATTTTCGAGGTGCAGTTGGCGTCTTTTGGCGGTGTGAAATCAATCACCCAATTTTGATGGTTTTTGCGGAGAGCATTGAGGTGAATCAAGTTGAACGATTCCATCATCTAAGACCTTCACATTCCTTTTCAAGTCCTTTTAAGCAAGTTCTTCTTTGTTTTGGAAACTCACCTAGTTCCTAAGACTTGGTAAGAAGTGAATCCAAATGTTTAGCTTCTGTAGAAACTGTTGAAGAGTGAGCAAAAATGAGACAGTTTGTTTACTCAACCTTTGGGTAATTGTGATAATTTGCAGGTGATGTTGGGAAGCACTGAAGATGTCGTGTGGTCAAAGGTCGAATTCTCTCGAGCATTTGAAAAGATCCTCAATTTGTTGGACACTAGTGAGTGTTGGGTAATGCCTCAGATCTGCACCTTTTAGAAATAGATTTGCGTATTTATTTTCTGGAGTAAATGCTCAGTAATGAACGAATTCTTGAAGCCAATGTCAAGAAGAGTCTTAACACGAATAGGATCACCTTTTCTAAAATATACGGTGACTATGGCCGTAGCAACTAACATTTTAGTTTTTTTTAAAGAAAGAGCAGACATACTGGAAGAGGTGGTAGAAATTCTGATGGGGCAGTGATACTTCGTCGCTTTGTCGATGTTAATTGTGAGGGTTCGAACGTTTGTGGATCTCTGGACTCTGATCCTGAGTATTGTGTAGGAGTGTTTGATACCTCTTTGAACATATTAAGAATCCACGAGGACTTGGGCGAAGGAAATCGGGTTTAGTGAGTCAGGTAAAAATCATACTATGGCTAATGTCGAAGCGACATTCATCTTATGGCTTCTCGGGTGACTAATGTCGCATTGTACGAAAAATTACAGATTCTCAAGAGGTGACGCTATTGTTACTGATAAAGGCCGGAGAAAGTGGAGCTGGAAGGGATCATACTACCTACCAGGTAAAAGTCGACAAACCTCGTTCATTTTCAAAGAAATCCAACACAAGTTCAAAGTAATAATTCTCATTTTCCAACAATATAAATGAGCTTTTGTCTCGTTCAATGAAAAGATCTAGGGCGGGGTCTTTTCAGATCTTTTGTGACACTCATCTCATATTATTATAATATCTGCGGATGTAATAAAAGAAAATAAGGCTCGCTAGACAAAAATTGGCCTTCTGATGCATATTCACTGAAGAATAGTATTCATGCATTTTAGGATCACTCCATATTTACTATAAAAATTTGTATTGTCGAGATACCCTCTATAATTCATATAAATTCTTGGAAATGTTTCTTTCAACATTCAATTACTCATATATTTAAGATAACATAACTCACGATGACTCATCGAAACACAGTAGTTAACGTCCGCGCGTGCGCTTTACTTATCCATGTTTGCATACTGCGAAAATAACGCCGTACCGTATCGGCGTCAAATCCAATTATTGAACGCCATAAATAACCCCAAAATCGTAAAAGTTCATATTTCCCGATACTGAAATAACTTTATACCTTCATTCTCAAAACAAACAGCCGTCGTTGATAACTATTAATGATCGCGAAACAATACTCAAGCGAAAACAAGAAGTCCAGACGATCGTAAAAAGTGCTCGCATCGCGTTACCTGGCATATCAACACCTATTTCTGTGACTCGATTTCTCGGCCGCCTACGCTAAAATCGTCTTATTCGCCGAGTTAAGTCACCATTTCGCACGTATTGCACCTTTGCCACCCTTTTCGACCAAGGAATCGGCTCATTTAGGCGTCCGAAGTTGTATCAGTTTGACGCGATCGTTCTTCGATACACAAATCTGTTCTAAAGTGTTCATTGTGCGCAAAGTGCGATTCTGTGGTTCTCGATCTTGATTGTCAAGTGTGCTAAGCGTTCTCCAATACTTCCCGACCTCCGGGGAAAAGTTCTGTAATATCTGTGTATATATTAATAATATATATATTAATACGTGTAACGTTAGAACTTTTCTGAAGTGTAACGGTCCTTCAAAAACTGTTTCTGGTCTAAAATAATAAGTAGAGTATAAGACGCTTCGTACGTACCTTGGTGACTCTTGCTGTCCAGATAAAAGACAAAAATGGTCTAAGTTTGGCCTGTTTTCCGAACTTGGCAACAACCATATCTTTTCTGACCTATTTTGTGTAATCGAAGTGCGATTCTATGGTTCGGGATGATCTTATTGGTGTTTCAGACATTCTTTATGGATTTCTAACTTGCGCGGAAAATTTCTGTAATCTCTGTAGTAATTCAAGAGCTATTTTTGGTCTAACATAAGAAGTGAAGTTGATTGTGAGACGATAGTTTGTACTTACCATAACTTTGCAGCCTTTCCTCTGCAAACAAGAGACTAATTCAAGGTTCTGTATTGGTATATAATGCGTTTTGTGTACTCAAAATGTGATTATAACCTTCGAAGAAAAGTTCTATTACAACAATTCTACGTGTAGCTCCAGTACTATACTGATATACTTGTATTGTGGTCCTTCAAGGTCTGTTTCTGATCTAAGACAACAAGTAGAGTGTGAGACGACATTCCATAAGTACCACACAACTTGCTGTGCGAGGAAAAGATTCATTCAAACCACATAAGTGGTATCACTTTAATGTGTTCTCGGGACTTGAGGGTTTCAGTGCTTTTTCGACACGTTCTTTCTAATCAATTATAGCATAGTTTCTTCTAATTAAATAGGAAATCTGATAAAGGTTCGTTCTGATCTGGCACTAGATTTTCTAACATATCTTCTTAATATGGACTGTACTGAAATAAATTCGTGAGAACTTCATGTATGATCCTAAAGATCGTAGATTGTTGTGATTTTCTTGCACATTCTGATAATCTATCAAGAATTTATATTCATTATCGACGAGACATCAGGAATTTGTTGTAAACAAGTCAGACAATCTAGTTCGAAAGAGTTTTATGAGTTTTGTTATTCGATCACTGTTTATAGCCCCTCTCCAGACAAGGAGAAGCGTGGTGGCGTTTTCTAGTAAGTTTCGAAACTTAGTTTTTGTCCAAGGTCATATTGTAAGCATGTTTCAAAGGTAGTTTTCAATTGATATTCCTCACATCGCTCTTAATTTTTTTAACGTATCCTGATCAGTCTGCCTGTTTCAAATCTTATTAGTAACCACAATAAATCTAGAGGTGTTCTTAAGATATAGAGCAGTTATGTAAAATGTGTCCTCCTCGACACATGAATTCAGCTTGTATGAACGCAACAACAACACACTGATCTGACTTGTTCTCCGAACTTCGACATCTGCAAGCTTCTGGCTTTTTGTGATATTTTTCGACCTCATAGAAGATAGTACCATGATGAATATGTGGAGAGAGTTCTCATCTTCTTATCTCCGCAATGAATGCCGAGTTGTCTATAACAACGGATTTTATGTATCCTACATAAAAGAAATGGGGATAAAACAGGATTACTACTATATTGGTCCGATGGGTGAGTTTCAGACTACATAAAATGAAATTTGAAATAAGATTTTAATATGTGCCAGTTTTGTTCAAGCGTTATTCGACCCGTTTCGTTAATGTCAAATTTAAACTAACATTCTGTCAAAACGCGAATGACACACAACTTCAAAATGCAAAATATAGATGGCCCATTCTTTACAACGGGAAGATATAAAGCCAGAGAGCTAAAACTAAATATACATATATGTGATAGATAAATATTTAACAAAACCACTGATTTCAATTATTGCGCCTCGATTGTATAACATTCGACTACATAGAAACCAGAGTTCTTCAGTTCTACAACAGTACAGATGGCTTAATTAAAAAGAAACCCTTGAACGCACTTCTAGCTTAAATATTAATGTATAGTTTGGGGAGAACTAATCATAAAAATAAAAACAAAATTTCAGATATCATAGATTTATTCTGATAACCTCCTAAAAATCATAACTTAAAAAAATAATTTCATGGAAAAAATTTGGAATTAAATTAAATGTCTTTAGAACAAACTGTGTCAATTAGATAGACATACATAATCAATACTTATTACACAGTACCAAACCCAATTAAAGAAATTCAAGGGAATATAAATTGTTTACTTAAAATTATTAAATAAATACTTGAAGCTTAACAAATTTTGTTTCGTTCGTTGTTTTATGAAAACTAAATTCGTTTTCGAAAATGCAAAACATAACATCAAGAACTTCTTCAAAAACAACTTGCACAAAATAAGTTCCTTCAATAAATTCCTAAAACATGTAGAACATCTTCAAAAAGCAATTTAGAATTATTACAACGGTAACTCATCAGCTCAACTTCGTATTTAAAAAATTGAAATAATTAATAAAAAATATCTTACCAAACCAACTGAATGCTGAATGAATTACAACGGTAACTCATCAGCTCAACTTCGTATTTATAAAATTGAAATAATTAATAAAAAATATCTTACCAAACCAACTGAATGCTGTTTACTCGACAAACACTAGAATGAAGTAAACTCATAAACATCCTACGTATTCTATGTTCGTCACAGAAATTACATAAAGTTTGCAAGGTATTTTATGGACTCCTTCAGAACCAAATGATAATATGTAATGAGCGAAAACCAACGTGTATAATTATCATATATACAATAAAGTAAAAAGAAGAGGTTTTTTCTTGGTAAAAGTATTAATAGAAAATATTAAATATCATACGGTTTTATTCTGTTTAACTCCTACAATTTTTAATTTAAAGAAATCCTCTTTTTATTATTTTATAAAAATAGAATCTTAAAAAGATTTTTTATTAGCACATATGTGGATGGCATAATCGTATGCTTCGAAAGTACAAAAAAAATTTAATTATAAAAATTCAAAAAACCTCTTAACCTAAAACAAAGGAATCAAAGTTACTAGGTGCAAGTATATTCTCCAGAATACCGTTCGAAAGTATCATCCATAAGCGTCGGTTGAATTTTTCAAATACTAAACAAGAACAATCAATTAAAATATCGGGTACTTTTTTTAGGGTGATAGAACTTTAGATAGGGATAACTGTGATTTCACAGAAGGTAGAAGCCATGTTGTTTTGACATTTATGTTACGCCGCAACAACGTTTTCTAATTGTTAAAATTTATTTTCGAAATCAGTGTTCTATTCGCCGAACTTACGGCCAGTTTCATAAACAACATCAAAAGGCTCCTTTATGATAAAGTCCCTTTACGAAAAAGGATCCTTTAAATGGGAGCATCAGTTTCATAAACGCACATCGACCGTCCTTTACTTAAAGCTTCCTTTAATGCGCCAGTCATATGTTTCCGACTGTTGGCTATCCTGAGAACTAGTGATTTTACGAATGTAGTTGGTGATATTCTGTAAAAATTGTGAGTTATGCGTTGGAACTTGTAAAAAGAAAAAGAGAAGAAGCATAAATCGATCTTTGCATAAACATGGTTATGTGCAGAAGACAGTATATTGAAATTTATATCATTATTACTTTCGAATTGCTATATTTTATTACGTGGGTTATATGAATGTATATGGAAGAAAAGAGAAAAAAGTATTACTTTAAAACCAGAGGAGGAACTATGCCTCTTGGAATTGATTGAAAAAGAGAATTTTAATATTATAGGATAAAGTCTGGCAAAGAATAGAAACTGCTTTCAATGCAACAGTTCTCCATTGGAGAAATGGGGACCAGCTCAAATCCAAATATGACAATATAAAAATTAAAACTAGAAGGTGGTAGCTGCTCAACGCAGTCATATTGACTGGTGGTAGGGCTCCATTGAAATTGAGGGAGCCAATTTCCAAACAGTTGAGCCCAACTGTTACGAACCCTCTTGCCGAAACGAAAGAGATGTATTATAAAAAAAACGGCTCTAGTAGAAGCTCAGATAGTGGCTATCAAGGAAGAGAATAGAAGAAAAGAAGAGGAGCATTCAAAGCTTAAAATATTAGATTTGCAAATTATGGAGATGAAGAGCAAATTAAATAATAATAATTAAATCTTTTTTATTTTGAATGCACTTTCTGAAAAAGCGGTATTAGAATTCTATCAGCATTGCTGCAGACTATGAAGTCCCCTCAAATTTGAATTAAAAACCGAAATTTCAATAACACATAATATTTTTATTTCTTTATTCTCACTTGAAACTTTTTCAGGTGTTACCTAAAGTAAAACAATGAATCAGAAATACAAACATAGAAGCCTATCTAAATACATCCCTACTTAATATTATAAATGCGAATGTAAGTTTGTTTGTTACGCTTTCACGCAAAAACTACTGAACCGATCATCATGAAACTTTGTACATATACTCTTGAAGGTATTAGAAGTAACATAGGGTACTTTATATTAAAAAAAAAAAAATTTTTTACGAAAGATAAAACAATTGTTTGTCAAAAAATCGTCAAATTTAGCTACTTCAGTAATGAAGTTTTACTATTATTATACCCTTACCCTTTATCTTTCATACTTATTTAATGACTCCACTGCGGGCGAAGCCGCGGGTAAAAAGCTAGTCCCTATCCCTACTAATATTATAAATGCGAATGTAAGTTTGTTTGTTACGCTTTCACGCAAAAACTACTGAACCGATCATCATGAAACTTTGTACATATACTCTTGAAGGTATTAGAAGTAACATAGGGTACTTTATATTTAAAAAAAAAAATTTTTTTACGAAAGATAAAACAATTGTTTGTCAAAAAATCGTCAAATTTAGCTACTTCAGTAATGAAGTTTTACTATTATTATACCCTTACCCTTTATCTTTCATACTTATTTAATGACTCCACTGCGGGCGAAGCCGCGGGTAAAAAGCTAGTACCTTATAAAATCTTATAAAAATTATATGAAATCTTGTCATGTTGAAGATACAAATTGAATATGAAGAATAGTTCCACAAGTGGCAAGGAAATTTATTTTCAATTATCACAGAAATATAATTTTAAATTAGGAAAATGTTTATTAATAACAGACTCTTGCTTGACGAGCTGCATTAACATTAGTTGAATTTGTTTGAAAGTACTTTTCCTCTTGCAATCATTCATTTGGAAATATTTCGTTCATATCTACATATTGTGCAAAACAGTGGTAGCAACAATAATTGCCCTTATGGTCGTTAACTTAACACTCATTCCTTTAGAAAGTATAGGAAAATGACGCTTCCAAACTCCATACTTTCTCTCCACCACATTTCTAGTTTGTATAATTGACTGCTTATATAAATTTTCAGCTGCAGTTATAGCTTCCGTTAACTTTGTCATAAGATAAGTCTGCAAACTATAACCACTACCACCAAGTAACAAATACCGTCCTAATTTACCACTCTCAAATTGTCTCTTCAAGACACTTATTAAAGATGGTTTGATCATATATTTCCAGTTCCACAGAATCTCAATGTGGAAAGTAGTTGGTTAATCGGTTCAATACAGCTGCCTCTGAAAATTGTCAATTTAATGATTTGGTATACATAAAATTATATCAACAAAATAATAAATCGAAATTTGTTTACCTCTAAAATGGGAAGTACAATTGATCTGCAATTTTTTGAAGCAAAGATTAAACAGTTGATTTTGTCAAGCAAAAACGATAGAAGAAATCTAGATCATCTAACGTGGAAAAATGTCTCTCCTGTAAATTTTTGGTCTTCTCACAATTATTTCTTCATCATTTGATGAAGAAGTAGAACTAAAATCAGCATTCAACATTTGGTGCAACATATTTCGTAGTACGCTAAAATTAAATAAAATGGGATGTGACAGAACAAGGTTATGTCCACTGTTTTCGTGTGTATCGAGCACCTGCGCAGTGTCGAGCTTCTCGTTAAAGGATCCTTTTCCAGCCGTAAAGGGCCGATTTTCTCACTTTAAGATAAAGGAAGCTTTTAACCTCAAAATTTGTTTATGAAACACGTTTTATCATTAAAGGAGACTTTTTGGGAAAAAGGAGGCTTTAATTTCGTTTATGAAACCGGCCGTTATAGAGAACTTCGTGAAATTCGTGGTTTACTACTCTGTCAAGAAAGTACCGGGAATTTTCAATTAAAACAACATTTTTACATTTAATCGTCAAAATTTATTGGGTCGCCTTCAAAATAGGCTCCATTTGCTCCAATACATCTATGCCAACGGCACTTCCAATTATCGAAACATTTTTTATAGGCGCTTTCCGGGATGGACTTTAGCTCTCGCGCCGAATTTTGTTTTATGGCTTCAATCGACTCAAAACGGGTGCCACGAAGGGGCAATTATAGTTTTGGGAAGAGGAAAAAGTCGCAGGGAGCCAAATCCGGCGAATACGGTGGTTGCTGAAGCACGTTTGTTGAGTTTTTGGCGAGAAAGTCAGTCACAATCGTAGCTCGGTGAGAAGGCGCGTTATCGTCATGCAAAATCCTTGAGTTGTTCGCCCACAAATTTGGCCGCTTCTTACGGATACGCTCACGCAAACGTTTCATAACGCCTAGGTAATACTCCTTGTTTACCGTCTGACCCTCTGGAACGAATTCGTAGTGCACCACGCCATGGATGTCAAAGAAAACAATGAGCATCACCTTCATTTTCGAGCGGCTTTGGCGGGGTTTTTTCGGTTTCGGCTCATTTTTTGCCACCCATTCCGATGATTGCTGACTTGTTTGCATATCGTACTCGTAGACCCAGGTCTCATCACCAGTTATAATGCGTTCCATGAATGTAGAATCGGAATTACAGCGATCCAGCATGTCTGAAGCAACCTGTTCGCGATGACGTTTTTGAAGAAAATTCAGGTCTTTCGGTACGAGTCGAGCGGCCACCTTTCTCATGCCCAAAATATCAATCAAAATCGTACGTGCGGACTCGTGGGATATCTTAAGAGCATGTGCTATCTCTCAAGCTGGTACGACGGTTTTCCAGCACCCTTTCCTTAATTTTATCGACGTTATCTTCGATCGAAGCCGTCGATGGGCGACCACTTCACGACCGTCCTTGAAGGTTCTATACCACTGATATGCACGAGTTTTCGATAGAGCATTATCGCCAAAGGCCTTTTGCAACATTTTCAATGCATCGGCACACGAAAATTCATTTGCAACACAAAACTTTAAACAAATTCTTTGCTCAACGTAATCACCCATAGTAAAAATCGGCACGCACTCTGACATCGACTGACTTAATCAGCTGTTGCAAACACACTAGTTGACAGATCCCGCTCAAGCTTGGCAAAGTAATTAAGGACAGTGGTACCTACCTAGAAAAAAATTTTTTACCTGCCTCATTGCCCCGTCAGATTTAAATCGATAATTCCTGGTACTTTCTTGACAGAATGTACATAATCGTACATCAGAGCAGCTTATTCGTCAAACTATCCATAGATTTCGGACAACATTTTTCTCTACTCGATGCAACAACAACAAGACAGAGAACTATACATACAGAAGAAAATATCGCTGCTGTAACTCATATTCTTAATGATGATCCAGATTTGTCTATTCGTCGACGTTCACAACAAATTGGACTCTGTGTATCCACCACATAGAAAATTTGGCGTGAAGATCTTGGTCTACACTTATACCAATCAAGATCCAATTGGTTCAAGAACTAAAGCCACTTGATCATAATAAACGTCGTTTGTTTGCTGATTGGGCCCTAGAACAGTTTGAAGTTGATCCACTTTTTTGTCGTAAAATTCTGTTTAGTGATGAAGCTCATTTCTGGTTGAACGACTATGTAAACAAGCAAAATGGCCGTATGTCGAGTGAAAACAATCCTCAAGAAGTTCTGCAGGTTCCACTGCATCCTGAAAAATGCAGGGCATAGTGTGCTTTACACGTTGGAGACATCATCGGTCCATATTTCTTTAAAAACGATGCTGGAGCTAATGTTACAGTGAATGGTGCTCGTTACAGATCGATGATCAATGATTATTTGTTTCAAAATTTGAATGGTATCGACCCAAAAGTGTTTTGGTTCCAACAAAATGGTGCTACACCTCATGCTGCTACCGTAATAATTGATTTATGGAAAGAAAGATTCGACGATAACATTATTTCGAGAAATGGTCCAATTAATTGGCCTCCAAGATCATGCGACATAACTCCACTGGGTCATTTTCTTTGGGGTTATATCAAGTCATTGGTTTATGCTAATAAACCAGTAGCAATAGACGCTTTGGAAGCCAACATAATAACTCGTGTTATTGATTAAATAAGGCCTGAATTACTCGAAAAAGTAGTCCAAAATTGGTCTGATCGAATGCGGTTCCTCAGAGCTAGTCGTGGTGGACATATTGGCGGAAATTATTTTCGAAGCGTAAATGTCATGAAATTATCTTTCAGATAAAAAAAATGGCTCGAATCTAATTTTAAATGTATTTAGTTTCAATTTAAAGTTCTACCACTCTAAAAAAACACTCGATATATCAAATACTTTACTTTTATAAGATCTTGAAGATGGAAGAAAAATATTAGACAAATACTGAAAATTAACTCAAAACATTTATCAATTCTATGCCCGACCACAAGAATATCAAACCGAAGCACGGTGCGAATTCGAATATATCAAAGAAGTTTGTACAACATGAGAAAAAAATTATAACTTATTATAGATAAGTCGAAATAAACTTGAAGGGTATATTTCTTGATAGAGGGTCATATTTTAAATTTAGATATTGAAACAGAATAATTATGTGAAACCTCTACATAAATTGAATATCAAAATAGATTTATTCTGTTAGCCTCCAATATATTTTGATTAAAAAAAATTTTTTTTAAAATTCTTAGAATTAAATTAACGTCTTATAAGCACTGTTTAAATTTAGTAGACATATAAAATCAAAACTCATCAAATGGAATAAAAAAACCCAACAAATATAAATTGTCAATTAAAATTACTAGATGAATATTCGATGGAGACAAAATTTTGTTTCTGATCTTAAATTTATGAAAACCAAGTCTTTTTCAAAAATGGTAAACATAATTTTAAGAACTTCTCCAAAACGAATTTATTTCAAATATTTAATGTTAGTATATAATATTCAAATAAGTTACTCCAAAAATCTGTCAAAACATGTAGCACATCCTCAAAAAACTATTTACATAATTAAAATAATTTAAATGTTGGTGAATACCAAAAAAACCTTTTTTATCATATTATGTGATGGTGTACATATTTGTATACATACATTTTTCCATTGATGTACGACTAGAAAAAAAAATAATAATAAAAAATTTCATTCAAAAACTTTTAGAATTAAATTAATGTCTTATAAACACTGTTTATATCTAATAGACGTATAAAATCAAAACTCATTATAAACTATCGAAGGGAATTAAAAATAACCTAACAAATATAAATTGTCAATTAAAATTAATGAATAACTATTAAAATGAGTTGCGTTTCGGAAAGAAATCTGTTTTGATATTCAAATTTTGTAATAATCCTTCTATCAAGTAAAGAACCGCTTCTTATTATTTTACAAATTCAGTTATTCATAAATGCAAGTACCACATACCTTAAGATGCTACTGTGGTGGCGAAAAAATTGTTGTATTAGGAGTACAAATAAGTTTCCGCCGTTTTTTAACACAAATTAAATATTTATTATAGAAGAACGGTGTGAGACTGCTTGCTGAGTGACTTCTAATGTTAGAGCAAGTTCTTTTTGTGTTTGAGATTAATCTTCCTCCAATAATTCCTCCAATTCTGCATCCTCGTAAATTTTTGGCCTTCCACTGCGATCTTTGTCTTCTACGTCGAAATCACCGTTTTTGAACTTTTGAAACCACTCTCGACACGTTCTCTCACTCAAAGCACCCTCACCATATGCTTCTACGAGCAGTTGATGTGCCTCAGCAGCAGATTTCTTTAAATTAAAGAAGTAAACTAATATTTCCCGCAAATGACGCTTACTTGACTCAAATTTGGACATTTTCAACCTATAAAAATTATATTTTACCAATATAAAATCAATGATATTAATAGGTTATGTTGTTCTTGAATGTCCAAACTATATTTTAAGCCGGTTATCATCTGCGAAAGCTAACCGAAACTCCGTGCCGCGCCATCTACAATAAAACGGCGGAAACTTATTTGTGCTCCTAATATTATAATAATAATAATAAAAAATTTGTGAAAATTAGAATAACCTTATTTAATATTTTTTAAGAAAATATATTCCTCAGAAACATATAGATTTGATGTTATAATCGTTGTTTTTATTCTAATACTGAACCGTTGTATAAAATTTGCAGAACTTTTTCAATTTGTTGAATATAATTGTCAGAGCAGAGAAAAGATTATGCCACTTTTTTAAACGAATGCATGCTATTTAATTCTGATAATACTTGATTGAATTCAATGACCTATTGTGAATTGAATCTTTTTTCCTGATAAGCCACGCAAATTTTGATTTAGGCTGAAATATAACGGTACTATATCAATTTACTCAGTGTAATACGATCAAGGCGTCATAGAATGAAGAGCAGTGGTAATATTTAACTATCCATCAATCATATCTTTTTTTATTAGTGTTTTGTGTCCTTATATCGTCCTTTTCACAACTCTGTTTCAATGACGAACAGAACTGTGATCTGAAGCCTCATATGTTTAATTGAAAATTAGCCATTAGCATTACGGACAGTTTATAGTAGACATAATCGTCTATCTGAGCGTATTGGTAACACAGTGAAAACATTCGAGGAGGCTGGATCTGTTACTGATGTCTTAATGCCTATACATCATCGAAATGCACGCTCGACCGAAAATATTTCTACTGTAAGTGAATGTTGAAGATTTATCAATTCATCGGCGCCTACATTTGTGTCTGTCTTACAGCAAGCTATGGCGTATTTAGCTTCTGGATTTACTTCTCCATCCTTACAAGGTTCAGTTGACACAAGAACTAAAGCCAGCTGGCGGTAGAATGCGTAGAACATATGCCGATTGGGTGCCTGAACAAAGACGTTTGGATGACGATTTTTCGCATCGATTTTTCTTCGGCTATGTAAACAAGCTGAGAGACCATTAGATTCACAAAAAGTCACTGCATGGTGTGCAGTTTGTTCTTGTTGAGAGTGATTGGGCCGTACTTCTTTGAAAATGAAGAAGTGTCACTCAAATCGACAATTCTCATCGCTATTGCCAAATGATTACCGATTTTTTTTTGGTCTGAAATTAATGATATGGAATTGTAAGAGATGTGGTTCCAGCAAGATGGTGCAACAAGCCACACAACACGACCGGTTTTGGCTTATTGCAGGAAAAATTCTCAGGACGCGTAATTTCTTGTTTCGGCGATGTTCATTGGCCAAACAGATCCTGCGATTTATCGCCTTTTTTGTAGGGTTATGCGACACTACTGAAGATCTCAAAACATCGGTCAAGGTATTGCTGAGATATTGTCCGAAATGTGCCAGCAAGTCATCGAAAATACCTCACAAGAATCGAGTCTTACTAAATCACGCGGAGGATATAGCAAGGTCCAAGCATTATATTTAAATAAAAATTTGATTGACATTCTAAATCAAAGAGTGTTTTATTCATGTTTACTTCCTGAAGTACAAAATGGATAACCCTGTATGTTTGGTCACACCAGTGTAATGATATGTACAATGTTCACTACTTAAAGTGTTAATATATTTTGTGAAATGTCATTTTAACGCACTTGCGATAAATTACTTCACGCCATTTAGTGTGGTAAAATACCGATGTAATTAGACAGAAACTCTTGAATGTTTCATAAACAGTACTTTTATCATTCATATAGAGTTCTCAGTCATCGAAAACAAATTGATTGCTGACTGCAAAATAAGTCGAATGCAATTTGATTTTTCCATGATTTCACGATTCAAAAAAGTTATGGACGTAACTTACATGTACACACATCGTCAAAAGTCTTTCTCCCCTATCAACTCCCAACTTGTTGTATGTAACATGACAATTTTTTGTGTGTGGAATCGTCACTATCTTATCACTTAAATGAAGACAATAAACCAGCAAAAATGTTTCTTGTTCGGAGAATACAGGTGTATTCGAAGTTAATCATTTTTCTGCGAATAACTAGAGATGTACTATTGAGAATATTCCGTGGAAAATGCCGGGACATCCAATTTCTCAGTTTGACCGGTCAAGAATAGTAGCTATACATCAAGAATCTTTGTCGAACCACCAGATTGCGCAACGTTCGAATATTCCACGAACTTCAGTAAGGCGCATAGTGGCCCTTTTCCTGGAAACCGGCAGCGTTGCCCGAAGACCGGTGCCTGGTCGACCCAGAGTAACATCAGCAAGGGAAGACCATTATATCCCAAATTTTACTCGAAGGAACCGAATGGTATATGTAACAGCCCTTCGAAGTAATTTTTTGAGGACCTATAGACGGGTACTCTCAACCAGTACCATAAGGTGACGGTTGCATTCCTCAAATTTAAGGGCAAAAAGAACTTTGAGAGTACCTGGGCTATCACCTGGACATAGAGCTACCCTTCGGCAATAGGCAGAACACCACCAAGACTGGCTTTTACCACAATGACGCAACTTACTTTTTTCGGACGAGCCACGATTCGGTATACAAAGTCGGCGAGAAAGGGTTTGGAAAAGTCCAGGCAGACTAGAGCGGCTTAGTTTCGCCCGTGAAGTTGTACCCTTTCAAGGCGGATCAATAATGTGGGGTATAATGTTCGGTCACCGTACCTCTCTTATTATCGTTGAACGGACAATTACTGGTGCCATCTACGTAGAAAACATCATTGAGCCATTCATTGTTTCTCTGTGCAACGAATTTGGGGATAATTTCATTTATAAGGATGATAACGCCCACCACACCTTTCACAAAGGTTCAAAACATTCTTCAAGATAACAATATACTGAATAATGAACTGGCCAGCAAACTCACCAGACATGAATCCAATTGAGCACTTATGGGATTACTTAGGGAGAGCAATATCCAGTCGCCAAAACTCACCTTCAACTTTTCAGGAATTGAGTTTAACTTTTCAGGAAGAATGGAACGATATGCCTTAAAATTTCATTAATGACATCAATGAAGAGGTGGTACTACAGACAATTTAATTTGGATTCAGTTGTGGACTGACTATAATTAATCAAAAATGAATAATCCATAAATTTAGATTTTTTCACATTTTTCCTATTTTGTCTCATCCTGCATAAAGCAAAGGATAACAAACAAAGATTTTCTATCGAATATATTGCAGTTGAAATAGAAGAAAATATTCATCTCATTTCCAGAACATAGATTGTTTATTTCCTGAAGGAAACCAAGACTTTTGAGGATGTGTGTACTCGTAAGTGAAATCTGTTTCACTAAATCTTGGAATTGAACTTTATTTTCGTAGAAATTAAATTACTTCAAGCACTTGTCGTCTGAATATTTTTTCTATGCTTTAATCACTGAATTTATGAAAAATTGTAATTTGAATATATCATTCAATAACTCAATAACGAAATTTGATAATTTGATACTATTTCGATTTTGGCAAAATTTACCACAACTGCACCAACGTTCTATAATACACAAATATATTCATAAGTTGAAGAGGTCTCATATTCCCAACTTTCGTTAAGAAGCAAATTCGTGGAAAAAATATTATCTCTATACTTTAAACTATACGACCTATATCGAACTGCAATAAAAGAAAAGTTTCTCGTTACAGGTGAGATCACTTTCTACTTCCTGGAATACTTGGTGAAAGTCAATGGTGAGTATCTTCTCAATCCACGAATTGATGTACCAGAAAAGTGATAGTAAAGAGTTTTTCATTAATGGGTTCCATTTTGATATTAAAAAAAATTGGGAGAAATCAATAAATGTTTATTTAAATTTGAATAGTATGCTATTAACAATGGAAAACGATATCAGCCTAATGGCCGCCACGGTTGCAGTAGGTACCATATGATTTTCATGAAATTTTCCCATGACCAATTCGTACATCTGCGGCTGTATATCCTCGATAACTTCATGAATTTGTGTTGAATCGATTGTGGACCCAAAGAAATAAATCTAAAAGTGTTAAATCAAAATAACTCAGTGCCAATTGATTGATTCGGTTTTTACTTGGTGGAAACCCATTTTAATTAAAAAATATATAAGAGACAGTATTTTTATTTCCACAAAAATGTTTATGATACAACAATTGTTTCACCACGATATGGCTTCTTCAGGTATCTACATTCTATTGACAGATGGTGTCCAGTGTAACCGAGTTTAAATACAGTGTTATGTAAGTGACAGAAACAAGTTATAAAAACTCAAGGTGTTTATTGAAGTTTTCCGCTAAAAATGCCATTAGGGAAGGTTATTTAGTAATGGAGACTTGTCAACATTTGATTGTTCTTTCAACCAGATTTACGGGCATTGTACCTGTTGATTTCAAGAAATACTTTTATAAAAGTATTAATCTAGAACTTTTTCTTTCGTCGTAGATAATATCATAGTTATTGTTGAAATTATGCCTGAATTCCTTAAGATGATTAGCATATGTCGAATGTAAGAAATCAGATATATAACTCCTTTGGTGTTCCTGGATTTCTTTCTTGAATGATCTACCTGTCTAGCCAATGTATACTAAAGGCAATCGTTGCAAGTCAACTTGTAGACTCCAGATTTATTTGCTTTATTTGTTCGATCCTTATTGTTTTTTATGTAGTTACTAAGGTTAATAATGGTTATAACAGCAGCGTTGTAATTGAAATTATTTTTTTAATATTTAGCAATATTTTCATATAATACATTAACGTAAGATAACAAAAAAATTTTTTGTCTGTAGACTTTAAAAATTCTGTTGAATCTTTGTTACTGGAGCATATGTCCACCACGACTAGCTCTGAGGAACCGCATTCGACCAGACCAATTTTGGACCACTTTTTCGAGTAATTCAGGCCTTATTCCATCAATAACACGAGTTATGTTGGCTTCCAAAGCGTCTATTGTTTCTGGCTTAACAGCATGAACCGATGATTTGACATAACCCCAAAGAAAATAATCCAGTGGAGTTATATCGCATGATCTTGGAGGCCAATTAATTGGACCATTTCTCGAAATAACGTTATCGCCAAATATTTCTTTCAATAAATCAATTATTACGGTAGCAGCATGAGGTGTAGCACCATCTTGTTGGAACCAAAACACTTCTAGGTCGATACCATTCAAATTTTGAAACAAATAATCATTGATCATCGATCTGTAACGAGCCCCAATCAATATAACGTTAGCTCCAGCATCGCTGGAGTGGATGCACAGAGTCCAACTTGTTGTGAACGTCGATGAATAGACAAATCTGGATCATCATTAACACTATGACTTACAGTAGCGATATTTTTATCTGTACGTACAGTTCTTTGTCTTGTTGTTGTTGCATCGAGTAGAGAAAATGTTGTGTGAATAAATCGATAGTTCGACAAGTAGGCTGCTCTGATGGACGATTATGTAAACCGTAAATTTCATGAAGTGCTCTATAAGTTTGGCGAATAAAACACTGATTTTGAAAATAAATTTCAACAATTTGTAAACGTTGTTGCGGCGTGAGTCTTTCCATGATAATTTGTCAATGCTTACTGAACAGAAATATCAAAACAACATGGCTTCTACCTTCTGTCAAATCATAGTTATTCCTATCGAAAAGTCTATCACTCTAAAAAAAATCACCCAATATTATAAATATTAGTTATAAAGAAACAGATAAAATTTGCCATTAATTTTTGGAGTGAATTTATATGTGTACCTAAGGTTAATCCGAAAATTACCTGGAGATCACTGGCACCCCGAGTATTTGCAAGAACCTGCTATAATATATGTAAACAAACATCCTGCATAAATTTCAATGTCATTTTCATCATAACAAAATTACGGTCATTGATTATGAAGAGAATTAAAATTCAACACGCTGACGTAAACGCGGGTGCTTTTCCACTCTTGTTGAATAGTCTATTTACTCTGAAAATTTTAAATTTCTGAAATATTTCTAGAAGAAGCTACATATGATGAATAGAAAATTATATGTTGTAAAAATCATGTAAATGTCATTTTCCGCAATTTTAGAACCGCTCTCCTCAAAAAACGGCAAATCTCGTGAAAATAAAAATTAAAAGATTGAAATGCTCCATTTTTCTCTGTCTAACCTGCTTCGTTATATTTTGGCAAGAAAGAGTGGAAAAATAATGTATCCAACTACTCTTTCATGTTTTCAACCGAAACAGAATAGGAAAAATTTTAAAAATTCTTGTACTTTATCTCCACAAAATTATGTTGTTATTTTAATAAATATCAATCTGAACTACATTCTAATATTTTAGTAACAATATTTCAAATGAGAATAACTCAGGAACCATCAAGCCCATTTTGTTACATTTTTAACATAGCTTATATAAGAAATGAATTGAAATATGAGTCAGTACTAGGTAGAAGTTACTAAAATAACTTTAAATTCAAAATTGAGCCTTTTAACATCTATATATATATATATATATATATATAGAAAATTATATACAGAAACTATCAAAATTATATTCCAATATATAATCGATATAAAATATTTTTCAATGTCTCGGAAAAAACTTTTTCACTTCACGATATGAAACGTATTAATACAAACATATAAAAAAAATATATAGTTGTGTATATAAACATACAAATGAAGGAAAATCCACTATCTAGATAACCTCCATAATTTTCGGTAAGTCCAGGACTGTAAAACTAACTGAATTAAATCATCTTTATTTGGTGTCGCTGCAAGTTCAACTTCAATCTTCGTTAGTCCCCATATGTTTTCAATGGGACTAAGATCTGGTGAAGCTGCTGGCCATGAAATGGTTGTCACTTGGTGTTCTCGCATCTAAGCTTGAAATAAGCCGAAGTACTGTTGGAAACGCCACCAATCTGGATATAAAGCATGCATTTCAAGGAGAAAATCATTTAGAATGCCACAATACTTTTCACTATTAATGGTACCATCAACTATACTCCCCAAACCATTATTTTGGTAGTAAATTTGAACGGTAAGGTTGTTTTGGTAGGACTTTTAAGTGATTTCCATCAAGGTGGAAACAACTTTTATGAGATATAAGGACAATATTAAAATTATCTTCTGGAAAAAGTTGACAAAATTCTATCATTCGTTCCTTTTGTAAAGGTGTCATTATAGAGGTTTTTTTGGTTTTCTTGATGTGCAGCCTTTTCTCTTCAGTGACATACGGATGGTTTGTGGACATACTTTTATATTTCGTTGATTTCCAAATGTATTAGCCAATTTGTGAAACCCCAGGCACGCATTGTGTCGTCCTTAGGCCAAAAAATTTGTTTGTTTTCTTTAATCTTACGCGGTCTTCCTGAAACTGATCTGTGCCTCATATCCATACCTCATATCTTTGTTGTCTCATATAGAGCACTTTTTTCCAGTTCAGTCAATTGCTCTAAATTTTTAACCTTTCGAAAACCTTTTCTATACAAATATTCTACCTGTTTTCTACTTGATGCATTATTTCATAAATTGTATACCTGTTGACAATTAACAATATTTGATAAATAGTGTTGCCATGCAACTCTGGCCATAGCCGACTATCTGCACAATATATTTCATACATTACTTTCATCTTCGAATGTTACAATAAAGAAGTATATTAAAATTATAAAACTTTATCGAAAACGTTTGTGTTTTAGTGATAAAGTGCCATTCAAGAGTGGCTGAGCTGTGTTGAATAATTTACCTCTTCAGATGAATTTAAAATCACTAAAACATATATTAAGTGGTTACTAAAAATCGTCTTTTAGATCTGCAAGGTAGAGCTTATAAAATTTCTATGTCTCACGAATTAAATCAAACTATTTCAAAGTATAGTTTCGGCTACAAACTCGTTGCTTCTCAACTTTACCAAACGACCCGAATTCTCTGAAAAATCACATGAGAATGGCTTAACACACGCTAGAACGAATCATTACCAATTCTGCATTCACTAATTGAGGTATAACTAGTGCTGAGACATGAATTTACGAGTTTTACATGCAAACCAGTCAACAAGATTCGCAATGGTACCTTTCTTTCAACTGCGCCGGAACGAGAGAGATCACATCAATATCAATCGATGAAGATATGAAGATGAAGATGAAGATTATATCGACATTTTTTTCTGAAACAGCAAGCAAAGTTATGCACTCAGGGTGAGTGAGTAAACAAAGAATTAAAGTGTTTGAGGGAGAAAATTTATCGAAAAACACCAGATTTGTGGAAAGAAAATTGTGAATTTTGTACTTATATAACAAGCACTTCACGATTCTATCATTGCAAACCTATTTTTCGTCAAAAAATCAACAGATATTATCGATCAACAACTTTGAAAGCGACGCGAAATTTTTGGATGTATGCTAAAAAAATGTAGACCAAAATATATAACTAACTCGTAAACAACAGAAAAACGGGAAAACTATCAAGATAAGACACTAACATAAGACCTGACAAATTTTTCCGTTCCACCAAAAAAAAACAATTCCAACAGTCCCATAATTCCACGTTTGAAAAAGCTACCCTTGCCCCCATAAACCCCAAAGAAAGATCCACATCCGGACCGTATCTCCTCCAATATTCCACCCCCAAGAAACCATATCTTCCCAAAACAACCCTTACCGTCCCTGTCAGGTAACATAAATACAAGTTACAAAACATTAAAACACATTCATTCCACATCACCCAGAGCTAAAACTAATACGAAAAAATGTAGAGCGGTAGCGAAACAGAATGCGAAATGAAGCGAAAGATCACGTTCTAACGAATATCGCCCCTACGTCTCCCTACCTTAAAGGCTCTACAGTCCACGACAGGAGCGATAAGATCATAAGCTGATGGCTACCAGGTACAGGAGGAGCCAGAAAGAAGGGCGTTACATCGCATTTTTATTGGCCCGCGTACGCAGCTTTGGAGGTGGGGGTACGGATCGATGAGAAGGGGGGGGCAACCAAAGCTCCGACACGGACTGTCACGATCAGTTCTTGCCCTCTTGCCACGTTAGAACGTTCGTTACGTACGCGCGCAGCTTTAGAAATCTAACAAAACGCGTGCATTTGACGGTAGAACCGGACATATCGCGATTTCGTGCCTGCTACTTCTGAGTATCAACGTCTGATGTGCCGGTGAGACTGCCAAGGCCGTCTTGTGTTGCGAAAAGTTCGTTGTTTCCGTATACAGGGTGTATAGTGTCAGTGTAAAAGTCAACCTGGCGGCCTACCTTGAAGGAGGCCCCGCTTGTGCTTCTGTGGGGGCCCTTACGCTTAGGGCCGGTTTGGCCCATGTACCCTCCGGGGCCAATACCAATTATTTGCAACATTCAACGCACGACATAGGTTAGTTTTAGTTTAAACACACGACAGGGCGACAAAAGGAACTCTACATTTTTTGGTAGACGTTCTACAAGTATATCCCAGCTAACTGTTTCAAAAGTGACGAACAATCATGAAATATTTGGTTTTTTCCCAAACAATACGGCGGTCTACAATTTTTAATTATAACTAGAATCTCCTAGTTGTCATAAGAAACGATTAATATACAGCTACTGCGAAATATAAGATACCTATGCAATTGATTCCAAACTAAAGCTCACAACTATAACGACACAAACAATCCTAGATTTTTCCAACGAACTTGCCTCAACATCTTGAAGATTGCGTCTACAATTTCTGTACTTGAACCTGTTTAATTACAGACTCAAAGCGTGGTTTAATACAGCACAAATTCTTCTATGATGTTATCAAGGGTCATTTTCTACTATAGCAAAATGTAGCTATGAGAAATGATTAAAGAATGCAAAATCTCCAAATCTAATGAGACTGGTGTCAACTACAAAATACGGGATGTGACGTATTCAATTTCAAGACTAGTAGATCTGGGTACATTTTTAGTTTGTACAATTCTAACTGCAAATTCCATGAAATCGGTAGAGCAACATTTGTTGAAATTTCAGCCCGAACAAATTCAAAAACATATTTTAATCGTAAGGTAAATGACTTAAACGTACTCTGAAATGTCAACCTCTACAATCCTGCTTTGTACATACGTGAAACTTGAGCAATAAAAAAATCAGGATGTAGTTGATTATCTTCAAAATTTGAACACTATTATTATGCAATGCAAACACTTATCCGTTGCCTAGCTACCTCAAAAAATTCAATAGCAATTCTTCAGAAGTCATTAGCAACTTTACCATAAAGCTGTTTAAAACAGGCTACAATTGCCAGTAGCTGTAAAGGTGTCAAAATACAAACTTTTTTCAACCACCTCAATAAATCAACCACTTCCGCTATTTCTATGGTAGATTTAAAAGATAAATGGCAACGAAGTAAATCCACCTAATGGGCAATTCCTGTAAGTAGATGTCATACGTCACTGAGTTCTTCAGTTATTCGAAAAATACAGAAAGTATTTAAATTTAAATTTGAAAAAAAAAGTTTTCATATATTAATAGTATTGAAAATTTTACTGATTTGTAACATCTAATACTGTTTAAAGTTTAAACTATCTTGATCAGTTCATCAAGGTACATTTTATACATTACTTCAATATAGAAAAGAGGAATACATGTCCTAGTTTCCTCTAAATTAAGCAAAAAATACATACATATCAAAGCAATATTCAAATAATAATGATTTTTTATTTCGGAGTTAATAATTTCCGTAAAACAACAATATTATCTATGGGTATAGCAAATTTTTGTATTTTTAATTCAATTTTGTGACTTTTGCTTTGTGACTTGTACAGAAAACATCTATTATTTATCCATATTCACTCGGAATCATGCGTCCAATGGGTTTTAAGAGAATCTCAATATTTTTTTCATATGGAATAATCATATAGCAGATAATTTTTATTAACTTATAGCGAGGTACATATCTTGCATGTACAGCTAAATTTGCGGAATTACCCAAGAAGTATTAAAAATCCATTGATATAACGATAGTGCTTCTAGTTATTAGATTCCAGATTAATTCTAAATTAATATTAAAACCGTAACTTAACATAAAACACTCAAATTAAACTTGAATTGTAGTTGATCTTTATTAATTGAAATAATGAGAATATTCCAAAAACTCATATTGCTTAATTTAATTGCAAATATTGTTCATTCTAGGGCTTATATTTTTTGAGCATAAAATCTTTGAAAATTTCGAGTTTCTTTTTACAATTGAAACGGTAATTTATTATTTTCAATTCAAGAAACCTTTTTGCCACTTAAAAATATAAAAATGACTTTTAATTCAGAATTATATATTCTAACTTCTACAATATATATTGAAACTAAATACCTACAAAAACTATCCAATTGATATCCTTATATATAATCAACATAAAATATTTTTCAATGTCTCGGAAAAACCCTTTCTACATCCCGACATGAAACGTATTAATATAAGTGTATTCACAAAAACTATAAAAATATGTATATTAACATACAAATAAATACAAGAAAATTATCTAAAATTCTCAAAATAAAGAATCGAATAAAAATAATTGAACGAGAATTTCAACATTTGATAGCTATTTCGGTCTCTAGACTCCTTCAGAATTGTATTGAATTGAGATTCAAATATATCACAAGATCAAAATTCAACTCACCAAATAAGATAAAACCTGGAACGAATAAATTCGAAGTAAGCTTTAAAGTATCCAGAATAAAACAGAAATGATCAAAGTGTTGTTACGTATAACTTATAACAGAAAAACATAACAAAACTTATTCACCCCAAATAATGTCCCATGATGAGAAAAATAACCAGAATTTCAAAATTAATAAATAATTATATATTGTGGATATTTAGACTCTATATGAATTTATTTCATAATTTAAAAATAAATTTGAATGTGAGTCAATACTTGATAGAAGTTAGAAGAATTATATATTCTAACTTCTACAATATATATTACAGAAGTCAGAATATATCATTCTGAATTTAAAGTCATTTAAATTTTACTTCTATCAAGTATTGACTCACATTCAAATTGATTTTTACAAATATGTTATTTGAGATAATATGTAAAATGGAAGAATGTTCAAACTTTTTACTTAAATTTTTCTTACAACATTACTTTCTCTTTAACAACTTTCTTCAGTGCTATATGATGATGTTTAATTATTCTGTTTACCTGATTTTGAGATCAAATTGAAGCCGAAGAATTATCAAAATTTGTTATGGATTATTTATTTAAAAAAAAGCTACTTTGTCCCACAAAAAAAATCAAACAACTGATGCAATTCAGTATAATTAATAATATGTTATGATATACAACAAAAAATATGATATATATAGAATATAAAAATCTTCTTCCGAAAATACTAAAACTTTTAAAAAATGTCAAAAATACGATTTTTCTATCTGCATTTCTCAATTTATAAGACGAAAAGTAAATACAATAAAAATACAAACAAATACTTTTTTATTATCCTCAATGTTCTGCCTAACTAAAGGAACAATGACGTAACACATACTCAAATAGGAAAAAAGCGAAGTCTATCAATCACCTAATCACTCATCAAGAATATCATTGGTACTTTCATCAGCAACAATGAAATCGCATGTAAATAAAACTAAATTAAATGTGTCAAAATTGTCATTCATTAATTTCTATTAATTAATTATATTCATCGGTGTTTCATTCGACCTTTCAGGAACCTACCAATTAACATTTAATCCGTTGCTCAATGTTTTCAATTGAATATTGTTAAATATTTTTTTTGATTCGTCGACGTATAGAATCGACTTTGATTTGTCGTTCGTTCGGTTTTACCGTCGGACAATATGAACAGTCGCAGTTTATCCGAGTCTAACATGTACACAGAAATATGTGGAAGGAATAATGAAGAATTATAAAACACCAGAAAATTGAAAGTTTTTTTAGCTTTATGGATCATTTTTATTTTCTTTGGATTTTTTATAATTCGATAATTCCTCACTTTTATGGATGTATAAAAAAATTAATTAATAATTCTACTTCATAACATTCCTTCAGTAGCTACTTAAGAGTTATTCCGGTACATTAAAATATTAAATTTGATTTACATTCGACTATCAATGTAAAATTACGCCATAAATCAACTGCATCTGGTTACTGCATAATTTTACATTTCTCCTACTTACTTGAACAGCTTCTGTCTACCCCCTTCCATTATTTTCGAAGCTTCTGTACCTTTATATTTCAAGTGGGAGTGTTAAATATTGAAAAAAAATTAACTTAGACAATTTATTTTTAACTCGAAAATATTGCGACGTTTTTGATCTATGCTTGCGTTAATTTAATGCGTGATCATTTTTTTATCCGAAATTATTTATTATTATTTATAACCTATTTCTGAAACACCGATAATCTTTTATTTAAAAATTTTTTAAGTCCCCAAAAAAATTTTTTGAATACCCAAATAGAAGAGTTCAGTACTTAACACGAATCACTCATTATTGTCTTATGAGTATGTTCCGGCCTCTATGTTCTTTCGATATTTTTCAGCGTTTCCCCTTAGTTTCTTCTATTTATTTCAAATTGTTAAAAATGCTTTAAATATTTGTTCAAAATTTCGATTGAATACAAAGTTGGTTTTCAAAGAATTTATAATTTCTAGAGCTCAAATTGTAAAACTTAAATATCTACACATTATAAAAATTAATTTAATTATTATTATATATTTTAAAATTCTCTTAAATACTTAAATAAGGGAAATATCTAGAAATTATTTCACATTCGACGAAAATTTCAACGAATTTATCTTAAAAAACTTATCAATACAATTTTTCTAAACACCTATCACGGATAATTTTCACTTATTCTTCCAGAATATCCAACAAACTCTCATGAACGTGGCTCAGAAAAATTATAATTTTGATTAAAAAACAACAAAATGCTGAAACTATCAAAAACACTTTGCCCCCCATAAAACTCCACCTATATATTTTATTCCAACTTTAACTTCATATTACATCGAAATTCTCCTGGATAAAAGGCATAATATGTTTCAAGTACATAGAACAAAATTTCTGCAATTTTTTTTTAACAAAACTAATCCAAATTTCCCACCGACGCCTCCTCGTAAAACAATTAAAACTGTGGCCCCTTTATCGGAATCATATAACAAATGATATGATTCCGCTGGCAATAAAATCCTTATCGACTTAATTTCAATAGAAATCATTATATTATTGATTGCCCTCATATAAAACGCATTTGAATATAAATTCTCGAATCGAACCGAATATCTTTCGTTTTTTCTTTTGTTGAATCCAGCAGATTAAATGCTCTGCTATAGGGATGTAAAACATGGTGCAGGTAATTACGGATATAATATTTAATTCGATATAAACTTTTATCGCTACTTATTTCGAAGTTAGTGGTTATTTTATCTTTGAGTTCATAAGGGAGAAGCACTTTAATTATAAACATATATATCAGACAATTCTCAAGACATAAAAAGGAAATAACCAAAGGGACCTTCGTTTTTAACAGAAAAAAAACAAAGGCAATCAAAAATATTTACAACCGCTAAAAATACCAACTTCTAACTCTAGTTTTCGTACTGCTTTCTCAAACTAATAATTTTCTCAAAAAAAGCCATTTTTATTCGAATAATCATTTTGTACCTATAGCACAAGCCAAAATAACCTGTCTTGTCTTCCAGTTAGTAAACTGGGGTTATTAATGCATGTAACGCGGAAAAACATTTTGACTACAACAACTTCATTTAATAACAGTGTGTAACACTTAATAAGAGAACTGAATTATTTTATTACGCCCATGCTTAACATGAAACGTGAATGCAAACCAAGATAATCTATCATGGGCTGTTTACACTAATTGAATAATTTCCAGCTGTCCATAGTAATGTTAATTATTACCCCTTCTGCTATCCTAATATTCTATTCATAAATGGAACAAACTAAAAATTAAACCGTTTACCGTAACTTCTATTTGTTAACCAGAAATTTTAACTACTAGAAAATATCGCAAACACATAATGTTTGATTTTTCTTGATTTTTGACGAGAAGGAATAAAACACACCATTTTCTGTTTCTAACTTTAAATACTACTGTGTCACAGTCTACCGAAAATCGATCAATGAAACACAAAATATCTACTATTTACCCAAATTTATTTTATTGTATCATCCCAAACTAGAGCCTTTCCGAAATAATAGTAATACACTCACGCCAGCTAATAATCTATCTACTGGGGTAATCTAATTTTTTATTTTTTGCTTTGACCCAAATTATCACATTTATTATTTTCGTTATAGTCAACTTTGTTATTTGTATCCCCGGCACAAGATTATCGTGATTACTATAAGCGTAGTGATCAACATATTGTCGATTGATCAAGTTGGCAAATTCACATTTGTTTCTTATGTAATTATCATAACTTTACCTTAGTATCATATACAGTGATACCAAAATATAATTGTTATCGTTAAATTGTTGGAGTTTTACTTCACTTCCTTCTCTTCGCTGGTTCATCTTATTGTATAAACAAAGTTAGTTCAAGAGAGAAAACTAAATACAAGTACATTCTAAAACTTAACAATATCACACTAATTTAATACAGTCCCCATCAACACAGTGTAATTAATCGTTGCGATTAATTAATTTGCTTTTGTTTGTTGTTTCTGAATATTGGAACACTAAGCGAAATACGGCGATAAACTAACCCCGGTACCTTAAACATTTGAAAGAATATATTTTCTTGCTTAAGTGAGAACTATGTTCAAACTTTGAACATTGTATCAGTCTCCTTTAACAGTTAACGATAAAATCATGACGAATATACGTTGACACTAAAACGTTGCTGAAATTATCTTGGTCTAATGGTATATGGATTCAGCAATGCTCAAACATGTTCGTTATGATTGTTCTTTATACCTTGTAAATCAAACTTTGTTAGAGTATGCTATAGGCGAAATAAATCTATTATAGTCCATCTGGAAACTATCCAGAATTTATTATTTTTCGTAATTTTAATATACTTCATTTTTATAACATTCTGAAACAGAAGTAATATATGAAATAGTCGGCTATGGCCAAAGTTCCATGGCAACACTATCTGTCAAATATTGTTGATTATCAACATCTATAAAATTCATGATATAATGTCGCAACTAGAAAAAAGAAAACAAGTACAATATTTGTATAGAACAAGTTTTCGAAACTTTTGAAAAATTCGAGCAATTGACTGAACTGAGAAAAAGTGGTATATATGAGACAATAAAGAGGATAAAAAAATGGCATGGATATGAGGCATAGACCAGATTCAGCAAGACTAAAGGAAACAATTTAAACGCTTTAATTGGCCTTAGGACGACACAATCTGCGCTTGGAGTTTCGCAAATTGGCTAACAGATTTGGAAATTAACGAAATATAAAAGTATGACCAGAAACCGTCCGTAGATCACTGAAAAGACAAGGCTACATAGCAAGGGGAACAAAAAAAAATTCCTATAAGACACCTTCACAAAAGGAACGAAGGATAGAATTTTGTCAACGTTTTCAAGAAGATAATTTAAATAACGTCATCAAAAATGATGAAAGTTGTTTCCAACTTGATGGAAATTAGTAAAAAATCGTATCAAAACAACCTGTAACCGTTCAAATTTTCCACCAAAATAATGGTTTGAGAAGCAATATCTCAGCGTGGTGCTACGCTTTTCTGTATTGTTAACAGTGAAAAGTATTGTGGCATTCAAAACGATTTTCTCCATGGAACATGCTTTATATCCACAGGGGTGGCGTTTCCAGCAGGATAATGCAAGATGCCATACTTCGACATACATTCTGTCAAGAAAGTACCGGGAATTATCGATTTAAATCTGGCGGGGCAATGAGGCAGGTAAAATTTTTTCCTAGGTTGGTACCATTGTCCTTAATTACTATGCCAAGCTTGAGCGGGATCTGTCAACTAGTGTGTTTGCAACAGCTGATTAAGTCAGTCGATGTCAGAGTGCGTGCCGATTTTTACTATGGGTGATTACGTTGAGCAAAGAATTTGTTTAAAGTTTTGTGTTGCAAATGAATTTTCGTGTGCCGATGCATTGAAAATGTTGCAAAAGGCCTTTGGTGATAATGCTCTATCGAAAACTCGTGCATATCAGTGGTACAGAGCCTTCAAGGACGGTCGTGAAGTGGTCGCCTATCGACGGCTTCGATCGAAGATAACGTCGATAAAATTAAGGAAAGGGTGCTGGAAAACCGTCGTACCAGCTTGGGAGAGATAGCACATGATCTTAAGATATCCCACGAGTCCGCACGTACGATTTTGATTGATATTTTGGGCATGAGAAAGGTAGCCGCACGACTCGTACCCAAAGCCCTGAATTTTCTTCAAAAACGTCATCGCGAACAGGTTGCTTCAGACATGCTGGATCGCTGTAATTCCGATTCTACATTCATGGAACGCATTATAACTGGTGATGAGACCTGGGTCTACGAGTACGATATGCAAACAAGCCAGCAATCATCGGAATGGGTGGCAAAAAATGAGCCGAAACCGAAAAAACCACGCCAAAGCCGCTCGAAAATGAAGGTGATGCTCATTGTTTTCTTCGATATCCGTGGCGTGGTGCACTACGAATTCGTTCCAGAGGGTCAGACGGTTAACAAGGAGTATTACCTAGGCGTTATGAAACGTTTGCATGAGCGTATCCGTAAGAAGCGGCCAAATTTGTGGGCGAACAACTCATGGATTTTGCATGACGATAACGCGCCTTCTCACCGAGCTACGATTGTGACTGACTTTCTCGCCAAAAACTCAACAAACGTGCTTCAGCAACCACCGTATTCGCCGGATTTGGCTCCCTGCGACTTTTTCTTCTTCCCAAAACTAAAATTGCCCTTTCGTGGCACCCGTTTTGAGTCGATTGAAGCCATAAAACAAAATTTGGCGCGAGAGCTAAAGTCCATCCCGGAAAGCGCCTATAAAAAATGTTTCGATAATTGGAAGTGCCGTTGGCATAGATGTATTGGAGCAAATGGAGCCTATTTTGAAGGCGACCTAATAAATTTTGACAATTAAATGTAAAAATGTTGTTTTAATTGAAAATTCCCGGTACTTTCTTGACAGAGTAGTATACTCAAGCTTGGATGCAAGAACACCAAGTGACAACAATTTCATGGCCAGCAGCTTCATCAGATCTTAGTCCCATTGAAAACATAAGTCAGTTATACAGTCCTCGACTACCATCACTGAAAATTATGGAAGTGATCTAGTTTCGGGTGTACCTCGACGTTTAATCGAGTGTTTACAGTTTAATGGAAGTTGTATAAAGATGAATATTTTGTTATAATTGTATAGTTCAAGAATTAAAAATATATACTGAATAATTACAATTGAGGATACTTTACAGACGGCCTAAATAAACAATTTTTCACAATAAAGCAATTTTCGTCAAAAACCGCTCCCAATTATTTTGATATGTCGCTGCATATAAGGCAACAAAATCAACATTACTGTCCCCGAATATCTATTAATTTCGGCTCTTTACACGCAGTTCTATACACGGTCAACCACTTGCTGGAACTGATTGTCGCAAGGCCTCATCAAGTAGGCTTCTAAACGCGCGACTCTCCTACTCCGAAACCGTTTGTTCTTTCAGCCGCGCCTACTCTTCCGTATAAAACGACGTCTAACCACCGAAACGGCAAAAACCTTAGAAGCGCGACAACGAGCCCAAAACTGCAACAAAAAGGTCGCGTTTTAAACCGCAGCAGGCCGATTCAAAGGCCGTGGCGATTTTTTCGTGTCGGTCGCACGGCACGATTTTGTTTTGGTCGGTTTGACTGGCACGGTCACGGATGGGTCCTTTGTCACGGTAAATTTGATGAAGGTTCTGAATGGTCGATTTCGTCACAGGAAAATTTCGTGCCGATCGCACGAGCGAAAAAATCGTATAGATCTTGGGAGGATCCTAGCATTATCGCAAAGTACGTGCCTATTATCGCACTATACGATTATGCTCCGTATGCTCATATTTATCAATTAATCGACACATAAAAATGGATATACGGGGGAGCATTAGAAACGTGTGTAAATTAGACATTGCAAAAGCCATAATGCTTCGGTTTCACAAAAATTAAAATTTCTCATTATTTCGTCTGAAATGGTTGAAAACTCTCTAGTTTTAGTGCAGTTGCAGCCATGAAAATCACTTCTGGAATATATTATTTAATGCGACAATGTCCAAGGTATTATTAGCCCAAAAAAGTTATAACGTCTTCATAATTAAGTGAATTGAATAAAGATGGCCGCCAGATACCACTTAGTAATTAGCCTCTATAACACCTCAGCGACAGTGCTTTCATTAGATAATTGGATATAATAATATGTAATGAGCGATGTTATTCGAAAAGCATTATCGTTAAACGGTTGAGCATTCATTTAAGGTTTGACAACATTATATTATCAACGATAATTATTGTAGATTTCAATGAAGTACACGCCTTCCAGTCATGATTTGACAAAATCTGCTCTTTAGTATAACAAGCATTATCAAGTTCAAAAACAGCATTGTTGAAACAAATTTCAATCAAAATTTGAATATTAAAACAAATTAATATATGTTTATCTTCTACAATTTTAATTTAAAAAATTTTATTAAAAAAACTTTTAGAATTAAATTAATGTCTAAAACAAGCACCGCTTATATTTAATAGACGTATATAATCTAAACTCAATATACAATGTCAAATGGAATAAATAAACCAAAAGATACACGAAAGTCCCTAAAATTAATAAATAAATATTTAAAGGAGACAAAATTTGTTTCTGGTCTTGCCCTCAAAACGCCATTTGCATCTTAAAAACATGAACACACTTAAAGGACCTCTCAAAGAATATAATTTATTTGAAATATTTAATATATTTAAATATTCGAATAAGTAAATTCAGAATTCTCTCAAAGCATGCACTATATCTTCAAAAAACAAATATAGTTCAAAGCAATTCCTTCTTCAGTCCTGAAATATATTCAAAATATCAAAATCAAAAAACTAACCTGTACCAAACCACTCAACACGTGTAAATGAATAATGTTTCGAGACATAGATCATCTTTATAATTCAAGATTTATCTATGCTCTAACAGAATCAAAGAACAGTGTGAGCTATTTTTAAGACTTACTTAAATTCATTGACATTGTATAATGAGATTTATTGAAGCCAAGATATAATTATATATTATATATAAAATAAAATAGAAAGGCCTTTTACTTGATAGAAGAAATATAACAAAATTTGAATATTAAAACAAATTAATATATGTTTATCTACTACAATTTTAATTTAAAAAATTTTATTAAAAAAACTTTTAGAATTAAATTAATGTCTAAAACAAGCACCGCTTATATTTAATAGACGTATATAATCTAAACTCAATATATAATGTCAAATGGAATAAATAAACCAAAAGATACACGAAAGTCCCTAAAATTAATAAATAAATATTTAAAGGAGACAAAATTTGTTTCTGGTCTTGCCCTCAAAACGCCATTTGCATCTTAAAAACATGAACACACTTAAAGGACCTCTCAAAGAATATAATTTATTTGAAATATTTAATATATTTAAATATTCGAATAAGTAAATTCAGAAATCTCTCAAAGCATGCACTATATCTTCAAAAAATGTTTTTAAGATGCAAATGGCGTTTTGAGGGCAAGACCAGAAACAAATTTTGTCTCCTTTAAATATTTATTTATTAATTTTAGGGACTTTCGTGTATCTTTTGGTTTATTTATTCCATTTGACATTGTATATTGAGTTTAGATTATATACGTCTATTAAATATAAGCGGTGCTTGTTTTAGACATTAATTTAATTCTAAAAGTTTTTTTTAATAAAATTTTTTAAATTAAAATTGTAGAAGATAAACATATATTAATTTGTTTTAATATTCAAATTTTGTTATATTTCTTCTATCAAGTAAAAGGCCTTTCTATTTTATTTTAAATTTCAATCAAGTCACGTTTCGATATTGTTTACTACAGGTGATTTTATGAAACTATTTATAATAAAAAAGATTGTTGGAGAAGCATTATCACTAAACATTTCAGCAGTAATTGTAGTCCTGTCAACGTTATATTATACTAACTGACAAAGAAACTGCAACACCTAGAAGGAGCTGTTTAAATTTTAAATTTTTTTGGTGAAACATAGACAGTATGGCAATGAGTAAATAATTAAAATTTGGAGAAAAAAATCTTGAAGGTCTTTTCATGTAAACATTTTTTGTTACTTAAATATGTAGTCGTTTTCTGCAAATTTTTTAAATTTCATAACAAACCAGCTGTTGGAGGAGATCCAAAGTCGATGTTTAGTTGTTGTTAAAATGCCTAGAGCACGTATACGCGGAATTTATCGCCAGCTAAGTGAATTTGAAAGATGTCGAATTATTGGCCTACGGGAGGCTGAGTTGTCATTTCGAGAAATCGCTAACCGTACGAACAGCGTGGTTTGATAATGCCCAAAATCGAAGAGGAGTAGGCACCGGACGTCGAACAAATGAAGTTCAAGATCGACGTCTAAGACTTATGGCTATTAGAGACTGATTTGCGACAACTCGATCTTTAGCTGATGAGTGATTAGGAGAACAAGGCCATCCTGTAACTGTCCGAACGGTTTACCGCCGGATAAGGTCTTTTGGACTGCAGCATTATCGACCCCATCTTGTGTTACTTCTGACGGTTGAGCATCGCCGGCAACGATTACAGTCGTGCAGAGAACGTCAACATTGGAATGTGGAATGGCATCAGGTCGTCTTTTCTGATGAATCTCGATTCTCCTTGGGTACACATGATGACCGAAGAAGGGTTAGATGACGTCGGGGAGAAAGACGTGAACCTCAGTTAGATATTGAGCGTCATGTACACCGGACAGTAGGCGTTATGGTATGGGGTGCTATTGCATATGCAAGTAGGTCTTTATTTAGTCTTTATTCGAGGTAACATGATAACGCTGCGTTACCTTCGAGAAATAGTGGAGCAATATGTTCTCCCTTACCTTAACCGGCTCGAGAATTGAATATTTCAGCAAGATAATGCTCGACCTCATGTTGCCAGAGTTAGTTTAAACTTTTTTGAAGCGACCCATGTGAATCTTTCGCCATGACCGCCCAGATCCCCCGAATTTTCGCCCATGGAGCATGTTTGGGACATCATGGGTAAAAGGCCTGGAAATTTATCCCAGCCCCCACGGACTTTGGCGGCTCTGAGACATGAACTACAGGTAGCTTGGAATAGTATCCCTCAGAAGAAATAGACCATCATATTGCATCAATGCCAAGACGTGTTGGGGAGTGTATAGATAATCGCAGTGGAAAAACACATTATTAACAAATTTATTAAAAAAATTGTGAACCCTTCATTTTTTCTTCTTTAAATTTCAATCATTTACTCCTTGCTATACTATCTATGTTTTACCACAAAAATTTTAAAATTTAAACAGCTCGTTCTGGGTGTTGCAGTTTCTTTGTCAGTTAAAAAATTATAATAAATCTGAGGTGCAACAAAACACACGTCATAACTTGGAATAGTTAGCTCTTCAGTACATATTAAGCATTATCGATTCAATTATACTCAGTTAATGTTTGCTGCGACAAAACACTTAACAGCATTATCAAAATAATTGTGTAATGTCTTCATGAGCTGAATGAAATTTTCTATTAGACAACATTTACAATATTGTTTCAATCAGATTATTGGATAAAATTTTGTGTAATAAAAGAAATGAATCCATAAGCTTTATCGATAAACATTTAAGCATTAAATTCAGACCTGCCAGTATTAGGAAATTTAACAAAATATTTTTTAACTTTATGCAATCATTTCACTTACGATTTGAAGTAGTCTGTTGCATAGTACAAACGAAACATTATCGTATATATTATCTGCGACTCGTATTTGATTTCATATCCTGTCGATATGAGATTAGACGTTGCGAAAATCAGATTGACATAGCTCCATTGAGATGAATGTCGAAGCTGGTACATTAAACGATGAAATGAAAAGCAAGTGCGATAATGCCCAAGAAGCATTGTCGCAAATGACCACGATATCGTTATTTACATGCCTCCGTTAGACTGAGACTCAGTTAGCACTGTCGCATGGCGATCATGAAGTATTCATCAGAAAAATGTGCCGGAGGCGTAATGGCCTGTCTAAAGTCAACTTCCCGTGTCCCGATCCACGATCGCGACTCATTCCAGAAGTTAATAATCTGACGCCTTCGTGGGTGTTCCAATTACCGATAGGTTTAAGGTTCTGCAATTGTAACATAAACATTTAATCGCCAGGTACACGTTTACGATCTCCCGATACGCCTCTGGAAACTAAAGGACGGACAGCGTTAATGGGGCGACGAGTCGCGTTACAACCAGATGGAAACAATGAGCGTTTCCTGGATTCGACGCTCGAGGAAGCCGTCCAAGGGCGAGCAGGAATGCTGGCCTTTGTTCGTCTAGTTCTCGTGTAACACTTGCTGGACGTTGTTTCAGTCTGCAGAAGGGAGATCTCGGTGTATCTTCCTCCACACCCCCCGGGCATTAAATCTTGACGAGATGTGGGCGCTTGTCAGGACTAGGACCCTAGTTTTGTCCCGGCGAAATGGAGGGTTAAGTTTTGGTGCCTAACGTAATGTAATTCGCGCCAGTCACTGGACCTGTATGGTGGAAGATCTCTGAATGGGGCCCTAGTTTTTCCGTTCTAGTGAAATGGCAAAGGGCTTAGCCAGTTGATTAACTCAGTGAAAGGGAGTCTATCGCAGCACAGGGCTTCTCCCTTAAAACTGGCGTACTCTACCCTATCGCAGTAAAAATCTCCGAATTCTGTGTAACGGCCGAGTGCGTTATGTAGCATACTGCGTTGCCTCGGTGGGATGGATTGCCCTCAGGTGTTAGTTGTACCACCTGGCCACCCCATTGATGTTTGACTCGAGGGGGTAGTGGTTGAAAGTCCGTATGCTGGACTAGAAAGGTATTTCATTTATCTGTTCGCAAACCCCCATGTTCGGGATACTCTCTTGGAATGACTCGGGGTTTAACGGGACTTGACGGTTCGACCGGCTTGTCCTGGCCCCGGATCAATGCGTAACAATTTAAGGTTTGTGGATCTGGACGAAATGGCTTAGGCGTTAGTGCTTGACACTAGGATCAATCAAATGACTTCACATGGGTTCGGTGGGTCAGGGCGTACAGGCCGTTAGACGGTGCTCGTACCAGGATCAATAGAAGTCATCAATCTTGAGATTATCTTAGTTCATGGGACAGCGTTCGGGTGCTTGGATAAGAATTCCTTCCGGCGGGTGCGTTGCGTCACAAACCAACTCGGGTACTGACCTGCAGAACCAGTAGAGGTTGAATAGTGCTTCGCTGCTACCAGTCAGACGGTTCTGGGCTTCGAGTCGGGGCCCAAACTGAAAGCTGGTAGGTTCATCCCTTCGGAGGGGTTCTCGCTTCGCGCGATGATATGGCATAATCCTTATCACACTTTCTACCTCTAGAGGTGGACTGTGGAGACTGCTGAGTAGTCACTTGGTGAAAGAGCTATGCTCGTATGCCAATACGAAAACCTGGTAGAATTCACGTGTATCTTCCTCCAAATTATACACCAGACTGTTACTGCTTCTTCTATGTAAATGATGGACCATCTAGAGTTTGCATTTTGAAGTTTCGAGTCTGACAACACTGTTATTTGTGTACGCAATTTCAGAAAAGGAGTGTTCCAAGTGCAGCAACTGCTCTTAGAAGAGTAGAAAATCTGAAAGAACTGCGTCGGTTGTTATTGTCAAGAATATTTTTCACCACAAAACATTGAAATAGAAAGTTCCTTCAGAATTTTAGGACTGAGAGATCAAACACCTATCTTGATCTTAGCAAAATCATTCCTTATCTTCTCATAGGTAAAGGATACTATCGATACAAATAGCAACTGAGTGAGATTAACTACAAATAAATTTATTGTTTAAGGATGACAGATCTCATATTCTTTCAGTTTCGACCAAATATTCCAGATATTTATTTGAAATTAAGTAAGCAAACAGTCAATTATGTTTACGTCTAAGTAGATAAATTATGTAAGATGAAATCTGTAGTATTCTTTAGATCCTCTCTATTTACGGAAAACGAAATATCAAACTGAAACGTAATGGAGATTAAACCTTTCACGTTTGCCAATCTCAGCTTCTTCACATGTGTACCTAAATCACCGCAAACGTCTAACAACTCTACCGACATACTTCCCCGTTTTACCCATCAAAATCTCGATCTCCAACCTTTCCATGGACACAACCAAAAGAAAAACCCTCTCTCTTAACAATCCTACAAGATGAGAAAGTGATGTCGAAGAAAAACCGAGAAGTTCTGGTACGCACGCACGCAAATACCGATCGCAGAAACAACCTATAATTTCGCCGTTTCCAGACGAGAAACAAAAGCTACGTGGGCGTGCTCTCAACCGACCGCGATCGGTAAAAATCTAGTTATTTACACTCGAACGATCGAGTCGCGGGATAAATCAAACGGTTCGAAAACACTCGGATGGTTGCGGAACGCAGCCCTAGAATTGTTGCTCTATGACCATAAGAAAGGCGCGAACCGCACCGCTCAACGTGAAATTGAAGAGCAGGTTTTTAGAACTACCAAGGCATTGTTGATGTTTAAATATTAAAAAAATTATCTATTTATATATCGATTGGCCAGATCAAAATGGTCTGGATGTTGTAGAAAATAGGGCAAATATATAATTCGATGAATACAAGATGTCTTCTATGCCGAAAGAATAAAACCTTTCAGTAAACCTTTTTGACGTGTGTCCATAGTGAAATATTTAACCAAATGAGACTTTTCAACTTCTTCTTTGTCAAATTCTGTTTGTGGTCGACGTACTCTTCTTTTTGTGGTCACAACCATTTATCTAATTATGAATTTCATGTTAGTTGTTGGGCGACTAATTTGCTATGATTCTTTTAAACTTTGTCAATAATGAAAACTCAATTCACCTTTTTGAAGAATCTTTTCTTCAAAAAACAATCCAATATTTCATGTTCGGTTTTTTGAAGGTTCTCGTCGCAGCGTTTCTGATTATTTCTTTTGAAATCTATGACATTGAATGATTCTTATCGTTTTTTTTTATTCTCTATTCCAACACTGTCTTTAAATGTCTTGCCGAGTGTATGAATTCAGCAGATGTAACGGGTTGTCCACTATTTTCATAATTAAATCTGAATTTCTGCCAATCTAGTGTGGATTTAACATAAGCATTTTCTCGTTATGCGTTCAGTCCAGTAAAGGGCGTCATATTTGTGGGACTTCTATGCTTAGGTGGCTGTAGGAATGTGGATTTTGTTGTATGAAGACCCATTGCTATTCCTGATTTGGTTGTTTCTCCTTTGATGGTGTGATTTTTGTGTTCCATAACTTTGACTTCAAGGGCCCATTTCGCTTCTCCTAGATAAGATGCTCCACATTCACAAGGTATTGAGCAGATGAAATTCTTGTTGGTAACTAAGTCTTTCTGGTTTTTGTCAGGAAACTTCTAAGGGGATTTTCTGATTTGAACGCCGTTTGGATGTTGTTGTCTCGAGCTATGCAGTGGATCTTCTCTGAAAAACCTTTCACATAAATTAATATTCTTTCCTGGCCTTCTATATATGGTGTATTAGTTTTGAATTATAGCCATTTTCCAAGGATCTTTCTAGATATTTCTCAATTTATACAATTTTTTTACGATCACATTCAATACATAATAACTGTTTACATCTCAGAATATATTTTAACATTTTTGTATTTTATTTCTCATTTTTGTAACCTTTTTTATGTTTTTTGTCAACATTGTATACCGAAATGATTCAGACAATGGAAGTCCGAAATAATAATAAACATAATACTTTGTTGTTTCCTAATATAAAGCCCCTATTAATTCGCAGGTAACCTGTTTACATTTTTCTTAAATTTATGGAAATCTGCTTCCAGCGAAAATATATTCTGCTGAAGACTGTTATTTCCAATTTCATATTGTTCCTTCTCCTTTTTTTTTCAGATTTTGTATCGTATCTAATAAGCTTAGTATTATATCCTTATTATTCTCTGTTTACTTTTTTATCTTCATCCCAGCGATATCTTTCAACTTTTTTTATCGATACTAGCTGTGGAGAGGTATCTATTTATGATATACCAAGTGACTACCTGCCCTGAGAGAGCTGATGGAGGGTAGCTCTCTATCCGGTTCCAGAGTATTGATGGAGCAGATAAAAGCTCGAGATGTTTGTTCTCTATAGTTCTGTACTGAGAAGTTTGCTTCGCCTTTCCTTCAGAATCTATATTGACCATCTTCTAATTTCGTTTCTCACAAGATTCCACCCCAGGTATCAGCCTCCTACATCCAAGTCTACGGGATAGATTTTCTATCGATCTTTAAGAACTTTTCTCGACTTCTAGAATCTGGATGTTTCCAACAGAACACTGCTTTCCTTTTCTTTCCTCTTCTCAAGAGAGGTGGTCGCCTAAAGCATAAAATAACTTAACCACGAGAAAGGGATCCTAGCAACTTTTTTCAGTAGCATTTGTGCGTGCTCAAGTATCACATATTTACATCATGTAGGTTTCATTGCTCTTGAAATTGATCCTTCATGTCCACACTATCATTGAGCTTAAACCTGGTAGTTTTTACGGCTGGAGTACTAAATTCCTGCTGCTATTTTTCATGCAATTTGAATTATCATAGTTTTTGAGTGTCTACTAAACGATGTTACAAGGAATCCTCAGTCTGATTAGTTGGTTTTAGGTTTTTCTACTGCTGCATTTTTCCTTTATTAGTTTTTTACCCATATCTATACTTGGTGTAACGTACCAGGTTTAGTTTACTGCAGTATTTTGCCCGTTATTTCAGTATTTTGAAATAACAGGCAATTGCAATTAATCTCGATGATTAATTTCGATTGTTTTATTGGACTGTATTTTGACGTAGTTGGTGAAGACTTTTACTTCAAGGGTACTTGTATGTAGTTATCTGGATGATGAACTAGCTTTGTTCATCCAATAAGATAAACCAACAAAGATTGTAAGGAATTAAAGTAAAACACTCGTAATACACTATGATAACAACGAACTATAATTTTTGGTTTACTGTATATAAACCAAGTCAAAAGATATGATTATTACATTAAAAACAAGTGTAATGAATTTACCAATACTTTGGTAATCGACTTGATTACTATATTAACAATAATAACCGCGATAGCTTAGACCGGAATGTCACAAGCTACGCACGACAAATTTGACTATCCCAATCATAGTGCTTAATGTAGCAAAGGCTACATGCGACAAGCTTGACTATTACTAGAATAATAATAACGTTAGAGGGGCTCGATGCATCTCTTCTGACAAAAAGAGGGAAATTAACGAAATTGATTGGAAGGTCCATTTGGACACTGAATGAACGACATAAAACTTCTTATTGGTTACAGAAAAATACTGATATCAATGCTAGTAGAATAAGGACAGAAACAGTTTGAAATTCCAAATGCTGTGTCATGTCAAATTAACTGGGGCAAATATATCAAAATCTCTGAAAGATCTTCCATGTTTTCTAAGGCCATATATAATTATTAGAAAACAAATAATCTGAAGTGAAACCAGTTCGAACGACAATTCTCAAAACTGCTAGACCGTAATATCAACGTGACAGGGCCGTCTCTAATGAGACGAAACACTTAGTTTTCTTTTATAGTTCATCTTTTATCGTCATAAAATTCTACACACAATTGTATTAACCTAAGTTCAAGAAATGTTTGATGGGAGAAACTCAAGCTAACAGTTATGTGAACTGTCCCTTATAATTAGACTTGAATAGTTACAAGATCTAACTTGTAACCTTTTACAGCAACTGAATTACAATTGCTTTTCTAATATAATACGATCTCGTTACATATTCCAAGGCATTAGACACAATTTTATGGGAGCATAAAAATCGAGATTGGCACATCTAATCCAATCATGTAACCACATTACATTCGTCTGTGAAATCGAAGACAATCGATGTAATTCAATTACTGGAGCACAATGCAATGTGTAGCAACGCAAAGACATCAACGAATGGGCCTTACCGAGAAAAATCGTTGTAATTCATATGGTTCGTCGATCAAAGGACAAGAACAATACTGGCGCTAACAATGTTTTATTCAAATGAGGGTTAGGAAAAGAAGTCGCTCTGTTATGCATTCAGGTTGGTTGCTTGTAACTATATATTGTTTATGTTCGTCTGAAAATACGAGAAAAAGAGCATTGAATCGCCATTTGCATATGGGTGGGTTTTGAGGTTATTAAAAATGTCTTAAAGTACCCCGGTAGCATCTGCAGATTTATCAAAATTTTTAATATTGTAAAGTAACATACACGTTGTAGATACCTGTAATTTTTTTTTTATTTTCAGGTCGTTGCGAGCCTGCGGCCGGGATGTTGATAGCCTGTGCCGGTTGCGATAAGCCCATCCTAGACAAGTTCCTACTCAACGTCTTGGAGAGGCCATGGCATGCAAGTTGCGTACGTTGCTTTGACTGCCACGCACCACTAACCGACAAATGTTTTTCCAGGGAGTCCAAACTGTTTTGCCGGAGTGATTTTTTCAGGTGAGAAATACGTAGGTCTCTTCAGGTTTCCGAATATATAATTTGCTTACCTTAAATTACGCAAAGTAGTTGCTATGACGCTACTGTGATACTTTCACCCTTCTTGGTGTATTCCATCAATAAAATACCTTTAGAATCCCAAAAGAGGGTAGCCATTATTTTTTCAGAGGATGGAGTAACTTTAGAGTTGTTTGGTGGCTGTGCACCCTTTTCAATCCTCTGCATGGACTCTTGTTTACTCTAACGTCATAGTTATGAACCCACTTCTCATCTCCAGTAACCAACTGGTTGAAAATAGTCGATGGTTCTTCTCCACAGAGCTCTAAAAACTCCTTACAGCCCTCAACTCGCACTTGCTTCTGACCTGCGGTAAGCATTCTCGGTACCCACCTTGCACTGACCTTTGAGAAGTTAAGATGGTCTTCAAGGATAGCATGTATGTTACCCACAGATAGGTTAGTCATCTCTGCTAACATCTTGATTTTTATTCTGGCATCTTCAAGCACCATCTTTTCCACGTTTTGCACATTTTCTTCAGACCCACCAGAACGAGGATCGTCTTCAATACTCTCTCTGCCTCTTTTCAATTCACTTGAACACTTTTGAACGGTAGATAATGACTAAGCACAGTCGTGGTAAACAGCAACCCCTGCTTAATGGGTAACTTTATAACGGTGTCTTCATCATTCAGTCACTCTGGTCGTCTGAGGATACCTAGAAAACTAGTTATCGTAAATTAGTGAAATTTTATATTTATACCTGAATGTAAATGAACTTTTTTCTGCTACGTTGTAATGAAAGAATACTGTTTGTAAGACAATATTTTATTATTTACAGTAAAGAACCATTTGCCCTGCAGGTGGGCTTGAAACATGAAACAGAGATATATGCCTCGTACTGCAACAATGAATTTGTTACTGCAGGTATTTTCCGTCACAGACTGGGAAAAGAGATATACAAAATATGGCTTCATTCTGAGAGTAAGGGACAACAGGGAAAATTTGTGGGGCACATTGACACAATACCCTCAGATAGTGTCATTAGTAAATGATAATTAGATTACTCACATTATCAGCAACTTATGGTTCATATTGAGCAAATAGTGAAATATATCTTGAGAAAGTTTTTCTCCTCTTTTATAAATATTTTGTTATGTTATGTACTTGCGCCAAAAAAAAATAATTTAAATGAACACAAATTAGAAGGTAACAAAGGAGAATCAAATGTTACCATATTTTTTACTTTGATAAATCATTCATTCACATAAGTGCCAGAAACCTCGACTGATCTGAATCGAATTCCATAACTAGTAGTCAATATAAAAGCGGGACTTAAAAGCTTGACGCCGCAAACACACAACTGATCGGGAAGGTGTTATGCAGATATTATTTTGATACTAAGAATTATAAGAATTTTAAAAGAGCTTGTTGATAATTTATTTGAACATGTTCGAGAAGGAAATTTAAGGATGGATTTGATCTTTCATTTTTTCAAGATACTCTTTGTTCACTTTGAACCACCTGTAAGATATGCAGATTATCATGACTATGTACCACAGATAGACTTTGTTACATTTATATCAGTTGGGAACATATCAAACTAAATCCGCATGGGTGGTCGTTTGTGTAATGAAAACCCGAACCTCCCTCGGGTCTAATAACTCCTATTTTGTTGAAATTTCCGCCGTAAACCAGGCTTAATGTGACGCAAATCGCTCCACTAAACCCTGATATACAGACGTGTAAACCGCTCGGCCAGCGTGGACTTTTATTTTAGCCTAGATTCAGTTTTATGACAGCGTCATTAGTTTTATTGCGATTGTAAGATACTAAATTAGTTCTTCGTTTGATTTAACGTTTTTTTTTATCGGCCATCGACACATCTGGCCTTGGGGTTGAGGTTATAGACTCCATGGGACGAGTTTGTGTGGAAAAATAGTTCTGTACAATTTCTACGCTACTGAACACCATGAGTTACGATGTTCAATACACGTTCACGGGTATCACTTATGACATACTCGAAACATAAAGGAGTAAAGAGCGTAGAAGTGAAAATGTGGCAGGTTCTTTGTCTCCCATTCGTCACGAGCTACGCCGAGGGAAATACAAGAAAGCGAAACTAATATTACGAGCCTTTGAGAACGTTCGGTTCATCAAAGCGTCGAATAATGCGAGGTCGAGACAGTACCAGCCAGTTCCCGGTCTTGAATAAACTATTCACTTCCTCAACTACACCTTCGTTTCAATCCCGATCGAAACGCCACTAGTCTAAATCTGACAGCCCTCCATCTGACGTCACGTTGACATTGACAGATAGCACATAGAATAAAATTTTTGTTCATATAACTAGCTGGCTGGGGCTGCGTTCCAGACATCGTCCCCGTTTAAGATATCATTTTTCATGAGGGGCGTATTGGCCCCTAACAAATTGTAAGTCACCCTTTATCTCGACGCGGGCGAGTTGACTCCGTTATCGGTGGCAATAAAGTTTGCGCGTCAAACTAAATTCTTATCAGAAGGCACCAGTTAGACGCTGATAATGGCTGCAGATAGTAGGATAAAAGAGGACTGGTCTAGGGAGGATAGCATAAAGTAGCAGGGGTGGACTGCATGGAGCCTTAAATATAGATCAACTGTTGTATTAGGGATTTATTGGATGATAGTTGAAACATTACTGATACAAGATAAATTTTCGAAAACTAGTGGAGCTCTTTCAAAGGTATCTGGGGTTTTTTTTTAGAGTGATAGAACTTTCGATAGGGATAAATGTGATTTGACAGAAGGTAGGCATGTTGTTTTGACATTTCTGTTCAGTAAGCATTGAAAAATTATCATGGAAAGACTCACGCCGCAACAACGTTTACAAATTGTTGAACTTTATTTTCAAAATCAGTGTTCTATTCGCAAAACCTATAGAGCACTTCGTAAAATATATGGTTTACATAATCGTCCATCAGAGCAGGTTATTCGTGGAACTATCGATAGATTTCGGACAACATTTTCTCTACTCGATGCAACAACAACAAGACAAAGACCTGTACGTACAGAAGAAAATATCGCTGCTGTAAGTCATAGTGTTGATGATTTGTCTATTCGTCGACGTTCACAACAAGTTGGACTTTGTGCATCCACCACATGGAAAATTTTGCGTAAAGATCTTGGTCTACACCCATACAAGATCCAATTGGTTCAAGAACTGAAGCCACTTGACCATAATCAGCGTCGTTTGTTTGCTGATTGGGCCCTAGGACAGCTTGAAGTTGATCCACATTTTTATCGTAAAATTGTGTTTAGGGATGAAGCTCATTTCTGGTTGAACGGCTATGTAAACAAGCAAAATTGCCGTATATGGAGTGAAAACAATCCTCAAGAAATTCTGCAGGTTCCATTGCATCCTGAAAAATGCACTGTATGGTGTGCTTTACATGCTGGAGGCATCATCGGTCCATATTTCTTTAAAAACGATGCTGGAGCTTATGTTACAGTGAATGGTGCTCATTACAGATCGATGATCAGTGATTATTTGTTTCAAAATTTGAATGATATCGACCCAGAAGTGTTTTGGTTCCAACAAGATGGTACTACATCTCATGCTGCTACCGTAACATTTAATTTATCGAAAGAAAAATCTGGCGATAACATTATTTCGAGAAATGGTCCAATTAATTGACCTCCAAGATCATGCGACATAACTCCACTGGATTATTTTCTTTACGGTTATGTCAAGTCATTGGTTTATGCTGATAAACCAGAAACAATAGACGCGTTGGAAGTCAACATAACTTGTGTTGGTCTGGTCGAATGCGGTTCCTGCACGAATGCTAGTCGTGGTGGACATATGCCGGAAATTATTTTTAAAACATAAATGTCATAAAATTATCTTTCAAATAAAAAAAAATTGGCTTCACTCTTAATTTAAATGTGTTTTATTTCAAATCGAAGTTCTATGACTCGATACATAGTATTTCAAAATGAGATCATTAATTTTATTCTTTCTCTACAATATTTCATTAAAATTCAAGTGAATCGAAGAAAAAATCCGGTATATAATGGTAAAAATTGATCTAGAAGTTTCCGGAGGAAATGTGAAAAATACTTCAATCAATTGAAAGTAAATATCTACTTTTTGTGTTACATCATAAGTCTCTTTCAAAGCTAAGTTATTTTGTTTCAGAATAGAATTAATTACCTTTAAGACGCTGGTAGGAGTTGTACTATCATTATATTCCTTCCAGATTCATTTTTGATGATCCATAAGCGAAAAAATAATGAAAATCAGTTATCAGGAATATCGAGTTCTTTTTTATTATTAAAGTTAAGCTATCTCGATTTTAGGACTGAATATTTACCTCATTTTTATTGCCACAACCTAGGGAGAAAATGAACAAACCTTTTTTTAAATCGGTTGAAAATATTCAAAATTATATCGTTAACTGTTTAATTTTATACCATGAGAATAAATCGTATTGTTCTTCTTATTCTAAACAAGGTAGTGCATTATTTTCAAACTAGAAGGTAAACTCATCGTTTTGAAAATAAGGCAGCACACAAGTGTTTTCCAGTTCCCACTAAAACCATGATAGCCGTCAACTCGACCGGATCTAATGCTGATGTAAAACGAATCCTAGTTTTGACACTTTTATATAAACGTTTCTTTTTATTTTTTACTTTATGGATTTTCTGTTTGAACTAGAGTGAAGTTGCACTTAATTGTACTTGGCGTTTGATACTGCAATTTGAAAAGTACACATGCAATAAAATTAATCATATCATCCGTCTTATTAAACTCAAAAAAGGCAAAACCAGCCCTGCCCTAATACATATAATCTAATGGTCGCAGAACGATCTTTTTTGCCGAGGGACGATTTAAACCCCCACCCATTACCATAAATAAATGAGAGTACACTTTATCTACTTCATAACTGGCCAAATCAAGTGGTTGTTGCCTTCTGAGGGTTGGAGAGAACCATGAATAATATAATAGGGGTGGACGATATCTTTTCCACCCCCGTTGTTCCCTTATTTCCAAGCTTCTAATAGTTTGGGGATGGGAAACAGTGTCCATATAATGCAAGATAAATATTTATCTTCTGGAAGAAGGATCGTAGAATGCCCCGCTTGGTAGTCTTATCTTCATTGTCGATTTGCGCCGTGGAATGAGAATTTGATGACCATGAAAAAGAGATAAAGTAACGGAATTTTAATTATGAGTTGCAATGACTGAATAGGAAGAAAAATCATGGTATGATATTAGAGTACTATAAAGTTAAATCCTGGTTCTGTCTTTATCATTCCAACTTCATTCTATGAACAAAGAAAACGTCACCTTATTCCCTATAAGCAAAACATTCAACCATTCCAAATATATGAAATGTCCAAAGAAAAGACCTTCGTTATCTCCAGACTTCTTCTGATTCCTCTTTCTTTTAGTTCATGATGTGTAATATTGTTCTTGGTTTCATGATCCTCTTAGCTTTTTCCTCAGAATTTCCTACCAGACCTTGCTGTAACTCTCTCTGGCTTATTCCAGAGTAACATTGTTTAATTGTTGGAGCCCGCTGTGGAGCTATTTGATTAATCTATATTTTCATTTACCTGAAGGATTTCTCTGCTAGGTTTCTAACTCACATCGTTAGTGAACCTGGTAAATCAAGACACTGCTATACTCCTCTTTCACTAGCATGTTGTGAACAGGTATGTGATTTATAATCATAGTGAGAACCTGTTATACTTTATGCGCTGTTGTTTTGGCAACAGAGTGCTATTGTTTTCACCCAATTGTTTGTAATTTTTAACTTTGAACCGAAAATGGTCTAAAATGACTAGGTTGGATTCACTGATGATTCACAAATCAGGACTTAACTACACTTCTAACTCCCAAAGCTATATAAAGCTTCTGACGGATCTTAACAAGAGATCTAGGACTATCAGGATAATATCTAACATTGCGATCTATGTTAACACATATAGAATTTAGGTCAGACAGAAAGAATAAAGATACGTGATAGTTATTTAGATTGTATGTGTTTTTGCTAAATCTATCGATTCAGGTTACCCTCGATCGTTTATACATCTCTAAATGAAATTAATCATGATATTTTTAAATTTAATGAATCTCTAATTTCCACAATTTTTTTTTACAAATTGCAAACATTTCTTTCCCAGTGTTTAAAGTAATAAAGATTTCCATGGGTAGGCCAACAATTTTTCAACACGAAATAGTGAAAATGTACCCTGCATTTGAGTGTGATATCGAGACTAAACGCCCTGTGAAACAATGCGGCGAGACCGCCGTTTCGCACCTGTCAAAAATGCATCGTCGTCGGTGTCGTGACGCCAAACTGCCGTGTAGCGTCACGTAATTTTCCAATTAGCTCGGACTAACTTTAGATCACGTAATAAAGGAGATTTTAAGGAGGATAATCGCCCGGTCAAACGTTCTGTGACAAGCTTAAAAGTGGGCGAAGAAACGTGCGAAAAAATTTTCACGCCATAGTGCCCGTGACTCGTTTGAAGCGCATGCGCGGCCGTCTATTTCGGGATTTTCATTTCACAATCGACGGAGCGGCTGATTGTAGTCGTCGCCATATTTTTGTTGGTAATTTTCTTGGCAGTTATTTATCGCAGGCGTTTGCTCACTGATTCACTCGCTGGATTGCGAAATGTAATTCTATTTCGCACCGTTACTTGTTTCAAAGTCTAACAAGACTGAATCGAGTCTTATAATATTTAGATAAATATATTAAAATATCCATTCGTTACTTTTTTTAAACGGTGTATATTTTATCTGCAAATGATTCTTCGCTAATCCTTTTTCTTCAGCCAAACCTGAAACATCTTTCTCGTATCTCACCTTAAAGATACTATATTATGTACCATTGCTAATATCATTCTTTTTCTTGCAGGCGGTACGGTACCAAGTGCGGTGGTTGCGGGCAGGGCATCTCGCCCAGTGACCTGGTGCGGAAAGGAAGGGACAAAGTGTTTCACATAAACTGTTTCACGTGCCTCGTGTGTCGAAAACAGCCCTCTACGGGCGAAGAACTATACGTGATCGACGACAGCAAGTTTTTGTGCAAAGACGATTATTTAAACGGCAACAAGACAGCAGTGATTCCCTCCGGACCACCACACCACCAGGGTAAGTCATGAATTTCACTCATATCCGTACATCAGAAATCCATTTCGCAGTATTCCACTTCATTTGATACCACTTAAACAATTATCATAGTTCCCATACAGAGCCCTGAAGAACCCCTACAAACAATAGCAATACCATACATAAACAATGCTTAAAACGCCCTTCCTTACTAGATCCACCGTCACGCCCCCACTCCTCTGCGAAACTTCCCCTAAAAACACCAAAAATCAACAGCGGCATCTTCCCTCCCTCCTTACGTCCGAGATGCGTTCGGATCGAAGACATAAAATCCCAATAGGCCCGCTTCGAACGTGGCGGTGCATCGGAATTGATAAGGAGAGTTCGATCCCCCACCGGACTACGCGCGTTCGGGTAGAAGCGCTATTGGACGACGGGGAGGTAGAGGCGGGGCGTCCCATTCATTCGGCAGCGATGGCAAGGTAACCGAACGGAGGACTCGAGGAGAGTCGAGGAATGCTGCGAGTTGTCGCAGGGGAAGGTATGCGACTGCGCTAGGTGTCGTTAGGGTTATCGATGGGTACAGCTGATAGGGTCGGATGCTAATGGATGATGTTGACGGTTGACGCGGGTTCCGTTGCGCTGTAAAAAGAGTGGCGTATAGCATTGGCATTTCGTTCTTTTCATCAATAATATGGTAGTTTTTCAACTCATTAGAAGAGATTAATATGTATAGAAAGCGTTTGGGATATAGGTTAATTATTTGATACACATCCAAAATTTTGTTATTTAAAAATTTTCATGCACACTAAAAATTGCAAATGTCTTCGTTTAAAGGTATATAATTGAACAAATTGAAAACAATATTATGTATTTAATTGGTTTTGATCCTTACCATTTCCAAAAAAAGATTTTGTAATAATTTCTACGGCCGATAGCTCACCAAACAATCAAATTTGAGCCAAATTCCCTATAGCGAGAAAAATTGTTGTCAAATCTACAAAGTTTCATATCATTATCACACCAAGGGACGGTTTAGGTTGACATTTTTGACCGAGGAAGTATTGTTTCTCCCAAATATGTGGAATTATATACTGCCATCATAAATTGTTATTCCTGTGTGAATTTACTTTTCGTATTTTTCTGGTGCAAAATGTAACAAATATATAGGCATATTTGAATACTTAAGTAAATTTTTAATCGAAAGTATAACCGCGATTCATGTCATTCATCATTTCCCCAATCTCCTTGAATGTTTTCTATTTGGTCCTTCGAGATTCCAACCTGCCCTTCGCAATCTAACACCATCGAAGATGCTCGTTTATCGGTCACGGATCTCTACTAATCTGCTAGCGTTCAAAACCTCAACCCACACTGTCTCCAACGAACGCAGCACACAAAACGTGACGGGCGCCAGTTCGCACGATCCTCCACGTCGGCGAAGCGGCGCGGGCACCTCGAGAACGTCGCGAAACCGCGCCAAATTCATTTTTCAGGATGCAATGGAACCTGCAGAACTTCTTGATGATTGTTTTCACTCCATATACGGCAATTTTGCTTTTTTACATAGCCGTTTAACCAGAAATGAGCTTCATCGCTAAACACAATTGTACGATAAAAAAGTGGATCCACTTCAAGCTGTTCTAAGGCCCAATCAGCAAACAAACGACGCTTATTATAGTCAAGTGGCTTTAGTTCTTAAGATCTTTACGCAAAATTTTCTATATGGTGGATGCACAGAGTACAACTTGTTGTGAACGTCGACGATTAGACAAATCTGAATCATCATTAACAGTATAACTTACAGCAGCGATATTTTCTCCTGTACGTACAGTTCTTTGTCTTGTTGTTGTTGTTGCATCGAATAGAGTAAATGTTGTCCAAAATCTATAGATAATTCGACGAATAAGCTTCCCTGATGGACGATTATGTAAACCATAAATTTCACGCAGTGCTCTGTAAGTTTAGCGAATAGAACACTGATTTTGAAGATAAATTTCAACCATTAGTAAACATTGTTGCGGCGTGAGTCTTTCCATGATAATTTATTAATGCTTACTGAACAGAAATATCAAAACAACATGGCTTCTTCCTTCTGTCAAACCACAGTTATCCCTATCGAAAGTTCTATCACTCTAAGAAAAACACCCGATACTAAGTTCCATAATTGAACGGATTTCATGGAGGAAACATCCATCAGGTATAGACGAAACGTATGCTTGTACCATTAAGATAAATAAGAATAGACAGAATTGTCGCATTAAAAGGTCATAAATGACTTTTACTTACTTACCTTTTAATTTGTTCGTGAACAACTTAAATGGACAGCTGATGAAATCAGAAGCTCTGAATTCCAGAAATATAATACAGATTCCACATAAAATCCTCCCAATTTAAAATCGCGATCTAAACCAAACACATCGGCGCAAAAAAAATAAGCGGTCCACATGAAAGAGAATCGCAGAGCTGAGGGTGGGGGTAAAAGAGACCGCAAATCAATACGTTAGTTCCAGCACGTCGCTTTCGGGGGCAGAAGTTAAAACTCGCATCCAGGCTCTTTGGGGAAGCTGTAAAAACATATCGCTTTGTCCGGAACTGTTATACCGCGCTGGCAAATATTATTTTAAGGGGGATTTTTCGTTTATGCCTTTGGCGAAGGAAATATTGAGCTGTTCACTATAATACAAGAGGACCAAAAGTATGATGTACCTATTGTTCGATAACTTGACGTTTGTGGGAATGGCAATGTCGGGATATTCTGAAATCGACAATGTGGTTCCTTCTTTTTCAAGACTTAAAATTTATTTTAATGTATATAAATTAATTCCTTTATATCTCACGGTCACAGGGTTTATACACTACTCAAATAAAATATAAATGAAATCTACATTCTCAGCAATTTTTTATAGTTCGTCAGTTACGCAGGAAAATATACAATTTGACAAGTCAAAATTTTGTATCGACTTAACGATCTTCCGCAATGATTAAACGTCCGTCAGACGTTCTCACAGACAACGAGAGACCTTGAAGATGGGGCTGAAGAGATGGCGGGCCCATCGAATATTGCCGTTTCATGGTACTGAAACGCTCCGATGGTCGCTCCACGGTCTGTAACCTACGTTACATTTGTCTTCTACCTTTTTTGTCCATCCTTGCGGTGAGACGCAGAAACTGCTGGTATTGTCCGACGGGGATGTTTTTTTTTCGAAATGTTCGACCACGATACGCGTCAGCGGCATTGACGAAGTTCGGCGCATTTTGAGGTCATCGGAGTAATGAAATATGTTCAGAGATGGATGTAGTGGATGTCTGCATGGAAAAAATTGTGATATTTTACTATTTCAGATTATATTTTTGAGTCTGGAGGTGTAAATTGATCAACCTTGATCTCTTGAATAATCATTTATATATTTTTTCTCACATTTGTGCCCTCGTTGTCTTAATTTCTACTGCTAATTCATAAAGAATGAAAACTTACACAAATTCCACCAATTCCGATATCTTCTATTAAATTCTTGCATCAACACACCATGTAATCCTCCGACATGTTGTTTTGACAATCGCGTACCTACATTTCCAAGCCGCGGCTCCCGTAAATCAAGTCGGCGTTGACGTTCAAGTTGATTGATGATCCAAGTTAGGTTTCTCGCTTAACGCACTGTTGGGGTCTCCGCGTCCGACGTTGATGTATCGTCGAAAAACGATTGGAAAACGTCTGGATACGTGGAAATCGACTGACGCATTCCATAGAAGACACTCCAAGGCGTAATTTACTGGAATTTCAAAAACTTCGGTCGTTCAGGTGCGACGTGAGACTCTTATAAGTGGGATTATAGGTTTGACAACGATTAAACTGGTAGTGATCAGTTTCAGATTTCTGATCCGTTTTTACCGAATAAATAGGAGTTACTGTGCGGGAAAACCCTAGGAATTTCCTCCGACGCCCGCCGTCCGGAAGAAAAATCCATCACCACACTGTATTAATGTAAATTAGATGCAAATACAACCATTATTCAACCAACGCACGCCGGGAAAAGTCATTAAGCGGCATAACAAACCGTTTCAACGACACGACAAACTTATAAATAAATTTTTTTCACGCCATTCTTTTTCGATGAGTTTGTGTGGCGACAAATCAAAATAGTATAAATCAACCGGATTTATAGGTGATAATATATCAAGGGCGTTTCGATGCTCTACGCTTTAGAGAGAAAAAAAACTATACTGCATATTTTGATACATCCTTTGGAATAACTACGGGTATGAACCAATAAGCCTTTAGCATTTCAAATATTCATAAAAATAAACATGCTGTGCTAGTCAGAAACATTTTAATCTATACAAAATAGGATTTCATTTTTTCCGTAGTACACTATAAGCTCTATGACAAATGTTGGCAGATGAGAGCTTTGTTAATTCTAAAAAATTTCTTTCCTATAAACAAAGGTTCGATAAACGGGTAATTCTCTCTAAAAATAAACCATTCGACCAACTGAAGTGAATGAAGATATCTCATCAACAATAATAATTGAGAGAATTCAAGATGCAGGTAATAAGCAAAGAAACTAATCAAATTCCATACTGTAAGTGTTTGGTGCTTCAATTGTGGTTTGATATCACTTTAGTATATACAATTTTATCGTGACTATATAGTTTGGAAAGCTCTCTAGCTCTAGAGTCTTCAATCTCTTAACATGGAAACAAGGCTTCAATGCCTGTTCAATTTGAATGATCTATTGGTATAATTCCTTATGTAATTGGAGTTGTCAAGCCAGTTTGCTCTGGAAGAAAGGCTCTCTGTTATTTCCAGTGTTCACAATATCTTGTACCAGGTTAATGATAGACTAGTAGTCAGTTTTCCATTGTGTGAATTGTTGCTCTATACATTGTAAATAAATTCTGTTGCAGAATCATTGTTCTGATAGTACTCGCGTATACAAAGAGCTCGATGTGCACTGGTAAATGACGTTATTGAACTTAATACCTAACGGACCGAGTCAGCGGATTCTTCAAATTCTGAGGGGTTCACCCTGTATAAGAAGCATTTACATCGTTTTGTCATCGTGGGGTGACTCGGTAGCGAAAATTATACAAGTACCCAGCGTCCCGCTGCGGAAACGCGTATCCTCATCCTTCGATGGATCTAACAATGCTAGGACGTCCTCCAATAAGTCAAATCGACGCCGACCAGTTCTTGGACGTTTCGCGCTAAATTCCGAACGTTCCCGGACGCCCCGTCGACATAACCTATAAATCCAGTGCCGTCCGACGCGTTTTGGCCGTAACTCCTGCCCACGCACGTCGTTAACGTAAACAACGCGAAAAACCGAAAATTAAGGACTCGTCCTGTTTGTTTTTTGCCTCGTATATCCCTAGACCGTTTGCGTTTGGCGTTTCTCTTTTGTTTTTGCGTATTTACGACCTCGTAAATTTGCCGCAAGATCTTCGGACGATATTTCGATGGGTGGGGGGAATTGTGCCTTGGCGTTAGTAGGTACTGGTTCTTCGTTGTTTTTGCCGTTCTTGTTCTCACCAGGAACGTAAGTCTTCGTTAAGGGAGCGTGGTGGAGCCGATGGGCGTGTTATGGGACTCGTAAATAGGTCCGTGAGTAAATAAGTTTGAAGTCTCAATCTTTCTGGTACGATTTGTTTTATGTCTGAGGCGAAATCAATTCAGATCCAGAATATAAGAAGGTTGATAAAGATTTATCCTCTTTTCGCGCCAAGAAACGCAAACATCACTACATTCCTGAGTCAAAGATGCGCTGTAGAAAGATATTAATTGTATTACAACAGTTAAATACAAAGATTTTGTGTTGTATTTTTCTGGATACGTATAGTGTAATAAGCCATGAGTAACAGGAAAAAGGAAAAACAACGGGTTAACCTAAAGAGTTACAACCTATGTAAGACGTACCCCAGCTAACAAAAGATGCGGAGCAGAAAAATCATTAGATTCTAGACTTCCACATCCACTAAATTTGATTATCATTGTAAGTTTTCCGAGGGAAAAGAGTGAAATAACATTGAATTTAAGCAGATTTTTCACTCTACCTGAATATTACACACTCTTATGAAAATAAACATTCATCTAAGCTCTAGATACATTCGAATATTTATGATTGTGAGTTTGTTTCTTAGAAAAAAGATTGGCAATCAAGTTTTCTGGATAACATGACTCATCTTCTAATGTGTCTCAAGCAGGCATTGAAATCTGAGTAGTCATAAAGTATATGAAAGTTCCCCCAAGTTTGAAGCTATATTTTCTTGATTACTGCAAGGGTAATTGTCAGTAATATATAGTCCGTCTATAAAGTATCCTGAAAAAACAAAGCACAATTATAATTATTCAGTAAATATTTTTATTTCTTGAATTAGAAAATTATAACAAAATATTCATCTTATTCACTTATACAACCTCCATTTAACTGTAAACACTTGATTATGGACGGTTACTGGATATAGTTTTATATTTCGTTGATTTCCAAATCTGTTAGCCAATTTGAGAAACCCCAGGCACGGATTGTGTTGTCTTAAGGCCAATTAAGCGTTTAAATTGTTTACTACAATCTTCCTGAAACTGGTCAATGCCTCATAACCATGCCATTTTTTTCCTCTTTATAGTCTCATATACTGCACTTCTTCCCAGTTCAGTTAATTGCACTAATTTTTCAACGTTTCAAAAACCTTTTCTATACAAATATTCCTCCTGTTTTTTATAGTTGCGACATTATTTAATAAATTGTCTACCTTTGAACAATCAACAATATTTGACAAATAGTATTGACATGCAACTTTGGCCATAGCCGACTATCTGCACAACCTATTTTATATATTACTTTTGTCTTAGAATGTTACAGAAAAGAAGTATATTGAAATTATGAAAAATAATAAATTTCGAATACTTTCTAGACGGACTATAAATAGAGTTATTGCCAACATCAAGTTGAAATAACAATTCTTCTTATCTTATAAGAAAAAAGCATCAAGCTACAATTTCATTAATAATCTTTTGTGCAAATATAGAAAAAATTATCATTCAGCCGTCGTGGTTTCCCCAGGGTTCTATATTGGGATCACACATTATATGTTAATGGTTTACCGGAGAGTGTGGAAGCAGACCAGACTTACATCTTTTCTGAACATGAGATCAGTGGCAGAAGGAGTGCAAGGAAAAGATAAGGAAACTTTGATCTAGACTTAATTCTGATTTGACCCCAAATGATGAAAATCAATACGAGAAAGACTCAAGAGCTTCTATTCGAAAGTAGAAAAACATGGAGTATAAACCACAAGTTTCTTGGTATAACACTGGAAAAGAAGTGAAGATCCAACATATTTTGTTTGATTCCACAGCAATTTGAACTATGGTGTACTCCTTTGGGGAGGTTCCAAAGACTGAGAAAGAGAGTTTGTATATTATATATATTAAGTAATGAATTGTTCTTTCGAAATATTGCACAGCAATATTTGTATTTTATTTTACTTCAAACTACTAAAGCACTCGTTAGATAATCCCAGAACAGAGCTAAATCTTAGAAAAAAGTCACTTCTAGGTACTGAACGTGAAATTACAGGTTCCTCCGTGTGCCTTCGAGCGTGTATGTTTTTTTCTGGGACCCAGAGAACGCTTCATCTCTTACGTCCTCCCACGCAAGCACCTAAAAATAACCTTCTCCACGAGAGACTCAATCGTAAATAACAACGTGTGAATATTCAATAGCATTTACATTATTAATACGTAATGTTAAATGGTCCCCTCGTCAGAATTTATAGGCTTATTGTGATCTATTGTCTGACTTCTAATTGCCTTCTCTTGCGTATTTCTCCCTTTCTTTGTAAGACCGAGTCGTGCGTGGTCCTCGACTTACCTTTTTTTTCGTTTTCGATGTTTGTTTAGCGCTACGGTCGTAATGGATTCGTCTGCGTTTTAAGGAGGCGTTGAGAATCCTTTGTTGCGTTTTTACGTCTGTATTTCGAGGTGTCCGCCGTTATTGTCCGATTTGGGTCCCATTGTTACTTTGTCTTTGTGTGGAGGGCCCGAGAAGGGGATGAGAAATTGGGTATTGTTTTGATATGTGAGGTCTTCCGAGAACTTTCCAGATTTGATGAATTCAGGTTTCTTTGACTGATTGCGGTTTTAAATTCGGAAAAATTCTGTCAAATTGTAAGGATAGTTTTAACTGTACTAAGATTCGATTTGGATTTTTCTATCAACCATGAAACTCTTTTATTTCCCAAAATATTTCAATTAGGTTCTACATAGGAACTGTTACATACCACGGTCAGTTTACCGCAGTATTTTGCCCGTTATTTCAGTATTTTGAAATAACAGGCAATTGCAATTTAATTAATCTCGATGATTAATTTCGATTATTTTACTTCAAGAGCACACTTGTATGTATTTATCTCGATGATGAACTAGCTTTGTTCATCCAATAAGGTGAACCAACGAAAATTGTAAGGAATTAAAGTAAAACACTCGTAATAAACTATGATAACAACGAACTATAATTCTTGGTTTACTGGATATAAACCAAGTCATGAGGTATGATTATTACACCAAAAACAAATGTTATGAATTTGCCAATACTTTCGCAATCAACTGGGTTACTATATTAACAATAATAACCGCGATAGCTTGGACCGAAATGTCACAAGCTACGTACGACAAATTTGTCTATCCGAATGATAGTGCATAATGTAGCAAAGGCAACATGCGACAAGTTTGACTATTACTCGAATAATAATGATTTTACAGTCTTTTCAAAGACTGAACGTAAGAGGTGCTCGATACATCCCTTCTAAAAAAAAGAGGGAAATTAACGTAATTGATTGGAAGGTCCATTTGGAGATGGACTGAATGAACGAAATAAACCTTCTTATTGGTTACAGAAAAATGATGAAATTAATACATGTAAAGAAGGATAGAGTCAGTTTATAATTCCGAATGCTTTGTTATGTGAAATTAACAGGAATAAATATATCAAAATCTCTAAATGACTTTCCATGTTCTCTAAGGCCATATATAATCATAAGAAAACAAATTATCTGAAGTGTAAACAGTTCGAACAGCAATTCTCAAAACTGCTAGATCAAAATATCAATGTTAAAAGACCTAAGTATCGATGACAAACTAATGGCGAACGACAGGGCCGTCTCTAATGAGACAAAACAGGAACCAGCAAGTTCTTCGAGCACCTCAATATTTTTTAAGAACTTACAAATACATGATATAACTTTATGAGAAAAAGCTTGCTGTTCCTGAAGTACTTTTTAAGTTTTTCGCAACAATCTTTTATCAGACTAACGCAGTTATCTTTCGGTATAAGGCAGAATTCGTTGTTACTTCGGCAGATGAACCATTTTGAGTTCGGAAGATACTGCAGAGCCTACTAAATAGATTAATACATGACCAAGTCCAAGAACGGATCCTTGAGGTACTGCAACATCTAAAAAATCAAACCGCTTAGACCTTTCACATTTCACGCCCCATTCGATGATCTTCTTAAACACGGTGCATACGACGAACAAAAACCGATATCAAACAACGGGCATCCTTTTCGTTCTGCGGGATCCACAATTCGACGAATTTTAATTGGGAAGTAATACCAGTACACGCGTTTCTGCCCCCGTACAAATCCTCAGGTCTCCCTCTCTGCGTGGGAGGCGATATGCGGGACGCGTTCGACACTCATCTGTTTTTCTTAAGCTCGCGGCTTTGGGAAGAGCCCTCTCCGCGTGTTTACCTATCGAAATTGAAACCGGGATACGTGCCGGGAAGGGGGGATGGTTTTATATCGGCTTAGGTTCCTCAGGGGTGAGAGGCGTATTCTGGGATTTGGGTGGAAGTGTAATAAATGTGAAAAAAATCTGGGATGATGAAAAAGATTGACGTTGTTCCTGATTCACTATGTCGTCTATAGCTTTTCGTATTCAGATTGAGATGGTCCTTTTTCTCGATCTAAGACTTGACACGACTGGTTGCATTTCGGGACTGTTTCAGCAAAAAATGAGATGGCTGAAAACTATCAAAACATCGTGCCAACCCCATTTAAGTATATGAACATAAATATAATTTTATGGCCTATTCTCCTCTTCCAAAATCCAACTCCGCCGTTCGGACACTATCCTGACGTATCTTTTGAACTTTGAACAGGGCGTTAGAACACGCTTGCCTACCTAACGCTGCTGGACATCAGAAATGGCATGGCCAGAAGGTCTCGACCTTAGACCCTTGTCCGAAACAGATCGACCGCGTCTTCCGTGGTCTGCAGCGGTGTCACAACGTCAGTCAAGCCCGTCGAGCTCGCCTCGGAGGCCTTGCGGCGTACCAGTCGCCCAAGAAAACAATGACGTTGTTACGTCGAGGTGAAAGTGCCACGGAACGAACGAGAAACGCTTGCTTCAAAACTGGGAAGTGTTCAGTAAGAGATGCACTTAGATATTATAAAAAAAATACCACACGTCTCTAAGTACGCTTGCTTTCCTTTTGCTTTGTATGTCTCGCTCAAACACTATGAAACAAAAACTGATCTACAAGAAAAAATTCAATATTCAATATTGACTAAATTAGCTCTGACTGTAAACAAGTTCCTTTTGGCTAAGGATTTTTTATCTAACCTAAGTTAGGTAATATATCCTCAATGAATCTTCTTTATTCATGTTTGAGCTCAATAAAAGTTGGCAATAAACTGAATACTCTTCTTCCTGATATGAAGATGATGCATCAGATTCATGCTGACATGAAGAAATGTTTTTGATCACTCAGTGTTTAAAATTCCGCAGGAAATTCTTAAAATACTACACTACAAATCTAAAGGATCAGAGTTCTTCTTCCTCAATTTCCTGTGTCTTCATGAACTTTCTCCATAGAAGCTTTTTTCTTAAGCCACAGAAATATTCTGCTCATATCGGGTGTTTTTTCAGAGTGATAGAACTTTAAATTGAAATAAAACACTTACTTGAATTAAGATTGAAAGATATTTGAAAGAAAATTTTATGACCTTTACGTCTAAAAATAATTTCCGGCATATGTCTACCACGACTAGCTCTGAGGAACCGCATTCGACCAGACCAATTTTGGACCACTTTTTCGTGTAACTCAGGCCTTATTCCATCAATAACACGATTCATGTTGGCTTCCAAAGCGTCTATTCTTGCTGTGATGCATTGATTGCTGCAATGATTTGACATAACCCCAAGGAAAATAATCCAGTGAAGTTATGTCCCATGATATTGGAGGCCAATTAATTGAACCATTTCTCAAAATAACATTATCGCCAAATCTTTCTTTCAATAAATCAATTGTTACACGGTAGCAGCATGAGGTGTAGCACCATCTTGTTGGAACCAAAACACTTCTGGGTCGATACCATTCAAATTTTGAAACAAATAATCATTGATCATCGATCTGTAACGAGCACCATTCGCTGTAACATTAGCTCTAGCATCGTTTTTAAAAAAATATGGACCGATGATGTCTCCACCGTGTAAAGCACACCATACAGTGCATTTTTCAGGATGCAATGGAACCTGCAGAACTTCTTGAGGATTGTTTTCTCTCCGAATACGGCAATTTTGCTTGTTTACACAGCCGTTCAACCAGAAATGAGCTTCATCACTAAACTCAATTTTACGATAAAAAAGTGCAAACAAACGACGCTTATTATGGTCAAGTGCCTTTATTTCTTGAACCAGTTGGATCTTGTGTGGGTGTATACCAAGATCTTTAGGCAAAATTTTCAATGTTGTGGATGCACACAGTTCAACTTGTTGTAAACGTTGATGAATAGACAAATCTGGATTATCATTAACACTATAACTTACAACACCGATATTTTCTTCTGTACGTACAGTTCTTTGTCTTGTTGTTGTTGTTGCATCGAGTAGAGAAAATGTTGTCCAAAAGCTATCGATAGTTCGACGAATGATGAACGATTATGTAAACCATAAACTTCACGAAGTGCTCTATAAGTTTAGCGAATAGAACACTGATTTTGAAAATAAATTTCAACAATTTGTAAACGTTTTTGCGGTGTGAGTCTTTACATGATAATTTATCAATGCTTACTGAACAGAAATGTCAAAACAACATGGCTTCTACCATCTGTCAAATCACAGTTATCCCTAGGGAAAGTTCTATCACTTAAAAAAAAACACCCGATACAAATTCTGCTATTTTAGGATTAATATAAGTATGAGGGATCTTATTATTCTAGACTACTTTGTTGTGCTTTATGACAAGGATCATCTTCATGTAAGAATGTTCCAGGCTCAAGATATCCTTGCAAGTATCACCAATTAATGGTTATTAGAGTCATTAGTCAATTTAATGGCTTCCTGAGAAAAAAATTCTGGTTCCGTACCTAACAGCCATCAAAGAATTTTCTTCAAAATAATATATAATACATATGCGTCCTTTTTGAAAAACTATTCGACCCAGTACAAGGAAAAAGTAACATGGCATTTTATCCCACCATTATCCACTTGGCCGACTGTATAAATGATGCCCCCAGCGGCTCGTCTCTTAGATTACGAGATTTTATGACAGCATCCGAGCGTACGTCTGACAAACATCCCGCTAGATATCAAAACAACGTTACGGCGAGTGAAAGAAGGCATTTGGACGTTGATAAATTCCGTTTTATCCAAAGTGACAAGGGTTTCTGATGGAGAAATGGAAATTTGAGATACATTAAAGATCCATTCGCGACCCCAAGAGACGGAATTCGCGAAGTTGGGAGTTGGCCGGCGAGATCGCGGGATCTGAACACTTGCGTGTTTTTCGCGGGTTGTCGGGGACGTATTTAGAGGATGCAGTTGATGGTTGAGTATCAGTATAAGGTTCAAGTAGTAAAAATCCTCAATTTCGATTGAAATTGTGCTGATTTCCCTAATAATGGCTTAAACAATACAAATTATCTCTTAAATAATTTACCTCGAATTAAACAGTTGACAATATTCTGTTCAAATCGTATAGGAGGCATTCATTTTTTTATGTACTATGTACGGACTTTGAGCCATTGGCCTTCAATCCTTCCGCTTTGAAACAATATACAGGGTGAGCCACATTAAACAGTTAGCCGAATATTTCCGTAAATACAGGTTTTTCTGGAAAACACCAAGATGGGTCAATTTTTGTTTGGAGGGGGGAATTTTTTTGAGTGCAAATTCATGGTTTTTCAATTCTAGTCATGAATACTAAAAAAATTCTGTTTGCCGTTTGTTTCGGTACACAAAATTGGCTGTAAATGATGAGTGAAATGCATTAATATCAATTTTAATTAATCAGATGTACAAATTTCATATCGTACGTTTCTGAATAGTCTTTGTTCATAATTTGCTCTTACATTCTGAAACACTTCAGGTATTACTTCATTACATAACACTATAATTTGGCTTACATCTTCTAGAGAAATAGGTACTGTCCTAAACACGACACTCTTCAAATGACCCCACAAAAAATGTAATTCAGAAAGTAGAGTCCGTCTTGAAAGTATCCGGAATATACAAAGCTCAATTGTTATTATTTAGTAAATATTTTTTTTCTTGAATTATCTGTAAACACTTGACTTAACGTCAAGTTACACCCAAAACTAGATCACCTCCACAATTTTCGGTGATGGTAGTTCACGACTGTAAAACTGACTGAATTAAACCATCTCTATTTCGTGGCGCTGCTAGTTCAACTTCAATCTTCATTAGACCCCATATGTTTTCAATGGGACTAAGATCTGATGAAGCTACTGGTTGTCACTTGGTGTTCTTGCATCCAAGCATGAGTATAGGCCGATCTTGCATTATACTGCTGAAAACGCCACCTCCTATATATGAAGCATGCGCCGTTTCAAGGAGAAAACTGTTTAGAATGCCATAATACTTTTCACCTTCAATTGTACCATCAACTTTACAGAGAGGCGTGGCACCATCTGGAGCTATTGCACCTCAAACCATTATTTTGGTGGGAAATTTGGAAATTTGAACGGTAACAGGTTGCTTTGACAGAATTTTTAAGTGATTTTCACTAAGTTGGAAACAACTTTCATCAGATATAAAAACATTATTAAAATTATCCTCTTTAAAACGTTGACAAAATTCTATCCTTTTTTTCCTTCTGTAAAGGTATCATTATTGGGATTTTTTTTGGTTTCCTTGATATGTAGTCTTGTCTTTTCTGGACATACTTTTATATTTCGTTGATTTCCAAATCTGTTAGCCAATGTTCGAAACTCCAGGCGCGTATTGTGTTCTCCTAAAGCCAATAAAAAATTTAAATTATTTATTATTATTTAAATTGTTTTCTTTAATGTTACGCAGTCTTCCTGAAACTGGTCTATGCCTCATATCCATGCCATTTGTTATCCTCTTTATTGTCTCATATACAGCACCTTTTCCCAATTCAGTCAATTGCACTAATTTTTTAACGTTTCCAAAACCTTTTCTATACAAATAATCTACCTATTTTTTTTTCTAGTCGCTACATTATTTCATAAATTGTGTACTTGTGGACAATCAACAATTTTTGACAAATAGTGTTGCCATGTAACTTTGGCCATAGCCGACTATCTGCACAACCTATTTTATACATTTCTTTCGTCTTAGAATGTTGCGGAAAAAAAATATATTCAAAATATGAAAAATAATAAATTCTTGACACTTTCTAGACGGAGTATAGTACTGAGGCTACATAGTGTGGCTGAGCACCTTGTAGGAAATAAGTGTTTTTTGTGAGAATCGATTGAACATATAACTATATGCCAATTTTTATAATGAAATAATCCATGATTCTGCCCATAAATTGATAGTTTTCCTGAGTATTTTTAACATACGATAAAAATTTTAACAGAAACATGCTCAAAGGACCACCGATAAGGAAGTATAAACATAGAGTGCTTACCTATCCTTGAATATCATAGAAAAAAACATTGATATTTATACACCGACAGAAGGATGTCCAAAGCACATCTAACGATGTAATTTTTGGTTAGCCCTCAATTATAAATTCATAGAAAAGTATGAAACCCTTTTGAAGGGATGTCCAAAGTATATCTGCCCCAATCAAGTCCTCAAGAACCCATACCCGCCTAATTTTGATCGCAGCGGACACCGGAACCGTTCACAGGCATTCGAGCGAGCGTTGAAAAAACGAAAGAAACGATCATTTTTCATAACATTCGTGAAGACGGAATCTTGCGCTCATAAATATTTAACGAGGCACTCTGCATAGGCGGCGAACCACTGAAATGCTAATTTTATGGACGTCCTTCTATGCGCCCGAAGAGTAATTATCGACCGAGTTGGAGAAAAATGGAACGACGCCGTTTTTTTTTCCGGTAACGATTGCTTCAGCGGCGGATGTGATCTGCACGGGCCGTGATTACGACGTTTTTTGTGGTTTGGGAGATAGATTCGGGTCTCGAAGTGGTCAGTTGAACTCCGGAGGTTGAAGAACGAACCGAATTCAGGTGGAAAATTGACGAAGAAGGTATTCCGCTTGAAATTGTTCGTGAGATTCCTTCAATTGTATTTGGTGGTTAAATAGTGTCAAGATTTACCTAGTTTTTCATTACAAGATGACCATATTGGATGGAAATATATAAAAACATATTTGCTTCCCACAAAATCTCTGCATTTCCGCTTTAATTCACAATGAATCATCTTCTTGGAAGACCCTTCATATTATTTACCTCTAACCATACCTTCAAATCTGATTAAAACGCAAACTACACCACCCACACAAACATCATAATATTCCTCATGAGAAATATCATCATTTGGAGCAAAAAAATATCCGTGCAATGATCAATTCGGTGTATTTAAAACAGCAGCAATTATAATTAAGCAATCATCGAGATTGTTAACATAAAAACATTGCTAGCGTGAGAGGTGTCTCTTATCTTCAGCACGCATCAAGCGTGCCGTGACTGTTTGTCATAAACGTCATTTTAGATCCGATACAACCTAAGTGGTATGTTTGTTCCGAAACAATTATAGCTAAGTATGAAGTAAACAATGGTTTTTTTTGTCGAAGGGAAACACAGGAAATATGTGACATTCGCAAAGAAAAACAAGTGTAGTATTTTTTAAATCAATAGAGCCTTCTTATCAGATTTCAAAAGAAAGTTGACTCTCGTGTGGTGTATTTCAATAACTAATCACAGAACCACAAAACTGTCAATTCGAAAATGAATTACAGTCATCTGTAATCGCCCACGCAATCCTGAATTTTAATATATCTGTGCGATCCGAAATGATGACGTTACAAGCCTCATTATACCGTGCTGACATCGAGACCTGTCATTTCTATGTCCGTACACCCGCATTTAAATATCGTCCGCAATCTTCTACCTGCCCGAAACGACTGACAAATCTCACGGGACCCGATCGAGCAACGAAATTACAAGCTGGTCGGAATCTTGGGACGCAAATTTGTATCATTTTCACCTCTAATAGCCTCGGTACACACCCCTTCCTACCCAAGGCACAGCGGCGACCACTATACTTAAGGAATCCCCTGAGGTACGCCACGGACTATAATTTTCTTGTTTACATAATCCTCTGTGTTGTTTGTTCGACGATTTCGACAAGGTATTTTTTCGGGCGAGATTTTTTTTGACTTCTGTCGATGGGAGTTGTTTGACCTCCGATATCGCGAATTTTTTTTATTCTATCATGGATATAAGTATCTGGTGTTTTTTTAGAATGAAAGAACTTTCGATAGGGATAACTGTGATTTGACAGAAGGTAGAAGCCATGTTGTTTTGACATTTCTGGTCAGTAAGCATTGACAAATTATCATGGAAAGACTCAAGCCGCAACAGCGTTTACAAATTGTTGAAATTTATTTTCAAAATCAGTGTTCTTTTCGCCAAACTTACAGAGCACTTCGTGAAATTTATGGTTTACATTATCGTCCAGCAGAGCAGCTTATTCGTCAAACTATCGATAGATTTTCTCTACTCGATGCAACAACGATGAAAGAAAATGGTTAATCATTTTATTCAGGTTGTTTTATCATTTGCAGTATATGTGTATAAAAAAATGTACATTTGAAATGAGACGTGTACAATAAACATTCTTCCCTTAGGAAATGTAAATAAAACTTAACAATTTATACATATATCGATTTCTCGACGTTCACGAGAACCAGGCATCTCCCAGACGTCTTTGTGGCGAATTTTACTAAAAGACCTTGGGTAACATCCATACAAAATTGTTTTAACCCAAGAACTCAAACCAACAGATCATTTAAAGCGTCGTGTATTCGGTGATTTGATTATTTCCAATAAATAAATTGTCCGCCTCGTTCCTGCGATTTAACTCCAATGGACTTCTTTCTTTGGGGTTACATTAAGTCATTGGTTTACACCAATCATCCAGCAAATTTGAACAACTTACAATATTGAACTAGTAATTACTAACAGACGATCTGATTTGTGTGAGAGAGTCATGAAAAATTGGGTTCAACATCTTCATTCCTGCAAGCGTTTCCGTGGTGCACATTTAAATGATGTTTTATTTCGTAACTAATGGTATTCATTGTGCTTTATAATGAAATAAAAATTTCAAGAATTTTCGGATAAATATTGTGTTTTATTAAGAAAACAAAATGGGGCGTTGTTAATGAAAGACCCTTCTTGACATTTCATTATTTTTAAACGAATTTATCAATTATTTGCAAATTTAAATTCCGCTTAATTTTTTTATTCACACAACAATAGTTTCGCCTTTATCATATGAGTATTCAAACTGAGATTACAATTGCAGAAATCTTTCTTGAATGTTAAACTTCATTACAAGAGATAGAAAAAAGATTTATTGTCAAAATGTAATAACTTAATGTCATTAAGTAATCACTTTAGCAATTAAGTTGCTTCTATTTTCGTATGAATCCAACCCGAAATATTACTCTCGAAATAATAACGCATCGAAACGCTCCTTCTGCATGCCTGACACTCGTTATTTGCCCGATTTTGCACCTGCTGTTCGATGGTTGAAGGACGCAATCAATGTCTTGTAAAGTGGACGCAAACGGTGTACCATAGGAGTTCAACCGTGGCCACCCATGGCGTACGATTTTTTTCTGTATCGTCAAACGGTACGTTCTGTCCGATCTGAAGTACAGGCCGCGGTTTTTGTTTTTTGCATAGATAGGATAACGCTCATCCAAGTTGTCGCTAATGATAATAATCCTCTTTAATATTCACGTCCGAGCCACGGGATGAATTCATATGGTGTCATTAAAGACGGGTATTGGAGAAGACTTAGACAGTGGCGGCTCAACTATCAACTGTTTTTTTGGAGTGATAGGGATAACTGTGATTTGACAGAAGGTAGAAGCCATGTTGTTTTGACGTTTCTGTTCAGTCAGCATTGACAAATTATCATGGCAAGACTCACGCCCCAACAACATTTACAAATTGTTTAAATTTATTTTCATAATCAGTGTTCTATTCGCCAAGCTTATAGAGCACTTCGTGAAATTTATGGTTTACATAATCGTCCATCAGAGCAGCTCATTCGTCGAACTATCGATCGATTTCGGACAACATTTTCTCTACTCGATGCAACAACAACAACAAGACAAAGAACTGTACGTATAGAAGAAAATATCGCTGCTGTAAGTCATAGTGTTAATGATGATCAAGATTTGTCTATTCGTTGACGTTCACAACAAGTTGGACTCTGTGCATCCACCACATAGAAAATTTTGCGTCAAGATCTTGGTCTACACCCATACAAGATCCAACTGGTTCAAGAACTAAAGCCACTTGACCATAATGAGCGTTGTTTGTTTGCTGATTGGGTTCTAGAGCAGCTTGAGGTTGATCCACTTTTTTATCGTAAAATTGTGTTTAGTGATGAAGCTCATTTCTGGTTGAACGGCAATGGAAACAAGCAATATTAATGTATATGAAGTGAAGACAATCCTCAAGAAGTTCTGCAGGTTCCATGAAAAATGCACTGTATGGTGGGCTTTATACGCTGGGAGTATCATGGGTCCATATTTCTTTAAAAACGATGCTGGAGCTAATGTTACAGTAAATGGTGCTCGTTACAGATCGATGATCAATGATTATTTGTTTCAAAATTTGAATGGTATCGACCCAGAAGTGTTTTGCTTCCAACAAGATGGTGCTACACCTCATGCTACCGTAATAATTGATTTATTGAAAGAAAGATTTGACGATAACATTATTTCGAGAAATGGTCCAATTAATGGGCTTCCAAGATCATGCGACATAACTCCACTGGAAAATTTTCTTTGGGATTATGTCAAGGCAATTGGTTTATGCTGATAAACCAGAAACAATAGACGCTTTGGAAGCCAACATAACTCAAGTTATTGATGAAATACTCGAAAAAGTGGTCCAAAATTGGTCTGGTCGAATGCGGTTCCTCAGAGCTAATCGTGGTGGACATATGCCGGAAATTATTTTTAAAACATAGATGTCATAAAATTATCTTCCAAATAACAAAAAATTGACTTAAATCGTAATTTAAATGTGTTTTATTTCTATTTAAAGTTCTTTCACTCTAAATAAAACACACGATATAAAGGATCTTGGTAAATTCAGTTTTTATGCATTTATGTCATAATTCTATGCTTGAATTTTCTCTAGTACCATATAGAGAAGCATAACAACGTTGCCAATTCATCATCACGAAATACACACATATCACGAGGAAATACCGTTCCAGAAGTTTTACGAATTTATGAAATCACTAGAAAAAAGCACCGTTTATTCGCATTATAAATCAAGCTTTCACAATTTACCTGGATACGTCTACAAGCGCTACCTAAAACCCAAGAATTCGCAGTAGCATCCATCCGAAGGAAATAAACATAACTCAATAGTTTACGAGCAAAAAGCAAGCTTACAGACACCGCACGAAAACTGCGAATCCCGTAAGTCCCACTTGAGAATTACCGTCACCGTTATACCCATCGTGTCCACCTATCTTACTGCTTTTAATGGCGATAGAGAATAATCGAGCTAGCGGCGTTGCACCATTGGAGGAGGAACAATTTGACTTTTACTGCATCTTTCGATGTACCTACGTTTTTATGACGTTCATGTGTTTACTTTACCTCTTGGATGTGTACGGTGGTCGTTCTGGAAATAGTCGACATAAAAACATTCGAATAATTCTATACTCAATAAGTTGGACAAAAAGAATACTCTCTCTCTTTGATCTGGACTCCTGAACACTTGGAAATCAAGGAAAACCTTTCTGAGAAAAAGAAAAAATGACACAGACATAGAAGCATTTCAGTGGAAGTTTTCAGGTTGGCAGCATTTCGAAAAATTACTTTAATATCTGCAGCGTGAGAAATGAAAACTTACTTTGATCTCAGCAAGAACATGCTACACTCTGTGAAAAGACAGAAGAAACTCCTGAATACCTTCTGACCGAATTATCATGAAACTATAAAATATGAAGTCTCTTTGAAGTCATCCCAGCTACTAGAGCTTATTAAAAATTTGAAACTGCATGGGAAGCTGTAACTCAAGATATATCTCAGTCAGCTCTACAGGAAGAAAGGAAAATAAAGTAAAAATGGTTTAGCTTGTGAAATGTGGCACGTTGTAAGTCTTTGTCTGCTATAAAATTTCTATTGTCGTCGAAGTGTTTTTTCTTACATTACGATGAACTTCATCAGTGAGCACTCAACTGAAGGGGCTAATCAGTTACATTGGACTTAGTAGGATGACTTACTGGTAAGATACAAAACAAACAGTTCCTACAATTCTAGTATGAAATATAAATGCTTGGGAATTGAAAACAAGATCTCAAGAAGAAACATTCTATTTTGACCAACAGCAGTTCTTTGAGGAAATTACTATTAAAACATAAGTGATGACTCTACAATGATAAATAAGAGGTCATTTTGGGTAAAACCACCAAGACAGACTCTCCTTAAGATTTGAACAAAGTGAAAAGTGAACTACTAATTGATCTCAGTGGAACCAGTCAATTTTTGTATCGGGTGTTTTTTTTTTAGAGTAATAGAATTTTAAATCGAAATAAAACACATTTAAGTTAAGATTAAAGCAATTTTTTTTATTTGAAAGATAATTTTATGACTTTTATGTTTTTAAATAAATTTCCGGCATATGTTCACCACGACTAGCTCTAGGAACCACATTCGACCAGACCATTTTTAAAACACTTTTTCGAGTAATTCAGGCCTTATTTCATCAATAACACGAGTTATGTTGGCTTCCAAAGTGTCTATTGTTTCTGATTTATCAGCATAAACCAATGAGTTGACATAACCTCAAAGAAAATAATCCAGTGGAGTTATGTCGCATGATCTTGGAAGCCAATTAATTAAACCATTTCTCGAAATAACGTTCTCGCCAAATCTTTCTTTCAATAAATCAATTGTTACGGTAGTAGCATGAGGTAAAGCACTATCTTGTTGGAACCAAAACACTTCTGGGTCGATACCATTCAAATTTTGAAGCAAATAATCATTGATCATCTATCTGTAACGAGCACCATTCACTCTAACATTGGCTCCAGCGTCGTTTTTAAAGAAATATGGACCGATGATGCCTCCAGCGTGTGAAGCACACCATATAGTGTATTTTTCAGGATGCAATGGAACCTTCAGAACTTCTTGAGGATTGTTTTTACTCCATATACGGCAATTTATCTTGTTTACATAGCCGTTCAACCAGAAATGAGCTTCATCAATAAACACAATTTTAAGATAAAAAAGTGAATCAACTTCAAGCTGTTCTAGAACCCAATCAGCAAACAAACGACGCTTATTACGGTCAAGTGGCTTTAGTTCTTGAACCAGTTGGATCTTGTATGATTGTAGACCAAGATCTTTACGCAAAATTTTCCATGTGGTGGATGCACAGAGTCCAATTTGAACGTGGCTTAATAGACAAATCTGGATTAACACTATCACTTAGAGCAGCTATATTTTCTTCTGTGCGCTCAGTTCTTTGTCTTGTTGTTGTTGTTGTTGCATCGAATTGAGAAAATTTTGTCCGAATCTATCGTTAGTTCGACGAACAAGCTGCTCTGATGGACGATTATGTAAATCATAAATTTCATGAAGTGCTCTATAAGTTTGGCGAATAGAACACTGATTTCGAAAATAAATTTCAACAATTTGTAAACTTTGTTGCGGCGTGAGTCTTTCCATGATAATTTGTCAATGCTTACCGAAAAGTAATGTCAAATCAACATGGATTCTACCTTATGTCAAATCTCAGTTATCCCTATCGAAAGTTCTATCACTTTAAAAAACACCCGATACTTGTTCCGCCCTTAAACGGAGTCCCAGAAAATTTTTTAAGATGCAGTGTAAAGACAATTATCCTCATCCTACTTACAAAAACAAAATGAATAGGTCTTCTGCTATGTTCGAATATCTTTTCGATCATTTTGAATTTGCCCCAAATAAAATAATGTCCATTGGGGATAATAATTCTGTTGTGTATGTCCCTGAAGTATATTATAAAGATTATAGCCTAATTACAATAGCGAAAGCCAAGAGACTATGAAAGCTTTCTCGATGTACTTCCCCACCTTCATTGACTAGAAATGGAAGCCCAAGGAGAATACCCTATCACACACCCAATACTCTTTATAGACACCTCGTATAATCTCGCCGCATTCCTCCCGCCGTCATAAACATCGAACCCATAAAAAAGATATAACTTCCTTCTCCGCGACTAGACCGACCGTCGTCGCGTCTATACAAAACGTCGAACCGTAAAATGCGATCTTCGGATTCGACCCCGTCGAAGAACATCGCCAATTATCCCTGTATATATCGGCGTGACCGCATGTGGTCCCCGTTAAAACAGACCCCAATTAGCGTACGGCCCGCTGCGATACACCGGTGCGTCGATCCCCGCGCCCGGCGATCCTCAGGGTTCAGTCCTCGGCCCCGCCGATTTCGAAGCGAGTGATTTCTTGCGCTTATTCCGTCGCTTGTATACGACCTGCGTCGGTTTGATGCGTCATAGAGGTGTTAATTGGTCGGATGATTAAAATGTCCGTTTGGAATCGTTCAAATTTCAATTATACCAGTGAAAAAGTAAATGGAATCTTCAATGCTGGATTGTTCCGAGGAAAAGATCGCGTTTTTGGTGAGAAATAACAAGTTTCCTAGAGTTATGTAATGGTCGAGTTGAATTATTGGTTAATTACGTAAGATATCGCGTCTGTCAAGTCGTACACCTTGCACGAGCTATAAATAATAAAATACTACCTGTTGGATCGATACAAATAAAGGTAGGTGTAGTATAATGAACGATTGGTAACCTACATTTGAGCGGCTGATAAATGAGATTCTGCTTAGTCGGTTCTCTTTCGTTCGTGTATTAATTTTGATGGTTCTTTATCATGCCTTGGTTCCGAAAATTAAATTTACTTCCTCTTCAACTACAAACCCAAGAAGGATATCTGTCCTTGTATGATTGTTGATTATTCTGTTAACATTATAATTGAAGATGTTCTGAAATACTTGGATAAGAAAATTAATTATAACTTTAAAGGTTTAGGGGTTCTAGTGCACAGTCACTTAATGATCTATTATGCTCTCCTTTTTTGAGCTGACTGAGGTATACTTAGCTACAGCTTGCACAGTTTCATCATTCAGCCAACAAATGCTGCATTCGTTATTTATTTCTGTAGGCAACGGAAATGCTTTGATCCTAAAAAAGGGGTTAAAACTAGAATGTTGACATTCTTTTACGATGAGTAGTTAAACTGCTGAATGCCATTTGATAAATTGAATTTGCCGAGTCTCTGTTTGGTACTTTTTCCGGCGAGAATGCTGGTTTAGACGAAGAATTGGTCTCTTGGAGATGCTGAGGTTGAATTTTGGCCAATGAGTACCTATTGACCATATGGACGTACCGTTCTTTAAGGCACTGGGTAAAGTTATTTATCAGAAACGAAGGAATTTAGCAGCAGTGCAAAAGACGTTGTCCACCGAGCAGAATAATTGTTCTATTGAAGATGCTGGGGTTGAATTTTGATCAAAGAATATTGACCCTATGAAAGCACATTCTTTGAGGTAGTATGTAAAGTCATTAATCAGAAACGAAGGAATTTAACAACATTGAAGAATCTGCTTACAATTATTACTTGAAATGAGGGGTGGGCCATTTAAAATTTGCTTTTTTGATCGGTTATAAATGGAAAACTATTGAATACACTTTCAAAGTTGTGAGTTTATTAGAAAACTTGATCCTTGACATTTTCGAATAAGAAACAATATCATCCAAATGACTACTACTACTGGCTACAGTACCCCATTAGAAAAACTCAATTTTCCAGTACATTGTTGATTGTTTGGGGCTCAATATCATGAATCGCAACTTCGATTTTGTGTTTCAAGGCATCAAACGTTTCTGGATGGTAAGCGTAACACTTATCCTTAATGGATCCTCATAAAAAATAGTACTCTGAGGTGAAAAACAGGTTGGTTATAAGATTCACCAGTTTGAAAATAAGTTTTCAATATTTCCAAGTTATGTTCAAGGGTAAATCGACCCATTTCGTTAATGTCAAATATCAAAGTAACTTTCTGTCAGCCTTTAAATGTATGTCTTTAGCTGCGTTTCACCTTGTGCTTTTCTGAATAATTGATTTATTCATGTACTCGTGGGATATAGCGAATGACCAAAAAAAAAAATTGGTATTTCGACTAGGTTTTCTGAATACTATCACTTCTTTCGTACCTCACTTATTCTTCATTATCTACCAGACGCGTAACGGTTCGCTCGAGTATTGTATCGTTAGCGGAGAAAAAACAAACAATCTCTTGTATTAATAATGATGATGACCGCGTGGTACCATGACGAATGACAGCCGGTATATTCGGCCATTTTTCACACACCTGACACACCTGAAGCGGTCGCTTTTGTACGACGTGCGCCTTTTTCCTATCATTGTTCCATGGAAGATCGAAAATGAGTTGATGAGGATGCCATCATGACAAATTGATTTTTTTAAAATGATTTCAAGATGTAGGAACTGAGATCCTAGGAAATTCAGGACAGAGTGCGATTGCGTACTGAGAATGTGATTCGATTATTTCTCTAAACCACAAGTTGTTCCTATACTTGTTATTCTAATTTTTGTGTACCTTCAGAACTGCGTAAGAAGTTACAGAGAAAACGCAGAAAATTATGAATGATAATTCACTACTTTATAACCAAAAGGAAGAATGGGCTATTTAGTGTTTCTAAAGGGTCTTTCATTTTTAAATTACATTACTCACGCATAGCAGCCATTGTTTATTTGTGACATTGACAGTTGTAGAAGCAGAATTGCCGTATCTGAAACGGTGATAAACTTGAAGAATATCAAGAACTACCATACTTACATTCTGACAAAATTACTGTTTGGTGCGGATTTTATGCTGGAGGAGTCATTAGACCTAATTTTTTACAACGAAGCTCATGAGGCGTTAACTATCAATGGAAATAGTTATCGTTGAATGTTGACTGATTTTTTATGGCCTGAATTGGTTCGTCTTGATTTGAAGAACATATATCGGGTTTTTTTTTAGAGTGATATAACTTTCGATAGGGATAACTGTGATTTGACAGAAGGTTGAAGCCATCTTGTTTCGACATTTCTGCTCAGTAAGCATTGACAAATTATCTTGGAAAGACTCACGCCGTAACAACGTTTACAAATCGTTGAAATTTATTGTCAAATCAGTGTTTTATTTACCAAACTTATAGAGCACTTCGTGAAATTTATGGTTTACATAATCATTTTCTCCACTCGATGCAACAACAACAACAACAAGACTAAGAACTGTACGTACAGAAGCAAATATTGCTGATGTAAGTCATAGTGTTAATGATGATCCAAATTTATCTATTCGTCGACGTTCATAACAAGTTGGACTCTGTGCATCCACCATATGGAAAATTTTGCGTAAAGATCTTGGTCTACACCCATACAAGATCCAACTGGTTCAAGAACTAAAGCCACTTAACCATAATAAGCGTCGTTTGTTTGCTGATTGGGCTCTAGAATAGCTTGAAGTTGATCCTCTTTTTTATCGTAAAATTGCGTTTAGTGAAGAAGCTCATTTGTGGTTGAACGGCTATGTAAACAAGCAAAATTGCCGTATATGGAATAAAAGCAAGAAGTTCTGCAGGTTCCATTGCATCCTGAAAAATGCACTGTATGATGTGATTTACACGCTGGAGGCATCATCGGTCCATATTTCTTTTAAAAACGATGCAGAAGCTAATGTTTCAGTGAATTGTGCTCGTTACAGATCGATGATCAATGATTATTTGTTTCAAAATTTGAATGGTATCGACTCAGAAGTGTTTTGGTTCCAATAAGATGGTGCTACACCTAATGCTGCTACCGTAACAATTGATTTATTGAAAGAAAGATTTGGCGATAACATTATTTCGGGAAATATTCTAATTAATTGGCCTCCAAGATCATGCGACATAACTCCACTGGATTATTTTCTTTGAATTATTCGAAAAAGTTGTCCAAAATTGGTCTGGTCGAATGCGGTTCCTCAGAGCTAGTCGTGGTGGACATATGCCGGAAATTATTTTTAAAACATAAATGTCATAAAATTATCTTTCAAAAAAAAATTTGGCTTCAATCTTAATTTAAATGTGTTTTATTTCAATTTAAAGATGGATCGTCAATTTTCAAATAAATAATGAGTTTTATTTACAAAACAAAATAGGGCGCTGTTAATGAAAGACCCTTCAGATTCAATGCAATTTTTTTTCTGTTTTTTGTTTACAATTTTGTCTGTTCTACTAGCTAGGCATTATTGGACGCAATTCTCCTCATAATCTTCAATTCTATAAAAAATTTATAGCGATTCATAGACACTTTAATAAATCTTTGGTTCGTACTATGATATCCTGCCAATTTTTTGGTTAGTAAGATGCTCGATGTGAAATAAATTGTGATATCTGTATACCGGGGTTTACGAAAAATACAAGTCATTCAAATAATTAAATTTCTCGAAATTTTAAGATCAAGGAAATTTATACTACAATTCTTTTATGTTTGGAGCGATTTTATTAATAAGCTCATTGAAACTGCATGGTTGTCTATCTGTTCCCTTGAAGCAACAAATGATCTCATCTACATATCTAAACCAATAAAGAAAGCACTTCCTCAAGGGATTTAAATGAAATTTTCTTCCTGAATTATCCCTAAAAGTATCTGTTAAAATCGTAATAACTGGATTTTCAACAAACTCTGCCATTGGAGTTACTGCAATACAGGGAAAAATGCTGTAATTTTTTTGCAATTATTCTTCAATTTCTATTCCAACATACATTTATTATTTGACGTTATCGACTCAATTTTTTATAACTCGCCAATAAGTAATCCTAGAATGTTTTAGTGAATTCTGAATCTCATGTCAATGAGTACAGATCAAAGTCTAGATTGATTAATTAATTATTTCAGAAAATTATTAATGAACCAAAATCAATCATTGGCCAAAAATTAACGAAACCTTACGTGAAATTCATGTATAATATTAGACGTAGATTTTCAGGCAGATCGATTCACTTCAAGGGGGATGAAACTGGGGGATGAATTTCATTTCAAAAAACGTAATTTGCAATAATCTGAAACGTTATCATTAAGAAATAATAAACCAGGAAGAAATAATCAGACAAACCGATAATCTCCCCGTTTTTCATTAACATTCCAGATGGAGAAATTAAGCCATCTTCACACCGTCGATTCTTAAAATCACCGGTTATCAGATATTTAAGATCATCAAGTAGCTACCGCACTATGAAGGCGAACAATAATCATAACATAGCGCGGATCTAATTGCGAACGAATCCGTGACGGATTACAGACAATGCTTCGTTTACAATTAGAATGGGCATAGTAATTAATTGATTCCGATCTGTGGAAGGAACTATATATTTAGTTTTACGTCTTCCCTCCTTCAACACCCTTTCGAATGATTCGTCATCGTCAGTGCTACGGTTATTACGACGTTCTGTTACGACTGTCGGAGCGTTAAGGCCGGTTCCCACGACGTGCGATGCTTTGAGGCCTGGACAGCCGGTTATTTCTCAGCCGCGCAAACCAAACTCTCTTTATATGAGTCCGACTTATTTGGAACTATTTTAGAAGAAAAGAGAAAAGATTAAACTGGTAACTGCATGAATAAAGCTTCCATACTTTAAGCGGTTTCTGAAAACCCTTACCTTTCTTTTGTGGTAAATACAACAGTCAATTGAATCAATACCCAATAACTTGTCGATAGGAACATGTAACAAAGATCTCCTTAGTTGTTCAGGAATTCTTGTTGCGAAGTTCTGAAGACACAGGGTTGTTGTGTCAGTTATTAAATTATGAATGTACATTTCATTCACTCTAACAGAGTTCCATTGTTAACCACCTCTAGATTCGAATGAATTGAAGGAAAATGAAGGCGCTCCCATATATGAAATATGTTGGAATAAAATAGAGAAAAGCTTTTTACATGATAGGAGGATATACCAAAATTTAAATATCAAAACAGATTTAATCTGCCAGTCTTCTACAATTTTAATTTCGAAAAAATTTTTATTTAAAAAACTTTCAGAATTAAATAAATGTATCATGAGCGCTCATATTTAATAGACGTATACAATTAAATCTCAATATACAATATCAAATGGAATAAATAAACCAACAAATATAAATTGTCAATTAAAATCAATAAATAAATATTTGAAGGAGACAACATTTTGTTTCTGATCTCACCATTATGAACACAAATTCCTTTTCAAAAACATAAAACACAATTTAAGGACTTCTCATAATATACAATTTATTAAAATATTCAATATATTTAAATAAGTTAATTAAAAAATCTTCCAAAACATCTTCAAAAAACAATTAGACTTCCGATAATCTCTTCATCAGTCCTAAATCATATTTAAAAAATCAAAATCAACTAACAAACAGTAACCGAATCATTGTTTAAACAGACTAACATTGAAAATCAAGATATTCTATGTTCGTTACAAAAATCACAGAAAACTGTATACTGTTTGCTAGTTGATTTTGATTTTTTAAATATGATTTAGGGCCGATGAAGAGATTATCGGAAGTCTGATTGTTTTTTGAAGATATTGTGCATGTTTTGAGAGATTTTTGAATGAACTTATTGGAATATTTGAAAATATTGAATATTTTAAATGAATTATATTTTTTGAGAAGTCCTTAAATTGTGTTTCATGTTTTTGAAAAGGAATTGGTGTTCATAATGGTGAGATCAGAAACAAAATTTTGTCTCCTTCAAATATTTATTTATTAATTTTAATTGACAATTTATTTTTGTTGGTTAATTCATTCCATTTGATATGTATATTGAGTTTTGATTGTATACGTCTATTAAATATTAGCGGTGCTCATGAGACATCAATTTAATTCTGAAAGTTTTTTGAATAAACATTTTTTCGAAATTGAAATTGTAGGAGACTGACAGATTAAATCTGTTTTGATATTCAAATATGTTATAGTTCAATTTGCATCAAAATAAACAGGGCGACTCCAACTGGAGTATCAATAGAGATTAATTCAATAGTGAAATTAAGAGATTTTTTCAAATTTTTTTCTTATCTGATTTCCCCATGGATCGATGTAGATCGAAAGGAGAAGTAATGGAGCCTATAAACCATGTTAAGGGTGGACAATTTGAAATTTGCATTTTTTATCATCTATAAGTAATAAACTAATGAATATTTTCTCGAAGTTCTTCAGACAACTTGTCTGAAGGTGGGATAGTTAATTCCCGAAACTCGAGTCACAATTAAATGTGTAAAATATATTTTTATTGGTAGTAAAACATAGTAATCTCTACAACTTATTTTAATTATGATCAACTACCAAATAGTAACGGCTGAAACGGTTCAGCACTGCTTCAATTTACTAGACGTTTATTCCATTGCAATGAGTATTGATTTTATGTATCTAGTGAATTGAAGCAGTGCTTATAAGGCATTAATTTAAATCAAAAAGTTTTTGAATGAAAATTTTTTGAAATTAAAATTTGTAGGAGGCTAACAGAATAAGTCTGTTTTGATATTTAAATTTTGTAACAATCCTTCTATAAAATTAAAAACCTCTTTTTATTATTTTATTATTATTTATAGTTAGTGGACGTCCGTCCAACCTACCCTACTAGATCCAGTTTTTGGATCCGATAATCTTGTTGGGGGGTAATTTTTTTAGTTCGCAGTGGGCTATAATAACCAAAGACCTCGAATTTGATGAGGCTCACCTCGGGGCACTCTAAGACGATGTGCATGGCTGTTTCAGTGTCCTCAAGGCACGGCCTGCATACATTGTTTTCAGCCAGACCGATTTTGTGCAAATGCTCTTTCAACCTATCATAATTCCGACAAGTATTCTGAGTTTGGCCCTGTCCAGACCTAGCGCTAGTTCTGCCATCTTTTGTTCGAAGCCGTTCCAAGGAACGCCTTGGAATGTTTCAGGCCAGGATTGCTCAACCAGACTTGAGTTCATTCTGCCTAATATCGTTCGCTCAGCCACCAGAACCATATACTGTCATGTCTTATTTTAAAAACGTCACATTCAATAACATATTACATGCCTCTCACCTCTAAAGTATCTGACCCATGTTTGACAATATTTCTCTTCCTTTCGACCTTTCAAGTATCTCTATCGCACTGTACATCACCACTGGTCCAAGAAAGTATTCCCAGTAATTTTCTCAAGACATATATTTACACTCGACTTACTCCAATTCATTAAACGGCTGAAAATGGACAAGCAATCAGCTGAGACTCTTCATACAAATCTTCTAGTCCGACCTAACCTTCAACCCTTCAAGACCTACGAAACCGATAGAGTGAAAACGAACAAATAGTACCTCAAAAAGGTCCGCTAAACACGGGTGTTACGCTAGAGGGAGCGCGATGGGGTTGAGTCGATAATACCCATAATTTTACACAAAAAGGCAAACGACGCAAGGAACCTCCCACCGATTGAGATCCGGACGTGTCGAAGCCCACGATGTCGTGAGGGAGGGATAGAGAAGATAATGACAGCTCTACAACCTTCGACTACGCTAATGACAGTAATAGAGACCTTTAGAAAAGTACCAATCATCACCATTTCTTCTCTAATTTCGTGTAATTGACATATTCACGATCTTCCTGTCAGATGTCATGCGTGCATGAACTACTGATTCCTTTTCGTTCCTGTACGTGAAGGATAAAAAATTAATATATCATCATTTGAACTTAATGATTAGATGAATTTACGAAGCACAATTTCAAAAACATAATACAATAATTTGTGAATCAGAACAAATTCAGACTTGTCTGAAGGAAGAGTAAAAGATATTTTAAGAAGGTTAAAATATTAGGTTTCAATTGTAGTCAGAGCCTTTGCTAAGACTAGTTAAATTTTTTATCACGAATAATTGTTTTTGAGTTTCAAATTAGTATTTATAATACATGAATACCATAACTCGGTAGGCTACTAGTTCTCAAAAAATAATTTTTTCAGATTCCTTGATGGGATCGGCGTCTGAAGATGAAGACGACGATGACAACAGTACAGCTTCCTCGATATTAAAACACCACACATCTCTTCATGGTTCTCTACCGCCGGCACCTGGAGAAACTAACAATAATTCTCTGCCACACTCTGACATCAGCGGGTCCATAGGACAGGTGAGAAAATCCTTTTTGGTTTTGTTGAACGCGAAGAAATTAATTTTAACACGCAATATTTAACGGGGCATTACCGTCAGACATTATAAGAATGATTGAAATGAAATAAGAAAGTATCGGGTGTTTTTTTAGAGTGGTAAAACTTTCGATAGGGATAACTGTGATTTGACAGAAGGTAGAAAGAAGCATGCTTTTTTGACATTTCTATTCAGTAAGCATTGACAAATGACCATGGAAAGACTCAGGCCGCAACAACGTTTACAAATTGTTGAAATTTATTTTAAAAATCAGTGTTCTTTTATTACATAATCGTCCATCAGATCAGCTTATTCGTTGAACTATCGATAAATTTCGGACAACATTTTCTCTACTGGATGCAACAACAACAACAAAATATCGGTGCTGTAAGTCATACTGTTAATGATGATCCAGATTTGTCTATTCGTCGACGTTCACAACAAGTTGGACTCTGTGTAGCCACCACATGGAAAATTTTGCGTGAAGATCTTGGTCTACACCCATACAAGATCCAACTGGTTCAAGAACTAAAGCCACTTGACCATTATAAGCATCGTTTGTTTGCTGATTGGGCCTTAGAACAACTTGAAGTTGATCCACTTTTTTATCATAAAATTGTGTTTAGTGATGAAGCTCATTTCTAGTTGATCGGCTAAGTAAACAAGCAAAATTGCCGTATATGGAGTGAAAACAATCCTCAAGAAGTTCTGCAGGTTCGTTCCATTTCATCCTGAAAAATGCACTTTGTGGTGTGCTTTATACGCTGGAGGCATCATCGGTCCATATTTCTTTTAAAACGATGCTGGAGCTAATGTTGCAATGAATGGCGCTCGTTACAGATCGATGATCAATGAATATTTGTTTCAAAATTTGAATGGTATCGACCCAGAAGTGTTTTTATTTCTAAAACGTGTTTCTGCTTATATATTTCTATGTATTCTAGAATGCCTAGTTTTTAGCCTTTGGCTTCCAGGCATAATATTTCAAGATTCTCCAATTCTGGAAATGTATAATTGGTTCCGAAAAGTTGTTTTGCAAACTAGAGTTATCTTTCCAGTTCCTTAATGAATATTGATGATTTTTTAACCTTGTTTTGGAAAGTTTTTCCGATTTGTCCTATATATCCTTCGTCTAGAATGTATCCGGAATTAATTAATTTTCATAATTTTAATATACTTCTTTTTTGTAACATTCAAATAAAAAGGAATGTATAAAATAGGTCGTGCAGATAGTCGACTATGGCCAAAGTTGTATGGGAATAATATTTGACAAATGATGTCCCAACTAGAAAAAAGAAAATAGGTAGAATATCTGTATAGAAAAGGTTTTCGAAACGTTAAAAAATTAGTGCAATTGACTGAACTGGGAAAAAGTGATCTATATGAGACAATAAAGAGGAAAAAGGATATGAGGCATAGAACAGTTTCAAGAAGACCGGAAAAATACATTCTGCATTTGGTACACTTGGGAACATTAACTATTTTGCATCTCATAATACTAGAATACTGTTAAGTGAGGGGGTAAAAATTTTTAGCCATTATCCAATTATTCTTTCGAATTTGGTTTTGAATTGATTTTTCTTTATGAAACTCGAGTCACCGTATATTCATTGAATGAAAAATGATGAAAAATAAGTAAATTCTTATTTCATTCCATTTTACCGGATTACTCCATCCAATATTATAAAGATCATAGAGGGTGATTCTTGGTAATATTGGACATATTTCAATTCTTGTCTTGGAATATCACGAAAAGCTCAGAGCTTTGCGAGCATATTCAGAAAAGGGAATATCAAAAAAGGAATACATTTTCAACGATTTGGATATTGCAATATATACACCTACACTGTGTGGCATTGCCAGGGCAATGTATACATATATCGGGTGTTGTTTTAGAGTGATAGGACTTTAAATTGAAATAAAACATATTAAGATTGAAAGCAAATTTTTTTATTATTTGAAAGATAATTTTATGACATTTATGTTTTAAAATTAATTTCCGGCATATGTCCACCACGACTAGCTCTGAGGAACCGCATTCGACCAGACCAAATTTGGACCACTTTTTCGAGTAATTCAGGCCTTATTTCATCAATAACACGAGTTATGTTGGCTTCCAAGGCGTCTATTTTTTCTGGTTTATCAGCATAAACCATTGTCTTGACATAACCACAAAAAAAATAATCCAGTGGAGTTATGTCGCATAATCTTGGAGGCCAATTAATTGGACCATTTCTCCAAATAATATTATCGTCAAATCTTTCTTTCAATGAATCAATTGTTACAGTAGCAGCATGAGGTGTAGCACCATCTTATTGGAACCAAAACACTTCTGGGTCGATACCATTCAAATTTTGAAACAAATAATCATTGATCATCAATCTGTAACGAACACCATTCACTGCAACATTAACTCCAGCATCGTTTATAAAGGAATATGGACCGATGATGCGTCCAGCGTGTAAAGCACATCATACAGTGCATTTTTCAAGATGCAATGGAACCTGCAGAACTTCTTGAGGATTGTTTTCACTACATATACGGCAATTTTGCTTGTTTACATAGCCGTTCAACCAGAAATGAGCTTCATCACTAAACACGATAAAAAAGTTAATCAACTTCAAGCTGTTTTAGGGCTCAAGCAACAAACAAAGGAGGCTTATTATAGTCAAGTGGCTATAGTTCTTGAACCAATTGGATCTTGTATGGGTGTAGACCAAGACCTTTACGCAAAATTTTCCATGTGGTGGATGCACAGAGTCCAACTTGTTGTGAACGTCGACGAATAGAGAAATCTGGATCATCATTAACAGTATGACTTACAGCAGCGATATTTTCTTCTGTACGTACAGTTCTTTGTCTTGTTGTTGTTGTTGCATCGAATTGAGAAAATGTTGTCCGAATCTATCGATAGTTCGACGAATAAGCTGCTCTAATGGACGAATATGTAAACCATAAATTTCACGAAGTGCTCTGTAAGTTTGGCGAATAGAACACTGATTTTGAAAATAAATTTCAACAATTTGTAAACGTTGTTGCGGCGTGAGTCTTTCCATGATAATTTGTCAATGCTTACTGAACAGAAATGTGAAAACAACATGGTTTCTTCCTTCTGTAAAATCACATTTATCCCTATCGAAAGTTCTATCACTCTAAAAAAAACACCCGATAGTTTATAGTTACATTCAAACGTTAATATTAACGAATCGTTCAAAAATGCCACCTGCTAATCGTATATTCCACTGGAACAGCCTGTAACCCTCGACCTCCGCCCGCTGTAAAGTCGATCCGCTCAAACCCCCATAAATCATATTCGAAACCCGTGACAGAAATTCGATCGGTTCACACACAAAATTTCGCTCCCTCCGACAGGTCCAAAAAAAAGGCGACCAGGACCGAAGGCAAAACACAATTCCTAGGGGCGGAACCGGCCCAAAACCCGGGCGACAGGTCATTTATCAACGCGCACGAAGCATTTCGAAGGCCCCAGTATCTAATGGGCTCGCGCAAATTTGAATCTACGATGCGAGCCCTCGAACTCTCGAAATCAAATTGAAAAGTCGCGGATTACTGATTGCCAAGGTGAACGGTTTTTAAGTTACCGATTCGGATCCAAAAATGAAGTTCAATTTGACCATATACGCTGTCAAAGTTTCTTCTATGTGAAGGCCGGTATGACAACACATTTTCAGCAAATAAACTGTAGATCAGTTGATCTTTTTCCTCCAATCACTTTTATATTGAAATTGTGTTAGATTTTAATCCTGCAATTTTTTTCCAGGACTCCAAAACGGGTCAAGACGATTCTGAAGACCAAAATTCACTAGATGGCGATCCGGAAACCAGGGATTCTCAAACAGAAAACAAAAGTCCCGATGACAGCGGCGCAGGTTCGAAACGAAGGGGACCAAGGACGACGATAAAGGCTAAACAGCTAGAAATCCTCAAAACGGCCTTCTCACAAACGCCCAAACCAACGAGGCACATACGAGAGCAACTAGCGAAAGAAACTGGACTTCCCATGAGAGTCATTCAGGTAAGCACGTTTAGAATAATTTTTTATGGAATTTGGTTCTAGAGACAATAGGTGGCTGTTGTAGTTAAGCATCGCTCGATAAAAATATACGTATATTCTCGGAATGTTTTTGAAACATGAGTGTCAGAGATTTCAAGTGGTTAAACTCTATTTTTCCCAAACTTAAACATTGGTACAAACAAGAACAAGTGTCGTATCAACTCCGAAAATTACCTGATTGAAATCGAATTTGGTATAGAGACGCATATAAATGTCAGAAAATTTTGAATTCAATACAGTTGCAAAGTTAAGAAAGTCCAGAAGCGAACACTTGTCACAAATATATGAAATGTTGCACAATGTCAATCTTATTCGATATAGATAGAAAACTACTGGGGAACAAACTTCGAAATTGTGATAGAAACATATTAATGTCGAAAAAACTTTGAAATTCGCTACTGAAAGGCGTTCTAAAAAAAATATGAATGCAATATTTTTTTATCCAAATCAGAACTGGTGTCACACAAACTCGTAAATTCACATAATTAAAATCGAAATTGATACAAAGTTGCATATACCATAACTAGCATCAAAATTTCAAATTTCATACAGCTGCAAACTTCAGATAGTGCAGATGCGAACAACTGTCACAAATATATGAAATAATGCACAATTTAAATCTTACTCGATATAGTTTAGTAAGAAAGGAGTGTCGTGCAAACTTCGAGATACACACAACTCAAATGGAATTTGAGATGAAAACGAAACACTTATTAGTGAAAAGTGTCACTAAAAATATGAGTGCATTATTTTTTAATCCAAATGAGGACAGGTATCACACAAACTCGTAAATTCACATAATTTAAATCGAAATTGATACAAAGTTGCAAATACCGTAACTATCATCAAAATTTCAAACTTTATACAGCTTCAGATAGTGCAGATGCGAACAACTGTCACAAATATATGAAATAATGCACAATTTAAATCTTATTCGATATAGATGGACAGAAGTGTCGTGCAAACTTCGAAATGCACACAACTCAAATGGAATTTGAGATAGAAATACATTGATGCCAAAAAACCTTAAAATGTATTAGTGAAAAGTGTCACTAAAAATATGAGTGCATTCTTTTTTGATCCAAATGAGAACAGCTCTCACACAAACTCGTAAATTCACATAATTAAATTCGAAATTGATACAGAGTTGCACCATAACTTTCACCAAAATTTCGAATTTTCTACAGCTACAAACTTTAGACAGTGCAGAAGCAAACAGGTATCACAAATATATAAAATATCGCAAAATTTAAATCTTATTCGATATAGATAGTGTCGTAAAAGCTTTAAACTCAAATGGAATTTGAGATAGAAACACATTGATGCCAAAAAAACCTTTAAAATTTATTACTGAAAAGTGTCACAAAAAATATGAATGCAATCTTTCTTATCCAAAAAATGTCAGACAAACTCGTAAATTCACATAATTTAAATCGAAATTGATACAAAGTTGCATGTACCATAAATATCACAAAATTTCAAATTTCATGCAACTGTGAACTTTAGACAGTAGAGAAACGAACAAGTGTCACAAATATATAAAATGCTGCATAATTTCCATCTTATTCGATATGTTGATAGAAACAAGTGTAGCACAAACTTCGAAATTGTATCACAAAAAATATGAATGCAATCTTTTTTGATCCAAGTCAGAACAGGTGCCACACAAACACACATAATTCGAATAGAATTTCATATAAAGGTGCATATAAGTGTTATGAGAATTTCCAATTGTACATAATGCAACACATAAGCAAGTGTCACAAATATATGGCAGGCTGTACAATTTCGATCTTATTTGATACGGAGGAACATAAGTGTAAGAAAAATTTTTCAAAAATCATTACTAAGAGGTGTCACAAAAATATTCAATTTCATCTCTTGTCCAAGAAGAGGACAAGTGGAACACAAATTCAGAAATTCACTTGACACAAATTCGGAAATTCACTTGACACAAATTCGGAAATTTACTTGACACAAATTCGGAAATTCACTTGACACAAATTCAGAAATTGACTGAATCAATATCGAATTTGATTGATACCATGAAAATTTCAATATAAACAAACCCGTAACCTTTTACACAGTGCAATTGGGATCCAGTGACACGGAAATTTAATATTGGGGACAATTCCAATTTGAATTATTAGAATCGGATTTGTTATAGAGATTCACAAAAACTTAAAATGTTATTTAATTCGCTTTTTTAACAAAGATCGGAACAGGTATCTCACAAAACAGATAATCAGATCCATTCAGATCAAATGCGGACAAGCACAAGTATCACAAAAATATGAAATTGGAGCAGGTTCCGTAAAATTTAATGCAAAAAAAAATTTCAGAATTTTCTCAAATCTGATGTTAACTGATGCTTCAACTTAACATGCACAAAACTTGACAGCCATTCAGCGTGCCACTTTGCAGCCTGCTAGATCATTATGGTACTGAATTCGAAGGTTACAAAGGCACTAACACCCAAATTTAGTCCTCATAATGCACAATACAAAGAATCCACATAAAAACCTCGATATCTGGAACCGCGACCCCTCGCACACATAAAATCTCGTAACATGCCCCATAAACACCCTCTAATGGACTTCCCGACCTGTACCGTGACCCATTACGCTAACAAAGGACTCGTCCCACACCGTCCACGAATTTTAACCAGACACATTACAAGTTGTTCTCCATTCTTTTACCGTCGAAGTACAGCCCGCGTGTTTATACCGGACCGTAGGACCCCCCGGGGGGGCTTTGTGGTGCCGACGAGCGGTGTGGCACCCCGTTGTTACGGTCCTGGACTGTGCGGGCGCCTCGCTCGCGGCCTTCCAGTCTCTATATTTCGAAGGATTCACGTTCTGATAAGACCGTATGGGATAATATTCGAATTTAAAACTCATGAGATGGAACCAACACCTATGAAGCGTTCAAATCAGGAACTATAAAGTGTTGGCACTTAACGAGTGATCCTCGTACATATTTGCAAGGTCTGTTACGGTCCTGTACATTGCAACAGTTTTTTTTGACACCACCTCTATTTTTTCAGTCAACCCAACGTATGTTCCAGATATCGAAACCAAACCATAGAAAAACGTGTCGTTTCGTCATAGAGAACGCAGTCCGTTGCTATAGCAACTTTAAAAAATCGGAGGTCGCCACGAAACCGCATAAACCGTGTACGTGAACGTTTAAGATCACTCCTATCGGAAAGAAAAAAGAATCGTGCGAATCGATCTTTCGCCATCCGAGAATATTTCCAGCGAAAAAACGGACGGTTTTACGGTTTCAATGGCATGCACGGTCGACATAAGGTCTGTGGAGGGAGTGGGAAGGACCTTGGAGGGTTTCTTCGAAAATTGCATGGTCGGTAATGCATTTCAATGTCATCTTTTCTTTCGTCGGACTATTATACGTAATAATTATAGGAAATTATAACTCTGATGCGAGGATTTCAATGCCGGTACAGCTGGAATGACAGGAACTATCCAAGAAGTTGTGTCATTCTTAATAATCGTCATCATTTAATCGGTGATTTTTAACCGCACACGTAATTGTAAGAAATAACTGCGGTTTCTTCCATGTTCCTTAAGATTCCTTATTTCTTTGAACGGGTTCTAAACAGTTTTCCTTCAGACAATAGTTATCTTAGTCAAGTAGAGTTCTAGAATCCAGAAATCAAAGAATCGCCAAGATGGCAGATTTCATTTAAAATATGGGTTTTGTGCACTGGTCCTTCGAGTTGGATTAGAATTATATTTACCGTATCTCATAGTCGTTCTCTGAGACATCGTGGGCCTTCAAGTGGCTCTTACGAGCGGTTTCAATACAGCTTTTCCTAATCACGTCGACGGTTAGTTTCGGGCTATTAAATGCCGGATATTTCGGCCTTATTTTCGAGACGCAACGGCGTTCGAGCCAGATGAAAGGACCACACCCAGCGGTCGCGCTTTATTTCACTTGAAATACTGGCTGAGTACGCGGGCTAAATGAGGTGGGGCTCCGTTTATGACGGAGATGACGTCCAAGTCCACATTTATTTCTGTGTAATTTAGTTCGTCAACAGATCACTGGTTTAATATTGGAGGATTTTGGTGTTTTTTCCTCGTTTTCTGAGAGGAAGCTGGGCAGGAATGACGGTTGAGAAAAATTCAGACTGAAGTATTTCTGGCATGTGCAGTATATAAGAAAATTGCACTGAAAGAAGGAACCAAGAAGTTCTCAATCAATTTTAAAAAATTGAGCACCCATTTCGAAAGCATATACAAACGTTGATGCTGATTGCCTACATGTTCTTTTAATATATTGAGTTGTTCGGAAAGTAATTTTTTTGGGAGAAAGAATAAATATTTTATTAAATTATGTATTGGTCATTCTGGTCCAACACCTTTTGCCATGATTCAAAGCTCTTGAAATGTTTGATCTTTGCTAGCAAAACTGATCCAGGTGATTTTTGACCTCTTCATTTAAAGTAAAAGTAACCTCTCACCAATCTCACGTGTTGTTATTTGCCAATTTGCATCAACTAATGCCTTTATGATGTCGTTATCAGCTTCAACCGGTCTTCTCGAACGTGGTGCATCTTTGCAGGATCGAAATTTTGCAAACCTATTATGGCGTACTGTCCTCACAACTTCTCCATACACATCGGTTAATTTCTAACTGACTTGAACAGCATTTTTACCTCATCTATTGTAAAAAGTAGAATATGACGAACATGTTGACTGCGTAGAATTAATTGAACTTTTCACACACAAATCTGGCTATATCAGCTCTCAAAACAAATAACGTTTATGCGGATTAAGTGTGAAGTTGGGTTCGAAAAAATACAATTAGATCTTCTGTCGAGAAAAAAAGAAATAACTTTCAGAACAACCTTATATTTAGATTATCAGATATGTACTGCATCTTCAATCTATGATTTTCCGAAATGGGTTTGTGGACTTTTGATGTTGATGAAATTTCTTTTTCATTGTTTCGAAAATCACAATCGTTCTTTCATATAAGCCACTGTAACTTGAATTAAACGTCATACCATCAAAGAATGTTTACAGCTATCTTTTTAAGGTTAGTTCTTTCTAACAAAAACATTGAATTTATTTATCTGACATCTTTTATGTATCAGATTGAAAACTTTTGCTACAACGAATTACTTAATAATTCATAAGCTGTTGACATTATTTGCATTCTATCTAAGTAAGACTATCATGGCTGAAATATAAAGAAAACGATTCACAGTGGATCCAGTCCATATAATAATGTCATTTGAGTGCTTTCATTCGAAATCGGTACGTCCAATTGGAAAAAACTTTACTGTCGAAGTCCCTCTCATCCAACTCACTTATGCAAATGCGCCAATTACCGACCGAGTCGCCTCCATTGCCGACAAGTATAAAAGTCGTCCGTATATCGCTTCGATTTCGATTCCGCAACTCGTCCATTTTGTTAACGACGCCGCTTGTCGTTCTAATTGACCCGTACGTCGCCGTGTGCGGTTGAACGCCGTCCAGGTTTTAATTTGGTCGGAATCCGGTACTCTGTGAGGTCCTATATGCGAGTAGAGGACGCTTGATGAGGTAGAAGACGCTGACGACGCGCTGGCGTCGGACGAGATTGATTCGAGCGCTCTGCGCTCCATGAGATTTTGACGGATGTGTAGAAATGATTGATAAGTCTCAATTTATAAACCGAAGATTTGAGAGGGTTTTCTTCCATGTTTGTAGGTAGATCTGAACGTGGATTCAATGTTTTTCATGAAAAAATTAACCATCATAAATCGTAACTATTATTTATATATATTATAATATCATATTGTGAAGATTGATGACGATTAATTTTATTTAATTGAAAAATATAGACCACATATATCATCAATAAATAAAGATGAATTCAAAAAGGATACCGATATCTGAAGAACATCGAGTTCTGGCTAATTGAAGCTTCTTTGAATCGGAACATACATCTGCGTACAGTTCACAACTCAGATCGACACGAATAGGTATGCATATTCCGAATCTTGTTAGATTCATCATCACCGCCAGCTCAGCTCAATTCATTGGATTTGTAAGAATAACATTTATATCGTTTCTTACCGTTAGCTACTCGATTTAAACTCTATATTTTTTGAAATGTTAAGGAAACAAAATTTCAAATGGATTAAAGTATCTGAGTTGGTTCTTTCGAAAGTTACAGTTGGACGAACGATCAAAATGCCTGATGTTTATGCTCTAGACCACTTTCGTTTCAGGATTCGTAAAATTCTACATTTGCATACGATAATCGGCGCTCTGGTATGATGACACATAAATTGAATATCAAACCTCCACTATTTCTATACTGTTGGCTAGTACCGTGTATATTTCACGTATCCTAAGAATTTTTACGGAATTTGAATGAGATACATTGTAATTTCCTTTTCTTTCATCTAACCGTAAATTTACATATTTTTAATTACTATTGTCTATCTTATTATGAAATATGAGGAATTCCTGACGTATATCGTATGCCTTTGTGCGATAAATGCGTCGTATATAATTAATAATTACACGACTTGTCAACGGTAACTTCAGACAGTGACAATAATTATACCCCCTTTGTTCAAATTCTTCGAAACAGTGGCTGAAGATTCTTTTGGAGAAAATCTAACGTCAGCCTCTGTTACTACGTCTAGAAGGGGTCAAAATTTTTAGGGATGACATTTTTTCAATTAAAACGGCTCGTTAATGATTCCCTGATAAAGCTGTTATTGTTATTGAAGAAGCCTATACTTTTTCAAGAAATAAGAGCAATTTGCTTTTTGATGAATATAGAAGTTCCACAAGGTTCCTTTCGTGGCCCCGTAATTTGGCACGTAATTCGATGAATCAAGATGAAGTGAAGCAATATTTTATTCCAGTATAACTCAAACACCTTTCCAATTGGATGACCAACAATAAAGGTACTCCACAAGGTTCTGTTCGCCTTCATCTCCATGACAACATGCTCGAATATATTTCAAACAGAGGCTGTCTTAAATGGTCCAACAAATATCGGCGTTCTACAAGATCGCGTTGACATTTATCGTCATTTACGCACTTAAGGAGCTTTCACACGGTACCCTTTGGTTCCGGTTCGTCGGCTGACCGTCAAACGACCCCATAATAGCGCCCTAACGCCGTCCACGGCCGTCGAGACTTACCGAAAACCGTCGTCATAACGAAAATTTATCGTCGATATTTTTTCCGAAAAACGGCCGTTTTCGTCGTCCAGAGGACCCATTCCCTCGGGATTTACGGCCGTTTTTTACGACCCGGATAATTTACGCGCGGGCCTTCGAAAACCAACGCGCCGCGGACGCGCGCGCGCTCGGATTACGGCCGAATTCATGGCCTTCTAAGTTTTTGTGGCGGCGGTCGCAATAAACAAGTCACCTATGCCCGTAAAATCGGACGGCGGTCCTTTTTTACATATATAAATATTATTTTTAATATCTGTTTTACGACTTTATAGATATTTTATATGTTCAGGTGTTAAGAAGTCTGTATGCTCGGAGTCGGAGAGTTTTGCGTCGGTTTATACGCCTTTATAGCGGAAAATATAAATGTCAGACGGGGATCTGGAACTTATGGCGGGATTTTTCTGCGAATTTTTGGTGTACTGGTCGTAAATCAGGCGCGTGAGACGGCTACGACCTTGTAGGGAAGATTTCGGCCATTCTCAACTCATCGTGTGTTCACAAAGACTGCTATAACAGTGAACTTCAATTTTCTACGCACTAGTTCCTTGGAATAGCTTTTGACTTTACATCAGCGCTTTTCTAGATCTTTTCAACAGTAATCCAACGTAAAATAGATTCATTCAAATAGAAATTGAATTTTAATGATTTATGTTAAAATTGAGCTCTTGAAAATAGTCTCGCACACATTGAGGGTGCAAAGACAAATACAGCTTTCGTACTTAACATGTACCTAGAATTTAGGGGACTTGGAAAAACTTACCAACTAGTTCAGTTCAAAAAATTCTAAACAAGTGTTATCTCTGGAGATGGAAGTATTAATTTGAATTTATTTATGATTCAACATCTTAATTCTTTTCTGGTAATAATCGAATAGTTGATCTATGCTTTAAATCCTAGAAGTAAAGACGTGTTAAAAAAGGAAATCTGCATTAATTAAATTACACTCAAGTCTCTATAAAGTTAGTAAAATTTGCATTGGATCATACCCTGCTTCAAGGAAAACCTATTACCATGCTAAGATTCTTTTGATAGTTCTGTCCCATTTGTCTTTTCGCCTGTAATTTGGGACATTGCATAAAAAGAGTGGGCCATGCATTTTGAAGTAGTCATTGCCAGTCTGGCAACACTATATAATCTACTAAATAAAACACTATATATAAAAGTTTTCCAATAGTATTTAACCTTCACCTTGTAGTCAATTATAAATCATGTTTTTAAGTTTATTTCCTTCAGTTTTGAAGATGGGTTACCCAAAACATATACATCCATAACATAAATAAATAGTGAAACTTAAGCCAAGTGTTTTTTTCACCTCAACACTGTATATATTATGTTGAATCTAATTCTGTTCTAACGCGATATTTGACGATAAATTGATGCAGCTTTTCTCATCAACAGAAACGTGTTGGACTCGAAGTCCTTAATCCCGTTCTAATTTTTTCACTTTTCCCATTCCGATCGCCGGTCATTAAAAAACCAGCTGGCGCATCGAAACGAAACGAATCCCGGCTCGTACGCCCCCCGGCCTTAATTAATCATCGAAACCTTCATCATCTCGAACGCTTTCGGTAAAAATATGACTCCTAGAAGTCCAACGGGGCCCGAATTCGTTCTACCATAAACCTTCTGGCCCGTTCCGAATCCTAGGAATTCGAGAAAACGAATGCGTTTCAGCGAAGGGCCTAGATCTGCGAGGGCCCCTCGCTCGCATTCATCAACGCCGAATTTCTTTTAATTACAGGTTATGGGCCCCGGGCCTCATCTGATTAATTGCGAAGGTTACAAGGGGTTTTCTTCCACCGGTTAATGACGGGGCGTTAATGAAGCGAGAATATAGTGATTTTTCGGAATGTTTCACTTACTGTACCCCCTTAGGCCACTCGCGAGGTTTTAATAAGGGGTTGCAAGGATGAATTAGTCAATTACACCGGTGAGTGAGAATGGAACCTGGAATTATCCCTTCAGGAAGGCAGGCTGTTATGTTCGAAAGGGTTGGATTGTTTTCATTCGTTATATTTAGCTTTATTTATGTGGATCCTGGCAGATGCTGAATTCTAAACTGTACAGAAACCATTTTAATATGTTGGTGACGTTTCGGTTTCAATTTGAGACAGATGGAATACGTCGAAAAAAAGTTTAATCGAAGAATTCTCGGCTTCGTCAAGCTGACGGGAGCAATCTAGATGGTTGACGTTCTTTCTGGACTGGTAATTAACTCTGGAATGTCGGGAATTATGCTGAGGATAATCTTGGCTTGGAGTGCGTCGGTTTATGATGAAGGCGTCGCCGAAAATACTGCTTACTGCAAAGAATAACCCAAATTCTTAGAAATGACGGATGGTCTGAATGTTGAATACAAATGAGCAGGAAAATATGGATGAAATTCTCAAGATATCTGGTGTTCATCAAATAATAATACTGTCTGGCTTCAAAATTACTTGGCAAGAGCCAAGGCTGAACCAGTATTGAGACAAACACTAAGGCTTATAATTTCCAAAAAAAACCATGAGGGTTTTAATGCAGGGAAAACATTTTAGACAACAAAAAACACAAGAAGAATCATTTTGATCCTTCCCCTCATTTATAACTGACATTTTAAAGAAATTCAACTCTGAACTGATTCTACAATCTCTGGAGTTAGTTCGATTTATACTAAACAGTTAAAATTTGAGAATAAAATTAAAATTTCTATTTCTCGGAGATGTATCGACCGTTTCACATGGAACCTTATTTTGAGTTTTCTCATGATCTGCGATCAGTAAATCTTAATCGAGCAAATATAAGCGTAGAAGAGAAATAGTTAAATTAAATAAAACGGACGATTAAAATCTTTTCTGTAGCGCAAAATACTTACCTATCAACATAGCGTCAAAGAATGTTAACTAAAAATCTACCACCTAACACCAGCTTACCATATCATTTGATGTCACTTGTATGTTCCCAAATATATCATATGTTTATTCATAGTTGAAAATATATAAATAAAAAGTAAGATTTAACCGGTCATCGAGATGAATTCTAACTCTTTCAGAAAGCTCTACGCAGGAAAATTCTTTTCAATACAATGAAAATTTTTATAAACAAAAAGATGGATTGCTAGTCTCAATCCTTACTGAAATGTTTTTCATAATTTTCCTTGAATACCATACAGGCAGAACAAATAATTTTGGAAAATATATGGGGACGATACAATACTGGGCTTCTTTGGCATACAGAGTAAAAAACACATTAGACTCTTTCAATACTTCACTTGACTTAAGGTCAAAGTTTCCATGGGATCAATAAAACAATCGAATGAATTTTTTGGTCCTGTGGAAAATAATATATTTTCCTTTCATATATTTAGAAAATCTATCTATCGGATGTTTTTTTTTAGAGTTATAGAACTTTCGAAAGGGATAACTGTGATTTGACAGAAGCCATGTTGTTTTGATATTTCTGTTCAGTAAGCATTGACAAATTATCATGGAAAGACTCACGCCGCAACAACGTTTACAAATTGTTGAAACTTATTTTCAAAATCAGAGTTCTATTCGCCAAACTTATAGAGCACTTCGTGAAATTTATGGTTTACATAATCGTCCATCAGAGTAGCTTATTCGTCGAACTATCGATAGATTTCGGATAACATTTTCTCTACTCGAACGAATAAACGTAAAGAAGAAAATATCGCTGCTGTAAGTCATAGTGTTAATATGACGATCCAGATTTGTCTATTGGTCGACGTTCACAACAAGTTGGACTCTGTGCATATACTATATAGAAAATTTTGCGTAAAGATCTTGGTCTACAGCCATACAAGATGCAACTGGTTCAAGAACTAAAGCCACTTTACCATAATGAGCATCGTTTGTTTGCTGATTGGGCCCTAGAACAGCTTGAAGTTGATCCACTCTTTTATCGTAAAATTGTGTTTAGTGGTGAAGCTAATTTCTGGTTGAACGCCTATGTAAACAAGCAAAATTGCCGTTTATGGAGTGAAAACAATTCTCAAGAAGTTCTGCAGGTTCCTTTGCATCCTGAAAAATGCACTGTATGGTGTGCTCTACACGCTGCAGGCATCATGGGTCCATATTTCTTTATAAACGATGCTGGAGCTAATGTTACAGTGAATGGTGCTCGTTACAGATCGATGATCAACGATTATTTGTTTCAAAATTTGAATGGTATCGACCCAGAAGGGTTTTGGTTCCAACAAGATGGTGCTACACCTCATGCTGCTACCGTAACAATTGATTTATTGAAAGAAAGCTTTGGCGATAAAATTATTTCGAGAAATAGTCCAATTAATTGGTCTCCAAGATCATGCGACATAACTCCACTGGATTATTTTCTTTGGGGTTATGTCAAGTCATTTGTTTATGATGATAAACCAATAGACGCTTTGGAAACCAACATAAAACGTGTTATGTTCAAATAAAAAAAATTTGGCTTCAATCTAAATTTAAATCTGTTGTATTTCAATTTCAAACTCTAAAAAAACACCCGATTGCAATTTGTTTGTATCATTCCAATATATGATTCATGTAAAAAAACGTTGTGAATATCGGAAAATTAACCCACGCAGGTGTAAAACGATCGACCTATTCATCGCCAAAGATCTTCCAACTAGACTTTCCCTTCGGGAATCGTCCCCCATCAAATCCAATCCGCAACTATTCCACAATCACAATAATTCGTACAGACCCCAACGGGGGTGACTTCTGACCTAACAAGCCGATATATTTATACAACTCGAAATTGCCCGAGGGGAAGCCGTCTAACCGACTAATTTTCCAATTCCGAGTACAGATGGCACATAAAATCATAATTCGACGTAATAACGGGTGGAAGAAGGAGTATATACCGTAGTAGGCCACTCGCGGCGACGAGTCTTTGTGTCACCACTTGTTACAATATACATATTCTATTGTTAACGTCAACCCCTGCTGTGGGGTGTGGTAAAAGACAGTATGTTACGTTTTGGTGCATAGAAATCGACTTTCAGCCAATGCGGTTGGTCAATTATCGATTATTCATTAGTTTTCAGAAAACGGAAATCATGAGAATTCTCGATGCTTGTCCTTGTCTGCTTATTCCAAATGTATGATGGTTAAAAGTTTAAAATCATTCCCCCTTGTTACAGGTGTGGTTCCAAAACAAGAGGTCAAAAGAACGACGTCTAAAACAACTGACCTCCATGGGTAGGGGACCCTTCTTCGGAGGATCCCGCAAGATGAGGGGATTCCCCATGAACCTCTCGCCTGGAGGTCTTGAAGACGGTCCACCGGGTTTCCCATACTTCGACGGAAAATTCGAGTTTGGCTACGGTGGCCCCCCTTTCCATCCTCACGATACACCCTTCTTTCCAGGACATCACCCTGGAAACGGAGGACCGGGTCAAGGAATGCCTTTTGGACAAGGAGGTAAGTTTCAAACATCTCTGAAACATTGAAAGACTACATAGTTTCGTATTTGTTGATTTTACAATAAGCTAATCATGTTATTCTTTTCCAGGAGGCCCAATGGACCACGGTCCGATGCCCATGGGCGGCGATTTCGGAGGTATACCAGGTGAACAAGGTCAATTTATGCAGCAGGGACCCCCAGATCAGATGATGCAGGGAAATGGGGGTAGGGGTGGCAGTCCCGAGTTCATGACCTCCGGAGGATTCGCAGACAACCAACAGCAGCTGAACGAGGGCCTTGTTTGGTAGCTGGCAAAAGCTCTAGCCAAGAGGGCTAGAGAATGAAACCTACAAAATTGTACATAAAATAGATGATTATTTGTAAAAAGTTTTTCACCACTTGGTGATAAGTAAATCAGAATCCACGATGAACTCGTGATGGCCTTCAAGACCACCGGATTCGCCCAAAACTTTACAGGGTAATTTTAAACAGACAAGCTAACTGGAGGTTATGATTTCAACCTCTAAACTATATGATATACTTGGCTACGACTCAGAATTACATCCCTACCCAGCAGTTATATTTATTTGTTAAGTTTCAAATTCCTTTTTTTCTATGCCAACCTTGGTTGATCCCAACTGTAACGAACATATGTGCAATGTTACTTAAGTTATTCGATTTCCCCACACACCTATACGATGGTGCAGAGATTAACTAGCTCCAAATTCTTAAATGCGAATTGATCGACCATCCTGTATCTAAATCTTGATGTAAATAGGCTCCCCACAGCATTGAAATGTTAGGTGCATTTTTATAAAACGATGATTGGATGTAAATAAGGACGAAAAATGAAGTTGTTGTTTTGTAAAATATGAAATCCAAATGTTTATTATTGTAAATTACTATCAGATCCTTCGAACTACAAGTCACCTATTGTACATTTATTTTACGAAGTGCCAATGAAAGTACAGTGTTTTTATAATTGTTTCTAATTGAGCGAGCAGTTGTTTAAGTCTTAAGGCTCGAAGGGACTAGGTACTTGCTTCTGATTATCCAAAATCAAGGATTGTTTCGTTTTAGGAATAACAGAATAGGATGAAAAGAAAATTATCTGTACAAATCTTTGCCTGTAAAAAAAGCTACAACCCCTAATATTATAAATGTATATTGTTACTTATAGGTGTACTTAATATCAATAAATGCAATTCTATAAGAGCAATTTGTTTCAATCGACAAACCTTCAACCAAACCAGCGGAAGCATTAGAATATAATGCTATGAATGACTGAATGTAAATTTGAATGTGAATCAATACTTGATAGAAGTAAAATTTAAATGAAGTTAAATTCAGAATTATATATTTCAATTATAATTGATATTGTAAAATATACATATCGTCAAAAGTCTTGGCACTCCCTATCAACTCTCAACTTGTTGAATGTAACATAACAATTTTTTGTGTGTGGAATCTTCACTATCTTATCACTTAAATGAAAACAATAAACCAGCAAAAAATGTTTCTTGTTCGGGAGAATACAGGTGTATTCGAAGTTGATCAGTTTTCAGCGAATAAGTTGTAATATCGAGAATATTTCGTGGAAACTGCCGGAACATGCAATTTCCCAGTTTGACCGGACAAGAATAGTAGCCCTACATTAAGAAGCTTTGTCGACTCACCAGATTGCACAATGTTTGAATATTCCACGGACTTCAGTAAGGCGCATAGTGGCCCTTTTCCTTGAAAATGGCAGCGTTGCCCGGAGACCGGTGCCTGGTCGACCCAGAGTAACATCTGCAAGGGAAGACCATTAAATTGAAAATTTTACTCGAAGAAATCGAACGGTATCTGTAACAGCCCTTAAAAGTCATTTTTTGAGGACCTATAGACGGGTAGTCTCAACCAGTACTATAAGGAGACTGTTGCATTCCTCAAATTTAAGGGTAAGAAGACCTTTAAGAGTACCTCGGTGATCACCTGAACATAGAGCTAATCGCCGGCAAAGGGCAGAACACCACCAAGACTGGCTTTTACCACAATAGCGCAACATACTTTTTTCGGACGAGTCACGACTCGATTTACAAAGTGATAGTCTACGAGAAAGAGTTTGGAGAGGTCTAGGCAGTCTAGAGCGACTCAATTTCGCCAAGTAAGTTGTGCCATTTCAAGATGGATTAATAATGTGCTGGGAGGTATTATGTTCGATCACCGTACCTCACTCATTATCGTTGAACGAAGAATGACTGGTGTCATCTACGTAGAAAACGTCATTGAACCAATCATTGTTCCTCTGTGCAACGAATTTGGGGATAATTTCATTTATCAGGATGATTACGCCCCACCACACCGCACATGAAGGGTTCAAAACATTCTTTAAGAGAATAATATCCAGACAATGAACTGGCCAGCAAACTCACCAGATATTAATCCAATTGAGCACGTATGAGATTACTTAGGAAGAGCAATATCCAATCGCCGAAACCTACCTTGAACTTTTCAGGAATTGAGCTTAGCCCTTAAGGAAGAATAGAACGACATCCCTGAAAATTTAATTAATGACTTGAAGTTGAAATAGAGGAAAACATTCATCTAATTTCCAAAACATAGGTTGTTTACTTTTGACGATGTGTGTTTACAATTCTGAATTTAAAGTCATTACTGAATATGTTTTTTTCAACAAAATAGTCCTCTAGTAAAATTTAAAACACACTCAATAGGTATTTGAAAATGTTGAAGTTTGCAATAAAGAATTGCACTTAAAGATGGTAGAGAGGAGATTGATTAATAAAGAAATTTGTTGAGAAAATTATATTCTTGTGATTATATAAAGAATAAAACCTCTTGCTTTTTTACCTAATAAAATCCACTTGGTGAAATTGAAAGTAAATATATAATTGAGACAGACTATTTCCATTAGGAATATTCAACTTATATTCGTATCTGAATGTTCATGAGTGTAATTGACGAACGAAAAACTTGAGCGAAAATATCATTAAACATTCAAATTATTATGAAGCACTAAGTAACTCATCGCTTGATGTTAATTTCAGGAGAAAATAATTCCCAAAGAACTTCCTTTTTCATCAGATCCTAAACTTTATAGCAGTTAATTACAACCTCATGTGGTGGAGTTGAATTGAATAATATCTTGGGTGCAATTATTTATTAATTACATTTTCAGGTCTGAATCACTTGAATTTTTGAGTAATTGAGTTAAAATAAGCCTTAGTAAAAACAATTCAATTGCAAAATCAAAAACAATTTCCATAAGATATGAAACGGATAAAAGTAAATTTATTCGAGGAAAATTTTAATTATTAAATTAGGATCATTCTGTAAAGCCTCAATGTTTCAATTTTTGAATATTAAAAAATATGCAATCAAAATGTCTCAGAAAACTGAGTTTCTGTTTGAGGGGACATAGATTTCTCAAATATTGAACAACAATCTAGAACATAAAGGAATCTGCCGGAAATAAAAAAATTTGGTAGAAATTAAATGATATACGTCGGCAATATAATACACTGTTTCATTTGAATATTATGACTGAGAAAATCTGCACCAAAAATGCATGAATAACGTTCGAAAGTCTAATTCAAAATTTAGAATGAAAAATTAAAACAACCAAGAAAAAATATAGCCTCACCTTAAGGTATAAATTACATCATCTGAAACTAAAAAGACCGAAATGTAAGAGGTTAACTCGAAACAAATTAGTAAACCTATTTTCTTCAAATTACAGAAAATATCATGGAAATCGTACGTTCCAAACTCCAATATTGTATGCCTGAGAAAAAACAAAAAATTTTTTACTATACATGAAGTACAATAAATTAAAACATATTCTTCAACAACGATCGAAACAGTTCAACATTTAAAGAATGAATCTTGGAAATCGTCAAAATTATCAGATAAAAAATTGTTATATTCATAAAATCGGGTGAAATCTGTTTACTCTTTAAACATTAAAACTCCTCATCGTGAATCTATGAAAATTCTTAAAAACTTATATAACATAAAATATAAAACATATTCATTGGAATACTTAATATTCCGATTTTTTCTCGTTATAATACAAAAGATATAATGAAAAAAACAAAGAAAACACTAAATATAGATGATAATGGGAAAAATCAATGTTTTTTAAGAAAATTCAATGATTTCTTTTGTTATTGGTGAAATACATTCTGTCAAGAAAGTACCGGGAATTATCGATTTAAATCTGGCGGGGCAATGAGGCAGGTAAAATTTTTTTTTCCTAGGTTGGTACCACTGTCCTTAATTACTATGCCAAGCTTGAGCGGGATCTGTCAACTAGTGTGTTTGCAACAGCTGATTAAGTCAGTCGATGTCAGAGTGCGTGCCGATTTTTACTATGGGTGATTACGTTGAGCAAAGAATTTGTTTAAAGTTTTGTGTTGCAAATGAATTTTCGTGTGCCGATGCATTGAAAATGTTGCAAAAGGCCTCAGGTAATAATGCTCTATCGAAAACTCGTGCATATCAGTGGTACAGAGCCTTCAAGGACGGTCGTGAAGTGGTCGCCCATCGACGGCTTCGATCGAAGATAACGTCGATAAAATTAAGGAAAGGGTGCTGGAAAACCGTCGTACCAGCTTGAGAGAGATAGCACATGATCTTAAGATATCCCACGAGTCCGCACGTACGATTTTGATTGATATTTTGGGCATGAGAAAGGTGGCTGCACGACTCGTACCGAAAGACCTGAATTTTCTTCAAAAACGTCATCGCGAACAGGTTGCTTCAGACATGCTGGATCGCTGTAATTCCGATTCTACATTCATGGAACGCATTATAACTGGTGATGAGACCTGGGTCTACGAGTACGATATGCAAACAAGCCAGCAATCATCGGAATGGGTGGCAAAAAATGAGCCGAAACCGATAAAACCACGCCAAAGCCGCTTGAAAATGAAGGTGATGCTCATTGTTTTCTTCGATATCCGTGGCGTGGTGCACTACGAATTCGTTCCAGATGGTCAGACGGTAAACAAGGAGTATTACCTAGGCGTTATGAAACGTTTGCGTGAGCGTATCCGTAAGAAGCGGCCAAATTTGTGGGGAACAACTCATGGATTTTGCATGACGATAACGCGCCTTCTCACCGAGCTACGATTGTGACTGACTTTCTCGCCAAAAACTCAACAAACGTGCTTCAGCAACCACCGTATTCGCCGGATTTGGCTCCCTGCGACTTTTTCCTCTTCCCAAAACTAAAATTGCCCCTTCGTGGCACCCGTTTTGAGTCGATTGAAGCCATAAAACAAAATTCGGCGCGAGAGCTAAAGTCCATCCCGGAAAGCGCCTATAAAAAATGTTTCGATAATTGGAAGTGCCGTTGGCATAGATGTATTGGAGCAAACGGAGCCTATTTTGAAGGCGACCCAATAAATTTTGACGATTAAATGTAAAAATGTTGTTTTAATTGAAAATTCCCGGTACTTTCTTGACCGAGTAGTATATCACTTGGTGAAATATTTTTAAATTAATAAAGTACATAAAAACAACTTGGCTCAAGTTTCACTGTTTATTTGATGTCTGTTTCGGGTTTTTAGCCCATTTTCAAAACTGAAGAGAACAAAACTTAAAATCCTATTTATAATTGAAATCGAAAATTCCCCAAAAATCAATTTAGATATTCAGATCACAAGAAATGTTAATTCCCTTGAATTTGACGTATTTAGAAAATCCACGTACACAGATTCATTAATACATAATAACAGTTTCCACCTTCATAAAATAAAATTATCTCCCTTCCACTCCTTTATACATAGGTTACTATCATCCCCTCTCTCAATAGAAAATATAATAGAGAAATTGAAGTTTTGAAGTCATTAGCGTCGAACAATGGTTGCAATACGAACGTAACATATAAATTAATTCTCAAGAAGTAGCATGAAAAAGCTCTAGATTCTCTTTACCCTATTCTTCAGGACAAAGAAAAAGGAAAATTCCATAGCATAAACTTCATACCACCAATTAGTAACAAAATTTGCAATAGACTTAAACAAAATAATATTAATATTATTTGTACAAATAAGAAAAACTTGAGCTCACTCTTAGTGAATAGTAAAGACTGTCATGAAACGTGTGAAAAAAGCGGTATTACCATATTTTATATGGTAAATAGTGCCCTGCATTTTACGTAGGTTATACAGGACAAGCTATAGACATAAGGGTAGAAGAACATAAAAAAGTATATTACATAATAAAATAACATCTAGTTTTTCGGAACATTGTATAAATTACAACCATTTTATGATTTCATTAGAACTGAGATTTTAGACGTAGGTAATAGCTAAAAATCACTCAAAAAAGCTATGATCGTGGAGAGGGAGAAACCATCGATATGATGAAGTAGCTAATGCAATAAATCATTGCCACGATAAGATGATTTGAATTGAAATTTTAGCACAAATCTAAAAATTGGTTTAATAACTCGATTAATGCAATAATTTGTAGCACCTATTTATAAACGCAAACACTGAAAATAATATAAATGAAAAAGTTGCATTGTCAGAACTGACAAACAAAACGAAAAATTGGTTTAATAACTCGATTAGTACAATAATTTGTAGCACCCATTTATAAACAACTAAACATTGAAGATAATATAAATGAAAAAGTTGCATTGTCAAAACTGACAAACAAAACGAAAAATTGGTTTAATAACTGGATTAGTGTAATAATTTGTAGCACCCATTTATAAACGCAAACATTGAAGATAATAAAAATGAAAAAGTTGCATTGTCAAAACTGATAAACAAAACAGAAAATGGGTTTAATAACTCGATTCGTGCAATAATTGATAGTACCCATTTATAAACGAAAACATTTACGATAATATAAATGAAAAAGTTGCATTGTCAAAACTGACAAACAGAACGAAAAATTGATTTACTAACTGGATTAGTGTAATAATTTTTAGCACCCATTTATAAACTAAAACATTGAAGATAATATGAATGAAAAAGTTGCATTGTTAAAACTGAGAAGCAAAACGAAAAATTGGTTTAATAACTCGATTAGTGCAATAATTCGCAGCACCCATTTATAAACCAAAACATTGAAAATATTATATATGTAAAAGTTGCATTGCCAAAACTGATTGAAACTGATTATTATATATAATAAAATTTGTGACGATTCACTAGAGAGTGCAAATTAAAAATTAATAGAAAAACATTGCGGGGAGACTGGTGTAAGATCAAACAATATTATCTAGTGCAATAAGACACGATATCTCATGATAAAATTCTATTTGCAAGTAAACTGAAGTTTTTGACTACGTGTATGCACACATCTCCTGCATAGAAATCTTTCATAACAATTTTGTCTAGTAGGGTGAAAGGAGCAACCGGTAAGTCGCAAAAAAAAGTCGGTATACCTCGCTGCCGACCCGCTAAACGCAGTAATTTGGCGATACCGATCCGACCTACCTTAAATACTGTTATTTGCCGATATTTTAAGGTACTCGAAAGGGGTCATTTCAGCCGTTATTCCATATAATCGCGCCGAACTCACGTATTTGAGTTAAATGTTTAATTGACAGCATTATGCCATTATAGTAATCTGTCCCACTTTCGGCGGTCTCCGAATAAACGTTCCAGAAGGTCCGGAGAGATGATGGATGTCGTCTGATGAAGAGGTTCGTACAGACTAGCGACGCCATGTTGCGGAATTTCGGCACAGATAGCTGTTTGAAATTGGTGCCGGGAATTTTCGAACTAGGTAAAAAAGTGGATATGGCTCGAGGCAGTTGTGCTACACTTTTGGTTTATTATTTCGAAAATATTAACCTTTCAATCGGGCGGTAGAAAAAAGTAAGATTTCAGTAGATAAATGTCCAAAATTAAGGTTATTTATTATCGATATTTTCTGTAATAGGATATAGAATGGCATTTTTTGTTCATTTATTTCCCCTGAAGTTATTATACTCACCAAATGTAAACCAAATTTATTATTTCGGACAATATGTTTTTTGTAGAGATTTCTGTAGAAAAGCTTGTCACTACTGTGAATTCCCTATGAATCATGGAATCTCTTATTGAGTCTATGGGTATAGCAAAATTAGGGACTTTATTTATTGAAAAATTAGCTACATTTGTCCAAGTTGAGATATAAGTTATTTCTTTTGCAGTAGTTACCAAGGCAGGAGAGATCTTTCTGCATAAGTGCACAGTCGATCGGAGATGTAATCTGTCTGAAAACCTTGAGATTATCTGCGTATAGAAATCTATAGTTGTGAAAATATTTAATGATGTCATTAATACACAAAATGAATATCAAGGGACCCAGATAGGAACCCTGGGGAACGCCAGAAGCAGCAGAGAATGTATCAGAAGTAAAGCCGTTTATGAAAACTTTGAACTCACGTCCAATAAGATAGAAGGGCATCCATGCTTTAAATTTATTGAGCATAATTTGATGATCAATTTTGTCGAATGCCTTGTTGAACTCTGTATACACTGAATCGACTTGAATGCGTCTATCAAGATTTTCTTTGATATATTCTTTATAAACTAAGAGTATTCTTCGATTGATCTGTTTCGAAAGAATCCGTATTGTTCCAGGATAATTTGTTCTCGAATCAAACTGAAGAGATATTTGTAGACCAACTTTTCAAATAACTTAGCAATGACACAAATTTTTCTTATTTTTTAAAAGACGCATAAACTCCTTGAAAGACTGTAATTTATGTATATTTGGTTATCTACACTCATATCAAAGAACGAAATAATATTATTGCAAAACGAAAGGTGTGTAAGAAGCAACACTATTTTTTCAGGACGGTTCGTGCTTGGCTTCACGAATTACAAATATAATAACAGATTTCAGCGTGTAAACTCAACCCCAAACACCTTATCCTGTCGCAAATAGCAAGGCGTTCAATCATTCACGAAAACCGAACGGCAGAACAATAACAACAATAATTATCAACCATAGAGCACGACGTCAAATCAGATTGTTCTAATTACGTGTTCGCATAACACACAATGCCTGGCTGACGATTAGAGAATTACACCTGTAAAACTTGCACTTTATCTAGTAATCTTACGGTGTTTCTGTCGAGAATCACGTGAAAGTTGCATCAATCACAAGAATTAAACCTGCAATTTTAACCCCTTGAATTGTTTTCTTTCGATATTTCGTGATATAAATAATCCACCACACTTTCGACCTTTAAGGACGTAGCGAAATGAATTGGGGAAAAAAGTTAAACGTTAATGTAGACCTTCCTTTGGGAATCTTTTCATACACCACTTCCATACAGCATGCCTCACATGAAACAGTTCAGCCGAATATTTCCGTAAATATAAATTTCTGACATCCTTGATGTCACATTGGAATGCTAATTGATTCGTTATCTGTAAACCACCTATGCTATTTTCTTCATCGTCATAAGGTATGCCTCTCTTGTCTGGTGGAATGAACTGGCAAAAAGACAAGCTTGCAGAGGCTGTACAAGGTCTGATGAGTGGTTACAATGGAATATATCGGACCTGGAAGGAGATGACTTTGGAATCACTAAGGGCCGAACTTCATCCATTCCCGAGAAATTCTATGCTTGTTGACTATGACCTTGTTACCAACAATGAAGTGATCAAGAGAGTACTGAAAAACCATTTCATCTGGTCTACTGATGAGTTTCTAAGGGAGCAAGGAGCAGGCATAAGCATATATGGTCACAAAAAGAGACAATCACTACTTTTGGAAAAACTAATAACAACGAAATCTGTCTCTCCAGACAGTAAAAGGCGATTAATAGTTGTTGAGTGTAAGTCTGGAACTATGAAAGACCCCTTATATCACTTGCAAAAGCAAAGAACTAGTCCTATTTTGGGTACAAGCTTGCCAGGCAGTAAGTAAGAAAGCAGACCACACTGATTAGAGCTGAAGTCGATGAATAGGAAAAGATACATAAGATTTTCACTATATCAACACACCAGGCTAACGACAAGCCAAGACGCTCATCTTCCCTCTAAGGAGAACACCCAATTAGCCCTATCATTATCAAAGAACGAGCTGAGGTTGCTTACTGGGTTTATCACTGGGTCCTGTTGCAGCACAGAGCTTCCACCCTTTAAACTAGGGGTACTCTACATAATTGCAGATCAATCTTTCAGATTTATCTGTCCTAAGTCCGAATGCATTACGTAACTTACTAGGTTACCTCGGTAGGGTGAATGCCCACGGGAGAATTCGTATTGCTAGCCACTTTATTGTTGCTGGTCTCGAGGGGAAAGGGCTTAAAAGCCTGCATGATAGACTAGAAGGATTTTTCACACATCTGCTCGCACGTGATTTTCGTCTCAAGATTGCTCCAGAAGTGCATCAGAGCTTTAGCGGGTGTTCACGATACAACCGATCGTCGACTCGAACCAGAATCATTTGCAGGACTTTTCTAAGGTTTGTGGATCTTGACGATAGGGTTGAAGAGTGTTGGCGCTCGAAAAAGAAACGATTGAAAGACTTCACAAGGGTTCGTGGATCTTGACGATACGATCAGTTATTAGTGTTCGAACCAGGATCAATTGAGGCATCTATTCTTGAAACAATTCCTCTTTCTTGAATTTGCGGATGGGTGATGCAAAATAAGCCCCTTCGGCGTGTGAGTTGCGTTGCAATCAACTTGGGTATTGATCTGCAGAACCAGCAGCGGTTGCATAGTACTCTGCTGCTACCAGTCACGGTGTAGGTTTTTGAACTAAAGCTTTGTTCGATGATGAGGCGTATCCTTATCATACAACGATCTCTTGCGAATTATCGTCGTTTGTCATAACTGAGATCCTATTTCACCTTGGTGATATAGAGGACTAAGTCGTGATAAAATGATGGCACGGGTGGTTATTACAGCACAGGCCCTCCACCTTGAGAAACTACCGTGGCTCTAACCAAATTCAGATTTGTCTATCCAAGAGAGTGCGTGAATAATTTAGAGTGTTACTTCAGGAGAGTAGATGCCCACAGGTTCGAGGGGACAATAACTGACGTGTAATTCTAGTCTCAAAATTGCTCTAAAAGTGAATTTAGTGAGTCTTCAGGATACGAACGGTAGAACAAGGATCGATTGTGAGAATAATGTGTCTTGACGATACTCTTAAACAGGATCAATTGAGGCATCTGTTCTTGACAATTCCTGGATCTTGAATAAGCACCTGGATGGTCGAAAGAAGACTATTTGGCGTGTGAGTTGTGTTTCAAAGAGCTCGGACTTGCAGAGCCACAAGAGCTTGGATAGTCCTTCGCTGCTGCCAGTCACGGCCATGCTCACATGCCAGTAACTACAATGGTGACCACTGTGTCATAAAATTCCATCTACACAAGATCAGTAAAGAAAATTCTGATATCTGTAGGTTATGCAAATTGGCAGAAACCACAGAACACATACTCTGCCCATCCAAATCGCTAGCGCAAACTAGACATACTCTACTAGATAGGAGATAATCCTCTTGGGAAAAACTAAGTAGCATGGTAACGCACAAAAGACCTTCATAGTCGCAGTGCATTGAAGCAGTTACTGAGCGAAAGGACCACAACTAATCTAATCTAATTTGAGTATGAGTTTTTCAGCAAAATGACAAGACAGGTCAGTTTTTAATTGAAGTAAGACATCATTTGATGGCAAATTCGTGAGTATACAGTCATCCTACTAAGAGGGGTGGCAACTGTCTCAAGAATCTCGATTGGCAATAGATGTCGAATGACATATCGTTTCGAAAATAATCTCATTTACGAATATGATAAAAATTTCGGAACAGGGACTACTTTAAAAGCAATGAAATAAATTTGGATCAAAAGCACATATTTTTTGTTTCTCTGACACATTTCCGATACTTTTTGACATTGTCGTAAGAAGATTTCGTTAATTGATTTCACTCAAAATCTTCCTGGACTGACTCGAAGGATAAAATTCAATATTTTTCAGCAAGATGTGCCGGAATTCTTGCCTTTTCATTCGCAGGAAGGACTGTCCAGCATCTGTCGCTTTGGGCGATCACAAACAAGGAAACAACGTCATCATTCACACGAATAGACGTCATCCCTAATCGCAGCGACACGATCTCGCCTCCGCGAGCCCATAACCTATAACCAAGTCGGCATATGTCACCCGTCGAGCGGTAGGTACCAGGTAAACGGAACGAAAACACGAAAGCACAAGTTTTTCTTTACCGCAAGTCGCTCAAATCCGTCAGCCACGTCAATCAGTCGGTGGAAGGTCCCTTCATTATCCCGTCAGGACGACCGACGAAAGGACAGGTGTCTTCATTAGTCATTCATCTCGGGCGGCCGTGCGACGACCGCGCTTTGTTTTCGACGGACAGACACGCAAAGGTCGCGCAGATCACGCGATTGATATGATTTGATGGAGATTAGAAATCTTGTTGACGGGGATTCCGCCAGGAAAATTTATGAAATAATGTCGCAACTAGAAAAAAGAAAACAGGTAGAATATTTGTATAGAAAAGGTTTTCGAAACGTTAAAAATTTAGTGCAATTGACTGAACTGTATAAGAAACAAAGAAGAGGATAGAAAATGGCATGAATATGAGGCATAGACCAGTTTGAGGAAGACTCAAACTCAAGATTAAAGGAAACAATTTGAACGCTTTATTGGCCTTAGGACGACGCATTTCGAGCCTGGGGTTTCGCAAATTGGCTAACAGATTTGGAAATCAACGAAATATAAAACTATGTCCAGGAACCGTCAGTATGTCATTGAAAAGGCAAGGCTACATATCAAGAAAACCAAATAAAATTCCTATAATGACACCTTTACTAAAGGAACGAAGGATTGAATTTTGTCAACGCTCAATTTTCAGATAATTTTAATAATGTTTTTATATCTGATGAAAGTTGTTTCCGACTTGGTGGAAATCACTTAAAAATCCTATCAAAACAACTTGTTACTGTTCAAATTTCCAAATTTCCCACCAAAATAATGGTTTGGAAGCAATATCTCAGCGTGGTGCAACGCCTCTCTGTATAATTGATGGTACCATTAATAGTGAAAAGTAATGGGGCATTCTAAACGATTTTCTCCTTGAAACGGCGCATGATTTATATCCAGAGGTGTGGTTTTTTCAGCAGGATAATGCAAGATGCCATACTTCGGCTTATACTCAAGCTTGGATGCAAGAACACCAAGTGACAACCATATCATGGCCAGCAACTTCATCAGATCTTAGTTCCATCGAAAACATATGGGGACTAATGAAGATTGAAGTTGAACGAGCAGTGCTACGAAATAAAAATGATTCAATTCAGATGGTCTACCATCACCGAAAATTATACAGGTGATCTAGTTTCTGGGGTACCTTGACGTTCAGTCAAGTGTTCACAGTTAAATGAAGGTTGTATAAGTAAATAAGATGGATATTTTGTTTTAATTTTTTAATTCAAGAATCAAAAATATAAACTAAATAATTACAATTGAGATTTGTTTTTTCCGGATACTTTCTAGGCGGACTATAAATTTGCCTGTTGTTTGGCACAAGTTAGACTATCTGAATACTTAATTTGACTTTGTAAGCCTCCGACTTGCGTTCACTTTCTTTCAATATCCGTTTTCATTTTCTGGTTTTTTAGAATTTATTTTATTCTCGAATTAATTATGGCAAAAAAACCCAAGTACTGATTTTCGGAGACGAAATTCTCTTCGTCATCATTGTTGCAAATAAATTTCTCACATGAAATATGCAACGAAATAGGAATGCGGTATCGTATTGTATTTGATTTTCAAGCGTTATGGACCACACTTCTGAGTTGTATGCAGTAACTGAATCGAATTTGAGGATTACGCGAAACGAAATGAGGTGTCCAACTTCCCACATCTGTGTAAGAGAGAAAAGTATTCTTTTCAAGTTAAACACTGCATTATTAATTTTCATAACGCGCATATCTTTCGATTATTCCAACGTTCGACTGGACTGTCAGAGTTCTCTTTCTTATGCATTGAATATCGTATCTATAAAACGTGGTTTTCGAAACCTGTCTATTATAAAATAAATAGAGGTTTATACTTGATAGAAGGTATATAACATTATTTGAATATTTTAATATTAGCCTTCTACATATTTAATTTCAAAAAATTATATTTAATAATTATAACTTCATATAAGTACCACTTATATCAAACGACATATAAAATAAACATTCATTATAAAACATCCAAATGATATAACAAAATCCAATAAATAAAAATTGTTAACCAAAATTCTACAAATTAAATATTTTGAGTAGACAAAATTTTGTTTCTACTCATGAATCTTATGAAAACAGATATCTTTCAGAAATGTTCAACATAATCTTGAGAAATTCATCATAAAACTATCTTACTTAGAATATTCAATATTATTGGATATCTAACTAAGCTACTTTTTATAAAATCTCAAGATATCTAAAAACATTACTAAAAAACAAGTTTTAAGAGAGACTTTGCTTCGTCTGTACTCAATTATATTCATATTCAATAAAATATAACATTAATCAACAAAAATATTTCCTCACCTTTTAGCAATTCAGAAAGCTTCTGGTAAATGAATACTGAAAATTTAAATGGAGTGTAATGTTAACTGAAATAAATAATTCTGTGGTTTAATTCCTGAAGTTATTATTATTAAATATAATTTTTTGCAATTGAATATGTAGAAGGCTAATATCAAAATATTTAAATAATTTTATATACCTTCTATCAAGTATTAACCTCTATTTGTTTTATTTTATTCATAATATATTATTATTTGGTTTCCTTAACATTTTTTATACAGATAGTCCTTGTGCTATAACAGAGGTCGTTAAATTGCCTTTCAATCTTTTAGATCAATTGTTAACAAGAGAATTATTCATTTGAGTTAACATTACACTCCATTTAAATTTTCAGTATTCATTTACCAGAAGCTTTCTGAATTGTTGAAAGGTGAGAAAATATTTTTGTTGATTGATGTTATATTTTATTGAATATGAATATAATTGAGTACTGACGAAGCAAAGTCTCCCTTAAAACATGTTTTTTAGTAATGTTTTTACATATATTGAGATTTTATAAAAAGTAACTTAAATATCCAATAATATGGAATATTCTACGTAAGAGAGTTTTATGATGAAATTCTTAAGATTATGTTAAACATTTTTGAAAGATATCTATTTTCATAAGATTGATGAGCAGAAACAAAATTTTGTCTACTCAAAATATTCAATTTATAGGATTTTGGTTAACAGTTTTTATTCATTGGATTTTGTTATATCATTTGGGTATCTCATAATTAATGTTCATTTTATATGTCGTTTGATATAAGTGGTACTTATATGACATCAATTTAATTTAATTCCTGAAGTTATAATTATTAAATATAATTTTTTGAAATTGAATATGTAGAAGGGTTATGTTAAAATATTTAAATGACTGTCATTTATATCCTGTGTAAATTCTCACAACTGATCGGTTCCGTTGTAGAACCTGATGAAACTGTAGTTTTTTTGGGAATTGAATTGTATTTATTATTTATAGTATTCTAATTTTAAACTTTGAATATAAGTTCAATATTGTCTTCAATGAAACTACCAGATATAGATTAAACATTTTGGAATCGTTTCAGTGTTAACCATCACCGTCTTTGAAAAAACAATTTGCTTCAATCATGCATATTTTGTTTATTTTCTTATTTTAAAAACATGTCGTATTCGAGTAAACCAATAAATCGATCTCAGTATCCATTTCTCCTTTACGTCAGCCAAACTATTAACCGAAGCGTATCTCGGAAACAATCTTCACAACCCTATTAATTTCTGGGTATGAAACCACTGGTACCGTCCAAACCACCCAATTTCCCACGAGCCCCCCAATCTAGGTACCCTGGGAACACCCCCAAACTACCATCCGCTCTCCCACACCGTTACCCTTTTTTTCGATTTCATTCATTTCGGATCAGCGAGAAACCGTTTACACTCGGGACCAACCTCCAGCCAGCCAGATAGATGGTTAATTTCATTGAGAAGATGGTTTTTGGGGCCCGAGGGGGCGCGAGACATATTTTCGTAATTTATTGCTCAGATTGGTACCGGCAACCGGCAATTTGTGCTACCTCGACGTCCCACAACACGTTTTTTTTTTAGAGTCCGGTGGAAATTATCATAAACAGAGGTACAGCTTTCGGGGTCCGAAGATGATGGTTGATTGACTGGGAAGGTGCTGGTGCGGTAGAACCAGCTTTGAATTCAGCGGTTTTTCTATATTTTATGTTTGTGAATTGAAAACTAAAGCTTCTGTTACCTGACAGGCAAATATTACTGCCCTCAGTTTATATCTGGGGTTTTATAATAAGAAAGAAAATTAATACAACAAAAACTAGAATTGAATATTACTTCGAAGGGATTTTTCCCTTCGAAATTATATTGTCATCGATACTTAGATCTTTCACGTTGATATTTCGATCTAGCAGTTTTGAGAATTGTCGTTTGAACTGTTTACACTTCAGATTATTTGTATCCTAATAATTATACATGGCCTTAGAAAACATGGGAAGTCTTTTAGAAATTTTGATATATTTATGCCTGTTAATTTCACATGACACAGCATTCGGAATTATACACTTTTTCTGTCCTGATCAATCAATTTCGTTAATTTCTCTCTTTTTGTCAGAAAAGATGCATGGAGCACCTCTAACGTTCAGTCTTTGAAAAGAGTGTAAAACTATTATTCTAGTAGTGGTCAAACCTGCCGCATGTAGCATTTGCTACATCTTGCACTATCATTTGGATAGTTAAATTTGTTGTACGTAGCTTGTGACATTTTGGTCCAAGCTATCGCTTTTATTATTGTTAATATAGTAATCCAGTCGATTTCCAAAGTATTGGCAAATTCATTACATTTGTTTTTAGTGTAATAATCATATTTTTTGACCTGGTTTATATACAGTAAACCAAGAATTATAGTTCGTTGTTATCATAGTGTAATACGAGTGTTTTACTTTAATTCCTTATCATTTTCGTTGTTTTGTCTCATTAAGTAAACAGAGCTTGTTCATCATCGGATAACTACATACAAGTGCCCTTGAAGTAAAACTCTTCGTTAAACTACATCAAAAATACAGTCCACTTAAACCTATCGAAATAAATCATCGAGATTAATTAATTTGCAATTATCTGTTATTCAAAGTACTGAAATAATAGGCAGAATACTGCGGTAAGCTAAGCGTGGTACGTAACAACTAGGTTGGGAAACAAATCCATTATTGTTGTGTGAAGTTCAAGACTTTATTTAATATATTTCGGATTACAGTAGTGTTCCGTCTCATTAGAGAAAGTCCTGTCGTTCGGCATTAGTTTTTCATCGATACTTAGGTCTTTTACGTTCATATTTCGATCCAGCAGTTTTAAGAATTGCCATTCGAACTGTTTTCACTTCAGATTATTTGTTTCCTGATGATTATATATGACCTTAGAAAACATGGAAAGTCATTTAGAAATTTTGATATATTTATGCCTGTTAATTTGATATGACACGGCATTCGGAATTGTAAACTAATCTATCCTTCTTTACTTGCATTAATCTCATAATTTTTTGTAACCAATAGGAAGATTTGTTTCATTCAGTCCACCTCCAAATTGACCTTCAAATCAATTACGTTAATTTCCCTCTTTTTGTTCGAAGGGATGCATCGAGCACCTGTAACGTTCAATCTTTGAGAAGACTGTAAAATCATTATTATTCTCGTAATAGTCAAACTTGTAGCATGTAGCCTTTGCTGCATTATGCACAAAACTTCGGATAGTCAAATTTGTCATAGCTTGTGACATTTCTGTCCAAGCTATCGCGGTTATTATTTTTAATATAGTAATCCAGTCGATTCTTTGTGTAATAATCATACCTTTGACCTGGTTTATATACAGTGAACCCAGAATTTTAGTTCATTGTTATCGTAGTGTATTACAAGTGTTCTACTTTTATTCCTTATCATTTTCGTTGGTTGCTCTTATTGGATGAACAAAGCTAGTTCATCATAGAGATAACTATATATAAGTGCCCTTGAAGTAAAACTCTTTGTTAACTACGTTAAAATACTACGTTAAACACATCGAAATTAATCATCGAGATTAATTAAATTGCAGAATACTGAAATTAATAGGCAAAATACTGCGGTAAACTAACCGTAGTACGTAAGTAGCATCATCAGGTAGGTTTACATTTTGAATAACCTTATTTAATATGGATTTTCATCAAATAAAGACATATTCAATTGAATATTTGAAATTAGTCGATTTTGGTCAAATATGTAACGTTTTGTTCTATAATTTGTTGCCATTTTGAAGGTACTTTCATGATTCCTCTCTCACAGCAGTATTGGTTCTTATTGACGAAAACTCCACTAATCGATTTTCATAATCTTCTCTGCTTATGCTAATTTCTCATCGCTCAAGAAATTTTGCAAGGCGATAAAAATATGGTAATTGCTTGATACATGTCTCAATTCAAATATTACGTTTAGGCAGAAAGTGATCATCGAAACAGCCCAGCATATCTTCCACTGTTTGAATTCTCGTTTTCTCAATGGTTTTGTAAATATCGAGACAACTTTCTCCTAATATGTTCAATAGGACAGCTTTCGTTACCTTTAACACTGCTTTAATTTTCCCAGAAACTAGAAAAAATATCTCAAACAGTTGCATTGGGACCAACCGTGTGGCTCGTTTATGTTGAATGGTTTTTGAGGTCTGAAGTATTCCATTTCTGAATTTGAACGGATTGTAATTCTTCATATTCTTAATGCTTTTTATTCTTACCAAGTTTGTTGTCTGTCGATATTTGTTCCTTAACATTCTACTTCAGTGCCCTATTAGTATACATTTGACACCATGTTTTGTTTTTTTACTTAATTTTTATATAATAAACACTGTTTAATTTATATTTTCATACTTAATTGTGTGTACAACATTATCAAGATCTATAGTCCGTCTAGAAAGTATCCGGAATTCATTATTTTTTATAATTTCAATATACTTCTTTTTTGTAACATTCTAAGATGAAAGTAATGTATAAAACATGTTTTGCAGATAGTCGGTTATGGCCAAAGTTGCATGGCAACTCTATTTGTCAAAGATTGTTGATTGTCCACAGGTATACAATTTATGAAATAATGTTGCAACTAAAAAAAAGAAAGCAGGTAGAATATTTGTATAGAAAAGGTTTTCGAAGTGTTAAAAAATTAATGCATTTGATTGAACTGGTAAAAAATTCTGTATATGGGACAATAAGGAGGATATGAGGCATAGACCAGTTTCAGGAAGATTAAAGCAAACAATTTAAACGATTTATTGGCCTTAGGACAACATGATCCGCGCCTGAGGTTTCGCAAATTGGCTAACAGATTTGAAAATCAATGAAATATGAAAGTATGTCCAGAAACCTTCCGTATGTCACTGACAAGGCTACATATCAAGGAAACCAAAAAAATCCCTATAATAACACCTTTACAAAAGGAACGAAGGATAGAATTTTGTCAACGTTTTCAAAAAGATAATTTCAATAATGTCTTTATATCTGATTAATGTTATTTCCAATTTGGTGAATATACACTCAAGCTTGAATGCAAGAACACCAAGAGACAACCATTTCATGGCCAGCACATTCATCAGATCTTAGTCCAATTGAAAACATTGGGACTAAGGAAGATTGACGATGAACGAGAAAATTATGGAGGTGATCTAGTTTCGGGTATACCTCAACGTTTAGTCAAGTGTTTACAGTTAAATGGAGGTTATATAAGTGAATAAGATGAATACTTTGTTACAATTTTCTGATTCAAGAATTAAAAATATATATACTTAATAACTACAAGTGAGTTTTGTTTTTTCCGGAGAACAATAACTCTTTATTTTCACTAACCTATATTAAACTGATATAATAATATAAAACAGTTTCATCTCATTAATTTGTTATTCGAAAAATAATAAAGTATTAGAGGTACTCTGGCACAACATGAATCTTCTAGTCTGTCCCAGCAAAAAACGAGCAGACTTATCTGTTTATGGTATTACCCACTTTCTACATTCTACAAAAATCGAAGTATTCCTTAAATATATGAAAACCTCTGAAATACAGCTTGTTTCACCCCAATGTAAAAATATAGTAGCCTACGAAACTAGGGCCCTCAATGATGAAATAGTGATATGAAACTAAGTAAAATCTTATTCATTCCATTTTTGAAATAAACTATTACAAACTAACAGATTACGTCTTTTAAATATTTGATGGATTTCCAAATCTTATAGATGCAATGATTAAAAATAAACAGAAAAAGGTAGCATTAACTTATATTTATCCACAAAAGACCCCGTTCCGAAAAAATTATACAAATTTCATATGTAAATAGAATATCCGAAGACATTGCCACTTATTTAAAAAAAAATTTTAATTAAATAACAGCTCTCAGAAGCATTCATAATATTATTGATGAATATATTAAAAATAATAAAGATAAATCAAACAAAGATAATAATTCAGGATAGCCAACCGATAGATCCTTCAGGAACAAAATACAGGAACATCAAAAGAGCTATAGTTCAAATTCAACACATTTCATATATGCCAACCATCTAATAGAATTTGAACATAATTTGAATAACGAATATGAAATTATCGAGAGTAAGGGTTCTAGATGAACATTCTTACAATTTCTTGGCCTCACTATAACAAGATTACATAATTTACATGATTTCAGTATTTTTCACAAACCAACACATACAGACATCACAATACATAAAACTTCAAACCACCCCACCAACCAAAAGATGTCAGCATATAATAGTTTTATTCATAGATTATTGAATGTCCCTTTAAATTCAGAAAACTTTATGAAAGAATTAAATATTATTAAACAAATAGCGTCAAACAACGGTTACAATCCCTTTCTTATAGAGAAAATGGTATCCAATAAACAAAAGAAAATGGCATTAAATCTCGTGTACCCAATCATAAAAGAGGACAATACACAGAAATATTTTTCGTTATCTTATGTCAATAGATTATCTGAAAATATTGCTAAATATTTCAAAAGTTGTTTCAATTATAACGCGGCTTTTAAGACAATTAATAACCTTAGTACCTACATAAAAAACAATAAAGATCGTACAAATAAAGAAAATAAATCCGGTCTCTACAAGTTGACTTGCAAAGATTGCCCTTTAGTATACATTGGCCAGACTGGTAGATCATTCAAGAAACGTGTCCAAGAACACCAAAGGGGTTATATATCCAATTCTGTACATTCGACAAATGCTAATCATCTTAAGGAATTCAGGCATAATTTCAACAATAATTATGAAATTATCCACGTTGAAAGCAAAAGTTCTAGATTAACACTTTTAGAATTTCTTGAAATCAACAGGTATAATGCCCGTGAAATCCTTTTGAACGAACAAACAGATGTCGATCATTCTCCATTACTGAATATTTTTTCTTAATGGCATTTTTAGCGGCAAACTCCAATAAACACCTAGAGTTTTTATGACTTGTGCTTCCATTATTTGGTCACGTACATAAAAATGTATTTAAACTCGGTTACACTGAATACCATCAGACAGTACAATGTAACACCTGAAGAAGCCACATCGTGGTGAAACAATTGTTGTAGTAGTACAAACATTTTTGTGGAAATAAATTACTGTCTCATATACATTTTTTTAATTCTTACAATCGCTTGAAATAAACGGATATAATTCTCAGAAAATTCTCCTAAACGAACAAACGGACACCTTATTGAATATCTTCATGTACTTTGAGAAAACCAACGATTACCCCAATAAATTTCATTGCCATCGTTATCTCTCCACCTAATTAATACCATTCTACTTTTAGTCCCACTTCCTTTAATACCTGTCAATACATATATAAGAACCTATGTAAGTTTTCACACAGTATCAGTTCAAATGTAGAATATGATTAAGCCACAGTGTGACGAAACAATTGTCGTTCAACAATAAAAAGTTTGTGGAAATTGAATTTTATCTATTACTACTTCTTTTAATATTGAAACGTTTTGGATAACAACAATCGTTTCAACTCTTCACATCCCAACGAACTAATTCTGGTTTTAAAAGGACTCATTCCATGTTCTTGTGAGAACCTTAAATTAGCTGCTTCTCAACTCGAAATGAACGAACTATTAGGGTCACCCCCGCAGCCCTGACCTCATCGCGGGGTAATAAACAACATATATATCTCTTCCGAAGGGAGTTAGAGTGACCACTTGAAACGTTAATACCTAATTCAGCGCAGCTTGCAGCTTTCCATAATAAATTATTCGGCAGGCCTAGTGCTATGTCGACACAACAACCACCCCAAATCCCGTTTATTAGCGCGGTTTCAGAAGTTGGACGTTTGGGGGCGAGCACTTCCAGATGATGCATGATTTCTCAGAGTGAAATTCGCACTGAAACAGTCCTGGATTTCTCCAAATAGTTGGATGAATGATTCATTTATCTGACAAGTATTATTAATAATTCTTTGAAATAATGGGAATTTCATTAAATAATAAACATTTCCATTTATTTTCAAGAGTTGCATATATGACGTGTCATGTTACATGGTAACTTCTTCAAAAGCTTGAAATATAACCAAATGCTTCATCAGATGTTTGAAAGCATGAAGTCTTCATATCACTAACTTGTCCGGGACTTTTCAATTTGTTAATTAATTTCGCTGTAGCAGACAGAGAAAGTGTTTGTTGATGACCAAAAGCAGTACGAACTATCACTCGATATTGGTTAAGTGATAGTTCGACCACTACTCTTGGGATTTCAGAGCTCCAAATCAAACAATTTTGCTCATTGACATAACCAAACAAACAAAAATTGTTCAATTCAACAACTGAGAATAATTTTGTTCAAAACCCATGATCTTGTTCAGACATTTCGAGCTTTAAATCAGCGAATGCACAGCATCTTTCATGATATTCTAGCTTCAGCTAGATTTAGAAGCCTCTAAGCTAAGATCATTGTGCAAAATACGGTTCAGACTAGACAATAACATGCCCATATTTTAGCAGACCAGCACGAATTGGAGTCTTCACATCACTAACTTGTCCGGGACTTTTAAATTTGTTGATTAACTTCGCTATAACAGACAGAGAAAGCACTTGATGATGATCAAACGCAGTACGCACTATCACTTACTGTTGGTCAAGTGGTTCTTCGACCACTTGTCATGTGGTTTGAGAGCTCCAGATCGTACAATTTTGCTCGTTGACATAACCAAACAAATAAAAATTGTCCACTTCAACAACTGAGAATAATTTTGTTCAAAAATCAATGATTTTGTTCATGCATTCCGAGCTTCGAATCAGCGAATGCACAACATCCATCATGATCTACTAGCGTCAGCAAGATTTAGAAGCCTCTAAGCTAAGATCATTATTGTGCAAAATACGGTGCAGACTAGACTGTTACAATCCCATATTTTAGCTAACCAGCAAGTGTTGAAGTCTTCACATCACTAACTTGTCCGAGACTTTCCAATTTGTTGATGCAGCAGACAGAGAATGCTTGATGATGAACAAATGCAGTACGAACTGTCACTCGCTCGTGGTTAAGTGGCTGTTCGATCACTACTCTTGGGGTTTTAGAGCTCAAAATCAAACAATTTTACTCGTTAACATAACCACACAAATAATAATTGCCCACTTCAACAATTGAGAATAATTTTGTTCAAAAATCCATGATTTTATTCAAGCATTCCGAGCTTTGAATCAGCGAATGCACAACATCCATCAGGATCTTCCAGCGTCAGCAAGATTTAGAAGCCTCTAAGTTAAGATCATTGTGTAAAATACGATGCAGACTAGACTGTTACAAGCCCATATTTTAGCTAACCAGCAAGAGTTGAAGTCTTCACATCACTAACTTGTCCGAGACTTTCCAATTTGTTGATGCAGCAGACAGAGAATGCTTGATGATGAACAAACGCACTACGAACTGTCACTCGCTCGTGGTTAAGTGGCTGTTCGATCACTACTCTTGGGGTTTTAGAGCTCAAAATCAAACAATTTTACGCGTTAACATAACCACACAAATAATAATTGTCCACTTCAACAACTGAGAATAATTTTGTTCAAAAATCCATGATTTTATTCAAGCATTCCGAGCTTTGAATCAGCGAATGCACAACATCCATCAGGATCTTCCAGCGTCAGCAAGATTTAGAAGCCTCTAAGTTAAGATCATTGTGTAAAATACGATGCAGACTAGACTGTTACAAGCCCATATTTTAGCTAACCAGCAAGAGTTGAAGTCTTCACATCACTAACTTGTCCGAGACTTTCCAATTTGTTGATGCAGAAGACAGAGAATGCTTGATGATGAACAAACGCAGTACGAACTGTCACTCGCTCGAGGTTAAATGGCTGTTCGATCACTACTCTTGGGGTTTTAGAGGTCCAAATCAAACAATTTTACTCGTTAACATAACCACACAAATAAAAATTCCCCACTTCAACAACTGAGAAAAATTTTGCTCAAAAATCCAGGATCTTGTTCATGCATTCCGAGCTTTAAATCAGCGAATGCACAGCATCCATCATGATCTTCTAGCGTCAGCTAGATTTAGAAGCCTCTAAGCTAAGATCATCGTGCAAAATACGGTGCAGACTAGACTTTAAGAAGCCTATATTTTAGCAAACCAGCACGAGTTGGAGTCTTCACATCACTAACTTGTCCGAGACTTTCCAATTTGTTGATGCAGGAGACAGAGAAAGTGATGACCAAACGCGGTACGATCTGTATTCGGTTAGAAATGTTTTCAAGGCTCATTGTAAATCTTTTTCGAACATATTCAACATACCAAATGTTACAGATTTGCAGAAGACCTCATAAGTACACTCCAAAAAATGTCTCACACCATTGAACGCTCTTAGCCTCTTCCACCCGCGATCCCTTGCGATCAAGATCATCCGTACCAATTTTCGTCGTACCGCACCGTTGCCCGCGCCTCCAAAGGTCGCCCTCCACCTCCGTGACCCCCGACGAGCAGCGGCACCGATCTCAAGTCGGACGGCCGGATAAAAAACCGACGGTAATCGGTACGAAAACCGCGTCCGCCGGCCGCGGCTACCCGCGCCGTGTCATTAGGGCTGGGACTCGGCCGGTAATTATAGAGTAGCGTTCGCAATGCGCCGGTACGTACACACGGCAGGCCATGAAACGTGCTCCCGAAGACGTGACGACGACCGCACCGAACAGAACGCGCCCCTTCTAGACGTTGTTCGATGATACGCGGCGATACGACGCAACTCTGTGATACGTCGCGGCGTTTCTGTGATCGATGTTATCAGGGGTGCGTTCGCGAACGTTCACACGCCGATCGATCAGAGATAAATTCGGAAAGAATGATCGTTGGATACGATAGGGGACATGTGTGGGTCATTGCGGAAGATCTTAAGTTTTTTTTTATAAGAGCGTCATTTAGCAACAACGTTTCACCAGAGTATTATAATACTTTCGGACGAGACAAGATGAAGGCGTGTACTTCTGTTACTCTAACCGGTCATTAAATGGATGAGTTACCATTCGTGGACAGATTTCCAAAAAACCCTTGTTGAATTTTTTATAATTTTGAAGGGTCTTCAGTGAAAATTCATTTTTCTCCTAAGGTGCACAGACTTAAAAATGAATCTTCAACTCTTAAGTCAATGGTGAGCGTCGGTGGACGTAGAAGTTTAAACGTCCGACTCCTCTTCAAGGTTCGCATCTTGGCGAGGGAAGGAATTTTCTTGCTGGATGGCCGTCCCTTTCACTGTTGGATCAAAAATTATCAGTAGTGTACCTAACGCGGCGTCAGGACACAGTAACAATGCCTAGCCAGAACACAACTGATCTTCTAACGAGCACAAGCTACCACATTGGAGGGATCTTCAGGGAAGATCTAGAAGTATCAGGATAAAATATCAAAATAAGCGATTTTTCCTAAAGAAGTCTTCTTGGATAAGCCATTCTGCTTTTCCGTGAGCTCTAACTCTTTTTTTGTTCGTTATGCAGCTTTAAATTTTTATCGAATTTAGGTCGAAACAATCAAGTCAGTGTTTTCTATTACAACCTCCATCTCGAAGGCATTTTTGTGGAATCTATTTGTAAACAGTGACTCAGACAGCTTAAAGTCCTTAATTTTTTAAAATGTAGAGTCGTTGTCCATCAATTATAAAATTGATTCTGGTTAAAATTTTTTATGATTTTCAAGTTTTGGTATTCCAAAGACGAAGCTAATCAATTTCTTTTGGACATATAAAGAACTCTTTACTGTCTTTTATTGTGAAATATTTTGGTTCAAGATAGTTTTCTAATGGTTTCCACTGATACGCTTTTTTCATCCCGTGTAAAACTTTTTTCTTATTTTTCAATAACACAACTTGAAAGGGCATCTTGAACCGAGAGCTGAGCCATTTTAGAAGAAATGAGAACAAATAAAACTTGTTTCGGAAAATAATCACGGGCGTCAACATTATTCTAGAAGCGGCGAAAGCTATCGACAATTCTAGAAGCAGCAACACATCTTAACTATTCTTGAAACGGTTTTCAGATATTTTCGGAAGTAATTATAGGCTTTTAAGTTATCCTAGACACGACTACAATAGTTGAGACTTCTTGAAGTGGTAGAACAATCTAAAGTATTGTCGAAAAGCATTCCATACGTTTTCAGAAGTAATTAAAGACGTTTGAATCATCTGAGAAGCAATGAAACTCACTGAGACTTCTTACTTCACCAGAACAATCAAGTGTTTTAGGAGGTAACATCAGTCTGCGTAATTCTAGAAGTCATAAGGGCAGTTGAGATTTCAATAAGTGGCAGAACAACCAAGACTATTCTAAAAACACATTTAAGTTCTTTTCGTAAGCAATCTAAAGTATTGTGGAAACGTATTCCATATGTTTTCAGGAGTAATTTTAGACGTTTGAATCATCTCAGAAGCAATGAAGTTCATTGAGACTTGTTGCTTCACCAGAACAATCAAGTGTTTCAGGAAGTAAAATTAGTCTGCGTAATTCTAGAAGTAATTAGGGCAGTTGAGATTTCAATAAGTGGCAGAACAACCAAGACTATTCTAAAAACGCATTTCAGATCTTTTCGTAAGCAATCTGAAGTATTGTCGAAACGTATTCCATTTGTTTTCAGGAGTAATTATAGACGTTTGAATCATCTCAGAAGCAATAAAACTCATTGAGACTTCTTACTTCACCAGAACAATCAAGTGTTTCAGGAAGTAAAATTAGTCTGCGTAATTCTAGAAGTAATAAGGGCAGTTGAGATTTCAATAAGTGGCAGAACAACCAAGATTATTCTAAAAACTCATTTCAGATCTTTTCGTAAGCAATCTTAAGTATTGTCGAAACGTATTTCATATGTTTTCAGAAGTAATTATAGACGTTTGAATCATCTCAGAAGCAATGAAGTTCATTGAGACTTGTTGCTTCACCAGAACAATCAAGTGTTTCAGGAAGTAAAATTAGTCTGCGTAATTCTAGAAGTAATTAGGGCAGTTAAGCTTTCAATAAGTAACAGAACAACCAAGACTTTTCTAAAAACGCTTTTCAGATCCTTTCGTAAGCAATCTTAAGTATTGTCGAAACCTATTCCATATGTTTTCAGGAGTAATTATAGACGTTTGAATCATCTCAGAAGCAATGAAGTTCATTGAGACTTGTTGCTTCACCAGAACAATCAAGTGTTTCAGGAAGTAAAATTAGTCTGCGTAATTCTAGAAGTAATTAGGGCAGTTAAGCTTTCAATAAGTAACAGAACAACCAAGACTTTTCTAAAAACGCTTTTCAGATCCTTTCGTAAGCAATCTTAAGTATTGTCGAAACCTATTCCATATGTTTTCAGGAGTAATTATAGACGTTTGAATCATCTCAGAAGCAATGAAGTTCATTGAGACTTGTTGCTTCACCAGAACAATCAAGTGTTTCAGGAAGTAAAATTAGTCTGCGTAATTCTAGAAGTAATTAGGGCAGTTAAGCTTTCAATAAGTAACAGAACAACCAAGACTTTTCTAAAAACGCTTTTCAGATCCTTTCGTAAGCAATCTAAAGTATTGTCGAAACCTATTCCATATGTTTTCAGGAGTAATTATAGACGTTTGAATCATCTCAGAAGCAATGAAGTTCATTGAGACTTGTTGCATCACCAGAACAATCAAGTGTTTCAGAAAGTAAAATTAGTCTGCGTAATTCTAGAAGTAATTAGGGCAGTTAAGCTTTCAATAAGTAACAGAACAACCAAGACTTTTCTAAAAACGCTTTTCAGATCCTTTCGTAAGCAATATAAAGTATTGTCGAAACCTATTCCATATGTTTTCAGAAGTAATTATAGACGTTTGAATCATCTCAGAAGCAATGAAGTTCATTGAGATTTGTTGCTTCACCAGAACAATCAAGTGTTTCAGGAAGAAAAATTAGTCTGCGTAATTCTAGAAGTAATTAGGGAAGTTAAGCTTTCAATAAGTAACAGAACAACCAAGACTTTTCTAAAAACGCTTTTCAGATCCTTTCGTAAGCAATCTAAAGTATTGTCGAAACCTATTCCATATGTTTTCAGGAGTAATTATAGACGTTTGAATCATCTCAGAAGCAATGAAGTTCATTGAGATTTGTTGCTTCACCAGAACAATCAAGTGTTTCAGGAAGAAAAATTAGTCTGCGTAATTCTAGAAGTAATTAGGGCAGTTAAGCTTTCAATAAGTAACAGAACAACCAAGACTTTTCTAAAAACGCTTTTCAGATCCTTTCGTAAGCAATCTAAAGTATTGTCGAAACCTATTCCATATGTTTTCAGGAGTAATTATAGACGTTTGAATCATCTCAGAAGCAATGAAGTTCATTGAGACTTGTTGCTTCACCAGAACAATCAAGTGTTTTACGAAGAAAAATTAGTCTGCGTAATTCTAGAAGTAATTAGGGCAGTTAAGCTTTCAATAAGTAACAGAACAACCAAGACTTTTCTAAAAACGCTTTTCAGATCCTTTCGTAAGCAATCTAAAGTATTGTCGAAACCTATTCCATATGTTTTCAGGAGTAATTATAGACGTTTGAATCATCTCAGAAGCAATGAAGTTCATTGAGACTTGTTGCTTCACCAGAACAATCAAGTGTTTCAGAAAGTAAAATTAGTCTGCGTAATTCTAGAAGTAATTAGGGCAGTTAAGCTTTCAATAAGTAACAGAACAACCAAGACTTTTCTAAAAACGCTTTTCAGATCCTTTCGTAAGCAATCTAAAGTATTGTCGAAACCTATTCCATATGTTTTCAGGAGTAATTATAGACGTTTGAATCATCTCAGAAGCAATGAAGTTCATTGAGACTTGTTGCTTCACCAGAACAATCAAGTGTTTCAGAAAGTAAAATTAGTCTGCGTAATTCTAGAAGTAATTAGGGCAGTTAAGCTTTCAATAAGTAACAGAACAACCAAGACTTTTCTAAAAACGCTTTTCAGATCCTTTCGTAAGCAATCTAAAGTATTGTCGAAACCTATTCCATATGTTTTCAGAAGTAATTATAGACGTTTGAATCATCTCAGAAGCAATGAAGTTCATTGAGACTTGTTGCTTCACCAGAACAATCAAGTGTTTCAGAAAGTAAAATTAGTCTGCGTAATTCTAGAAGTAATTAGGGCAGTTAAGCTTTCAATAAGTAACAGAACAACCAAGACTTTTCTAAAAACGCTTTTCAGATCCTTTCGTAAGCAATCTAAAGTATTGTCGAAACCTATTCCATATGTTTTCAGGAGTAATTATAGACGTTTGAATCATCTCAGAAGCAATGAAGTTCATTGAGACTTGTTGCTTCACCAGAACAATCAAGTGTTTCAGAAAGTAAAATTAGTCTGCGTAATTCTAGAAGTAATTAGGGCAGTTAAGCTTTCAATAAGTAACAGAACAACCAAGACTTTTCTAAAAACGCTTTTCAGATCCTTTCGTAAGCAATCTAAAGTATTGTCGAAACCTATTCCATATGTTTTCAGAAGTAATTATAGACGTTTGAATCATCTCAGAAGCAATGAAGTTCATTGAGACTTGTTGCTTCACCAGAACAATCAAGTGTTTCAGAAAGTAAAATTAGTCTGCGTAATTCTAGAAGTAATTAGGGCAGTTAAGCTTTCAATAAGTAACAGAACAACCAAGACTTTTCTAAAAACGCTTTTCAGATCCTTTCGTAAGCAATCTAAAGTATTGTCGAAACCTATTCCATATGTTTTCAGGAGTAATTATAGACGTTTGAATCATCTCAGAAGCAATGAAGTTCATTGAGACTTGTTGCTTCACCAGAACAATCAAGTGTTTCAGAAAGTAAAATTAGTCTGCGTAATTCTAGAAGTAATTAGGGCAGTTAAGCTTTCAATAAGTAACAGAACAACCAAGACTTTTCTAAAAACGCTTTTCAGATCCTTTCGTAAGCAATCTAAAGTATTGTCGAAACCTATTCCATATGTTTTCAGAAGTAATTATAGACGTTTGAATCATCTCAGAAGCAATGAAGTTCATTGAGACTTGTTGCTTCACCAAAACAATCAAGGGTTTCAGGAAGTAAAATTAGTTTGCGTAATTCTAGAAGTAATTAGGGCAGTTAAGCTTTCAATAAGTAACAGAACAACCAAGACTCATCTAAAAACGCTTTTCAGATCCTTTCGTAAGCAATCTAAAGTATTGTCAAAACCTATTCCATATGTTTTCAGGAGTAATTATAGACGTTTGAATCATCTCAGAAGCAATAAAACTCATTGAGATTTCTTACTTCACCAGAACAATCAAGTGTTTCAGAAATTGAAATTAGTCTGCGTAATTTTAGAAGGAATAAGGGCAGTTGAGATTTCAATAAGTGGCGGAACAACCGAGACCATTCTGAAAACGCATTTCAGATCTTTCCGTGAGTAATCGTGGGCTTTTGCGTTCCATTCACATGAACTGAGGGACCGAAGGTTGGGGTTTATTGGATAAAATTCTCTATTTTTGTGTGCCATGATTGAAAATACAGGACGGAATACAATTTTTCACCAATATCTAATATTTCAATCGTCCGACAGAGCATCCCCGATTTAATAAACACATTCGATCGCTCAATCCGAACAGAAATATTTCTATAATCGCACCACCGAACTCGTAATTTTTTTTTCATTTCCGTCGAAACTTACGTCGACAGGAAGGCCCAATCTTCACGGTAGACCCAGAGTTCCGCTCGGGGTCGTCAATTACAACCCTTAAACGCCTGGCCTACCTTTTCGGCCGCCCGATAAGCGCAGGAAACAATAACGTCTGCGTCCCCATTAAAAACCATAAAAATCCTCCGCCAATTTACTCTTAGGTACCCGGGGATAACCGCAGCAATTTCATAGTCTATTAGAAATTCAGCTGTCGCCCGTGGTAAATTACACATTGCCGATTATTTATTGCCTGCCGATTATTGCCCTATCGTCTTTTGGAAGTGGCCCCTCTAAACGCTCAAATTGTTTAATTTTGTTTAATTTCGTAAACGTTTCCGGGTACGGTAAGGCCCAGTAATTTCGTGGATTAAACCGACCTGACCGACTGGGGAGTAAAATGGGGCTCTGGTACCTGTGATGCCCGCAATTCGCGGTTTGGACATTGTAGCCATATTCAGTACGTCTAATTTCCGTTTGAAAAAACTTTATTCACAAGCAGAATCGCCGAACATTTCTTCAAAAAAAGTAGTGAATTGAAATCATCTGGAAACGTTTAAGTACAAACTATTAGGTGTTCCGTCTCATTATTAGAGACGGCCTTGTCGTTTGTCATCGATACTTAGGTCTTTTACGTTGATATTTCGATATTGCAGTTTTGAGAATTGTTGTTCGAACCGTTCACACTTCAGATTATTCAGGTATTTACACAAATATCAAAAAGTCTTAGCTCCCCTTTACTTTTAGAAATTTACTCTTAGAAATTTCCGTCTTTAACGTCTAAACCGTCTTTAACATCTAAACCGTCTTCAACGTCTAAACCGTCTTCAGCTTCCAAGCATTCTTTAACTTCTGAAGCGTCTTTACCGCCCACTCTCAGCAATGTGACAACGTCCGCCTGTCTGTCCTATATATTACAATCATCACAATTAATTTGATAAATCCCTGATTCGGAAAAGTTGAGGTTCCTTTCTTTATTGTTCACCAAAATCTTAGCTATATTATTTCTATTTACTGCTAAAGAATTAATTCCCATTTTATGAAGACCATTATAGATCCTACTGCTGAAACCTTTTATATAAGCCTTTGAAAACCATTTTTTTTTCTTCATAAGAATCATTTATATTGACATAATTTTTTTTTTAATATTGTGGTAAGTTTTCTCATAATCATTTGTCAATGATTTCATTTCTATAGCCATTGTTCTACTTATATTGACTGTGTGAACTTTTTTTTAATATAATTAGCTAGTAATTAATGAATTGTAGCAACGTCTTCACAATTTATTCAATCTACCAACTAATTTCGGAATAAAATCAATTCTACACATTTCCAGAATGATTTTTCCAGGACGACAACGCCATTAGACAAAATTCTCCTTTTCCCCGCTCTTCCCGTATTCACGGAATCTCGTCCACGCGACCGAACATCTGTCGGGTCGCGGGCGACCCATCGACGCCCCGGATAACAAATGGCCCAAGTAATAAATGTGGCCAGGACACGTCAGCGCCGAAATAAGTTCTGTGGGAACACAGACGGATGCTCCTGACGCTCGTCAACCTGTCCCGTAGGTTGATATGTTCGTGCGTGCGTACGTCCGCCCGTTTTGTGTGTGTATGTCAGATCCGCGGCGTCGGGACGCCAACCACGTTTACGCACGGAAGAAACGCAGAGGGGCTTTTTATAGTTTTATAGTGATAGACCTTTCGATAGGGATAACTGTGATTTGATAGAAGATAGAAGCTATGTTGTTTTGACATTTCTGTTCAGTAATCATTGACAAATCATTATGGAAAGACTCACGCCGCCACAACGTTTACAAATTGTTGAAATTTATTTTCACAATCAGTGTTCTAATCGTAAAACTTATAGAGCACTTCGTGAAATTTATGGTTTACATAATCGTCCATCAGAGCACCTTATTCGTCGAACTATCGATAGATTTCGGACAACATTTTCTCTACCTGATGCAACAACAACAACAAGACAAAGAATTGTACGTACAGAAGAAAATATCGCTGCTGTAAGTCATAGTATTAATGATGATCCAGATTTGTCTATTCGTCGACATTCACAACAGGTTGGACTCTGTGCATCCACCACATGGAAAATTTTCCATAAAGATCTTAGAAAAAACCCATACAAGATCCAACTGATACAAATACTGAAGCCACTTGACCATAATAAGTGTCGTTTGTTCGCTGATTGGGCCCTAGAACAGCTTGAAGTTGATCCACTTTTTTATCGTAAAATTGTGTTTAGTGATGAAGCTCATTTGAACGGTTGAACGGCTATGTAAACAAGCAAAATTGCTGTATATGGAGCGAAAACAACCCTCAAGAAGTTCTGCAGGTTCCATTGCATCCTGAAAAATGCACTGTATGGTGTGTTTTACACGCTGGAGGCATCATCGGTCCATATTTCTTTAAAAATTATGCTGGAGCAAATGTTACAGTGAATGGTGCTCGTTACAGATCGATGATCAATGATTATTCGTTTCAAAATTTCAATAGAACCTACCCAGAAGTGTTTTGGTTCCAACAAGATAGTGGTTAATTGGCCTCCAAGATCATGCGACATAACTCCACTGGATTATTTTCTTTGGGGTTATGTAAAGTCATTGGTTTATGCTAATAAACCAGAAACAATAGACCCTTTGGAAGCCAACATAACTGGTGTTATTGATGAAATAAGTCCTGAATTACTCGAAAAAATGGTCCAAAATTGGTCTGGTCAAACGCGGCTCCTAAGAGCTAGTCGTGGTGGACATTTGCCGGAAATTATTTTTAAAACATAAATGTCATAAAAATAATCTTTCAAATAAAAAAAAATTGGCTTCAATCTTAATTTCAATGTGTTTTTAATATTTAATACTAGTTCAATTGTTTCGTTTTACCACCAAACGGAACAATTGAACTAGTAGACAATCTATTAATCAACAACAGATGTAATACAATTGTCAAAGAAGATATTTTAGAATGTCTAGATATTTGCACTAAACAAAATTATTTTCAATTCAAAAATAAAATATATAAAGCTGAAAACAGTTTGGTTATGGAAAATCCCTTAAGTCGTTTATTAGCAGAAATATTCATGGACAATATTGAAACTAAAATTCACCAAAATCCTCTCAAGAAATACTTTTTATATTGGTATAGATATGTAGACGATATTTTCTGTTGCTTCACAGATACAGACAGACTTTTAAAAAAATTCTTCTTATTTATCAATGAAATAAATCCTTCAATAACATTTACTATGGAAACCGAACATAATAATTCTATTAATTTTCTTGAATAAATTATTCACATGATTTTTCAATATTTCACAAACCAACCTATACAGATTCTATTGAACACAATAAATCAAACCATCCTTCAAATCAAAAATTATCAGCATTCAGTTGTATGATCCATAGATTAGTTGATATTTCCATGAATCGAGAAAATAATATTTCAGAACTTAACATAATTAAACAAATATTAATTAAGCTATTAATAATGACTATGATCCTAAGGTGATAGACAAATTGTTGATGAATAAAAATAATAAAATAGCTTTAAATATGGTGTATACTAATGTGAAAGAAAATTTTAAATACATTTCCTTAAAATACACTAAAGGTATAATATTCCTGAGAAAATTGCTACATACCTCAAAAATGAATATAATTTAATAACTTCATTTAAAACCAATTCAAACTTGAGTAAATTTATTAAAAATAATAAAGACTGTACACATAAAGATGTTAAATCGGGGGTTTATAAGTTAACCTGCGGTGATTGCCCTAAAGTTTACATAGGACAGACTGGAATAACTTTCCGACATAGAATTTGTGAACATTTGAAGAGTTTCCTCAATAATAAAAGTAATTCTACATATTCTAACAATTTGTTAGAAACAGGACATACTTTCAACCATAATTTTGAAATTCTACATATAGAAGTAAAAGTTATACCTTAGATCTGTTAGAATCCCTAGAGATAAATAAACATAATAAAATTGGAATATTACTTAACGAACAAATAGATTCAAATAACTCACCTCTGTTAAATATATTCAGATAAGCTGGAATTTGCAGAGACCCTTTTTGGGTTTTAGTGCTCAATAAAAAATTATTATACTTACTGTAATATAAATAGCAACGGATTTCGGAAACAAGCTTAGTTGTCCGAAATGAAAACCTGCATGATGATGCTACTGTGATAGCGAAACGATTGTTGTAAACATAACAATAAAAATTTGTGAAAATCAGAATAACCTTATTTAAATATTATTCAATATAGATTTTTACCAAGTAAGGACTGATCCAATTTAATAATTTAAATGTGTTTTATTTCTATTTAAAGTTCTACATATATATATATATATATATATATATATATATATATTGTTATGGAATTATATTAATGAAATTTTGTGAATACTAATTAGATCATCCTTGTATGTATGTGATGTATTCTATGTTTCCGGCTAGCTCTTAAGATTATAATTTTGAATAATTGAAATTAAAATATTATTAAATCTGATTTGATATTTGAGGGAGGGTTCAATTTGAATTTTCTTAAAAGATTGAATTTTTAAATTATATTTTATGAAAGTAATTTGAAATATTATAATCAGTGATCAATAACCTAAATTCTAATTCTATGTTAACCTAACCTTATCTAAATAACCTAACGTAATTTTAATGTAAACAGTGTTTATTATTTCTAAACTTCTTTGTGAAAAGATTAACAGGATTGAATTTCAATACCTTTGGTAAGTTTGTTCTTCAATTTATGATTGTTCTTTTTACTGCCCCTTCTTCGTTTCAGGAATACACTGGTTTCGTTGGAAACAACACTTCTAGAACGTTCTGAAATTCACAGGCTACTTTGTTGATTTTCTTCAATATATCCAATTCGTTTGAAACTTGATTTCTATGTGATATTTTTCCATTCACAATAAGGTAATGTATTTCTGGATTCAATTTTCCATTCACAATAACCAAATAATCTTCTTTTTTTAGATGATGATACTTTTTTGGCACTTTTTTAATTATGGACCGACAAGGATTCTACTCTGCATATAATTGGAGACTGCCGACTTTTTCTGTGTCTGCCCTATTTATAGTTTTCAAGAAAAGTTGAATTTCAAAGCTTACTAGCTTCTGTCAAAATTATATAAAAATGATGCTTTTGATGATTTTACAAAATTTACAATATTTCCTGCTTTGAAATTACTTTTGAAAATTAGCTTATTTTTTAAACTACATTTTGATGTATGTTTCATGTTAAACAGAACAGTAAACGTCTTGATTTTCCTTCGTAAAGTATTTCAAGTGTCAAAATTTAACAAATTTTAACTTCTAATGCTTATAACTTATAAAATACTTAATATTACTAATGAAATTGATTAATTTTCTTTAGCTTAGATGCTATTACAATACTATTGATGCCTAAACATCTTCAAGAATATCTCTTACATCAATCATTTGAAAATATCTGACGTAGATTATTTTTTTTTTTTTTATTATGCTATCTTTCATTGAATTAATTGATTTTTGATCAAATTTGTCCTATTTACATAATTCTGGTAAGTTATATTTAATTTAGCTTGTTCTTTGTCAACAATTTCACTAAAGTTTATATGTGATTCATTATAATAACAAATCTTTTCAACAAATTCTTCATCAATTTCAAATTGGATATCTAAATTCAAATTACTTCTATTTATTGCAACTTTGACTGGTTTTATATTGAATAATTGTAAATTAAAATCTCCCTTTGAATTCTATTTATAAACTGTCAACAAGATTACTGTGTTTTGATTATCGTTGAAAGAATTTTAATTTGACTAGTCGTTATGTATCCTGAATATGTTTTTTCTTCATAATTTTAGCTCGTGAGTATTTTTATGAATTGAATTATTAATATTTCTGTCAGAATGGATATTATTTAATGAATTTTGCTCTGGTTATACTCTAACGAGTCAACTTATATACAACAGTGAGTGTTTTCCTTTATATTTATGTAATTATTTATTTTAACTGTAAATATCATGACAATATATATATATATATATATATATATATATATATATATATATATTTCCGGGTTCATAGCGTTAACCGCCTTCCGGTTCCTAGTTTCCATCGGCCTCTGTCCAACCAGTCTCCTGGTAGCAAATTTATTTCTGACATGGCCTTTTGTATTCCCTGTATCCAAGTTGTTTTTGGTCTGCCTCCTTTTAGTCGTTCAGGGGGTATCCAGTTCAACATTTGTTTGGGAATACGTTCGTCTTGCATCCTCTGCACATGTCCATACCAAGTAAGTTGTGCCTTTTTGATGTCATCTATTATTGTTATTTCGGCACCCATAATCTCTCTTATACGTTCATTGCGTATTCTCTGTATTCTAGAGATTCCAGCTGACCTTCTCCAGAAATCCATCTCTAAGGCCAGGAGACGATTCTATTGTAACACACTCAACTGCCAGGCCTCGCAACCGTACAACACAACACTCCTTAGGGTAACGTTGTGAATATCTCGTTTATGTTGTTTAGAGATTTCTTTTGACCACAATATTGAATTCAATGCTCCGATTATTTTCCTACCCTTATTTATTCTTTGTTGAATTTCTTTATCAGTCCTTCCATTTTGGTTAATTACAGTTCCAAGGTATACGTAGTCTTCGCAGGATTTGATCTTCAATCCTCCTTCCAACATCAGATCTTCATTCTGTCCTCCAACGCACATGTACTGGATTTTTGACATATTCACTGTGAGTCCCCACTTGTCGTATTCTTCCATAAGCTTTCGGGTCATGAACTCAATATCGTCTTTGTCCTGAGCAAATATGACCTGGTCATCTGCAAAATGCAGTGTGTATAGCGTATTTCCGTCGCTTATAGGAATACCCATATCTTTGCATGATCTTCGCCAGGTTTTGAGTGCTCGGTCTAGGTAGATTTTAAATAGAGTTGGAGAGAGACTATCGCCTTGTCGCAATCCTTTCGTGACAGGGAAGCCATCGGAGATTTCATTTCCCACTTTGACTTCGGATGTTGAATCCTGATAGAACATTTGTACGGCCTCTATGAGTGTGCTGTTTATTGAAGTTTGTTCCAATACATTCCAGAGCCTACTTATGGGCACATTATCATAAGCTTTAGTAAGGTCCACAAACACCAGATGTACGTCTCGCCCACGAGCCACTTTTTTTTCATTCAGTTGTGTTAATGTGTATATGTGGTCTGTGCAGGAACGTCCTGCTCTAAAGCCAGCCTGTTTCTCAAGTTTGTGGGGGCCATATTCTTCCTAATGTTTTCAGCACTTTTCCATAAAGCCGACTCAGTACTAGTGACTGATATGCACCTGTAATTATTGCAGTTGTCCTTTGGGCCTTTTTTGTGTATTGGGGTAATCCACGCTTCTTTCCAGCTTTCGGGAATTTCATCACCATTGATGTACCTATCGAATAGCTTCGCCAGCATAGACATTAATTTTTGGGTGCCATTCTTCAGAAGTTCCGCCGGAATTCTTTCCGGACCGCTCGCCTTGTTATTCTTCATCGTCTTTGCCAACTTTGATACGATTGCCGCACTTATATGCACAGGAGGTCCTTGGACCTGATATTGCCTTGGTGACGTGGTTGTATATTTTTCTCTTCCCTCTGATAGTTCTTCCTGAAAGTGAGATTTCCACTTGCTAATGTTAATCAGCTGGATATTTCCCTCATTTTTCGTCTCATTTTTCAGTTTTCTTATCAATTTCCAGGCCTCGGACGATCTTGTACCTCCTATATATGTGTCCAGCTCTTTACATTTTCTTTCCAAAGTCTTGTTTTTATTTTCCGCGATCATTTGTTTGAAATATTTACGTTTTTGCTTGTATTCTTTAACTTCGTTAAAGTTCTATCACTCTAAAAAAAAACACGGGTTTTTTATTGTTCACACAACAATTGTTTCGTCAATTACATTTTGACCTCATCAGTCAGTATGGTAACAGTTACCATACTCATCTGATGAAGTCAAAATGTAATTGATTAAGACGATTGTTGTGTGAACAATAAATATCAGCGGAAATAAAGTATTTTACTTTAAATCATAGATGATGAATTTCATCAAGTAGAGACCGAAACAATAAAGATATTATATTTAGGTAATAAGTTTCACATAGGTTTTACCCCATGTGAAACTTCATTTTAATGCTTGCAGTCATCATTCTATCGATAACTATTCTTTCGATAACCTCTGAAAAAACACTCAATATTAAAATTGTTCTAATGGAATGAAATAAGAAATTACTTTGTTTTCTATCACTTTTAATTATAACTGATATACAGTGACTCGAGTTTCGTAGTGTTTACTACGAAAGTAATTTCTTATTTCATTCCATTAAAATGAACTATCACAAAGTAACGGACTACTCCATCCAATATTTAAAATTGTTCGGTAGTTAGCAATTACCCCAATATCATTCTTCTTGTGAACAGGAGGGATCAAAGTATCTCAATCGCTAGGAGAAAAATTTGAAAGCAAATAATTAAATTTAAATTAAAGAATGATTTTAAGGACTCGTAAGGTTGTTGAATTTATCTCTACGATTAAGTCTGCTAACGTCTGACCAACCCTCTTAATTTTCCAGAAGGTTGAGCGTAAACGCAGTCGTCGATAAGCCAGTAAATTTCCGTGGGTTTCTCGGGAAAATAGATGTGAAACTGGAGAAAATAGCGTAGAATTATGTTGAGTAGACTGTCGGATCGCGATGAAACATATCTGGGTTGTGAATTATATCGACATTATCGGTCAGCACGGAAATGTGCGATAATATCAGGACGAGACGAATTCGACGCACCCATCCTCAATGTCTGCTGTGCAGATTTCAAAGGAAAGGGTTCAGATATTCTCTTTTCTAATAGATATCACGTTAACCACGAAAAATTATACAAGACTACATGGCTATTACAGAATAATAGCTGGAATTAATTCACCAGAACCTCTACAGATTTAAATCTGAATAAATCTCATGAAAACATTTAGAATTCAATTTTAAAACATGTCCCAAATACACTGCATGTGATGATAATATATATGTCTATAAAGTGATACAGTGTATTTAGGACATGTTTTAAAATTTAATTCTAAATGTTTCCATAAGATTTATTCAGATTTAAATCTGTAGAGGTTCTGGTAAATTAATTCCAGCTATTATTCTGTAATATTCAAATACTTCTTCGTTGGAATTTTTCAATTTATATACTTTAATAATTGTGAAACTTCTTTGTTTTACATCACATGCTCGTGGCGATTATCTAATGTAGATTCTAAGTCGAATCTTCTTTCATTGTATATTTCTGTGATATAACCTAATTTTCGTTTAGGCCATGCCTATCCCAAAATTAGTTAGTTGTTGCAGAAGCGTGTTGTGTTGAAGAAGGTATTGTTATATATAATATTTTTAAATGATTATTTTGTTTATTCAAATAACTCCTTACTGATGAGAGTTTGGGTCCGAATGTATCAGGTTCTTTCTCTGGAGAATGTGCTATATATTCTTCAAAAAGGAAAATAAAAAAGGCCCTTTTAAATTATATGTTGAACATTTTTTGGTGAAGAAACTTGTGATTCTTTAATATCACAAATTGAAACATATATATATATAAGGTGATGTCTAAATAATTTTATCATTATTTTATATTTCTTTTGATTCTTTATCAGTTAATTTCCACCACATGTGATGATAATAGATGTCTATAAAATGATATAGTGTATTTAGCACATGTTTCAAAATTTAAGTCTAAATGTTTTCATGAGATTTATTTAGATTTAAATCTGTAGATGTTCTGGTGAATTAATTGCAGCTATTATTCCGTAATATTCAAATACTTCTTCATGGTAATTTTCAATTTATATACTACAAGGCTACTTGAGTCCAATCAAATTGTGGATATCTATCTATTCTAACATATAATATATAGTCAGTCTTGAAAGTATCCGGAAAAAACAAAGCACAATTGTAATTATTTAGTATATATTTTTAATTCTTGAATTAGAAAATTTCAACAAAATATTCATCTTATTTACTTATACAACCTCAATTTAACTGTAAACACTTGACTAAACGTGGAGGTACACCCGAAACTAGATCACCTCCATAATTTTCGGCGATGGTAGTCCAAAACTGTAACTGTAATATATAGCCAACTTGTGTCGCCCTAAGGCCAATAAAGCGTTTAAAATTTTTCCTTTAATCTTACGCGGTCTTCCTGAAACTGATCTATGCCTCATATTCATGCCATTTTTAACCTCTTTATTGTCTCATATACAGCACTTTTTCTCAGTTCAATCAATTGCACTAATTATTTAACGTTTCGAAAGCCTTTTCTATGCAAATATTTTCCCTGTTTTCTTTTTTCTAGTTGCGACATTATTTCATAAATTATACCTGTTGACAATCAACAATATTTGACTAATATTGTTGCCATAGCCGACTATCTGCACAACCTATTTTATTCATTACTTTTGTCTTAGAATGTTACAAAAAAGAATTATATTGAAATTATGAAAAATAATAATTTTCGGATACTGTCTAGATGGGCTATATATTAAGTCTGCAAAAGAATGAATAAGCATATTGATATTTCCCTCTTTAATTCCGTCTGTTTTACCCTTTATATGAATGTATAAAGAATTTAGTATCTCTATTGTGTTAGCGCTCATTTCTTTATAGGTTTCGGCCAGCGGAACAGAGGGCGTGATTTTTATACTATGAATAGTGTAGGTTGACCAGTGATAATTTTTCTATTTCATTGATTAAACTTCCAAATCTAACGCAACATAAATCAGCAAAACTATGCAAAATGAGTTGATTGATGTTTGCAAGGAAATCATTCAGGAAACAATATTACAGAAAGTGGAGGAAGATAAATACTTTTCAATTTTATTAGATGAAAGAACAGGTATATGACATATTTCACAGGTCAGCTAAAATATGTGAAAGATATCTTCACAATGGTGTCATAAAGGAAGATTTTGTAACTTTCTGTGATACTTTTAGATGTAATGAAGTGGATAAAAATAAAGACGTTATAGGTTGGCAAGTGTAGCAGTGTTGAAAATCGTTTCAAATTTTATATAGATTTAACATGGTGTGTGGGTATTGGTACTGACAGCTGCTGGGTTCTGACCTCAGATACAAGGGGTACAGAAGTTGTCAAAAAAAGCTGTATATACCAAACGTTGCCCGTGTAGCCATCATGTTCTCAATAATAATACATTAGCTACGTCATCCAAAGTTATTTGTTGCCGCAACACCTCGGGCACAATGAGAAAAATTGTGGCATTTGCCAATGCATTCGCTAAGAGACACCAAATTTTTAAAAAAGAACTTGGAGTTACCAATGCAAAATATCTGTGAGACGCGCTGGGTCGAGAAGCAAAATGAGCATCTACAATTTCAAGGAGACGATTTACTGAAAATTTGTGCTGGTCTGGAAAAGATTTTTACTTGGCAAGACCACAAAACGCCAATGACGCGCATTGCTTATTACAAATGTTGCGCAGTTCGGACTTCATCATATCATCAATCTGCTTGATTGATGTTATAGGAACCTTAATATTTGTTTTTTCATTCTTAGATACTAATTATTTTATTAGTAACTTTTGAGCCTTTCAGCAAAGGCAGTTCAAGTTACCGTTTATATCACGTAAAGAGCCAAACTGTAGTTGTTAGGTAGAACATTCGCCTTAAGCAGAGTATTGCAAACGAGATCAATTGATTTAAAAGAGCTACGAACGCCATAAATGATACAATGACTGTCCGATGAAATAAAAAGGGAAAGGCTGACACAATTTTTCGACAGCTTTTTGAAGAGGCAGAAGAAGTAGCTGAGCAACTAGACACAGAAATTAAATGCTTCAGAAGAGTATCACGACAAACACACAGAGCCAATAACCATCCTGCTCAACCTTCTGAAAAGTATTTCCGCAGGGCTGTATACATCCCTCTTCTAGATTCTGTAATAAATGACTTAGAGGACGTCTGTCTCCAGAAGTACCAAAATTATTTCAACTAGGCCTTTTTATTCCAAAAGTCGATCATACTAATTTAGATAATGAAACTGTTAAACAGCTTGCAAACGACTATAAACTGCTGATAGATAATACTCCAATTTCAGTAAATATAAACCAATATCGGCTGTGGAAGTGGAAATGGCAGCGGAAGCAGAATATTCTGCAGCCGATTACTCATCTTATAGAATACTGTGATCCTTACGTAAGAGAATCTTTATGTATTCTTGCTACACTACCAGTTAGTGTAGCCACAGCAGAAAAGTCCTTTCCCACTCTTAGGAGGCTCAAAACTTGGCTTAGAGCTTCAACTTGGTAGAAGATCGCTTAACTGGATTGGCACTTCTCCAGGTTCACAAATGCATACCCATACAAGTGGAGGAAGTCATAATCGATTTTGTTAGTTGATTAAAATTGTTTTGACGCATTATATATATATATATATATATATATATATATATATATATATATATATATATACAATCGACTCTCGTTAATTCGAAACTCGAGGAACTGTTGAAATATTACGAATTATCGAGTGTTTGAAATATCAAATGGTTTGAAATTTGTGAGAGAAAATAAATAAAACTTCGAATTATTAAGTGTTGGTTAATTTTTATTTATTAATATAAAAATGACAAGAATTAAGGTACATTCGTGTACATACATGTATTCGTAATGTGAATTAATTAATCTTTCGAAAGAACTTTGTTATACTGGTCTGCTTTAAAGCACAATTCTGCTGCTCACACTGCTCAATAACTTTTTTTAAGAGAAAAAGTGCCTGAAATGCTTTTTCATCACTTTCGTTCTGTAGACAGAAGCTTTGTAAGGTATCAAATGAGGATCTTGCTTCCTTAACTGACACCTCTGCCAAAGGTTCCGAGGTATCGTCCTCATCTTCATCGTTACTTTGCGTATCTGTCGCAGATAAAATTTCGCCATCGGTTAGTGAACCTGAGACAGCAACATTTTCATCCACTTGAACAAAATCAGAAAAACTCACACCGCTGATGTCAACTAATGGTTCTATTGCTGGTTCTTCATCATCTATAAGTATTGGAAGATTTTCTTTTAAGAAACCGGATTTTTTGAAGCAGTTGAGAATCGTTAGGGGTGTTACAGCTCTCCATGCTTTGTCAATTAGTAAAATAGCTGTCAGAACCGTGATATTTGCAGTTAGCTGTTTGTCGAGAGATTCTAAAACGATCTTAACAATTTCTTTGCGATAGAACGTCTTAAAATTATGGATAATCCCTTGGTCCAATGGTTGCAATTTGGAAGTTGTATTTGGCGGAAAGAAGTAGAGTTCCACGTTAGACAATGTAGGAGGACTGTTGTGGACAGTGCAGTTGTCTAAAAATAGTAAAATTTTCCGCTTTTGTCGTTTCATGTCTCCATTAACTGTTAAAAGCCAATTGTTAAAAAGTTCTGTCGTCATCCAAGCTTTTTTGTTAGCACGATAATCAGTTGGAAACGATTTCACTCCTTTGAAACATCGCCGTTTCATTGCTTTTCCTATCACTAAGGGTTTAAGTTTTTCCGATCCATCCATATTTACTGCAAGTAAAACTGTCAACCTCTCTTTACTATGTTTTCCTCCGTGACATTTTTCATCTTTAAAAGTAAGCGTCTTGTCCGGTAAACATTTAAAAAATAGGCCAGTTTCATCAGTATTAAAAATGTCTCGGGCATCATAGTTTTCAATCAAGGTCTTCAATTTACCGTGCCAATCTAAACAAACTGCATCATCAACACTTCCACTTCCCCCACAAACTTTTTAAAAAATAACTCCATTTCTCTTTTTGAAATTTGTAAGCCACCCTTCACTTGCCGCAAAGTTTTTGATGCTTAGAGTAGACGCGAACTCTTTTGCTTTTTCCTTCAACAAGTTCCCGCTAATAGACACTTTTTGTCCTCTACACTGTCTTAGCCAAATGACCAGGCTTTCTTCCAGACGAGGAAATTCACCTTTAGTAGTTCTTTTCCGTACTCCAGCAGTTTGAGCAGCATTCATTTTCTCCTTGTGCTTTATTATTGTTGAGAGAGTACTCAGAGGAATCTTAAATTCTTTTGCAACATCACTCTTCTTCTCACCTTCTTCTACTTTTTCGATTAACTTTTTCTTTTCAGCAATCGTCAAACATCTATACTTTCTAGGGCTCATAACTAACACTAACTTTTAATCTGCATACCAACGAAAGAGTAACAGTAACTGAATAACTAAACAAACCAATTCGTAAGAAGTGTGTGCGTCAAATAGTCAAACTAATCATAACAAAAACAAAGGCTCGTGTATCTTGATACAAGTTTGAACTTGTCGCATACAAGTTTGAACTTGTCGCAAAATGTACTTATAATCTTTACGCCTCTTCTCTCTGCAACTTTGAATTGTCGAGTGTTGGACGCTGATGAGTTCGAATTAACGCGTCGTTTTGTTAAATAGCAATGATTTTTTCGTTCGAATTACCAAGTGTATGAAAATGTATTGATTTAGTTCGAAATATAAAGAGATTTAGTAGGGAACTCGTGATAACTTTGAATTATAGAGAGATTCGAATTATCGCAGGTTTGAATTAACGAGAGTCGACTGTATATATATATATATATATATATATATATATATATATATATATATATATATATATGCTATAATTGTAATATATGTATATGCCCCCCTGAATTGAACGTTGGATCCGCCCTTGACGATAACTTTTCCTAACAAAAGAAAAGGAATAAATAGAATATATCACAATATTCGTAAACAAAAAAAGAGATGAATTGATTTGAAGAGAGAATAGGCGAATTGTCTAGAATTTGGAGTTCGAATTCGGCTTCAACTTGCATATGGCAATTTCCAAAACGCTGTTGCAACCAACAAACAACCTCCCAACTATTGTAACTCACGACTCACCTGAATATGTACCTAATGAGCCCGCGCGCTCAAAAAAAAATTCGGGTACGTCTCGAATACGAAATTCGCGAAATACGCCCTCGACTACGCTACAAACATAGGGTACAGACCTACCGAACTGTGTTATTAGAGACGTTCTGACTCGACGGTTGCCGAGACATTACGCCATTACGATAATCGCAATCCCGGACAAATTGCCCACATTATTGACCTCTTCTTTTTCTTGAGGACGCGAGGGGGCCGTGTTGCATCGGTCGCGGGCAAATTGCGGCAGATGCTGGACGCGTCGAAAATATGAGGATCGATATAATGATCCAAATTTTTGGGCCAAAACCAAAGCGTCCATACTTTCTTGATATTTTTCAATTTGAAATAACTGTGCAGTTTGACCTTCAGTAAAATTTTACATAGTGCAGAAGTTCTGCAGGTTTCATTGCATCCTGAAAAATGCACTGTATGGTGTGCTTTACACGCTGGAGACATCATCGGTCTATATTTCTTCAAAAACGATGCTGGAGCTAATGTTACAGTGAATGGTGCTCGTTACAGATCGATGATCAATAATTATTTGTTTCAAAATTTGAATGGTATCGACCCAGAAGTGTTTTGGTTCCAAAAAGATGGTGCTACACCTCATTCTGCTACCGTAACAATTGATTTATGGAAAGAAAGATTTGGCGATAAGATTTTTTCGAGAAATGGTCCAATTAATTGGCCTCCAAGATCATGCGACATAACTCCTCTGGAATATTTTCTTTGGGGTTATGTCAAGTCATTGGTTTATGCTGATAAACCAGAAACAATAGACCCTTTGGAAGCCGACATAACTCGTGTTATTGGTGGAATAAGTCCTGAAAAAGTGGTACAAAATTGGTCTGATCGAATGCGGTTCCTCAGAGCTAGTCATGGTGGACACATGCCGAAAATTATTTTTAAAACATAAATGTCATAAAATTATCTTTCAAATAAAAAAAATTGGCTTCAATATTAATTTAAATGTGTTTTATTTCAATTTAGAGTTCTATCACTCAAAAAAAGCACCCCATACGTAGACCCGCGCTAGTGTGAACACAAAAAAAGGAAGATCATCTTCATCAATGTCGCTATGGTCAAAAGTTTTGTTACAACATGTTTTGATTACCAGAGGATCTAATTGTTGGCATGCCCGGTGTAAATGTAAAGCAGCATCCCTCAAGATGAGGTTATTGAACCCATCTGCCATGTTGTGTCCTTAGGCCCCCAGACAACTCAAAAGATTTTTCTATAATACGGTTTGGTTAGCTTCAAGGCATTTTGATCTATTGGCTGAATTAAGGAAGTCACATTAGGAGACAAAAACATCACAAATATTTTTCAATCTTCTGGTCTCTCAACTCTTCAGCTGATGAATGTGAGGTAGCATTAGTTAGAAGAAGCATTGCCTTTCCCAAAAGATTTGAACATTTTAGAAATTGCTTTACCTGCAAAAAATTCTCATTTGCTCACATTTATTTTTTTATATTAACTCTTACCTCTGGTAAAAAGCATTCTAAGAACTAGTTTTTGAAAATTTCCCTTCTCGTCCAAGCATATTTTGTATATTTGTAGATACAGGGATTATGATAATTTTTAATGCTCTTGGATATTTTGCTTTGCCAATAATAAACGGCGTGAGTTTGTGGAAACCTGATGTGTTTGCACAACCCAAAAAGGTAATTTGCTGCTTTGATATTTTGAGACCAAGTGCAGTTTCTTCAAAACTCATTACATAGGTTTTATTGGGCATAATACAATCCAGTCAGTGGTTGAGTGAGCTCAAATTTCTCTATTAATTGAATCAATTCAATTTTGCATAATGAATTATGCACCTCTGATGACAGTTATTCTTCACAAATTTTCAAAAATTTAAGACCATAACGAATCTTGAACTTTTGCAGCTATCCATCACTCACGGTTTCATTTTCATTTTTCAAAATTTCATGATGCTGAAGAGCTTTTTGCTTGATAATTGCTCCTGTTATAGGCAAATTTAATGCCCTCTGCTTAAGACTTCCTCCATTTTCGGATATTCAGCTTCCCTCAAAGTGTTTTTTTTTTAAGTTATTTGGCTTAAAACCCTGGTTCACAACACTAATGATTTTGGTCTGGGCTGGATATTCTGAGACGATGTGCATGGCTGTTTCAGTGTCCTCAAGATACACCCTGCATTCATCGTCTTCAGCCAGACCGATTTTGTGCAAATGCGCTTACAGCCTGCAGTTACCTGTCATAATTCCGAAAAGTGTTTTTAGTTTGGCCCTATCCAGATCTAGCGCTAGGTCCGCCATCTTTTTGTTCGAAGCTGTTCCAAGGAACACCTTTGAATGTTTCAGGCCAGAATGGCTCAGCCAGAAAGACTCTAGTCTTGAGTTCATTCTGCCTGTTATCATACGCTTAGCTACGTCATGTGGTATTCTCAGGAATGGTTCCGGGCATACCAGAGGCAGCGCAGCTCCAGGAAAAGCCAGCTTCTTCGTCACCCAAATAGTTTGAGTGGCTCGGTATCCGAACAACTGTTATACATACTGAGCCTGTTTAAAACCGTGCCTCAACTCCAGACTGTTTTCGATGTACAGCAGCTGCATTCCAGAACTTTTAGTACTGACTGACTATCAGTAAATATTTTGATTTTGCCGTGATGGATTTGCTGTTTCATCAGCAGATCTGCCGCGGTCTCAATAGCAAATAGTTCTGCCTGGAATATGGTTGCGTTTGGACCGAGACTCAATAAGATGTTGATTCTCGATTTGCTCTCATAGACTCCCGTTCCGTTCATCGTTCGCGAGCCATCTGTGAACAAGCCAAGGTCGGTTCTCAATAGAACCTCAGCTTGCTGGATCCATCCATCCCAGCTGAGCACGATTACATTGAAGTTCTGTTCATGGCTCGTGACTTTTGACATTAGATCCGAGGGCATCGATAGGATGATGTTCATTAAAAGCTCGTCCAGTAGTCCTGAGCCTCCCATCACTATTGCCTCTGACCTGTCGATCGCCAGTTGATATAGTTTGTATGTTGTCCGCTCCGCCTCTCTCTGCACGAACAGATGCAGGGGTGGTAGATTTAGTAGGATCTCCATGGCTGCCATGGGTGTGATGCGAAACGCACCTGTAATTGTAAGGCAAGCCTGTCTCTGTAGTCGGGTGAGCTTATATTAGCCAGTCGTTTGTTGGCCTTTCTTACACCACGCTACAGCACCATACATTATCTGTGGTCTGATTGCCATAGTGTATAGCCAATACATCTGTTTAGGCTTTAAACCCCAGGTTTTACCGCAGATTCGCCTGCAGGTCTGGCTTTATGACACACTTTTTCTAGGTGTGCATTCCAACTTGGAGTTTTGTCCAGGACTACTCCCAGGTATTCTGCCTCATAAGAGAATTGTATTTTTTCACCATGGGTAGTCGGCGATCTGAACTTCCACCTACCATTTCTTGGTGAATGTACTATAAATACCTTTTGTGGATTAAGACACATATCTTCCCTTATACACCATTTGTCAATAGTATTCATATCTCTTGAAGGACGGCCGATATCGTCACTTACGATTTACCTTTCACTATGATTGCCAGATCATCAGCAAATGCTTGAACGTCGACTCTCTACAACGAAATTATTGCTAGCAGGTCATCAACGAGAAGGCTCTACAGTAAGGATGAGAGGACACCCCACTTCGGACAGCCCTTCGCTGCCTTGAACTCGAAGACCACATCCTGGTATATAAATCCCTGTATTCTGGATAATAAAAAAGTGATAAAACAATTATTGCAAATCTATTCTAATGCAGAATTACAAAGATCCATCTTACGAAGCTGAAGAATGAAGGTTATGGGAATAGTTTTAAAATTTCTGAGAATTTCAGAAGCTTTGATTTCGTTTACGCCAATGACCGTATTGGTAACCGGTATTGGTAAGATATTGCTGTGAAAAAACTGCTATGAATGTCATATATCATAAAATTTGAGATCAATATCAAGGACCACTGTGAGATAATTTTTTGAAGCTTTCAAAACATCGTCACCTTCTTTGTAACAATAGTAATATTATCTGATAAAAGTTCACGACACGACGTTCACTCGTCTCCGCCATTTCTACCATACCTACCAGCTGAGCTGGTTCAACTCCCAATTACCTTAATGGCCGATAGACGGTCATACGAATGCCGGCACGTATATCTCTCTCAGAAAAGACCCGACCAGAAGATGACCAAGACGACGTTGATGACCGTCGGTCGACCACCGATCGCCGCCTAATAACACACCACAGCTACCGCCATGGACGCGGGTGCGTCTTCATGATGCGTGACATCGGCGTAGCTGCTATTTTCCATAAACGCTACCGTTACGAGTCACGTAAGCGACTGACGACAATTGCAAAGGACGAGATGGTCGACTGTTAGAAGAGAACGTGGTCGATTTAGATTCTCGGAAGGATCTGAAGAAGGAATCGGCACGGCAAATGCTGCTACAACTTGTTCTGATCCCAAACTTTTGAGCTTCTAAAAACTCCTTGTTATGTCGTTATGATCGTGCAGTATGAATGAACAACTTGAAACAATTGAAACAATCCAATCTTTACGAATATAAAATTAGATCGGAGACACGTCTAGTTCCTAACAAAAAAGACTCTGTCAAATATTTTCATCTCATAAACACATCCCCTTATTCATCTTCACCTCCCTCGAAAATGCCCTTCGAAATGTAGAAGACTTCAAGGTGTACCTATATTATGAATGAAACAAAAGAACCACCCACCCCCTAATCGTAAAGGACGCGCAACTGCAGATGCGACCAGAAAAAATCCAACATAGCTTCGATATCGCGGTCCGATAGGGAGGTCTATTGACCCGCCCCTAGAGGGTAGATAGTAAAAGTTAATTTCCGGTCTAGGATGAAGACGAGGATCGCCATGTGTGTGTATGTGATGGAAGGGTCTCGTTCATACAACTCTGATGGTGCCACGTTGTCGGATCTTCAAGTGGAATCAAATTGAATGTTTTTGAAATAGTTTTTGTATATATAGCAGTAAGATATTTTAGATATATTACGCTGATCATTTCAACAGAGTCGGGGAATCAAGAATTCCAATGGCTTTATGGTCTATAGAATCATTGATCCAAGTGTCTTCAAAAATGATGATGGTCAGAACCCTCAACATTACAGTGTGATTGCTAACTTTTTCATGTCTCGTTTGGTAATCATGTTGTAGATTATAACCGCTATAACCCGTTTTGGCATAGAGTTCGACCATACGCGAATGAAAGCTTTTATGGTCTTTTCATTTGTTGTGCAATATAGTTTAAGCAATCTAGCCTTGTATATAGACCACAAGTTCTTAATAGGAATGAGGTGTGGTGGATTTTCAGACCTTGTCCTTGGAATATTTCAAGATAAAGTAGCACTGAATCTTCTTGGATGACTGGCCTGGCACTGGCAAGTTCTCTATTCGAATATGTTGCATTAGTATTTTCATTGTTCATCATGTCTTTCATTAGTTATAAGTGTTTCTGTACCAAAAAGTGTATCTAATCGGTAGACATTTTCTTAGTTCTCTTCAGTCTGATGAGAATATGTTTCCATTCAGCCTCTGTCATTCGCAATTTATCGTAAATTAGAGTCATAATTTCCTTCAACTCTTATTCCTATCCCTTCCGTATTTAATCGGATAATTATTTTTATTATGAGATTTCTTAGCAACATATTCCTCTTCTATCGACATACGCTTGCATAAGAAGAAGATCAAGCCACAACGGCAACGTCGCCCCCACTTCCGCCATCTTAAAACCACAGAGTCGAGTCCTTTTTCCAAAACCCGTCCATTATCTTCGATCGCCGTTTAGCCCCCTCGATATTTCATAATCGTTATTATTTCTACCCGTACATTTAATAACCTGTCGAGTAATGCCCGGTCTCTACGTAATTTACAGCCGCGTCTTCTAACGCCGTCGCGGAGGAGCACAGAGCGGACCCGATCTTCCTCTGTGTTCACGCCCCGTGCGACGTACCGTAAGGTAGCGTTCAGATTTCGTCGTTCCGCGGCAATTAAAGACCCCGCGAAACCTATGCATACAGAGTGGACGTGAAAAGGGGAAATTACGGGTTAGGTTGACGTGATACGATGTCAATCAATCATTTTTTCGTGGGTAATGAGTGGATTGGGAGATTTTTTAATCGATCGGGTTCTTATCTTCGACGGACACCTTTCGGATGTTTGGAATCAATCGACTTTCTTAAGCTGACGTTTCAGGTTCTCACGAAAAAAAATTGATGGAAGGTGTCGTCAGGATTGAAGGTCGAACGGGGTTCGAGAGGAGCTGAAAAATGCCTGTTCTTCCGAGAAATTACTCAGGAAAGGACCGATTAGTACAAAATTCTTGAATTAATGAAATATGAACAAATTAATTTATGCTTTTTGAAAAAAATACACAATTGACGTTTTTTCGTCAACAATAAGTACGACTAAGCTCTTCATTGTAACCACTTCTGTACAATATTTACGTACGAGATATCTACAAAGCAACAAAAGAACTGAACAGTTATATCCTTCAATAAAATGACACAACGTTCATAACACACACCAAGAAAGACACAATGGAAAACTACATAACTTAACATAACATAATCCTGACAAATCTAAACTAATAATATTTAGCCATAAATTATCAGACATTCACCAACATAATATAAAACCACTAACACGCTAACTACCTAGGAATCACAGTGTAAAATAAAACCAACTTAAAAATACATTCCTGTAATAAAAAAAAAGAGAAATAATTGCTAGATCAAATCACTTTCAATGCCTCACCTACAAAAACCGCGGCATAAACGATACAACAGCTTCAAGAATCTACGAAACTATTTACAGACCGATATGAGAATATGGACATTTAATAGATATATAGATATAAACCTCTTCCCCCCTTTTCTCTCTCTCTCTCTCTCTCTCTATCTCGCTCTCTATCTCCCTCTCTCTATCCCTCTCTCTCTCTCTCTCTCTCTCTCTCTCTCTCTCTCTCTCTCTCGCTCTCTATCTCCCTCTCTCTCTCTCTCTCTCTCTCTCTCTCTCTCTCTCTCTCTCGCTCTCTATCTCCCTCTCTCTCTCTCTCTCTCTCGCTCTCTATCCCTCTCTACACTTGGGCAATTTCTGGCTTGAATTACCCTTCGATCGCGAATAGAGCTAAAACAGCAATACTTGTATAATTTCTGTCTTAAATTACCCCATCGTCACATTCAGAATTCACTCTTCATCTTGAAGCACAATTCTGAATATTTCTATAGTGACAATCAACACGTGTTATTTCAATACCTCCTAGAAGCATATGTTTATAGGAGGCTTATCAAAACAAACTTAAGGGAGATCCGCCGAGATGTGAACGGAAGAGAAAAAACAAAGTTTTATGTTTGGTTCTCAAGTCTAAGGTTAGAATTTCGATAATAGTGTATTCGCCAGCATAAAGTACTCACTTGTTATTGTCCGTAAAGGTGAAACAAATATTTAAGTCATAACAATTGGAGGGCACGCAACCCATTATACAAATTGGAGAAATATAGGTTTTCTCTGCAGAGTACTTTTTAGGATCTTAATATTGATTATATGAATAGTTTTGAAATCTCATATGTGTTCACGTTAAAACAAGCTTGACGCACGCGTGGTCTCTCAAAAAAGCAAACAAAGCATCAACCCACGTCCGAATGAGCGCGATAATCCCATCCATCATGCCGTCCGACGTCCTTTTATTTATACGGGCGTCCGCATTATGCACCGGACCTGAACCCGGCCGCTCATCTGCATAGGTAGCGCTCGATGTCCGCATAATCGGCCGATAAGTCAAGATCGAACGCGCTCGCGGCGACGTCCGCGTACAGAAGCCGGATCGTCTGCGCGTAATTACGGGTTCCGTCGAAGAAAAACGCGCCGGATGAAGATAGCGGTCGATAATTTTCGAATCGTTAATGAACGTAGATCACTCTCGTCGTACTATTCTGACGTCTAGAGCGTTATTTACGGCTCGAAGATCAATCCAGAGGGAACGCGGGCTGAATTTCGACTGTTCCCGTGGGCGTAGGTCTTTCTCTCTAAACGGGACGATGTGCGACAAGCGCCAAGAGCGTAGTTTGCACCGTTTTCTCTAATTTTTTTTTATCCTTCTGCTCCAATGTACTGTATAAACGTATAAGAAGTTATATTAAATAATATTTCTTTCATAATACCATCGACAATTCATTATTTTCAAGGAAAGACCTGCTGCAACTTCACCTGAAAATCTTGCAGAACTGCGACAAAGAAAAAGTTTAAAGTAGACTATATAATTTTATTTAGGTTGGTGCTGGTCATTTTGATCAATACATAAGTTCTTTAAAGTTGACCTTTTTTTATTTCTTGAAAAATATTCGTTTCTGAGTTCTGGAGGGGGTCAAATTTTCGTTGGGACACCCTGTATAACTCATAACGTGGAAATAAAGACAATCATTAATATTATATTATTTTTCCATCTTTCTTGCCAATAGGTAAAGATGCAGATCGGAAGGAGAACGACGGAGCCTTTTTACCATGTATTTATCATTTTAATAAGATTTTACGTTTCTTTAGGACAGTCCTAGAAATATCATTTATTTAACTTTCGAATGACAGAACACAGCATTCTTTGTTTTATTCGTCATATGTAGCTTTATTGAGGAGTACTTCAAAGATTTAAAATTTTCAGGGCAAATGAACTGTTGAGCGACCGTGCAAAAGCTTCCAATTTCAAAGTCAGTGCTTTTCACGATTTTTTATGAAAAAGTTAGAAGAATCATTCAACAATATTCAACCGAGAAAAATAATTGAAAAGGTGTAAAACTATACTATTTGTAGAGAAAAAATTACATAATTTGAATATTAAAACAAATTGAAATATGTTTACCTTCTACAATTTTAATTTCAAAAAAATTTTTATTCAAAAAACTTTTAGAAATAAATTTATGTCTAACAAGCACCGCTTACATTTAAAAGACGTATATAATCAAAACTCAATATATAATGTCAAATGGAATAAATAACCCAACAGATATACGAAAGTAATTAAAATTAATAAATAAATATTTAAAGGAGACAAAATTTTGTTTCTGGTCTTACCTTTAAGAACACACAATTGCCTTTTAAAAACATGAACACACTTAAAGGACTTCTCAAAGAATATAATTTATTTGAAATATTTAATATATTCAAATATTCGAATAAATTATTTCAAAAATCTCTAAAAAAATGTGCACTATATCTTCAAAAAACAAATATAATTCTAGACAATCCCGTCTTCAGTCCTCTTTTAATATTCCAAATATCAAAATCAAAAACATAACCTATATAACTCACGTGTTAAAAGACTCAAGCTTCGAAATACAGATCAACTATATTATTCAAGATTGATCTATGTTCTAACAAAATCAAAGAACAGTGTGAGTTATTTTAAGGTTTATTTAAATTCATTGACATTCTATAATGAGATTTATTGAAGCCAAAATATAATTATATATTATATATAAAATAAAATAGAAAGGCCTTTTACTTGATAGAAGAAATATAACAAAATTTGAATATTAAAACAAATTGAAATATGTTTATCTTCTACAATTTTAATTTCAAAAAACTTTTAGAAATAAATTTATGTCTAACAAGCATCGCTTACATTTAATAGACGTATATAATCAAAACTCAATATATAATGTCAAATGGAATAAATAACCCAACAGATATACGAAAGTAATTAAAATTAATAAATAAATATTTAAAGGAGACAAAATTTTGTTTCTGGTCTTACCTTTAAGAACACACAATTGCCTTTTAAAAACATGAACACACTTAAAGGACGTCTCAAAGAATATAATTTATTTGAAATATTTAATATATTTAAATATTCGAATAAATTATTTCAAAAATCTCTAAAAGTGTTTTAACACGTGAGTGATATAGGTTATGTTTTTGATTTTGATATTTGGAGTATTAAAAGAGGACTGAAGACGGGATTGTCTAGAATTATATTTGTTTTTTGAAGATATAGTGGCACATTTTTTTTGAGATTTTTGAAATAATTTATTCGAATATTTAAATATATTAAATATTTCAAATAAATTATATTCTTTGAGAAGTCCTTTAAGTGTGTTCATGTTTTTAAAAGGCAATTGTGTGTTCTTAAAGGTAAGACCAGAAACAAAATTTTGTCTCCTTTAAATATTTATTTATTAATTTTAATTACTTTCGTATATCTGTTGGGTTATTTATTCCATTTGACATTATATATTGAGTTTTGATTATATACGTCTTTTAAATGTAAGCGGTGCTTGTTAGACATAAATTTATTTCTAAAAGTTTTTTGAATAAAAATTTTTTTGAAATTAAAATTGTAGAAGATAAACATATTTCGATTTGTTTTAATATTCAAATTTTGTTATATTTCTTCTATCAAGTAAAAGGCCTTTCTATTTTATTTAATTTATTAAAAATTACATAGCTTTCGTGAAAATAAAAATAATTCGAAAACATTAAAATCTTTCATTTGAAAAATGAGGCATTTTCCAGTGGATAGTGAACTCGTTGATCTAAATTCTCCTTTTGTTAGACATGGTCTTAACCAGGGTCTTTACGTAAATTAAAGTGCGTGTTACGTCTATTAGAAGACGATCCTGTCTGCGTTATATATTATTCATAACTGTTTTTATTGCAGGTGGCCGTGAAAGCGCTAAAATCTTTCAAACTGATAATTTCAAACCACTTAATGCTGATCTATATTAACTTCGAAGAATTATTACTTGTGACACTTCAGATTATTTCTTCCCTGATGAGTATACATGGCATTAGAAAACATGGAAAGATTTAAATGTTCTTGATATATTTAGTGGTTATTGTTAAGTTATATTCAACGCAGTAAAAATTATATTCTCTCTCGTTCCTTCGTTATCAGTCAGCAGATATTCGAAATTTTTCATCCCTAAATTCTCATTCCAAGAGAACTGTTACTAATAAGAATCTATTACACTAGGAGTTCACAGCCCACAAATATTATTTCCAATCAACGTTGTTAAGTTACCTCATTTTTGTCTTGATGAAATAAATTAATTCTCCCCTACTCCTATGTTAAAATTATACCCTGTAATACAGGAAAAGTCGCATTATTATTTATACTTTTTATTTATTTATACTATTTATAATAGTGACATTGGTCATTTGTATATTGTACAGGATTAATACGATGGCTACAAAATTGTAAACCACCTTACATGTGTTCATAGTGTAATCAATATTTAAATAAGGTTATTCTGATTTTCACAAATTTTTATTGTTATGTTTACAACAATCGTTTCACTATCACAGTAGCATCATCAGGCAAAATTACATTTTGAAGAACTAAGCTTGTTTCCGAAATCCGTTGCTATTTATATTACAGTAAGTACAATAAATTTTTATTGAGCACTAAAACCCAAAAAAGAGTCTGCAAATTTCAGCTTATCTGAATATATTTTACAGAGATGAGTTATTCAAATCAATTTGTTCGTTAAGTAATATTCGAATTTTATTATGTTTAATACATAGTGTAATTGTCATTACTTTAGCTTGGTATCATAAACAGTAATACCAAAATATAATCAGTTTTTGTTATAAGTGTTACTTTAATTCCTCATCGTTGTGGTGTGTCATTGTTAGATAAAAGAAGTTGAAAACCATTGCACACAGAGTTTTCTTTGAAGTTAAAATCTTCGCTACTCAACAAAGATATGCGGTTGGCTCTATGAGAAACATTATAACAATTTTATTCTATTTATTTATTTGTTAAATTCTCCCTTTTCTTAATAGCTTTTTTGAATGATAGAATCTCCAAATAGTCCATCAATTTACTCTTGTTAACTTTATATAGTGAAGTGACATCTTTCTGATTAAAAAAATGATTATTTTCTATACAATATTCTGCAAAACCGGTTGATTTCTGGTTTCTCGAAATAGACAATCTTATGTTCTTTGATTCTATGTTGTAAACATCGGCCTGTCAGCCTATATATGTAGCATTACAATATTCACAGTTAAGTTGATAAATTCCCTATTCGGTATAGTTAGGGTTCCTTTCTGTATTGTTCACCAAAATCTCTGCTAAATTATTTCTATGTACTGCTAAAGAATTAATTCACATTTTATGAAGTCCATTAGAGATCCTACTGCTGAAACCTTTACAATTCACAATAGGAAGAAAACAATTCTTCAATCAACTTCCTAGATCTTAACGTAAGTCATAGTAATAATAAGATCGAATTCGACATTTTTAGAAAACCTACCACTACTGATACCATAATCCATTCAAAATCCAATCAATCATGGCAAATTAAATGTCAACATTCCATATTTTCTCACATAGAGCATCCCGTTGAACAAAGTCAATTCACAAAAAAAATTAGCTAAGATTTTGGTGAACAATATTTATCATTTATTGATTATCATTTATCAAATTAACTGTGATGATTGTTATGCTATATGTATAGGACAGACAGGCCGATGTCTACAACAAAGAATCAAAGAACATAGGATGTCTATTTTGAAAAACCAGAAATCAAACGGTTTTGCAAAACATTGTATAAAAAATAATCTTTTTTTTGAGGAAGATGCCACTTTACTATATAATGTCAATAAGGGTAAATTGATGGACAATTTGGAGATTCTTTCAATCCAAAAAGCCATTGAGAAAAGGAGAATTTAACAAATTCCCTGATACTATTCAGAAGCACCCCTATATTGGATGCTATTATTTCCATACGCCATAAAAATACACAGATGTCCTAAGTGTTATGAAAGAATCTTTTTCAATTTTAAGTTTAGTTCCTTCCTGTACTCCTTTGAAGATGGTCGAAAGACCGAAACACCTACACGTATCAGGATTCTGAATAATCTGTGAAACATAAAAACTGTGTCAATTATTTTAAATTTTTTTATATATGTCTATGAAGTGATACAGTGTATTTAGGACATGTTTTAAAATTCAAAGCTAAATGTTTTCATGAGATTTAGTTAGATTAAAATCTGTAGAGGTTCTGGTGAATTAATTCCAGCTATTATTCTGTTATATTCAAATACTTCTTCGTAATAGTTTTCAATTTATATACTTCAATAATTGAGAAATTTCTTTGTATTATATCACATGCACGTGGCGGTTATCTAATGTAGAGTCTAAGTGGAATCTTCTTTCATTGTATATTTCTGTGATATAACCTAATTCTCGTTTAGGCCGTGCCTACCCCAAAATTGGTTGGTTGTTGCAGAAAGGTGTTGTGTTAAAGAAGGTATTGTTATATTTTTTTAAATGATTATTTTGTTTATTCAAATAACTCCTTACTGATGAGATTTTGGGTCCGAATTTGTGAGGTTCTTTCTCTGGAGAATGTGCTTTATATTCTTTAAAAAAGAAAATTAAAAAGGTCTTTTTAAAATTATATGTTGAACATTTTTTGGTGATGGAACTTCCGATTCTCTAATACCCATATATATGTATAAGGTGATGTCTAAATAATTTTATCATTATTTTATATTTCTTTTGATTCTTTATTAGTTATCATGTTTTAAAATTTAATTCTAAATGTTTTCATGAGATTCATTTAGATTAAAATCTGTAGAGGTTCCGGTGAATTAATTCCAGCTATTATTCTGTAACATTTAAATACTTTTTCGTAGTAATTTTCAATTTATATACTTCAAAAAAGATACAGTCAACAAACGTTTCCTAATTAGTAATTGTGATTTATTAATTTGCAGTTGTCTATTATTTCAAAATACTGAAATAGTAGGCAAAATACTGCGGTAAACTAACCGTCGTACGAAACAGTGTGAAACACTGTAACAAAAATTTTAGATGAATTTAAAACGTGAATCCTCTTCAATGGTAGATCTTCTGACCGTCTCTTTAAAAGAATGAATGAATTTCCAAAGCATGGCCACCCTTTCGCGTCCCACGTAGCCCTCTCGATCACCGGACACGAACCGTCCTGACCGTGTAGGAGTACTGCGAAGTACCCGGGGCTAAATCGGAAGCCGGCCAATCTGCCCCATTGGTCCTAGCAACGGTGTAATTAGTCCTGACAGGCCGGCAGATATATCGGTACCCACACCGATCATTATCGCCCATTATAGATCTTGGAAATCTATACTCTAATTACGCCCGATCGACCAGTCGACAACTACGTTAATTGCGTCGAAGATAAGTCCGATCGACGGGTCGTTTCGATGTCTGGGAGATTGTTGTTGTTGTGCGACGATGATTGGGGGGAACTGCAAAAGACGACCTCCCTAAAGGATCCCGTGATAGTACAAGTTTAGGACACTATAATCACCATGTTGTTACACCTTCTTTGTATCTTCGGATAGGTACTTCCCTTTTGTAACATTCCAACCCAAAAGTAATGTATAAAATAGGTTGTGCAGATGGTCGGCTATGGCCAAAGTTGCATGGCAACACTATTTGTCAAATATTGTTGATTGTCAACAGGTATACAATTTATGAAATAATGTCTCAACTATAAAACAGGGAGAATATTTGTATAGAAAAGGTTTTCGAAACGTTAAAAAATTATTCAAATATTTTTATATTAGCCTTCTACATATTTAATTTGAAAAAATTATATTTAATAATTATAACTTCAGGAATTAAATTAATGTCATATAAGTACCACTTATATCAAACGACATATAAATTAAACATTCATTATAAGACATCCAAATGATATAAAAAAATCCAATAAATGAAAATTGTTAACCAAAATCCTATAGATTAAATATTTTGAGTAGACAAAATTTTGTTTCAGCTGATCAATCTTATGAAAACAGATATCTTTCAAAAATGTTTAATATAATCTTAAGAATTTCATCATAAAACTATCTAACTTGGAATATGCAATATTATTGGATATCTAACTACGTTACTTTTTATAAAATCTCAAGATATGTAAAAACATTACTAAAAAACAAGTTTTAAGAGAGGTATTGCTTCGTCAGTACTCAATTATATTCATATTCAATAAAATATAATATCAGTCAACAAAAAATATTTTCTCACCTTCTAACAATTCAGAAAGCTTCTGGTAGAAGAATAACTGAAAATTTAAATGGAGTGTAATGTCAACTAAAATAAATAATTCTGTGGTTTACCATTGATCTAAAGGATTCTATTTTCTGAAATAATAATTATTAAATATAATTTCTTGAAATTAATATGTAGAAGGCTAATATTAAAATATTTAAATAATTTTATATACCTTCTATCAAGTATAAACCTCTATTTATTTTATTTTATTCATAATATATAATTATTTGGTTTCCTTAACATTCTTTATACAGATGGTCCTTGTGCTATAACAGAGGCCGTTAAATTGCCTCTCAATCATTTAGATCAATGGTAAACCACAAAATTATTTATTTGGGTTAACATTACACTCCATTTAAATTTTCAGTTATTCATTTACCAGAAGCTTTCTTAATTGAATACTGACGAAGCAAAGTCTCTCTTAAAACTTGTTTTTTAGTAATGTTCTTACATTTCTTTTATTGTAGATGGCGCGGCACGGAGTTTCGGTAAGCTTTCGCAAATGATAACCGGTTTAAAAAATAGTTTGGACATTCAAGAACAACATAACCTATTAATATCATTGATTTTATATTGGTAAAATATAATTTTTATAAGTTGAAAATGTCAAAATTTGAGCCAAGTAAGCGTCATTTGCGGGAAATATTAGTTTACTTCTTTAATTTAAAGAAATCTGCTGATGAGGCACATCAATTGCTCGTAGAAGCATATGGTGAGGGTGCTTTGAGTGAGAGAACGTGTCGAGAGTGGTTTCAAAAGTTTAAAAACGGTGATTTCGACGTAGAAGACAAAGATCGCAGTGGAAGACCAAAAATTTACGAGGATGCAGAATTGGAGGAATTATTGAAGGAAGATTCATCTCAAACACAAAAAGAACTTGCTCTAACATTAGAAGTCACTCAGCAAGCTCACATCGTCTTTTATAATAATTATTTAATTTGTGTTAAAAAACGGCGGAAACTTATTTGTACTCCTAATAACTTAGTTAGATATCCAATAATATTGAATATTCTTAGTAATATAGTTTTATGATGAAATTCTTAAGATTATGTTAAACATTTTTGAAAGATATCTGTTTTCATAAGATTGATGGGCAGAAACAAAATTTTGTCAACACCAAATATTTAATTTATAAGATTTTTGTTAACGATTTTTATTCATTGGATTTTGTTATATCATTTGGATGTCTTGTAATGAATGTTTGATATAGAACAAAATGTAAAGCTTTCTAACAAAATATACTGCTGAAGGTTAGTATTATCTGATTCATAATTATTAAATGAAATTATTTCTATTTCAGAAAACATTCCAAAAGTTTCAGTGATAAAACTTTAAATTGAAATAAAACACATTTAAATTATGATTGAAACCAATTTTTTTTATTTGAAAGATAATTTTATGACATTTATGTTTTAAAAATAATTTCCGGAGTATGTCCATCACGACTAGCTCTGAGGAACCGCATTCGACCAGGCCAATTTTGGACCACTTTTTCGAGTAATCCAGGCCTTATTTCATCAATAACACGAGTTATGTTGGCTTTCAAAGCGTCTATTGTTTCTGATTTATCAGCATAAACCAATGACTTCACATAATCCCAAAGAAAATAATCCAGTGGAGTTATGTCCCATGATCTTGGAGGCCAATTAATTGGACCATTTCTAAAATAATGTTATCGCCAAATCTTTCTTTCAATAAATCAATTGTTATGAGAGCAGCATGAGGTGTAGCACCATCTTGTTGGAACCAAAACACTTCTGGGTCGATACCAATCAAATTTTGAAACAAATAATCATTGATCATCGATGGACCGATGATGCCTCCAGCGTGTAAAGCACACCATACAGTGCATTTTTCAGGATGCAATGGAACCTGCAGAACTTCTTGAGGATGGTTTTCACTCCATATATGACAATTTTCCTTGTTTACATAGCCGTTCAATCAGAAATGAGCTTCATGTTTATTTCCCAAAACTACATAAATGAAAGAGTTCTCACAATTAATATAATAATAATAATAACAACAATAATGTGATTTACTTCAAAATAAATTTAGAAAAATTTCATATTATAACAATTTAAATTAATACAATAAAAAATATATTTGCACGAATACTTAAATAAAGCAATATGATCCAAAAAAAATAAAAAATAATGATAATAACAAACAAGATCCACGTGCTGAAAACAAGCAACCTTCACCACTCCAATGCGTTTTCAAGTAGAAACCGCGGCCACCCTGTCAATTTCATCTAGAAGCAAATTCTTCAACCAGATGTTCAACTTTTTTTTGTATGAATGAAAGCTGTTCATATTTCTTATATTAGGTGGAACTTGAGAGTAGATTCTTGGAGCTGTATAATAAAACGATCTCTGACCCACCGCTTTAGCTGTCCTTTCTGTGACATATTCGCAATCTCTCATATGCCTTGTGTTGTGATTATGTTTTATAAACGACAGTTCTCCCCTGTTTCTGTACTGTAGGCAAATAATAGTAAAGTTTTTCCATGTTGAACATTGTTACCTCATCGAAAAGTTTTCGTGTGGGATAGGTTCGTTCTTTGTTATAAATAATTTTCAGGAAGGTTTTTTGCATAATTTTCAGTTGTATTTTATGACATTTGTACGTTCCGCCCCAACCTGATATTCCGAATTGTAAATGTGTTTCAACAAGTGCGTGATAGAGAATTTTGAGAAAACCATCTTCCATAAGCTTTTTTAGGCGTTTGAAAGTAAACAACAAAGATCTTAGTTTCTTGGTCACTTTGACAATGTGAAGGTCCCATCTCAGGTGAGGGTCGATCTCGACTCCAAGGTAAGTTTTCGATGATACACATTCAATAAAATCACCAGAATTGCTATTCCTCAATACCAGATGGTCAATTTTGGGTAGGCTTGATATTTTATTAGAGAAAACCATGCATTTCGTCTTCTTCATATTGAGCATCAGGTCCATCTCATCCAGCCAATCTTTTATTCTTTCCATGTTGTACTCCGCCCTATTCACAACTTCTTCCCAAGTAGAGCCGGTAAAGAGAACTACTGTATCATCCGCGAAAGATGACACATCGGCATCCACCTTCAAAGACAGCAATCCATCGATATACATCAAAAACAGCACTGGCCCTAGTACCGTTCCCTGAGGAACGCCGGTTAAGACTGTTTGTAATTCACTGATGTCTTCGTTAACCTGCACGCATTGTGTTCTATTTTCAAGGTATGATCGAAACAAATCACCTGCGATTCCTCTTACACCAAAGTCCCCCATGATGTCTAACAATTTTTGATGATTGACAGTGTCAAATGCCTTGGCTAAGTCCAGAAAGACCCCTAATGTGAATTTTCCCTCATCAAGTGCCCGATAAATATCATTCGTTAGACAAACGATAGCATCTTCAGTTGATCTTTTCGGTCTGAAACCAAACTGTCTTCCGGAAAGTAGATTGTTGATCTGGATCATCATTAACACTATGACTTACAGCAGCGATATTTTCTTCTGTACGTACAGTTCTTTGTCTTGTTGTTGTTGCATCGAGTAGAAAAAATATTGTCCGAAATCTATCGATAGTTCGACGAATAAGCTGCTCTGATGGACGGTTATGTAAACTATACATTTCACGAAGTGCTCTATAAGTTTGGCGAATAGAGCACTGATTTTGAAAATAAATTTCAACAATTTGTAAACGTTGTTGCGGCGTGAGTCTTTCTATGATAATTTGTCAATGCTTACTGAACAGAAATGTCAAAACAACATGGTTTCTATCTTCTGTCAAATCACAGTTATCCCTATCGAAACGCCCCCCAGGCATTAGATCTTGACGTGATGGGGGCGCTCTCTTGACTAGGACCCTAGATTCGTCCCGGCGAATTGGAGGGTTAAGTCTTGGTGTCTAACGTAATACCACTTCGCGCCAGTCACTGGACCTGTATGGTGGAAGATCTCCGAATGGGGCCCTAGTTTTACTCAGGTGAAATGGAGGGCTGAGCCGGTTGATTAACTCAGTGACAAGGGAGTCTGTCGCAGCACAGGGCTTCTCCCTTAAAACTGGCGTACTCTACCCTATCGCAGTATAAATCTCCGGATTCTGTGTAATGGCCGAGTGCGTTATGTAGCATACTGCGTTACCTCGGGGCGGGTGGTCTTGCCCACAGGTGTTACTTGTACCACCTGGCCACCCCATTTGGTGTTGGACTCGAGGGGACAGTGGTTGAAAGTCCGCATGCTGGACTAGGGGGGTATTTCATTTATCTGTTCGCAGACCCCCATTTTCGGGATATTCTCATGAAACGACTCGGGGTTTAACGGGACTTAACGGTTCGACCGGCCTGTCCTGGCCCCTGGATCTGTGCGTAACAATTTAGGGTTTGTGGATCTCGACGAAATGGCTCCGCCATTAGTGCTTGACGTCAGGATCAATCAAATGACTTCACATGGGTTCGGTGGGTCAGGACGTATAGTCCGCTAGACGGTGCGGTCAATCTTAGTCTTATCTTAGTTTATGGGACTGCGTTCGGGTGGATGGATAAGAATTCCCTCCGGCGGGTGAGTTGCGTCTCAAACCAACTCGGGTACTGAGCCAGTAGAGGTTGGATAGTGCTTCGCTGCTACCAGTCAGACGGTTCTGGCTTTCGAGTCGGGGCCCAAACTGGAAGCTGGTGGGTTCATCTCTTCGGAGGGGATGATATGGCGTAATCCTTATCACACTTTCTACCTCTAGGGGTGGACTGTGGAGACTGCTTGGTAGTCACTTGGAAAAGAGGCCTTCCTCAAATAGCCAATAACTATTCTGGTAGAATTCACCTATCCCTATCGAAAGTTCTATCACCCTAAAAAAAACACACGTTATATTTGTGGTTGTTATAACTTTCATCAAATTGCGTTCTTTGGTGGTTATATTAGTCTTGATCCCCAGTGAGTATACTTTGCGTTCTAGTCTCCTTCCAGAAGAAATCTTTGTTTAAAATTTTTGAAAAATTCCGCATATTGGCCTTCTATTATACTGTGTTGAGGTGGAGAGTAGCTGATACATCAAAGCTCCATGTTTCTGTATAGACTCTAATATTTGTGGCTTGTATCTCATCAGTTACATAATCTAGCAACCTATGGTGTTTGAGGATTTCTTCGAATCAATATAGCGGAGCCACCGTGTGCTCTACCATCAGGATGTTTAGCAGAGTAGGTCTTGTAATGTGGGAGCTGAAAAGCTGTCCTTTCAGAAATAAGCATTATGTCTATTTTATATACATTCATGAATGTTGTCAATTCATGTTTATGGTTTCGTAGTCCGTTTGCATTTAACGAAGGTATCCGTATTAACTTCGCCATTTTTGATCTAATTAAGTTTGTTACCAAGTGTTGTGAGCACATTGAGGATAATCTGATTTTTATTCATCATTTGTTTGATCATGGCTTTGAAGTCTGAAAGAAAGCTTAACGTCATGGTTTCTAAGGAATTTGTATTTTGCTGCTGAAAGTAACGTTCTTCAGCTAATTTTTTCTTGTTGGAGTACTCTAACATAAGACGGGAATACTTTTGGCGGGTTGTTGATTCATTTCATAGTTTGTTTCTGATGGTATTTCATTATATCTGGATTTTTTATTATGGTTCTTGATTTGTCTGAGGAGTTTATAGACCTGGAATCCTTTGTAATTTGATGAGTGGCTGACTTCACATAGTGCGCATCTTGATTTTGTTTTCTTGCAACTTTTGGAATCGCGTTATTTACTGCATTTTACGCAAATAAATGGTCTGGTGCAGTATGATTTGGAGTGCATTGGATGATTTCTCGTTTCCTTCTTGTCCAGACATGAAAATTCCCTCTTTTTGCATTGGAATGTTGTTGGCCGTTATTGGTTAATATAGCCGCCCTTAAGGCGACTTGAAGAGATAAGGTGGGTCGATGATAACACACATGTACTCTCGAGCACGGTTCAAACGCAAATCAAATTTAAAATACGACGTTCATTATAGTTTCATTTCTGTAAGTTTGCGCATTTTTGCACTCTTCCAGGGAACAATGTGCTATCGCTTCGCCCAATTGTCAGCAATTTTCTAATTTTAGTGGAAAGTGATCTTAAACGGCTAGGTTGGGGTTACTGATGAAGAATCGGAACTTAAAAGTAATTCTGTTCGGCCTATCCGGTCGACCTTGCAAAATCACACTAGCTTTCCAATGGAATGAGCTAGATCCTTGAAACTCCAAGGAGAGGTTTGTGGTTTAAATACCGTGGCTTAGTTAGTTAATGAGCAAAATCGGTTCGATAGTTTCTGTTATTCTTGTTTGAAAGTTTTTGATATTGTTCCCAATATTTTCGAAACAACAGATTCGATCCATCTGAAATTTCTCATTTAGAAGTAGGATAATAACGCGCATATTCGTGCAAAATTTCGTGCGAATCGTATCATTAGAAGTTAACAAAAAAATTGTGAGCGGATCAGCGTTATGCGCTTCCTTAAACACTATAACTTTCGAAGAAAAGAAGATAGAGGTTTGAAACTTAGGGGTAGATTTGAGGCTTGAATATCTCGAATTGGCTCGTTATTCAGCAAAATCAATCAAATGGTTTTGCAGTTAGTGACATTTAAAATTCGATTGATCTGAAATTTGTGGTTTGGAAGAATAATAGTAACACACATGTTCTCGCGAAATTTCATGAAGTGCGTATGATGAGAACATGAATTGAAATGTTTAAAAAGACAATCGACCTATCATATCTTAAAAATATGAAAAATTTGTCCTCAATCCTGGTACAAATTTTCCTATTTGGCGAAATGTATAAAATTAAATGTTATAATCAAGAAACCTGATTATAAAATAAAATCCAGAATCGAAAACTACAGGAAGATTAATTTAGCTTTTAAAATTTTGTAGATTTTAACACAGTAAACAAGTTAGCTCTGAACTTAACCGATTTAGGTAAACATAGAACACATTAATCAAAGAATATGATGCAAACATAATACCTACTAAGATGTCGTATTTAAATTCACTTATTTTGACATTCGCTTACAAGTTTCAAATGCAGATCTTCCACACTTTCGTGCCAATTTTGTTTTGTTGTAAGTGATTGTCGTCGATAAATGGAATATTTTTTCATTTAATTAGTGAAAAAAAGGAATCCAAAAAGTATGGATGTTCTTATAGGAAAACTGTTACTCCGTGCATTTGTTTAGTAAGAATGGCAGCAAAATATGGAGAATCTGGGAAGAAAGGTAAGATTTAATTTTTTCAATTTCTTGTTGTCATTGTATTTGATATTTCGAAACTTATAATAATTTCATGAAAATCTGAATATTGGTGCTATCTCGTGTTGCTTCTGAGAACTATACCTCTCCATTCATAGATGACACGAAGGATACTGTAACCATTTAATTTTATTGAGGAGATCACCAGGGCACAGTTCGGAATTTAGTCACTAGATGTCCGTAGGATTTGGTATCTGTAGATTATACAATATTCGTCTGAATAAGGATATTTTGCGCTCTTGTTCCGGGGAACAACGTGCTATCGTTTCGCCCAAATATCTGTATTTCGATTATTAACCCCAAAATGATCTTGAACGACTAAGTTGAACTTACTGATGAAGAAGATATATAAAATTATTTGAATATTTTAATATTAGCCTTCTACATATTCAATTTCAAAAAATCATATTTAATAATTATAACTTCTGGAATTAAATTAAAATAATGTCATATAAGTACCACTTATATCAAACGACATATAAAATAAACATTCATTATAAGACATCCAAATGATATAACAAAATCCAATAAATAAAAATTGTTAACCAAAATTCTATAAATTAAATATTTTGAATAGACAAAATTTTGTTTCTGCTGATCAATCTTATGAAAACAAATATTTATGATAGATTGGGCCGTTGCTTGGTAGAAATCAGTTGTAATTGTCATTATAAAATAACAAAATGTAAACAAGTGTTTTATTTTATAATGACGAAAACAAATATCTTTCAAAAATGTTTAACATAAGATTGTGTTAATGTGTGTTGGATATTGGCGCATCCACCATATTTATCATTCAAAACTGAAATAATTGAATATTTAGGAATAACTCAAATTAAATTCGGATACTGTTTCATGAAATTTGTTTCGGACCGATCGAAAAAGATGTATATCAGATACTGAATTGTTTCAGCCGTTACTATTTGGTAGTTGATCAAAATTAAAACAAATTGCAGAAATTACTGTTTTACTACCGAAAACTATATATTACACATTTTCTTGTGACTCGAGTTTCGGGAAATGAACTATCCCATCATCAGACAACTGAAGACCTAACAGTGGTACAGTGGTATTTAAACAAAAGTGATAAATATTTTGAATATTTCAACAGATTCTCGGTAACACCTAATAGTGGTACAGAGGTTTACAATCGGAACGTGATAAAAAACCGGGTTAAAAAAGAGGGGCTTTCTAACAGATATCGGAATGTCGGCAATCGACAAAGAAGGTTGTTAAACAGATGGTACCCATTTAAATATCTCAAATAATTTTTGGGGTTACATAGCTCCGTACAGTCATTCATTATTTTTACAGTATTTTGTTGTATATCTCAAATATTTGGATTTACAAAGCTCCATACAGTCATTCATTATTTTTTACATTATTTTTATTGTGAACGAATTTGAAAATTTCAATAATCAAGTTTCTTTTCTTTTGAATGTACATGTAAAATTTTTCTTAAGATTTTCTTTTATCGAATGGAATTACTGTTTTCTAAAGAATGAGTGGCAAAAGTTGAATTTTTGTTTAATTTTCATTAAATTCATTTTATGTTCGTTGAAAAAATTTTTAAACAGATGTTACTTTTTAAATATCTCAAATATTTTCGATTTACATAGCTCCGTACAGTCATTCATTATTTTTACATTATTGTTATTGTGAACTAATTTGAAAAATTCAACAGATTCTAGATAATTGAGTTTCTTCCCTTTTGATTCTACATGTAAAATTTTAAGATTATCTATTGTGGGAAAGGAATGACCGTTTTCTAGACAATGAGTGGCAAAAGTAGAATTTTGTTTATTTTTCCTGAAACTCATTTAATGTTCGTTGAACCTCGTCTTGAAGGAACGTCCTGTTTGTCCTATGTATTTATTACTGCATGTAGAACAAGATAAATCATAAACTCCTGATTTGTATATGTTTGGAGTAGGATCCTTTGCGTTAAATAATACTGATGATAATTTGTTTTGCGTTTTGAAAGAAATATTGACATCTGATTTAGAAAAACTACTGGCCACTTTTTGATATCACACTCAAATAGCAAAATAGACTTCAACGTGTTCAGAAAACCCACATCCACTGATATATGTATTCCTATTGATTCCAATCACCCAAATTCACAAAAAATGTCAGCGTATCAATCGATGATCCATAGAGCCTTCGCATTACCCTTATCAAAAAATGACCGTGAAGCTGATGTCCGAACTATAAAATCAATAGCCGCAAACAACGGTTTCAACCCCAATATAATAGATAATTTAATTCGACAGAAACTATCTAAAATAGCTATGAGCCAAATTTTTCCCATCATAAAAACCGAAGAAAATAAAAAATTCATTTCTCTGTCGTACTTTGGTAGCATAAGTCAAAAAGTGGCCAATAGTTTTTCTAAATCAGATGTCAATATTTCTTTCAAAACGCAAAACAAATTATCATCGGTATTATTTAACGCAAAGGACCCTACTCCAAACATACTCAAATCAGGAGTTTATGAGTTATCTTGTTCTACGTGCAGTAATAAATACATAGGACAAACAGGACGTTCCTTCAAGACGAGGTTCAACGAGCATAAAATGAGTTTCAGGAAAAATAAACAAAATTCTACTTTTGCCACTCATTGTCTAGAAAACGGTCATTCCTTTCCTACAATAGATAATCTTAAAATTTTACATGTAGAATCAAAGGGGAAGAAACTCGATTATTTAGAATCTGTTGAAATTTTCAAATTCAAAATAACAATAATGTAAAAATAATGAATGACTGTACGGAGCTATCTAAATCGAAAATATTTGAGATATTTAAAAAGTAACATCTGTTTAAAACCTTTTTCAATGAACATAAAATGAATTTAATGAAAAGTAAACAAAAATTCAACTTTTGCCACTCATTCTTTAGAAAACAGTAATTCCATTCGACAAGAGAAAATCTTAAGAAAAATTTTACATGTACATTCAAAAGAAAAGAAACTTGATTATTGAAATTTTCAAATTCGTTCACAATAAAAATAATGTAAAAAATAATGAATGACTGTATGGAGCTTTGTAAATCCAAATATTTGAGATATACAACAAAATAATGTAAAAATAATGAATGACTGTACGGAGCTATGTAACCCCAAAAATTATTTGAGATATTTAAATGGGTACCATCTGTTTAACAACCTTCTTTGTCGATTGCCGACATTCCGATATCTGTTAGGCCCCTCTTTTTTAACCCGGTTTTTTATCACGTTCCGATTGTAAACCTCTGTACCACTATTAGGTGTTACCGAGAATCTGTTGAAATATTCAAAATATCACTTTTGTTTAAATAGCTCTGTACCACTGTTAGGTCTTCAGTTGTCTGATGATGGGATAGTTCATTTCCCAAAACTCGAGTCACAAGAAAATGTGGAATATATATTTTTTGGTAGTAAAACATAGTAATTTCTACAATTTGTTTTAATTAGAGGTATATCAGTTGAGATCGATAGTTTGTAGTGTAAAATCTTGTGAATACTGCATATTGAATATTTTAAAGCGCATTCACCATAATTTTGATTTAAAACAGCTGGCAAATCCTTAAATATACAGGAATAACTGGAACTTAAACAAAATATGAACACTGTTCACTCAAGTTTGTTTCATATCGATTGAAATAAATGCATGTTAGTTGACCCGGATAGTATGTATTAAATAAACTTGTAAAAACTATGTACAACAGTCTGCTCACAAATTAAATACTCTGATTGTTCTGACAAAAGTCACCATTAAAAATATAAAGCATTTCCAGTTTTACTTCCACTCCATCCTTTCCCTTCATCGAAAACATTAGGTCATCTTCTTTTTCCATAATCTCTCAGCTGAATCCGACGACCGGATATTTTCCAACGATTTTCTTTAGCACAGCAGGCACGAAACTCATAAACTTGAAACGTGTTCCCATCTGGTCTACGTTCATCATCATGTCATAGCTCATACGTAAAGCCTCGAGCTGCTTTTCAGAGGCGACCTTCTCCAGAGCCCCAAACCTGTGTTCGATGCCCATTTTCAGCAAGAAATCTCTCTGTGTGACGGGGCCAAAGGCGATGACTTTGTCCCCTTCTAAAGCCACCTGAAAGATTGAAATTTTTTATCATTCCTTACTCTCAATCAAATCGGACGGAATTCGACTAGTAAATTGATTGTGTTTGAACAAAAGACAGATTTTTTTAAATCTATCAATGATAAAAAGAACAGGTTTTTTAAAACTGAAATCTTCCAAATATCCAATACTTAGAGAACTTGTTAGTCGTATCAAACATAAAAGTGAAAGCAAAGCATTGGTCTCATTAAAAAAATTGTGAAAAGTACTGAAGTGAAGTCAGGAACTTTTGCATGCTTGTTTATATCACCAACGACTCCCACGAAATTTCGCATTAGCCCTCTTCTTGTTATTTTACATCAAAATGCTAAATTGACACCTAATTGTAAAACTGTTTTGCTTTGGTTTCAGAAGCACCTAACGCTTCTCTGCTCACAGCCTTGTCTACAGGAGAACAGTTCTAAAATTTCAAAAAATTACGCTCAATTTCGAATTTCATACCTCTTTCAACCGTCCGAAGTCCACGTCCGCTGTAAGATCGGCAGTACCTGGCTGCACCAATGGATCATGCAGTTTGTGTTGTTTGAACGCTCGAAAAGTGTCTGTACCTTCCCCTTCGTGACCGTAGTCACCTATCAGGGCCAAACCTCCAAAAGATTCAAGTTTATCGGCTATAGTTTTCACTGCAATCAGGCTTTCGGGGGAAACCTCAACATGATCTCTACATTCGTTAGGTTTTATGTAAGCCTTCGATGCTGGTGTATCGTTCCTTGACATGATATACCTGGAAAAATGGTGATATATAAATTTTTGTAGAGAATATACTGGCAGGGTAAAATTGACGTTCAAAGATTCAGGCAGTATTTTTTGTGAATGTTTTAGTGAAAATATACAATCCAAATCTCTATAATTCACGAATTTTGAGCCAAAAATTATTCTAAATGATTCCATTCAACTACCAGTGAATAATTTCTAATTAAATTTATTTTAGTCCACCAATTGGATCATTTGTAAACTAGATAACTTTTGAAAGAAATATTTTAATAAATTAAACAGCGCATGAACTTATTTTGTTATCTGATGAAGGCGAGATCAAACAGTCTAGCAAACATCCAATAAATTACCGGAATTTCCCTTCTTCCTCATCGTTATCAATCAAGACTTCCCTATATCCACTCTCTGTCTTCTGGAACTTGTGGATGGGCAACGCATCAAAAAATTCATGAGCTATCACTATGGAAAAAATGTCAGGTAGATCTGCCAATCTCTTAAACCACTTCACTTGCACCCCTTCCCGAGCTATGCCTTCCTTGTAGAAAGGAGAAGAAGGGGCAGTTACGATATTTGAATGTGAACATAAACGTTGTCCTTGTAAGTTACTCAGGTACGGACTCACTTCGACCAGGGATAAACTGCAGCTTTTCAAACACTAAAACCACATCAGGATTCAAACAAATAATTGTATTAATGGCAGAAGTAATATCCTCACCTTAAAGTGCTCAAACACTCTCAGCATATCCTGGGAAAGGCTTCCTTTTCCCGGTCCAAGTTCTACAATCTGGAAGGGTTTGGGACAGCCTAATTTTGACCATTCGTTCAGACACCAAACGGCCAGCATTTCCCCGAACATTTGACTCAGTTCGGGGGAAGTTATGAAGTCCCCACTACTTCCGAACACATCCTTGTGCATGTAATATCCACCGACGGGGTTTACAAGAATTTCCTTCATGTACTGTGCGATAGTTATGGGTCCGGTTGCTTTTATTTTATTGTGAAGCTGTCTCGCTATGAAATTTTCATCTTTCGCTACATTTGGGTTTTTTATTGTGTAATATGCACGCGTTAAATGCTTTAGAGTGGAATAAATTCTTGGTTTTAACATATTCGGAAATATTTTCTATTTTGCCCTTAAAATTTTTGGGGTTATGTTTTTTATTCTATAAAATGTGGTTCTATGAATCTTACGCCTGATAATAAAATGACCAGGCAATTAAAGATACAGTACTTGGAATAATTGGTAGCCGGCAGTTACACTAGTGACATCTATACAAGAGTAGAAGAATTCATTCTTCTCACTCATAGTTCTGTACTCTGTCGTATAGAGTGCAGCGCGGTCATAAATTAATTATTATTGTAATTAATCTTTATTTGACCATTTTGAGTAGTTTTAATAATTTTTGCACTCCGTCTCATACATCTATACACCAGCATGTATGTCAAATGCTGGGGAGGAAAACAAATAAAGACGAATTACTATCATAATTATCATAATAGAAGCTTATAAAGGGAATATTGAGTTCGTCTATTTCTGTATAAAACAGTAATAATCTCAGAAGTGATAATATCCTCACCTTAAAATGTCCAAACACTCTCAGAATATGCTGGGAAATACGTTCTTTGCCGGGTCCATGTTATACAATCTGGAAGGGTTTGGAACAGCTTAATTTAGACCATTCGTTTAGTCACCAAACAGCCAGCATCTCCCCGAACATGTGACTCAGATTGGAGGAAGTTACGAAGTCCACACTGCTTCCGAAAACGTCCTTGTGCATGTAATATCCACCGAGGATTTCCTTTATGTACTGTGGTATAGTTATGGCTACGATTGCTTTTATTTTTATTTTTGTGAAGCTGTCTCGCTTTGAAATTTTCATCTTTCGGTATAGTTGAGTTTTTTATTGTGTAGTATGCACGCATTAGATGGTTTAAAGCGGAGCAAGTAATTGGTTTTCACATATTCGGCATTATTTTCTACTGTTTCCTGAAAATATTTGGGTTTATATTATTATTATTATTCTATAAAATCTATTACAGTTAATGAGGTTCTATGACTACTACGCCTGATAATAAAATGACCAGGCATTTAAAGATACACCTTTTGGAATAATTAGTTGCCGGCAGTCATACTAGTGACACCTATATAGAAATAGACGAACTCTACATTCCCTTCATAGCTTGTTTTATGATAAGAGTGGTAGTAATTCGTCTTTATTTGTTTTCCTCCCCAGCATTTGGCATACATGCTGGTGTATAGATGCATGAGACGGAGTGCAAAAATTATTAAAACTACTCAAGATTGACAAATAAGGACTAATTACAATAATAATTATATTTCGACCGCGCTGCACTCTATAAGACAGAGTACAGAACTATCAGCGAGAAGAATGAATTCTTCTATTCTTGTATAGGTGTCACTAGTATAACTGCCGGCAACCAATTATTCCAAGTACTGTATCTTTAATTGCCTAGTCATTTTATAATCAGGCGTAGTAGTCATAGAACCACATTAACTGTAATAGATTTTATAGAATAAAAATCATAATATAACCCCAAACATTTTCAGGAAACAGTAGAAAATATTGCCGAATATGTGAAAACCAATTACTTGCTCCGCTTTAAACCATCTAATGCGTACATACTACACCATAAAAAACTCAAATGTACCGAAAGATGAAAATTTCAAAGCGAGGCAGCTTCACAAAAATAAAAATGAAAGCAATCGTACCCATAACTATACCACAGTACATAAAGGAAATCCTAGTGAACTTCGTGGATACTACATGCATAAGGACGTGTTCGGAAGCAGTGTAGACTTCATAACTGAGTGACATGCTCAGGGAGATGTTTGGTGACTAAACGAATTGTCTAAATTAAGCTGTCCCAAACCCTTCCAGATTGTATAACATGGACCAGGCAAAGAACGTATTTCCCAGCATATTCTGAGAGTGTTTGGACATTTTAAGGTGAGGATATTATCAATTCTGCGATTATTACTGTTGCAGTTCATCTTTTGTCGAAGTGAGTCTGTACCTGAGTAACTTACAAGAACAACGTTTATGTTCACACTCAATCATCATAACTGATCCCTTCTTCTCCTTTCTACAAGGAAGGCATAGTTCTAGAAGGGATGCAAGTGAATTGGCTTAAGAGGCTGGAAGATGTACCTGAGTTTTTTCTACAGTTATAGTTCATACAGTTTTTGATGCATTTCCTATCCACAAGTTCCAGAAGGCAAACAGTGGGTATAGGGAAGTCTTGATTGATAATGTTGAGGAAGAAGGGAAATTCTGATAATTTATTGGACGTGTGCTAGAATACTTGATCCTGCCTTTATAAGGTAACCAAATGAGTTCATGAGTAGTTTAATTCATTGAAATATTTCTTCCAAAAGTTATCTAGTTGACAAATGAGCCGGCTGATGTAACAAAATAAATTTAAATATTGGAAGTACAAATTATTTCGGTCCGTTTTTTAGCTCATAAAATGCTATCATTTCAAAAGATAATGAATTAACCAATTAATCAAAATATTGTCCATCATTGCTTACTATTTTTTCCCACCTTTCAGGCAATTTCCGAATCCCGTCTTGAAAAAACTTCTTGTCTTTCGAGTCTATCCAATTTTGAAGCCAGTTTTTGATTTCTTTGAAAGAAGTGAAGCTGTTACCTGCTTAATGCTGTTGCATCTATCGAAACAGCCAGTATTCGGAAGGAGCAATATACCGAGAATAAGAGGTAAGATATCCCATTTGATCAACTACTGAATTGAAATTACGATTTCATTGTATTATAAACATTCAACGAGCTGGCCTGTTCTTGCAATTTTTTTGACTTTCCTTAATAAGTCGAAAAATGCCGCATATTTATATAAATATCGGGTGTTTTTTTTTAGAGTGCTAGAAATTTAAATTGAAATAAAACACATTTAAATTAAGATTGAAGCCAAATTTTTTTTTAATTTGAAAGATAATTTTATGACATTTATGTTTTAAAAATAATTTCCGGCATATGTCCACCACGACTAGCTCTGAGGAACCGCATTCGACCAGATCAGTTTTGGACCACTTTTTCGAGTAATTCAGGCCTTATTTCATCAATAACACGAGTAATGTTGGCTTCGAAAGCGTCTATTGTTTCTGGTTTATCAGCATAAACCAATGACTTGACATAACCCCAAAGAAAATAATCTAGTGGAGTTACGTAGTATGATCTTGTAGGCCAATTAATTGGTCCATTTCTCGAAATAATGTTATCGCCAAATCTTTCTTTCAATAAATCAATTGTCACGGTAGCAACATGAGGTGTAGTACCATCTTGTTGGAACCATAACACTTCTGGGTCGATACATTCAAATTTTGAAATAAATAATCATTGATGATCGATCTGTAACGAGCACCATTCACGTTTTTAAAGAAATATGGACCGATGATGCCTCCAGCATGTAAAACACACGTAAGTGAATGGACCGTGAGACGATGTCTCTCAGAATGGAATTTACAACCATTCTGGACCTGTGACAGGTCCAGAATTTCTCAGAGAGCATTGAATTGCACGTCTTCAATTTGCACGAGATCACATAAACTGGTTAGAAGCTCAGTGGGCCCAGGTACTTTTCTCTGATGAATCCAGATTCAGCATTCGAGGAACTGATGGTCGCCTTTATAGACGTCCAGGAGAAAGATACGCCGACACCTGTATAGAAGAGCCAGTTTCATTCGGTGGAGGATCTATTATGGTCTGGAGTGGTGTGTCTTTAGAGGGCCGCACAGAGTTTGTTTTTATAAATGGATCTTTAATAGGAGTAAGTTACATAGTGGAAATTCTTCTTCTTCTTCTTTCTAATTATTAAGCAATATTGCTTGTTTTTCTTCGCTTCTTTGCCTGTGTTCGTTCAAGTATGTAAATTATCACTCCACCATTTGCGTGGTCTTCCTACACTCCTACGACCAACTGGTGACTTGTCTCTTGCCATCTTTACAATTCTGTTTTCATCCATGCGGTCGATATGCTCATTCCATTGCTGTTTCCTTTTCAGTACCCAATCAGTGATATCATCGATTCCACACATTTCTCTCATGTTCTCACTCCTTACCCGATCAGTGAGTTTTTTTCCTGCCATTTTGCGCACCACTTTCATTTCAGCAGCCTCCAATATTTGACTCGTTCTCGAGGTCTCCGGTCTGGTCTCTGCAGTGTACGTGAGAATTGGTCTAATCGTCGATCTGTAGATTCTAGACTTAACTTCAATTCCAATGTGCCTATTATTCCACACGATGTTGTTGAGACATGGGGCTGTTCTTGTTGCCTTCATAGCTTGTCCTCTCACTTCCGCCTCGACATCACCAAATCCAGATATCTCGACGCCAAGATATTTGAACCTCATCTCCTGTTGTACAACCTGGTTATCAATTTCCAGCTTACATTCTGTCAAGAAAGTACCGGGAATTATCGATTAAAATCTGGCGGAGCAATGAGGCAGGTAAAAATTTTTTTCCTAGGTTGGTACCACTGTCCTTAATTACTATGCCAAGCTTGAGCGGGATCTGTCAACTAGTGTGTTTGCAACAGCTGATTAAGTCAGTCGATGTCAGAGTGCGTGCCGATTTTTACTATGGGTGATTACGTTGAGCAAAGAATTTGTTTAAAGTTTTGTGTTGCAAATGAATTTTCGTGTGCCGATGCATTGAAAATGTTGCAAAAGGCCTTTGGTGATAATGCTCTATCGAAAACTCGTGCATATCAGTGGTACAGAGCCTTCAAGGACGGTCGTGAAGTGGTCGCCCATCGACGGCTTCGATCGAAGATAACGTGCTGGAAAACCGTCGTACCAGCTTGAGAGAGATAGCACATGATCTTAAGATATCCCACAAGTCCGCACGTACGATTTTGATTGATATTTTGGGCATGAGAAAGGTGGCCGCACGACTCGTACCGAAAGACCTGAATTTTCTTCAAAAACGTCATCGCGAACAGGTTGCTTCAGACATGCTGGATCGCTGTAATTCCGATTCTACATTCATGGAACGCATTGTAACTGGTGATGAAACCTGGGTCTACGAGCACGATATGCAAACAAGCCAGCAATCATCGGAATGGGTGGCAAAAAATGAGCCGAAACCGAAAAAACCACGCCAAAGCCGCTCGAAAATGAAGGTGATTCTCATTGTTTTCTTCGATATCCGTGGCGTGGTGCACTACGAATTCGTTCCAGAGGGTCAGACGGTAAACAAGGAGTATTACCTAGGCGTTATGAAACGTTTGCGTGAGCGTATCCGTAAGAAGCGGCCAAATTTGTGGGCGAACAACTCATGGATTTTGCATGACGATAACGCGCCTTCTCACCGAGCTACGATTGTGACTGACTTTCTCGCCAAAAACTCAACAAACGTGCTTCAGCAACCACCGTATTCGCCGGATTTGGCTCCCTGCGACTTTTTCCTCTTCCCAAAACTAAAATTGCCCCTTCGTGGCACCCGTTTTGAGTCGATTGAAGCCATAAAACAAAATTCGGCGCGAGAGCTAAAGTCCATCCCGGAAAGCGCCTATAAAAAATGTTTCGATAATTGGAAGTGCCGTTGGCATAGATGTTTGGAGCAAATGGAGCCTATTTTGAAGGCGACCCAATAAATTTTGACGATTAAATGTAAAAATGTTGTTTTAATTGAAAATTCCCGGTACTTTCTTGACAGAGTAGTACATCTAAGTGGCAGGAAATTCTTATGGACCATATTGTACCTTATATACCATTTCTGGGAGAGCAAGGAATTATTATACATGACAAAGCATGCTCACATACTGCTGGAATTTCTTGTTTTAACTGTCAAGCACGAAATCCTGACTTGAATACCATCGAACATCTATGGGCCAACTGGTAAGGCGAGTCAGAACTATGGTTCCATCAGCCAATAATTTACAAGAGCTCCGTGAAACCCTTCGTCATTAATGGGAGAATATTTGAAGGCTCCTCACGAGCATGCGAAGACCTTAGGAATCAGAGCTAGGGGAGGTCACACCTTATACTGATACTGAAATTTTCACAGTTAAGATACTTTTTTGAATTCCAAAGTTTTTGATTTTTCAAAAAAAGCTTATTATTTTGATACAAATCGAATAAAAAGTTTCATTTTTCTTTGGGACATTCTCTATTTCCTACCATTTAAGAAATTTCATGATTCTCGTAAAAATTTTCATTAAGAAAGGTATTTGAAAAGTAAGTGACCCGTTTTTTCTGGTCGCCAGTGCAGTAATGTTTTTTCTAGGGAAGATCTAGTGTCACTATCTTTTGAGAAAGGGCCCATAGGTTTACAATGTCTGTTTACGACCATGAACCATTTCAGTTAGTTGTTTAAAGTTATTGTTATCAATGAGAGCATTAATAGCTCACCCTAGCGCAGCTGCAGCGCTTGAAAAAAGTACTTTCTCGGTTAATAAAATCAGGTAGTTCCCCTTTCGTCACTAGCTCACTCGCGCAACCAATGGATGCGTTCTGAAATTGATCGACATCTTTTTGTTTTGTTTGAATTGAAATCTTAACAATCAGTTTAAATTTGTATACAGTCTTAAGCTGTGTCTCACATCATTTGATTTTAAGTGAGTTCTGAAAAACAATTGCGGCCCGTGGCAATTTGCCTAACCTGCTACCCTATAGTTACGCCACTGGCTTTTCGATTCATTGGAATGTTAACATTGCAATGAATCACGAAAATTAAAATGAAGTAAACATAATTACAAAATAACCATTAATAATCAATACAAACCAATATTGATTGATAAGTTGTTGATGAATAAAAATCATAGAATAGCATTAAATTTGTTATACCCCAACTTAAAAGAAAAATTTAAGTATATTTCATCTAAATATACAAAATGTATTTCTGAGAATATTGCAACATATCTTGAGATTGAGTATGATTTAAGAAACCTCATTTAAAACGAATTGAAACCTGAGTAAATCCATTGAAATAATAAAAACAATAAAGATATTATACCTAGGATGATAAATCAGCTATTTATATGTTTACATAGGACATATGTAGAACGATTCAAGAATATTTAAAGTCTTCTCAATGAAAAAAGGTATTCCACTCATTCCATCCGTTCAAGCGGGACTATCCACAATTTCGAAGTTTTGCATGTTGAACATAAAACTGTCACCCTAACTTTATTAGAAGCACTCGAAATAAACAGACAGTATAATTGAAATTTTACGCAATTCAACGGTATAAAATGAAATGTATTTTCAAAATAAGTTTAATTATTCAAAATGTAAAAAATCTGATAATGCTACTGTAACAACAAAGCAATTGTTATATTTATAAAAAAATATGTGAATATTAGAATAACCCTTTTTTAAAATATCATTTTCAAATCATTTTTCGTGGTTAATATGAGTAAATTCAACCGTTTCAAAATAATTAAGTAATTCAATTGCAATGATAACTCATGCTGAAAATTACGATAACAATTTCTAATAAAAAAAATTCATATAAATATTTGTTTTTAATGTACTTTTTTAAATTAGATTGAGAAGTATAAAATAATTTTCCTTTGCCAATCCGGATTTGTGATTACAAATTATAAATTTCTATAAAAGTATTAACAAGATATATAATAAAAAGTGCATGAAAACTTGAAAGTTACAACCCGACTCTCAGGAGGACAAAAAGTAGTTCTTTTTTTTGCCTATTCATTCTAAAATGCTTGTCAATACACTGTAGTGTTTTTATTTGTCAAATTTTTAGGCAGAAATAGTCTTTTATGGTTACATTGAACATGTCCATTCATCAGTAACACGATAATTTTGAACACAAACAATTTAGGGACTCGAAATGTTCAGGGCAGTTTTTAAGCCAAGATGAAAAGATCAAGCTTGCGAATGAATAAAATCTGTTCATGGCCACTCAGTTAAATTTTTTCAGAATATTAAAAAATTAACGTAATTTAAGATTAGGCAAAATACAGGAATGTTGATTAAGATTTTCCTGTATTTTCGCAAATTATGCGTTGACTCAAAAAAAGTTTTCTGCAAAAATGATATTTTAGTTAGATAGTTGATCAAAGGTAAAGTTTTTAACATCCTCGTGATAAACAAAATGTTTTTGCAAGCAGTTTTTTTCTTCGTCAAAAAGTTTGTTTCCTCAATTTGAAATGTGTGGTCTGAATGATTGTGTTTATACAAAAAGTAGTTTATCGAAATTAATATTTTCTTCATTCAATTATTCCTATAAATATAAGATATTCAAACAGGAGAATCATAGTGAAAATCCTATGAATTTTATTATTACTACTAATTGGAGATTCTTACATCTAATGTTTTTATTTATTGCTTACAGAAATTTCGTGGAAACCAGTAGTCACTTCTGTGGAAATCAAGGAACCACCGTAATTCCAGTGGAATGGAAGATTTGAAAATATAGTATTTGGATTCATTGTATAATATTTAAAAATTGTTCTGATAATATCATTGTCAAAAATGTTAATATTTATCTGATGTCATGATTACAGATTTAATATAAATAATGAGTAAACAAAATGGTATCATTTAACCTTTACTTTCACAATTCAAACATATTCAGTAAAATGTAAAAACACTGTAATTAAATTTTAATATCTCATTCGAATTTTATTGGGATTACTCAAAATTGTCAGTGTCAAAAAAAGAGCTAGCCCTATTATTTTATCTAGAGTGTAAATTTTCAATGTATTATAATGTGCTTAATACGGTCCTGAGCATGGCTAACGAAATTTGCGAGAAATATATCAATACTCCTGATAAAATCCACATACCTCCTACATGTGCCAACATAAAGGGTTAAATACGGTTCTGTTAATATTCGATTGCTCCTGATACATCTAAATACCTTTTCAGCGAGTTGACATATGGGCTAAATACGGCTCTGTTGATATTCCACTGCTCCTGATACATCTAAATACCTTCTCAGCGAATTGACATATGGACTAAATACGGCTCTGTAGGTATTCGACTGCTCCTGATACATCTAAATACTTCCTCAGCGAGTTGCCATAGGGGCTAAATACGGCTCTGTTCTAAATATCAGGAGCACACAGGATAAATTCCACATATCTCCTCGCCTTCTGCTCTCCTGATACCGACTGCTCCGGATACAAATACCTCCTCGGTAAGTCAACAAAGGGGCTAAATACGGCTCTGTTCCAAGTATCAGGAGCCATTGAAAAGTGGGCGTGGCTTAAAAATGGCGGGAAAATCCGGCTGCTCCTGATAAATTTCATATACCTCCTCGACTTTATATTCTCCTGATACTCGGCCAGATTGCTGAACACTACCCTGAAATGCCAATATTTGATGGACACTTTCGGATTATCTCAAAATGACCATATATGGGCATATTTCCATTTTCAGTAGCGTTTTCGCTGGCAAAAATGACCCAATATTTGGAACTTTGCTGTAACGGAACGGAACGAAGGTCAATGTTTGTTGTTACATATGTCCAAGTACATCCGGATAATGAATAAGTAAAAAAATTATTATTTTATTGCTTATTTAAAATTCACTCTTAAAATTGAATTTCTGTGTTAAAGTTAAAATTTTCTGACAATTTGACAGAATTCCATCAAAAACGTTTTGGCAACATTTGATCAAAAATCAGGAGCAATAAATGTATAGGTTAACGAGGAGTTCTTTGCATTTATGCAAAATTTTTCTGCCTGAATATTCTGGGAATAAGTTTTTGCAGTCGTTGAAAAATATATTAAATTCTTTTCTTGAAAAATGTAATGGAATAATTTTTATACAAAAACGATTCATGAAAAATTTGAACTGCCTTGTTTCACTTCGAATTTAAGAGACCTTTTTGTTGTTTGTTCAAAGTAAAATAAATATCAACAACCAACATTTTTTTACATTCATAATACTGTCAATAATACTATCAGTAATTTCAAAGAATTTTGGATTTATACTGGTAACTTATACTACTGATTAATCATCAAGATAGATTACAAAACAAGCATTGGAGTTGATGATCTTCACGCGAACTCGCTCCCTATTAAAGTGCTAACTTCGTCATAATAATCTCATTTTTGCCAGCGAAAACGCTACTGAAAATGGAAATTTGCCCATATATGGTCATTTTGAGATAATCCGAAAATGTCCATCAAATATTGGCATTTCAGGGTAGTGTTCAGCAATCTGGCCGAGTAATAATAACGGAGGGGTTTGGATATAAATATATTCTACAAATGGGCTGTGAAATTATCATCGCATTTCAGGGTAGTTAGTGAATGCATCCGCTCACGAGAAAGTTTTGGAACAGGGCCTTATTTAGCCCTTTATAACTCAGTGATGAGGTATTTGTATTTATCAGTAGACAGAATTTTTCATCTAACAAGGCCGTATTCAGCCCTTGACGTTTTAATAGTAATTAGAAAAAATGTAATTTCAAAATTGAATTCAAGATATGTGATTCAATAAATGTTCAAAGTGAAATGGATAGGATAAATTGAAACAATTTTGTTATTCATCGTTTATATTAAACTCCCAATATAACAAGAGATATTATTACATTATAACCGTACCTTAATTTTGATTATAATAATAATAATTTTTTCTAATGTTGTACAACAATTTACAATACTTTATATATAATTTCTCAAACATTTTTCTGTATGATAGCATTGAAGCTCTATGATAGCACCAAAACTCTTCATACAGTCGTGGAGCGCACGTCTGCATGTGACGCCGATGACCATGTTCCTCGTTGGAAATCAGTTATTGAACGCTTGTATTCTGCCTTACTTAACCCCGGCGAGGACGAATGAGTAAGGTATTGCCTGCTACCAGTCGCGCCCCTTATATGCTACATCGGGAAGCTGCAACAGAGCAGAGTAGAATTCTGCGAAAGGAGCGGGCACGCCACAGTATGATTTCTCCAGTAACAAACCATCCACTATCTCGATAAATCTGTAAGAAAAAAAAACAGTACATTAGAAGTAATAAAACGCAATAAAATATTTATTCATATATCTCAGAAATACGCTATAAAGAGGTATTGATGGCAGGGACTAGCTAATACTAAACTAAGGTGAAATTCATAATTCTAAATGACAAGAATAAAGTAAATATTACAAAATATATCCGAAGTTTTTTTCACAATTTTTCAGTTTCAATTAATTTCTTACTATTTATTCCTCCCAATATTTTACAGGGAGATTATTCTAAGATTAAAAGTTAAAATTTTTTTTTGAAATTCAAGTATTGTTCGAATATATTCGACTTTTGCCTCGAAATTATTGTGAAGACCTGCGTATAAGGCACAGCATATTCCTAGTACAGAATTTTCCTACTAGTAATCACTGTTCTTCAGAATATCAGCGAAATAGATCGAAAAATTTGAAGAAGTTGAAGTGAAGGACGACTATATTCGGGTCTTGTTTCGAAACTATTATGATGACTTCTACAAATACCACATCTATTTGTTCTTTCTCGTGGTCAGCATATTCCTAGTACAGAATTTTTTTAGCAGTAATCACTATTCTTTAGAATATCAGCGAAATAGATCGAAAAATATGAAGAAGTTGATGGTGGACTATATTCGAGGTTTGTTTGGAAACTATTATGATGACATCCACATATGGTACATCTATTTGTTCTTTCACATGGTGAGCATATTCCTAGTACAGAATTTTTCTAGTTGTAATCACTGTTCTTCAGAATATCAGCGAAATAGATCGAAAAATTTGAACAAGTTAAAGTGAAGGTGGACTATATTCGAGGCTTGTTTCGAAACTATCATGATGACATCCACAAATGGTACATCTATTTGTTCTTTTACATGGTGAGCATATTCCTAGTACAGAATTTTTCTACTGGTAATCACTGTTCTTCAGAATATCAGCGAAATAGATCGAAAAATTTGAAGAAGTTGAAGTGAAGGATCACTATATTCTGGTCTTGTTTCGAAACTATTATGATGACCTCTACAAATACCACATTTATTTGTTCTTTCACATGGTGAGCATATTCCTAGGTCAAAATTTTTCTAGTTGTAATCACTGTTCTTCAGAATATCAGCGAAATATATCGAAAAATTTGAAGAAGTTGAAATGATGGTGGACTATATTCGAGGCTTGTTTGGAAACTATTATGATGACATCCACATACATACATCTATTTGTTCTTTCACATGGTGAGCATATTACTAGTACAGAATTATTCTACTAGTAATCACTGTTCTTAAGAATATCAGCGAAATAGATAGAAAAATTTGAAGAAGTTGAAGGGAAGGTCGACTATATTCGAGTCTTGTTTCGAAATTATTATGATGACGTCCACATATGGCACATCTATTTGTTCTTTCTAATGGCCGACACATTTATAGTACAGAATTATACTACCATTTTTTAGAAAATGGTAGAAAATGGCGAAATAATAAAAAATTTTCGAGAAATTCAAATAATGCTCGAATATATTCGGCCCTTATCTCGAAATTATGTAATGACCTCCACATAAGGCAGATCTGAAGGTGGACGTTGCCACACAGGGCTTCCTTCCATAAAACTGGCGTTGTTTCACCCGATTGCAGGTGTTCTGTTCATAAGGGTGAAAACGTCAGTAATAGATCTGTTCTAGTTTTTCGGAAATTTAGGGATACGATGGCGTGTTAGATTCCTCGAGTTCGTGGTTTCTCGCATCGAGTAGAACTCTTCTTGGCGACCGTTAGTCTTCAAAGGCTCCTTTTGGAAATAAGGCTACCACGAGAGGGTGGAAGCCCACAGGAGTACTTGTACTCCTAGCGTGACCCTAGGATAGGAAAGTCACTTGAATGCATACCTGGGATCGCAATATGGCAGATCTATCTCTTCTTTCCCAGTATAGAATTTACCTACTAGTAATTACTGTTTTTCAGAAAATCGGCAGGATAGATCAAAAAATTCTGAGAAATTGAACAAAAATTCGTCTATATTCGACTCCTTTCTCAAAACTTTTGCGATGAGCTGCACATATAGCTATGTTATACTTAGGAATATAGAAATAAATTTTGATCTAAAAAAATCTATTAAATAAAGTTCGAAGACTTGAGAAGCGTAGCCGACATGCGACGTTAATAGTTGAATTTGAAAGTTAGCATAAACAACGGGCGAGAATTGTAAAGCAACAATGTATTATGATATTGATTTCTCGCATTTCAATTGGTGAAACATTTTTGGATTAATAAAGCAAATAAAAACAACTTGGCTTAAGTTTTACTGTTTATTTCATGTCTGTTGACATATATGTTTCGGGTTTTTAGTCCATTGACAGTTTTGAAAATGGGCTAAAAACCTAAAACATATATGTCAACAGACATCAAATAAGCAGATTTGTTGCATTTGGGGCTCCGACAATCCAAGAATAGAAAGAAGATTGTTGAAAAGTCTCTCCATTCTCAACGGGTCACTGTTTGGTGCGGTTTTTGGGCTGGCGGTGTGATTCGGCCTTACTTATTCGAAAGAGGCTGATGCAACTGTTACGGTGAATTGATTGCGCTACAGAGCTATGATTAATGATTTTTTATGGCCGAAATTTGAAGATGTGGATGTGGACGACGTTTACTTTCAACAAGACAGCGCTATGTGCTGCACAAGCAACGAAACAATCACAATTTTGCAAGAAAAGTTTCCTGTTATTTCTCGCAGGGGCGACAATTTTCCACCGATATCTTGTGATTCAACACCTTGAGACTTTTGTCAAAAATGAACACGAAGTAACAGACCACTCCATCCAATATTAAATCCACAGATGTCTCCCTAGAATTCAGGTCGAGATCGTTCTCGATCTTCGCATTATTAGTCCTTGCGAATTGTTCCATGGTCCCGACTTAAGAATTGAGGAGCGCCACTTCCTCTTCTGGGTTTCCAGCCCTACTGATAATGTGGATATCCAGAACGTTCCGCAGAGTGAAAATCTGTTGGAGGTGATTTCCAAGATCTACAGGTATGCCGGTTGAGTCACCAGCTCAACGTTACCAAGGTTCCTACCATTCAAACTACTAAACCTGAGAACGCAGTGGAGCGTCTAAAATCTATAGACATAATTTTCTGGTTACGTATAAGCAAGCACGGCTGGAATAATTTTTCTATTCTTATTGATTAAACTTCCAAATCTAACGCAACATATATCAGCAAAACTGTGCAAAATGAGTTGATTGATGTTTGCAAGGAAATCATTCAGGAAACAATATTACAGAAACTGTAGGAAGCTAAATACTTTTCGATTTTATTCGATAAAACAACAGATATATCACTTATCTCAAAGCTGAGCCCATCATTCAGATATCTTCACAATGGTATCATAAAGAAATATTTTGTGACTTTCTGTGATACATACGATACTTTTAGATATGAAGTGGATAACAATAAAGATGCTATAGAGCCTCGGTTAACATGCATAGAACTAGCGAAAATCGTTGAAAATCTCTGTTTCAAATTTAATATAAATTTAACATGGTGGGTATTGGGACTGACAGCTGGTCGGTTATGGCCTCAGATACAAGGGTTGCTGTACAGGAGTTGTCAAAAAAAGCTGTAAATGCCAAACGTTACCCGTGCAGCAATCACGTTCTTAATAATACATTAGCTACGTCATACAAAGTTATTTCTTGCCGCAACACCTCGGGCATGATGAGGAAAGTTGTGATATTTGCCAAAGCATCCGCCAAGAGACATCAATTTTTAAAAAAGGAGTTACCATGCAAAGTATCTGTGATACACGCTGGATCAAGAGGAATGGTGGGCATAAACAATTTCAAGGAGACAACTTAGTAAAAATTTGTAGCGTTCTGGAAAAGATTTCTGCTTGGCAAGACCAATGACGCCCATTGCTTACTGCAATCGTTGCAGTTCGGACTTCATCATATCATCTTTCTGCTTGAGTAATGTTTTAGGTACCTAAATATTTAATTTTTTTTCTTAGATACTAATGTATGGATCTGAATAATTTATTTGATTAGTAACTTTTGAATATTTCAGCAAAGACAGTTCAAATTACCGTTTATATCACGTAAAGAGCCAAACTGTAGTTTAAATATAACTTAATATTTTTCAGGTACAACAGAAGCCTTAAGCAGAGTATTGCATACGAGATCAACTGACTTAAAAAAGGCTACGGGCGCCATAAATGATACAATGAATGTCCTACGAAATAAAAGGGAAAAGGCTGACACAATTTTCCGACAGGTTTTTGGAGAGGCAAAAGAAGTAGCTGAGCAACTAGATACTGAAATTAAATGTCCCAGAATAGTATCACGACAAACACACAGAGCCAATAACCTTCTTGCTCAATCTGCTGAAGATTATTTCCGCAGGGCTGTATACATCCCTCTTCTAGATTCTGTAATAAATGACTTAGAGGACCGTCTGTCCCAGAAGTACTTAAATTATTTTAACTAGGCGTTTTTATTCCAAAAGCCGATTATATCTACTAATTAAGATGAAAACAATTAAACTTTTAAACAGTTTGCAAACGACTATAAACTGCTAATATATAATACTCAAGTTTCAGTAAATATAAACAAATATCGGCTGTGGAAGGTGAAATGGCAGCGGAATCAGAATATTCCGCAGTCGATTACTCATCTTATAGAAAATTGTGATACTGAAATGTAGCCTTATGTAAGAGAATTTTTATGTATTCTTGCTACACTACCAGCTAGTGTAGTCACAGCAAAAAGGTCCTTTTCCACTCTTAGGACGCTCAAAACTTGGCTTAGAGCTTCAATGGTAGAAGACACCTAAATGAATTGGCACTTCACGTTCAAAAATGCATACCCATTCATGTTGAGGAAGTCATAACTCGTTTCTCAAGACGACAAAACAAAAAAATTGAATTTGTTATTTGCGTGTGCGTGCGCCATCTATCGGCCAGATAAGGTGGGATGTCCCTAAACCGTAACAGAGCGCAATACATTCAGCGCAATCTGTTGGTAGAAGGACAGTGTTCTACAGATTACTAATCTGGTCTATGTAGAGCCCTTGCATACGGTATCAGCGCCACCTTTAGCCAGGAAGCTTACTCCGTTGAGTTTGCTTCCTACCTAAGTGTAGCGACCTGCCTCAGAGCAAGCGCCACCAGTCGGTCAAAATACTATATTTGATCGTCTGGAGATACAGAGCTCTTTAGCGCATCCCTCAATCCTTCTTTATGGTGGATACGCCGTTGAGCGCGTGTTCAATGTTATTCTTATTAACAATGGTGGAATACACAGGGATGTTTTTAGCATATTATTAACACGTATGTGTTAATATGCATATTGAGGATCGGAAAGAGATATGCAATTACAATTACATAGCACCACGACATGGAATATTTACACAATGTAATTATGTTTACATAGATATAAGATACATATAGCAGTCATAGGACCCAGTGGTTTAAAACTTATTCTATTACAACACAGACTTATATTAGTGTTTAATATAGTTTTTTTGAACACGGAAAATATTCAGAAGGTCGGCTTCAGTTCTTGCACTAGTTGGTTATGTAAGTTGTTAAAGAAAGATCCTTACGTAAAATACTCCAAGTTGTTGAATATGACAGGCCAAGCTGTTGAGAACGGCGACGAATCGACACTTCACGGTCTTCGCGTATACTCTCCGCTACCGCCCCTATATTTTCTTCACAACGTGCTGGGTGTGGTATTTTGGTCGGGTATTATCCAATAATGAAAATTGGGTCTCAAACCTATGGATGGTAGAGCTAATTGTGCGTTCGGTAGACCGATTTTGTTGACCATAAGCGCCCGATACACATTCCTCGTAGAACGCCCATTTTCGTGATAAAGTTACACAATTTGATTGTCTTGGTCTTTACTTGACGGAAATTCATCTTCAATATAAGAAGAACAAATATTAACTTCCGCTATTTTATTGATCTTCACGACAATTGTTTCGTCATACCATGACTTCATAAGGTGAGTATAAAACTGAGGTATACAATGCAAAAGGTAACCTTAAATACACAGCTCTTTCACAAAAACTAGAGAGGTGACAAGAGGTGGTTTATAATGAATGAAAAATCTTTCGTAGGGGGATCTGTTTTTTATTTGATCATTCAATAAAATTTGTCTTTCTATTATATCCCTTGATTTTTAAAGAAACTTACATTGTCCAATTTTTGTAGGGGATATTGTGCCATCCTGGCGGTAATAATTTTTCGATAAACTTCACATTGAATGCTGTTCGCGAAGTGGTCACCTGAACAGTTTGCACACTTAGGGGTGTACTGGGATTGTCTAGTACATTCTGGGGTTTTGTGTTCACCCGCACACCTTTGGGGAGTTTGAAACATTAGCTAGTATCGTGCCCCCATTCAATTCTTATTAATCGTCATTTGCCTTGAGTTATATTGCCTCTCCTAATAGACAATTGCGTGCTGGAGTCCGTGGACTTTTTGATTGAGTTGTTTCAGTGTGACTACCAGGAACATGGGTTCTTTAGTTGCCTTCATTTGGAAGACTTGTTTAACATTTAAGTCATGTTCTATCAATATTTCTTCTTTAATAATAGAAATAAGGGGGTTCTTCCTTTCTCTTTCTATTTCCATCATAATGGAATTGCGTTCCAATGTCCCAACATTGTCAAATTCCCTCTCAACGACGGCGCTATTGAAAGCGTGTCGCTTGTCAACTTCACTAGCACTAAACACTGCGAGATTATTTTTATACGCACATTAACGAAGTTTTTCCACATTAAATAACTACGCGATTCACTGAAAATCATCCTCTAGCAAATGGCTAACGACTTGCATCTTTCTATCAGTATAAAATTAAATATTGAATTGAATCAGTCCTTACTTGGTGAAAATCCATATTAAATAATATTTAAATAAGGTTATTCTGATTTTCACAAATTTTTATTGTTATGTTTACAACAATCGTTTCGCTATCACAGTAGCATCATCAGGCAAAATTACATTTTGAATAACTAAGCTTGTTTCCGAAATTCGTTGCTATTTATATTACAGTAAGTACAATACATTTTTATTGAGCACTAAAACCCAAAAAAGGGTCTCTGCAAATTCCAGCTAATTGCTATTTGTTCATTATATTTCAGAACTTAACATAATTAAATAAATATATTGTTGATGAATAAAAACAATAAATTTTTATTGAGCACTAAAACCCAAAAACAGGGTCTCTGCAAATTCCAGCTAATTGCTATTTGTTCATTATATTTCAGAACTTAACATAATTAAATAAATATATTGTTGATAAATAAAAATTAAAAAATAACTTTAAATATGGTGTTTCCTAATAGAAAAGAAAATTTTAAATACATTTCCTTGAAATACACTAAAGGTATTTCTGAGAAAATTGCTACATACCTCAAAAATAAATATAATTTGAGAAATTCATTTCAAACCAATTCAAACTTGAGTAAATTTATTAAAAATAATAAAGACTTTACACATAAAGATGATAAATCGGGGGTTTATAAGTTAACCTGCGGTGATTGCCCTAAAGTTTACATAGGACAGACTGGAAGAACTTTCCGACATAGAATTTGTGAACATTTGAAGAGTTTCCTCAATAATAAAAGTAATTCTACATATTCCAACCATTTGTTAGAAACAGGACATACTTTCAACCATAATTTTGAAACTGTACATATAGACAGTAAAAGTTATGCCTTAAATCTGTTAGAACCCCTAGAGATAAATAAACATAATAAAATTGGAATATTACTCAACGAACAAATAGATTTGAATAACTCACCTCTGTAAAATATATTCAGATAAGCTGAAATTTGCAGACCCCTTTTTGGGCTTTAGTGCTCAATAAAAATTTATTGTACTTACTGTAATATAAATAGCAACGGATTTCGGAAACAAGCTTAGTTCTTCAAAATGTAATTTTGCCTGATGATGCGACTGTGATAGTGAAACGATTGTTGTAAACATAACAATAAAAATTTGTGAAAATCAGAATAACCTTATTTAAATATTATTTATTATTACACAAAATTAAATTTTTATAGACATATTTTTTCTTGAGAAGGAAGTCTACATAATTATTGAATAAAAGAAAAAAATTCTAAGTGTGAAGTTGACTGTGTTATCTATTGCCTATACCAGGAAGGTTCCTTATATCAACCATGGGTATTTTCTTTTGTTTTGTTCTTAGTTCGGATCTTGTAGAACAACGAACTGGAGGATTTGGGGGTTGTGTGGTTACTCATAAATTTCTTTCCTAGGGTTTGAAGTCTACTTAGAATGGGGTATATCTTCATTTTTTCATAGAGAAAGTCATTTGGTGGGTTATGAAGTGGATTTCTTGGATGGGGTATTTTACGCAAAGTTCTCAGTTGCGCTCTGCTACTTCAATATTATCAAGGGTGGGTCTGTTATAGTTGTTATATATTAGATGTCCATATCCTAATATAGGTTTGCATATAGTTTGGTAGATTCTTGAAGCTTTTGTGTGTTTTATGCCTTGGTTTTTGTAGGTGGGGCATCGAAAATGCTTTGATCTAGCAATTATTTCTCTTTTTCACCATAAGAATGTATTTTGAAGGTGATCTATTAATACATTTTGATTCCTAGGTGTTTAGCGTATTACTGGTTTTATATCATGTTGAAGCATTCTGATGGTTGGTGAATTGTCTGATAATCTAAATATTATCAGTTTAGATTTGTCATGGTTTGGTAGAACCATTGAGTATTTGAGATTCTTACTGTGTGTTATGAGTGCTGTGTCATCAATATATGGGAGGATATTTGATTGATTCGGTCTTTACTTGGTGGAAACTCATTTTAATTAAAGAATATATAGGAGACAGTATTTTTTTAAAATCCGATAAGCAAATATTTCCTTTATTGGTATAGATATGTAGATGATATTTTTTGTTGTTTCAAACCAAAAAATCAAATTCACAATCAAAGAAGAAAAGAACCAGAGTGTTGATTTTCTTGACCTCACATCAACAAGACTAGATAATTTACATGATTTTAGTATTTTTCACAACCCCACACATACAGACATCACAATACATAAAACTTCAAATCACCCCACCAACCAAAAGAGATGTCAGCATATAATAGATTTATTCATAGACAATTGAATGTCGCTTTGATTTCAGATAACTTTTTAAAAGAATTAAATATTATTGAACAAATAGCTTCAAACAACGCTTACAACCCCTTTCTTATAGACAAAATGGTTTCCAATAAACAAAAGAAAATGGCATTAAATTTCATGTACTCAATCATAAAAGAGGACAATATATACACAGAAATATTTTTCGTTATCTTATGTTAATGGATTATCTGAAAATATTGCTAAATATTTCAAAAATATTTTCAATTACAACGCAGCTTTTAGAACCATTAATAACCTTAGTATCTACATAAAAACAATAAGGATCAAACAAATAAAGAAAATTAATTTGGAATCTATAAGCTGACTTGCAACGATTGCCCTTTAGTATACATCGATCAGACTGGTAGATAATTCAAGAAAAGAATTCAAAAACACCAAAGGAGTTATATATCGGATTCCATACATTCGACATATGCTAATCATCTTAAGGAATTTAGGCATAATTTCAACAATAACTAAACTATATATTATATATATATATATATATATTTTTTTTTTAATTATTGGAGGATGTTAACTTTCCAGTTCTTCTGTTGCATTGCAGATATCGTGTACATAAATATTATATAGAAGTGGTGACAATGAAGAGCCTTTGTTGAGCTTCTTGCCATACACTTTAATATTGAATTTTTTTTTGCATTTTGGATAAAATGTAAGCGGCTATTATATTGTTATGACACTACCATATAACTATCTTCCATTTGCACTTTGAGAATAGTTGTGTGGGTGTGAAAATCACCTGTTACCAATAAATAAGTCCATAATTAAATCATAGGACTAGTTACGAAACGCACAAATTTAAAATAAATCAAGTATCTTGATTTTCAAGAGTTATTAATAAGCATACAATGTATCATAAAAAAAAACACCAAAACTCGATATTATCACTATTTTATTAGAGCAAATGATGTACCTTAAAATACACAAGATATTCAAATCAATTAAGGCATATTATATATATATATATATATACAAAAAATTTACAACTCTTTGCAAATAATGGTTAATTTTTTACATTTTCCTATTGAACGTACTTGGAAAATGCATCAGTTACATAGGAGATTTTTCTTTTGATAGAAACCATAATTCCAACATAGCAGTACTTATCATTCACCAGTGTATTCTTCCTCAAATTTCCTGAAGTCTTCCTCGGTAAACACTGTTTCTTTACTCTTCTTTATTTTAGGTTTTCCTGATATTGGTCTTCTTTTAACGCCCCTCTCGATTATTTTATTCAAATTTTCCTCCTTCAACTTAACGGTAGTAAGACTCTTTATCAGTTCCAGTTTTTCCAAATTCTTCTTATAGATTTCTTCCTTCGATTTCATGGTTTTGCGAAGTTCGGTGACGGTTAGTTTCGTACTGCTACTCATATCTTTCAACTTTCCACCTCCGAGAATATCCTTGGCTTTCAACTGCTTTTTATGATTTTTTGGTTTCGGCACATCATCGTCTACAATTTGCAGCGCTTTCCTCACAATGGATGCAGACATCGTTTATAATATTCGTTTGGATATGTGATTATGTGACAATTAAAACATTAAATATTACCTATTTTGTGTTTTGAAATACGAAATCCTCATGTTCTTACATTTTAAATTAGGTTAAATGCTAAACCATAGAAATAATTTCCTTTTTTTTTTACTTCCCAAACAATTAAATTTGGCATCCCAAAAAAGGGAAATTTTTTGAGAAGTTTATGATAAAAATTATATACTAATAATATGAATTATTCAAAAATAACTCTCCATCAATTTACACAAAAATTACTAAATAACTAACGTTAATGCAATCATAGATACTAATACAATTTTATTCTGTGCTCAAGTCTATGATCTTCATCCGTTCAATGAATGCCAATATTGCCAATCCTTTCGCCTACTTCCAGTAACAGTAAAATACTAGTGGAGATTTTTAATTTTTCAACAAAAAAATGGCTATAAGTTTACTGAATCCTAAAGCTGAAGTTGCTAGGGCAGCCCAGGCCTTGGCTGTTAATATTTCGGCAGCGAAGGGTATCCAAGATGTGATGAAAAGTAATTTAGGACCCAAAGGAACAATGAAAATGTAAGTCAACCACATGATAGTTATAAGAACATTCTCATTGAGAAAATGTTCGCAAATATCTTTTTTTCAATTTGTATCCATTTTGATATGTTAAAACACAATACCCCACGCCCTGTAACCAAATTCTGCCACAGTTTTCGTGTATTATCACAAGATTAAAACTTTTAGGTTAGTTTCTGGTTCCGGGGACATAAAAATAACTAAAGATGGTAATGTTCTACTTCACGAGATGCAAATTCAACATCCCACTGCGTCTCTCATTGCCAGAGCTTCAACAGCTCAAGATGACATGACTGGAGATGGTACAACATCTACTGTTCTTATAATCGGAGAACTACTTAAACAGGCTGATATTTATATATCTGAAGGACTGCACCCTAGAGTATTGGCTGATGGCTTCGACAAGGCTAGGGAGAAGACCCTTGAAGTTCTGGAACAGGTCAAAATTCCCATTGAAATCAACAGAGAAAATTTGTTGAAAGTGTGCACCACTAGTCTTAAAACTAAGGTATATTTAGTTAGTTATCTGTTGATCAATAGTAATTAAACTTCTTGATTTCACTTAAAGATTCACCACAAAGTAGCTGACCTGTTGGCTGGGGAATGTGTTGACGCGATCCTAACAATCAAGAAAGACGATAAACCTGTAGATCTGCACATGGTTGAAATTATGGATATGAAGCACAAGAGTGAGACAAACACAAAGCTGGTAAAGGGTCTGGTGCTTGATCATGGTTCAAGACATCCTGACATGCCCAAACGACTCCAAAACTGCTACATTCTCACTTGCAACGTCAGCATGGAGTATGAGAAGAGTGAGGTCAACTCTGGCTTCTACTACAACTCCTCCGAAGACAGGGAGAAGCTGTTGAGGTCCGAGAGAGTGTTTATCGAAGAGAGGGTCAAGAAGGTGGTGGAAATGAAGAGAAAGCTGTGCAATGGCACTGACAAGAGCTTTGTTTTGATCAACCAGAAGGGTATTGATCCTTTGAGTTTAGATATCTTGGCTAAAGAAGGTGAATATCTTGAATTTTCTATGTTGAAGTCGGTTTTTGACAAAATTCCATTTTTTCAGGTATCATCGCTTTACGTAGGGCTAAGAGGCGTAACATGGAACGTTTGGCCCTTGCCTGCGGAGGTCTGGCCCTCAATTCCTTCGAGGACCTCCAGGAGTCCCAATTGGGCTATGCTGGCAGCGTTTACGAGCATGTCTTGGGGGAGAACAAGTTCACGTTCGTGGAAGACTGCAAGAACCCGAATTCTGTGACGCTTTTGGTCAAGGGGCCCAACAAGCACACCCTCTTCCAGCTCAAGGACGCCATCAGGGATGGTTTGAGGGCTGTGAATAATGCGATTTCCGATTCCGCCCTGGTGCCGGGTGCTGGGGCTTTCGAAGTCACTGCCAATAAGGTTTTGAACGAGTACAAAAATACAGTTAAGGGAAAGGCAAGGTTGGGTATTGCGGCATACGCTGAAGCTCTTTTGGTTATCCCCAAGGTGTTGGCTACGAATTCCGGATATGATGCTCAGGTAAGACTTTGATAAAAATTCTAGAAACGATCTCAACTTTTAATTTTTCTATTATTAAATTGCGTCAAGTGGTGATTAATAAAGAATAGTGTAAAAAAATCTAAGGTTATAACTTTGTGTTGGGTTAATAGCGGAGCTTTATTTAGATACAGTTAATTTTTGAAATTTTTCATACACATTCTAAAAGTGTTCATGTAATTCATATAGAGTATTCAGTACTCAAAGATCTCATGGATTTCAAGATGTTCAGATTCTTGTTCTTCGATTCCAGGTGTAGGAATTCAAGATAATCTAATTCTTAGAAGACATGATTGGTTTGTAAATTTTTTTTTGCGAAATTAGATTGATCTTTCCGGTGCTTAAATGAAGCCTGATGTTCCTTTAACCTATCTGTGAAAGTTCTTCCCATTTGTTGCTAGTGTATTCATGACAACTAAATTTATATAGCGCACAGTTAGTAACAAGTTGGTCGCTTTTGTTCTTATCGTTGAAGACTAAATTGGAAATTTTAAATCGTTATTTAAAATTATTTGAGCTTTTTTTTTTTGTCCAAAATATGTTAGCTTGGCACATGTTTCAATATTGTTGTCTATTTATGAAAAAGGATATATTGGTTTTAAATTAAAAACATTCTCTAAATGTCATCATTTCAAATCTAGTTAGGCTTCAGTTAACACGCTTCGATATCACAATTTGACAATTCACTATTTAATGAATATGTCATATGTCAGAATTGACAATCCACTGTTTCAAGTTTGTGAATTTATTAAATGTGCCTCACATTTTTTCAAATATTGCACTTTGACATATGATTCTTGTCTATGCAGAAAGATATCAGTTGAGAAATCACCCACAAGTGAAAATGTGTATTAACTTAGTGTAGAGATACTGAGAGTTTGAAAGAATCCTGGGGAGGTCATGTCTGTAGACCTGTAACAATTCAAACAGCAGAAATTGAGGAACAAATTCTGGAAATAGCACAAAATGAACCAAGAACAAGTATAAAATCCATAGAAAGGGTAGTTGAAATGAGCTACATTAATTACATATGTTATTAAAGTATCGAAGATAATAAGGCAGGACAAATGTTATTCCTACCATTATCAAAGAGTAGAAACATGACAACTTTTAGATTATTACCCCAAGATGAGATTTTTGTCTGTGTATCTTCACAAGAAATTGAATAAATAATTTCCATAACACCCACACTTGGTCAACCGGAAATCCTCACACTGTACAAAGGAAAAATTTCAGTAAAGATTTTCCCTGAATGTTTGCATTGATCTTGTCTGTGGTATGTTTAATGGGCATTTAGAATAAAACATTTTAGAAAAAAATCGCCTTATAAAAGTGATAAGAAAGATATGGATATTCAAATTCGGCTATAACTTCAATACTAAACAGAACCATATGGCGGATTTATTTACCGTGAAGTAAAGTGTAAGCGGATTTTATGTGGATACAAGTATACCTCCTTGTATTTGTGAGCCATCTAATGATAAATTAACAAAAGTGAAAAAATCACCAGAATAGACCAGTCTGTTGAATATTTACGATTAATTATAATCTCAACTCGGTGTTTAAAGTGACACTCAGGTAGAAATTCAATTAGATCACCAGCTCTGGAATTAGTCATTTTATGAAGGTCACCCCAATTATTTCTGCTACTGGTAGAAATTAGTATTTTTTTGTTAATATCAAACAATTTGACTCATCTGAAAAACTCCTGGCTACTTAGTTTCATATGTATTTGCCAAATTTTGACAAAATTGAGGTTTTTGGGGGTCATGATGAAGATGCTCTAGAATCATGTCCTGAAATATATTAAAGTTGAATCTGGGCACCCTGAATATATTGTACTAAATAGGAATTGAAAAAATTGAATAAATTAGAAATACTTTCTGAGCAAAATGAAACTTTTGCATATGTGTTTAAATTTCTTCAATATCATCAGAAAAATTCACGTAGAGAAGTACTGTATTTAATCCATTTAAAACATTGTTGCAATATCATCAGAAAAATTCACGTAGAGAAGTACTGTATTTAATCCATTTAAAACATTGTTGCAAATATTTCTTTTGTTCTGGAACAGAAAACGGTTCAGAATTTTTACCACGGATTATATATTTTCAAGCAGAATGTTTTTCTCAATAGATTTTTTTTCAGGATACTATCGTGAAACTTCAAGAAGAGTGCCGTTTGAGCTCTGAACCCGTGGGTATTGATCTACGCACGGGCGAGCCCATAGACCCAAAAATTGAAGGCATCTTGGACAATTACGTAGTGAAGAAACAGATCATAAACTCCTGTTCAATAATCGCTTCTAATCTAATTCTAGTCGATGAGATCATGAGGGCCGGATTAAGCAGTCTCAAGGGTTAGGATTTCCCACGATCCTAGGATGCAGAGAAATTGGCTCTCGCGTATAATCTGTATTTTCAATTTACTGATAACTTTCACGTCTATCATTACTGTCCTTTATTTAATGATTTTACTAATAAATTGCTTCATTTGGTAACCAGCTTTTTGTTAACCTTCATTTTGAGTGAATAAAATCTGTTGAGGAATATTTGTCTAGAGAAAGGCCTTTTCAGCAATAAAAAAATGGAGAATCAGCAGTGATGAAATTGCAAATGTTCATAAATTCAATTGAATCTGTTTCCACTTGACGGAAATTCAGTTAGAATATTTTAAATACAATTATTTCAATTTTCACATACATATAATATCCATGAAGTTAATCTATCATTGAAATGCTTGTTAAGAAGAGTTCCAATCACTCACAAACACAAGCGTCAAAGATTAGAGTGAGTACACTGTAGAAATGAATTCATATGTATTCTTTACTGATAAACCCAGATATGGACATTTTTTGATAGTTTATGATTTCGGGTGTGGACAAGTTCACTCATACGAAGGAACTTCCATTCTGTCCATCCTTTTCAAGGAGGCTCAGTTATGGTTTGGGATGAAGTTTGTTTCAATGTCGGAACTGACTATTACTACTTCCAAGAACCATGACGTCTTAGACATAAGTTGTTGGAGTTTTCAACAGGATAGTCCCATAATTTCTTTCTGCTGTTGGTGGATGATAATGCACTACTACACAGATTTGACCAGATGAATATTGCTAGAGATAACCAGCGTATTCCAGATCTAGTATTAACTGACCTAAATCCAATCAAGCACGATTGGGCCTAATTACAAAGAACCCTTAATGACCACAGCCGGAAACTTTTCATCAGTTTTGTCACACCTTTGGAAACAATTTGAGCAAGACATTCTCAATAACTTGGAGGAAAGCATGCAGAGAAGATGCCAAGTAGATATTGATGCACGTGGTGGACATACTTTGTATTGAAGGTGAATACAAGTATGAAATTTGCAGAATTCAGGTTTTTTTGTAAAATTTCATACTTTTTCAAATATAGTATTTTTGATTTACATATTAATATCAGGTAATGGAGTCGGAAATTATAATAATATTATTTTTGTTATTGTAAATGTATAATTTCTTTGAAATCTTATACTATTATAAATAGTCTACATGTTCATATTTCAAAAGGAAAATGTGTTTCCTGAAAATGATACACAAATTAATCCAATATCCTTAACTTTTTAATTAATTGATTTTAATGAATTTAAATATTCTTCACAGGTTTTAAAAATTTTCTGAAAATATCTACATAAAATTAAAAACTGGATATGATCAATAAGATTAACACAAAGCTAAATGTGAAGTTATATATTTCAGCTAATTGATATCTGATTTGTTATGGTGGAAATAACAAAATAGTATTCGCAAATAATTTTGATGAAGGTAATAAGCAGATATCTTCATTTTAAGCAATAGTAAATATAAACTTTTTTCGAATTATCAACTTTTTGCTTGCCTAAAAGATTTCCACATGTACATGATCACATATCCTATAGAATTGATTCAATTACAACTTCGGAAAAACAAATTCTATATATCTCAAGCTTATATTCAGTTACAATACTTTTTTAACACAAAACAGATAACAAATCTTTTCTAATTACAAATTATGTTTTACAGGATATCATGAAATCGTTTCCAATACAAAAAATGTAATAAATATGCCTCTAAATTGAAAGAATCACAGTAGTATGAATAAATAATTCTTGAACTGATTCCAATCACACTAATCTTGAGTGAAAATTCTACAAGCAATATCATTAATCATCCAATCTATCCCTTTCAAAAGGTTTTCTCCAGTCACTGCGCTGCACCAAACGATATTCCAATGGTGCGTTTTTATTTCTTCTAGCCCCAAGATCTGTTTGATCTCATCTGCTGAGCAAGCCCCTTGTAGATCTTGCTTATTTGCGAATATTAAGAGAGTGGCTCCTAGGAGTCTTTCTTCTTGGAGAAGGGCGTGTAGTTCAGTTCTAAAATTTTACGACTTGAATGCGGGTACACTAGGATTGAAGAGTCTCACCTGCAGTCTTCAAGTCTCCTTTTATCAGCACTATCTACGACCCATATAAGGCCATCTGTGCATTCGAAATAGTTCCTCCAGTAAGATCTGAGCGATTTTTGTCCCCCTACATCCCACATATTCAATTTGTAATTCCTGTGTTCCAGGGTTTTTATGTTGAAACCAAGAGTGGGCGAAATCGTATCTATGGGTTCGCCGTTGAAACGTTTCAGAATTGTTGTTTTACCTGCGTTGTCCAGACCTAACATGAGAATCCTCATCTCTTTTTCCTTCTGCTTCATCTTTCTCAGTACTTTTAAGAACCCCATCTTATAGGAATTTTTTTATTTTTTGAATTTGTCTGACATTCGGACCAAATAAAAATAATACGAATAAGCGGAGTAATTTAACCTAATTCTGCAACACCTCTGTGCTCTTTGGAGATACGAGCATAGATAAACAAGAATGTACAATCTCATTAATCAATGGATACTACCCATGGAAAAACTATTATATGTACCTTATCTATGGAACCAAATATGATACTTCTATATGATCTATGAAGTCAGAGTACTCAGTAATAGAAGGATTATACGTCATATTTAAAAGGCGATTGCTGTCCGCAAGATGAGATACGAAATTTGACAGTAAGAGTGGTGTTCATAGAGAAACATTATGTACATATTGGATGGAGTAGTCCGTTACTTTGTGATAATTTCTCATCTCATTCCAATTAGGTATGTATTTTATCTATGCTGCTGATCAAAACAAACTTCAGGAGCGTAACATATAGTAGTCGAGGAAATTGAAATTGTTGTTTGACGAAAGAATTTCACATCTCAAAATTATACAAATGCTATTTGAATACTAACAACACAGACTTAGTTTTGTCCATTTACTGCTGGTGGTTAAAAATGAATAAGACTTTTGTGTTTATTTTAGAAACACCTGTGAAATGAAATTTATTGAATAGAACATGATTAATTATTCCTGGTCATTTGACTGTCCAAGTTGTTCTTATTTAAATTTCTCTTTCACTCAAAGATCTAAATTCAACAACATTTAACTTTTCTATATTAATATCATTAAAATGAATCGTATTAATTATATTAATATTACTTACACCAAATCGAAATCAGGTTTATGTTTTCCGTACAAAAGTCTGAAAGAACCATTTCATACCAAAATATTTATTCTATTCCCATTCATGCATAGTAGAAGAACTAGAAAGTGTTTCAGCAATATCTTCTGAAGATGTCAATTGAATACTAGAATTGAAAGTAGTAATTTAAAAATGATCAGATTCTTCCAGGATTCTGAAACATATAAAAGAGCAAAACTTACTTTTCTGCTTGTTTCCAGTCTTATATTTTAGAACTAGAAAGTTTTTCTGCATCAAGCACTGTAGAAAATACAAGAAGTATTTCCTCTCATACCTGAAAATGTCCAAAATCAATAACACGTTATTTAAAGTAAATAAATATAAACTACTCACCTTCATGTGAATTCTAAAGATGAACCAGGTACTACGTTAGAAAAAAGATCACAGTTACTATATCTCTAGAATTAAAATGTCAGGAGTAAATTACAGAATAAGATTTAATCATGTTCTTGTCTACATTCACAGATTTCAACCATAAATACCTTATCTCAATATTAGTCGGAAATCTCAAATTGTTTAAAAAACGTGACGCACGCCAATGTGCACCAAAACAATGCGGAGAACAACCTGTTAGTCGATATTCCACACAGTTCATGGGTTTTCCATAAACAACACACTTCTTATGTTCCATAGTGAATTGAAGTTTTGTAATAATTAAAAAGATATTGAAGTAAATAACTAAAAATATTTTAAAACACGCTAAGAACCCTAGAAACAACCGACGACATATTCAGTGGTCAGAATGCAACGTTGATGCCAAGTCTGGAAAGGAAATCATGAGAAAATTTATGATTCGTGCTTGAAATGGAAAAATTATAGGAGTACTCCTTTATATACTCTGCGAAAATATTTATATAAAACCTCTATCTACGTAATGAACTTACTTTTAATTCTGTGCTTACCGGTTAGAACACTGAAAATATTTTCTCTGTGATTGGGAGGATTAGACGAGGTTATGTTAAAGTTAACCTCACAATTTTTTCATCTATAATGTGAGTTCCTGCCATATATCCATATAATCAACGTATGTTAAATCGAATAATCCATCCGTCAAGCTCTCTCAAATGTTGTTATTCTAAATTATCCAGGATTCATTTTTGTTGAATGTAGTCTTCCAATAATTTGTAATTACAATAATTCATAATTGAAGAGAGTGATCTAGGTACATTGAAAAAAACTGAGCTCATGTTTTTCTCGATCAACTCATAACCTTTTCTTGCTTTCCTTATGAATTTTGACAATAATCTTGAACTTGTGCAGAAGATTCAATGTCAAATGGTGCCCGCTTATCCATTTAAGCTTTAATTTTGTCATGAGGAAGGCTATAAATCAAGCACGTATCATGATTCACACTCGTCAAAATTGTTTTTGAAGGAATTGGGCCGAAAAATAATGATAATAATAATCTTTATTTCTTAATTGAAAATCATAAAAATTCAAAAAGAAATGGTGTCAAAATAAAAACTGATACAAATCAAAATGTATAGTATAATCATGTGTAGAATAGAGTTCACAGTCAAACAGTTTTTATGAAAACTGTGTGAATTATTTTAGATAAAATTATATTAAGATTATCTATCTTTCTAAAAGTGTTTGGAAGCTTGTTGTAAATTCTTATACAAATATAAGAGACATTTTTTCAGTTCAGTATATTCAATGTCCATTGATATAGTTGAAATTCTGTTGTTTTTGTTGTTAGTGAAATTATTTTTGTTTCTTATCAGGAACATCAAACATTCATATATAGGCTGTCCCATAATTAGACCGACAAGCTTCTACTGGATGTTCTAGACATTATTTTAGATATATCCCAATTGTTGTTCATATTAGAGTCCAAGTAACGAATATTGTCCACTTGCTCAAGTTGGACCCAAAAAGCCTCAATCGCTGAAGAGCTCACCGGCTGTTTATTTGCAACAACTTATTTGGTCTTTGTGGAGTCTTAACCCACAATCACCGCATAAATGGTAAGCCTATCGATCAGCAGCTGCAGCTCTTCTGGAGTACAGGCCAGTAAAACAGTATCATCCGCAAACCTCAAGTTGTTGATGCTCCATTCACCCTAATTCCTCGATCTATCCCATAACGAGCCTCCCTAAAGATGTACTTTTACTACTAGATACAGAATATGCTATTCTTTATAACCACCTTTAAAAATCGGTTTAACGCCAGTTTCAATCAACAGGAAAAATATCAAAATTGAAAGAGAACACTCAATGTTAAATGGCACCACGCCTATCTATTTAAGCATGATTTTTGTGAAAAGGAGATTATAAATCAAACACTATTACTCATGATTCATGCTAGTCAATGTTATCGGTCTCCAAAAGAATAGGGTCAAATAAAACAGATTATTTCATCATCATCTTTTTTGATCACTGCACATTTTCAATTAACACTTATAAGTCAATAAGACACATTGATATATTTCACATTCATAAAGGGTGGGTCGATCTCTGTTCAGGTAGATTCTACATGAATATTAAAGGCCTACATAATAGCAATTATCTTTTGGTATCTAACAGAATCTTCATTGTTATGTCCATTTTTCCTTTGATAGACATGACTTCAAATTCCGTAATGACATTTACAGCAAGAATTGGCAACAGCATACATCAACTAATTTAATATGCACTCTTCTTCAAAACATTCAATGTATGTAGCAATTCTGTCGAGGTTTTACTTTTTGCATTTATTATACCCCAATTTTTTCTCCATAGTTCTTTAATATTTCTCTTCAAAGATAGACCCAAAATAGTAACTGTTTTTTTCCACCTTTGTCTTTTGTTTCTTAAGTTTCAACTGGAACTTTGTTCTTTAAAACATACAAAAAAGAGTTACACAATCCTGTATGTTTCAAAGTACAAAGTGTCAGGTTTCCTGTTGAAAATAAAGATATAACTCATTTCAGACAGAGGCAGAATTCACACTGACTTGATACAAAATATATACACAGGATATTTCAGTAGATTCCTATATATTCACCGAATTTCAAAAGAATCTTGTTTTTCTGCACTCCTGTATATATCCAATACAACAAAAATTGTTTCAAATTATTGTCTCGGTTCTACTATACTAATATCACAAAAATAATTGCATAAACTCTATTGCAGAAGATACGAAATACAAGCCTCCATATCTTCTACATATATCATCAATTTTAATCACGAATATACACAGTGAACGATTATGTTCAGCTAAAACAAATTTTCTTTAAGTTAAACATTTATTTTTTTATTGTTTTATTATTGCTTTCGTCCGATAATAGTATATATCTTTTATTTGTCTTTTCTAGTCTAGGGGTTTGTTTTAGCTGATCTTATCCATGTAAAAAATTATTGTTATTTTGTCTTAATCGTAGTCCTTAAGTGCAAAGGTCGTTGTTTTCGTTAGTGTTTGGTTTCTGGTACTTCCCTTTTGTAGAAGAGTTTGCTCTCTGGATGCCACCTGGGAGGGGCATCTCCTTGGTCTTCCTTTTCAATCTCGGTTTCCAATAGCTGCACAGAAATTGTGATCAGTTGGTGTTTAAAAGGTTTTCAAGAATAATGAAGTTTTACATTTTCAGGCACGAGTTTAAGCAACGATTCTCACTGCAGAGGTTCTACATTCATTTCTTATTTTCTACATTCGCCATAATGATATTAACATGATGAAGCTATCTTTTATTAGGGGCACCGGAAGGTAATGTCGTTTCTGTCGATATTTAATTGTCATTTGTCAGCTCACAATCGAGGAATTCTCAAACGCCCTTGACCGGCCTTGGTCGACCATCCAAGAACATTTTTCAGCAGATTGGAGAAATAAGCAGAGAAGGTGTTTGGGTCCCCCCTAATCAGTCCGAAGAGAACAAAGTCAACCGATCCATAACATGCAACGTATTGCTTCAACGGCACCATATAGAACCGTTTTTTGATCACTTGATCACTGGAGATGAAAAATGGGTCCAATATGATAATCCAAAACGCAAAAGGCAGTGGCTCTCTCCAAATGAATCACCTCGAAGTACTGCTAAGCCGCTTCTGTGTGTTTGGTGGAGTATACGCGAATTTGTTCCTTTTAAAGCGCCAAAACCTGGACAAATTGTTTATGCATGCATATATTGTGCACAATTGGATCGAGTGAAGATGGCAAGAGGTTGTTGATAAGGAAGTTGATTACATCATTGATTAAAAATGAAAACTTGTCAATAATTTATTCGTTTGAATTTAATTCAAGAAAGCGACATTACTTTCCGGTCACCCATACTTGATAAACATTAAGAAATCACAGTGCGTTTAATGATACATAAAATCTGGGTAGAAAATTAACACACTTCCAATATACAAAGTTCATTGAATTTATCAATCAATTTCTATTGAATCCTCGTTTCTATGTCCGCAAAAAAAACATTAGCAATTCATCAGACTTTCCATTCAGATGAAAAACAAGGTGTATATATTTTGCCCTAATCTAGTTACGTCATTTCCTAGAGTCGATCTGGAAAATACACTTTGGAAACGTTTTTAATTGATTCCTTCATTTTGCAATAAGGAAACATTTAGAGATCCGAGATCACGATAAAGTCGCTAATGATGAAACAGGTAAGTCAATATCTAATATGAATGATCTCTGAAGATATTCAAACTAGTTTGCGTAACTAGATCAGAAGAAGTTATTATCACAGGGGCGTGCTATGTAAATGGTGAATTTATATAAATTAGATTATAGAAGCTGACTGGTAGAAGTTTAAGGAGAGTATAGCCAAGATTAAAGAGAGGGCTTTTCTGTTATGTCGAGTGTCAAAGTCTACTATATTCAGATTGACTGTTTTTGAAAAATACGCATGTGCTTAGAAGCAGAAAGGACCAAATACTGAGCCCTGGGTAATCCCAGATTTCTAGAATCTACAGTCAATTCTATTTATCCGAGAAAACGTTGGCTGTCCAACAGTGAGGATTTTTCCGTAGGAAATTCAATTAGGTTTTTTCGGGCGCCAATGCAAGCGTCGGTTCGGTTGCTCATTGGCGTAACGCTCGGTCAGGGAGTTGACGGTTGTGGTCAAATGACGGACAGGTGAAAGTCTGTCGACACATCCTCCTCATAGGCTAGGAGACTATTATTTCCGAGTAGATTGGTCCGTATTAACAATTGCGATGGAATAATTGAATCACGACGCGTGATAATGACGGGGTCTCTTCGTTTTCCAACATACAGTGACGGACTAGACTTTTAGGATTCCCTGGAGAATCTATTTTGGTTGTGCTAAAGGAAATTAATAAGAAGGGTTTTTTCTTTTAGTAGATTCTGAGCTCTTTTGCTGATCTCTCTTCAGTTGGCACAAATTACACCTTAAGAATACATATAAAAAGAGACTGTGGTGGATCGTAGTTTAATACTTTAGTATTGCACAACCTTAGAAACAAAGAGTTTCAGCATGTCGCTGAAATCGAAAAAGTATTCAGGTACCACGCCCAAGACGATATTATCGGACCTTCCTACTATCCAATATCATGAAGAATGATCAAATTGAAATATGCTGTTGAACGCTTCATTAAATTTGGAAGTACACGTGCGATTGAAAGAGATGAAAGAAGCTACAAGCAACAAGTTGTATGAATTGGAATCTAGGCTGAGTTTTCGTGAAAACAAATTGTTAATTCGAAAAAAATGTCTCAGGAAATATAGACAGGAACTACTCCATTCCACTTATTTTGGCAGCATTTGTAAAAAGTTTGCGTCTTTCGAGGTTGGCCTCTTATAATCAGTTAAAACGAATAATAACCTGAGGACACAATGTTTGATGAATACCATGAAGTAATGTCTTCACCTCAGAAGATGTTTGGTGCTCCAGTATGTTCTTTGTTTCCAGCATCAAAGTTATTATTTTTCACCCGTGAAGGCTGCCTTCGACAGAGCTTACTTGCTGTTAGTCTCAACAAGAATTGTGGGTGCTTCAGCTGCATATATTTTTGAGTAAAGTTGGGCATCCCATCTAAATACACGAATATATGATGACACTGAATCCCGTCCTGCGAAAGTGCCCCATATCTCCCCCATAATATGGTACCACGATCACATAATGATGCAATGCAGGCTAATTACCATCAGTGCGCACAAAAACGGCAGGCATGCACAGAACGTCTCGAGAGTAAGACAAAAAACAGGGCAGTGGCATCTGATTATCACGAGATAAATCTATTTGTGAGATTCCTGAAGTACCAGCGTTGGAAAATCATCTTTTTATTTAGCATTAACATATCTGGTTGTGACATTTTTTTTCGTGGCGACCTGATGAATCAATTGCGTTAATATATTTCTTGTTTTTATGGTTAGATTATACAGTGAAACATACTAGGCAGGTACATGACAACTACGTTCCCAGGGTCCTGCAATCTAAGCCTCTCAAAAATGTCTAATTTTTTCCTAGAAACCTAAATGGAACAGTAGAAACGAAAATAGCCAAATGTTGTTTCGGAATTCTTCCTACTCTCGTTAAATATAGAAAAGAATAGCCTTTGAACTGTTGAAGACACATCCCTCGAAGTCGCATGCCGTTTTTCGACCAAACGGTCGTGCAACATTCTCTACTCTTCGAACAATTAAGTTATGATCCCACATACATTCTCTGAAAGTAAGTTTTAATCACATTTTTTCTCTGTCTCAACTCCAAAGTTATAATCAAAAATTAGCTCTCTCTGCTCTTGAATAAGTTCATATTCGCATTCACTTTAACTTTCCAAGGAAACTTGATAACACATAACGCAATAAAAGGCTTGGAAGTGAACCCAACAGTGAACCTAGTAAAAGTGAGCCAGTGAAAATGAATAAAGGTGAAAAAGCACATCTATATACTCCTCTACGAGCAATATAGTGTTTTCATCGCAATTATAGTTCATTATTACACCGAAAGAATTGCCAATTTTTGAGAATTAATCTTGATCTTATAAATTTGGTGAACTTTTAGATATTTCTTTCCGCGGAAGGGGGTTCAACCTTGGAGTTTGACCTAAGTATTTAATAAGTGTTAATCGAGGCCTGAGATCTGCCAAATTCGTTAGCATTATGGATGATAATCTCCTACTGAAAATTACGTATGTTTCCTCTATATAGTTTATCACATTGAGTATTCCTCATAACTTGTATACTACTGATCAGAACATTAAGTTGAGAAAGATAATCTGCAGATTGAAATCAATAACATTTCTGGACGGTAGTATGTCAAAAATCAGTGATGTTAAGTCAAACTGCTATTATGATATGCTTCTGTAGATCTTGCAGTTCCATATTGATTTAACACTAAAACACAAAACATGCTTTCGCTACAATGACTGATGTGACAAAAAAAGCAAGATCTAGCAAATATGTACTAAGACAAGCTAAGCAACTGAATATAAGGGATGTTCATGAATACCTTACGTATCTTACTCACTTCTTTGAGGAGTTCTCGTAATTTATCGATCCTGTCGCCAGAGGCTCTGGTCGACAAATATCTGGCCTCAGAAACGTCATTGAGGGCCAGCATTGTTACTACAACTAACAGGCAGAAAATGGAGAAGTGCTTGGTAAACATTCTGATCTGAAAAGAATAAGGATGAAGCCTATTGGCGTAGGAAAGCAGACGTATATTTAAAAATCGAGTATTCTTGTTAAAAGGTGCCTATTGTCTGAATTTTTTTGTCCAATTGTCAGTCTAGTGTAACCCAGCTCAAAAAAAAAAAATATCATCTTCATTTTAAGGATGATAAAATTGATAAAGTGTTCGTCAAAAGTTAAGGGTATTGATGTTTCCGAAGATGAACACAGTTCCTTGATTGCCACAACTTTGGCAACACCAATAACTTGGTAGAAAGCAGTTATTGTTGCACGTGGTCATACTTTTTATTGATAGTGACTACAAATTGTAATTTATTATTGTATATAAATTATTTCTTTTAAATTACTTATTATTTTAACCTGAAACACTCTACATATACATATTTCTAAAGGAAATTTGGGTTTTCAAAAGAGAAAACAAAAATTAATTCAATATCCTTATACTGATGTATGTTGGTCGATTTGAAGAACTTTCTATCTTCCTAGCTCATAATCCTTATTAAATAATATCCTTAACTTTTGACGATTAGTTCATACAGAAGATGTACCAAGAATGTACCTGAAGCCAGATTGTAACTGAAAACTCTTGTGATAATTTTTCAAGTACCATGGCTATTAATCTACATTTTTCTCTTTTTTTTCAAATTAAACTCCAAATATCCTTTTGTAAATTAGTGTTTGAAATTAAAACATTACAGACTTAGTTCTGAAGGAAATACCTTTTTTTATTATTCAACTATGTGTTATGTAACTATGTATATTATATTATTACATCACCGAACTTTAACTTACTGTACTGAAGAAAGTACTCTCTATTTTGACTTCAAAATATGGCGTACTGAACCAACTCTGCAGGGTGAACCTTTTGGGCGTTAGTTTCAGGGAAGAACGTGCTATTTTTTCGCCCCAATGTCTGTGATTTTGAGCCGAAAATGGTTGGACTCACTGATGAAAAAACCGAGGTCAAAAGTATTCCTGTCCGGCCGGCCATAAGTAAACACGCCAACTTTCGAACGGAAAAGGATAGAACCTTGAAACTTACAAAAAAGATCTGGGATTTCAATATCTCGAGCGACTTCGTTATGAGGAAAAATCGGTTCGATAGTTTCGCAGTTACTCACGTTTGAAAATTTTTCATATTCTTCCCGAAATTTTAGAAATTACAAATTCCATCAATTTAAAAGTCAGCATTCAGAAGTAGAATAACTTGCATTTTCGTGAGGACCGTATGATCATAAGTTAACATCTGTAGCTTAGAAAATATTGGGAAAAATAATAAAAAATTTCAAATGTGAATAACTTTGAAACCATTAGACTGATTTCATTTATTGACGAACTCAACCAAGATATTTAAACTCCAAACATTTCGAAAGGTATTGTGTTTACGGACTGCAGGACAGAACTACTTTTCATTGCGGATTCTTCGTCAGCGAATCTAACCCCGTTTAAGATCATTTTTGGCTCAAAATTCGAAATTTACAGACATTTAGGCGAGACGAGAGAAAACTTTTGAATTTTTTTTGTACTAAAACAATGATTTTTAAAGAATTGTGTTTATTATGATCAACTACGAACTAGTTACGGATGAAACAGTAAAATATTTTCATTATAATATTTTTAGGCACGTAAAAATAATTATATTGAAATCAAAATTTATTCAATTTGCACCAAATATTCATGAATTATACATACAAACTTTCACTGTTAATCAGCATAACTATTGATGAATACCGCATTCAAATACCTACAGTAATTTATGAAGTTATACTCTGGACAGAAAGACGCCCGTTGAAGACTTCAATTTAAAATATATAATAATTACTGCATTATGTATATCAAGCAGAAACAATTTAATGTTGATTTAAATGAAATAGAAAATAACGAGCTGGATAAAAACATAGATTCACCATCTGAGAACAAACTACAGAAAAAAGAGTAATTTGTGGCTTGTATATCTAAGTTTTAGACTCCCAAGAGTATTTATAAAAAAAAATAAAAGCATTAAGAAAAATTTTTTTTACACATAAAATCGAAGAAAAAAGCAAAGGAATGCATAAGTGGAAGTTATTTTCTATCGATGTATGGAATTGTTTTTGTTTAATAAATCCTTGATTGTGACCATGAGTTGAAGTTTAAATTGGTTCCCTGTCCATAATATTCACCAGATCTGACACCCATCTTTATTTTTTCTGTTTCCTGGACTAAAGAATGTTATATATCAAAAATGATTTTTATGAGGGTGAAGACTGTAAGAATGGTATGGAAATGTGAGAAAAGTTGTAAAGCTGTAAAATCGAATCATGCCTGCAGAATGAAATATTTTTTTTGAAAATTTCTTCGTTCTTTGTTGGACTATGGACGATTTTGATTGAATGGAATAAAACTGTTATAAATGAAATAAGCAATAATTATCCTTAAGTATGTACCTGATCTGGTGAAAAATTCACCAAAGAAAAATCTGCAAGCAATATGTGACTAACTCAACTCTACTCTGGATTTGCAACTAAAATGGGGGATGACTTCACCAATTTTCCCTTTTATATCTGTAGAAAAGCGTGGGAAGAGGATAGTATAACAGCCAATTCTACATCAGCTGAAAGCGTCCCTACGCCAGAGGCAGAAAAGGACAAGAGGAAATCCAACACACAGGAGGTCCTGAATTAAGCGTCAACTATCTTCCAAATTCGAATTAATCAAGTTTTCCTTCATCTTGTAGTAATTTTAGAACATGATCTTATGATTTATTACTTCTTGAGATCAGGCATAGAAAATAGATGGAATTTCATAAGGTGGCCTTCGACCAGCACTATACGTTTTGTATATATGGACTGTTAAAGATTTTCCAGTTTTATACCAAATCAAAAAATGAACTAATTAATATTTTAAGGTAACTGAGAGTTCATATGTCATCCGAATAATTTTAAAATAATTCTTTATTACTCTTGGCTAAGTCTCATCAATATTTGGTAAAAAGATTCATTTTTTCATTCTTACTCCATGTCAGGTACTTATTATTTCAAATTGAACAAAATTTGGACATTCAACAGTTTGGTGAAGTGAATAAAAACATTTATTACATAATTCAAACTGAATGTTTCTATAAATCGAAAATTTACTCCGAAGGATTTTTTAAAAAGAGAAATACAACATAATTTGAATATCGAAACAGCTTCAATCTGTTAGCCTCCTATAAATTAATTCAAAAATTTTAATTCAAAAACTTTTAGAATTAAATTAATGTCTTCTAAGCACTGCTTATATTTAATAGACATATAAAATCAAAACTCATTATACAATATCAAATGGAATAGAACACCCAAAAATATAAATTGTCAATTAAAATTAATAAATAAATATTCGAAGGAGACAAAATTTTGTTTTAGATCTTATATTTATGAAAATTAAATCTTCTTCAAAAATACAAAACATAATTTTAAGAACTTCTCCAAAACTAATTTATTTGAAATTTTTAAAATATTTCAATATTTGAATGTTACTTCAAAAATCTCTCAAAACCTGTAGCACATCCTCAGAAAACAATTAGAAATCAAATGAGGTCTTCGTCCGTCCAACTTCACATTTAAAAAATAAAATCAATTAATAATAAATGACTTTCCCTAAGTTCTCGTAGTATCCTTGTTTGAACAAACACTAAAATTAGAGACCTTTAAAAATACAAGATAGTCTATGTTCTATGTTCATCACAAAAATCACACAAAGCTTGTAAGGTATTTTATAGTCTAAGTTAAAATCACATGAAATATTAACAATAAATAACTTACTAGTATGAATTCTCAACAAGGATACCACCAAGTCTTACTGGTAAGTTATTTATTGTTAATTGATTTTATTTTTTGAATTCAAGTTGGACTGTCGAAGACCTTATTTGATTTCTAATTGTTTTTTGAGGATGTGCTACATGTTTTGAGAGATTTTTGAAGTAGAATTTCAAATAAATAAGTTTTGGAGAAGTTCTTGAAATTATGTTCTGTATTTTTGAAGAAGATTTAGTTTTCATAAATATAAGATCAGGAACAAAATTTTGTCTCCTTCAAATATTTATTTATTGAGTTTAATCGACAATTTATATTTGTTGGGTTTTTTATTCAGTTGGCTAAAAGTTAGGAAGAATACTTGGACGTTTATTTTTTCAAAATAATTTCTCATTTTGTTCGAAAGAAGACCAACGTAATGTAACCTATTCAATTGTTTTGGCCGTTTCTATTTGGTACTGATCCTAGTTAAAACAAGTTTCAAGAAATTATTATGTTTCGCTACCAAAAATTGCAAAATGTACTTCAGTTGTCTGGAGATGGAGTAATACCTCACAAAAATGTTTAAGTTACCAATTTTTTAGTAGTATATTGTGTCTATTTATGAAAAGTTGTTTCAAATCCCCAGTTTTCCGGCGTATCACATAGAGGACGTGACCATTTTCCGATAATATTTAGTTCACCATCCTCGTAGGCTTCAAGTAGAGCAAAGTACAAGAGTTCGACAACCGACGTTCCAACGTGGAACAATGTCACAGCCATCATTCTTTCTTATTTTTAATGAATTTCTATAAAAAAGAAAATTCATCTATATCGCTCATCACGACCTAACTTCCCCAAATGAGATTTTAACGGAAACTAGGTAGTTTTCGGACCATCCTGTTCCTAGTAAACATTTTCTAACGTCGTGGAAAGCCCAGTAAGTTTCGCCGGCGATTCGGAAGAAAAACTCTTGATGGTTTTTCCAGGATGATGAATCGATATACACAACATTGTCGTCCAACTTTGTAAAGGAGATAATTTCTTATACAGATTGATTTATTGGACCCTCAACTCCTTTATATCCTTCTAGTTTATGGTGATTTTAATACATCGTTCTTGTTTGGGGTTGGATTGACGGTCAGATCTCGTGTTTATGGGTGCTTATCTTTTATTTTCCGACAGGAAATTCTATTTGGAATTTTCCTATCACGAATTTAATACTATCATCATTAATCTGAATAGGAAATGTTTCGTTGTTGAAGCTACTTCTGTATTCCTTATACTCTTCAAATTAATGCCTTTCGGGTTTTGTGGAAGTCTACTTAACTTAGAATCAACACAGAACTGACATCTGGGTCAGAAAATCAAGTCAAGAAAGGAGCAGAAATTAATCATTTAAAAAGCCCTCTCAAATGAATTGTCCAAGTTATTTTTGTCGTTAAGTTGGTACTCCTTGGACTCGAAAAGTTTTTTTAACTTTGTTCCTTGAATATTTGACTTCTACCTCCTGTTAAAAAGAAGTCTCAACTTTGAATAAACTCATATCTAATCTCATACTTGGGTACCTAAAGAATTAAAATTGATTTTCACATTTGGCATCTGAATGATGTACTATTTTTAACATAATAATCATAAGCATAAGATTTGCTTTTATCTCAAAAAATTTTTACTTTATTTCATTTCAAAAACAAATCGTCGACTAATATCATTTTAATTTTTGAATTTTCAATTTCCTTTTCGGAAATAAAATAGTTGATTGAAGAATGACTTAATAAATGATTTTCCTCTAAAGACTTCGGAGTCTTTTGAACCATATCGATGGCATGAAGGGGTTTTCATATATCTACAGTATGAAACTGTTCATTTTATTATTATTTTTGCCTAATTAAGTTTGCACATTCAAGAGGGTTTATGGCCCCTCAACCGTAATAAGCCCATTTGCGTCAGAGAAAGCAAAAAGAAACCTCCGTGCAAAATATCCAATATTTTTCCTATTGTAACCATTTAAAATTCCAATGAGTTCAATATACCCAATCACCCCTTAAAAATTCTTTAACAGATAAGAATCTGAATAACAAACGGAGTTGAGTGAAATTCTTACTTACGTAAACAAGGGATAATCCTAGAGAATCCTGTAGGTTGAAGTGGTATCTGAAGCCGTATTGTCTAGACATTGTGGAGCCATTCGGGAAACGGGAGATGTTTGGGAATTGGGATAGCGGTTTTCCAGACAGGAACTGACTCAGGAAATATCTATAAAAAGGACGATCGAAATATAATTATGATTAGAACTACTTATAATGGATTTAAAAACTAATAAAAAGAGGTTTTTCCTGATAGAAGGATTATTACAAAATTTTAAATATCATACTGTCAAAAAAATTATATTCAAAAACTTTTAGAATTATATTGAATTGTATCAGTCTTTACTTGGTGAAAATCCATATTAAATAATATTGAAATAAGGTTATTCTGATTTTCACAAATTTGTGAAAATCAGAATAACCTTATTTCAATATTTTTTTAGAATTAAATTAAATAAATGTCTTTAGACACACAATTTAGTAGACATATAGAATTAACACTTATTGCACAGTACCAAAGAGAATAAAAGAATTCAAAGAAATATAAATTGTCAATTAAAAAAAGTATTAAATGAATACTTGAAGAGCACAAGGAGCGAAACAAAACTTTGTACTCTTCAAGTATTTATTTAATGATTTTTTCAATTGACAATTTATATTTCTTTGATTTCTTTTTTTTCCTCTGGCACTGTGTAATAAATGTTAATTCTACATCTACTAAATTGACACAGTATGTTCTAAAGACATTTATTTAATTTAATTCTAAAAGTTTTCGAATAAAAATTTTTTGAAATTCAAATTTGTAGGAGGTTAACAGAATAAATCTGTATGATATTCAAGATTCAAAAACTGTACAAGAAATTATGTTAATTTTGAATTTTTAGTCTACTTGGTGAAAGTTTTACTACAAAATTGAAAAATAAAATCAGAATTCTGAAAAAAGAGGTTAATACTTGATAGAAGGTATATAAAATTAATTAGATATTTTAATATTAGTCTCCTACATAATTAATTTCAAAAAATTATATTTAATAATTATAACTTCAGGAATTAAATCAAATTAATGTCATATAAGTACCACTTATATCAAACGCCATATAAAATAAACATTCATTGTAAGACATCCAAATAATATAACAAAATCCAATAAATAATAATTGTTAACCAAAATCCTATAAATTAAATATTTTGAGTAGACAAAATTTTGTTTCTGCTGATCAATCTTATGAAAACAAATATCTTTCAGAAGTGTTTAACAGAATTTTAAGAATTTTATCATAAAACTATCTAATTTACAATATTCCATATTAATGGATATCTAACTAAGTTACTTTTTATAAAATCTCAAGATATGTAAAAACATTACTGAAAAACAACTTTTAAGAGAGACTTTGCTTCGTCAGTACTCACATAATTCATATTCAATAAAATATAACATCAATCAACAACAAATATTTACTCACCCTTCAACTCTTTAGAAAACTTTTGGTAAATGAATACTGAAAAATTTAAATGGAGTGTAATGTTAACTACAAATACATTAATTTAATTTAATTCCTGAAGTTATAATTATTAAACATAATTTTTTGAAATTAAATATGTAGAAGGCTAATATTAAAATATTCAAATAAATGTATATGAAATTATAATAATACTTCTTTAGAAAAACTTTACTTGTCATTTCAAGACATTGTATGATGTTTAGATATAAAAACAGGAATAAAACCGTAAAAAGTTGTTTGATTATAGTTAATACAATATATTTTTTAAACTATCGGGTGTTTTTTTTTTAGAGGGATATAACTTTTGATAGGGATAACTGTGATTTGACAGAAGGAAGAAGCCATGTTGTTTTGATATTTTTGTTCAGTAAGCATTGAAAAATTATCATGGATAGACTCACGCCGCAACAACGTTTACAAATTGTTGAAATTTTTTTTCAAAATCAGTGTTCTATTCGCTAAACTTATAGAGCACTTCGTGAAATTTATGGTTTACATAATCGTCTACCAGACCAGCTTATTCGTCGAACTATCGATAGATTTCGGACAATATTTTCTCTACTCGATGCAACAACATGACAAAGAACTGTACGTACAGAAGAAAATATCGCTGCTGTAAGTTATAGTATTAATGATGATCCAGATTTGTCTATTCGTCGACGTTCACAACAAGTTGGAATCTGTGCCTCCACCTCATGGAAAATTTTGCGTAAAGATCTTGGTCTACACCCATACAAGATCCAACTGGTTCAAGAACTAAAGCCACGTGACCATAATAAGCGTCGTTTGTTTGCTGATTGGGCCCTAGAACAGTTTGAAGTTGATCCACTTTTTTATCGTAAAATTGTATTTAGTGATCAAGCTCATTTCTAGTTGAACGGCTATGTAAACAAGCAAAATGCCGTATGTGGAGTGAAAACAATCCTCAAGAAGTACTGCAGGTTCCATTGCATCCTGAAAAATGCACTGTGTGGTGTGCTTTACACGCTGGAGGCATGCATCATCGGTCCATATTTCTGTAAAAACGATGCTGGAGCTAATGTTGCAGTGAATGGTGCTCGTTACAGATCGATGATCAATGATTTTTTGTTTCAAAATTTGAATGGTATCGACCCAGAAATGTTTTGGTTCCAACAAGATGGTGCTACCTCATGCTGCTACCATAACAATTGTTTTATTGAAAGAAAGATTTGGCGATAACATTATTTCGAGAAATGGTCCAATTAATTGATCTCCAAGATCATGCGACATAACTCCACTAGATTATTTTCTTTGGGGTTATGTGAAGTCATTGGTTTATGCTGATAAACCAGAAACAATAGACGCTTTAGAAGCAACATAACTCGTGTTATTGATGAAATAAGGCCTGAATTACTCAAAGTCATTTTCCGCAATTTTTGAAACGGATAATTACATAAAAATTGAAATTACTTGGTTAAAAGGTTTCATCTTTCCCCCTTAGATCTGAATCATTACATATTAGCACGAAATATTAGATAAAGAATATGTTCAACAGAACTTCACGTAGTTTTAACATTATTTGGCGCGAAATCAGATAAGATGAATATTTGGAAAAAATTTAATAATTTCAAATGGGAATAACGAGGGAACAATTCTGTCCATTTCTCAAATCAACTGATTATTCAAACTCCAAAACTATCCTGAAAATTTGAAGACTTTGGTTCTTTTCGTTCGGAAATTAACATTGTTACCTCCAGTCGTTTGCCTGGACAGTCAATGCTTGAAAAATTTTGTATAAATAGTCATGCCATTATTATATATCTCAACAACAAATTCAGTTCCGATCGAATCATTAGTTTCAGAACTATTGGAAAAACAAGAAGATGTTTCAAATGTAGATAAATCCGGACCATTAAATCGATTTTGCTCTTTAACATAACCGAAATATTCAGGTCCAAAATATACCCTGAAAGTTTTAATCCAGTAGCTTTTTCCCTTAGAGTTAAAGTTTTTACGGATTCACCAGCCGGATAGAATTATTTTGATCTCGGATTATCCAACACTATTTAAAATTTAGTAGGCATAAAAAATTAACACTCATTATACAGCCCCAAAATAAGATTAATAAGAAAATATAGATTATTAACTAAAAATATTAAATGAATACGAAAGTTTGTTTTGTATCAATGTATTATGAAAACCAAACTGCTCTTCAAAAATGCACAACATAACCTCAAGAATTTCTTCAAATATAACTCTCTTTAAAAAAGTTCCTTAAAAAAAACTCCAAAAGGAAGAAAACTGCAAAAAGATGAAATTCTTGAGGTTATTTTTTCCAAAAATGCACAACATAACCTCAAGAATTTCTTCTTTTTGGAGTTTTCTTCCTTTTTGGAGTTTTTTTAAGGAACTTTTTTAAAGAGAGTTATTTTTGAAGAAATTGTTGAGGTTATGTTGTGCATTTTTGAAAAGCAGTTTGGTTTTCATAATACATTGATACGAAACAAAATTTTTTATCCTACAAGTATTTATTAAATATTTTTAGTTGATAATTTATATTTTCCTTGTATTCTTTTTGATGCTGTGTAATTCTATATGTCTTCTAAATTTAAACTGTGTTTTCTAAAAAATTTATTTTATTTAATTTAAAATAGTGTTTAAGAAATCTTTTTCATAATATTCAAATTAAAATTTTTAGTGATGTTAGCACAAAAAATTTGTATAATATTTACAATATAATATATTTATTGTTTATTAGTTTACACTAATGTACCTTACTTTTCAATATTTAAACAATAATAACCATTTATTAAACTCAGAAGGCCTTTGATGTCATGTCAGTGCTTTTATTATTTTTTCCGGGAAATATTTCACGTTTATTTTCAATTGCAACAAATATTTCTGTAGATATCTTGAAAATGAGGACTTCAAGAACGTGTCATTTGAAAGAAAATATTACTTTTGTCGATGAAGATCGCCAGATGTTTTACTCCATTTTTGCGTTGTCATGAGAAATGTTACGGTCAAATTTGCAAATTCTTGGAAAAATAATGATAGATATGGCAGATTATGAAGAACACGCAGTGAGAAATGTTTCGGTACTTACTGTAGATTAAAATATTTCCCTGGAGATATTTTATTTCTACTGATAAAATTGGAAAGATAACAATTATATATCTAACTAAATATTCTCAGTCAGTATTCACCAACGAAATAACCTCATTCCAGCCCTGTGACATCCTCAAAGCAGTAGATTTTATGTTGCCCTTAACAACCTTGTCCCAATTCAGTGCAGAAATATAAATTCAACATGAAAAACTAATTTCGAATAGCTTATTCACAACACTCTTTTGTTCTGACGATGGTTATTCATTTTTTATTTTCTTTGCACGAAAACCAACGTCTACTCTAATGGATCAATGAAAATATTGCATAAAAGAAGAAAGGTATATACAGGGTTTATATGAATAGCGAAAAAATTTAGGGGGCGATTCCTTGTCAAAAAATAGGGTGGGTCTTTCATATAAACTTTATTTTGTTGAGCCGGCCTTGCTTAGTTATAGCACCCTAAAGATGGCGCCCGAAAAACAGTTTTAAATTTTTTTCTTGAAGACCAAACAACTGACATTTAAACCAAAACAGATCCCCCTACTTAACATCTTTGAATAACACTTTGGAAATCTCTAAAATTACTATTTTTTTGCGCCTCTCTATTTTTATTAACGTTTCATTATTTAAGAACATGTTTTTTAATTGAATATTCAGTTTAAATACTCACCCGTAGTCATGATATGACGAATAATTGTTGTGTAAATGTTACAAATAATGTGAATGTTATAAATTCTATTTTTTTCAATTAAATTGAGGTAATAGTATGCAAGAATAGACAATAATTTACTTCCAGTACAATTAAGAACAATTTCCTATAGATTTTCCTAATAACATCCAAAAACTATTTCTTTTTGAAAATATTACCTTCCTCACGTCATCTCAAATATTTAACTTTTGATTGATAATCTAGATATCCAAATGAAACTCGATTTTTATGCCTGAAATGATCTATAACTGTGATATTTTCGTGCAATAATTCTACGTATCTAAAATCTTAAGAAAATAATAGGTTTAATTTATTATTCTTACTCCATCTTGGAGGATGATTTCTAAAAAATATATTGAAAAAGTTGCTAAAATTATTGAAATATTTACTAAGGTTCAAGATGTTCAACAGTCATAATACAACTTCAACAACCAATAATTCAAGTTGACTTTTATTGCCATGTCCCGGCATATCATAAACAACACTTCAAAAATTTGTCGAGTATCCCAGGTACTCATTATTCCCGAAATTATACTGGAGAGATCACGGAAAACCTCGTCTTTCCATTGGACAGCCTAAAATGTACCTAATTTACATATTTGTCGCCGCCAATTGCAGTAAAAACCCATCATTTCTGTCAGAAAGTAACTTGATCCCGTCTATTCGGGTCCAATAGTTAGAAAAGTGAACGTAGAATGCGTCTAATCGTTTCAGAGGTATTTCTACGAGACTAATGAGCCGTAAATTGTCCATACTTAAAGTGAACCACCTGTATATACTCAATTAGTTATAATCTTAGTGTTGCAAGAATTGGTTTCCATATTTTGTCAGTGAATTTGAAACATGAAATCTATTTTGGTAAGTTTTTCTAAGTGCATAATATATTTTTGAACCTTTGAATACTTTGGGAAACACTCAATTAAAATTTTCATTCGAAGTTGAAAACGTGCATTGAAAAAACTAGTTTTACATAATCTTAATTCTATATTGGTATTTCTGAAGAGAAAATTCTTGCCTACTGATGAATAAAAATACAGAATTCTGTGTTTCGTTCTACGAAAATCTAATTAATATCATTTTTTGGCTTTTTATAATTTCTCTCCTGAAGAAACGGAAAATCTTATGAAAAATACTTGGTCAGAAGACTTCATCAACCTCTTCGATCTGCATTATACATTATTGGCAAAGAACATTGGAGAAATATTGAATAAGAATTTATATACTGAACTGTTTCAGCCGTTACAATTTGGTACTTGATCCAAATTAAAACGAGATGTAGAAATTACTGTTTTACTGCCAATAAATTGATATTTTACACATTTAATTGTGACTCGAGTTTCGGGAATTAACTATCCCATCTTCAGACAACTAGTTGTCTGTTGCTTCACATGTACAGTCAGACTTTGAAAAAAAATCTTTTTATTTATCAATGAAATACATCCTTCAATATCATTCACTATGGAAACCGAACATAATAATTCTATTAATTTTCTTGATTTAACAGTTACTAGAATAAAAAATTCACATGATTTTTCAATATTTCACAAACCAATATATATGGATACTCTTATACACAATAAATCAAACTATTTTTTAAATCAAAAATTATCAGCATTCAATTGTATCATCCATAGATTAGTTAATATTCTCATGAATCGAGAAAATTATATTTCAGAACATCATTAAACAAATAACTATTAATAATGACTATGATACTACGTTGAAAGAAAAATTGTTGATGAATAAAAATAATAAAATAGCCTTAAATATGGTAGATCCCAATATGAAAGAAAATTTCGAATGCATTTCCTTAAAATACACTAAAGGTATTTTTGAGAAAATTGCTACATACCTCAAAAATAATTATGATTTAAGAACTTCATTCAAAACCTATTCAAACCTGAGTAAATTCATTAAAAATAATAAAGACAATGCACATAAAGATGATAAATCGGGAGTTTATAAGGTAACCTGCCAAAAAGTTTATATAAGACAGACTGAAAGAACTTTCCAACATAGAATTTGTGAACATTTAATAGTTTCCTCAATAATAAGAGTAATTCCACATATTCGAAACCATTTGTTAGAAACAGGACATAATTTCAACCATAATTTTGAAATTCTACGTATAGAAAATAAAAGTTATGCATTGAAAAATAAAATTGGAATATTATTGAAAGAACAATTAGATTTAAATAAGCTGGAATTTACAGAGACCTCTTTGGGATTTTTTTACACCTACTATAATATGAATAACAAACGATTTCAAAAACAATTTTAGTTATTCAAAATGTAAACCTACCTGAAGATGCTACTATGATAGCGAAACAATTGTTGTATTAAATAACAATAAAAATCAGAATAACCTGATTGAATATGGATTTTCATCAAGTAAAGACTGATTCAATTAAATATATCAGTTATGTTCAAAAATGGACATAATCTGTTCAGTGGTTTTGGAGTTATTCTTATTTGAAAATTTATATTTTAAATATTTTCTAAAGCACAAATCCGATCAAGATCACGTCTAGTATACAGATGTGAAATAACGAATGCTCCTGCATAAATTTGTGAAGATAAATGGCACAAAATTTTTGAATATTTCTTCTATGATGTCGGCAAAGAGTATGAAAAGTATACGAAGGTTCTTACAATATTTTCTTTTTTCACTTTTTCTTGAAAATTTGTAATTTACAGTTCAAAGAAGGAAGAAGCATTTTAACCATGTCTTTTTCATTTTCATGAGTTTTTTCTTTCTTGAAGAGAAAACTTAAAAAAATTACGTTTATTTGACTTTGTGCTTATATTCATCATATGTAGCTTCTTTAAGAATTGAGAATTCCAAATTTTCAGGGTAAATGGACTATTCTACTAGCGCAAAAGCATCTGACTATTGGTCTTCAATTGCATTTCGAATTATTTATGAATCCGTGGTTAGAATTCAAGAAAGAATACATTTTTCGAATTTTTCAAAATTGAACTTTTATATTGAATCAATACCGGTGAAAAGTTCAGAAGTTTAATGACAGATAATGTTCGATTTTTGTACCACGATTCATATATTTCTATTCAGTATTTTAAGGACAAATCATCATATATTTAAATATAAAATATTCATTTCTTATAAAAATTTCATATAGTTGAAAGTATGTATTTGCTTCTTGACGTCAAAGATGTATGGCTCGTCTAGAAAGTATCCGGAAAAAACAGAGCTCAATTGTTATTATTTAGTATATATTTTTAATTCTTGAATTAAAAAATTATAGAAAAAATAATCTTATTTACTTATATAACCTCCATTTAACTATAAAAACTTGACTAAACGTCTAGGTACACCTGAAACTAGATCACCTAAATCATTTTCGGAGATTGTAGGCCAGGACTGTAAAACTGACTGAATTAAATCATCCTTATTTCATGGAGCTGCTCGTACAACTTCAGTTTTCATTAGTCCCCATATATTTTCAATGGGACTAAGATAGGGTGAAGCTGCTGGCCATGAAATGGTTGTCACTTGGTGTTCTTGCATCCAAGTTTGAGTATAGGCCGAAGTATGACATTGCTCACCAAACCATTATTTTGGTGGAAATTCGAAAATTTGGTTGGTTACGGGGATTTTTAAGTGATTTCCACTAAGTTGGAAACAACTTTCATCAGATGTAAAGACATTATTAAAATTATCTTCTTGAAGACGTTGACAAAATTCTATCCTTCGTTCCTTTTCTCAAGGTGTCCTTAGAGGGATTTTTTTTGATTCCTTGATATGTAGCCTTGTCTTTTTAGTGACATACGGATGGTTTCTGGACATTCTTTTAAATTTCGTTGATTTCCAAATCTGTTAGTCAATTTGCCCTAGCCCCCAGCCCCTAAGTTCAATAAAGCGTTTGAATTGTTTCCTTTAATCTTACGCGGTCTTCCTGAAACTGGTCTATGCCTCATATCCATGCCATTTTTTATCCTCTTTATTGTCTCATATACAGAACTTTTTCCAAGTTTCGTCAATTGCACTAATTTTTAACGTTTCGAAAACCTTTCCTATACAAATATTCTACCTGATTTCTTTTTTCTAGTTGCGACATTATTTCATAAATTGTATACCTGTTGCCAATCAACAATATTTGATAAATAGTGTTGCCATGCAACTTTGCCCACAGCCGACTAGCTGCATAACTTATTTTAAATATTACTTTTGTCTCAGAATGTTACAAAAAAGAAGTATAGTAAAATTATGAAAAATAATAAATTCCCGATTGTTTCTTGACGGACTATATTATCTGATAAAATATTGATCTCATAATCATATACAAGAAAAATATGGAATAAGTCGAATCACTTGATTTTCGGTAACAGCGTTACTCAGTGTTATACTTATAGATATGTATTTCGGTTAAGTAAATACTGAAGCAATCAATCATATGAATATTAATTCTAAAATTTCAATCTTTTTACAGAAAATCCCCTTTTTAGGGGTCCTGATATATCTGACTATTTCTGCAATGGCAGAAAAGACGAGTATTCAAGAATCCCCACGTCCAAAGAGATCCTTCGGAATCTCCAACCCTATTTTTTCCAGAGTGTTCAACCCCTACGATAACAGACCGCTTTCTGAAAAATTCTTTGGTCATGATTACACCCCTGCCCCAGCCCAAAGAGATGGACCTCAATTTTACCCACTCTGGTATTCTCAACCCACATTGAACGATGGCGATTCAGTGGAAGGATATCCTAGGAGAGAAAACTACCCTCTTAGTTGGAGAATGGAAAACTCGTATACACCACATCCAAAAACTCACGCAGAAGCTAGTGAACCCTATCCAGCTCCATCAAAACCGTATCCAGAATCTACCAAGCCATATCCAGCACCTTTAAATCCTCACCCAGTATCATCAAAACCTTACCCTGCACCTACGAAACCTTGTACAACACCAGCCCCTTCAAAACCTTATCCTGCACCAACTGAATCATATCCAACATCTTCCAAACCAGATCCAGCTCTCTCAAAACCTTATCCAGCACCTTCGAAGCCTTATCCATCATCTTCGAAGCCTTATCCAGCACCTTCGAAGCCTTATCCAGCACCTTCAAAGCCTTATCCAGCACCTTCAAAGCCTTATCCAGCACCTTCAAAGCCTTACCCAGCACCTTCAAAACCTTATCCAGCACCTACTGAACCTCGTCCAACATCTTCAAAACCATATCCTTTACCTTCAAAACCCTATCCAGCACCTGAAAAACCTCACCAATCAGCTTGGAAACCTGTCATAGGCCGATTATTCGTTGATGAGGTCGACAAGACTCTACATTTTGAGACGAATCCCGAAACAGGAGAGTTAGTTCCCGTTTTGACTGAGGGAAAAAAAAGTAAGACAACAATTCATTTTTATGGAAAATAGCTTATTGGATTTTGTTTTTCAGATACTAAACCTCATAATTTCGATACTTTTTCTGATCACGAAACTGAAGAACAATTCAAAACACATGAACCAACTGAAAATAGTCTTCAAACAACAACTACAATCAGGGAAGAAGAACAAGAGAGGGGTTATGAATTCAAACTTTTACCGCATTACGACATCCAAACCAAATTCAACAGTTCCATCCCATGTTCTTCAACCACTGAAAGTACTTCTCAAAATGAACAGATTGATCAAGAAAATTTATCACTGAAACAAAAGCTGAATGAATTAGAACAGGATGAAAAAAAGAGAGAGAAAGAACGAATCACATGGAAATTGAAAATGCAAAAAAAGTATGAAGAAAAAAGGCAGAAAATCCTCAGAGAAATTTATGGAGAAGATGAGTCGACATGGCCGGTATATCTATCTGAAGCTGCAATCAAAATTAAAAAGAAATATAAGGAAGATCAAGAAAACCAAGTAACTACTTCTACTGCTAAGATTCAGACAGAACATTCATTTAAATCTCTTCCCCATTTTGATATACGCTCCAAATTTGTTGAAGATGAAGATCCCAAGTCTACCTCAACAGTTCGTCCAATCTTCGTTTTACCCAATCATGAGACACTGAAGGCGTTCCAGGAAGAACCACCAAAAGTTTCTTGTGGTCACAAAATCACGCAAACGGGGAAGATAGGGTCATCGACAAGGAACCCATGTTTGACTGAAAACTCAAAGGAGAGCAACCAAAATAGGTTTGTCCAACTTTTCGTCTATACCGAAAAGCCTCCAATGAATTTAGCAGCCTCCAAAAATCCTTCCTTTTACGATGTAATTGTTCCACATAGTACAAAAAATACTGCAGACTACTCGCAATTTCTGGCCGCTCCATCTTTAGATATTTACCAGAAATTCAGGGACGGTACTCCATCTACTGAGGGGTCAACTAGGACTTCTACAGCTTTTGTTCAACCTCCACTAACTAGAAAATCGCAAATATTACTTAAATTCCAGGATGGACAAAGTTTAACGTTTCAACCACCTGTACAGAAAATTTCGCCTTCAAGAGGTCTTGAGTTTAGAGTATTCAAGAACAAATTGGATCAATCTGTTTTGGACAGTCTGAAAAAAGGTAGAGATGGCAAGATAGACACATCTAAACTTGAAGAGCTCACCCAAAGGATTATTGTGGAACCTGTGAATAAAAATGATCCCAACGTCAGGAAGCAATTGAAAACTCTTGAATCACTATCAAAAACTTTTGATTTTCTAAAAGACAGAGACACCATAGGCCCATTTAGTACTTATGAGTTCCCATCAAGAAATTACGGTAAGCATCGAGTCAGCAAGAGACCTATGGTATTTTGATTTGCACCAATATTTCTTACAGAATCATCTGAATCCAACTCTACATTCAATATTGCTACTGTCACAAGTAGAAAAAATGAGCTACAACAGTATTTCGATGTAGGTCACATTCCACTAGACAAACATAAGATATGGGATAGTGAAGATAGGGTCCTAAAGAATTCTTATGGACAGAAAATAATTACCAATATCTAAAATATAAAAGACTGAAATTTAGAATGATAACTTTGATGGTTTTTAACCGAAATAATTGCTGATAATTTTGAACTGCTTCAGTTGTCTAACTCGCCAGTGAGGAATATTACTTCTGTGTTTTCAATTTGAATCGGATGAAGATTTCTCTTATTTATTTTGAAATATTAATTAAATATTATTTTTCTTGATGTAACATTTCCTAATATTTATTATCACAGAATAATAAATACTGAACAATTAGTTATTATATTAATATAATTCATGAAATTGTGATTGTAATTACAAATATATTCAAAAATATTGTTGAGCAATATTTTTAGAAAAATTTATAATACTGTTTTAACCTGTAGGATTCTTCTAATGTTTACGAATGTTTTATTGCTGAAACTGTAAACTTTGTACATATGAATAAATAAAAATATTTAAGGAATTTTTGTGTTTATAGATAAAATTTTCGCGAAATAATTCGAAGAAAATTCAAATTTTAATTTTTTCTCATTAATTTCAAGATATATTCAGAAAGGTAGGAATATAATCAGCACTTTTAGTACCAAAAGAGCGATTAACTTTTTCATGAATTAACGGATGAAAAGAGAAATAAATCAAGAAGTAAAAATCGAAAAAAAATTATAGCTAATTTATCGAGAGAAATTTCAATTGGAAATTGATGACAAAACACTAAAAACAGTTATATCGGGTGTTTTTTTAAAGTGATAGAACTTTCGATAGGGATAACTGTGATTTGACAGAAGGTAGAAGCCATGATGTTTTGACATTTCTGTTCAGTAAGCATTGACAAATTATCATGGAAAGTCTCAAGCCGCAACAACGTTTACAAATTGTTGAAATTTATTTTCAAAATCAGTGTTCTATTCGCCAAACTTTGTGAAATTTATGGTTTACATAATAGTCCATCAGGGCAGCTTATTTGTCGATCTATCGATAGATTTCGGACAACATTTTCTCTACTCGATGCAATAACAAGACAAAGAGCTGTACGTACAGAAGAAAATATCGCTGATCCAGATTTGTCTAATCGTAGACGTTCACAACAAGTTGGACTCTGTGCATTAACCACATGGAAAATTTTGCGTAAAGATCTTGGTATATACCCAGACAAGATCCAACTGGTTCAAGAATTAAAGCCACTTGACCATAATAAGCGTCGTTTGTTTGCTGATTGGGCTCTAGAACAGCTTGAAGTTGATCCACTTTTTTATCGTAAAATTGTGTTTTGTGTTGAAGCTCATATCTGCTTGAACGGCTATGTAAACAAGCAAAATTGCCGTATGTGGAGTGAAAACAATCCTCAAGAAGGTCTGTAGGTTCCATTGCATCCTGAAAAATGCACACTGTATGGTGTGCTTTACACGCTGGAGGCATTATCGGTCCATATTTCTTTAAAAACGATGCTTGAACTAATGTTACAGTGAATCGTGCTCGTTAAAGTTCGATGATCAATAATTATTTGTTTCAAAATTTGAATGGTATCGACCCAGAAGTGTTTTTTTTGGCTCCAACAAGATTTGTGACGATATTTGTTCAATTATATTAGGTTCTTTCGAAAGATTCTGCGGGTTTATAGGTACTTTCATTAAATTATTATAACTTTTTTTGTTTAAATGAGTGGTTGTAAGTTTGTTGTATAATTGATAACTCTGTGGGTAGATTTATAAAATATACCTAATTCATGTGAATAATTTGATTTAGTGATAGCGATATAAGAAAGGGGCTTCAAACAACGGTAACAACCCCTTTGTTATAGACAAAATGGCATCCAATAAACAAAAGAACATGGCATTAAATCTCGTGTACCCAAACATAAAAGAGGACACAGAAATATTTTTCGTTATCTTTTTTTAATAGATTATCTGAAAATATTGCTAAATATTTCAAAAATAGTTTCAATTACAAGGCAGCCTTTAAAACGATTGAAACGATTGCCCTCTAGTTTTTTCTGGCCAGACAGGTAGATCTTTCAAGAAAAGAATCCAAGAACATCAAAGAAGTTACATATCGAATCCCGTACATTCTACTTAGAATTAATTTAGAAAAAGGTGTTGATGTTTATTTAGATGATTTAGAGAAAAATTTCCACCAAGTAAAGACCGAATCAATCAAGCATTCATACGAAATGGTCTGAATTGGTTATGGACAGTTTCAATAATTTTATTCAGAAAATAGAATCTATACATTTTGTGATTGATATGTTAATCTCATCTAAGGCCATACCTTCTAGCAGTTTCCATCACATTTTTACCGCATTTTTTAAAACCTATTTGAATGTTTTTTTCTACGCTTCCATTGCTCTGATTTTGATAAAAGTTAGTATAATCAGTCAAATTTTTAGTTTTGATCTAACTTCGTAGACCTCCTGTAATATTCAGTCCTTAACAGTTAAAATTTCACGGTACAATAGCGAATATATCACAATGTCCCTTTCACATCCATACTAATTGATGCTTTCTTAATAGAAACACCAAATAAAAATTAACCAACATACAAACCATCAATTTCGTCTAATAACTCACGTCTTAACCTTTTATTGTTCGCATATCTAACAGATATCTTCGTGCTCTAATAAAACTAAACGTTTCAATGGTGAGCAACAGACATTTCATATTCTGTCCTAGAAACAGAAAATGAAGATCGCAAGAAATGACTGTTAAACTTCGAAAACTGTCGATAAATAATTCTATTCGGCTGGGATAAGTCGAGTGTGGTATTTTATTGGTCTATATGAAAATATTTGAACCGAATTTAATGAAAATACATTTTCTACCTATTTTTGAGTGCAACTAACGTTCTAATATCAGTATTTCTTATATCAGAATTTGGAGCTGAAATTGATCTTGAGCAGAATGTAAGGCTCAAAATATGTCCATCTAAAATGTTACACTCTCGATGAAATTAAATTGTTGAAATCGAAGAATTGTATTGAAAATAGATTACGTTCTGATGAACTTTTTCATTAACGAGGATTGGTTTTGAATATCGGGTATTTTTTTAAAGTGATAGAACTTTAAATTGAAATAAAACATATTTGAATTAAGATTGAAGCCATATTTTTTTTATCGGAAAAAATATTTTGTGACATTTATGCTTTAAAAATAATTTCCGGCATATGTCCACCACGACTAGCTCTGAGAAACCGCATTAGACCAGACCAATTTCGGACCACTTTTTCGAGTAATTCAGGCCTTATTTGATCAATAACACGAGTTATGTTGCCTCTATTATTTCTGGTTTATCATCATAAACCAATGACATAACCCCAAAGAAAATAATCCAGTGGAGTTATGACGCATGATCTTGGAAGCCAATTAATTGGATCATTTCTCAAAATATTGTTATCGCCAAATCTTTCTTTCAATAAATCAATTGTTACGGTAGCAGTATAAGGTATTGCATCATCTTGTTGGAAGAAAAACACTTCTGGGTCGATACCATTCAAATTTTGAAATGAATAATCATTGATCATAGACCTGTAATGAGCACCATTCACTGTAACATTAGCTCCAGCATCGTTTTTAAAGAAATATGGACCGATGATGTCTCCAGCGTGTAAAGAACACCATACACTGCATTTTTCAGGATGCAATGGGACCTGCAGAACTTTTTGAGGATTGTTTTCACTCCATATACGGTAATTTTGCTTGTTGACATAGCCGTTCAACCAGAAATGAGCTTCTTCACTGAACACAATTTTACGATAAAAAAGTGGATCAACTTCAAGCTGTTCTAGAGCCCAATCAGCAAACAAACAACACTTATTATGGTCAAGTGGCTTTAGTTCTTGTACCATAGATCTTGTATGGGTGTAAACCAAGATCTTTACGCAAAATTTTTCATGTGGTGGATGCACAGAGTCTAACTTGTTGTGAACGTCGACGAATAGACAAATCTGGATCATCATTAACACCATGGCTTACAGCAGCAATATTTTCTTCTGTACGTACAGTTCTTTATCTTGTTGTTGTTGCATCGAGTAGAGAAAATGTTGTCCGAAATCTATGGATAGTTCAACGAATAAGCTCCTCTGATGGACGATTGTGCAAACGATAAATTTCACGAAGTGCTCTATAAGTTTGGCGAATAGAACGCTGATTTTGAAAATAAATTTCAACAATTTGTAAACGTTGTTGCGGCGTGAGTATTTCCATTATAATTTGTCAATGCTTACTGAACAGAAATGTCAAAACAACATGACTTCTACCTTGTGTCAAATCACAGTTATCCCTATAGAAACTTCTGTCACTCAAAAAAAAAACATCCGATACCCAATCGAAGTTCAGTGTTATATCGTTCCATTTTTAGTAATGGCATAGTTTTTGCTTGTCAAATATCATTATATTCATCATCTTATTGGAAAACATTTATATTTTGTGTTTGATTAACCTTTTTTCGATACAATATCAAAATTATGGCATAATTGAACTTTATATTCTACCGTTTCTTCAAACTAGGATAATTCGTATTGATGTTGTGTTTATCTTGTGAACCTATGTGGAGTTAACAAATCAAAATGAGACATAATACTCGGTTCTAACTGAAGAATAAATCAAATATGCGAAACCTTCAACATCATGTAACGATCACACAGTACAAATATCCGGAAATAAACTGAACTGCCCACACAATGACACAACAGCGATAGTAAAAGTTACAAGCCGCCATGTGATTAATCTCCGTCCTAATCGGTCCAGATAACGCGTGGCCCCTCGATTCTCCAGATTTACGACCACGTTTCGAAACAGTAGGTAGATTCCTAACCCCAAAAATCCCTCGTGACTGACCGTCGGTCGAAGAGAGTACGTCTCGTTGCCTGAGAAGGTTACGTAACCGATATTATGAATAATGAAAGAGCAGATTACCATCGCCGGCCACAAGAACTGTTAATTTCGTTACAGCATCTTCTCCGACGAGCTCGAGTCGAAGGTGGAGAAAGAACGTAAATGTAACAATCGCCGGAGCAATTTTCTAATGCATCAAATCGAAAAATGATGTGAAAGTTCATTTCGATTTTGAATTTATGTAAGAGGCGAGAATGGTTGAGAAAGGTTCATGAGATTATTTTCGAATTTAGGTGGTCGAATATTCTTTTAATCGAAATGTGGGGATTCACAAATTTCCACAGAAAATTTTTCAAATTTCTTGATTATATCAACATTGCGATAAGAAAGTCTGAAATGAGTGATATATTAACTAGATTCACAAATACAGGATGTCCACATTTAACGTTCATAGATTAAAGGACGTAATTCAAGAGATCAAAATATGAGAAAAACACCCTATCATCGTACGTCCTAAATTACGTCCAGAATATTTAAAAAAACCGAAGTAATGTGTTTATTACCTAATTAACATATATTATTCATGTCAACTGACATATTATGGTTATTTCACCACATTCAACTATACTGGCGAGCAAAAAAACGGGTCACTAAGATTTTACACTTTTTTTTCCAGTAGACTTCGAATTTTCTCTTATTCGAAGGGTGTCGTTTCCAATAGACTCACGTGTTCAAATTGATTCAATAATATTTTGTTCATCGTCTATCTTCCATTAGAAAATCAACTAAATATGCGCAAAATGTAGACATATGGAATAAAAGAAACCATCTTCGAATAATTCTTTACGATAAATTCATCGTTTATCATTAACCTTCACCATTGGTCATTAAAAAGTTTATTTTCCACTCTCTGAAAGAAACAATTTCATAAAATGAGTTAACCAATTGGAGAATTGTTATTTATTGAAAATGGGCTGAGCCAAAGATCTACCGCTAGAAGAATGAATGTTACCCTATCTATAGTCCAAAGAATATTGAATCTTTAACAGCAGTAAGGAACATAGAGGAAATTCTTATGGACCATATTGTACCCTATATACCATTTCTGGAAGAGCAGGGAATTGTTATGCATGACAAAGCACGTCCACATACTGCTCCAATAGTGACAGCGTACTTGAATAATGTTGGAGTTTCAAGGTTCAACTGGCCATCACGAAATCCTGACTTGAATCCCATCGAACATCGCCCAATAATTTACAAGAGCTCCGTGAAGCCCTTCGTCATGAATGGGAGAATATTTCACAAGAGAATATTCGAAACCTCATCACGAGCATGTGAAGACGTTTGGGAGCTTTAATCAGAGCTAGGGGAGGTCACACGTCATACTGATACTGAAATTTTCACAGATTCGATACTTTTTTCAATTTCGAAGTTTTTGATTCTTCCAAAAAAAGCTTATTACTTTTATACAAATCGAATAAAAAGTTTAATTTTTCTTTGAACAATTCTCTTTTCCCTACCATTTCAGAAATTTCATGCTTCTCGTAAAAATTTCAACTAAGATATGTATTTGAACAGTAATGATCAAGTAACCCGTTTTTTTCCGCTCGCCAGTGTATAATTATGTGTTGAACGTTCTTTCAAATCTAGATTTTTCAAGACGATAAAAGATGTCAGTCAATATTGTCCTTCACCAAATTGTGAAAACCCTCAGGTGTATACGAACAAACTTTTATATTCAAAAACCCATTTAGATTGCAGCTTATTCAACTTTAAGTTTTTTTTTATTTAACTGGTATTGTTAGCGGACACTAACAACATCGTTATGTTGGCACAACTGTTCAATACAAACACTCAGTTTGAGCTTGATTTGGCATTTAGTTTGTTTACAATTCTCCATTTTGTCAGTTCATCTCAAGTGCGTTTTGTCATTTTGTAATGGACAAAAATATCGAACAGAGAATCTGTCTTTAATATAAATGAAATTTCGTGTATTGAAGCGATGAAAACGTTACACAAGGTAAAGCGACTTTATCATGATAAGAGGTAGAAAAAACACAATCAAAAGTGAAAATTGATATTGAGTTTTGTTTGATTATCGTGGTGAGGTAAACTCGAAATTTTTGCCAAATGGAAAACGAATGAATCAAGAGATTATCTGTGTCACGTTTAAGTAAACAAATTCGAAGAAAAGGCCAGATTTGTGGAAGGAAAACTCGTGGATTTTGTAGTATCTCAGTGACATTGAATTTTTAGCCAATAACTCGACAAATTTTAACGAAAAAACAGCGTATTTTTCCTGAAATGGCTTCAGCCGAATTTTTCCTTTTTCCCAAACTGAAATTACGACCTTAAAGTACCTGCTTTCAGTTGATAGCAGATAGTGTTTAGATTATTCGTTGGCGTAACTGTATTACTTCGAAATAGGCCTAATTTGAAGGCGATTCAATGAATTTTGAATTGAATATGAATATCAGAAATCTGAAAACTTTCACTCTATATATAAAAATATATATTGATTTGTTTTATATGAGATTGATATATAATCAATACTTCTCTAGAAAAACATAACATTCTTCATAAAAAAGGTTTCTTTTTCTTGGAAGAAGGCTATTTTAATATCTCAAATATTAAACAAATTACAACAACAAAGTAGTATGAAGAAGAAATCTTATAAAACTAAAATTTTTAGTGAAGTATAGCAGAGTTTATCTGTTTAATATTCAAGATATTTATTTTTCATTTTATGGTATTGTATACACCATGTATACGTAAATTCTATTAGTGTGAAAATTCAGAAAAGACTACACAAATGATAAAATACTTAGTTCGAAATATAAGCAAGTTGAACTTTGTGCATCCACCACATGGAAAATTTTGCGTAAAGATCTTGGTCTACAACCATACAAGATCCAACTGGTTCAAGAACTAAACCCACTTGATCATAATAAGAGTCGTTTGCTTGCTGATTAAGCCCTAGAGCAGCTTGAAGTCGATCCACCTTTTTCTCCTAAAATTGGGTTTATTGATGAAGCTCATTTCTGGTTGAACAGCTATGTAGACAAGCAAAATTGCCGTATATGGAGTGAAAATCCTCAAGAAGTTCTGCAGGTTCCATTGCATCCTGAAAAATGCACTGTATGGTGTGCTTTACACGCTGGAGGCATTATCGGTCCATATTTCTTTAAGAACGATGCTGAAGCTAATGTTACAGTGAATGGTGCTTGTTACAGATCGATGATTAATGTTTATTTGTTTCAAAATTGGAATAGAATCGACCCAGAAGTGTTTTGGTTCCAACAAGATGGTGCTACACCTTTGTTACCGAAACAATTGATTTATTGAAAGAAATATTTGGCGATAACATTATTTCGAGAATTGATCCAATTAATTGGCCTCCAAGATCATGCGACATAACTCCACTGGATTATTTTCTTTGCGGTTATGTCAAGTCATTGGTTTATGTTGATAAACCAGAAACAATAGACGCCTTGCAAGCCAACAGTACTCGTGTTATTGATGAAATAAGGCCTGAATTACTCGAAAAAGTGGTCCAAAATTGGTCTGGTCGAATGCGGTTCCTTAGAGCTAGTCGCGGTGGACATACGACGGAAATTATTTCTAAAACATAAATCTCATAAAATTATCTTAAAATAAAAAAAATTTGGCTTCAATCTTAAATTAAATGTGTTTTATTGAAATTGAATTTAAAGTTCTATCACTCTAAAAAAACACCCGATACTAATAACTTATACGAGGGTTGCTAATTGAGTTGGAAGAGCGTCTGAACCAATTTTTGAAGCACTCTTCCATTCCGATTGAGGTACTCTCCAAACTTGTTGCACAAACGCAGCAACAGCTTCTTCAGGTGTCGAAAACAATGACCTTGAAATTAATTTTTTATCTGCGGGAATAAGAAGAAACAATTGGGTGCCAAACAGAGTGTACGTGGATAACTCGATGAGCTCGATGTTTTGACTGCACAAAAACGTTCTTGTTTGAGGTAGAAGCTTGCATTGTTGTGGGGAAATGATTCGTTTTCTGCAATTGGTTTCCCTGATTTACTTTAACACTTCTGGCATACAAATGCTGGTGTACCGTTCAGGATTGACTGTTCCACGTTGCTTTAATGGAACTGTTGAGTTTATCGGCATACTGCTGCTGATTGAATACACGTAAATTTTCAAGATTCAACTCCATTTTTGGACCAAAATGAATGTTCTAAGTATCTGTAAACAACACTGATAGCTTTTGTATGATAATAAGTTCTCAATACTTGACATATTCACATCAGTGTTGTTATATCTCAATAATTTTGTACCAACTCTCGTAGTAACAGTTAATTAAATTCGTAGACCGATTCCCAAAACTTGTTTGACAATATAGTGTATCAGAAATTCCAGAGGGTAGAAGAAGAATAATCCAAAGTAAAATACTTAAAAGGACAACAAAACTCCATCCAAAGAAATGTAAGATATCGCGTGCAATACTGTAATTCACCTCAAATTATCTGTGAAGTTAGACATATATACCTGAATCTTTCAGCGGTTTAATTGAACCACTATATAAAGATTTCATCAAACGGTAAATATTGCAGCAAAACCATAAGCGATTAGATCGAAGATTTCACCGGATAATCAAAATCGACGTTTCTGTGAAATTTAGACAGCGCATCATCGGGTGTAATTGGCGTGAAGATGTTCTGTTGAATTGAGGGAATACCGCAAGAATTGGTTAAATTATAACGATTAAAATGATCGATATTTTTGGAAATTTTCCTAATAGGACCGGCTGAAGTCCTGACATCCCGTTTTCTAATGCGAGCAGGAAGTCATTTGTCTAATTGAAGATGATTTGTTTAATGGGCACAGAAATATGAACTTTTCGAAAGGCGATTAATGAAATTTTCGAATTCTGCCTCGGATCGATTTGCATTTTTCCCTAAATGGCTTTTAAAAGCTTATGATTGTATTTAAATTAAGATAAAAGGTATGGCGTCGAAATTTAGAAATATAGTGGTGTTTAGATGCTCGAGGTGTCACCATGACATTCAAAAATTTATCAGTGAGTATCTTTTTCGTGATTTTTTAAATTGGTTGATATTTTTTTGCGTAATTTGCTTTTAAGCTATTACCTTTTTCAATCTGATAAGTGTAACGTTTTTGTAGTTTTAGCATAGTAGAAATAACACAAAAATTTTAATATGTTTTATATGTATTAGTACTATAGATAAGTTCGTGCAGTTTTTTGTCGATTATGTCAAAAAAAGGACAATGAAACGGGGTTGTAATCTTTGTTTGAAGCTATCTGAAATCTACTGAAATCATGTAAATTATCTAGTCTTGTTGTAGAGAGACCAAGAAAATTTATGTTGTGGTTCTTTTCTTCTTCAATTGTGAATTCTTTAACATACAATCGAAACGTATATATATCAGGTGTTTTTTTTAGAGTGATAGAACTTTAAATTGAAATAAAACACATTTAAATTAATATTGAAGCCAAATTTTTTTTTATGTGAAAGATAATTATATCAACCACGATTAGCTCTGAGGAACCGCATTCGACCAGACCAATTTTGGACCACTTTTTCGAGTAATTCAGGCCTTATTTCATCCATAACACGAGTTATGTTGGCTTCCAAAGCGTCTAATGTTTCTGGTTTATCACCATCAACCCCAAAAAAATAATCCAGTGGAATTATGTCGCATGATCTTGTAGGCCAATTAATTGGATCAATTCTCGAAATACTGTTATCGCCAAATATTTCTTTCAATAAATCAATTGTTTCGGTAATAAAGGTGTAGCACCATCTTGTTGGAACCAAAACAGTTCTAGGTCGATACTATTCAAATTTTGAAACAAATAAACATTGATCATCGATCTGTAACAAGCACCATTCACTGTAACAGTAGCTTCAGCATCGTTTGTAAAGAAATATGGACCGATGATGCCTCCAGCGTGTAAAGCACACCATATAGTGCATTTTTCAGGAAGCAATGGAACCTGAAGAACTTCTTGAGGATTGTTTCCTCTCCATATACGGCAATTTTGGTTGTTTACATAGCTGTTCAACCAGAAATGAGCTTCATCAATAAACACAATTTTACGAAAAAAAGGTGGATCGACTTCAAGCTGCTCTAGGGGCCAATCAGCAAGCAAACGACGCTTATTATGATCAAGTGGCTTTAGTTCTTGAACCAGTTGGATCTTGTATAGGTGAAGACCAAGATCTTTACGCAAAATTTTCCATGAGGTGGAGGCACAGATTCCAACTTGTTGTGAACGTCGACGAATAGACAAATCTGGATCATTATTAACACTATGACTTACAGCAGCGATATTTTCTTCTGCACGTACAGTTATTTGTCTTGTTGTTGTTGTTGCATTGAATAAAGAAAATGTGGTACGAAATCTATCAATATTTCGACGAATAAGCTGCTCTGATGGACGATTATGTCAACCATAAATTTCACGAAGTGCTCTATAAGTTTGGCCATTATTTTATATTTCTTTTGATTCTTTATAAGTTAATTTCCACCACATGTGATGATAATATATATGTCTATTAAGTGATATAGTGTATTTAGGACATGTTTTCAAAATTTAATTCTAAATTTCTTCATGAGATCTTTTCATGAGGTTCTGGAGAATTAATTCCAGCTATTATTCTGTAATATGCAAATACTTCTTCATAGTTATTTTCAATCTATATATTTTAATGAAAATATATGAAATTATTATATTACTTAAATCAGTTATTACAGTGACAAGAGCCTTAGTTTACAGTAATAATTTATCCATTTTTCGAACATCATTCAGTCATTAAACATTGAACTTCTTGATCGCTCATATTTAGTAGTTAATCAAAATTTTCAGAAATTACCATGATTCCACATATTTTAATAGAACTCAAGAGTATTTATGAAGTTCTTTGTTCAAAAGGAGGATAACAAGAATACAAGTATATAATATTGATGACTTATTCAGTTCTACGATTGAGTTTAAATTAAGCATTTAAATATAAGATAAGATCGTGTGTTATATTAATAAGTGTGCAATACTCCTGACTTCACGTCAGTGCTCTTCACCATTTTTAACAAATCAGTTCAATCGTAACTGAAAAATTAGGTTTTATGATGGAGTCAGAATCAATTTCAAACTACTCTACATCCCAATTAAAAAATCCGTAGTTTATGATGTTCAAGTTGCTTCAATTCTCGACTCAATGCAATATTATAATTATAATGTTATTACTGTAAGGTTCTTAAGAATATCGATTGATTAACCGATTTCTATCTTAATTAAAAAATATATAGGAGACAAAAACATAACAACATAAATTTTCTGGACATAACTTTAACTAAGAATAATGATGAAATTTCCTTTGATATATTTAGAAAACCTACATCGACAGACGCAACCATACTCAAGATTTCGAACCATTCGAACACTCATAAACACGCTGCATACAGATCAATGATACATAGAGCATTTTCAATTCCTTTGAATAATATTACGTTGAAAAAAGAACTGAATACAATCAAACAAATAGCCACAAATAATCATTTCGAAACTGAAGTAATAAATTCTCTCATAAATAAAAAACAAAAACAAGTGATTAGTAAGCAAATATACCACATTTCCATATCAGATAATATAGGCAAGAAATTCATAAAATGAACATATTTGGACCAGTCTCACAAAAAATAGCTCAAATTTTGTCAAAAATTAACATAATAACAGCTTTCACACCCTCATATAAAATTTCCAACTTCTTTTTTAATGCAAAAGACAAAAACAACTGGCGAATAATTCTGGAGTCTATAAATTAAGTTGTCAATATTGCTGTATATATAGGACAAACCGGAAGATCTTGCCACAAAAGGTACAAAGAACATGAGTCTTCCTTTAGAAACCGGAAAGATAACTCCAATTTTGCGAAACATTTTTTCGTAACCGATCATATCTTTCCAGAGTTGGATAATCTCGAAATATTGCACCTGGAAGCGAAAGGAAAATAACAAGACATCCTGCAATCCATAGAAATCCATAAATACAAAAAGCACGTACCGACAATAAACTTTTAAATCAGCAGACAGACCTGTGGCAAACACCACTTTTTGAAATTTTGCCGAAGTTTAGCTGAAAATAATTTGTTTATTCAGTTTGAAAATGTAGTATCACCACGAAACTCGAGTCACTGTATAATCAGTGAATAAAGTGATAGAAAACAAGGTTATTTCTTATTTCGTTCCAATTAAAATGAACTATCACAAAGTAACATCCAATATATAGGAGAGCATTGGATTAAAATGAGTTTCCACCAAGTAAAGACCGAATTAATCAGATTTCCATCTTCTCAAAATGATTTTGGTTTCTTGCGTTTCCTTGTCTTATCGGTGATATGGTGTCATTTTAACTGAAATTAATTTAGAATTTTTCAAGTAATCGGTGAATAGTCACAATCTCAATGAAGATTATGTTTAGTCCAAACAAAAGCACGATTGTTTAAGTGTGTAGATTAATCAACTAATACTTTAGAAATTTTCCCAGGTTTTTCAGTAGTTTTTGTTACAGTTGATGCTTCAAATATGGAGACAGCTGAAAGAAAATACTCTGCTATAAAGCTTCAAGTACTTTCTGAGTAGTTTTTGTGAAGGTTAGCTTTTCACTGGTTTTTAAACCGTTCTCCATTTTTGCTTTGCAGGACTGGAAAGAACGATCTATGAAACTAGGAGAAAAAACAGCGTCCCAATATATAAAATTTCTATATCCAGTAGGTTCAATCCCCAGAGGGTATTTTAGAAATTTATCAAATTTTTTCACGTCATAGAGGGTGAACTACATAGGTTTTTCTAGTAGGAAGTACTGGATGACGTAAACCCTGCCCTAGATCGAACAGCTCGAATTAACATCGTGCTATCTTCAATATCTTCATTTGATGTTCAATATTTAAATTGCGGACATGTATTTAATTTCACTTTCCATGATCGATGTCTCCCATTTGTAAATTCTTACGCAATACAAATATTTTGGAAATCATAGGTGTAGTACGTGCTTTATCTGATATCTGTGTTTCTTAATGGTAAACGCGCAAGAGACTAATTAAATTCTAATTTTCTATTACGAATAAAGAGATGGAGGTCGATTGGAGATATGTCAACCTTCAGATGGCTCACGTTTCAATTCCGTAATGATTTATTGTATTGAAAAGAAAAATATACGGTCTAGAAAGAATCGGGAAAAAACGAAGCTCAATTTTCATTCTTTAGTATATATTTTTAATTCTTGAATTAAAAAATTATAACAAAATTTTCATCTTATTTACTTATACAACCTTCATTTAACTGTAAACACCTGACTAGACGTCGGGGTACACCCGAAACTAGATACCTCAATAATTTTCCAGAACTGTAAAACTGACTGAATTAAATCATCTTTATTTCATGGAGCTGCTCGTTCAACTTCAGTCTTCATTAGTCCCAATATGTTTTCAATGGGACTAAAATCTGTTGAAGCTGTTGGCTATGAAATGGATTTCACTTAGTGTTCTTGCATCCAAGCTTGAGTATAAGCCGAAGTATGGCATGTTGCATTATCCTGCTGAAAACGTCACGCCTCTGGAAATAAGGCATGCGCCGTTTCAAGGAGAAAATCGTACTTTCCACTATTAATGGTACCATCAACAATACAGAGAAGGGTAGCACCACGTTGAGATATTGCTCCCCAAACCATTATTTTGGTGGAAAATTTGGAAATTTGAACTGTAACAGGTTTGATAGGATTTTTAAGTGATTTCCACCAAGTTGGAAACTATCATCAGATATAAGGACATTATTAAAATGATCTTCTATTCGTCGTTTCTTTTGTAAAAGTGTCATTATTTTTGATCTGGGATTCTTCTTCAGTGAGTTCAAATTAGTCATTTGAGACAATTTTCGTCTCAAAATTCGAAGATTACAGATATTTGGGCGAAATTAGAGCACATCAGACCAAAAAACCGCGCAACAAAAAACACGAATAGATTCATAACATTTTTGGATATTAACCAAACATTGTTGGACCGTGTATTTTGCCGTGATGGACTATAACTATACCAAAAAAAGATGACTACTTCAAAAATGACTGCCATGGAAAACTCGATAAAATGATTTACATTTAAGTATAAAGACAGATATTCAATGAAAAAATTTGATCCATTTGTTCCTGAACGATTCATATTTTATTTAAAGGGGTTTATTACTTGGGAGAGGGTTTTTTCAATGTCTCAATTGACAAGCAGAGAAATTTTTTCCCACCTCTCAACAAATTTAAATTTTAGAAAATTTCTTAAAAATTTTTTAAGAACTAAATTAAATAAAATGTTTTTAGAAGGAGTGTTATTTTCGGTAGGCATATAAGAAATAATAATAAACAAACATTGTACAGTATCAAAAAAAATTAAAAATAACCTGAAGAAAATATACATTTTATTAAATTTTTCTCTTCAGGCTCTTTTTATCTCTTTTTGATACTGTACGATGTTTGTTAATTCTATACGTCTACAAAAAAAAACAATGTTTTTAGACATTTAATGCAATTTAATTTTTTTAAACTTTTTAAGAAATATTTTTAAGATGAAATTTATATTAAATATAGTGTGACAGATTATTTTGATTGATATTTAAAATATTAAATTCACATTTCAATCACAAATTCTTAGAAATATTGTCCCAAAATGTTCATCTAACATTAAAACGTCTACAAATACTTTAATAGATTTAAGGACGTAATTCCAGAGGTTAAAGAAAAAACTTCGTATCAAGCTACATCGAAAGGACAAATTGTTTGGTGGTAACAAAAATACAAATTTTTAACAATAGTGTAGACAACAAAGGAAACTTTTATTAAATATACTACTCTGTCAAGAAAGTACCGGGAATTTTCAATTAAAACAACATTTTTACATTTAATCGTCAAAATTTAATAGGTCGCCTTCAAAATAGGCTCCATTTGCTCCAATACATCTATGCCAACGGCACTTCCAACATTTTTTATAGGCGCTTTCCGGGATGGACTTTAGCTCTCGCGCCGAATTTTGTTTTATGGCTTCAATCGACTCAAAACGGGAGCCACGAAGGGGCAATTTTAGTTTTGGGAAGAGGAAAAAGTCGCAGGGAGCCAAATCCGGCGAATACGGTGGTTGCTGAAGCACGTTTGTTGAGTTTTTGGCGAGAAAGTCAGTCACAATCGTAGCTCGGTGAGAAGGCGCGTTATCGTCATGCAAAATCCATGAGTTGTTCGCCCACAAATTTGGCCGCTTCTTACGGATACGCTCACGCAAACGTTTCATAACGCCTAGGTAATTCTCCTTGTTTACCGTCTGACCCTCTGGAACGAATTTGTAGTGCACCACGCCACGGATATCGAAGAAAACGATGAGCCCGATTTGGTCAAATCGATTTCTCGAAACTTCTCGGTAATATGCAACGTTAAGAAATCTGCAGCGTACCTATATTCGCCTCCCATAGTATAATATATAGATTTATGTTGAAATGGGTTCATTCAGTTCATGCAGAAAGGCAAACTTACCTCATTCTTGTGAAATAATTTTCGAACAAAGGAATATTTCCGATTGTTTGTAACGTAACGAAGGCGAAAAATTTTACTCATCTTCAAGTCAGATTCTGTCAAGCAGTAAAACTGATTATTAGCTCAAATATATTCGATTTTATTCCATGTTTCGAATTAATATATCTTACCTCATGCTCAAGTCAGACACAGTCACCTTCATTTTCGAGCCGCTTTGGCGTGGTTTTTTCGGTTTCGGCTCATTTTTTGCCACCCATTCCGATGATTGCTGGCTTGTTTGCATATCGTACTCGTAGACCCAGGTCTCATCACCAGTTATAATGCGTTCCATGAATGTAGAATCGGAATTACAGCGATCCAGCATGTCTGAAGCAACCTGTTCGCGATGACGTTTTTGAAGAAAATTCAGGTCTTTCGGTACGAGTCGTGCGGCCACCTTTCTCATGCCCAAAATATCAATCAAAATCGTACGTGCGGACTCGTGGGATATCTTAAGATCATGTGCTATCTCTCTCAAGCTGGTACGACGGTTTTCCAGTACCCTTTCCTTAATTTTATCGATAATTCCCGGTACTTTCTTGACAGAATGTATTCGTGAGTTGGTGATCTTATGAAGAAAGGTAGACTTAGCTAAAGGCATTACGAAACACCATTCTTTAGAATAAAAAAGGGTTTATTATGTGATACATTCTGATAAAACTACTGACAAAGTCCACTAAACTATTTTAGATAAGACAGGCTCATAGTTAGAATGCATCACATCGTTAAACATATATATTATAAATTACTAGGAAGAAGTATTTGCATATTACAGATAATAGCTGGAATTAATTCTCCAGAACCTCTAGGGACTTAAATTTAAATAAATCTCATGAAAACATTTAGAATTAAATTTTAAAAGACATGTCCTAGATACATTGTATCACTTTATAGACATATATATTATCATCACATGGCGTGAAAATTATCTAATGAAGAATTAAAAAAAATATAAAATAATGACCAAATTATTTATATATCACCTTATACATATATGTTTTGATTGGTAGTTAAAGAATCACAAGTTCCATCACTAGAAAATGTTCAACATATAATTCAAAAAGGCTTTTTTTATTTTCATTTTTAAAGAATATACAGTACATTATCCAGAGAAAGACCCAAATCTCTTCAGTAACGAGTTATTTGAATAACTCCTTACTGAAGAGATTTGGGTCCGAATTTATCAGGTTCTTTTTCTGGAGAATGTGCTATAAATTCTTTAAAAAGGAAAATAAAAAAGGCCCGTTTGAATTATATGTTGTACATTTTTTAGTGATGGAGCTTGTGATTCTTCAACATCCAATCAAAACATATATGTATAAGATTATTTCTAAATAATTTGTCATTATTTTATATTCCTTTTGATTCTTTATTAGTTAATTTCCACTACATGTGATGATAATATTTATGTCTATAAAGTGATACAGTGTATCTAGGACATGTTTGTTAAAATTTAATTCTAAATGTTTTTTTCATGAGATTTATTTAGATTTAAATCAGTATAGGTTCCTGAGATTTAATTCCAGCTATTATGTGTTATATCGTAAAACCATTTTCCCCGAGAATAGTATTTTGTAACACTAAGTATGACATTCTTTCTTAGAAAACATTTGAGAAATCTCATTTTCCAATTGAAATTCAATCAGACTACTAGCTCAGTAATTGAGAGTGGTTTTATGAAAATTCCCTCAATTATCTCTGCCAACAGAAATTATTATTTTAGGCCACACAATATGGCATTTTCAAAAACACTCACATATTGTATTTTACTTGTATCTGCCGTATTTTGACCAAATAATATGAGGAGTACAAATATGTTTCCGCCGTTTTATTGTAGATGGCGCGGCACGGAGTTTCGGTTAGCTTTCGCAGACGATAACCGGCTTAAAAAATAGTTTGGACATTCAAGAACAACATAACCTATTAATATCATTGATTTTATATTGGTAAAATATAATTTTTATAAGTTGAAAATGTCAAAATTTGAGCCAAGTAAGCGTCATTTGCGGGAAATATTAGTTTACTTCTTTAATTTAAAGAAATCTGCTGCTGAGGCGCATCAATTGCTCGTAGAAGCATATGGTGAGGGTGCTTTGAGTGAGAGAACGTGTCGAGAGTGGTTTCAAAAGTTTAAAAACGGTGATTTCGACGTAGAAGACAAAGATCGCAGTGGAAGGCCAAAAATTTACGAGGATGCAGAATTGGAGGAATTATTGGAGGAAGATTCATCTCAAACACAAAAAGAACTTGCTCTAACATTAGAAGTCGCTCAGCAAGCAGTCTCACATCGTATATTACCGTTCTTCTATAATAAATATTTAATTTGTTTAAAAAAAAACGGCTGAAACTTATTTGTACTCCTAATAGCTGAAATACAGATTTCTCATACTCATATTGTAGAGGCTCTAAAACACCAGGGCATTTGGGTTGATTTGAAGTTTTTTCATATTTCTGTCTGACGAATCACGTTCTGAAATTTATTATCGTTAAATCCCGACAACTTTTGTATTTATATATTTCCTAACGCCATAAAACAGTTTGAAGAACAACCTCTCCAAATATGTCCTCAATATTAGTAAAATTTTTAAGTTTTAATTCCCTTATCTCATTACAGAGATTTCTTTTCCTCCTGTTGATCACAGCAGTGGTGGTAAGCTCCCAGGACTACCCAGAGCCAAACCCTCCACCCCCGACTGATGACCAGAACATAGGATCCCTAGGCGTGCAACTCATCACCCAGTTTCTCACTGGCGACTTCGTTAAGAGAAAACTCCAACTCCTGTTCGACCTAATAGACTTAAAGGCCAGGCTCATTTACGTAATCACCTCCTTCTGCACCACCGAGAACCTCTTAGCCTTCAGAAGGTTCCTGGATTGGCTCTGCAGATTGGCCACCTTCCTCAACCAGTTCTTGCCAAGTATACCAGATGAGAACCCCAAGACGGCCTTGTTAGGCTTGATTTTCAATATGCTCGGAGGCGCAATCGCTCCACCACCTACTGAGGCGCCATCTCTGTACGTCCCGCCTGTGAACGACTATAACACCTCACCTCCAATTGTATACTCTCCTCCAACAGTCTACGAATCTAAGCAGAAAGTTAATGTAGAAAATAAATATCCTGAGCCAGACCAAGAGTTGTCAGCGAACGTGAAAAGATCCTTGGAACCATCTGCAAAAGCTGAAGTGATTGAAAGAGAACCTAAATTGAGCGATCTGAGCGAGGATGAGATCAGAACCATGTTGAATAACAAAGATGGAGTGATGACGCTGAGCAAACTAATTTCAGCCTCAAAAAGATAGACTATTTTGTGGTACAATGAAGTGTTAACACCTAGTGAAATCTTTATCATCTTCTTTTTAGTCATGATCAACTATTCAACTTATATATAGTTAATATTATTTTTCGAAATAAAGAGTTCTGTTAAGTATTGCTATATATAATAATTGTACACCATGAAGACTGTAAAATATATTAAAATCATAGAATCTTCTTTGAACGCACTTAATTCTAAAATGTACATTTCAGCTCTCAACCTGTATTATTCATTTGAAGTATATTTCTGGCATTATATAGACCGATTCACAGGTTTTTTATCATCCATCTACCTCTGAGTGTTTTAGATAAGACTTCAAGGATTCTTGTAATAATTAGTTAAAAAGTAGAGTGTTTTAGTTTATTTAAACGATTGTAGTACTGAAACTGTTTTATTTTACATGAATTGAATAATTTATATTTTAATGAAAAAATATGGTGTCTTAAGATCTTTATGGTTTATTAAGAGAAAATATTACAAATTTCATACAAAGGTTTATTTTTCGTCTTCCAAATAAACCAGTTCCCTATCTTCATCTACACGTATTTATTCAAATTTATATAGAAAAACAATTTTAACTTCCGCTAAAGTATATTGTTTATAGAACAATATTTTCGTCATACAATGACTTCATCAAATGAATATTTAAACTGAGAATACAACTGCAGAAATGATTTTTAAGTACTTATCACGTCCACAAAAATAAAGAAGGGTTAATGAAGAATAAGGGGGTGTAGAAAACAGTTTAAGATCATCTGGGGAATTTCGAAATGTTAATCAAAAATATTAAGCATTGGGGGTCTGTTTGATCATTCAATAGAAAATTTTTAATGTATCCATTCATTTCTAGCGTTTCCTACAGATCGAGTCCATGACTTTTATTTTCAATGTGTAATATTTTGTAATATTTATTAAAATCATGTCCTATTTTTAGCAAATAACTTATATATAATAATGGTAATAAATTTATTGCAATATACATTAGACTGGGCCAAAAAAAACGTCATTTTTTTTAACGACACTGTGAAAATATCATTCATCATGATAAAAAAAAATATCGTGAAAGTTTGAGTGCTTAATAATAGTATTAAGGGGTGTATCGTTATGATTATTGGTTTTTAACAGTAACCGCATTTTTTACTCAAAACTCGTCAATTATTGATCTGAAAAATTCGAGCGATGCGTATTCTTAAACGAAATTAAATTTCCTAGAAAAAAGCTCTCCTTGTGAATTTATGTAAAACTAGCCGTTTGCTGTTAATCGTGCCTTAAACATTAATTTATGTTTTCAATTTTGCGTTTCGATTTTGCATTTTTGTAAATACTAGAAATATCAATATTTTAAAGGAAATTCAATACTCTACAAAAAAGTTTCCTAACATTTTTAATTAAGTTCACTCCTTCCAAAGTTATTCGACGTTGAAGGTGAATTCAAAAGTAATTTATCATTTTTTTTCGCGTTACACATGATTTTTTGACTTGATCGAAAAATTTAACACTTAAATATTGAGAAAAACTTCATTTTGTTGGACCACTAAATTTTTTTTTATAAAATCATAATTCATAAATGTATTATTTTGCTTTTTAACGATTAGTTTTCTACAACGTAGATAACTACAATGTAGATAACTAATCGTTAATTAATAAATGTTTAAGGCTCGATTACCAGCAAACGGCTAGTTTTACACAAATTCACAAAGAGAGCTTTTTTCTAGGGAATTTTATTTCCTTTAAGAATACGCATCCCTCGAATTTTTCAGATTAACAATTGACTAGTTTTGAGTAAAAAAATGCGATTACTGTTAAAAAACTAATAATCGTAACGATACACCCCTTAATACTATTAGTAGGGGCTTAAACTTTCACGATAATTTTTTTTTATTATCCTGAATGATATTTTCACAGTATCGTTAAAAAAATTGACGTTTTTCTGCCCAGTCTAGTATACATACACAAATATTTAACAATTTGGGAAAATAATCAAAATGAATTAAAACAAACTGAAAAAGGACCTACGTCAGTAAATCTGTTATTACTGTAACTCCTGTAAGTTTTTATATAAAGCTTCAGATATTTGAAGCTCTATAAACAGATTTAGAAGAATCAATCGCAACGTTTTTCAAAACAAATATTGGAAAAAACAATCTTCTATCGATGAAATCTCCAATAGACGTCGTATACCTGGCCAATGACCTTGATGACCTTCAGAATCACAGGCATCCTTGATCCTACAACTTTCTTCCTTCTAACGGGCCGCAAATTAGATGATTGATGACCAATAAAAGCTCAAGGTTCCCATTTTGATATGTGAGGGCAATTATCTCTACCATCATACCAAACATTCAATTTTTTTGTTGCAGAGATACAGTTGCGTCCGTCGATCTCGGCGTAGGTAGTCGTTAATGGAAGACCTTATCGATAGTAATCGTCGAAAGTGAAACCAAATTTTAATATGACGTACGCGTGTTTACGCGCAACGGAAGTTAGATCATTTGAACGGTTTTTTATCGATTGAAATTATAGGAATCGACAGGACTCTTTCGAAATGTCTGTTAAATATGCCGGTATTCTTTTTAATTTTTATGTTTTCACTAAAACATACATGGAAATATCACATATGCATTACATTTTCTGCATAATTATCCTCGCCTGAATATTTCTGATGAAATAACCGAATAAATGACAACCCTGTTGTATGATCGTCTTTTTTAATCCTCTTTGAGAAGTTTTCGTTAGTATCTTAGTAATTATCACACTTTCTAACTCTTGGGGCAGACTGTGGAGATTGCTAACTAGTCACTTGGTGAAAGAGCTAAGCTCACTGCCAATACACTAACTGGTAGAATTCACGTGACCTACCTGCTCTCGGGTCTATGGTGAGAGCCTTCATAGGCATAAGGCTGGACTACGCTTAATCACTACGAAACAATGAAATAGTTGCTACCAATTTCCTACTACACAGATTGTAGTATCTGAGTTGGAGGACACAACTCCCACGTTGAGAAGAAAAGATACCCTCTAACCTATTATGTAAGCTACTACATATCCCCCATGAATATTCCTAAGGACACCGACCTTCTGTGCTAACAATCATAGCATCATTGCTGGGACATGCCAGTGAAATGTAAATTTAGAATCTCTGAAAAATTCGGGTCTTGCTGAAGCCTGCTAGAGTAGTGGAAGCTTGTTATACCAGTCGGCGACACTTGTTCAAGAATACAGAAGTATTGCAATTGGTACCGTAAACAGTATTCCTTTCCACCTACAGTAACCGCCCTGCATAGAAAAACAACAGTCTCACCCATTGTCCAAAGACGCAGAGAAGAAAAAACTCATCGAGTTTACAATTCTCCACTTGTAAATAAGTTCACCTCCTCCCAAAATACTTTTCTAGCCTATAATTTCTTAACCTTCAACCAGAGACAGACTTCCATAACCTGGGATCAGATATACCAAACACAAATGGGGAGAAAATGATTCACTTAGACGCATTCAGTTATAGGATTCTCATATGAGTGCTTGGCGTAAGGATACATTAACAAGCCTAACCAGAACACAACTGATCTCCTAAATCGCATAAGCTACAGCTTCTGAGGAATAGAAAGAACATTATATATATATTTTACAGTCTATAATAATGAGCTTTTTTTCATCATATTTTCTATATTTCTTCATCTTGCATTCCCTTACCATATGACCGAATTCGCACGGCATCTCTCAGCTAACTTCACTCTTTTTTCTGAAATGCATCAAAATGTTTATTTCTTCGCCTTTCAATCATCCCTGCATTCATAACCTACACCTGAACCTCTTCTCTTTTCACCTGATCGACTTCTCTTCTTATTAAAACAATTTTAGAATGCACACTCATCGGCCCTGAGTGAGTTTCTCTTGAGAAGCCGTAGCTTCAACATACCCTGTAAAATATCAAATGGAACCTCGAAAACTAGAACCTTCGTGTTCAGCTTCTTTGGACTTTCTACATTTACCCCTATCACCTTGAACTTTTTCTCTTCATCTCCCTCTCCTGAACCTTGTCTCAAACATTATTCTAGCACACTGTTTTTTACACATCCTCGAAGACGTTACTCTAACACTCAACTTCGTTGCAACCTAGAAAATCACCCTCTTCTTATCTTTCTCGTTCTGGGCTTGTTAGCGCAAATAGCTTTCTCTTACATCTTGGAAACTCCCTTATGCAGCACTGACCAATTTTCTCCCATTTTTTTTCCACTGTTTTCATCATATCTACAATCATACCTTCAAACACGGAGATTTAATTCAATATTACCTCCTTTGCTGCCTTGTTGACTTTATTAACATCCTCCAATAAATACTTTTAAAACTATCACTCACACGCCTCATCTCCATATTTTAACACCCAACCCCTTATTTACCACACTGTCACACTTACTCGCATTCACATATTATACAGGACTTTTATTCTTCACCAACGACCTTTACCTTTTCAAGTTTCTTCCTGTCATATCCTTCTTGTTCTCTGGTTTCTTAAATTTCTTGTTACTCATAGTTCATCTCAGAAGTCGGACCGGAATACAGGTCACCATCTCTTGAGAGGAGTCTATATTTTCCACCGAGGTTCGCTTGGTGCTCCACAATAAGGAAGTCTCTGGTTGGCCTTGCATCGGCAACTTTCATGCGTTAAGATTGGGGATTTTTAAAGAGGCGTTCTACTCTTTGAACTGAGCGAATTGAGCCTCCTGGCAGCAAAGAAATTGATATTATCCTGATAATACTAGATCTCCTGTAGAGTCCCCTCAGAGTTGTACGAGTTGAGAGATTAGTTGTGGTCTAATTAATACTCTGTCGTTGTGCCGCTTTAGGGACAGTACTGTTAATTATTTACCCTGACCATGTAACGAAAAGAATTTTTTCCGCCAAGATGTGAACCCACACTGATGATAATTCTCTGATGACAAATCGTTTAAGGTTTAAATCACTACTCCAGCGAAGCTCTAATGTCTATTGCCCATGACCTAAGTGATGGTATGAACAAGTCCAGCAAAGCTCACCAGGTCCTAGGATACCTCGGGTTCGACGATCCCCGTAGCATCTGTTAACATCCATGACCCCTGAGGGAGGTGAAAGGGAGAGTTAGAGCACTTCCTGAAGATAATAAGAGTTCTTTCTCAGGAAGACCTCCAAGACTACATTGAAAGCATACGTCAATTGATTCGTACTCGCGTTGAGCTAACAAATATTTTATTTAAAATTTTCGGTTCTTTTATACAACAATAATAGAATCATTTGATCATTGGATCAAAATTCAAGCGATCTGATACGAACCGCTAAAATGAACCGTTACAAAATCCGCACACCTAGAAGGCTATAATACCCAAACCCTAAGCTTCACGCACCAAACACACCGTCCTGACTTCGTGACGGAGTCACCAACAAATTTCGCTTTCGTTCGAAATAACTTCACGTTCTCACCTTGAATATGCAAATGGTTGCCGGAAACGTCACAGAAATGGGTTAGAGAAAGATCCGCCGGGTTGACTGATAGGTGTGGTCCGCAATTTCGCGTCTCTAATGGCGGATTTAATTGACACTATCTGGGATAGAAGTATTACGTGATAAAAACAATGGAAATGTTCGATTTAAGTAGATGGATTCAGATGGTCCTTTCTATTCGTCGTTCGAGGAAGAATATAAGTCTATAGACAAGGATTTATCGTTTGACGGGTACTTTTTCTTTCGGTCCTCTCACTTTTATCAGGGTTTTGCGATTGTGTTATGTGATATACGATTCGATGCTTCTAGCTATCTCTTCTTCTTCTTTAATGTAATCTTATGTTAAAGAAGAGAAGAAGCATTGGGGTTATGTGTAAGCTTGTGTTTTATCACATTTTAAAAACTGGATAGGCAACTTACTCCATAAATATTGATGAATGAAGAAACAAGGTATCATGTGATCATATGATCATGTAATACTCGATGGTCACTCTTCTATACAGACAGTTAGAAATTTCCGTGAAAAATTCAGTAGAAATGAAATATCCTCACGGGAATTTCCGAGTTCGTGAAACTGGATCGTTTTTGATAAAACCGTCCACGTTCTTGTTCAGCCAGCACACCTGAAAATATGATGATGGCGCTAGTATATTATTAATACCTTAGAGTCTCTGCGTATAACGAATATATCGGGTGTTTTTATTTAGAGTGATAGAACTTTCGATAGGGGTAACTGTGATTTGACAGAAAGTAGAAGCCATGTTGTTTCGACATTTCTGTTCAGTAAGCATTGACCAATTATCATGGAAAGACTCACGCCGCAACAACGTTTACAAATTGTTGAAATTTATTTTCCAAATCAGAGTTCTATTCGCCAAACTTATAGAGCACTTCGTGAAATTTATGGTTTACATAATCGTCCATCAGAGCAGCTTATTCGTCGAACTATCGATAGATTTCGGACATTTTCTCTACTCCATGCAACAACAACAAGACAAAGAACTGTGCGTACAGAAGAAAATATCGCTGCGGTAAGTCATAGTAATAATGATGATCCAGAGATGCACTGCATAGTGTGCTTTACACGCTGGAGGCATCATCGGCCCATATTTCTTTAAAAACGATGCTGGAGCTAATGTTACAGTGAATGGTGCTCGTTACAGATCGATGATCGATGATTATTTGTTTCAAAATTTGAATGGTATCGACCCAGAAGTGTTTTGGTTCCAACAAGATGGTGATACACTTCATGCTGCTACCGTAACAATTGATTTTTTGAAAGAAAGATTTGGCTATAAAATTATTTCGAGAAATGGTCCAATTAATTGGCCTCCAAGATCATGCGACATAACTCCACTGGATTATTTTCTTTGGGGTTATGTCAAGTCATTGGTTTATGCTGATAAACCAGAAACAAAAGACGCTTTGGAAGCCAACATAACTCGTGTTATTGATGAAATAAGGCCTGAATTACTCGAAAAAATAGTACAAAATTGGTCTGGTCGAATGCGGTTTCTCAGAGCTAGTCGTGGTGGACATATGCCGGAAATTATTTTCAAAACATAAATGTCATAAAATTATCTTTTTGAAATAAAGAAAAATTGGCTTCAATCTTAATTTAAATGTGTTTTATTTCAATTTAAAGTTCTATCACACTAAAAAAAACACGATATATAACACACATCATCTCGCTTCGATGCACTCCATCTTCTATATCACGACAGACGGGAAAACTGTACACACACCCATTGTTAACGGATTATTGCTAAATCTTAAAGAACATTTCGTCGAAAAGAACAAAACGGAATTTTAAGTGAAAAGGCGCCTCTTTGAGCGTAACAAAACATAATGGTGGTTTATTCGTTCACTTCCTCAATCAAATTATGGTTTAGCACATATCTTTTCGTTCTCTAGAACTGTTACTAATTGTGCATTAGTTACGAGATCAACTGACATCTATTTCATCATGTAAGAATGACGGTTTGAAGGTGTTTCGTCTAAACAATTAACATACCGTCTGATAAGTTCCCAATTTAATAAAGAAAATACTCGTTTCATCGGGCATTGAAGTCTGCAAGAACTCGCTTGAAGAGTCGTTGAAGTCTCCGTAAATATCCTTTATATAAGGAAAACTGTTATAATGTTAAATTATGTTTGTGCTCACTATTGCTGTTCACAATTGAATGGGAGAGCCTCTATTAATTGCAACAATTACTAAGCAAAATCTACTGAATCAAACATTGTGTCTTGCCAGAGAGCAAATTTGTTGGCAACAGAATATCCAAAAAGTTAGAATCTTCCAAAGAAACGGAAGATAAAAAAAGTTATTATCATCATCATTCAAAGTTTGACTAGTGAAATTTATGGTTTACATAATCGTCCATCAGAGCAGCTTATTCGTCGAACTATCGATAGATTTCGGACAACATTTTCGCTACTCGATACTAAAACAACAACAAGACAAAGAACTGTACGTACAGAAGAAAATATCGCTGCTGGAAGTCATAGTGTTAATGATGATCCAGATTTGTCTATTCGTCGACGTTCACAACTAGTTGGACTCTGTGCATCCACCAATTTTGCGTAAAAATCTTGGTCTACACCCATACAATATCCAACTGGTTCTAGAGCTAAGGCCATTTGACCATAATAAGCGTCGTTTGTTTGCTGATTGGGACCTAGAACTGCTTGAAATTGATCCACTTTTTTATCGTAAATTTGAGTTTAGTGATGAAGCTCATTTCTGGTTGAACGGCTATGTAAAAAAGCAAAATAGCCATATATGGCGTGAAAACAATCCTCAAGAAGTTCTGCAGGTTCCATTGTATTCTGAAAAATGTATTGTGTGCTTTACACGCTGGAGGCATTATCGGTCCACATTTCTTTAAAAACTATGCTGAACCTAATGTTACAGTGAATGATGCTCGTTACAGATCGATGATCAATGATTATTCGTTTTAAATTTTAAATGATATCGACCCAGAAATGTTTTGGTTCCAACAAGATGGTGCTACATCTCATGCTGCTACCGTAACAATTTATTTATCATTGAAAGAAAGATTTGGCAAAAATATTATTTCGACAAATGGTTCAATTAATTGGCTTCCAAGATCATGCGACATAACTCCACTGGATTATTCTCTTTGGGGTTATGTCAAGTCGTGGTGGACATATGCCGGAAATTATTTTTAAAACATAAATGTCATAAAATTATCTTTCAAATAAAAAAATATTCGGCTTCAATCTTAATTTAAATGTGTTTTATTTCAATTTAAAGTTCTATCACTCTAAAAAAACACCCGATATTTATTTCATTTTATGGATTTGTTTCACAAATTATATTTGTTAGTGATCAAATGCTGCTGTAAGCTGATTTTTTATATTCTGATATACTCCATACCTCTTTGAAATTATCCAATTGCGAACATTTACTAGCAGTAATTGAGCTCCACTTATGAAACCCACAATCAGTCTCATTCAACTATCAATTTTTCCCCTTACAAGGAAGTCACCTATCACAATGGTATAATATGACTTAATCGGTTGCTGTTGTTACCAGTAGTTTCTGTTTACACGAACTCGTTCCTTTTGTGGTCAGCAATTAAAGCATCCCATAGAAGAACAAAAGGTTGGCGTGTTTCGATAAAATAAATCATAACGCCACTTGTGAAAGCAAACACGTTTACAGAATGATAATTGGTAAAATGGTGTCGAAAAATAGGAGGTTTTATTATTTGTAAATTGATTATGCGAAACGTTAATAAGGCCTGCAGTATAGACTTTGAACACACCGAAGAATTTTGTGAATTATCATTTTGGTTGAGCAATTGAGTGTTGTTCAGTTTTTGAGCAATACTAGTATAAAGAACTGATAATGAAAAGGTGAAAAATCTGATAGCTTGGTGATGTTTGATCAAATCCTCATAAGAGAACTTCATTGAAGTTTATTTTTACACTGGATAGCATCGAAAAGTTGAGGAAATTGATGGACAGAAAAGAATATCTAGTGATTTTAAAAATAAAATAAATTAGCACACAGGATTGTAACTGACCACTCTGAAATTATGGGAATTCATCAATCCGGCTTTTTGCGTTCTGAGGCTAAAATGTCCTACAAATAGATGTAAACTGAAGCTTATAAATAGGCAAATATGTTGTCCAAATATGTAAGAAGTTTATAGAACTGCTTGAATTAGCTCGTTCAAGAACACTGTAATGTGTATTAACCTGCATAGATGGCGATAGTAGTTGGTAAAACCTTTAGCGTTCCTAGGTTTTTTTTATAGAACTTTGAATTGAAATAAAACACATTTAAATTAAGATTGAAGCCAAATTTGTTTTTTATCTGAAAGATAATTTTATGCGATTTATGTTCTAAAAATAATTTCCGGCATATGTCCACCACGACTAGCTCTGAGAAACCGCATTCGACCAGACCAATTTTGGACCACCTTTTCAAGTAATTCAGGCTTTATTTCATCAATAACACGAGTTATGTTGGCTTCAAAGCGTTTTAGCAGCATAAAACAATGACATAACCTCAATGAAAATAATCCAGTGGAGTTATGTCGCATGATCTTGGAGGCAAATTAATTGGACCATTTCTCCAAATAATCTTTCTTTTAATAATCTTGTTGGAATCAAAATACTTCTGGGTCCATACCATTCAAATTTTGAAACAAATAAGCATTGATCATCGATATGTAACGAACACCATTCACTGTAATATTAGCTCCAGCATTGTTTTTGAAGAAATATGGACCAATGATGCCCCCGGCGTGTAAAGCACACCATACAGTGTAGTTTGCAGGATGCAATGGAACCTGCAGAACTTCTTGAGGATTGTGTTCACTCCATATATGGCAATTTTGCTTGTTTACATAGCCGTACAACCAGAAATAAGCTTCATCACTAAACACAATTTTACGATAAAAAAGTGGATCAACTTTAAGCTGTTCTAGGGCCCAATCAGCAAACAAACGACGCTTATTATGGTCATGTGGCTTTTGTTCTTGAACCAGTTGGATCTTGTATGGGAGTAGACCAAGATCTTTATGCAAAATTTTTCATATGGTGGATGCACAGAGTCCAACTTGTTGTGAACGTCGACGAATAGACAGATCTGGATCATCATTAATACTATGACTTACTGCAGCGATATTTTCTTCTGTACGCACAGTCCTGTTTCTTGTTGTTGTTGCATCGAGTAGAGGAAATGTGGTACGAAATCTATCAATATTTCGACGAATAAGCTGCTCTGATGGACGATTATGTAAACCATAAATTTCACGAAGTGCTCTATAAGTTTGGCGAATAGAACACTGATTTGGAAAATAAATTTGAACAATTTGTAAACGTTGTTGCGGCGTGAGTCTTTCTATGATGATTTGTCAATGCTTACTGAACAGAAATGTCAAAACAACATGGCTTCCACTTTCTGTCAAATCACAGTTTTCCCTATCGAAAGTTCTATCTCTCTAAAAAAGTACACCCGATATAAAGAGGGAAAAAAAGACCTTCTTGAATTCTGTGTGGAGCGTTTTTTAGTGTTGGAATTTGTTATTTCTGAATATCCAGTTGGAACAAACTTGTCCTTATTATTCTTATGTATTCTATTATCTGTAATATTTCAAAAAAATCCTCCGAAATTAATTTTCAATCTGTATTTGATTATTGAAACAATTTGCCAGATCCTTAAGAGTTTAGGAAGATTACTGGGGTCTCAACAGAACGACCCAAAAAAAGACGTTTCCCGAAGAATTTTTCTCATCTTCACGTATGTGTGCTCATATCCTTTCCCTCTAGCTCTGCAACCATCTCCAAGACTATTACTTTCAATGTCCGAATATTCGATCGTCAATTGGGCAACGCTTAATTATTGTGCCATATTATCCTTTCGACATATTTCATCAACAAATGAATTCATCTAATACGACTGCGTTTTCTACAATTCATCATTATTTACCAATCATCCAATACTGACTATTAAGATATTTAGGTAAGCCTTGTGGATACTTATTAAGCGTTGACCAGTTAAGAAATTATTTCGAAATCTATCCGAGGAAAACACCAATTTATTCGAATTTATTTATTGATACCTCCTACGATATCGAATGTTTACGTTGATGAATATTTTCCGCGTCTTTATTTCGAGCTGTTTCGGTTTGATGAGGAATTAAGACATTAAAAAGTTTGTTCTCAATGTCTCAAAAAATGACAACCTCAAAAAGTTGAAAAATACCGACCAAATATTCATTTATGTTTATCTATTGCATCGTCAAAGTGGGGCGCAACCAAAAATCCAATCTATTGAATATTGAATTGAATCAGTCCTTACTTGGTGAAAATCCATATTAAACAATATTTAAATAAGGTTATTCTGATTTTCACAAATTTTATTGTTATGTTTACAACAATCGTTTCGCTATCACAGTAGCATCATCAGGCAGGTTTACATTTTGAATAACTAAGATTGTTTCCGAAATCCGTTGCTATATATATTAAGTAAGTACAATAAATTTTTATTGAGCACTAAAACCCAAAACCTGCGGTGATTGCCCTAAAGTTTACATAGGACAGACTGGAAGAACTTTCCGACATAGAATTTGTGAACATTTGAAGAGTTTCCTCAATAAAAGTAATTCCACATATTCTTACTACTTTTTAGAAACAGGACATACTTTCAACCACAATTTTGAAATTCTACATATAGAAAGTAAAAGTTATGCCTTAAACCTGTTAAATCCCTAGAGATAAATAAACACAATAAAATTGGAATATTAATCAATAAACAATTAGATTTAAATAACTCACCTCTGTTAAATATATTCAGATAAGCTGAAATTTGCAGAGACCCTTTTTGGTTTTAATGCTCAATAAAAATTTATTGTACTTCTGTAATATAAATAGCAACGGATTTCGGAAACAAGCTTAGTTACTCAAAATGTAAACCTGCCTGATGATGCTACTGTGATAGCGAAAGGATTGTTATACACATAACAATAAAATTTGTGAAAATCAGAATAACTTTCTTTGAATATTATTTAAAAATCCAATCATCAAACTATTTTTTTAACGCAATTTCAGGAATCTACTTCAGTACTCGACATAAATTCTGTTTTATGTCTTTTATGGACTGAAAACAGGTGCTTTGAAGTGATAATTCAAGTTTTGAAAAGAAAAAAAAGTCGGCAGGATAAGTATTCGTTTAAAATGATGATAGTCTTTGAAATTGTGCAGAATCCACGATTATTTTTTCTACAAATTTGGTCTTTTTCTGCATGTTTCAGGAATTTTTTGAAGGAACTTCTTTTGAGCAAGTTGTTTTTGAGAAGTTATTGACTTGTTCAAATATTTTAATATTAGCCTTCTATGTTTAATTTAAAAAAATTATATTTCATAATTATAATTTCAGGAATTAAATTAAATTAATGTCATATAAGTATCACTTAGAACATTCATTATAAGACATCCAAATGATATAACAAAATCCAATAAATAAAAATTGTTAACCAAAATCCTATAACTTAAATATTTCGAGTAGACAAAATTTTGTTTCTGCTCATTAATCTTATGAAAAGAGATATGTTTCAAAAATTTTTAACATAATCTTAAGAATTTCATCATAAAACTATCTTACTTAGAATATTAAATATTATTGGATATCTTACTAAGTTACTTTTTATAAAATTTCAAGATATGTAAAAACATTACTAAAAAACAAGTTTTAAGAGAGACTTTGCTTCGTCAGTACTCAATTATATTCATATTCATTAATATATAACATCAATCAACAAAAATATTTTCTCATCTTTTAACAATTCAGAAAACTTCCGGTAAATGAATTCTGAAAATTTAAATGGAGTGTAATGTTAACTCAAATAAATAATTCTGTGGTTTACCATTGATCTAAAAGACTGAAAGGCACTTTATTGAGGTTATGTTTTGCATTTTTGGAAAGGGATTTGATTTTCATAAAACAAGGTACAAACAAAACTTTGTACCCTTCAAGTATTTATTTAGTAATTTTAATTAATAATTTATATTTCTTTGAATTCTTTCATTCCCTTTTGGCACTGTGTAATAAGTGTTAATTCTGTATGCCTACTAAATTGAAACAGTGTTTTTATAAGGCATTTATTCAATTTAATTCTAAAAGTACTTGAATAAAACTTTTTTTGAGTTTAAAATTTGTAGGAGGTTAACAGAATAAATTTGTATGATATTTAAAATTTTTCAATGAGAATTTTCCCGTTTTTATAAGATTTCTAGTTATATTTTTCAGCAATAATGAATCTGAAATCAAATCATAGAATAACATTCTTCACCTTTTACCGAAATAATGTATTGTACACTTAAAAAAAGAGTCTTGTTACTTGATAGAAGGTTTTTTCAATATTTTGGACATCATACAAATAAATTTTGGTTATACCACGCTACTTTAAATTTTATAAAATTTTTTATAAACTTTTTAAAATTAAAATAAATAAACGCCTTATAAACACTATTTATTTTTGACAGACATATATAATTAATAACACAGTATGAAAAGGAGATGAAAGAATTTAAAAAAATGAAGAATATTTATCGAACTCGCTCAACAAATATTTTTTATAAAATAAAATAGAAAGGCTTTTTACTTGATAGAAGAAATATAACAAAATTTGAATATCAAAACAAATTGAAATATGTTTATCTTCTACAATTTTAATTTCCAAAAGAATTTTTTTATTCAAAAAACTTTTAGAATCAAATTAATGTCTAAAACAAGCACCGCTCACATTTAATAGACGTATATAATCAAAACTCCATATACAATGTCAAATGAAATAAATAACCCAAAAGATATACGAAAGTAATTAAAATAAATAAATAAATATTCAAAGGAGACAAAATTTTGTTTCTGGTTTTATCTTTAAGAAATACTACTTGCCTTATAAAAACATGAACACACTTAAAGGACTTCCCAAAGAATATAATTTATTTGAAATATTTAATATATTTAAATATTCGAACAAATTATTTCAAAAATCTCTAAAAAATGTGCACTATATCTTCAAAAAACAAATATAATTCTAGATAATCCCGTCTTCAGCCCTTTTTCAATATTCCAAATATCAAAATCAAAAACATAACCTACATCACTCACGTGTTAAAAGACTTAAGCTTCGAACTACAGATCAACTATATATTCAAGATTGATCTATGTTCTAACAAAATCAAAGAACAAAGTGAGTTATTTTAAGGTTTACTTAAATTCATTGACATTCTATAATGAGATTTATTGAAGCCAAAATATAATTATATATTATATATAAAATAAAATAGAAAGGCTTTTTACTTGATAGAAGAAATATAACAAAATTTGAATATCAAAACAAATTGAAATATGTTTATCTTCTACAATTTTAATTTCCAAAAGAATTTTTTTATTCAAAAAACTTTTAGAATTAAATTAATGTCTAAAACAAGCACCGCTCACATTTAATAGACGTATATAATCAAAACTCAATATACAATGTCAAATGAAATAAATAACCCAACAGATATACGAAAGTAATTAAAATTAATAAATAAATATTCAAAGGAGATTTTGTTTCTGGTTTTATTTTTAAGAAATACTACTTGCCTTATATCACATCACTACACATCACTAAAAAAAAATATTTTTTAGTGATTAATTGTGATTAAGTGGGCTGATGATTATCGAAGAGTTTGGAAGATGTGCTACAATTTTTCAAGAGTTTTTTTGGAAGAGCTTTCTAGAGAGATGTTTTTTCGAAGAATTTCTTGAGTTTAGAGTTGGCGTTTGTAGAGTGGAATTTGTTTTTTCAAAATGCCGTTATGAAGCGGTGCTGTTTACTATGTTTGTTGGGTAAGTACGATCAATATTCTTTGGATTCTTTCATCTCCTTTTGATACTATGTGATTAGTGTTAATTCTTTATGTCTATTAAAGGGAATTTTTTCGATTTAATTGTAAGAAGTTCTTAAGAAATTTTATAAAATTAAAATTTGTAGCGAGGCATAACATACTTTGTTTGATATTCAATATAATCTACACTTACTGAAACTGAATATATTATTTTTTGTTTTTACGGATAAATTCATTCATCATATGAATAATGATATTAATTCCGACGCAAATTAGGTGCTTTTATAATTTTTTTTCAACACTTCAACTTAGTACCTCGTGATGCAAAAAAAATTGAGCACCAAATCCGCATAGCTACCAAAATCGATCTTTTGAACCAACGTAACCCATCACGAAACTTGTCGTACGGTATAAGCAACGAAATTAGAACGGTTATCAGGACATGGAACGAACGTAATACACATACATTCCTTAAGAAAGCAGATAATTGTAGGAAGGTACAACCTTGCTCATCATTCAGCTTTCCCCCACTTTCATTGGTTCCTCATGGGTGCCACCAAATCTCTGGCTATTCGCGACCAGGGGATGATTTGTATAAAAAGAAAAAGCGGACCACAGATCGTCAGTTGTGTTCAGTGACTCCTTCTGTGGATTACCTAGTTCAGAATGAAAATTTTCGTGGTAGGTATCAGGGATCTTCAAGTGTGACAGTGATCAGGTGTGATCTAGAGGACTTAACGTGGAAAATTTCGGTTGTGGAAGCGTGTGAAAAATACAGTGTATTTTGTCGGAAAATTTCGATGGCAGTCGGTTGTTTAGCGAAAAACGCACCTATTTACACATTTCCTCAACTGTCAATATTACTAAACATCATTTCAAAACATGACATGAATCTGATAATTTTCTTCAAAATTTTACAACAGATTCAAAAGGATCAAAAATTTTCTTCAGTTTTTTGCATAACTATTAAACCTAAATAGTTAATGCTTTCATAAATTCCTTTGAGAAATTAACATCTTGACTTGAAAACTTCTCGTTAATTAATAACTAATTCTGAAAATTTAGAGAAGTCGCAAATCGAAAATATCGATTTGATTTGAATAAGGAATATTTAAAATAATTTTCCGGTAATAACAGACGCCATTAGATCGAAATAAAATTTAAAAACCTGATAAATGCATCATATATACGTAAATGCTGTAAATAAACAAGAAAAATCTAAATTCCCTTGTCTTAAGTTTTGGAATGTTCATACATACAAATCTTATTGGAAAATTTATGATTTATTGTATAAATTAATCAAAAAACTTCAATAATGTTGAATATTTTCCAATTTCCACATATCCTATAAATATAATATTTTTTTGAAGATTCGTTCAAAATCAATAATTTTCAGTTTTAACAAACCATTTGAAATAAATGTGGAAGAATCCATAACAATCTCAATGATTTCATTGGATTTTCATCATTTACGGAATATGGAATTGAGAATCTATTTCGTATGATGTCAAGAGTATATCCAAAATATTATAAGACATCATTTTTTGTTCCAATATCTTATTATCTCTTTGCTCTTTTAAACTAGCTCGAAAAAAAAACACGAATCAAGATGATTCCAAAAAAGATTAAAGTTTTTGTACCTTTCACGACTCTATGAATTTTCCGCCAATTCACGGAGTTCAACGGCCTCCAGAATTTCCAGAACTCAATCTCATAGCCCATTCAAATTAATCGTCCATAACATGTGAAAGTTGTGTTTTCTGATAGTTATCAACAAAGACAAATAACCATCAATCAAATCAAAGTGCTTTCAATTGGAAAAAAAGATTTTCAACTTTCTACACAGAAGAAATTGTCGTGATAATTCAGTATTGTCTTGAAGCAGTTAATAGTTGACGTAATACATTTCTTCATGCAATGGTTTATATTCTGCAAGTTATGGTTGACGTTGAATGTTCATTATCTATTTTCTTGTTCAAGATGTCCTGTATGTTACTGTAAAGAAATTTGCTGTAGTGTTCCATATGGATTTAGTTTCTTGTGTATGAAAATTGAAAAATTTAAAAAAATGAACTCATTGAATATTGACGAAATTCTGACAATTTTCCGCTGGCTAACTTCTTATCCACTCCAAAAAGCAGACACAATATCCGCATCAGATTTCGTCACCGTAGAAAGTGAAAAAAAAATTACACCATACAGCTCGAAGAAGACCGCTCTATCAGGTTCCGCTTTAATTTCGTGTTATTAGTTCAACTACACATTTTAATATACGGTATTATATAACATTTGATTATGGTTTTAAGTACCAGTTTCCTTCCTGAAGATGGTACTTGATTATTTGTTCGTTAATAGTCGGGTTTTTGTTTTTGTTCGTCGATTATTAGACTTTAGGGAAGTGAAGATAGGAACTTAATAAAAAATTTTTTTCGATATCTCAGCTAGACTTAACTTCAATAAAATTCAAATATAATCTACAATCATTATTAATGATCTTATTCAACTTGCGCAACTTCCAATTCCCTTTTACGTTTATTTAGAAAATTGTTAATTCTTTTTATTCTTTTATTTCGGAAATATTCTAATAGATTTTACAACTCAATTAATTTTGGATAGATAGATTAATAGGTAAAGAATGACAATATATGAAATTGTTTGTTTTCTGAATAGATTAGGGAACTTTTTAGATTCACAAGGTTTTTAAGTTTTTTCAATTTCAGCATCTCATTATTTTTATTTTGAAAAGAGTTTCAATGCGTTAATTTCGACACATCTAAATATTATAAATTATTCAATAGATTTTCTTCGATTTCGAATACAATTTAAAATTTTTTTTTCTTTTACTTTGAGAATGAAAATTTCTGAGTTATTTATTGATTCTTCGTGAGTTTTTGTCAACTACCCCTCAATATATTAGAGCGTCAACTTTATGATGTGTTACTACTTATAAAAAAACTCACAAACAATTCTTCGATTCAGGTTGTAGCAGCTTTCTTGGCCGTAGCTTACGCAAGGCCCGAAGCCCCCTTCAGCGGTTACGCTGCTGCTGCACCCCCTTCAGGTAGCTATGGAGCCCCCCCACCACAATATGGAGCACCAAACCAAGAGCCAACGGTGCACAAGCACGTATACGTTCACGTACCCCCACCAGAACCCGAATACCAAGCACCCCCTAAAGTCATCCCAGTAGCCCCAGCTCAAAAACACTACAAGATCATCTTCATCAAGGTAAGACCTTGAGGAACAGCCAAATGGTGTGAGCTAACGATTTCAAATTATTTCAGGCCCCAACTCCACCAACCCCAACTGCCCCCATCATCCCAGCACAGCCTCAGAATGAAGAGAAGACCCTCGTCTACGTCTTGGTCAAGAAACCAGAAGAAGCACCTGAAATCGTCATCCCAACCCCAGCTCCAACCCAACCAAGCAAACCTGAAGTATACTTCATCAAGTACAAGACTCAGGTAAGACGGCCGTACTTAAATCTGGTCGTAAAGACGGTCAGGTCTTCGAATTTTAATGAAGGTAATTTCACATTCGGATTTCTAACCTTTTTACTGTTCACAGAAGGAAGAAGCCGGAGGATACCCATCCAGTGGCGTACCAGACAATGCAGGACCACCATCTTCCTCATACGGTGCCCCATCAGCTGGAGGTTATCAGTAAAGGATTCGTCTTTGAGATAGCGATGATGCCAATCCTAGTTATTTCATTCTTTTCACTAAAGCATGATTGAGGAACAATGGATGTAACCAAAGAAACACACAATAGGTTCTTAAGTGAAAAAGCAGTATTCTTCGAAGTGAAATCTTCGGTTACTTTCATTCAATTATTTTTGTATTAAACTCTCAGAAAAATACGGTGCAAATGAGAGAGTCCAATGAAAACCCTGGGTAATGATAATAATCTGATTGGATTATTGTTAGTTACCCATGGATTTTCATTTTTCGCTTGACGCTGATGGTTCAGCGTCAAGTTGTCCAGTCAGCTTGTGATTTCTGCGTAAAACAGTCTTAAGTTAAGTCATTTTGTAAATAATAGGTAACTTATGAAGAAGCTTTATACAAGTATTACTTAGGCTTACGAAATATCTTTATACTTTTGTGTACTTATTTTTTATACTTTAATAAAATATCATTTGAAACATTTTTTTTTATTTTCAAATATAAAAACAGAATAATTTTGAAAAACCACTAAACAGTTCATTCAATAATAATAAATAAATAAAATAATATTAAAAAAAATAGACATATGAAATATTCAAATTTCGTACATCACAAATTGAAAAGATATCTATAGAAAATTGATAAAAAATGAAAAACAAAATTAAAATAATAATATGAGGTTTTTTACTTGATAGAAGGATTATTACAAAATTTTAATATCAAAACAGATTTAATCTGTTGGTCTCCTTCAATTTTAATTTCAAAAAATTTTATTCAAAAACTTTTAGAATTAAATCAATGTTTTATAAGCACAGCTCATATTTAATAGACATATAAAATCAAAACTCATTATATAATATCATATAACTTTATTTCAAAAAAATTATTTTTTGTATTTTTGAAAAGGATTTAGTTTTCATAAATATAAGATCAGAAATAAAATTTTGTCTCCTTCAAATATATTTTTATCAATTTACATTTGTTGGGTTTTTTATTCCATATGATATTATATAATGAGTTTTGATTTTGTCTATTAAATATAAGCTGTGCTTGTAAGACATCGATTTAATTCTAAAAGTTTTTGAATAAAATTTTTTGAAATAAAAATTATAGGGGACTAACAGATTAAATCTGTTTTGATATTCAAAAAAACAAAAATGGTTGATACAATATCGTTTCAATTAGATATTTGACCAGCAAATTTTGAACCAAAAAATGCCTTATACAGAATTGAAATATCAACGCTTCGAAATCTTACCCAACATCTCATCAAGTCAACACTGAGAATGAAAAATAAATTTTATCAACAAAATATATCAAATCAGCTTCAAATATAACATCTGTAACTTCGTGAAACTGAAGAAATGTAAAAGTTTGAATAAAAAAAAATTATATTTCAAAACACATAGAAATGTTCCTAAAATTACGGAAAATATCATAAATAAAAGGTTCGATCCAAAATTCAATATATCAAAGAACACTTTACGCAAATGAGAAAACAGAAACTCAAAGTAAAACTTTATAATATATAAAATAAAAATATGTTCAGATGTAAATTCTTGATGAAGGTTAATATTTATTTCTACAAAATAATTAGGTTTTTATATTTAAAATGAAATATTAATCTTTATCAAGAAAATAATCACTTGATTTAATTTAAATTCTATTTGTTTTTATTATGAAAATGCTATGGTAAAATAAAAGAACACCACAAAGAAGTGCGAGAAAAGAACAATACACAAAAAATAATGCTTTAATACAAAAAAATATAAATGATTATTTAAAAAAATTTTTCAAAGAATACATTTATGCGATATGAAGTACATTTCCTTATTATAATGTGGTAATACTATTGAATATTAGTGTCTATATAACAAGAATTAAATTATCTAGCAATTTGTGAGAAAATTCCTGATACATAATACCAGAAAGTAGAAGTAATTTTGTTTTCAATTTGTTCCATTACGAATCAAAGAAATAAAAATGTTATATTGCATTAGGCAATGAATATGAATTATTTTGCAGTATGTATCACATTAAATGTCAAAGTAGAGTGCAGTCTATTGGATGAAAGTGAATTGGTAATTAAATAAGGAAGTCTTTTGATATTGTTGGTTTTCATCATTTTACATAAAGTCAAGAAAGTACACGGAATTGATCAATTAAAAAGCCCGTTCAAGGGAATAGGCAAATTCTTTCTGTCGCTAAGTTGGCGCAACTGGTCTCTATAATGATGGGGAATCATTTACTTTGTTTACAGTACTTCAAATTGACAGTTTATCTGAAATGTGTTTTGCTATTTTTCCAATGGAAATTAAGTCTTAAATTTTGCATTGTAAATGGAACTTTGTATCAGTAAGCACTGAAGAGGTTAAACAGGAGCGTATGCGTGCAAAAAGGACGTTAATAACAATTAAAAGTGAAAGTGGCATTAACAGTTTTTTAATTATCGCTGGACTGTACAATAGGAATTTTTTCCAGATTTTTTTTAACAGGAGATGGCACTCATCAAAATAAACTATTTCGCCAAAAATCGCTCAAATATTTAATTTAATCAATCTTTACTGATAAAAATCCATATTAAATAATATTAAATAAAGTTATTCTGATTTTGACAAACTTTAATTGTTATTTTATACAACAATTGTTTCGCTATCACAGTAGCATCTTCAGGTAGGTGTCATCTTAAATTTTGAATTACTAACTTTGTTTTCGAAATCGGTTTTTATTTATATTAAAGTAAAAAGTCTCTGTAAATTCCAGCTTATCTGAATATGTTTAACAGGGGTCAGTTATTTGAATCTAATTGTTGGTTTAGTAATATTCCAATTTTGTTGTGTTTGTTAATCTTTAGAGACTCTAACAGGTTTAAGGCATAACTTTTATTTTCCATTTGTAAGTTATGCCTTTTTCAAGAATTGATTTTAGAAACTTTCTCATCTTAATTGATAGTTCATAATTTTCGTAAGTCCGAAAGGTAGGTTATTTAAATAATATATTTAACGGGTGATAAATTATCAATTTCATTCTTTCACCCGGTATTATATATAATAGACCATGCATTAGTTGAAATCAGGTTGTTAAGGAGCTTTATAAAATATACAGGGTGTGTATATTTAAATTTATGTTTAAAAATTCAAATTGAATTTGAAAGTTGACGTTTCCCAGTGTTTCTTATAATTTTTCAACCTAAGGAAAGAAATAATTTTATTCCATAAGTGATTTACACACTGTATATGTGTATCATTTAACTAAAGTGTACAATGGATTACTATCAAATAAAGGCCAACAAGATACGAAGTTTAAAATAATTTAGTTGGTAGTTTGAATTTTTGAATTGACAATCAATTTTTTGTTCCATTTGATATTGTATAATGAGTTTTGATTTTATACGTCTATTAAATATAAGCAGTGCTTATACATTTATTTAATTCTGAAAGATTTTGAATAAAATTTTTTGGAATTAAAATTGTAAGAGACTAAAAGGTTAAATCTGTTTGATATTCAAAGTTTGTAATAATCCTTCTTTCAAGTAAAAAACTTTTTTTGCTAATGTACTGTTAGGAAAATATCAATTCATTCTGGAAAATTAGTTTTATTTTTATTCATTATATTTGTTGGCTAGTTGATTTGTTGGTTATTTGGTTAGTTATAATAGTTAGCTTTTTTTTAAATCATTATATTAGTTAGTTAGTTACTTAGTTAGTGAGTTAGTTAGGTAGTGAGTTTTTTTCTCATTATATTAGATGGCTAGTTGGTCAGTTAGTTAGTAAGTTAATCAGTTAGTTGGTGGGTCTTCTAATTTCGTAATGAAAAATTGAAAAATCAAATGTTATCACGGTCAATAACTTTCTGCAGATGTTTTGCCTGTAAGTTTTCTGGCTGTCATCTGTTATTCAGTAGACGAACTTATAAGTTCCATGTAGTCTCTCAATTGAAAGCATTTCGAGTAGTGCGCCATCTAATAGTAATTTATGTTCAACAAACTTCTTGAAATGTTAGCTAGTGTTCCCTTCTCTTCTCTTCGAATAAACATGGAAGAAGAATGTTTGAAATCTTCCACGACAATGGTAAATGCGCAACCTGATGTATTATACACATATTAGAGGGCACTACTTATACAGTGTGGAAACCACTTATGGAATAAAATTCTTTGTGTCCTCATATATATTATAGTAAAAAATATCTACATACCTTCATATTTTCTTTTCCCCCCATTTGTTACAGAATAACAGCTGGAATTAATTCACCAGAACCTCTTCAGATTTAAATCTAAATGAATCTCATGAAAACATTTAGAATTAAATTTTAAAACATGTGCTAAATACACTGTATCACTTTATAGACATATATATTATCATCACATGTGGTGATAATTAACCAATGAAGAATAAAAAAAAATATATAAAATAATGAACAAATTATTTAGACATCACCTTATACATATATGTTTCGATTGGATGTTGAAGAATCATAAGTTTCATCACCAAAAAATGTTCAACATATAATTCAAAAAGGCATTTTCTTATTTTCCTTTTTTAAAGAATATATAGCACATTCTCTAGAGAAAGAATCTGATATATTCGGACCCAAAATCACTTCAGTAAGGAGTTTTTTCAATAAAGAAAATTAAAAAAAATAAAATAAATTAAAAATAAAATAAGAAGGAACGGTTTTTTACTTGATAGAAGGATATTACAAAATTTGAATATCAATACACGAAACAAAAAATGTTTGCTTATTTATATTTTAATTTCAATTGACAATTTATATTCGTTGGTTTTTCTTAATTCCATTTGATATTGTATGATAAATTTTGATTTTATACGTCTATTAAATATGAGCAGTGCTTATAAAGACATTAATTTAATTCTTAAAGTTTCTTCAAAAAAAAAATTTTTTTGAAATTAAAATTGTAGAAGACAGATTAAATCTGTTTTGATATTCAAATTTTGTAATAATCCTTCTATCAAGTAAAAAACCGTTCCTTCTCATTTTATTTTATATATTATATATAATTATATTAGGTTTTTTAAATAAAGAAATTCATTATACAGTGTTGAATGGTTTTAACTAAGACCAAGTGCCTTATAAGCTTTGTATGATTTTTTGTGAACATGGAACATAGAGTACCTTGGATATAAATGTACCTATTTGCATGTTTTTGAATATCATATATTTCTGAAGATTGCACTCGGTAAGACTATACATTGTTTAATTGATTTTATTATTTTTTATATGTAAAGTTGAACTGATCTGATCGTAATTTTAATTATTTCTTGAGGATGTGCTACTTGTTTTGAGATTTTTTGAAGTAATTTATTTAAATATATTGAATATTTCAAATAAATTAGTTTTTGAGAAATTCTTGAAATTATGTTTTATATTTTTGAGAAAGATTTATTTTTCATTAATATAGGATCAGAAAACAATACATTTTGTAACGAACAGGGCTTCTTACGTTTGTCTGAAGAGTTTAGTACGCATGCCTGGAACGAAACAAAAAATGTTTGCTTATTTATATTTTAATTTCAATTGACAATTTATATTCTTTGGTTTTTCTTAATTCCATTGGATATTGTATGATGAATTTTGATTTTATACGTCTATTAAATATGAGCAGTGCTATAAAAACATTAATTTAATTCTTAGTTTCTTAAAAAAAAAATTGAAACAGATTAAATCTGTTTTGATATTCAAATTTTGATATTCAAAAATTAAAAATATATAAAAATACTTTTTTTAACACAACACATTTCTGCAACAACTAACCAATTTTGGGATAGGCATGGCCTATACGAAAATAAGTTTAAATCAATATAGTTGAAGTCAAATTGGTTAGTTGTTGCAGAAATGTGTTGTTTTAAAAAAAGTATTTTCATATTATATATTTTTAAATGATTATTTTGTTTATTCAAATAACTCCCTACTGAAGAGATTTTGGATCCGAATGTATCAGCTATTTATTCTTTAAAAAAGGAAAATAAAAAAGGCTTTTTTGAATTATACGTTGAACATTTTTTGGTGATTCAACTTGTGATTCTTTAACATCCAATCAAAACATTTATGTATAAATAAGGTGATGTCTAAGTAATTTGTTCATTGTTTTATATTTCTTTTGATTCTTTATTAGTTAATTTCCACCACATAATATATATGTCTATAAAGTGAAACAGTGTTTTTAGGACATGTTTTAAAATTTAATTCTAAAGTTTTCATGAGATTCATTTAGATTAAAATCTGTAGAGGTTCTGGTGAATTAATTCCAGTTATTATTGTGTAATATGCCAATACTTCATAGTAGTTCTTCATAGTAATTGTCAATTTATATCCCCCATTTGTTACTTTGCTTGTGAACAGCTGTGAATAGCTAACACCTTTTTTTGCATAATATACTTAGTTCAAATACTTACCTGATAGGTCATAGTGACAAACAATTGTTGTGAAAACACTAGGGTTTGTCGAAAGTCAAATTGTTTTTTCGTAAATTTGAGTGCAATTGTTAATATTATCATTTACTTCGTAACTTACACACAATTTTATCAGAAGTTATAAAACCTACTTTTATGCTTTTTCCCCTGATCGAAAATAATTACCTCTAGAAAATTATCCGGGAATTAAATAGAACTTAAATAGTGAAAGAATCATTAAGTATATTAATCCCCAGGATAGCATAAATTTTTTTTCTGTACCATCACTTCATGAGCATATTTTGCAATCCAATTGAATTCGATTTTGCCTATTGGTAGTAAAACGAAACCTTAAAATATCTATATTATTTTCGTTATTATTAATTATTCATTTTGAGATTCAGGAAAACTTATTTGTTGCATTAGTTACCATTGGAGAAGAATTGGAAATTTGTCATTTGAAAAAATATTTTGTACATTTCAAATTAGAGAAATGAAAAATAAAAATAACAATAAATCAATACACTATCTGGAATTAAAAATGTTCGAAATTATATTAATGAAAGCGCTACCAAACAATCCTACTTTAATGTGAATTCTATGATGTATTTATGTAAAATATAAATATAGTAGACATTTGACCAATTACCAAATATATTAACGTAATAAAGATTCCGTACACATAAAATAATTAAGCAGTATCTCTTATAAATTTATTATATTTCTTCCTAACAGTATTGAAGTCTGATTATTTAAAGAAAAAATATTTAATATTTGCAGGCGTATCAGGGTGCTATCATTTCGTTCAAATATATGTATTCAGTGGTTGAAGTTAGTTCGTTCAGCTGACCTGAGTACGTTAAATTTGGAAAGAAAGAACCTTTGAGGTTAACGTCTGCAGGTAGGTATTCAGTTGAAATGCCATGAAAAAATGTAACCTTTTCTCGATATCTTGAAAAACAAAGATACGACCAGGTAGACAAATGTAACATAATGGAAGGTATTTTTGAACCGAATTTGGAAGTCATTTCGATATATTTCAATTAGGTAGACCGCGAGATATTCTTCAGCTTTAGATCAAGAATGTATGTATAAAAAATGGTGAAAAGCACTGATGTCAATTCAGGAGCTTGCGCGCGCTTGTTCATTTCACCCACGAAATGTTGCGTTAGCCTTATTTTCGTTATTTTACATCTAAATGCTGGACTCAAAGACTCAATCTATGTGGTTATGATGTCGGTAGAATTTAATGCTTTTCTACTCACAAAATATATATTTTTTTAGGTTATACCATGGAACCAGCCCGCAAAAGTTATCGATGAAATTAGTTATTCAAGAAATTTGCTAAAATATTGATTTATAATATTAATTTATATTCATTATATACTGAATGAATATTTGACTTAAAAAAATGCACATACACAACAATAAATAAAACTCAAAATGCAACTCAATTTTCAAGAAAGAATTAAGTTCCCTCAATGGTATATTAAAAAGAGGTTTTTTCTTGATAGAAGGGTTATTACAAAATTTCAAATATCATACAGATTTGTTCTGTTAACCACCTACAAATTTTAATTAAAAAAAATTTTTTATTCAAAATCTTTTACAATTAGATTAAATAAATGTCTTTTGAACACACTGTGTCAATTTAGTAGACATATATAATTAACAGTTATTTACACAGTACGAAAAGAATTCAAAGAAATTTAAACTGTCAATTAAAAAATTACCAAATAAATAGTTGAAGAGTACAAAATTTTGTTTCGTTCCTTGTTTTATGAAAACCGAATTCCTTTCCAAAAATGCGAATCATAACCTCAAGAACTTCTTTAAAAACAACTTGCTCAAAATAATTTCCTTTGAAAAAGTTCTTGAGGTTATGTTTTGCATTTTTGGAAAGGAATTTGGTTTTCATAAAACAAGGAAAGAAACAAAACTTTGTACTCTTCAAGTTATAATTTAATAATTTTTTTATTGACAATTTATATTTCTTTGAATTCTTTAATGCCCCTTGGTACTGTGTAATAAGTATGGCTACTAAATTGACACAGTGTGTTCTGAAGACATTTATTTTATTTAATTCTTAAAATTCTTGAATGAAAATCCATAAATTCAAATATAAATTGAAGGTAATTCAAACAAATGTAGATTGAAAATTTACTTCGAAGGATTTTTTAGAGAAGAAGAAGGGTTTTTTGAAATAATACAGATAAAAATCCGATTAATTCAAAAATCACTTAAAAAATTTTCAGAATTAAATTTAATAAACTGCCTCATAAAAACTGTTTCACTTTATAGACATTTAAAATTAACAATACATATGAGCGGCAATTAACCAATAAAGAATCGGAAGACAACATAAAATACTGATCATAAACATCCAAATTCATCATCCAAGACAAATTTCTTCCAATTGGATATTTAGAAATAACAAATTTGGTCACCAAGAAATGTTTCACATACAATTCAAGAAGGTCTTCTTTATTTCCCTTCTTTAAAAAATAGTATATATTTGTATATAAATTTTGTTTCGGAATCATGACAACTATGGATATAGACTAAATACAATCAAGCAAATCAATCAAAACATATACGTAGCTACAAATAATCATTTCGACGCAAAAGATTCTCCCATGGACAAAAAGAAAAAACATTTACTTTTCAAACAAATATACCCCACTTCCAAAACAGAAAACAATAGCAAAAAATTTGTAAAACGAATATATTTCGGTAAACTTCACAATAAATAACAGAATTAATTTTAACAACATAATGAAAATGGCTTTGACACCTTCATAATTAATTTCAACCCAATTTTTTAATGTAAAAGACAAAAACAATCGACTTAATAATAAGAGAGTTTATAAATTGAGTTGCATAAGTGCGGTTTCGTTTATGTAGGACAAATCTGGATAACGTTCATTAAAATGTTTTAAGTATATCAAGCATCATTTAAGCATCGAAAAATAGCTCCAATTTTGCGAAACATTCTTTCGAAACCAGTTATATTTTCCCAGAATTCGATAATCTCAAAATATTATATCTGGAACCGAAAGAACTAGATATCCTGCCATCAATAGAGGTTTACAAAAATGATGGCGATCCCGTAATAAAATTATTAAACGAGCAGACAGACCTGTGAGTTTCCCCACTTGTCGATGTTCTACAATGAAATAAATAAAAGTCTTTGAAATACAAATTGTTACACACCAGTTTGAAAATGGGTAAACCACAGGAGTATTTATTTCGAGTTAACATTACACTCCATTTGAATTTTCAGTATTCATTTACCGAGAAGCTTTTTGAATTGTTGAAAGGTGAGAAAAAATATTTTTTTTTTGAATATCAAAACAAATTAAAATATGTTTATCTTCTACAATTTTAATTTCAAAAAATTTTTTATTCAAAAATCTTTTAGAATTAAATTAATGTCTAAAACAAGCACCTGCTTACATTTAATAGACGTATATTATCAAAACTCAATATATAATGTCAAATGGAATAAATAAACCAACAGATATACGAAAGTCATTTAAATTAATAAATAAATATTTAAAGGAGACAAAATTTTGTTTCTGGTCTTAACTTTAAGAACACCAATTGCCTTTTAAAAACATGCACACACTTAAGGGACTTCTCAAAGAATATAATTTATTCGAAATATTCAATATATTCAAATATTCGAATAAGTTAATTCTGAAATCTCTCAAAACATGCACTATATCTTCAAAAAACAAATATAATTCTAAGCAATCCCTTTTTCGGTCCTAAATAATATTCCAAATATCAAAATCAAAAAACTAACCTATATCAACAACGCACCACGTGTAAAGAAATGAATGTTTCGAAACACAGATCAACTTTATAATTCAAGATTGATCTATGTTCTAACAAAATCAAAGAACAGTGTAAGTTATTTTTAAGGCTTATTTGAATTCATTGACATTCCATAATGAGATTTATTGAAGCCAAAATATAATTATATATTATATATAAAATAAAATAGAAAGGCCTTTTACTTGATAGAAGAAATATAACAAAATTTGAATATCAAAACTAATTAAAATATGTTTATCTTCTACAATTTTAATTTAAAAGGCAATTGGTGTTAAAGGTAAGACCAGAAACAAAATTTTGTCTCCTTTAAATATTTATTTATCAATTTTAATGACTTTCGTATATCTGTTGGTTTATTTATTCCATTTGACATTATATATTGAGTTCTGATTATATACGTCTATTAAATGTAAGCGGTGCTTGTTCTAGACATTAATTTAATTCTAAAAGTTTTTCGAATAAAAAATTTTTTGAAATTAAAATTGTAGAAGATAAACATATTTTAATTTGTTTTGATATTCAAATTTTGTTATATTTCTTCTATCAAGTAAAAGGCCTTTCTATTTTATTTTAAATATATTTTTTTTTATTGATGTTATATTTTATTGAATATGAATATGATTGAGTACTGACGAAGCAAAGTTTCTCTTAAAACTTGCTTTTTTAATAATGTTTTTACATATCTTGAGATTTTCTAAAAAGTACTTTAGTTAGATATCCAATAATATTGAATATTCTAAGTAAGATAGATTTATGAGGAAATTCTTAAGATTATGTTAAACATTTTTGAAAGATATCTGTTTTTATAAGAGGAATGAGCAGAAACAAAATGTTGTCTACTCAAAATATTTAATTTATAGGATTTTGGTTAACAATTTTCATTTATTGGATTTTGTTGTATCATTTGGATGTCTTATAATGAATGTTTATTTCATATGTCGTTTGATATAAGTGGTACTTATATGAAATTAATTTTATTCCTGAAGTTATAACATTAAATATAATTTTTTGAAATTAAATATGTAGAAGGTTAACACAATATATCTGTAAATATGAAAATATTTAAATAATTTTATATAACTTCTATCCATTTATTTTATTGAAAATGAATTAATATCTTATTTATTTAATTTTTTATAGAGAAGACTCAAAACAAACACAAGTTGTCTGAAGATGAAGCAATCAGACTGTAGTCACAAAAGATTGTGAACATCGCAATTTTTTTAAATATTTAGAAATCACTATATTTAATATAGTGATTTCTATATATTTCTCTCAAATCTCTTATTAACTACCAAATATTAACGGCAGAAATACTTTAATATTTGAAATATAAAAATGTTAATAGATAAAATTTCAAGGAATAAAGTTCGAAATGAAAAAAAAAAGAATAAAAGTCTCATATCTATAAAAATACATTTATTTGTCACCGTATTTATTCATAAAATATACAAAGTAAAAAAATAATACATAAACTATATACAAATGCGCGGTGGAACGCCTGCAGCCAGATCGCCTTCAATTTTAGCATACGGCGACCTAAGTCTTTGACTGAAGAGCAAAGGTGGCTGCAATCCCTCCTTCACGCATCAAAACCTTCCACCGAACGGCAAAAAGTGATCACCATAGCAGTGTATTTGGTAGCATCAGGTCAAACATTGACCTGAAGCCATGTGACGTTTGGATCATTGACTTAGTAGGGGCCAGATTTGCCTGGAGGTCCGTAGCTGGTAGAGACGCCACCGCTGCCTCCTCCAATACCTCCTCCAATACCACCTCCAATACCGCCGAAATCACCGCCTCCAATGCCGCTACCTCCTCCAATACCGCCGCCAATACCACCTCCAATGCCACCGCCGATACCACCGCCAATACCGCCTCCAATACCACCTCCAATACCACCTCCAATACCGCCTCCGATACCGCCTCCAATACCGCCGCCTTCCTTCTGCAAATTAAATGAAGATATTTTTAAGATGTTACAAAATAGTCAGGGAAATTTTGCGAATATCGGTAACATTCCTTAAACATAACGAAATCTGTTAAACATCTTCAACAATGTTCAAGCCGGATCATCGAACTCAACAGATGAATCATAGAGAAAAGGCACCCGGAAGACCACGTTCCGAAAACTAGGACTGAAGTTGAATGAGTTCCGAAACACAAAGAGCTAATTTAATTATCCATTGTTTACTTTCATCCTTTCACGCGGAACAATATGCATCTCACAGCTTCTCCGGAAGAATAGAGGATCTCTGTTCGGTAGTTAACGATGAGATGAAAGTAATTACCTTTTTGTCCAAGACTGATTGCAAATAATTGAACTTTCTCTCTCTTAAAGATCGTTATCGGTGAAAATGAAGATGTTCGAAAGCGGTTTGTTGTTTTTTCCGATGACCGACGTGATGTCATCGATTCCACAGAGATTTATCCGTGGTTTAACTTCGCGATGTTGTTGTTTTATAGAAAAGACAGAGGATCTGAACAAGATGGTCTCACCTGAGTCTTGTATCTGATGAAGTAAACTTCTGGTTTGCTTGGTTGGGTTGGAGCTGGGGTTGGGATCTGGATTTCTGGAGCTTCTTCTGGTTTCTTGACCAAGACGTAGACGAGGGTCTTTTCTTCGTTCTGAGGTTGGACTGGGATGACTGGGGCAGTTGGGGTTGGGGCAGATGGGGCCTTGATGAAGATGATCTTGTAGTGTTTCTGGGCTTGTCCGACAACGATGGGTCTTTGTGGCCTGAATTCTTCAGGTTCTGGTGGTGGGACGTGGACGTAGATGTGCTTCTGTACAGTGGTGCCTCCTCCGACACCGCCTCCGAAGCCACCTCCGAAACCACCTCCGGCACCTGGAAAAATAAACATTTAATACTTTGAAATATGATCTAGTCCAGAATTGCTAGGATCTGGACACTTACCGCCTCCGAAACCGCCTCCGGCTCCACCTCCGAAACCGCCTCCGGCTCCGCCGCCGAAACCTCCTCCAATTCCTCCTCCGATACCTAGAAAACGCAGAAAATCAAACCAAAATTCTCAGACAGATTGAACAACGTAACAAACTATTTTAAGCTCAACTTACCGCCTCCGAAACCACCTCCGGAGCCACCACCAAATCCGCCTCCTATTCCTGCATTAAGAAGAAGAGTTAAATCTTTTCTTCAGCGAAGATACACATCTTGGTGTACACATGACGCTCTACTTACCAGTGCTTCCTCCGAAACCACCACCTCCACTACCGCCTCCGAAACTGCCTCCAAAACCGCCACCTCCCCCTGAGGGTGCTCCATAAGAGGTTGATGGGGGACTGTAGCTATAGCCAGATGGAGGTTCAGCTGTGGCGATTGCCACCAAGGTGGTAAGGATCTAAAAAACGTCCAAATTGTTGGTTTTGCACGGCAATTCTCGCACCGATTGATATTTGAAGATGTTAAGACAGTTGTGAATATGTTTCGTCTGGCTTTCCATCCCTTAGAAGGGCAGTGGATTCGCAAACTGATTACCAATTTGAACAAATGATGATCAACTCGAGATTTACGAAAACCAAGAAATATTCGAAGATGATGATTTACTTGGAACGATTTTCAGTTTAATCAAATGGTTCACAGTTCGAAATGAAGGAAAACGGAGCTCTCAAACCATGCCAGAATCTTAGAGAATGAGAAAATTATCAATCAATTACGACAAGAACTCGTTGAAATACATTTTGAATAAATTAGAAGCATTAATAGACTTAAGTGCATCCAGAGTGAAAGGAAGTGACCTAACCAGGCAGTCATCAATATTCAAAATGACCAAAGTTACATAAGCTGATTCACCCACAATCTTCTGTAATTTCCCTGTGTTTCAACATCTAATATATTCCAAACGATTTACATAGAAACCAGAGGAGAAATTGCATGAAAAATAGAGACGTTCTATCACTTCTGGTCATCAATTCTGGAATTTTGCGAAACTCGTACTTTACTTGCTACTTTCTCCTTGACTTTGCCATATCGATGCATCAGCCACTGTCTAGGTCAGCGAATTGAATGTGGGTGTAAAGAACTCCACAGTGTTGTATTTAGAGGTCAGATTTGGTAAGGAACCCATTGAAAATTTTGTAGTGAAGTACATAAGTATTTTTTTTTGAAAGGTAAATAAAATAAATGTTAAGTTTTCGTGAAAAATTTCACCCAGATATTATAACATAGTGAATGGTTCACTGGGTCCGTATCTGGCTGACTTGAAGGTCATAGTATGATAAAGATCCAAAGTAAGGCACTGGAAAGTGAGGAGCTAGTACTTCTAATAAATAATGGCTTTTACAAGCCTACAGAATTGTTTATTTATTCAAATGAGATCAATTGGACGTGTACACGACTTTAAGAGCCGCTTTAACGGAGGATGACCTGTGGATCTCCGAGAAACCTCGCTGGTAGAAAACGATCATAACAATGACAATGACCGCTAGGCTCGATAGAATTTCTTCAGAAAACTATTGAAATTGTAATAGAAAAAGATTCAAAGATTGGACTCTTGGGGTGAATCATTTGGTTCAACGTAAAAACAGATGAAATTCAGATAGAGGTTCAAACGAGTCTGAATAATTCGAGAAAAATTGTTTCGTAATGACAATTTGCTTCAGAGTTGAAATTATAATGTCATAACAAATTAGGCATAGGTCAAAAATAATTGGTTGACTTCAGTACATCAAATAGTTGCTAAGTTGCGAAAGAGCATCGGATAATTTTCCGTTTTTAAACTAGTTCGGGCTACAACATAAGATCCATATAAAGCTATTCTTGTTAAAGATGGACTGAGAAAAAATTTAATGGAGTTTACGAAACAATTTAATCGCACGATTTCTAAAGCATGGGAACTGTATTGTTTTCATTTGGTTTCAAAATGAAGCTACTAAAATATTGTTCCAGAAGCATCGAAGAAAATTGAAGGATTAATAGTTGTAGAATTTTTATATGTAAATTTAACTGCAAACGTTTTTTGTGTTTGAAACGTTATTTTAAGGAATCATGTTAATTTTTATTAACTTTCATTATTTTATAATTTAGTGATAGTTTATTAGATCTTTAAATGTAAAATTTGATTAGAATAATTCGAAAAATTCCGCCACTGATTGAGACATAAAATTTTAATACAAATATAGAAATCAACCAACTTAACTTTGAAATAAGGGTAATTTTAAAAGAAAGGGCTTCAACTTTAAATAATACTCGAAAAAGGAAACTTATCAAAGAAAATTTTCAAAAAACCAAAGAAATTTTGTTGGAAGTATCAAACTAGTAATTGAACACTGAACTTCGCAATTTAAAAACCGAAACTTTTCACAGGCACTTAAACATCTTCAACGACAATTTTCGCGGATGACTTAGATATGTAATTTTTTTGTCTTACGTACCACTAAAGGTCTCATTGTTTAACTGGCACACTGCACAGAGGAAAATGATACTTTGGAGGAGTCCTCTGTCCCCTTAAATACTGAAATCTCCCACTTAAAGATGAAGATTCACAATGTGTCGGCTATGGGTTCATTTTACATTCACTTCTTGGCCGACCCAAAGTCCGACAAAAATCACTTTTACTGGCCATCGTGAGAAGAGAATATGCGGTGCGCTATCGGAGCCAGAGGCGGTTGATTCGGTGGACGATTTTCGCGGTGAAAAATGATAAAAGGAAGTTCAGCACGCTGGTGAATTAAGAGTAAGATAAAATCAACAGATGTGTATCACTCTACAGTATATGAATTTCATTCAAATGTTCGTGAGTTTATCAATTGAATCAATTTCACGTTTAATCTTCCGGAAAACTATGGATTCTTGATCAGATTATTCGACTTCAGCAACTTTGTCATTTTGATGTTATTCAAAATATTTTGCCATAATGGAATTTCACATACGTCCTCAAATTGAAACGGTAATTCTAAGATAATATTAATATCAAATATCCAGCAGAATAATTATTTGATAGATTTGGTCTTTACTTAGTGGAAACTCATTTTAATTGAAAAAATGTATATGAGACACTACAGACAGTACAATGTAATACTTGAAGAAGCCACATCGTGGTGAAACAATTGTTGTAGTAGTACAAACATTTTTGTGGAAATAAATTACTGTCTCATATATACATTTTTTTAAGCAGAATAATTCTCTGGAATCTCAATTGTCTGAAGATGAAGTAATACTCAGAAACTGCAATCGCGAAAACGTGTGAACATTTTATTTGTTTGGTAATAAAATATATTTTTCATTTTGAATTTGTTTCAATCAACTATGCAGTAATAACGGCTGAAACAGTTAAATATCCATAATTAACTGCTGAAGATTAATAGTGAATTGAAACTTAAATACAAAAATTCCTGCAAACTTTACGAAAAATTTTAATATCTAACTAATAATAACATTAAATCAAAAGGGTATATTACTTCGAAGAGGGTTTTTTAGTATTTTAATTATTAAATAGAATAATTCTCTAAAATTTCATTTGTTTGAAAATGAAGCAAAACTCAGAAATTGCGATCGCGAAAACGTGTGACATTTCCATTTTTAAAATAATAAGAAGAGGTTTTTTACTTGATAGAAGGATATTTACAAAATTTGAACATCAAAACAGATTTAATCTGTTAGTCTCCTATAATTTTAATTTCAAAAAATTTTATTCGAAAACATTTAGAATTAAATCAATGTCTCATAAGCACAGCTTATATTTAATAGACATATAAAATCAAAACTCATTATACAATGTCATATGGGATAAAAAAACCCAACAAATATAAATTGTCAATTGAAATTAATAAATAAATATTTGAAGGGGACAAAATTTTATTTCTGATCTTATAATTATGAAAACTAAATCCTTTTCAAAAATACAAAACATAATTTTAACATTTTCTAAAAAAAATAATTTATTTGAAATATTTAATATATTTGATTAAAATAACATAAATAGAGGTTAATTCTTGATAGAAGGTATATAAAATTATTTAAATATTTTAATATTAGCCTTCTACATCTATTTGAATACTGACGAAGCTAAGTCTCTCTTAAAACTTGTTTTTCAATAATGTTTTACATATCTTGAGTTTTTATATAATATAATTTATATAATTTATGATGAAATTCTTAAGATTATGTTAGACATTTTCGAAAGATATTTGTTTTCATAAGATTGATCAGCAGAAACAAAATTATTTAATTTATAGGATTTTGGTTAACAATTTTTATTATTTGATTGGATTTTGTTATACCATTTGGATGTCTTATAATGAATCTTTATTTTATATGTCATTTGATACAAGTGGTACTTATATGACATTATTTTAATTTATTTTCAGAAGTGATAATCATTAAATATAATTTTTTGGAATTAAACACGTAGAAGGCTAATATTAAAATATTTAAATAATATTTGATTAAGTTACTTCAAAAATCTCTCAAAACATGTATCACATCCTCAAAAAACAATTAGAATTCAGATTTGGTCTTCATCGGTCCAACTTCACATTTAAAAATTAAAATCAATTTACCATAAATAACTTACCTCTAAGACCTGGTGGTATCCTCGTTTGAATACACTAATTTTAAAATCATCACAAAAATCACACAGACTAACAGATTGAATCTGTTTTGATATTAAAATTTCCAATTTTGGTAATAAAAAATTATATATTACTTCGAAGAGGGTTTTTCCAATATTTTAAATATAAGGGGGACAATTCTCTGAAACCTCTACAAATTTTGATCTGAAATATTCTTTGAAAACTTTTCAAAATTGAAATGAATGAAAAAAATTTGGGAAACACTTTTTTTAGTAAATATACGTTATTATCAAACATTACACACAGAAAATAAATAAATATAAAGAAAATACAAAACTTTAACAGAAATTACCTAACAAACGTTATTCGATATAGCTGTTTCAAATGACTTTATGAATAACAAATTCTGATACAATTAAATATGTGACAATATCTTCTCTTCATGGCTTTTTTCTGTGGAAGAACATAGATATTAATAAATGCCTTAAATAATTTGTTTTTATTTAACATCCAAAAAAAAACTGACGAGAATGGGTGAGAAATTCAAACGTTGAAGAATATACTATACAAAATAAATGGAGGTTTATACTTGATAGAAGGTATATAAAATTATTTATATATTTTGATATTCACAGACATATTCTGTTAGCCTTCTACATATTCAATTTCAAAAAATTATATTCAATATTATAACTTCAGGAATTAAATTAATGTCATAAAAGCACTGCTTATATCAAACGACATATAAAATAAATATTCATTATAAGACATCCAAATGAGATAACAAACAAAATCCAATAAATATAAATTGTTAACAATAGGATTTTTTTGTTGGCTTGACACAACCCCAAAGAAAATAATCCAGTGGAGTTATGCCGCATGATCTTGGAGGCCAATTAATTAGACAATTTCTCGAAATAATGTTATCGCCAAATCTTTCTTTCAATAAATCAATTGTTACGGTAGAAGCATGAGGTGTAGCACCATCTTGTTGGAACCAAAACACTTTTGGGTCGATACCATTCAAATTTTGAAACAAATAATCATTGATCATCGATCTGTAACGAGCACTGTTCACTGTAACATTAGCTCCAGCATCGTTTTTAAAGAAATATGGACCGATGATGCCTCCAGCCTGTAAAGCACACCATAAAGTGCATTTTTCAGGATGCAATGGAACCTGCAGAACTTCTTGAGGATTGTTTTCACTCCATATACGGCAATTTTGCTTGTTTGCATAGCCGTTCAACCAAAAATGAGCTTCATCACTAAACACAATTTTACGATAAAAAAGTGGATCAACTTCAAACTGTTCTAGGGCCGAATCAGTAAACAAACGACGCTTATTATAGTTAGTGGCTTTAGTTCTTGAACCAGTTGGATCTTGTATGGATATAGACCAAGATCTTTACGCAAAATTTTCCATGTAGTGGATGCACAGAGTCCAATTTGTTGTGAACGTCGACGAATAGACAAATCTGGATCATCATTAACACTGTGACTTACAGCAGCGATACTTTCTTCTGTAAGTACAGTTCTTTGTCTTGTTGTTATTGTTGCATCGAGTGGAGGAAATGTTGTCCGAAATCTATCGATAGTTCGACGAATAAGCTGCTCTGATGGACGATTATGTACGCCATAAATTTCACGAAGTGCTCTATAAGTTTGGCGATTTGAACACTGATTTTGAAAATAAATTTTAAGTTTTTGAATGTTGTTACGGAGTGAGTCTTTCCATGATAATTTTTCAATGCTTACTGAACAGAAATGTCAAAACAACATGTTCTATCTTCTGCCAAATCACAGTTATCCCTATCGAAAGTTCTATCACTCTAAAAAAAACAACCGATACAATCTATTCTAAAATATACCTCATTATCCAAAAAAATCAGTGGACTCGTTGAAGATAAATAAGAACAATCAACATAAATATATCACATTATTTATTGTTATATGATATTAACGCTGAAAGTATATATATTTTGGAATTTTGGAGATTAACCCAAAACATTTGTCAATTTTATGTGCAACCACAAAAATATTGTACAAATCAAACTATATCAGATTATATATGAAAAAACATATTATAAATTATTATAATATGTATAACATGAAATAAATTTAGCCTTCCTTGGAAGATCGGAATATTTCAAATTTCAATAAGGCAAAGGCATCTGAATGGAAATGAAGTCCAGTGTAAGAATACTATTTTCCAGAAAATGTGGTCTATAAGAAGGCCGAGGAGCAGAATTGAACATCATCTGAATTATAAAAACTGTGCATACGTCAGAAGAATTTCCCCATAAAAGGGTCTTATACAAAAGGTTACTGTACACTAAAGTATAGTAAACATTTATGAACGACTGCAAAGGAAGCGAACCCTTGACCCTGCACATTGCAGAGTACGAATTATTCAATTTTTAGTTACCACATGTATATGCGAGCACCAATTCAAATACCTGTAGGTGTAGAAACCGAGAAACTTGGTGCAGTTTTTTGATGGAATGACTGTATCCAAATAACGAATAACGAGTGTATTGTCTTCACTGGTTGAGAGTGTGAAGTGAATGCACTCCGTTTTAACAACATTTATCATAATTGCATTCTAAAGCTTCGTACTAGCAATTCACACAAACGCTGTAGCTCCTCAAAGGTCCAGCCATGGAGGTATCATCAGCGAAGATGATCAATCTGACCGATTGAGATATAATGAGGGTTAACTAATTGAAAGAGCCGATTTATCAGATTCACTTGAAGGTTGTTAATAAACAACAGCAATAAGATTGGCCCCAAAACAGAGTCTTGGGGCATCCCCAAGTTCAGATTATAGCCACTAAAAAATTGTTCTGAATTATAATGAAGGCAGTTCTATCCTGAAGTAAACTACGAATCCAGTCCTAAATCCAGTCCCCTAAATCCCAAATTATAGCATTTATCTAATATGAACAGATTCTTCATCAGTAAGTCCAACCAAGTGGCTTAAGACTATTTTAGGCTCAAATTTTAAAAATTACAGAAATATGGCAAAACAATAGCACGCTGTTGGCTAAATTAAGCCCGCAATAAGGGTATAATAAAATTACGCGTGTTAGTTTGAAAGGTAATTGTTCTCATAAATTTAATTTCAGATTTGTATTTTCAATGTATTGAATATTAATATTATTTGAAGAAAAAGATTATTTTCTAGGGTTTCGCGAAACGAGTGTCAGTCTTATTTTCATCAAAACTTCTTTTTTATTTACTTGAATTGATTTTAAAATTTTTACCTGTTCCATTCATATGAATCTTTAAGCGTTTTAAGCAATTAAGTTTATAAATCTTATTATTATTTTTTATGAATTTATACAAATCGTATTGTTGGTCTCAGAGACAACTTCAGTATGACATGAAAAATAATAAACAATATAAACATTAATTGAACTACCAATAAAATATTGTAGAAATGGAAACGTGTGTTTAATCACCATATATTGTTAATTATGAACGATTTCTACCAAATTTATCTATTTTCTGATAACCTTTTAGAATAGATTCAAAATCAATTATAATTTATGAAATAATGATTATATTATATAAATTCCACTTTTTCCAGTAGTGCCAACTTGTTTACGATGCATCTCTTATTTGACGTGGCTCCCGAAAAACGCTACTTGATTTATTATCCATTTCCTCTATAACTGACAAAAGGACACGTTAATTACTAACTTAGTAGATGGATCAATATAATCTACTGATAAAATTTATTCGGGTAGTTCAATTAACCGGAAGGTCTAATGAATCGAAAGACCAGTATGATATTTGCGACGAGAGAGCATGTCCAACTGTTGTTTATTATCTCTGAAAATCGTGCAAAGTTGAGAAATGTCACATTTTTTTCGTTCGTAGCAAATAAACGAAAAATCGTACGGGAAAAAAAGCTTTATAAGTAAGATCGGTCTTTCTAAAGTTCGCCATTCACCATTACTGCATTACCTTCTACGTTTTCGAAGAAAAACTGCCAAATTATTCCTCCAGTTCGATTGGATTCCTATTGTTTCGATTGGATATTTCTAAATAACATATTTCTTAATAAGCATTTGAAGAATCTCATTTTTTGATTGAGAAATTCAATAGAACTTAGGAAAAATTTTGAAAAAATAAATAAATGTAAATAAAAATAGAGGGATCATAATGAACTCTAACTCTCCAGGGGTGCATTTAAGGACATATGTTAACACGAAGTTTTTTTTAATATTTTGACCTCTAGAATCTCGTACTGACATATATTAACGTTAAATCGGGACACCTGTGCATTTACAAATGAGTTTTCACTAAACAAATACCCACTTAAGGGAATATAAAGATGCTTTCATGCAGCATAATATTGCTCTTACACCAAGACTCTCAACGGTCAATTTCTTCATCTCAATTAAAAATGAATATTTCCATCGAAACTTATGTAAAAAAAACCAAACCACTGCAAAAGAAATGGCCACGTTCTCGTATTACTGTAATTTCCAACACCGTTCTTTCAAACAGATCAAACGGTCTTGCTAATTTTATTGACGCAATAAAATGAAAATTGGTGGCTCGAATCCATCGCCGAAGAAGATGAATAGAAATGTTTACTTTTGGTGTTTACCTGGTGATTTACGATCCAACGCCCTGCTGAATACGAGATCGGAGCTTTCCTCTGTACTGCATACCCTAATTTGAATATAAACTAGCTCGTTTCGGACGAAACTGAGCTAGTTGCGATGTAGAAACGTAATTGCGAAAATGTTATGGGCAATAGAAGACATTTTTCTAGTGAAAATAATGAAGAGGTCAGTACCGGTGGCTATGTAATGAATTAAAATTACAGTGGCCGATAAAAAAAAATTATTTTGGTTGCAACATGAAGCTGAATAGCATATTATGGTACAATAAACGTATCCAAATACGAAAATGAGAAAAAAGTTGTAACACGTAAAGTTGACTTGTTTTCATTTATAAAACCATATTTAATGTTACGATATCTGATATGTATTGAAAAAAATGATTTTAGAATTTTTTAACAGTATATATCGACTTCATTTAGTTTTACTCCTACTAAACGTATCGGTTGTTTTTTTAGAGTTATAGAACTTTCTATACGGTTAACTGTGATTTGACGGAAGGTAGAAGCCATGTTGTTTTGATATTTCTGTTCAGTAAGCATTGACAAATTATCATGGAAAGACTCACGCCGCAACAACGCTTACAAATTGTTGAAATTTATTTTCAAAGTCAGTGTTCTATTCGTCAAACTTACAGAGCACTTCATGAAATTTATGGTTTACATAATCGTCCATCAGAGCAGCTTAATCGCCGAACTATCGATAGATTTCGGACAACATTTTCTCTACTCGATGCAACAACAACAACAAGACAAAGAACTGTACGTACAGAATAAAATATCGCTGGTGTAAGTCATAGTGTTAATGATGATCCGGATTTGTCTATTCGTCGACGTTCACAAGAAGTTGGACTCTATGCAACCACCACATGGAAAATTTTGCGTAAAGATCTTGGTCTACACCCATACAAGATCCAACTGGTTCAAGAACTAAAGCCACTTGACCATAATAAGCGTCTTTTGTTTGCTGATTAGGCCCTAGAACAGCTTAAAGTTGATCCACTTTTTTATCGTAAAATTCTGTTTAGTGATGAAGCTCATTTCTGGTTAAACGGCTATGTAAACAAGCGAAATTGCCGTATATGGAGTGAAAACAATCCTCAAGAAGTTCTGCAGGCTCCACTGCATCCTGAAAAATGCACTGTATGGGGTGCTTTACACGCTGGAGGCACCTTCGGTCCATATTTCTTTAAAAACAATGCTGGAGCTAATGTTACAATGAACAGTGCTCGTTACAGATCGATCAATGATTATTTGTTTCAAAATTTGATTGGTATCGAGCCAGAAGTGTTTTGGTTCCAACAAGATGGTACTACACCTCATGCTGCTACCGTAACAATTGATTTATTGAATGAAAGATTTGGCGATAATATTATTTCGAGAAATTGTCCAATTAAATGGCCTCCAAGATCATGCGACATAACTCCACTGGATTATTTTCTTTGTGTTTATGTCAAGTCAGTGGTTTATGCTGATAAACCAGAAACAATAGAAGCTTTGGAAGCCAACATAACTCGTGTTATTGATGAAATAAGGCCTGAATTACTCGAAAATTGGTCTGGTCGAATGCGGTTCATCAGAGCTAGTTGTGGTGGACATACGCCGGAAATTATTTTTAAAACATGAATGTCATAAAATTATCTTTCAAATAAAAAAAATTTGGCTTCAATCTTAATTTAAATGTGTTTTATTTCAATGTATTTACAGGTGTATATGTGGGAAAGACAGGTCGTTCATTCCAAACAAGGATTCGAGAACATGAAAAATGTTATATTAATAATAAACCAAATTCAACTTATGCCAACCATTTGTTAGAGACTGGTCATAATTTCAATATGAACTATGGAATATTACATATCGAAAACAAAAGTCAAAAACGAAATCTGTTATAAACTTTAGAGATCAACAGATATAATGTAAGAAAAATTTTATTGAATGATCAATTAGATTCAAAAAGATCTCCCCTACTTAACATTTTTCATTGATTGTAAACCACCTCTTTCCACCCCTCTATTTATTTTTGTACCAGAGCTGTGTATTTAAAGTCCTGTTCTGCATTGAATACCTCAGTTTTAATGCTCACCTGATGAAGTCATGGAATAAAGAAACAATTGTCGTGTAAATCAACAAAATAGCGGAAGTTAATATTTGTTTTTCTCATACTATAAATCATCAATTAAATCTACTGAATAAATACATGAAGGGGACAAAATTCTGTTTGTTCCTTGTTTCATTAAAACCAAATTCCTTTCCAAAAATGCAAAACCTCAAGAACTTCTTCAAAAGCAACTTGCCCAAAATAAGTTTCTTCAAAGAAATTTTTGGAATTTAAATTTGTGGAAGGTTAACAGAATAAATATGTATAATATTTAAAAGTTTTGAATAATCCTTCTATCAAGTAAACAATCTCTTTTTATTATAATTAATTAAATATCGGTTTGTATAATAAAATAAGAATGTACTAATAAACCATGATTAGTTTTATTTCATGTTATCTTATAGGTTCGTTCTGATTTATTATTATATTATTCTTAATGCACTGGCCTTGAGTTCATCAAGGCAAAATAAAACTGTTGTTGTGCTTTGCACCTTGAATCACTAGTAAATTTGAATCTCCTAAGTCATCCCGGATGAATTTCTCCTTTAAAGCGACAAAAACTCGTGATTAGCTCTCATCCTCTTCAAAATCAACGGAGATATCAACGTCCGATGAAGCGAGCAACACCTAAAAGAAATTCCATGCTCTATGACTACTACTCATTGTTACCAACACGATTGGAAAAGAAAGTTGCGCTCTCCTAACGCCTAGCGAACACATATTCTGATCTGTTTGGCATTGATGGACCTAATTGAAGAGAAGCGTCGGTAAATTTAATTTACCAAAGTAAATATGGAAGGTTTTTATACGATGGACGTTCTCCGACATATGTCCTTCGTCCTATTCATCTTGGTGACGGTGTGGACCAACAGTTTCATCATCGGCTTCAAGTTCGAGAAGACGAATTCGGAGTAGCTAGCGAGCGCGCGTTGAAGATGATTGATTGAGGTGTTTTCTCGCCCCGATGGTCATGAACGAATACAATGGGAGTTGCGGACGTGGTTGATGGAGCTAGATGGTTATTTATGAGGATAATCGATTCATTAGGAGTGATGGTGAATTTTGTCGGTCGCATTAGATTAGAGAGGGAATTTTGTATGTTCGGAAACAATTTTAAGTGTTATTTTAGGAAAAAGACATAGTTTTTATTTCACCTTTGATTAATTTTACTCAATGTAATTTAATAACTGCTCCCATCCTTCACTTATGTCTAAAACCTTCGATATATTCATTTTATACAACGTCGAATTCTTTATAAAATCTTCCTCATAAGTTGCTCGCTTGATCTAACGTTGAAATCTCCTGTTTTCACCTGTAAGGAAATTTGTCATAAGAGACTGCCATAAACTATAAGAGGTTTTTCTATACCAGTCCGCTATATTAGAAGACGAATCTGATTAAATATGTATTCACCCATGCTCTTTCCACTCAATGGTGTTGAAAATTCACCCTTATTTCCTTATTTTGGTAATTATTTTCATCATAACACTTCTACAAAATTTTCGGGCAATTCATTTGAAAGATATTTGCGGAGAGTTCATCCACCCATTACTTAAAAAATTCTGGGAGACTTCAACGTCCGATCAAGCGGACAAATATGAAGAAAATGAAATTAACAAATCACAATCGGCGAAAGAACGCGATACAGGGCGTCCTTGTTACGTAACCGAATGCTCCAATTGTTTAATCACACCCGAACAGGAAGTGCATAACCGATTTTTTCACGATTGCAAGTTTCGTTATTTAATTAAAGCTCCGTCGAAACCAGATCAATTTCTGCAGAATATCGTAAGTGTTACGGTCCGACCCACCCAAAAATATCGCCGGATATGTCTGTAATTTGACCGGGGAGTAACCACTTTCCAAAGGACTAGCGATGAGAGCGAAAATAACCGGCGATATCATTTTCGTGCATTGTAAATCGGCATTTATCGACCGCTCTGTATTATTGCTCGAGTTATGAGATCACCTTAGAAAGCCGATGGACTAGCGGCGTTAGATCTGACGGTGCAGACGACGACCCACGTTATTATCTCGGTATTGAAATCTACGTTTGATTGACGGCTGAAATTGGTCCGATTTCTTAAGGATGTTGACTTATATGGAGCTGACGATGAATGCCCAGTATCTGATTGCATATGGATTAGATTTTTTGTTATTTATAAAGAACAAATTATAAAACTACTAATTATTGAGCTGCCTAACGTTTAAGGACATTTCACTCGAAAACAATAAGATATTTTAGAAACTTTCAGAATGGCACATATAGCTTTGAATGACCATTATTTGGGCTCAAATTCATAAGTTTTAGTGGGAAATTTCCAATTTCCAAAAAATTAATCTCATTATCGACTTTTCATACAAATATTCAACAGTTGAGTTGCTCGCTTAACCTGACGTTGAAGTCTCCGCGCAAAAATCGATCATAAAAGCTTCTCGCTTAACTTAACGTCGAAATCACCGTGAGAAATCGGCACAAAGAGAAATACCCTATTTGTTGCTCTCCTTAATTCGATCGATGTCCTCTTTGTCTGCTTTTTAGCAAATTTCCGTTCGAATCGACCGTTTTATCTCGTTGTTTCGACTCTAATGCTAATTCACGACCATATGAATGGAGCTAATCAAATATTAATCAGTGTAAAATTATTCCATCCACGCCGGTCGAGCATTCTCATGAATAAGTTCCCGTAAAACAGCGTTTGAATACAATCGACTTCTACGGCAGAACCGTTTCTGCAGTTTGAATTGTGGGAGCATCCGATTGGAAAGTGAAATGCATCGGTACATCGACAATCGTATCTACGGGTCACGTGTAATACATACTTAATTCGATCCGTTTTCGAATACGGCAGATAGGGAACCTATTTATTCATAAGAATCTTCGTCTTCGACGAGTTTTCCATATAGGATGCGAAATAATGCCGGAAAAGCGGAAATTATGGGGAAGATTTCAACGTCTGATTAAGCGAGAAACTTAGACGACTTGAATGTTGGATGCAGCGAGTAACATATGAGAACCTTGTTTACCGTTGAACATCCAGTACTTTATTACTTTTACTTGTCGAAACTATGTTCACATATAGATTCCAAGCCTAGTAGCTGGTTATTTAATCATAAAAATCTGTGCGTGTGATGATATTTCACATCAAATTTAGTACGACAAATAAAGGAAACAAAGAGGGAATTTTGAGATTTCTTAAACGTGAGAGACTTATGAAGATTTTGGAAAGATCTAAACGTTGGATGAAACGTGTAACATACGAGATTATTCTTGCCCTAATTACTCATATATGTCAAAAACTTGAGAAATATATTCAGAGAGATTTATTTCTTTATGATTGTCTTAGATGCGATGATCTTAAAAATTTTATAAATTATATATTAAGTCGGCTGACAAGTTTCCACTCTAATATACGTATGGCACCACTATTACAAAATTAATATTCTTTTAACTGAGTGCCAACCTTGAAAAAATAGCTGCAAATATTTTCTGACGTCCTGACGTTTGATTCAAAAGTTAAAATAGTTGGAACAACTTCTATAATTTTCGAAACAGTGGACAACAAAAAATTTGGTATGTTAATAAAACTTGGATTTTTATGGGACAAAACACATTGAAAAAAATCTTGACTTGATAAGTATCCGGACTCTGGACCAGTAAAATTAACCGTTATTGACTGGTTCGCTGAATTTAAACATGCACAACGTTCTGGATGCCTCAAAGAAGTGGTTACACTTGAATAAATCATTAGAGTCCACAAATTCGTTTTGGCAAGCCGTGAAGTGAACACTGATATCATTAAGTGGAAAATAACAGTTTATACTCTGTAGAACAATGCAGAATAATCACTGAATTTTTACATAATCTAGTAATTTTACCGGAAAAAGTTATAATCTATATGTAATTTTGCGCTTTTCTGGTATTTATCAAGTTGTTTTCATATTACTATGCATATTTCTGTGAAAATTATTTACCGATTCTTGAATTCATGCCTACGCGATGCTATAGCATTACAGTATGCATAAGTTTTTTGAGTTATGTCACCTACTTGGTGGACCGAACGTAAAGTTTTTACTCTCGTCTTCAATTATTGCAGATTATACACCAGAGATAACACATCAGCTGGAAGCATGATCCACAATAGGCCGGGTTCGATGGATGAAGAACTTCTGATAAACAGAAATTCTTGGAGTTGGAAATTCAACTGCATAGGTATACGCACGTTGCGCAGCCCTAGTGCCACGTGCGAATCTGACGGCAGTTGGCACCATTTCTTTCAGTTACTTGAAGCATCGACAGTGATATCTATAGAACAAGTACAAGTCAGTAACTCTCCTTCTATGTTCCAATGCTTCCCCTTGTCTCCGGACCTTGTTGCGGTGGTAGTGCTTGTCATGACTAAGGTCTTAGTTTCACTCAGGTGAAATGGAGGACTAAGTCATGATGCCCAACACGGAGGAATGGGCTTCCAGCCTTGAAACTGAAGTTACTCTACCCAAATGGAGATTTATCTTTCAAACTTATCTTTCCAAGGGCCTAGTGTTTTATGTAATCTTCTGCGTTACCACAGAGGAGAAGGATATTTCATCCATCTACGCGCGTTATTCTCGTCTCGAAATTGCTCGAGAAGTGTTTCAAGGATTCAGCGGATCTTAACGATACGACCGATCGTCGGCTCGAACCAGGATTGTTTATTAGACATTTCCAGGATTTTTGGGTTCTCACGATACGGTTGAAGAGATCCAAGATCGATTGAAAGACTTCATGAGGGGTCTTGACGATAAGATCGGTTGTTAGTGCTCGAACCAGGATCAATTGAAGCATCTTGGGTGTCATAGTTATGTAGTCAATTAGTCGTACTGTTCATTTATTCTTTTCTGGACTGATCTGGGTTTTATACAGTAGAAGAATTTGACTATCAAGGGAATAATGCAATAATTTGGGCAGAAGCCACAAACCATAAAGGTTGATTATTACCGAAGTAATAGTATCTTGGAACGAAAGGCCACAAGCGACAAGGTTGACTATCGAAAGGATAATGCAATAATTTGACCGAAGGCAAAAGCGACAAAGGATGATTATTACGAAATAATAATGCGATATCTTGGACCGAAAAGCCATAAGCGACAAGACTGACGGCTTCTAGAGTAATAAGTTTATAATATATTGAAAAAATGTAATATTAGAAGAGTCTCAATGCAATCCTTCTATTAAAAAGAGGGAAATAGAACTAAATTGATTGGAAAGCCTATTTCTGGGCAGACCGAATGAATTAAATGAACTTTCTAATTGGTTATAGAAAAAACTGCGAGATCAGTGGTAGTAGATAAGGATAGAATGAACCAAATAATAATCCGAGTGCTGTATCGCTAATTCATAGGGAATTAATATATAAAAAGCTCTAAATGCTGTCCATGTTTTTTAAGAGCCATATTAAATAATATTTAAATAAGGTTATTCTGATTTGCACCAATTTTTATTGTTATGTTTACAACAATCGTTTCGCTATCATAGTAGCATCATCAGGCAAGATTACATTTTGAATAACTGTTATTGTTGTAAACATAACAATAAAAATTTGTGAAAATCAGAATAACCTTATTTAAATATTATTTAATATGGATTTTCACCAAGTAAGGACTGATTCAATTCAATATTTAAGAGCCATATATACCCAATAGACAACAAATAAGTGTCGAAAGGCAACAATACTTCAAAGTTCGTATGACACACCTCAAAAACTGCTAGGTTGAAAATATCAACATGGAAGGATTTATGTATCGCTGGAGCAATAAGAATATAAAGAATTATGTCTAAAGTAGACAAGGTCATCTTTAAATGAGACAGAACAGATAATTCAATTCAAAAATTGTGTTTTATTCATTAAACTCTGGATTAATCTTCCGATGTAATACTTTTATCAGTAGAAATGGATCCTGCACCAAGGTGAATTGCTAAAATTGCTAAATTTTTTCTGAATACAATTCAAATCGATCAATTGCAAGGTTTCCGACGCATTTTGTGTTGTGCCCCTTCCATTCAATCAAAAATTTATCTTAACAAGTATTCTAGGAAACTCCAATGCACACGCACCCATAACCAAATACCTAATGAATTTCTCTGTTGGTTTTTACACTCTGTTGCACCGGATGAAATCTCAGATAATCATCAAAAAACTATCCATTTGATTGTATGTTTTACCCACTGATACATCCTATAATTTAACGAAGCATCTCTTATCATCTATAGTCCATCTTGTACGCATCTAACCGTCTAACCATCTCGATATTCGACTTCATTCACTGACATGTTAGGAACTAAAAATGGGTTCTCATACTCTTGATGATGGTATCTCAAGCTTCAGATTTAATTAACCGTTCCTCATCGACCATTGAATTACAAATGAACCGTATAATTTGTTTTGGTTAATGGATTGTGTCGAAATACCAGGATATTTTGCGGGGATCTCAACGTTCGATCAAGCGAGGAAATTCTTCTAAGAGCCGATGGAAAAATTATGGTTTATCAGCGTCTAAACTATTATGTCTAATTACGGATCTGGAATTTTAGCACCATTTGATTTATTCACGAGAGGACTCAATTGAATTCTGGTATAGAATGTTCTCAAAATGTCTACAATTAGTTGTTTTATCTAGCGCTGTAGTCTCCTTACTCGATTGCAAGAAGTAATAGAGCTCCGGTAAATTTTTCTTGCAACCCTGGTATAGGTGAAGAATCGGTGTCTTCCTTCTTGGATTTCTAATCCTTATGGTGACATCGATGGTATTTTTATGTCCATTCCTACTCGGACATGCAATAAATAAGGTATTACAAATCCGAAACTTTCAAATAGAGTATAAAAGTAATTGGACAATAAAAATGCTTCATCTAACGCTAGGATTATGATAGAGGGAGTTGCCAATATATAGCTATGTATTCAAACTGTAATAATCACTTAGTTATGGATTCTTTGGTCCAAGGGAAATATTTCAATTGACTAATATTTCTGGGTGAAAATTCAATTTCAAACTGAAGAATATTAGAATTTATGTAACAACAAATGACATCTAGTGTAAACTCTGTAAGAATTCCCAAATGTTTGTAGCCTTTCTCTCTGTGTAGCAATTATCTACATTCTTAGCTTTTCTATATTGAAACCGAAGAATACAGCGTTAACTCACCGATACTAAGTGATTTCGTGAAGTACGCGCTTAAAGGGTGGATGAATATGTGAATTACGGTTAAAAACCCAGTTGTGTAATGTTTAAAAAGGTCACAGTTTGAATATGATTCGAAATACTGTGAAATGTGGGGTTCTAAAAAAATTATGTTATATTGATCCTACCTAAGGATTTGATTGAATTGATTCTTACTCGATAAAAGTGCATTTTAATGAATGAAGCAATTAAGAATAATTTCCACGAATTTATTGAATGAAACAATGATTATTTCGCCAACACTGACTTCTTCAGGTTCACATTTTGAACTAACTTCAAAGAAAAACATCACATTTCATACAGGTATGGTTTAAACAGAAACTAGAAAAGGGTATAAAAATAACATTAAAATAAATTGGGATCAATTATCTTAACATCTGTTTGCCCATTCGTAAGAATTTCAAGTGATTTTAATAGTGTAAGTCTGATAATTAAATAATCTGTATGGATGTTGTTGAAAATATGTCTAAATTATGTCAAATGACTATCGATATTGAATTAAATCAGTCCTTAATTGGTGAAAATCCATATTAAATAATATTTAAATAAGGTTATTCTGATTTTCACAAATTTTTATTGTTATGTTTACAACAATCGTTTCGAAATTGGTGAAAATCAGAATAACCTTATTTAAATATTATTAAATGACTATCGTATGTTGAGCGTGAGGTATCTGGTGTCTAACTCCTTTGATGTACTTGAAGGATCTACCAGTTTGACCAATATACCAAAGAGCAATCATAACATGTAAATTTATAAACTCCAGTTTTGGTTTCTTTATTAGCTTTACCTTTATTGTTTTTGTTGAGTATTCTTAAATTATTTTATTGCTCTTAAAACTACATTGTAGTCAATTTCTTCTTTCAAATGCTCGGCAATGTTATTCGATATTCACGTAAGGAATGGAAAAGTAGATTTTAGCAAATCTTTAATGAAAGTTTCTGGTTCATAGGATGATTTGAAGTTTGTTGAATAGTATTATTATAATATATATTAATATTATATAATAAACACATCGTCAAAAGTCTTGGCACCTCTAGGTTTCTAAAGAAATAAACAATCTATGTTCTGGAAATGAGATGAATATTTTCCTTTATTTCAATATGCAATATATAGTATTTAATAAAAATCTTTGTTACTCTGCTTTATGCAGGATAAGACAAAATAGGAAAAATGAGAAAAAATCTAAATTAATCGATTATTTATTTTTGATTAATTATAATTATTCCACAACTGAATCCAAATTCAATAGTTCGTATTACCACCTCTTCTTTCAATCAACTGCCCAATATGCCCAGGCATCCCACGAATTAAGTCATCAATGAAATTTTCAGGCATATCGTTCCATTCTTCCTGAAGGGCTAAACTCAATTCCTGAAAAGTTGAAGGTGGGTTTTGGCGATTGGATATTGCTCTCCCTAAGTAATCCCATACGTGCTCAAATATATTCAAGTCTGGTGAGTTTGCTGGCCAGTTCATTCTCTGGATATTGTTCCCTTGCAGATGTTACTTTGGGACGACCAGGCACCGGTCTCCGGGCAACACTGCCGGTTTCCATGAAAAGGGCCACTATGCGCCTCACTGAAGTCCGTGGAATATTCAAACGTTGCTCAACCTGTTTTTCGACAAAGCTTCTTGATGTAGGGCTATTCTTGCTCGGTCATACTGAGAAATTGGATGTCCCGGCATTTTCCACGGAATATTCTCAATATTATAACTCTCATTATTCGCTGAAAATTGATTAACTTCGAATCCACCTGTATTCTCCCGAACAAGAAACATTTTTTACTGGTTTATCGTTTTATTTTAAGTGATAAGATAGTGAAGATTCCCCACACAAAAATTGTCATGTTACATGTTACAAGTTGGGAGTTGATAGGGGAGCCAAGACTTTTTATGTGTGTATATATAATATATATATATATATATATATATATATAAATATATATATATATATATATATATATATATATATAAATATATATATATATATATATATATATATATATATATATATATATAAATATATATATATATATATATATATATAATTGATTTGTGAAAATACATAAATTATTTAAATCATTTTTTCTTGAAATTTTAAAATCAAGGATGTCCATAGAACAGTCCTTTCATTTTTTCAAAATCAATTTGATATTCGGACGGATTTTAATAATAAATCTTTAAGAGTTCATAGTTGTCTTTATTTTTTCTCAGAGTAACAAATGATATCATCTTCATTTTGTCCCAATAAAAAAGGTATTAGCTCAACGGGTTTGAGTAAATTTTTCTCTAAAATATTCTTAAAAGTTTGAATATCATTTGAAAGAATCAAGACATAATTTCCAAATTAACTATGAAATCAACTATAAGATTATCCTTATAGAAAGGAGAAAACCAGACCAAAAACTGTAAAAGAAATACAAATTCCTTGATTTTTTTTTTTTTTTTGAATGAGCAAGCAGATGTCGATAGATCTTTCTTGTTGAATATTTTCACTCAATTAGGTTTTTCCCATAATTTAATACTACTTAATTATCTGTATCTTTTCGATCGACTCGTGTACGTATGCAAAAATTAACGCTAATTCAATTCACAGCTATCCAAGTCGTAAATCATCCTAACCGCGGAACTTAAGAGCTCTTTTACCGAATTATCAACTCCGACGCTAGCTCCCATCATTGTTGGCGGATTTTCTCACAATTTCTCCGTTAGCGTCCACATTTTGACACCTTCGACTTTAATGAGATGAACTTACAAATTGAGAAATTACAATCGAATTTGTATGAAGCACATTCGATTGCGAAACAACGAGGCCATTTTAATTTGTCCCGAAATTAGAGACGGGGTTTCCTAATGTGATTTCGTAACAAGGATATTGTTGATCCTTCATTATTTCTGGATAGTTTTAAAACCATATAAATACGAAGAATGCAAGCATATTCGTACAATTTCACTAGTAAAAAGAATATGGTGTTTCAGGGTGTGAAAATTAATGACATAATTATTGATAAAAAGCAAAACAGTTGGTGAACTGAAGAATTACTAATTATTATTTACTGAACTCAAACTCAAATTATCATTAATAAATATTAATTAAATGAAAATATTGTCTTATAGAAGATGAATGACAATTATTGAGACATAGGTTAAGGACGAGTTATTTGTATCAAAATATGGCGATTGGAACAAATATACTTCAATAAAATATTGCTGTGGAAAAAGATATAGGGTCTGAAAGTTGAATTTTTGTCGTGTTTTGTTAATAATTTCACTGCTTATTTCTCAATTTTTACCAAAATCGTCACAGAAGCATAACTTTGAAAAAAGAATATTATTTTATGTTGTTTCGACATTTCTGTTCAGTAAGCATTGACACATTATCATGGAAAGACTCACGCCGCAACAACGTTCTCAAATTGTTGAGATTTATTTTCAAAATCAGTTTTCTATTCGCCAAACTTATAGAGCACTTCGTAAATTTATGGTTTATATAATCGTCCATCAGAGCAGCTTATTCGTCGAACTATCGATAGATTTCAGACATTTTCTCTTTTCGATGCAACAACAGCAACAAGACAAAGAACTGTACGTACAGAAGAAAATATCGCTGCTGTAAGTGATAGTGTAAATGATCATAAAGATTTGTCTCTTCGTCGACGTTCACAACAAGTTGGGCTCTATGCAACCACCACATGGAAAATTTTGCGTAAAGATTTTGGTCTACACCCATACAAGATCCAACTGGTTCAAGAACTAAAGCCACTTGACCATAATAAGCGGCCTTTCTTCTGCTGATTGGGCCCAAGAACAGCTTGAAGTTGATCCACTTTTTTATCATAAAATTGTGTTTAGTGATGAAGCTCATTTCTGGTTGAACGGCTATGTAAACAAGCAAAATTGCAGTATATGGAGTGAAAACAATCCTCAAGAAGTTCTGCAGGTTCCATTTCATCCCGAAAAATGCACTGTATGGTGTGCTTTACACGCTGGAGGCATCATAGGTCCATATTTCTTGAAAAACGATGCTGGAGCTAATGTTACAGTGAATGGTGCTCGTTACAGATCGATGATCAATGATTATTTGTTTCAAAATTTGAATGTATCGACTCAGAAGTGTTTTGGTTCCAACAAGATGGTGCTACACCTCATGCTGCTACCGTAACAATTCATTTACTATTGAAAGAAAGATTTGGTTAAAACATTATTTCGAGAAATGATCCAATTAATTGGCCTCCAATATCATGCGACATAATTTCACTGGATTATTTTCTTTGGGGTTATGTCAAGTCATTGGTTTATGCTGATAAACCAGAAACAATAAACGCTTTGGAAGTCAACTTAATTCGTGTTATTGATGAAATAAGGCCTGAATTGCTCGAAAAAGTGGTCCAAAATTGGTCTGGTCGAATGCGGTTTCTCAGAGCTAGTTGTGGTGGACATTTGCGGGAAATTATTTTTAAAACATAAATATCATAAAATAATATTTCAAATAAAAACAAAATTTGGCTTCAATCTAACTTTAAATGTGTTTATTTCAATTTAAAGTTCTATCATTCTAAAAAACATCCGGTACATGAAAACACTTACCTCCAAGAGAATATTTCCCATAATCTAAATTGAAAGTAACATTATTTAAGTGAGTAGTTATCCAGAAATACAACAGTGGAAAAATTCAGCATTCAAATCAAGTATAAACCAAGAAAATTAAAGAAATAATTTGACGTGGTTTGCTAGATAGAATCCAAAGCCCTCTAGAAGAAAACAGTTGAACTAGTAACGATTTGGAGAATCAAGAATAAGCAGAAATTCCCTGCAACAGGATATGGAGACACTTAAAGAGGAACAGTATTTATTATAAGTGAAATTGATACTCACCAAGGGTACAAACAATTTAAATTTTAACATTTTTCCTTCTATAATTCATTAAATCTTTACACTATCCCAATATAATTTGAAGATTAGATAAAGTATAGAACACAAATATAAGTTGGCGGTCATTTGAATGCAATGATATCGTTTTCCATTCGTGAATATCTAGGTTCAATCTTTCCAATTAACTCATAAGTTTGAAAAAATATTCATCAGTTTTCCATTTATAGACGATTAAAAATGCAAATTTTGAATAGCCTTATTACAGAAAATATCAGGAAGAATAAGATGATTTTTGAAATCAAATAACTACGAAACCATTGGATTTTAACGAAGCTAACTGAGATATTTGAACTCCGACCATTACACGAAAGTTTGAGGGCTCTAGCTCTTTCCGTATGAAATTTAGCGTGTCCTTTGGACTTCGAATTCTCCATCAGTGTATCCAACTTAATCGTTTAATATCATTTTCGGCTCGAAATTTGAAAATGACAGACATTAGGATGAAAGTATAGCACACTATTCCTTGGAACTTGCGTGCAAAGCATAAAAAATACTGAAAAGAGAGAAAACTTGTGACTTAATTGGAAAAGCTTGAACCTTGATTGAAAAAAGTTTGAAATATCAAGCTCTATTTCGTTTAAGCTCCAACAGAATATCGAAGAATTGTAAGGAAGAATGCGCTTGGGTTTCTCTCTTAATCGGTCATTGAAGTCTCTTCGATCCCTAATGTGAGTATTGCAACATAGAAAATAAATCAAGAAATATCAGGGAGAAAAATATATCGCAGGTTTATCGACTATTTTATGTTTTTAAGACTAACAGGACTCAGTTGCAACATAGAAGATTAAAAATAACGGAATAAATAGAATTGAAATATCCATGTGAGTCATTGTATAACATTAGAAGATTTTTTCCGAGGTTTCTCTTCTAATCGAGCGTCGAAGTCTCCGATCGATCGTGACCCCGCGGAAAATTCTTCGCGCTTTTACTCTCGATCTTCGCGACCCGCAATCCATTGTAAACGCCTGTAAATGGCCGAGGTAACGACTTAGGAAGCAGGCCCAGCGCTTGTTTTTTGCCGTGTCGTCTTCTACTTACACATTTTACTTTCACAACCGTTTGCTGTTTGACCGAGTGATGGCCGACGGTCTTTTGGTCATTTCCGATATCGCACTTTTCAGTCCTGAGTCGCTACTCGTCCGTACAACGCTTTCTGTGCATGGTTCGAGAATAGGCAGGGCAGTACTAGAAAATAATTTATATTAGCTTATGGAAATTCCATTCAAATAACTTCGTTAAATATATACTTGACGTTAGGATCATGAGCCGATTCGATTAAAATTCGTCTTATAGTCTGATATTTCTCAGATCAAAAAATAACCGCGAAGCTGAAGTCCAAACTATTAAATCAGTAGCCGCCAACAACGGTTTCAACCCCAATATAATAATCTAATTCGACAGAAAGAATCTAAAATAGCTACAAACCAAATTTATCCCATAATAAAAACTAGAGAAAACAAAAAATTCACTTCTTTATCGTACTTTGGTAGCATAAGTCAAAACGTGGCCAATAGTTTTTGAAAATTAGATGTTTATATTGCTTTCAAAACACAAAATAAATTACCATCCGTATTATGTAATGCAAAGGACCCAACTCCAAACATACACAAATCGGGAGTTTATGAGTTATCTTGTTCGATGTGCAATAATAAATATATAGGACAGACGGGACATTCCTTCCAGAACATAAAATGAATTTCATTAAAAATAAACAAACGTGTACTTTTGCCACTAATTGTTTAGAAAACGGCCACGCTTTTCCGACAATAGATAAACTTAAAATTTTATATGTAGAATCAAAAGGAAATGGACTTGATTATTTAGAATCTGTGGAAATTTTCAAATCAGTAAAATAATGAATGACTGTAGGTCTATTTAAGTCCAAAATTTTTGAAATATTTAAATAAGTAACATCTATTTCTCAATCTTCTTTGACGTGCCGACATTCCAATAATTGTTAGGCGTCCTCCCATTTCAAACCTTTTTTAACCTGTTTTTATTACCTCTTCTACCTCTGTATATGCATAAATACTCTGTTCTGTTTGTTAAGTCTTTAGTTGTCTGAAGATGGCATAGTTATTTTATCTACAGTAAAGAGGATGCCGAGCAAGTTTTCTTCAGGATATGATGAGATTTCTATCAGTGTAATAAAACGCCATATATCCAATATAGTGGGTCCACTCTGTTTCATCATCAATTCTGCCTTCAAAGCAGGAATTTTTCCGGATGCATTAAAGATATCATAAGTTTTATCACATCTTCTGCAAAAATTTCTATTAACCGTTCAGTAAAATTCTTTCAGAAATTCAAAAAACTTGAAATGTAAGGTATTAGAGGCGTACCACTCAAGCTTGTACAAGATTACTTGAAGGACAGAAAACCAATAGTCGTATTGAATGTGAATGAGGAAAAATATTCCTCAACGGAAATAACTATAACTTCTGGCGTACCACAAGGCACTTAGGACCTATTTTATTCGTTATCTATGATGACGATCTCCCAGAGGCTTTGGAAGGTGATCCTGATACATTTCAAGAGACTGTATCACCAGCATTGGAAACGAGTCCTTGTACTGATGATACTAATATAATAGTGTCTTTCCAAGATCTAGAATCTGTGACTGTTGGCTTAACAACTGCTTTATCGAACTTCAGAGAATGGTGCATCTGTAATTCACTAACTCTTAATGTTGATAAAACAAACATAATGTTTTTCCCAGCATCAGGATGTTAGCATTCCAGCGTGCATTAACTTTGGGAACCAGCGAATACCAACAAGCTTAAGTACAAGACTTTTGGGAATCATAGTAGACTAACACCTGAACTGGGAACTCCCTGATATCAAGGTTAAATTCGGTAGTTAACACACTGAAAGCTATTCGATATCAAGTTGATATAACCACAATGAAAACCATCTACTCTGCAAATTTTCAGTCACTTCTATATTACTGCATTGTATTTTGGGGTTCCAGTTCATCAGTAAAACATATTTTTGAAACAGAAAAAATAGCAATCAGGACTATGTTCGATTTGAAATTTAGGTCATCTTGTAGGAACTACTTTAAGGCTAACAATATTTTACTCTTTAAGGGCTTTATTTCTACAGAGTTTGGCTATTTTTACGAAAACATCATTATTACACCACATGGAAAATTTTGCGTAAAGATCTTGGTCTACACCCATACAAGATCCAACTGGTTCAAGAACTAGAGCCACTTGACCATAATAAGCGTCGTTTGTTTGCTGATTGGTCCCTAGAACACATCTAGAAGTTGATCCACTTTTTTATCGTAAAATTGTGTTTAGTGATGAAGCTCATTTCTGGTTGAAAGGCTATATAAACAAGCAAAATTGCCGTATATAGAGTGAAAACAATCCTCAAGAAGTTCTGCAGGTTCCATTGCATCCTGAAAAATGCACTGTATGGTGTGCTTTACATGATGGATGCATCATCGGCCAATATTTCTTTAAAAACGATGCTGGAGCTGATGTTAAAGTGAATGGTGCTCGTTACAGATCGATGATCAATGATTATTTGTCTCAAAATCTGGATGGTATCGACCCAGAAGTGTTTTGGTTCCAACAAGATGGTGCTACACCTCATGCTGCTACCGCAAAAAATGATTTATTGAAAGAAAGATTTGGCTTTAACATTATTTCGAGAAATGGTCCAATTAATTGGCCTCCAAGATCCTGTGACATAACTCTTTATTTGGGGTTATGTCCAGTCATTGGTTTATGCTGATAAACCAGAAACAATAGACGCTTTGGAAGCCAACATAACTCGTGTTATTGATGAAATAAGGCCTGAATTACTCGAAAAAGTGGTCCAAAATTGGTCTGGTCGGATGCGGTTCCTCAGAGCTAGTCGTGGTGGACATATGCCGGAAATTATTTTCAAAACATAAAAACATAAATCATAAAATTATCTTTCAAAAAAAAATTGGCTTTAATCTTAATTTAAATGTGTTTTATTTCAATTTCTAGTTCTATCACTCTAAAAAAAACACCCGACAGCTCGCAATAGGAAATCTTCAATGTGTTTCAAATTAACAAAGATCATTTCATGGTTTCTCTCAAAATACCAAGAAGACTTCAACGTTCTATGAGGCGAGAAAACACTCCTGGGCCCATAAAAAATGACCTAACACAATTAGCATCTAAATAGTAAATTTACAGGTAATCATCGCCTGACTGTTAATTCCTTTTTGACTCGAAAGAATGAGATAACACATAAAATATGCCCAAAAAATAATGTTTTACAAGAAATGCAACAGACAGGAAACGTTTTAGACTTCCATTCTCAAAGTTATGTACCTAAGAGATATTAATCTCCAATTACCCCAGTTACATTGGGAAACAGCGTGTCTTCTAACATCTTGCTCTCTGTCCACGATTATTACGCAAGCTCTTCCTCTAACGTAATCGAATCTGCGTTGAAAATGCCGAAAAAAGTCAGTCAGCTCTCGGACAAAGTGGCGAATATGCCTAGATGCCTCGAGTGGATAGTCTTGCGACCACTCCCATCTATCAGTCCAAACTGGGCCTAATCAAGAGAACGTATAGGTAGATACTATCGAGGAAACATAAATTATAACAGTTAATTCATCGATACAGTCGATAAATCACGCATTGTGAGTATTCCAGAAGTTCGTAAAACGAATGAGAAACGTTGAGGTCGTGTTTGGTATAGATCATCTTAATCTTAAGGTCCCCACACCCGTTCAAACTTCTATCTTCTATTCTTTCTATTTTCATTAAAAAATTCAAAAGCAAGAACGTTAAACGGTAATTTAAGAAATGAACGAGAAGGTATGCATTCAAATAATGTTTCTCTCAGAAATATGTTGGTAATATGAGACTTAATGCACACAGACTGATGATTGGAAAAATAACATTTATTACAGATACACATTTATCGAAGGAGATGACCTCTTAGTAGGCAACAATTCTACCAAAAATGGTAATAATTTTGATGTCGTCTCACAGGAGGCATTTTGTTTCATTAAACACTAGTAAACTTATGCGCAATAACTGAAAATATATGGTCTTGTTAACTTTTATGAACCAATTTCTTCACAAAAACTAAGAGATGTTTATTTTCTCAAAAAGTTGAAGCAGTCAAAACATTGATATTATTACCTTGGCATGCCTTAAATATAGTTATTCTGGTGTTTAAATATGAAGATGAAGAAAATATCACTTTTAATGTCACAAATATAATTGTAACTTCAATAAAATAAACTAGTGTCGAGTAAGCAGATAATTAACTAAGAACGAAAGGATGGATTTTGTTACAGTTTACATCAACGATTTCTAGTGATTTATACAGACCTCAACGTTTTATTAAAGGAGTAACTAAAATATTTAGGTATATGAATAATTCTTAGATACAATAGAATCAAAGAGAAGTTAAAATTGTTTACTGTTCAACATACTCGTAGTATTCTATTTATTAGATTAGGCTTATAAAACACAATATTTGATCTTAACCTGCAAAGCAGATCAACACAGCTTCTATCACTTCTTTCTTGACATTTTTGTTGAGGAAAGAGATGGTAGTCGAACAGAATATAGTCTAGAAAGTATCCGGAATTTATTATTTTTCATAATTTTAATATACTTCTTTTTTGTAACATTCTAAGACAAAAGTAATGTACAAAATAGGTTGTGCAAATAGTCGGCTAAAGCCAAATTTGTATGTCAACACTATTTTTCAAATATTGTTGATTGTCAACAGGTATACAATTTATGAAATAATGACGCAGCTAGAAAAGAGAAAACAAGTAGAATATTTGTATAGAAACGTTCTTCGAAATGTTAAAAAATTAGTGCAATTGACTGAACTGGGAAAAAATTGCTGTATATGAGACAATAAAGAAGATAAAAAATGGCATAGACTAGTTTCGAAAAGACCGCGTAAGATTAAAGGAAACAATTTAAATGCTTTATTGGCCTTAGAACGACAAAATCCGCGCCTAGACAAGGCTACATATCAAGGAAACCAAAAAATTCCCTATGACACCTGTACAAAAAAAACGAAGGAAAGAATTTTGTCAACGTTTTCAAGAAGATAATTTTAATAATGTCTTTATATCTGATGAAACTTGAAATCACTTAAAATTACTATCAAAACAATCTCTTACCGTTCAAATTTCCAAATTTTCCACCAAAATAATGGTTTGGAGAGCAATATCTCAGCGTGGTGCTACGCCTCTCTGTATAGTTGATGGTACCATTAATAGTGGAAAGTATTGTGGCATTCTAAACGATTTTCTCCTTGAAACAGCGCATGCTTTATATCCAGAGAGATGTCGTTTTCAGCAGGATAATGTAAGATTTCATACTTGGGCCTATAGACAAGCTTGGATGTAAGAAGACCAAGTGAAAACCATTTCATGACCAGCAGCTTCACCAGATCTTAGTCCCATTGAAAACATATGGGGACTAATGAATATTGAAGTTGAATGAGCAACACCACGAAATAAAGATGATTTAATTCAGTCAGTTTTACAGTCCTGGATTACCATCACCGAAAATTATGGAGGTTATACAGTTTCGGGTGTACCTCGACGTTTAGTCAAGTGTTTACAGTTTAATGGAGGTTGTATAAGTAAATAAGATGAATATTTTGTTATAATTTTCTGATTCAAGAATTAAAAATATATATTAAATAATTGAGCTTTGTTCTTTCCGGATACATTCTAAACGGACTATTCATATGAATAACTTTCTGCATTTTCTGCATGATATTAATCATGTGTTCGTTGAATTACTTATTCTTTAATTCCTTTAAATACAGGAACTCTATGATTACTCGATATACTAAATTTTCTATTTTCAAATTGCTACTGAGTTATTTTTTGTTGATATGGTATCGCAATATTCTCCTCATCCCTATAACCGATCTGGGTGCGTTAAATTTAGTTAAAATAACCGAGTCAGTAATACCACAGAGGAAACGTTTCCAAAAATTCAGGGAATCCAGCATAGAGACTTCAACGTTAGACAAAGCGAGTAACCCGTGAGTGTTTGGGTTTTTCAGGCCAGAAAAAGTTACATTCAGGTAGATCTCCACATTATCACCTTCTCGTGGCTAATCGTCCGCATATCTCCTCGACAATCCACCGCGAACGGAATACAGTTGGCATTTCCATCCGCCTCATCATCTGCCACCTTAATAACACGTCTGGGTAGCTTCAGGATACGAGTGAAAGTGCACAGCGCCTTACAGTCGTGACGGTTCTTTTTTTCTAACTTACGGAACCCCATGCGTCTCGATAATTTCGAGAAATGGAATAATGGATTAATTAATGAGCACACTGGACGCAATAAAATCTGTTTCTATATCGGATTATACGTGGAGATCGATTTGTTCTTTGGTTTTACGGGTGAACGACTCCAACTCGAGTTCTTCTTGTGGTTTCCTCATGATCTGTGAGCTATTTGATGTAATATGACGACTTTAAAGTGAGAGGAATCTTGCGAGACCGATAGATCATCTGTGGTTGTCTTCAATGGGTTATTTCTCAGGTAAAAGAGAGAAATTGTGTCTATGGGTCATAAGATCAAAGAATGTTAACATGGAGATGGAAGGCTATTACTTTACCGTCCCTATTTAGTGGAAACGATTTCAAGAATATTGGAAGTTACTGGCTTGTTCGGACGTTGAAGTCTCCCTTGTGTATTGAAGCGTTGAAATCACTACTGAAATAGCTTCATTAAGACGTTTTATCTGTTAAGTGTAAACGTTGGACAACAATACTTTATAGTACGTCCTGGACGAATGTTGAAGGTCTTTATCTCTATTATGAACAAATATAAGTTAAAAATTAGTTTGAAGGGTTTTTTCAAATATTTCAGACGAATGGATTAAATCTCCACAATCTCTACAAATTTAATCTGAAAAATCTCTTGAAATTAAATTGATTAACATGTTTCACTTCAGACTTATAGAATTATCAATACATATGTGAGGCAGTTGACCAATTAAGAATGACGAAAAATATGAAATACTGACTTCGATCATCCAGCAAATATCATAAAAGACATCATGTTTAGATTGGATATTCAGAAAAAACAAATTCCATTACCAAAAAATGCCCCACATATCGGGGGTTTCTTTTAAAGTGATAGAACTTTAAATTGAAATAAAACACAATTATTTGAGATTGAAGCAAATTTTTTTTTATTTGAAAGATAATTTTATGACATTTATGTTTTGAAAATAATTTCCGGCATATGTCCACCACGACTAGCTCTGAGAAACCGCATTCGACCAGACCAATTTTGGACCACTTTTTCGAGTAATTCAGGCCTTATTTCATCAATAACACGAGTTATGTTGGCTTCCAAAACGTCTATTGTTTCTGGTTTATCAGCATAAACCAATGACTTGACATAACCCCAAATAAAATAATCCAGTGGAGTTATGTCGCATGAACTTGGAGGCCAATTAATTGAACCATTTCTCGAAATAATGTTATAGCCAAATCTTTCTTTCAATACATCAATTGTTACGGTAGCTGCATGAGGTGTAGCACCTTCTTGTTGGAACCAAAACACTTCTAGGTCGATACCATTCAAATTTTGAAACAAATAATCATTGATCATCGATCTGTAACGAGCACTATTCACTGTAACATTAGCTCCAGCATCGTTTTCAAAGAAATATGAACCGATGATGTCTCCAGCGTGTAAATCACACCATACAGTGTATTTTTCAGGATGCAGTGGAACTTGCAGAACTTCTAGAGGATTGTTTCCACTCCGTATACGGCAATTTTGCTTGTTTACATAGCCGTTCAACTAGAAATGAGCTTCATTACTAAACACAATTTTACGATAAAAAAGTGGATCAACTTCTAGCTGTTCTGGGGACCAAACAGCAAACAAACGACGCTTATTATGGTCAAGTGGCTTTAGTTCTTGAAACAATTGTATCTTGTATGGGTGTAGACCAAGATCTTTACGCAAAATTTTCCATGTGGTGGATGCATAGAATCCAACTTGTTGTGAACGTCGATGAATAGACAAATTTGGATCATCATTAACACTATGACTTACAGCAGCGATATTTTCTTCTGTAAGTACAGTTCTTTGTCTTGTTGTTGTTACTTCGAGTAGAGAAAATGTTGTCCGAAACGATGGACGATTATGTAAACCATAAATTTCACGAAGTACTCTATAATTTTGGCGAATAGAACACTGATTTTAAAAATAAATTTCAACAATTTATAAACGTTGTTGCGGCGTGAGTTTTTCCATGATAATTTGTCAATGCTTACTGATCAGAAATGTCAAAACAACATGCCTTCTACCTTCTGTCAAATCACAGTTATCACTCTAAAAAAAAAACACCCTATATAATAAATCAAAAATAAATAATCCATGAATAGAGTTCTTCTCATTTTTCCTATTTTGTCTCGTCCTGCATAGAGCAAAGAGTAACAAACAAAGATTTTCTATGAAATATATTGCAGTTGAAATAGAGAAAAATATTCATCTAATTTCCAGAACAAAGACTGGAAGAAACCTTAGGGGGCCAAGATTTTTGACGATGTGTGTATTTATTTCTGTAACGATGCAGATTGAAGTGCGAAAAATGTAATCTTTTAACTATCATGAGATACTACATATAATGACGTTTATTTTATTTTCGGATGACAGAACATAGAATTCTGTGTTTCTATTCATTATAGGAAGCTTCTACAAGAACTAATTCAGAGATTTTAAATTTTCAGTGTTAATGAACTGCGTGCAAAAGCTTCTTACTTCGCGTCTGTGCATTTATAGATTTTGTTTGCTAAATGTACTGAAATTTTTATTATGTATTTTGATTTAATTTAAAAGGGATTAAATAAAAACATATTTAATAAAATTTCCACATTTATTGTGTTTCAACAATATTGTAACACTACATTTGCAACAATTGTTTCGCCAAATTCTTGGCTTCTTCAGGCGAGTTCGATGTTAAACTACTCTAAAAATTTTTATTTTTTCTCCTTATATATTTCTCAAGATGGAAGAGGGGGGAACGGTATTCTAAATGCTTCTGGGAATTTTTATGGCATGTTTATCAATGGTGATCTGTTGACATCGGTTTGGTCATTAAGTAATATATTCTGCCTGTTATATCTGTTAATTTCCATTGCTTCTAGAATATTAAGTCTTCTACTTTTGTTTTCTATGTGTAGAATTTTGTAGTTTGAATCAAACATATGTCCCTCGTCTAAAAGATGGTTCGCATAAGTTGAGTTCTGTTTTTTATTCAGGAAACTACTCAAATGTTCTTTAATCCTTGAGAACTTGAGAAATATATAAGGAGAAAAAATAAAAATTTTTAGAGTAGTTTAACATCGAACTCGCCTGAAGAAGCCAAGAATTTGGCGAAACAATTGTTGCAAATGTAGTGTTACAATATTGTTGAAACACAATAAATGTGGAAATTTTATTAAATATGTTTTTATTTAATCCCTTTTAAATTAAATGAAAATGGATTTCCATCAAGTGAGGACCTCCACCATTCAAGATTATGTATTTTGTATTAAAATTGGTAAGTTTTCTGAAAATGCTTTGCAATTCTTTCTTTATGGTTAAATGAGGTTTTTTCTAAATATTTATTCAATTTCATGATGTGCCAAATAGAAACAGTAGTTCAATCTCAATATAAATAATTTGGTAAGGTTTTTAGAATATCTTTTTTTTAATTTGTTCATTTATTTATTACTGATACAAACACGAAGTGATCTGACCATTCTCTTGTTCATCATTCAAGCCATTTCAACATATGAAATATCCCATACAATTTCCCTCAGATCTAGATGACTACAAGAAGAAACCAAATTCACCCGATATGTAAAGGTCACTCTTAAAATACAGTCTCTTCAATATCGCAATAAAGCTCCCAGGCGTTATAATTATTATTTAGCAGTAACCCAAGTAGCCAATACTGTAATAACAAATAACTCGACCTAGATAAAGATGAGTGTGGATCGCTGCAGTTACGACACAACTCGCGAAGCAAAAGAAACCTCAATGTATCGTTAAAATATTGACGGCATAAAAAATAGGCAAGGACAAGACGCGTAAGGATTTCATTAGAGGTTTATCTGTGATGATTTAAAGATGTGTGCTTTATGATCATCGATGCCTACTTGCATTGACATCGTTTTAAGCGGATGACTACCAGAAAGTGTTAGAGATTGTTGCCTGGTAGACACGGAAAGAAAATGATAGGTTTTTGACAATTTTGGACCTTCAAAAATCGAATTTAGAAGAGTTTAGTGCTTGGTTTCAAACAACATCGAAAGGGACAAAATTTTGAGCGAGTTCAACATGAAATGATTGATTTTTCTTGATGGTGTCTTAAAATTCAACTTCAAGCCAAGACGATGGATATGTTGGAATACGTAAAGAAAAATTATCTTTCGAATGTTTATGTGGTTTCGAAAAGGGCAGTTCTGTAACAACTCTGATAGAAATGATGGAGTTTCTGCTCGACACCTTGCATGGCACAGCAACGATGATGTGTTTACTCGAGAAGAATGAATACCTGAAGCTGAACTTGTTAGAAAGTTCAGAAATTCATGGAATTTAATGAATGGACAGATCGAATTATCTAGTTCGCCTTTATTGGGCTTATTCTCGTAGGTGGTTTTTTTTTTAATAATGAAAACTTGCATTTGAAGAAGTTGACTCTTAAGAAATAAAGGGAAATCAACGTATTGTCTAATTGAGTGTACCATGGATTCTTGTCAAGTAAAGACCAAGACAATTCAAAACATTTTCAGTTCATTTATTCTTGAATGTATCATATGCTCCCATCAACATGGACAAAAGTATTAGAAACACACAAGCTTTCATGAATACCAGATAAGAAGAAGAGATCATCGTATATCACCTAGACATCGTTTAAAAAAAGAATCAAAGATAGTATTTATATCTGAATAAACATGTGTATAACCACTTACCAACTCTTGCAAACTCAGATTAGTTTGCTAGATTCGATATATATTCACGAAATGGAGATATATTGTAATACAAACTATATAAGCCAAATTGTTTGGAAGATATGATCAAAGAAAAATCTACCGGCTTTGCAGATCATTATATATAGGTGTTTTTTTTTTAGAATGATAGAACTTTCGATAGGGATAACTGTGATTTGACAGAAGGTAGAAGCCATGTTATTTTGACATTTCTGTTCAAAAGCATTGACAACAAGACTCACGCCACAACAACGTTTACAAATTGTTGAAATTTATTTTCAAAATCAGTGTTCTATTCGCCAAACTTTTCGTGCATTTCGTGAAATTTATGGTTTACATAATCGTCCATCAGATCAGCTTATTCGTCGAACTATCGATAGATTTCGGACAACATTTTCTCTACTCGATGCAGCAAAAACAACAAGACAAAGAACTGTACGTACAGAAGAGAATATCGCTGCTGTAAGTCATAGTGTTAATGATGATCCAGATTTGTCTATTCGTCGACGTTCACAACAAGTTGGACTCTGTGCATCCATCACGTGGAAAATTTTTCGTAAAGATCTTGGTCTACACCCATACAAGATACAACTGGTTCAAGAACTAAAGCCACTTGACCATAATAAGCGTCGTTTGTTTGCTGATTGTTCCCTAGAACAGCTAGAAGTTGATACACTTTTTTATCGTAAAATTGTGTTTAGTGATGAAGCTCGTTTCTGGTTGAACGGCTATGTAAACAAGCAAAATTGCCATATATGGCGTGAAAACAATCCTCAAGAAATTCAGCAGGTTCCATTGCATCCTGAAAAATGCACTGAATGGTGTGCTTCACAGCTGGATCCACCATCGGCTCATATTTCTTTAAAAACGATGCTGCAGCTAATGTTAAAGTGAATGGTGCTCGTAACAAATCGATGATCAATGATTATTTGTTTCAAAATTTAATGGTGTCGACCCAGAAATGTTCTGGTTCCAACAAGATGGTGGTACAGCTCATGCTGCTACCGTAACAATTGATTTATTGAAAGAAAGATTTGGCGATAAGATTATTTCGAAAAATGATCCATTTAATTGGCCTCCAAGATCATGCGACATAGCTCCATTGGATTATTTTCTTTGGGGTTATGTCAAGTCATTTGTTTATGCTGATAACCCAGACACAATAGACGCTTTGGAAGCTAACATAACTCGTGTTATTGACGAAATAAGGCGTGAATTACTCGAAAAAGTGGTGCATAATTGGTCTGGTCGAATGCGGTTCCTCACAGCTAGTCGTGGTGGACATATGCCAGAAATTATTTTTAAAACATAAATGTCACAAAATTATCTTTCAAATAAAAGAAAAATTGGCTTCAACCTTAATTTAAATGTGCTTTATTTCAATTTAAAATTCTATCACTTTAAAAAAACACCCGATAGAAAACAGTCGTTTTATCAATGAAAAAGAACACATTTTACCATACCATAACGCTAAATGGAACGGTTGGAGATGCCGAACGATTTATAGGATAAATCAGACATAATATGTAAATTATTCTCAGATAAACATTAAAAAAGACAGAAGCTAGTCCCTGTGATTGATATGAATTAAAATTTGAATTTTTATCTCTTGATTATCAAATTCAGATGTTCACATCAAAATTTATGCACCCAAACAATCCAAAGTGAATCAGATCAGAAAATATCACAAAAATCTTTTCAACATTCACCCATTCTAACATAAATCTGAATTGCAAAACGAATCAAACGTGTTCGATATCAATTAAGAAGCCACCTACAACTTTCATACATAACCGTAGGTTTCTAAATCCACATTTACATAAAATTATTCAAATTAATTCCTATCCATCTCGTAGGATATAATTAGAATGTTATTTTTCGCCATTTCTACTTATTGAGAGTCAAAGGTCAAACGCTTCTAATCTTCTGGATACCCGGTCATAACCCCCATTGGCGGACAATGGGAAAGTCGGCTGCATCCGATAATATAAGAAGATACCGCCGAGGGAATTTTTTTAACGTGATCACGTTGTAAAAATGGTCTTCCTCCCTTTCTCTTCGAGATGAAATGTAAGTTACGCGTGTTAATGCGAAGGTATTTCTTCAATTGGGGGATAACCGTTAGGAAATTCTCAGGGCAGTGTCTCGCCCGTATTTTGATTTTGATGGAGTTCCCCGAGGGTCTATATTGGGTCTATTATTATCAGGTTGAACAGAAATATTGCTCATAGGAATTGAGGGGAACGTATGAAGTTGCATGTAAGCTGTAACCAAATGGAATTTGATATTAGTCTTGTGCTTTGGAAAATTGTAAATCTCAGCTGAAACAATGAGAAAATTATTTCCACCCCGTCTCATTCAAAGAGAATATGATTTACGTGTTTCATTTTGCTGACATGAAAGTAGACTGAAAATTATCGGTGACTTTTTTCAAATGCCTTTTGAAGGCGTGTCACATAGTTTTGAAGAGTTTTTGGAAAGAGCTTTTTTCAAAGAGAAGTTGTTTCGAAAAATTTCTTAAATTTATGTTGGGCATGTTCAGGCTGGAATTTATTATTTCCTAATACCGATATGAAACAGTGCTGTCTCCATTATATGATTCTTTTGTCTTCTTTTGATACTGTGTGATAAGTGTTAATTCTATATGTCTATTGAAAAAGGGAACAGTGTTTTCTGAGACATTTATTTTATTCAATTTTAAAAAGTTTCAAAGAAATATCATAAATTAAAAATTTATAGTTAAGTGTAACAGAATTACTAATTTTTATATTTAAGATATTGTTTTAGAATTAGTTGCTATAAAATTTCTGTTTCATAAATTTTCATGAGATAAGCAATTGTGAGATTAATTAGAACAGGTCGTAGAGTTTGTCCAATAAGATTTTCATTTTTGTTACGAGGCTGTAGAAAAAGCCGGTCCTGCATTCCAGTTGGTCCAATTACGGCCCAAAGAAATTTATTACGTGAAAGTGAAAATTGGGAAGCAGGAGATCCGTTAATTCCTCTGACCTTGGCCAACTGAGTGCATCTTGTCTCTTGCCAAATTCCACCGGCCTTCTTTGCAAATTCGGTGAAAGGTCCATCTCCTCCTAGTTCTTGACCTTCATTTTTTAACGGCATTTGTGAAGTTTCGTCCGATGACAGATACGTCCAAACGTTGTTTCATGGCCAGATTTTCATGTTAAATAGTTTAGGAATAGGACTTGTATACGAGAGGATAAATCAGGTAGATCAGAAGGCTTTTCATTCCTGTTATCAGTGATACATAGATTTTAGTTAGCTCAGTAACTGAGTCAGAGACTTCCCCAACACCAACAGACAATTTTTTTAATTCACTGATTCTTACAGAGTATAATATGACAACAAGACAAATGTTTTCTCTCATAAACTGCGACGCGGAATAATATCCAATTAACAATTGCGTATTTTTAAGAGGTTACAAAGAGAAATAATGGCAAATTATCACAATATCTTATGGACCCGCCATGAATGGAAGTTTGCGAAAGATGGGCTGAACCTCTAGCTCCTTTCAATGTTACAATGAAGAAGGAGAAGATTCCCATAGGAAAATTTCCCATCTCAACTAATCGTATTTATTGGATTGTTATTTCATCAGGCGGAGAATTAACTGGTTTCACTTCAAGATGAGATTATACGCAAGCGACTCCATGAGTTTCTGACAAATTTGAAAAATGTAGATGAGAACGTTAACTGTTTTAACGAATGGTGATGACCAAGAACAGAACCTTGAGAACAACCAGAGTTAAATTATAAGTGAATGTTGCATTAAATACAATTAATTCATTACGGTCAACTGTTACATGCAATAGTCAATATTATACAGGGAGTCTTTAATGCCTTATATTCAACTGTTGTAAACTCGTACCAGAAGACTAAAATTTTATTCGACTGTCTGCTTTGTGATCCAAATTCAGAGTCGAATTCATCCGAAAGCAATAATCTAAAAATGTTATATTTTTTGAAGTAGGTTTCGAATGAAATTAATAAAATATGTTTTAAAACGGACAAAATTCGATCTTTGGATCTAAAGATCGTTTGATATTTGGTTTTAAGGATTTACAAAAATGCGAATACAGACAGTTGAAATCGAGTATATAGATAAAATATAACTAATTGAATGATAAATGTTTGATTGATTACTTGGTGGAAACTCATTTTAATTGAAAAAAAAATAATAATCTTAATTTAAATGTGTTTTAAATAAATTAGAAAAAGGCTTTTTACTTGATGGAAGAAATATAACAAAATTTGAATATGAAAACAGATTTAATCTGTTAGTCTTCTACAATTTTAATTTCAAAAAAAGCCTTTTTCTATTTTATTTTATACATAATATATAATTATTTTTAGGCTTGAATAAATCTCATTATGGAAAGTCAATGGTGTAAAGAAAACCTTATAACAACACCTTATAGTTTTCTTAGATTTTGTGAAGAACATAGACTATCTGGATTTTCAAAGTTAGTCTGTTTTAAACAAGTTCCGGTTTCACTCTAAGATATACTGATTGTTAGTTTATTTGGATATTTTAAATATAATCTAGGGCCGATGAAGAGATTATCCGAATTCTAATTGTTTTTTGAAGATATAGTGCATGTTTTGAGAGATTTATTTTTTGAGAAATCCTTAAGTTGCGTTTTATGTTTTTAAAAAGGAATTGGTTTCATTATGGCAAGATCAGAAACAAAATTTTGTCTCCTTTAAATATTTATTTATTGATTCTAAATGACTTCCTTTATATTTGTTGGTTTATTTTTTCTATTTGACATTGTATATTGAGTTTTGATTATATATGTCTATTAAATATAAGCGGTGCTTATTGTAGACATGAATTTAATTCTAAAAGTTTTTTGAATAAAAATTTTTTTGAAATTAAAATTGTAGAAGACTAACAGATTAAATCTGTTTTGATATTCAGATAAATGTGTTTCATTTCAATTTAAAGTTCAATCACTCTAAAAATAACACCCGATAGTTGTTAGGCGTCCTCTCATTTTAAACCTCTTTTAACCTATTTTTATTACCTGTTCTACCTTCGTATATGCATAAATACCCTGTTATGCATGTTGAGTCTTCAGTTGTCTGAAGATGGGATAGTTAATTCCCGAAACTCGAGTCACAATTAAATGTGTAATATATTAATTTATTGGTAGTAAAACATAGTAATTTCTACAACTTATTTTAATTAATATGAAACATGATAACAGGGACATCAAAAATAGGAAAGGATTAAATACATATCCTCGTTATTAGATCAAGTTAATTCCTCTAATGACGATTCAAATTTTTTTTGTCTACTTTCACATTGAACATTAACGATTTTCAATACAAATCAACATTATTTAATGAACAACATCAAATGCATCAACAATTGGAATGGACTAAACACAGGTTCTTGAGAGACTTCTAAAATCAAGTTATATCCTGAAATAGAACCTCAAGTTTCCTATCGTATAGCTTGAAATTAAAACTGGAGGATTTCAAAACCCAATCAAGGTCATTTATAGAGGCAAACCGGATGGACCAAAAATTGAGAGTTATCAAATACAGAGCCTTGGTGAACCTTCCAATAAAATCTATTCTCCAAATAGAAACTCAAGTTTCGTTTCTTACAGTTATTTTTATATTATTATTGAATATCTACGATGTCAAATCCAATTAACCTTACACTAAGTAGATTAGGAATTGAAACTAACCTTGGGAAACATTCTCAATCAAACTGATTCTTATATTACCATTCAAGTTCTTCTTTCTAGTTTTACATTGAACATTCACTATTTCAAATCAAATTCAATATCAATAAAGAGCCACAACTAAATGCATCAAAAATAAAATGGGCCAAAAACAGACCCTTTAAAAAATTTACCATGTAACAATTCAGCTACAACTATATTTTAAAATGCCCGAGCCCAGTCGGTTTAACTGGGTCGTGAGCCTGATCTCACAATTCCACCAAATGAAAAGACACAACTCCCTGACAAACAAGTCACTCGTTTAATTTACCACAAGTAATTTTTCTTACAAATTACATATATACATTTAAAAGAAATATAAAATTTACTATCTTACACTAGAGTAAGTTTCAATAATATTATTACCGATAAAAGTAGAAAAATATATATATATATATATATAAAAATGGGAATGTTATTATTAATATATACAAAAATTTGAAGTTCCTTAATGTGATATGAGTATATACAAAATTTCTCAATATTACTTCCCTGGTTGGTTTAGAATACAGGCTAATGTTTTGCCAATCAAAACAGGTGGTGGTTTTGTAGGTCGTCTCAAGCAGGCTGTTATGTAGTTCTTTGAACTTAATAGCTTCAACGTCTTCGGGCAACCAGTGTACGTGTAACTATTCCTCACCAAGAAAACTTCCAAACTCCAGGAACAAATAACAGGAAAATAATCCAAGAGAAATCCAGGAAAAATATTCCATAAAAAAAATCCAGAAAAAGATAATCCAAAAATAATTCCAGGAAAAGATAGTCCAAAAAAAAACCCTTTTTTGAGGGTTTTTACTTCTAATCTTCAAGAAAAATTAATTAACGAGAAAATAAATTTTATGACATTCAGATTTCAACTTTACTCTGCAATCGTGAACCGGAAAAGAAATAATTCCTTCATATGTTGAGCATCGTGCGTGCGAACGGATGCAATCGGAGAAGTTCTCAAGGATTTTTGATTTACATTGGACCCAAACAACGAAAAATTTTTTTTCTCGTTCAATAGTGAACGTTAGTGAAATAGGATACATGTGTGGGAATGGTAAATTCCTTTTACAGTTCTAAAACAGAAAAAGACTTAATGTTGGTGTGAATCATCGTCTAATCTTGTGGTCTGATAAATATTGTTATCAGTATTCAGCTGGAATTCCCATCTTAAAGTTCTCCATACTCACCAGAACTTGTTTGATATGCCTGGATCAGATCTTGTAGCTGTAATCAAAGGAGAATTGGCGAAGCAGACTGCTGTATTCAAAAAGGAATTGGAGGAACTAAAGAGGGAGATAAAAGAGATTTGTAAAAGGACGCAGCAGAAAATCTTCGAGGTAGAGAAGCGTGTCGAGATTATTGAGGGGGATATACTCGAATTGAAGAGAAGGTCAAGAAAAAATAATGTTGTGATCAATGGGTTGGATCTAGATGATGACGATGTTGTCAATTCCTCTATTGTGGCATTAAACGATATACTGCAAACCGACGTAAAGTTGGAAAATATTGATAATATATATAAGTTGGGAAAATCTAAAACTGCCCCAATCAAGATTGAGTTTAAATCATACTTGACCAAGTCAGAAGTAACTTCCAAGAGATCTAGACTGAAGGGCACTAATGTTTACATAAACGATGATTTGTGTGAGGAAGATAGGCAAAAGGAGAGAATTTTGATAAAACATCTAAAGGAAGCAAGACAGAAAAATTATAGAGCCTACAGAAAAGGGTGGAATATTTATATAAACGGAGAGAAATACACTTTGAATGATCTGGTTGAGTTTGGGGATCAGAATATGCGAGAAGACATTGATGTGAATGAAACAGAGGTCGAACAAAGAAGCGCACCAAGCTCTCCATTTCCTGTCACTAGAGGTCAGCAATTACTCAGGGAAAACACACATATCCAGTTTCTCGAGCAGTCAGAAATTCAAAAGGAAATAAAAGGCATAGAAAAAGTATTAAAAAGCACATCTGATTTGGAGCAAAAACGTAAAACCAGGCTTAATTCCTCGAGTAAAGAAAGAGCATCCCCAAGCACAGCTTCTTCATCGTCCAAGACAGCAAAAAGGCTGGTAAAGTAGAAACCTTTTTTGGTGTATTATAATTGGGATTTTTTTTCGTGTTGTTTTATGCTTCATTGTGTTTATTTTGTTGTTTTTTTTTTTTTTTTTTTTTTTTGTAATTCATCAGGATGAATCAATACATTAGAGATTACCGGGAAACAGTCGTAGACACTTTGATTGCCACAGATTGCTCGGAATTTGATAGATATATTATGGGAGTAGAGCAATTCAAGATCATTCATTTAAATATAAGGAGTCTTCGAAAGAATTATGATGAGCTAGTATGTTTTCTACAGGGTTTCTCCAGTAGATTCGATGTGATAGTTCTGACTGAAACAAATCGAACTGATGACTTGAGTGTTTATGGAGTTGAGGGATACGAATGTTTTTATAATGAAGGAAATATTAATAAGTGTGATGGAGTAGTTGTCTATGTTAAAAACAGCTTGAGATTTTCTCAGAGAGTGATTAGCTTGGGTCCCATCAAGTGCGTAGAGATAGAAATTGTTGAAAACGATAGAAAAATATTGGTCACTTGTATTTATAGATCGCCCAGTCTGGATCCCCAGTTGTTTAATTCGGATTTTTTTCAATACCTAGAATGCAGGAATCGTATCCAAGACCACGTTATTGTTGGTGATTTAAACATAAACCTTTTATCGGAAGCTGACCATGTGGAGGAATACAAGAACATCCTTGGATATTTCAAATTTTCGTCTTACATTAATAAGTGTACAAGATTTAGTAGTAAAACTTGTTTAGATCACTTTTTTGTGAAATTGTCATGTCGGCCTGATTTTGGTAATATAAGATCATTTATTCTACAGAGAGACATAACAGACCACTTTCCTATTGCCCTCTTGTTCAATTTCTCAGCAAAGAAGAAGACACTGCAAGATGGAGAAAATAGAAAAACGAAAATCTATGTTGATCACGCCAAACTCAAAGTGGATTTGGGTTCGGAGACTTGGGAGTCTGTATATGCGTCGGACGATGTTGACACGGCCACCTCAGCACTTGTCGAAAGACTTCAATTCCATATAGAACAGCGTACAAGAAAGATCAGGAGCAATAGAAGGAATACAACAATTAAAGAGTGGATTACACCATCACTCCTTAGATCGATAAACAAAAAAAACCATCTCTTTATGCTCATACAGAAGGATAAAAGCGATGAATTGTTAAAGGACGAATACAGAAAATATAAGTCGACACTGGCGAAATTGATTAGGGTGACAAAGATAAAATATATTCAGGATAACATACAAATGAATGCATACAAGTCGGAAAACCTGTGGAGGAATGTTAATAAAATTTGTGGGAAAACTAAACTGAAAACGAATATTCAATGCATGCAGATGGAAAACGGTGAGGTAACAACGGAGAAAAAGGATATAGCAAATGAAATGAACGAATTTTTCGGGAAAATTGGCGAGAAAATTACTAACCGATTAGGGAATGCTGTTGAACGCACGGAGAAGAGAAATTTTAATGAAGAATCATTATTCATGTGGCCTACAGATGAATCCGAGGTTTCATTAGTCATCAAACAGCTGAAATCGGGTGGGTGTGCCGGTAAAGATAATATTCAATCGAAAACTTTAAAGGAGATATCGGATAAAATATGTTCACCACTGGTCCATATTGCAAACTTATGCTTTGTGAAAGGCAGATTTCCGAACATCTTGAAATTAGGTATAATCAAGCCAATATATAAAGGGGGCTCAAGAAATGAAGTGAATAACTACAGGCCGATTACTTTGATATCGAATGTGGCAAAGATTTTTGAAAAAATTATTAAAAGGAGGATAGTTCAATTTCTGGAGAAAAATAACATCATTTCGAATAACCAGTATGGATTCAGGGAAGGAAGATCGACAAGTGATGCCATTCTAAAGTTAACCACGGATATTTATGAAGCAATGGATAAAAAATTACAGGCTGCCTGTATATTTCTTGATATTACGAAGGCATTTGACACCATCAGCCACAATATATTGCTGGAAAGGCTGGAGGACTGTGGAATAAGGGGAGTTTCAAATCAATTGATAAAGAGCTACTTGTCTAAACGAACACAGATTGTTGACATCGATGGCATAACCAGTGACCCCGTAGTTGTTAAATCGGGAGTTCCACAAGGCACAGTTCTGGGTCCAATTCTATTTATCATATACATGAACAGTCTTTTGCAGCAGAATACAGCGGGAAGAATGATAAGTTTTGCAGACGACACGGCCATACTATACACTTCTAACTGTTGGAGGTCTCTGAAATTAAAAGCTGAGGAAGACCTAACCAGGATTCAACTCTGGTTACAAAACAATAAACTGGCTCTGAACTGTGGGAAAACTAAATATTTGGCTTTTACATCTTACGCCAACAACTTACCTGATGAAGCAGCTCTTAAGATAGGATCAGACACTGAGATTCCATCTGCCGAGTCAGTGAAATACCTCGGAGTTGTCATAGATAGGCATCTCAGATGGGACATACACGTGAGAGATCTTAAGGGAAAGATGAGGGGACTTTTGCAGAGATTTAGATATCTGAGAGAATTTTTGGAGCTTGAACATCTTAGAATCCTTTACTGCGCGTTGGTGCAGTCACAGTTGCTCTATGGGATATCTGCTTGGGGAGGTATTAATGATTGTCACCTGAAAAGTTTGGAGACTCTGCAGAAGTGGGTTATAAAAATCATCTTCAATAAGGAAATCAGATACCCAACTGACCAACTTTATACAGAGACCGGGATATTGGATGTAAGACAACTCTACGCACTGAACCTTCTGATGAACGTAAGTAGGAGAAAGATCAGATTAAACCGTATCAAACATCAGCACGATACGAGAACGAGGGAAGATTGTGTAGCCGTGCCGAGAACTCTCAAGACAGTCGGGCAGAGGAGCGCACAATACCTTGCGCCCAAAATATTCAACATTCTACCAGAGGAAGAGAAACGTAATCTTTATGGGAGGAATTTTAAAGCAAGAATGAAGAAGTGGCTTCAGAACACAGAACGGGGAATAATTCATAACTTGATTAACAACAAGTAAATTCCTTGATCCACGGGTATAGAAAATGTTGATCTCTTTTGTTCTTTTTCTCATTGCTGTTTGTGATGTGAAATCTGTGTATTTTGGTATCATCTGGATCGCATGTCATAGAGATGTTAGAGTTAGCACACTAGGTCACATACAAGTAGCTAGTCTACTTCAGTGACGGACGTTTATTTTTTTCTTTGATGAACATGTAGGTATATAAAATGAATTAAATTTTGTTTTTGTAAATTTTCGAAAAAATAAACTTATTATTATTATTATTATTATATTATTATTATTATATCAACGCGCACGTGACGACACATTGACGGACAGATATCCCAATTTCTTCATTCACCGGTCTTCTCGATAAAGGTGATATACCAGCGAATAAATTCGACGTGTAGATCGCTACACTACCCTCCATTCCCCCCAAAAAAAAATCTTGTCACAAAGAGATTTTTTTTTCTTTGCAAAAAGTTGAAGTTACACAGGAAAAGTTGGGCGCCAGTGATTTATGAATCACAAGGTAAATAAAGGTGAATGACTTCAAATAGACATAAAACTGCATCTGAAAGACACAAAAGATTTATGAATTCTAGACCAACTAAACAGCCACACGAAAGAGACATGTCAGCACATCATACAGATACCGTATAACTGTATGTTGATCCGAAAAGAGGTAGAAGTCTACATTAGGGGTTAAGGGAAAAATTTAGCCAGAGCAGAAGATAAAGATAACCGTAATGGCAAGACGAGAGACATAGAGACTGTCTCTCCACTACGGGAAGGTAAATGCTCTCAGCTAAAAAGAGAAAAGGAAAGGAAAAGGAAGATAATTACCCCTAAATACTTCAAATAAAAATTATGTCAAAAAAAAGTCAATGAATTCGTAAAATATATATATATGAGGAATGAGGACGGTGCAATGAATAGTGGGGATATAAGACTATTAACAAGGACACATGAAAGAACAGTATTTTGAGTCACTGAGATTCGACATTTAAATCATCATCGGGGTCATCTTCGGTAAAATCAGGTTTTATATCTTTGATATGAAAATTTCCCAAATTCCTACCAGATAAGTCGACTAAATTGTAGACAAGTGAAGATATTATCTTATTTACTATGCAAGGGACGAATTTTGGAGCAAGCTTTGAGGTGAAATTTTTCGAAGCATCGGACAGAACAAAGTTTTTTTTCCAAACCCTATCACCGATGTTCAAACGAACATCACGTCTTCTAAGATTGTATCTACGAGCGTTGATCTCATAAGAATGCTTCAAACGTTTTCGAACGTCTTCATAAAGCTCTGGCAGCTGTTGAACCAAATTGGAATCCAAAACTCTATTCCCTATAGTGACGGCGTTATTAGCATTTTCCGAAATAAGACCATAGAATGATCCATCAGTAGCGACATTCCTAAGAAAAACTAAAAAGGAAGGACTATATTTCAAGCCCTCACTCCTAGCTAGTCTTATAGCCTGAACTATTTGGTGAATGTGCTGGTCCCAAAGTTTGTGATCACCATCGATGTATGATCTGATGGCAGTGACGATTGTCTTGTTTACACGCTCCGTTGGATTTATTTGGGGATGGAATCGAGCGTTATAAAAGATTTTTTGGACACCATATTTTTTCATCAGATTCTTGAATTCAGCAGAAACAAATTGTGATCCATTATCCACGGCAAAAATTTGAGGAACTCCGAAAATCAAGAAAATCTGATTCTCGATAAATTTCACAATGGCCCTACTAGTAGCCTTAGAAAGTGGCTGTACGAAAACAAATTTAGTGAACCAGTCAGTCACCACCAAAAGATACTGGTTACCTGTTTTGGACCGTGTATAAGGTCCCAGCAAATCAGCACTCCAGAATTGAAATGGGAAGTTAATATTTCGATACTTGCCCATTAAACCAGCCTGGGGTAGGTTTCCTGGTTTACAAGAAGCACATACCTTACAGCATCTTACATACTTAATAATTGACTTCTTCATCCTAGGCCAGTAATATAAAGAGGAGATACGGTGCAAGGTCTTGTAAACACCAAAATGTCCAGCAACTGGCTCATCATGGAACTCCTTCATAACTTCCAGCCTGTGAGGAGTGGGCACAACAATTTTCCATTCCGGAGAGTCATTTATTATTCGGTACCTGGGCAAAATATGTTTATATAAAACACCATTGCTTACTCTAAATTCTGGATATAGATCTGGACGGTCGCTTACTTTAGTTCGCAAATTGCTATACCATTTATCGACTCTTAATTGAGAGAGATTCAAAACTGAAACTTGTAAAGTGTCAGTTGACAAACGAGAGAGTGAATCAGCCACAGTGTTGAGGGATCCGCTTCGATGAACAATTTTGAAACGATATGAAGATAATCTCATAATCCATCTAGATATCCGTTGATTGGGATTCTTCATCGAGTTGAGCCATACTAGAGAAGAGTGATCCGTTATGACGGTAAACTCGGTACCCTCGATATATGGTCTAAATTTTTCAATAGACATCACTATAGCCAGAAGTTCTTTTTCTGTGGTAGAATAGTTGCGTTGGCTTTTATTCAAAATCCTACTGTAATAGGCAACCGGATGTTCCAAACCATCCTCCTCCTGAAACAAAACCGCTCCAATACCATTATCACTAGCATCGCATGCAAGACAAAATGGTCTAGAAAAATCCGGACTTGCCAAAATGGGAGCTGTTGTCAACAACGATTTTATCTTGAGGAATGCTTCATTTGCATCATCCGTCCATGCAATGAGTTGTCCTTTCTTTCTTCCCTTCAACAAATCAGTAATTGGACCACATACTGAAGCAAAATCTCTCAAAAACCTACGGTAATAACCAATTAAACCGATCAACCGACGGATCTGTGTGGTATTTTTGGGAATCGGATAATCCAAAATATCTTGAACTTTCGATGGATCCGTTCTTAAACCATTTGCATCTACTACAAATCCCAAAAAGTTCAATGAAGGTCTACAAAACTTACATTTTTCGAAGTTAACTGTCAGATTCGCCTCCTTCAGACAATGAAACAGCTTTCTGAGGACAGCAAGATGCATTTCAAAGGTAGGGGTGCAAACGATTATGTCATCGATATAATAGAACACATAAGGCTCTAACGATGGACCAATGACCATATCCATAAGTCTTACCATTGCCTGACAAGCACAATTCAAACCAAACGGTAATACATTGAAACAGAACAGTCCTCTGCCTGGAATAGCGAAGGTTGTTTTTATCTTAGATTCCTCGTCCAAAGGAATCTGGAAGAATGCCTGTTTCAAGTCTATTGAACTAAGATAACTTGCATCCCGTACTTTGCTCAAAATAGAATCAATGGGAGGCATTGGATAACTATCAGGAAGAGTAATGGAATTCAACTTCCTGGCATCGAAGACAACCCTATAGGTACCATCTTTCTTGGGGACCAACCAAAGTGGAGACAACCATGGGCTGCACCCGGAGACAGGTTTGATAATGTTGAGCCCCAACATCCTATCAATCTCCTCGTTCAAAACTCTCTGCATTGCTGGAGAAAGCGGATATTGTCTTTGCCTAATCGGCTTGGCATCTCCTGTATCAATATGATGCTCATATAAATGCGTCTTACCCAACTTATCAGACGGCGCAATTTGATTGAATAGGTCGACAACAAAATCCAGTTCGCACTTTTGTGAATCTGTCAATGACTCAGATCCAACTAAGGCGCGAACTACAGCTACGGAGTTATCTAAAGATAGGTAAGAAGAACCATAAGTAAAATCCTTAAAATCAAGAGTTAAGTTAAATGCATGAATGAAATCCATACCCAAAATAAGATCGTGATTTATCGATGGTACAACAAGAACCTTGAGAACCTTGATCATATCGTTCAAACTTATGGGAAGGTTGACATAGCCTAGAGTATCTTGGGGCCTTCCATCAGCCGTAGTGCGATTAACCGATACGTCATAGTGTAGGCAGAGATTCAACTTTCGCAGAAGATGAATAGAAGAGGAACCCAAAATTGTAACATTGCTCCCACTATCTATTAAGGAGGATATAGGCTGACCTCCAACATGAACTGTTAGATAAGGACGATTGTCCTTCTGCCGAAGTTCCAATAGAGGATTGGTTTCCCTCAAGAGACATTCTTTCCTTTTGACTATTTTTCGAGCATTACCAGAAGATAAACTGTGATGACCATCAGATAAATCGAAGTTCTTCGCGGTTGTGGGCGACGAAGTGGTCAATTTTTCATCTGGCTTGATTTCCCTTTTCGTTTTTGAGCAGGATTTTGACCTGAAGGACCTCCAATACCTGCGGGATTGTGGACCCTCTTCTCGTTTTTTGAGCACAGAGGACAATTGGACTTGATCACGTTCTTCTGACCGCAACCAAAACAGAAACGTGTGCGTAGCTTACGACACTCGTTATAGTGGTGGTTTCCTTCTCCACAGTTCCAACATCTGGCACCAGAACGAGTATCAGCCACCCGCAGTTCTCCCAACTGATTGGAAATGCTCAGACAGAGAGCATCCTCCACTCTCTTACAAAGAGCTATCAACTGAGATATTGACAAAATATCCTGTAAAACGAGGGCTTTTACATAGTCAGGAAGTAAATTATTTCTTATAATATTGACCATTTCAAGCTCTGAAGGACAATTATTTAACCTATAAAATTGTGCCTCCATAGAATTGATATACAAGGTAACAGACTCTCGAGGATTCTGTTTACGAGATTTGATCTCATGAAGTAAAACTGAGTCATAATTACTATGCAAAAATGTGGACTTCAAAGCTTTAACGAGTTCGTTCCAATTCAGGAAACGATTTTTGATGTAGTTGTTATGCCACCAAGTCCATGCATCATTCTCGAATAAATCCCCAGCAGATTCGAATAGGTCTGAATCTTTACAACCCCTCGAAACTTTTAGGGACTCAACTAACTCCAAAAATGGGATTAATGGTTCCCTTCCGGAAAATTTCTTTAAACCCCACTTGTACACAGGTATACATTTAGAATTAGTTCCCATATTGACAGGAGATAGAGGATTGTGCAAACCTGTAGATTTCACAGGAGTTGAGGTACAAGGAGAAAGAGCCTCAGGAGAGGACATCTTTTCCGCAATATCAGATTCCAGCATGAGGACCTCCTTATAAAGACTCTGTCTGATAGCAGACTCACCATCTTTGTCAGCAGATAACCGTTGGATTCTAGCAGTCACATGAGTTAGGCGAGTGAGTATACGCCTGTGATCAACTTGAGAGGAACCCGAGTTGAACTTGGCACAAATCTCCCTCAAATCTGTCAAACTTTCTTTAATGCCACCGACATTTTCTTCAAAAGAGAAAGGATCAGATAAGATGATGAAACTACGATCAGAGGATTCTTGGGATAGCAAACTCCTCAAAATTTTACGTTTGTCATCTACTGATGACGGAACTTCAATTCCTCTCATCGCAATCTCATAAGCAAGTTCATTTTGCTTTAGAAACTGTGGATTAATCGCCATTATGCCGAAAATGAAGAAAAAATTTAATGACTCTATATATTACCGAAAAGAAAAAATAAAAAATGAAACCCGATTGAAAAATCTTGCAGACAATGACCTAAAGAAACTTACAACTACCCGAAACGAGCACCTTGGTTGACCAGGAACCCAAAGTCACTTCCACCCGGAAAGAGTGAGATCAAGTTTATTTGAAATCCGAAAAAGGAATTCAATGGCCCCACGTTGGGCGCCAAAATTTGTGTAACAATTCAGCTACAACTATATTTTAAAATGCCCGAGCCCAGTCGGTTTAACTGGGTCGTGAGCCTGATCTCACAATTCCACCAAATGAAAAGACACAACTCCCTGACAAACAAGTCACTCGTTTAATTTACCACAAGTAATTTTTCTTACAAATTACATATATACATTTAAAAGAAATATACAATTTACTATCTTACACTAGAGTAAGTTTCAATAATATTATTACCGATAAAAGTAGAAAAATATATATATATATATATATATAAAAATGGGAATGTTATTATTAATATATACAAAAATTTGAAGTTCCTTAATGTGATATGAGTATATACAAAATTTCTCAATATTACTTCCCTGGTTGGTTTAGAATACAGGCTAATGTTTTGCCAATCAAAACAGGTGGTGGTTTTGTAGGTCGTCTCAAGCAGGCTGTTATGTAGTTCTTTGAACTTAATAGCTTCAACGTCTTCGGGCAACCAGTGTACGTGTAACTATTCCTCACCAAGAAAACTTCCAAACTCCAGGAACAAATAACAGGAAAATAATCCAAGAGAAATCCAGGAAAAATATTCCATAAAAAAAATCCAGAAAAAGATAATCCAAAAATAATTCCAGGAAAAGATAGTCCAAAAAAAAAACCCTTCTTTGAGGGTTTTTACTTCTAATCTTCAAGAAAAATTAATTAACGAGAAAATAAATTTTATGACATTCAGATTTCAACTTTACTCTGCAATCGTGAACCGGAAAAGAAATAATTCCTTCATATCAACGCGCACGTGACGACACATTGACGGACAGATATCCCAATTTCTTCATTCACCGGTCTTCTCGATAAAGGTGATATACCAGCGAATAAATTCGACGTGTAGATCGCTACAACCAATCAAGTCGATGCATGAAAAAAGAACTGACGTTTTGTTTCATATTGAACATTCATGATTTCAAACTTAAATCAACATTATTTTAAGAGACCCATCAGATGCATCAAGAATTAGAAGTGACCCAATACAAGTAAAACTTCGGACAAACTTTTTTTCATTTAACTCTATTAAACAAAAGAAATTTAAAAAAACAACAACGAATAATAATAACATAAACATTTGGTAATAATATATTTAAGCGGTTTCGAAGTGGCTTTCTCAGGCGGCTATACATAGCTTCAGACGCTTCTTGAAATGTTTGGTAATGGGCCGTAGCTCTTCGGATGTTAATCGGTCCCATTCCTGGCGCAGGGATTGCTTCAGCGACTCCAAACTCTTGTGGTGTTTAGCACACGCCCTGAGCTCCAAATTCGAGCACACGCTGTAGTCCATTGGGTTGAGATCCAGAACACAGTAATATTTGTCCCAACTTTTTCATGTCACTCTGTATAGACTGTATAGACACTGTATAGACCCTTGAAAAGTCTTCCCAATCAAACCAACTCCAGTTTTCTTTCATATCATTCCCGTTTTAAACCCAATTTGTCGTGATTTAAAGGACTACATCTAATAAACCAAAAATTGGAAAAGCCCAAATTCCGATCCTATTGAGAGATATTCCTAATCACATCGATTGAGCTTCAATTGCTATGGCAACTGAAGTTTTATTTTCTTTAGTTTCACAGTGCACATTCACGATTCTAAACGCACCTTCCCACCATACCATGAACCAAATAATCTACTACAACGTACGATGATCTTAAGCAATACCCTAAAATCGAAACGAAAAACTACCGATGTAGATTTTTTGGGATTATAAAACTGGAAACGAATTAACCATAGCAACAATTTCATATAGTTAAAGTCAGTTCTGCCATTGCCCAATTCTAATAATCGAGAAATAAAAGGCAGTCTCATACACTTCGCGGATGGATGGTCCAGGCCGATGGTAGATCACAGAACCAATGGCCAAAGGCTAGAGGTCGCAGGCTGTATGGTCTCACCACTTTCACAAGAGTAGAATCTATCTCTCTAGAGCTGACGGATCGATAGATTTCATCCTATTATATGGTCAGCAAGAGTTGTTAATCATGCAGTGGCGTAGGAAGGTAATGATACTTGTAGGAGTGTCTTCCACATACCATGACGTTTAATGATTTCTTTAATTTGTGTTACGACGTGAACAAGTTTAATTGTAGGATATTACGGTTATTCAAGGTTTTATCGAGATTTGCAGTATTTGAAAAAGAATAAATTAACAGGGTGGTATCTGAACAATATATCAATAAAGTTGCACGTAAACTCATTAAAAATCTACATTTAGATTAAATGTTACTGTGGTTGAAGTGAAACAATTTCTGTGATTTTCAAAAAAAATGTGAATATTTGGGGCTCAGCCTGGATAAAAATCTTAATTGGAACTGGCACTGGGTAAAATTATTGCCAAATTTACAGCTGCGTTTTGGATATGCCGCAAGCTGTTTTGAAAGACTTTGACTCTGAAACCTAGAATGGTCAACTGAACATATACTACGGTGGTAAAACCTTTCATTATGTATGCCTTTCTAGTCTAATGATCAGAAACTGGGAAAAGGCAAGTTTGCAGGGGCTATACAAGCTACAAATACTTGCTTGTCTAGGCATCAAAGGAACTGCTCATACAATTCCCACAGCAGCAATAGAGGTTTTATTGGATCTTACCCCGCTGCACATATATATAAAAAGACAAAGTCTATCGAGTGTCTTTATTATGGAACATATAGGGCCTAGGAGGGTACATGTGAGAATTATGGAATCACTAAGAGCTGAACTTCTTTCGTTCCCGGGAGATTATATGCCAATTGAGTATAACCTTGAAGTAATCAAAGGTTACTGTCAAGAACGTATGGCCTAACTTCGTAAATACCATCTCATCTGGTATACTGATGGTAGTAAGGAGTAGAAATATATATGAAGTATAGGGAATCGCTTTCTTCGGAAAAGCCTAGAACAACGGCTCAAACTGAAATTCTGGCTATAGGAGATATTCCCAAGAGAACTAGAAATTGCATTGCTTCAGGTAGTCAGATGGCACTGAAGCAATTGATGGTTGAATGGAAATCAGGGACTATCTGGATCTATAAAATATCCTTCATATCACTGGCGAAAAGCAATAAAGTAGTAATATTTTTGGTACTAACTCTCCAGGACGTTGAAAAAAGAAGAAAGCAGACGCTTTTGCAAAAAGAGGAGCAAGCGCTCCCTTCACCAGATCGGTTTCCTCATGTTGAGTCTTACCAACAGTGATTAGGGCTGAAGTAGATAAGTGGGAAAATACAGAGAATAATTCTCACTGGTTAAACACCCCAAACCAATGACGTCCTTTTTAAGGAGAATGTCCAATTAACCCAATCTCTGTCAAAAAACGAGTTAAGGCTGCTCTCTGGCCAGTGGTCACAAGATCGGTAGAGAAAACTCTGATATCTTTAGGTTGTGTGAAGCTGGTGCAAAACAGACTTACTCTACTGGACCCTCTAGCCAATCGATATAATATTCAAGTCTCGCGAGAAAAAAATCAACCTTGCGAAGAGGATAACCTTCCTGAGAAAAACTTAATAGTATGTACAACAGACCTTATTGGACGTGCAGAGGAAATTTCACTGAGACAAATGGCCACAATTAATCTAATCTGAGAAGACAGCTTTCAAACTTTCCAGACGGTTACTTCAAAAGTAACTGTAGTTTAAATGAAATAACTTTGGTGATTGTCCAAAAAATGTGTTAAAACATTTCTTTTTCGTGAATGAAACGAAAGGTTGGATTGAGCGCTGTTTGGGAGTGTTTAAGGGGAAAAATATGTTTGCATCGATATGTAACAATGAAAGAAACATTGATCCATTACAATAGATTTGAATTAAAATGATCGTCAGCTGAGTGGCGAACCTTGATAGGTGGAGCAGCGAATACACAACAGACTGCTGGCAAGGTTATGGCGTCCCTATTCTAAGATGATTAAGGTATTTGGTTTATCGACTAATTTGAGAAAGGATACACAGTCGCTAAGTGACCTAAATCAAAGTACAAGTGCAAAAAAAGGATCTTCAACCGGGACAAAACACTCTATCGTAAGTCTGATTCCCAAATTTGTCTCCCAGTGACTTTCACTTGTGTGTAAAAGAAAAAAATGCTCACCGGAAAAAGATTAGGACGAGGAGATTATCGCGGAAGCAAACACCTATTTTGAGGCAAGAGATACTTCAGGAAAGGTTTATCAAGGTTAGAGAAGCGCAGAAATGAATATATCGCTCTTAAAGGAGACTTTTGTTAATGACTGAAGTACAAATTTAAACGAAAAAGTTATGTCTTATCTCATTTTGAAGAGAATTTATCAACCGTTGTGTTTCTTAAGGTAATTGGTTTACATCCGTTGTCATGTCATAGGTAAAGTACAGAGGGATGAAAGTTCGTGGTACGTATTACCTCAAGGAGTAATGGAATAAGAATTTGTTGACGCGGAGTAAGATATATATGTTATTGTGATATTATGATATATTATCCTGATACTCCTAGTTGTTCTATGAAGATATCTCATAAGCTTTTTCAGCTTCTACGAGTTCAGTTGTGTTCTGGGTAGACAAAAAGGAACATTTTTCGATCAAATTTTAACCAACTTTATCTTCCCTTTATCTTATCACGCCACCGCCTAACGGCCTCTTCAAATATTCAAATCATCAAGCACGCCACTGCCTACGTGGACCATTCTCATGATCCGCTCTTACCTGGACCTTTCAATTTCTAGTAAATTGCAATATTACAGATGCGCAATAAGTTTTTTCGGTTTCCTATTGAAATTAGTTATTGTGAAACGATCCGTACATATGAGCCTCTCTACAGAATTGATATCAGCGCTCTTATTGGATTCCTCCGGATTATAAAACGGATAATTAATACCCCTTGTATGACGAACAGTGAAAGAACAAGAATCTGATAGACGAGCATGCGATGGCACGATGAAGTGCTTAGTTTGTGTTAAAATATATGCTTCGCAAGGTTGACTTCATATGTTGTCGGTTTAGTAGGATTCTGACAGTTGTTTTTTTATGAGTAGGAAGCTCTGAAATTAAGTTAAACACATTGAATGGTGCTTATGAACTCGTAGTTTCATTTCGTTTTATCTTTTTATCATAGCCTTCGCTGTGGTGGGTTATTTCACTTTATCCAATCACGTTAATCTCAATATTCTCTTATAGCACCACATCTCGAAAGCTTCCAACTTTTTCATTTCGATGTTGTTCAACCTCCGAGGCTCTATCCCATATAGGAGTATCGAAAACACATAGCGCAGCAGCCTAGTCCTCAAAAACAATGTAATATCTCTGCCGCACAGTACTCTCTTCCGAATAGTATTCAGTAATCTTCTAGAACATCTTGGTTCTTTCAAAACTCTTGTAAGGTTGTCTCATCACTTATGAGACCAAACTACGTCTCATCAGTAAAAATTACGTTGTGCCAACAATAGTTTAGATACTCTGGCAATCATTGCAAACAAGTGGCTTGGTGACAAGGAGTTAACAAGGGAATATAAGGGATCTTACAAATCGCAGTTCTGACGATATTTTTCGTCTACATTATATAGCACTCGAAATAACTCACTTATTCGACCTCTGAAACTGAGATTTGAAAGCAGGAATCAATTTCGAAGGGCTGATGGGGTGATATACCGGTCGTTTTCTGCCATGTCTCTTTATATCGTCAATTAGTCCTAAAGGCCGTGCTTGTAGCACAATTGATTGGCTATTTGATGAGGCTTTTCTTCTCACAAAGTAACAATTAAAGCTTTGTTAAAAATAGATATAACACCTTGCAAACGACGAGGCATGCTTTGGATCAGGTTTTGAAACACATACTGTAGAATATTATCCCATTCCTGTCGCGAAGCTCTTTATAATCTCTGGGAGCTAGCACATGTCTCCCTATCTAATCCCATACATGTTCTATTCGATACAAACAGTTCTAGAACCTCGTCAGGTACCTATGAACAGCCAAACTATCATTTTGTTAAAAAACTAACTCAAAACCCCTGCCATAACTGAGCCTCCACTAAATGAAAGTCCCTCGGCAATACATTATTGAGCAAACTCTCACCTTGTCATCGCCACACTTTTACATGTCTATCTGAGCCCATGGAACAAAATCGCAATTCATCGAAAACCAATACAGGACTCCAAACTTTTTTCGTCCAAGCCAAGTGTTCTCGTGCAAAATTCACCCTTGCAATCCGGTCTGCACGCGTAAGAGTTGTCGTGTAGCCCTGACACAAGGAAATAATTCAACAGCATGGAGTTGCTCCCTTACATTTCTCACTTCTTGCTCATTTACATTTCTCACTTCTTGCAGATGATTCCGAAGGGAAACTGCAGTGACCATTCGATTTTTCAAAGCACTAAAAGCGAGAAAGCCATCGTCTCTAGCTTGTAGACATTCCTGGTTCTGAACCAGATTTTCCAGTGAGCAGATCAGTTCCTTGGTAATACTGAAATACTAGTTGCACACTGGACAGATTTACACCAAAGTTTTTCGCATTTTCGCGCTGACCGCAGCCACTTTCTATAGCAGATACATTTCCTGTCACCACAACAGTATTTGTAACCCTTTTTAAGACTTACACTAACAGTACAACTCAATCAAATAATTTTCAATAGACAGATAAAACCACTTAAAGAAAATATATGCTGAAAATGGTTTTTAGGAATTTAGATGTAGTAAGAAACCAACGATTCTACAGAATCCCACATGGATGAGTGGGTTAGACAGAGGACATCATTTCGTTCTCCAATAATGCCTCTATATGTGGTGGGTTCGAGCCCAGGCGCAAAGTAAAAGTTTTTACTGAAAATTTGCACGAAATTACTGATTTTTATATCAAGTTGTAATGAATAATAGACAAATGAGGGTAAATGAGATTTATAATTGTTTCAATCAATCAAACCATAATCGTAGAATAGAGAAATAAAACAGAAGCGACATCCTTCTCTAATATGTCCATTTTCCATAGAATTTTGAGCCGAAAATGATTTCAAATGACGAGGTTGGACTCAATGATGAAGAATCCAAGTTCAAAAGTAAATCTGTCCGACCGGTGTGTCGGAAAATTTTCAGGGAGGGTTTTGAGTCAAAATGCATCAGTTATATTCAAAAACTTTATAGTTCCTGACATATTTTCATTTGGAATTTTCTTTTTCAAATTTTTTCGGATCTAGTTCAAATTTTCTATTTGGATATAAAATAACTACACGCAGAATCGCACAATATATTGTGGGATAAAATTATGAGAGTTTTTTCAACCTTTAAATCAATAGAAGCTGAATCCCAATGGAATGCATTTCTATGTGAGTTCGAAACCAGGAGCTGAGTTACGATAGTATTTTTAAACTTTTTCCCAAAATAATTGGCCTGCATATCAAGTTGTAATAAATTCTACAGCAAATTAAATTAAAGGGCCAAATTGGTCCAATGGTTCTGCAGTTATCAAGGAATTTCTTCTTATTTTTCCTAATATTTTCGTGAGTACAGATCCGATCGATATAAGTTGGAGTTGACTAATAATGCCCATGTTCTTGCTGAATTCCGTGAGTATCGTATAATCAAAAGCTGTCAAAAAATTGTTAGCAGTGTAGCGTTGAGAGCTACCAGAACCATAGCAGCAGTCCTATGATCGAGTTCAAATTTAGCATTCAGGTGAAAATAACGACAAGACGACAAATGCAAAATTTCGCGTCCAGATAGTAAACTTATTAAAATAAATGCAAATTACAAAATAACCCTTATTTTATGCACGGCAGTGTATTTTCCTTGAAGTTGTTTCATCATCCCCCAAATTCAGTGCGAGTATTAAACCTTTAGCTTCCAACAACGTTTTATGTAAAGAAATCGCTTTAATAACACCACGCTCCATCGGAAAACGCAAAAACAAGATCGGTATAGATCTTATTATAGACAACGCCAAATAATTACCAGTTCGTGCTCAATCATCTCCCAATTTCACTTGACCGGAATCATTTCGTCCGTGTTTCGACAATTTCTTAAGACTCATCGGTAATTTAGCGGACCAAGGTGTGTCCCTTGCGTAACACCTCTAAATGATCGAGTAGAAACTCCGGCAATTTTTTCGATCATCGGAAATTATTCAAATCTATTCGGATACCACGAAATGAAACGTTGTGAATTAAACTGTAACATAATTAATTTTTAATGAATTTTATGCTGTTGAAATCGGCTGTTTTATTGAAGGCGATAAACAAATCTTTTTATTGCCTTAATTGATGGTTTAGGCGTTCAAAGAGTAATGTGTGAACGATGACAGTACATCAATTAGGAAGAAAGATTAGGAGGTCCGATGTTTTGGATAAGATTTTGTTAGGTAAGGTTCAGGTATTTTTACGTGGTCGTAATAGGCCATGATCCTGCGGCTAATTTTACGTAAATGATATTTTATTATAAAATATGGCGCATTGTTCCGAAAATATTTGTAATTTGTTTATTTAAAAATTTGCGTCTTAGAATATTTTTACATTCAAAAGATTCGTTTTTATTAAAAAAATGTGAAACACATGAAATTCATTACAATGTACTATTTTTTTGTAGATTCTTTCTCAAATGTGTTTCAGTCTTTCGTTTCTGCATCATAATTGGGTTTGAGACTTACTTACGTGGGTGAAAATGGTCTATTATATGAAAGAAAAAATAGAAATTCTCAAATTATACTATTGGAATGACGAAAATTCTAAATTAACTGCAAGGTATTTTAATAACAGTCATCCAGAAAGAAATGTAAGTCGCCAATATTTTAAGCTTTTGATGAATAAATTGAAAACTATTAGTTCCATTCAGAATAAGAAACACGAAGTTCAAAATGAAGCTATTGAAATAGCATTATTGGGATATCTTCAGATGGATAATCGGCAATCTATAAGAACTTTAGCAAAGCATCTAATCTTTCAAAATCTAGCGTTCGTCGAATTGTGAAAGCTCATCAATTTCGCCCTTACAAGATAAGGCTGGTGCAACAGTTGAATGAAGATGATCCTGACCGTCGCAGTCAGTTTTGTGAACAATTTAGTGAGTTACTGAATAATAACCCACACCGACTCTACAATACAATCTTTTCTGACGAGTGTACCTTTATGCTGAATGGGGAAGTCAATAGACATAATTGTCGGTACTAGAGTGATAACAATACTCATTTATTCATGGAGACACATACGCAAATTCCCCGTGTTCGACAATTTTTAAACGTCCAGGACGTTGGATTGGCAGGAGTCCTGTAGAGTGGTCAGCATGATCACCCGATCTGTAGCCATTAGATTTTTTATGGGGACATTTGAATTCCAAAGTCTATGCAACTCCATCTGAAAATCCTGCAGGACTGCGACAAAGAAACATCACGGAATGCCAATTACTAACACCAGACATTTTTGAAAATATTAAAGAAGGATTTGAAAGTAGACTATATCATTGTATGGAGGTTGGTGGTGGTCATTTTGAACAATACATATGTTAGTTATTTAAATAGTTCACATTTTTTTCTGTTCCCTATCATTACTTAAAAATCCTGGTGTATTTAAATGTATTGAGTTTCTGTTCGAGTTACCCTTCTGATAATGTTTAATATCAAATTACTTAAAAAAACACCAAATTTGAAAATTTCAACTAGGGTGTTTAGAGAACAGAAAAAACTTCTCAACTAAAACACATCAGTCATCTATTTCCTATTAAAAAGAAATAAGGGATAGTTGCCATCATCAAGTATCCTATGACGACATTGTCGTCATTCTTTTTCCCTAATACAGAACTTGAAAAGAAATTTTAGATTCTTCAAAACTCTCACATCCTTGAGTACCTTTTGACGGTAAGTTCAATATTACTTTATTTCGTGAATAGTGAACCGATTTTGGAAATTTTAACTGGGTTTTGCGCATTTTTGCCATTTGTCTGTTGGGATTATCAATATTTTGCTGTTTTCTCAATTTTCCCCTCATGATATGAAACAAGACGATATATCAAACTTTGAATATTAAGATATGAAAACAACTTCAATAACAACGACGTTAACAGAGAAACAAATATTTACAACCTTTCGAAAAGAGGAATAATGAAATTCATCCGTTTTTCCAGTTCATAACATGGCGCTTTTTAATTCTCGTATCCACCCCGTATATAACGTCCGAAATATAATAATATGATTTACGACGAGTGCCTCTTAAGATAGAGCGTTGCACAGGACCCATGAGAAGCCACTATTCGTCTCAGATTGGCACACCGAAAGATGCAGAACAATGAGTTCTTTCACTTTTACTTTGCGCGGAAAATTGGTCGTTTAACATAAAACTTTATCTTTACTCAGGTCACATCCTGTCAGCTTCGTTAGTATTGCGTTAGATAACGAAAATTCAGCAATCGACAAGCGGTTGTTCCTTAGTTAACGGAATACCCAGGAACTGGGGAGACTTCAACGTCCGACTAAGCGAGAAACCTTCTAGTAGCGTTTTACCACAGTTCCTTTTTTGTATTTTTTCCACTTAAAATTGTTAAGGATCACATAGTAACGAAAGGTGGAATATTTTTAATTGTACATGGTATATTGTTTTATATATACTGACTGACTAAAATAAGTAAGCACCCGTTCAGTGCCTGTTACTTAAAAGTTTAGGGTTTGGACTTCATTACAGAGATACCTAGAAAAATTGGTAGTTGATCAGCAGTCATTTCTTACTAGGATTGCTACTTAAATTTTGAGATATGGCCATACTGATCTGAATATCTCAAATCTGACATTTTCATCGTCAAGCTTAGCATTTTCAACTGTTTACGCACTAAGAATTCATAAGAGAGTTACTCAAGCATGGCAACCATTGTTTATTAGTAACAGTGACTGTTGTATTTGTCAATGTCTACCACTTAATCATGGAAAGGTACACACTGCAACAACGTTTACAAATAATACAAATTCATTATGAAAAATATAAATTATGTTACTTTAACTTTACGTGCTTTAACTCCAATTTTTGGTCGTTGTAATCGTCCGGGGAAAGAACAGTTGAACGTTTAGTGAAGAAGTTTTAAACAAATTTTACACTTCATAATGTTACAGTGCCAGTGACACAAATAAATGCAAGAAGTGGAGAGAATATTGCTGCCGTACGTGAAAGTGTTCGTGAAGACCAAAATTTATCGATTTTCGACGTTCGCAAGAACTAAACATCTCCCACATGTCTTTATGGCGAATTTTACGAAAAGACCTTGTTTTACATTTATACAAAAATGTTTTAACCCAGGAACTCAAACCAACAGATCATTTAAAGCGTCGTTTATTGATTATTGATGGGTTAAAAATTTATTCATATTCTGGGATATGTACTGTATTGGGAATAAATTATTATTATCATTATAATATCGTCATAATAACTTTGGACAAAATATTCTCAGCTTTTTTACATACCCCCGTACATTCGGTAAAATGAACTCAAACCAAGAGATCATTTAAAGCGTCGTTAATTGATTATTGATGGGTTAAAAATTTATTCATATTCTGGGATATGTACTGTATTGGGAATAAATTATTATCATTATAATATTATCATGATAACTTTGGACAAAATATTTTCAGCTTTTTTACATACCCCCGTACATTCGGTAAAATGAAAATCCATAAATTTTGCGAGTTAAATTCCGAGATTACTAATGAAGGCAACCCAAATAAAGAAACTAATGAAACCGGCTTAATTGGCTCAAAACTAAAAAATACCTGAACAACTTAACTTGTTCGGCAGTTAGTAAAAATCTGAATCGTCGTTTATAATGGCCGGCTCCTCTAAATAAGGTACAAAGAGTTTCGCAACGAGTTATTAGAGCAAGAACTAGAATTCCAAGAAGACTCGAGCATATTATATTGAATACATATTTCGTCATCTGAGAAGAAGTAAACCGCTTATACCAGATGATGCAGACTGCATCCGAAGATAAGATGAGATGTAAATAGGATTTTTTATCTATTATATTGGGGTTGAAAGCGTTGTTAGCGGCTATTGATTGGACCTCAGCTTCGTGTCTTTTTTTGATAAGGGTAATGCGAAAGATCTTCAAGCATTGACAAATTATCATGGAAAGACTCACTCCGCAACAACGTTTACAAATTGTTGAAATTCATTTTCAAAATCAGTGTTCTATTCCCAAAACTTATAGAGCACTTCGTGAAATTTATGGTTTACATAATCGTCCATCAGAGCAGCTTATTCGTCGAACTATCGATATATTTCGGACAACATTTTCTCTACTCGATGCAACAACAGCATCAAGACAACGAACTGTACGTACAGAAGAAAATATCGCTGCTGTAAGTCATAGTTTTAATGATGATCCAGATTTGTCTATTCGTCGACGTTCACAACAAGTTGGACTCTGTGCATCCACCTAATGGAAAATTTTGCGTAAAGATCTTGGTCTATACCCATACATACCCATACAAACCACTTGACCAGCGTCGTTTGTTGATTGGGCCCTAGAACAGCTTGAAGTTGATCCACTTTTTTATCGTAAAATTGTGTTTAGTGATGAAGCTCATTTCTGGTTGAACGGCTATGTAAACAAACAAAATTGCCGTATATGGAGTGGAAAAATCCTCAAGAAGTACTGCAGGTTCCATTGCACCCTGAAAAATGCACTGTATGGTATGCTTTACACGCTGGAGGCATCATCGGTCTATGTTTCTTTAAAAACAATGCTGGAGCTAATGTTACAGTGAATGATGCTCGTTACATATCGATGATCAATGATTATTTGTTTCAAAATAAAGAGTGTGACAGAAAGGCCAGAGACGTCAATTCGTCATCGGGCAGAAGAATTGGATATTTCAACAGGCACTCTTCAGCGAATTCTCACTGAAGATTCCCAGCTGTATGTCTACAAACTCAACAACTTCTGCCAGTAGACCATGAACAGCGAGTTTGCTCGTGTCATTTCCCGATTTGGTGACTAGAATTGGCCTCCACGCTTCTGCGATTTAACGCCTTTAGACTTCAGGCTGTGAAGTTATCTGAAGTCTCAGTTTTATGCCAATAAGCCTGCAACCATCGAAGCATTGAAGGCCGAAATTAGACGCTGTATCAATGAGATACAGCCACGTGTATTCAATAACGTTATTGAAAATTTCGTCAAAAGGGTAAGATACACCAGCAAAGCCGTATTCCCAAATGTATATTTTCTAAATCAATAAATGTTTCAATACTTTGCCACAGAAAACCATGTTTTATTGAACACTGAAATATTGCACTCTTATTGAAACACCCGATAGCGAACAACTTCTTCGCTCCTCGTCCAGAAACCTGCCTTGGTCCGTTGCAGCTTGACCGGCCTATCAATAGAGGACACGACCAATCTAAAGATTTCTGACTAACCGTCCCCACCGAGTTCAAATAGGGCAAAGCACACAGCGCTTGACGACCGTTCCAAGCGGAACACATGGTCACTGGCGTCACAGGCAGAGCTGCGCACCACGCCTGTCTGAAGATTTTCAGGTACGCAGACTCAAAACGAAACATAGTCTCCTAAATAAGAGGTGGAAGCTCCCTCACAACACAGCATTTCCTTCAAGAGCTTCAACCCTCTAGAATCAAAATGAAAAAACTTGGTTATTTAGAATCTGTTGAAATTTTCGAATTAGTTCACAATAAAAATAATGTAAAAAAAAACAATTGAAAGGTGTCAAGGGACACCCGGATGGAACGAAGTTCCTTTCGATTAGTTAGTAAAGGAATTGTAATAAAATTTTATTTTTATTAACAAATATAATTTAATATAAACTTATTTAGTAGGCTCAATTTTAGTAATAATTGGCTTGTGGTAACTGAAGTAGGAAACATATGTTTGGGATTTAATTTTATTTAAATGTCTTGAAAAAACAAAAAATTTTGAAAAAATTTTCTCCCAAAAAATAAAATTCTTAAATAATTTTCACCTCCAGTAACCAAAAAAAATTTTGAAAAAATTTTCACCCAAAAAAAAAATTCTCCCAAAAAAATTTTTTTAAAAATTTTCTCCAAAAAAAAAAATTTTGAAAAAATTTTCTCCCAAAAAAAAAAATTTTGAAAAAATTTTACAACTTTTGGTCTTAATTTCTTCCGTCTAGCCCACTTTCGCAACGCGCGATAAGGAACTTCGTTCCAATAATGAATGACTGTGGGAATCTATGCAAATCCATAATATGTGAGATATTTAAATAAGTAACATCTGTTTACCAATAATCTTTGGTGTGCCGACGTTGTAGGAGTTATTAGCTCTTTTTTTAACCTGTTTTTGTCTGTATATGCACAAATAACCTGTCCTCCTTGTTAAGTCTTCAGTTGTCTGAAGATGGGATAGTTAATTCCCGAAACTGGAGTCACAATTAAATGTGTGAAATATCAATTTATTGGTAGTAATTTCTACAACTTGTTTTAATTATGATCAACTAACAAATAGTAACGTCTAAATCAGTTCAGTATCTGAAACAAGTCATGTTTTCCCAGAATTAAATAATCTTAAAATATCACATCTGCAACCGAAAGGCAAGAAACTAGACATCCTGGAACAAAAATTATGACGGTCCCGCAGTTAAACTATTAAACGAGAAAATTTTAATCGGATTTTCAATACTTAAAAATTCAATTAGATTCGCGCTAATGCTGCATGAATAGGTCTTACCTCGTACTGAAATTAAGATTTTTCTTTCACGACAATTTAATTTCCCAAGAAGTCTGATGTATACTTACCACTTTCTCCTAACGCAAGAAGAGTTTTTTTTCAAGGTGAAGGTTCAGATTGTCACGTCTGCAAATATTCCCCAATCGTGATCAGCCAGCACGATCCACACGCGATTTAACTGGATGTGGATTTCACCGAAATAAATTCGGTTATTTTAAAAACGTGAATTACACATTCTTAAGTAGAACGTCTACGCTTAAAACCGCGATTGCAAAATTTTGATTTCGAAAAGCTTAAGAAGAAAGAGGAAACTATGTTGAAGTAAATGCGGAAATTATCAATACTGGGGAAATAATAGTGCCTTTATTCATACATTTACAATATATAAACATAGGGCGAAGTCTAGCTTAAAGCTACTCCACTCAACCCTGAAAAAAAAACAAAAAGGGAAAAAAAAACAAAAGGATAGAAACAAAAATAAGCGAAAAAAAAATAAAATTAACGAATCAATTCCATTGTGAGTAAACAAAACATATTTCATATTCATAAAATTTTCCTAATTTATAATTGGCTCGTCAAGAATTTCGACTTCAAAATTTTTCTCAGTGAGCCCAAAAAAACGCCTTCACACGAAACTAAAAATTCATTATGTAACTTCACCGCATTGAAGGTGAAGGAGCGCTGAAACATGGCCGAACCAAATCTTGGCAGCATGAGCCTATGACCATGCCTAACGTCCACGTAATGAACATCACGTCTAAAAATTAGACCCAACAACAATTCGAAATGTTTTCATTTCCTTAATGTTGCCTAATTTATATACTTTACTTTAAATCTATTATTGTTTCGGTCTTTACTTGACGGAAATTCATCTTGAAAATATTAATAAAAACAATATTCTAATTTCCGCTAATATTTTATTACACTACGATCGTTACGTCATACCATGACTTCTTCAGTATCTTGTAATACTCACCTGAAGAAGTCATGGTATGACGTAACGATCGTAGTGTAATAAAATATTAGCGGAAATTAGAATATTGTTTTTATTCATAATTTATATTTTTACACGATCTCCTTATAGTGTATAAGTCAATTATTCTATGTTCCTATGGTGGAATTTAATGTCATACACTAAATGGAATGTCCAAGAAAGCTACTAAATAGTCCTACATGCCGATGCACCTTAGAAAACACAAATCTCTCTCTGGCGAAGATCTTCTAGAGATGTAGGTACTGGTTTAAACACGACACTCTTCAGATAACGTCACAAAAAAGTATAGAGGTGTGAAATCAGGAGAGACCACACACAATATTCAGAAAAATTGAATGTCTGAGCTGGAATTTTAGGAAAAAGCATCGGTTCGTTTTTCCTTCCTGACAATTTGGCAGTTGAATCTTGTCTCAATATATTCCAAGATCGCGACTACCACGCATTATGGAGATTCTAGAAGATCTTATAGAAAATGTATTTTTCGAACAAATTGGTGCATCGCCACACCATTTAGCCGAACTACGCGAGTTTATAACTCATTATTTTCCCAAAAATTGGATTGGAAGGATTGATGGCCTCCAAGACCTCCTGATTTGACCTTTAGACTTTTTTGTGGGGACATTCGAAGAGTGTCGCATGCTAGCATGTAATGAAATAACACCTAAAATATTACGGAATGTAAGAGAAAGTGTTTAACAAAGACGCTATGTTCAGAAATAAAATTCGAACATCTTATTAATCAAAATTCGCTCCGAAATTCATAAATTTGACTTCACCAATCACTTCCAACGAATTCTTCACACCGAAATGAACGCCAAACAGAAATTTCAAGCATATTCATGAATATAATTGCAAAAACCTTCAAAATGATGTGTCACTTGATCCTTATTGCCTTAAACCATAAAAGCCAGAAGCAACGTTCAAGCTTTGTTTCATTGGAATCGGATGACGGGAGAAAAAGATATAGTCGTTCAAAAATTAACAAGAATTGACCTATACAAATAATTGAACCATGTCATCGTAATGCATATGCATTGAATATATTTGCTTGAAATGAAAGTAGGTCATCAAAGAAGAGTAACAAAATACAACACAATGACTTTAAAATTTTTATCTGTCTGTGAACAAAAAATATGGACGACAGTTAGTACTAGATTAGATGAACATAGGACAACTCGTAAGTTGTTTGTGAGCAACTGAAAAATTTAACTATGTTAACGAAACGCGTCATGTGGACAACTCAAGATAATAAACAGAAATAAACATATATGTGTTTGAATTAACTAAAGTTATTATACGGCTTATTTATCTGCACAGAAATGAATGGAGTATTAACTTTACTTGTTTCCATCATGAAACATTTGTATTTCAATTTATATTTTGACAATACTAAAAATTTATGATTATTTTCAGAATTGTTACACCAATATGGTAGCTAAATTTCTTTGATAACCGATACTTTTGACTACTTCTCCATGATATTAAACTATGTGAAGATACTAATCAAGTATTTGCTTTATTTGGGAATGATTCAATCTTTACACCGTAAAGTTCAAAGCGAAATAAATCTATATTAAAATCATTTCAAGTCATGAAAATAAATTTTTGTATGAAATTTCATTTACATGTTTTCACCAATGGGCAACGAAAAAAACCTTGGCATTCAACAGACAAGTGAAATGATACATAGTTGGGTGAAAACATAAAGGACACCAATTCACTAAAATTTTAGGAAATTGTAACTTGAACTATTTTTGCCATGTACTAACACCAGTAAAAACTAAGTAAGAGTTGAATGATTACCAAAAAAGTAAGTATAGCAGTATTCTCAAAAAGTTGGTTGTCATGTAGACTCATGTCAGAAATTCCAATAGGGTTTGAATGTCATGAGGAATAAATATTTTTACATATAAAATTTTGTTAAAGCAGTTATCACTTGTTTCAGTTCCTTCATAAAGAATCAATACTACGAAAATATATACTAAAAATTTGTATAAACTGCATGAACATAAACTTCAATCATATAATAATTATATAAACTATACATAAGTAAAATCAAAACGTTTCCATACAAAAAATAACTTTATTGGTATGATCGTTTACTGTATAGTTTTTTCCTTATAGATCACCAAGCCTTTTGAAATCAAATCAGGAATTTCCACTGCTAACCATGGTCCCAACTAAAACAGAAGAGTCTCCATGAAGATATTGTGAAATCTTCAATGTTAACTTAGACCTTATGAAAGTCTCTATAAGAAGTTGATATACGTACACCTAAAGCCATAGCGTGTCCTATACCAAATTTAGGTACATTCCTTGCCCACAAAGGTTTAAAATGATCGCTAAGACAAATCTTTCCACCCCTGAACATTTTCACAGTTTTTCCGTCTAACTCAGGTAACGCAATTTCTGGAGCTGTAGTGGGATACATCACAGGAATCTAAAATTTCAAGTTGTATCCAAGCTTTTTTCAACTTTACTTTGACTTACGTCGAATTCAACATCGAACTCATATTTCAGTTGGTCGTGAAAAAACCAACATTTTCCAAACCACTTCGTTCCTTCTTTGTTCGATTCTAGCCTGAACCAATCGTTGTCAGCTTCTTTGTTGTTTTGTACATACTAAAATTATAGGAACATATGGAACCGTATCTAAAGAATGTTCCAATTGGATTTACCTTGATTAAAGACTGATATTCCTCTTTTAGTCGCTCCACCCATAATTCTTTATCCCTAGGTCCTGCTTTCGTTTTCAATAAAGGGATGCTACTAAGGGTTTTTCTAGTACTTTCATCAACCATGTCGATATTTGCGTCTTTTTAGAAAAATAATTAGGTTGAAGTTGATGTCCTTGAAAGATTCCTATGTGGAAGAATCATAGAAAATACTCATATGAATATAATCGAGAAATCTGTGACTAAATGCAGCTCAGGCCATACGAAATACTCCTTTTCTAGTGAAAACATAGATCGTTCCAAAATAATTCTATTTTCTATAAATGAAGAACGAACTTAACCTGCAATAAAAACAAATGAGCAAATTTTCTCATTAGATTTGGAAAAATGTTATCCTTAACACAGAGATTCTCTCTATCACCCCTCATTAAGACATGGCAAGAGCCAGTACAATGCATTTTAAGTCGGAACTATGCCGCCAGAAGAGGTACTCGAGAACGAAAGAATAAAAAGAAGGTTAAAGTAGTCGTTGAAAAGGTTGGATTCATTCCACAAAACCTAAGAAACAGAGAAAAAATGATGATTGGTAGAAAATCGAGAAAAACGGACGATTCATTGTTGGGAGACCCAATAGGCGAAGTTTACTGCACAAAATATTACAAATGGAAAGTATATCCCTTCGAGGAAGCCATTCAGTGTCACCGCGAGACGCATCATCCTGAAATGTACAATCAGCCAGGTGCTCGGGTAAAAGCAGTCATCGAACTCAACATGCAAGGTGAAAAAAAAACAAAATTCATTGAGAGTTTTGAGAGAATATGCGGTATTAAACATTATTTCCCTCACAATGAAGAGAGACCAATAATAGCGTTCGCCAAAGATGAGGATGCTCAAAATGCTGCGAAAGAAGCTGGTGCTCTTGTTGCCGGAGGGGTAGAATTAATAAAAAACATACAAAACGGAAAGGTGCTATTAACTGACTATGAATTTGTCATCACCCATCCAGATATCTTGCACGAATTGAGTTCTTTGAGGGGTCTGATGAAGAAAAAGTATCCCAATTACAAATTAGGTACAATAGACATGAATTTGGAGGAAGTAGTTAAACGATATATACATGGCATCAATTACAAGGCTACTGCAGATGATTTTGAAAAAGATTTTGGAATCATCGAGGCGGATATTGGCACATTAGACATGGATCCAAATAAGTTAGAAGAAAATTTTGCATGCCTGATCAATGATGTTATGGTGATGAAACCAAAGAGATCTGGGGATTTCATACTGAGAACTCTCATTAAGAGTCCTCCTTCGCCAGAGATATTCAAAGTGGATTTTAATCATCATCTACCTAAAACAGAGGCACTAAAGAAACAAGATGTAGAAGATGAAACAGAAGTAGGAGGAGTTGATGAGAAATTGATCCTTTAAATGATGTATTGACATTTAATAAAAAGTACTATAAACAATACTTATTTTACCTTCATCAAAAAAATCATTTGATGTACACTTGCAAGTTTAATGTTTACATGTTTAATATGTTATGGCTGACTTTGTTAGACGTTCAATAAAATAATGACTAGCAACTGATAGTATGTTATTGATAATTATATATAGATCAACATTTCAAGATAATTTAAATGCACTAGTTTTCCCCTATTTTTCTGAATTACTCAAGATGTGAGATATATTAGTAATGATTCTGCAATGATAAAGAAAGAATATGATTAAGCAGTTCGAAATCGAGGGATATTAAAAATAGTGCAGCTATTTTAAAAGTATAGGAAAATAAGATAATGCTATAATATAATCTTGTGTCTGACCACTGACCACAAATTTTAATCAGAATAAGAAGTAATGTAATATTATGTAACATATTTAAGATAACAAAAAAGTCTTATCCAAAAATTACGCAATACAGAAATCAATATAGAATATGGCCGTCAAAAACAGTAATTTTTCATGCATGCTAGAGCAGCAGGTTTTGAAATTTTGATAACAGTTTAGAGAAGCATTGTTCAGGGCTACATAACAAAAAAAACTATTTGGAAAAAGTGAAGATTTGTGGCAACAGGAGTAAAAAGACCGTCACAGGGTGTAGAATTAAAAAAAAAAATTTTAAGTGCCTTTGATGCCACATAGATTTTTTCTTACATTTTTCTGATAACCAGTACAACTTGCCTTGTTACACAGTTCCGGCTTGACGTTGATTTCTGGGACACCTGTATATGTAAAATAACGACACAAAGATTGTTACAAAACTTTGTTGGGATCCTATGAATACTATTTAAAAATTGGACAGTTTTAATGCACCCACCATAGCACCAAGGGATTACCATCTTTTCATCGCATTGCAAAACTTCCTGAGTTATAAGAAATTGGCATCAAGAGAAGATCATGAAATTTGATTACTAGAGTTTTGCACCAGTAAGGACCAAGACTTCGATGAGAAAGGCATTATGAAGCTACCTTCAAAATGGCGACAAATTATAGAATAAAACGGTGCATATTTGACCCAAATCGAACAATCCGAAACAAGTTAAATAAAGTCTTGAAATTCACGCAAAAATAATGGATAAGAACAGAACAAAAGAAAATACCCAACCAAACCCCTAATGGATGCAATAAGGAACCTTCACGGTGGAGACAATAGATAACACTATCGACTTCACACTTTCAATATTTTTTCTTAATAATTATGTACACCTCCTTTTCAAGAAGAAAACGTATATAAAAATTGTATTTTATTCTGACAGAAAGACGCAAGTCGTTAACCATTTTCTAGAGCAATAAATATCTTTTTCAAGTATTTGATGGATTTGGTCTTTACTTGATGGAAATTCATTTTCAACTAGTACCAAATAAAATTCAATTTCCACAAACTTTTAATATCTTTTCTCTCTCTAAGCAAACTCCCACATTTGCGACTCATTGCCTAGAAAATGGTTACCCTTTCTCTACAATAAAGGATTTAAAAATCTTGCATATAGAATGGCAAGAAGCTTAACTACTTGGAATCTTCAAATTAATGCATAATAGAAATAATCTAAATAGATTTATAAGTTGAAAGTTCCAGAAAGAATGAAACACTTGTCTTTAGTTCCCCTAAGGTAATAAACTTTATTTCTGGCAAGAAAACAGTACAACTGGTAGCTATAAAAAAAAAATAAAATAATATTCTAAATTAGTCAATATAACACATTCACGATTTAACTGAATAAATCATCGATGATTAAAGTAAAACAACTCAATTTCCGCTAATTTATTTAATTTCACAATTGTTTCGTCATGACAACATGACTTCGTCGGGTGAGTATAGTAATCATACTCACCTGACAAAGTCATGTTGTCATGACGAAACAATTGTGAAATTAAATAAATTAGCGGAAATTAAGTTGTTTTACTTTAATCATCAAGATGTATTTCCGACAAGTATAAACCGATACAATCAAACATTTGACTAAATCATATAAACTTAATATATACCTTCAGGTAATAGTTCTTTTTTATTTGCCATCAATTTTACTATTAAGCGTTTTCTAACTCTCCCGAATTTTCAGAAATTTAGTTTATTCTCACAAAATCCAATTTAAGTTATTGATTGAACATTTCCCGAAATATGTGATACTGCAGCTGAAGTTTTTATTCAAGAAACAAGTTTTCTGAAGATTTGAATGAGTGAAATCAAAGTGTTAAATGTAGGAATAGGTTACAACTCATAATACAGTCTGTACTCTTTTGTTGGAGAGATAGAATAGATTTCAAATTTTGTTCAGTTTCAAAAGACCGAAAAATTGTAAAGGGTAAATATTCAATAAAATCCTTTATTCTTTTCATTAGCACCTGTAGGAATGTTTTGAAATGAATCATCAAATTGTATACCCAACCTGCAAGTGAAAACAAAAAACTTGTCGGTTTTCTAGATTTTTATTCCATTTTTAATAAAAGATCACAATATTTATCTATAAGCTAAATTTTTCTTTTCATGATGAATGTGAATGACGTGAAAATGGGGGTGAATTCCTAAAATTAACGATAAAACTATCCATATATTCTCAATTTATGGTGAAATAATCTTAGAATACACAATAAGCTCTCCCATTTTTTTTTATTCGACTCCACATCCATAATTAAATGCTACTGGGAACCAATATGTGCAAATCACCGAAAATTCCAGCTTAAATAAACACTAAACAATATCAAAAAATCCAACTGTATAATTCTACTAAAAATATTTATACACAGAATTAGCAATCATGCTCCAGTTCTTGAATAAAAAGAACCAAGCATGATTAAACCTCAAATCTCTGGATGAAAATAATCAATTATATTAAAATACTATCGATTTGCCTCAAGTTAAATATATTGTTAACGTGTTTATCAATAGAATATTACATTTAGCTTTGTGAAGGTATTTTTTTTTTTTAGTATGCTGATCCGTAGACATTCTCGTCGGAATAGGCAATATATAAAAAGAAATCCTCCTCATGGTGTTCCTGGAAACATAAAAATTACAGAATGCAATTCATTACATAAATAAAATTATACCCAAATTCACAATACAAAAGTCAACAAAAGCAATTGTGAACAAAGAAAAAGCGATAGTACACAATTTACCTGATAGAGGGAGCCCATGGTGGCCGAGGTCGGTGGAATTACATTATTTACAAAGAAAAATAGAGCATCCTCAGCCCTAAGATGGATTCTCTTTCTAATAAGAAAGTAGAATTGACCAACAGTAAGGTCTGAGGGTACCAAGTATTTCTTTTTATCAAGGTCGCCTATTCTCGCCTTTGGAGCCTTCTCTACAATTACCTGAAAAAATTAATTGATAGTCAAAAATCTTATAAGAATTTTAAAAGAATGAAAAAAATCCCTGATATAAGCAGGGTTAAATTTTATTTGTATCACTTCCTTTTAAAATATTTTAATTCGATAAGACGTTTCAGGATGTTAATAAATGACTTGTGGAATTTGCAATAAGATTTAAAATTTTCGCAAATGCGAAAAAAATGCATTTCGCTACCAAAATAAACATGGCGCAGAGAATGACTATAAATATTACGAAATCATCAATTTTATTTGAAAAAAGTTGTATCAGCAGTTTCTAAATTTCCAAGTAAATTTAGAACGAAAGTTTTAAATGCTTAATCGTGTAAAAAACTCATTTATTGAAAATTGGAAAAGCAGTATGGCTCAAAAGCAGTGACCTTGGAAATAATGGCACAGATGACATTTATAAATAAAAACAAATTCATATCCCAAAAGACGTTGCACACAAGACTTTTTCGCAATATACATGCACACGTGACTTATTATTTTCACTAAGACTAAGAAAAATCCTTTGTTTGAGTTTTTTAAATATTGCGTATTTATACTTACTGGAACCCTGTCAGGATATTTTCTCCTGATCTTTTCACCTTCGGCTTTCCTCTTCTCGAAGGGATGTTCTTCCTTGTATTGGAACTTCATATTTTATAAGCACCGAAATTTAATTTTTTAAAGTGGAAACAAACTCTACTGTTAACACCCGCAATCTGTTTTTCTTTCTTCTGTCTATCGGATAGAAAACAATCGATTGTGCGTCACAGATGGATATATTAGTCAAAACAATGTTAAAATTTCTAGATTTTTTTTGTTTTTGAACGTTTTTTCGAGAGAGTACGGAAAATAGAAATACTATAAACCAGAATTTTACTGAGGCGTAATAATTTCAATGAGTGTTTTCGTATTTTGTCCATGAAAAAATATAAAGAGTACTTGATTTGGATCTTCCACAGAAAATCATCAAAATCGTCCAAGATGAAAATATCACCAGGTATCTAGGAAATAACTTCTTGTTCACAACACATATCCTGATTTAACATGAAATTAATAATTTTTGCATGAAACGATAATACACTTATTTTCATAATCAGCTATTGCATTTGATGAATAAATTACTAATCGCATTTTAAAAATCGCACTTCATTATCATTGAGATATGTTACGGAAATACTATGATTTTTCCTAAAATTGAATTGATAATGCCTGTTTTAAACTACGGAAAATTTTCAACTACTTAAAAATGAGAAAAACTATAGATATCAAATATAGTTAAAATATACTTATGAAGGTCGTAGTTCATACTGATATTAAATTAATGTTCACAGTTATACCTTAGAAAATAGAAAAATTTTACACATTCATTATCCCGTTATAAAAATTAACCAGACTAAAACATGCATAATTTTTTGATAAACTACTATGTACAATCTAATAAACTGGACGCCTTTGATTTTTCAAATAATCCAATGCAATTATTGGGTATAATTGTCTCAGAACGGGACCAATAGACAAACAATTACGTATGCGAATGTAGTTTATCTATGACTCGATCACTGTGTACACATATATTTTCATTTCTATGGCCGGTATTTGTGTTTGTTGAAGCCAAATTTAAGAAGGGACTAGTACATGTTGTATTATTTGAAAAAAATTCTAGTGAATATTAACTAATACCTCAACAATCAGACGCTCATCTCCACAATTATTGAAGCTCGCTATCCCAAACGACTCTTTCAACCTTATTATATTGAGTTGATCCATCATGAGCAGGTCCGGCAAAAAAGATTTACCGGGAGGTGAAGTCGAAGCCGAGTATGAAGTCGAGAAAATTGTAGATTCTAGGGTCAGTTCTAACGGAGATAAAGAATATCTAATCAAATGGATTGGATACAGCGATTCAGATAATACCTGGGAACCATCAAAGAACATACAACACGATCTCATACAAGCCTTCGAGTCAGAAAGGAGCAAAAAAAAGAGAAGCCAGACAGGCAATGATGGTTCAAAGTCTCAGAAGAGAAAAACCGACGATAAAAAATCACATGGATTTGAAAGAGGTTTGGAACCTGAAAAAATCATAGGTGCCACAGATAGCTCAGGTAAATGGTTTACTCATATGCTCTCAATCTTAATAGAAAGTTAAGTTTGCATCAACTTATTTCATGGATCCAATTCCCTTTTTCAGGTCAACTCATGTTCCTGATGAAATGGGCGGGAGTTGATGAAGCTGATTTGGTTCCTTCTGAACTAGCCAATGTAAGATGCCCCCAAGTGGTTATAAAGTTCTATGAAGAGAGATTAACTTGGCATTCAAACACTTCAGATGAAGCGAAGCCCAAATAATTGTTGGTTTACGTCTGGTAGTTTTATTTTGACCAATAGTTTCATCAATTTCTGGAAAATTTAAACACATTGTAAATTATGTAGGCTAAGAATCTGATATAAATCACAAATTTTGAAGAGAAAGTGGATATAATTATTCTCCTTTAATTTGATTTTTATGAAGCTATGTAACTACTATGTAATTTGTAAGATAAAATTATTAATTTTATTTAATATCACTTATATTTTCTGAATGTAAATAATTTTGACACTAATCCTTCTTTAATCGTTTACACATATGCAATTTTGATAAAAATTATGGTTTATTGTTGGATGAATGATGAACGATATTTTTTTCATCTACTAGCCACTTAAGGAATTTTTACATGTGACATTTACTTAAATCAAATAAATATCAATTTTTAGAAATCAAAACTGGAAAATCTTATATGTGCAGCATATAAACGATCTTTTTATTTTTGATATTTAATATTTTATCCTGATAATCCTAGATTTTCTTGTGAAGATCTCTCTTAAAAGCTGTTGCTTGTGAGAGATCAGTTGTGTTCTGATCAGGCTTCGTTACTGTTTACTTAATGCATCTTAGACACAATACTGTTAATTTTTCACACAACAGTGAAATGGTGGCCGGAATTCCTATAGAGAAAATTTCTTGAATTGCCAAGATACAAACTCGCATCGAAGAGGAAACTCCGCTTAAGAGTCAGACGTTTGAACCACTACATTCACAGAAACTCACTTATTGAATGAACTGTACTAACCTTTACCTAGAAGATCAGGTAGGTGGTAATATTTCTTTAAATTAATATTCACAAGATCTAAAGACCACAAAAAGGGAATAGAAAGAAATTATGAAAAGCACTGACATTGAAGTTAGGAGCTTTTGCACTCTTGTTCATATTACCCACTATCCTCAAGAAATTATGCATTACCCTTTTGGTCGTTATTTAACATCTAAATGCTAAATAAGAACTTATTCGTAGAACTGTTGTTAGGTTACCGTAGGCCGTGAGCTGCTCTGCTCACAAGATAATATTTTTTAATCTTATAATTATACGATCTTCACGAAATTTTGCATCAGCCTTTTTGTTGTTAATTTACATCAAAATAGTAAATTTACACTCGAGCGTAGGCCTTTTGCTAAGGTTTGGGTAGCGTTCAACACTGCTTTGTTAACAAAATATTTATTTTTGTTTTGAATCTTGTAACCATACGAGCTTCACAAAATTTTGTACGAACAAGTATTAGAATACTAATATTATTATTATAATAATAATAATTCTATTTCTAAACGTCAGATTTCAGATCGATTGAATTTGAAGTTATTAATGAAAATAAGAGAAAATTTTCAATATGAATAACTTCGAAATTATTGGACTGATTTCGCCCAACAATGAACTCAACTGAGATATTCAGGCCCCAAACATACATCAAAAGTTTCATGTCCCTATCTGTTTCCTTTCGAAAGTTAGATATGAAAAATTTCAAACGTGATAACAAACTAAGGCGAGATATTTAGTCCCCAAACCTTCCCTGAAAATTTCAAGTCTCTAGCTCCTTCCCTTCGAAAGTTAGCCGGACAAAATAACTTTTGACTTTGTTTAAGAGTATTTTCGGCTCAAAATTCGAAAATTACATACATTTGGATGAAATGATAGCACGCTATTCCTTGTAACTAGAGCGCAAAAATTTGGAATATCAAATATGAGTTGAATCTAATAAATAAAAATGAACTGATAAATATGTTGGTAAACATAAAACTATAGAACGACTGGACCAACTCCGAATTTTTTTTTCAAATATTCGTTGAATTCCGAGGATAGTTCTGATGGGAAAAAATTGCACGGGAAAAAAACCACATTTTTTCCATTCAAATTATTCTAAGCAATCTGAGATTGAAGAATTGATTTTTTGTAAATATCAGCTTGAGCAATGGCTTCCTAGTCTTACTGTTTTGTTTTATTCGGATAAAACAAGAGAGGACCCAAGCATTATAAAAAGAAAAAAAACATTTAAAATTTAATAAGTAACTTAATAATTATGAATACAACCTTTAAATAACTATAAACTGACGCTTCTTCTTTAAACAGTTTATCTTTGATAGATTCTCAATTATTTTTTACTTAAATATTCGCTTCTCAATCGATAAATAACTTCCTTGATATATCTGTGGTTGATTTTTTTTTGTATCTTTCCATTTATACCCAGTTTAAGACTCATGCCGCTCATCAAACGCGGGCCAAGCAATTTGAAGAATTAAAAATGCTACAAACTAAAATGAATGAACTATAAAGTTAATTTTCAGTCTAATTGGACTGCACAGCAACGTGCGCAACCCATGACATTATAGCTTGACGCTTGTCTTGACTAAGATCTTAGTTTCATCCCTGTGAAATGGAGGATTAACTCTTGATAGCTAAAGCAATGTCACCAAACGGGAAGGTTTGGTGGAAGTTCGAACGAATGGGGCCCTAGTTTTACCGTAAAGGTGAAATGGAGGGCTGAGCTGCGTTGTTCAACTCAGTGATAAGGGGGTCTATTGCTGCACAGGGCTTCACCCTTAAAACTAGCATACTCTACCCCATTGCAGTAAATCTCCGGATTTTTCTGTCCAATGGCCAAGTGTTGTCTGTCAGTCGCGTCTTATTGATTGTAAATGATCAAATACCTAATTTAAGCTCGAATTCAAGCAAGTCATAAGTAAAATATCATTTTCATACTTTAAAATAAGGCTACAAATCCTGATTTTACCATATGGTGACAAGTGCACCAATTCGAAGAGTTTGTAGAGGAATAGACTTTTAAGGAATATGAGTTCAAAAAGTTGAGACAAAAATTCAAATCCTGATTGTTATTTGCAATTTCTCTGAAACAATCTTTTAAACCACATTAATACACCTAGCTGAAAATTAGGACTCTATCAGTTACTGCATTGTTGTTGTCATGTATGCATTAGCATGAACTTTTCAGTGAAATACTGAGACAAGTCAATTTTTATTTGGACATCCTTTTATTGCAAATTCGTGAGTGTACAATCATTCACTAAGCAGTGTGACAACTGCCTCAAGAATCTTAAATGGGAGTGGGGATCGAATGACACATCATTTTGAAGGTTCTATAATTCAATTTTAAAATATGCTAAAAGATTTTTATTTGGCATTCTTTTCGACGTGAGAAACTCTTTGGAAGTAATAGGTGGAATGGATTAAGTTTCTGAACACTGAAGATGTTGAAGTTGTTCAGCATTAGCTTCTAAGCAGTAATTAAATTCCTAATGAAAGTTTTTATCAACATTTTGTTGCACTTCCGGTGTGATCAAAGGATAAACAATAACAATAAGCTTATCCAATTGCAAGAAGTGTTTTTCATAATCGAATTCTTGATAAGGCTCAATATGTTTACAGGTTTTCTCCACTCTAATTCAATACTCATCAGATATGGAAAATTTTTACAATGCTTTATTCCTGATTTTCTGCTCTTTACCAATTTAAGTCAGCATGATTCCCACGACTACAAAGATAGTAATAAATAACCACAGATAAACTGTACAGGTATGGAAAAGACGGTCGGAAACATAAACGACTCTTTTCCATACTTGTATACTACAATCATACATCAACAAGACTATATTATTGTTAATCTACGACTATAATAATAGTTTCTCTATGTAAACAACCCCTAGGATTGATTGTTGACTTGAATAAATCTAGGACACAGATTACTAAATATCCTGTTGATCTATGATCTAAGAGTACTAAGCATAGTAAACATGAACTTCATGTTTATATATATATAACATGGCAATAAAGCTAATTTAGTAACTGTGGAATGAACATAGGCAAACTGATTTTCGTTTATCTATGGAAAATAACGGACTTACAGAAAACCAATAAAAAAGACCAATAAAAATGTAACTCGCCGCATTTCTTTTTTTAATTAGAAAAAGGGTTTATATCTATATTTCCATATTTAAATTAAATTTATTTTGATAGAAGAAGATCTTCAATAATTTCTGTCACAAATATTCCACCGTACACACCGTGTAAAAAGACCGCGTCTTTGAAAGTTCTGTGGATAACTAAATATATCGAACGCCATTGTTTGTTCTCTATCGAAATAGTATTTGAACGTTATTTCTATTTTGAGCGAAATTTTTGTTCTTTAAATTATATTTTCCAAAAATTTTCTTGAAGAATATTAGACGATTCTGCTTCTGAGAGTACTGTCTCTGGTGAAACAAGTGTATTTCAATAGGAAATAGAAGTTTTGCGGCATCACTTGATCTTTAGTTTTTCTCTGAACTATCAACAATGAGCAAAAGTAAGGTAAACAGTCCGACACCGGTAGTAGCAGAAGAAGCTAAAGAAGGAGAAGAATTCATCGTGGAAAAAATTTTGGATAGTAGAATCAACGCTAAAGGTGTCAAAGAGTATTTTCTCAAATGGATAGGCTACGATGATAAAGACAATACGTGGGAACCAGAGGAAAATCTCGACTGTCCAGAATTGATTCAAGCTTTCGAGGCCAGCCGTGGTTTAAAAAATAAGGAAAGGGAAAAAAAGCGTAAAAGTTCTAGCACCCCTACACCGACAGAACCAAAAATACAAAAGAAAAAGAGCGATGAGAAAAAGCATGGATTTGAGAGAGGACTGCAACCTGAAAAAATCATTGGTGCTACTGACAGTTCAGGTATTGATGCACTTCAATGTAGATATGAAATTGATACAATTTTTTTTATGTTGTGAGGTACATCATATTTCGATACTACCTTAAATCTGTTTTTTCTTTAAGGTCAGCTGATGTTTTTAATGAAGTGGGTTGGCACTGATGAGGCCGATTTAGTACCAGCCAAACAGGCCAATGTTAAATGCCCCCAAGTAGTCATTAAATTTTACGAAGAACGTTTAACATGGCACTCTGGTCCGACTGACGAAACGAAGGCAGAATAAGATAGTATATAAGTGAAAATTAGATTTTAAGTGAAAAAAATGTAAGTAAGTTCATTTCTATAATACAATCTTTAAGAAAGATATGTTGTGATCTATTGAAAACCGATGTTTTGAAAAAAACTTTTACACGCGAGATATTGGGATAGAGGCTATTGTATTTAACTGAACTGGAGTTCAAAATTGTTTTTTGGGATTTTCAATGTTAAGACATATCTCGTGAAATTATTGATTGTTGATTTTGTTATTTTGAAGATTTTCGTTGATTTTGAAGTATTTACACTTACGTTTTCCTTATAATGGAAAATAACATACAATTTATGTTAAAGATTCCAAGTTTTTTAGGTAGATTTGTCAACTCAAAATGTGCTTTTTCTGGTCATGATCTTTCCTAGATAATTTAAGATGAAGTGAATTTTTATTGAACGATGATTCTTGTGAGAAAAGTTCGGTTTTTTAACATTTTTATCCAAAATTTCTATAAAAGTGTAAGATATTGCTTTTTTACTGAAGGTTTTATTCAGCAACTATTTTTTTTAATTTTCAATAGTGTACAACTTACTGAAGATTAAAAGTGTAACATAAATTTATAACTTTGTTTTGATTGTGGAATAATATGAAAAATCTTAGTTTCACTAGTTTTGTCACTTATATTTTTTCACATGTGAAATCTTTTGAAATTTGTTTCTTTTCTAAGAGTTACGGAATTGCTGGGAAATTTCAGAATTAGCATTTCATATTTTTATTTAATATATCGAGCTCGAAAATTTCCATGGAGTAATCTCGAATGAAATTAAAACAGAACATTATTATTAAATGCCTATTACGATACCATTCCAGGTTGCTCCATTGTTCATTGATTATGTTTATCAACATTTTTATCAGGCCTATTGTCAGTTGGCTAACAATTCACTTCTTCGAAGTTTTCGCAGTCGTAGCAAACTTGCTATTAAATTCGATTTTACCAGGAAGTTGATATTTTTGATTTGGAGGTTCTAGGAATCCAAAATTGACGAGTATATGTGACAAAATGAGTGCTACTTTATATTTATAAACCGTATTTTGTATATATTATAATTAACTTAATAAATGTTTTTTCATAATTGGGTATAATTTTTTCCCACCTGTATGTGTGAAATAATTCTTCAACTTTGTTGGGTGGTAATTGAAGGAGTTCTTTCCCATAGGAAAAATGTTCTAAACTGGCTGCTTGAAGTTTGCGTTATCTTCTATGCCTCTCAAAACATCGATTTGTTGGTCGTCAAATATAAGACCGATCCGGAATTCGGTTGAAACTAAGAAATACTGCCATTCTTAATTTTTGTTTTATATGAATAGTTTATCAGCCATCATATTGGCTTATAGACTGTAAGACTTTCTGATTGCCAATAAAGAGAATGTGGATTGTTATTAGTCAAATGTCGCGAAGTTGAGATTTATATTGAAATAATAAATTCCTACTTGAAAACGTATTTCTTGTGGAATTAATAATGAAATAGTTAACTGAGATTCATCGAATTGAGATTTTAATGATGATCGATTACGGGGATAATTGCAGAAGTCAAGTTGAAGTGGCAAACTTGGGTATTTTGATAGGTGTTGCAGAGGATCCAACAACAAGTACATGTAAAAAATAATGTAAGTCATACAACTGTCATAAGGTATCTCCACAAGGAAAGACTTAATCCATATAAAATTACTTTTCAGTTTGCAGAGGCTAACAGAGGACGATCCAGATCGTAGAATGCATTTCTGCGAAATAATGATGAATAAACTGAGCAGAAATGAAATAGCTGTTGGTACAATCCTTTTTTCTGATGAACAACATTTACATTGAATAGGGAGGTGATGAACCGACAAAATTGTAGTTATTGGTCAGCGGAGAATCCCATTCGATGCGTGAGACACATACGCCGTTCTCAAAAAGGAAACATTTGGTTAGATATCATAGGTGACCATATTATTGCTCCTATATTTATAGATAGGACTTTGACAGTTGAAAAATATTTGAGTTGGATTACAGACGAAGTTGTTCCTGTGTTAGTTAACTTATTTCCTAATGCAATGCCTACCAAATGAAAATGTTTGGTTCCAGCAAGATGGGGTCCCACCCCATTATGCTTCAATGTAAGAACTTAATTGAACTCAATCTCCCCTATTAAATGGATTGGATGAAGAGGTCCATAGAATGGCCAGTTAGATCGCCAGACCTTGCGCCGTTGGATAATTTTTTATGGGCTTATCTCAAGAACAAAGTTTATGCAACACAGCAGATGAGCATCGCAACTTCAAAAAAAGGATAACTACAGAAATGAGGAATATTTTACCTCTAACTTTAAACAAAGTAAGGAACGAGTTTTATAGGAGACTGTGTTATTACCAAGAACGAGGTGGAGAACATTTTGAGCATTTATTTTAATGTAATATAATCAATTACATCATGTTATTTAAGTATTCAGTTTCTTGAAACCTATTATACTTTCTAAATTTCATCCAGTATTATTCATAATAGACCATACATGATATAGTTTGTTGAAATCACGTTATTAAGGAGCTTTAAATAATAAATGCTGCATTTAAAATAGAGGAGGAATCACCCTGAATATTTAAATTTATGTTTAAAAAGCGTACTATTGAATTTAAAAGTTGACATATCCCGGTGTTTTTTTTTAATATTCTAACATTAGAACACAAATATTTTTATTCCATATGTGGTTTCCACACTGTATATCAATGTATTTTGGTGTTGTCAGTATATTTATTGTGTGATAGGTTCAAAGAATTTCTGCGAAATAAGTGCAATAGCACTTATCACTAATCAGCTTTCAATTAATTTAATTGTGAGTTACTTCGTATTTCAAGATGTATTTCCGACAAGTAGAGACCGATACAATCAAACTTCATATTTTTCATTATAGAATAAATGTTATTATTATTAAGAGTAATCACCTAAACGTTAACATACAGCGCTAATTACCGTTCTTGTGAGATGCCCCATATTCAAACCAAATATTGAACTTGTTAGCATTGATAGGAAGCATTAGTTTTTGTAAAGTTATAGGCAGGAACTCCTAGTAAACAAAGGCTTCAAATTCAGAAATATACTCGATATGAAATATATTAACCATTTAAACATAACATATAGAGTAATAATACAGAACTTCTAACTTCCGAAAATGTCATGGAAAGTTGTACCTGTATATCCCACATCCTGGCTCTTAAGATTGTTGAACGAAATATACATCCTGCAAGAAAAAACCATTTAACCTGAATTATAGATGAAGTGTACTTCAACTGACCGATCATTAGGGAGCCCCAATTCCTTCTCAACAGCCTCGAAGATAGCCTTTGAGTGTTTCTTATTCTCGTCTCTGCCGAGGGCCCCGATGCTCATTAGGGTGGCTTGCGCAGCGGGTTCATTTGTGCCACCCCAAGACATATTAACGTCGCCTATGACTGTCGCTACACAGTACTAGAAACTACTAGTTTGAGGCTTGGAAACAGGGTAACGTTAGTTACTTACACTGATTGGTTTTCCCAGAGAGGCTGCGATAATGTTGCATAATCTAGCAGGTAGGTCTTTGGGGATTTTGTCCGCAGGAATGTTAGTTTCGATCCTCAGATAAGGCATTTTGCGGGAGGTCACGGAGAGCTTATGTAATTTTTCGCTTTCAGGGAAATTCCTGATTGTAAATTAGGTTCAAGGTCGTGTTCTGTTGAACCACAGATAGGAAAGGGTTTTAGCGATTATCTTTTTTATTGCAGGGCCTCCCACTATCAGTTACATCGCATTTTGTAACAAAAGAGATAATATTTGAAATTGAAATACTACAGTGTCAAATAAGTACTGGGAATCGGTCAATGAAACACAAAATATGTATTATTTATCAAAATTTATTGTATCTCCTTCAAAGTTGGTCCTTTCCGAAATAATACACCTACGCCAACGAACAATCCAATTATCAAAAGGTTTTTTAAATGCATTTCAAGAATCGACTTCAGTACTTGCCTCGAATTTTCTTTTTTGTCTTCTGTGGACTGATAGCGGATGCCTTAAAATCATAATTTCCATCGCTGTTTTTGCCACCTCTCTGGCAGTTTGTCTTATTTTGAAGCGAACCAGTTATCAAGGCATTTTCGTACATTCTAGTACGAACTGAAGCGTTATTCAGCGAGAGCGTGTCCTAGTGATGCGAATAGATGATAATCGGTGGGAGCAGGTCAGGAGGATAAGCCTCATGCGCTAGTATTTCCCAACTGAACACCTCGATCGTTCCCCTGACTCGTTTTGCTATGTGTGATGAGGCATTATCATGGATCAAAATTACTGTCATGTTGCCTTTTTCCATACTCCTGTTGTATTTAACGTAATGCTCAATATAAATGGATCATTTGCTGTGGGTAGCGATCAGTGTTAACGGTTTCACCAGGTTTTAGTAGCTCATAATAGATTATACCCTTGTGATCCCAGCATAGCATTGTTTCCTTTCCAAAGCGATTTGATCTTTCAAATTGTTATCTGCGAACTCTTTCGGTGGTTTCCCACGCTCTTCTTTTGTCACGTCCAGATCACCACTTTTGAATTTTTTTAACCACACGAAACACTGCCTTACCAAGAGCGTGTTCGCCGTAAGCTTCTACCAGCATTCGATGCGATTCTACAGCAGGTTTCTTCAACTGATCAAACAACCTGTGGCGATGTGCCCCCGCTCCTTCCGCAGAACTCTGCTACAGCTTCTCGGCGTATCCCATAGAGGACGCTACCGCTTCCCGAATACTAAGCTATTCTCGCAGGGTTCAAGTAGAGCAGAGTACTAGTGTTCGACAGCCGACGTTGAACAAGGTCACTGGCGTCATAGGCAGACTTGCACCCTACGCCTATCTAAAGAGTTCAGGGGTATCAAGTTGGAACGAAACGCCACCTCCCAAATTATAATAATAATAGAAATATTTATTTCAAATCATCCCAATGTACAATATGTAACAAGATATGAAATGAAACAGTGTCAAAGGTTTTTACAGCAGCTCAGCGTTCCATCCCATACTACTCCAGGCGGTATGGTTCATTTTCCACCAGCAGCCCAAATATATCTCTTTTAAAGATTTTATAGTTCTTTCTGAATATTTTGTATTCTTGTTGGTAGTTTATAATATAGCCGGAGGCACCTGTATTCTAATTGCACTTGCGTGCACTAAGGTAGTTATAGCTTTGTGTTGTTGTTTCATATCTACTTTTCATATTTTTGTGATTTTCGAATAGGTGGTTGATCTTGTGAAAAAACAGTGAGCATTCTTGTATGTAGATTGCATATAGTGTTAGAATCTTCTTCTGTCGAAAAGCTCATCTGCATGTCTGGTTGTATTTCAAATTACATAATATTCTAACTGCTTTCTTTTGAAGAATAAACAATGAAGATAAATTACCAGAACCATAGAAAACCAGTCCATATCGCAACTTCGATTCAATCATGGCATGATAAACAGCTTTTAGTACTTGAGAATTTAGGTATGATGCTGTTATTCTGAAAAAGTATATTGACGATGCTATTTTACCTTCTAATTGTGTTAGTGTGTGTTCCACTTCATATCTGCGTCAACACCAAGAAACTTTGTATTCTGTGTTAGGTTGTATTCTTCATTTCTGATGTAAATTTTTTCTCGTTTTTCTACACTGGATTGTACTGGTTGGAATAAAATCATTTTGGTTTTTGTTTTATTCAGAATCAAATTGTTATTTTGGAACCATTCTTCAGTGTACTGCATCATGTCAACAACCAGGATTTTGAGATCTAGCCTTAAGGATTCTTTTGCCAGCAGATTTGTGATATCTATATAATTAGTGTCCTCCATGTCTTTCCATCGTGTTCCTAATCCAAAGTAATTTATATGATATATATATATATATATATATATGTATATATATATATATATATATATATATATATATATATCTAACGGTTACTTCCGGGACTTTTTTTATTTTCGTTGTATATAGGTTCATTCGGTCATACATAAGGTACTGTTTTCAATGGTACTTGAATTTTGAAAAAAAGGCCGGTTGTTTAGATTTTATTTCGATTTTTTGAATAACCATCAGTTCCAAGACATTTCAGAGTATATATTTAGTTCATTTGTTGATTGTGTTTAATTTTGATTCGATGGGTCATATATCGAAATCTTGTGTCACTGTTTGAATCATTGACCTATTTTCGTTCAATATCGATCATTTCTTATGCAATGATCAGCAATATTGCTGATCATTGGCATTTTTCCCGCTTGGATCGAATAATACTCAAAACTTGTGGGTAAATTCAACTCTGTACTTCCGACCTGATGGTTTAGGAGCTATTAACAATACAAATTAATCTAAAAAATTCAGTAAAATAAAACAATTGTAGAAATTACTATGTTTGACACCAATAAATTGAAATTTTACACATTTTACTGTGACTCGAGTTTCGGGAATTACTCTCTCATCTTCAAAGTCGTATACCCTCATATCTTTCTGTATGAGCTATGGAATCATTACTTCTGCATCAAATTGATAGTTTCTGTAAAACCTGAATTTTTTAGATACTGTACTGTTTCAGCCGTTACTATTTGTTAGTTGATCATAATTAAAACAAGTTGTAGAAATTACTATGTTTTACTACAAATAAATTGACATTTTACACATTTTAATGTGAGTCGAGTTTCGGGAATGAATTATCCCATCTTCAGACAACTGAAAACTTAACAAGCGGTACAGGGTATTTATGTATAGAAGAGGTGATAAAAAACAGGTTAAAAAAGAGAGGGCTCCTAACAATTGTTGGAATGTCGGCACGGTAAATAAGATTGGTAAGATGTTACTTATTTAAGTATTAAGATTGGTAAACAGATGTTACTTATTTGAATATCTCAAATATTTTGGATTTACATAGATCCGTAGTCATTCATTATTTGTATTGTGAACTTATTTGAAAATTTCAGCAGATTCTAAATAATCAAGTTTCTTTCCTTTTGTGTCTTCATGTAAAATTTTAAGATTATCTATTGTCGGAAAAAGATGGCCGTTTTCTAAACAATGAGAGGCAACAGTAGAAGTTTGTTTAATTTTTATGAAGTTCATTTTATATTCGTTGAACCTATTTTTGAAGGAACGTCCGTTTGTCCTATATATTTATTACTACACGACGTGTGGACTTGGGTCCTTTGCGTTAAATAATAGGGATGATAATTTGTTTTGCGTTTTGAAAGCAATATTAACATCTAATTTTGAAAAACGATTTGGTCTATAGCTAGTTCTGATTGTTTCTGTCGAATTGAATTATCTATTATATTGGAGTTGAAACTTTTGTTCGCGGCTATTGATTTTATGGTTTTAACTTCAGCTTCGCGGTTATTTTTTGATAAGGATATTGCGAAAGCTCTATTGATTGATACGCTGAATCGGGAGTTTATGAGTTCTCTTGTTTAATGTGCAGTAATAAATATATAGGGCAAACAGGACATTCCTTCAAGACGAGGTTCAACGAACATAAAATGAATTTCATGAAAAATAAACAAACAAATACTTTTGGCACTCATTGTTTAGAAAACGGCCATCCATTTTGGACAATAGATATTCTTGAAATTGTACATGTAGAATCGAAAGAAAAGAAACTTGATTACATAGAATCTGTAGAAATTTTCAAATTAGTTCACAATAAAAATAATGTAAAAATAATGAATGACTGTACAGATCTATGTAAATCCAAAATATTTGAAATATTTAAATAAGTATTATCTGTTTACCAATCTTAATATTTAAATAAGTAACATCTTCTTTGGCGTGCCGATATTCAAATAGTTGTTAGGAGCCCTCCCTTTTTTAACCTATTTTTATAACCTCTTCTACACATAAATACCCTGTACCGCTTGTCAAGTTTTCAGTTGTCTGAAGATGGGATAATTCATTCCCAAAACTCGAGTCACAATAAAATGTGTAAAATATAAATTTATTGGTAGTGAAACATTCTAATTTTTACTACTTGTTTTAATAATTTTGATTGATTATCTTTGATTACAACTTGATATGTTTATTAATTATTCCGCAAAAAACATCAAAGAAACTAAAAAAATTCTCGCTCCGCAACTGAGATAGGTATCCGGTACGCACTGATTATTGAGCAGAGGCTGTAATTTCCACACTGCATGCGCGTATAACAATATGGAAAAAAAATTGTCCCATAAATTCAATGACGCCAAACGGCAATTTTCAGAGATTTGAAAAAACTTATAGGTGATCCTCCGTATAATCATTTAACATCTATGAGTAATTATTAAATTTCGATTCGATCACATTATTGGTTTGGCAATTATGAAAAAAATTAAATTTCAAACTTCAAATAATTCCGGGACCACTGGACCGATTTTGCCCATGACAAACTGTCTCAAATGCACACTGAAAATTGCAAATCTCTAAGGTTTCCTCTTTCGAGAGTTATTGTGTTTACGACTAACCGGCTGGCCGTGTAGAAGTCGTTTCGATCACGGACTCTTCATCTTCGAGTTCAACCCAAACATTTGAGACAATTTTGAGCTCAAAAAGCTATGCTATAGGTCTAAATATATTGATTTTGAAGGTTTTTCTACGAGGAGAAAATAATTTAGGGAGCACTAAAATTACACAAAGTCTCATCCCCAAATGAATTTCCCATGTTGTGTCCTTCCCTTGGTAGTTACGAATTGCCTTGATAAAATATCTGGGTGTAACTGAGCGTCTCTGTTTACGTTGAGCTTCGCTCATTACAAAAATGTGAAATGTTTGTAGTTTCGTTTCAAAGTTCGATTGGATTTTATAAGGACTCTATCAAGTCTAAATAAATAATAAAAATAATAATAACATTTAGTTAGTCTTGAAGGAGAGTCTCTGTATGGAATCTTCCCCTTGTACGGTCCTTGTTGTAAGTAATGTGGAACAGTGGTAGAATATCTGCTGTTTATCTGTTTAGTGGATGTCATATTCTTGTGGTTACTCGTTGAGCTGATCTTTCTGCTACTTATATGTTTTTAAGCGTTGATGTTTGACAGTTTGCGCAAATTGTATGTGCATACCCTATCAAAGGTCTACTTATTGTTTTTTACAGAGTGGAAAGCACTTATGGAAAAAAATTCTTTGTGTTCTTATGTTAGAAAATTAAACACTGGTACACGTCAACTTTCAAATTCAAGGGTGCGCTTTTTATGCATAAATTTAAATACACGCCATACATAAGTCCAGCACAGTCAGCCCTCGTTATTGTAAATGATACACCCTGTATATTTTTGGTCTATTATCTATGATACCGGGTGAAATAATGAAATTAGTAATTTGTCACGTGTTAAGTAATGGTATTTTTTTAATAACCTGAATACAGATTTATGAAATTTCTGAAGTAACTATAAATTAAGTTGGGAAATAAGTTGAGAAATGTTCAAACATCAATTCTCTATAAGCTTATGGATCTTGGTTTTGTCGATATTTTTTGTTATGAATACCTAAAAAAATATCTATATATGCTGATAAATAAAGAAAATCTGCAAATAATGTGGATTGTTATCAGGCAGATGTTTGGGTGTTGAAATTTACTATACATTGAAATAGTGGATTATTGATTGAAAACGTATTTCTTGTAGAAGTAATAATGAGATATTTAACTGAGAATCAATGAATTGAGATTCTAATGCTGATCGGTCATGGGGATAATTGCAGAACTCAGATTGAAGTGTCAAACTTATATAATCAGAGGTATCAGTTGCTTTAAATTTCACGAGCTCTTGTGTCTAAAATGCATGCACAATTCACAGAACTTGGACATGTCAAACCTTAAAAAGAAAACCGCAATGACCAGAAATAAAATAGCTCTTGAAACAATCCTTTTTTCTGATGAATCAATATTTATATTGAACGGGGAAGTAAACAGACAAAATTGTAGATATTGGTCAGTGGAGACTCCTCATTGTGTGAGACACATACGCAGTATCCTCAAAAGGTGAACTCTTGGGAAGGTATCATAGGTGACCATGTTATTGATCCTATAATTATAGATAGGAATTTGACAACGGAAAAATTTTTGAGTTTGGTTAGAGACGAAGTTATTCTTGTGCTAGTCAACTTATTTCCTCGTGCCAACCGAATGAAAATGTCTGGTTCTAGCAGGATGGAGCCCAAGCTTATTATGGTTCAATGGTTAGAACTTACTTAATCGCATTCTTCCCCAATAAATGGATTGGACGAAGAGGTAGTATTGAGTGACCAGCTAGATCGTCAGACCTTACGTCGTTGGACTTTTTTCTGTGGGCTTATCTCAAGAACAAAGTTATGCAACACATCCGACGAGCATCGCAGACCTCAAAGTAAGGATAACTATAGAAATGTGGAATATTTTAACTCAAACTTTAAACAACGTTTGTTTAAAGTTTCATAGGAAACTGTGTAGAAGGTGGAGAACATTATAAGCATTTATTTTAATGTATTAAAATCAATTACATCATGTAATTTAAGTATGCAGTTTCTTGAAACCAATTATAAATACTTTCGAAATTTTATCCAGTATTATTCATAATATACCATACAAGTTCGATGAAATCGGGTTATTAAGGAGCATTAAAAAATATGAAAATATACAGGATGTTTAATTTAAAATAAAAAGGACGGACTAAGCTGGACGTGCGCGAATCACCCTGTCTATTTAAATTTATGTTTAAAATGTGCACTATTGAATTTAAAAGTTGACGTTTTATAATTTTCCAACATAAGAACACCAAATTATTCCATAAGTGGTTTCTACACTCTATATTCTTACTGTGTAATTGAGAATTATCCCTGTGTTCCCATATGTTAGATATCTGACATTTTTGCCCTTATTACAGCTTTCTTTATTGACTGTTTGGGGGCTTGACATTTATTTTATTTTCAAATAAGATTCCCAGGTATTTCATAGAGATTGTTGGTGTTTTACTCATTCCGTTTATTGTTACTGTCGGTGAATTTTGTTTGATCTCATGGATGTAAATAACGTATTGGCAGTCATTTAGATTTGGTTTTAGGTGCCACTTTGAAAACCATGCGTTTGTTTTGTCCATGAGCCGTAATTCGATAACTCTCGAAGGAAAACACCTAGAAACTTGAAAATTTCGGATAGATTTAAGGCCTAAATATCTGGGCTATGTTCATTAATGGGCGAAATCGGGCGGGAAGCTTAGGATTTATTGACGTTGGAGATTTTATTTTCCCCATAATTATCCGATCGAATTTAAATATAATATTTAGTTGTGAAAGGACAGTGCGAAGGCTAATGCATAATTATTTGTCACTTATGTTATTATACTTTTTCAAATTTGAAAATTACCGATTTACCGATTGATACCTATAAATATATCAAGCGGTCTTTCCATTACCGCAATGAATCCCGTCTGGCAGAGTTGGTAGAGGGATTAAAATTTTTGCGGGTAGGGAGGAAGGTTGTTTTTCGTTCTCTTCTTGCGGAATAATTGAGCTACATATCAAGTTGTAACCAAAGATATTTGAGGTTAGTTATTTTCATAATTTTCTGTGCCGTGTTATAATTTGTTGTGCGAGTAGACTGACGAACATGCGCGCAACAGCTCCATACATAACGTTAGTGCTCTTCCCTAATTTTTTGACATGAATCCAATTATTCGCGATGGCTAGGATATCTGAATATTAAAAATAATCTCCACTTTTGTTATATTGAATTGAGAGGATTCGAAATACCAATGCTAAATATGATAGGAATTATTATTTTCTAGAGTTGTCTATTCATCCGTGAAAGGTGTGATGGTCCTGGAAGTATTGGTGAAACGAATATATTAATTACTCGGATGTTTTTTTCGGTAACTCGCAGTAATCCGTTACTGGTCTATTTATAAAAAGAGGATAATTGAATATTTCTCGAAATAAAATGGGAGTCTTCAATAATTTCAGATTATACTTCATTCGTATGGTTGTGAAAATTTTGCTTTATCATATAATTACAAATGAATATTTGATGGATACGGTCTTTATTTGATGGTAATTCATTTGCAACTAGTAATAAATGAAATGAAAGACGTGTTATATTTTCTGTGTACATTTTGTACGATACGGGCACACTTGCAGTTTCTGGATACGCTCTACAAGTCGGAAAATGTGACAAAATATCAACAGCCAACTGTTTTTCTGATTGCATCAGATTGCACTTGAAAGCTTTCACATGATTATGCATATCTGTTATCACTTGTTTTGCTCCTTGCGATTCTGTATTCATGACCAAAAAGTGTGTATCAACCAGAAATGATAGATCTTGTATGAAGGCTGAACGTAGAATAGGCAGACATCTTGTCCTTTTACATTCATGATAGAGCATATTTCGTTTTTCAATTTATAAAATCTATCACATGAAAGCCATCGCACCTCTGCGTAATAAGGTAAATCAGTGTACTCACTTTCTATATCACGTAAAAACGCCGAAAACTACCGCTGGTTCAATCCTTGTGACATTATGACGTTAATAACTTCTTGGTGAATTATACAATGAACATGAAGAATGTCTGGTTTTTCACAGCCCGTTTCTTTGATCATTGCATTAATTCACTTCAGTCATGGAAGGAGCTCTGTTGCGATGGAAAACAGTTTCGACAAATCTAAATTGTACTTTTGTAGAAGTTCATAGACGGATATGAAAATATTCTCTCTGGTTGTTGCATCATGACAAAGACATGTTGAAAACAACTACGTCCCCTGTATTCGTGAGAGCGATTTTGATGAAGATCTTGGATATATGCTTATGTTAAGCCTACTTTAGAATAAAAGAAGAAAAAACTGCGTTCATCCGATAAATAACCTCAGGGAGGCTCGAAGTGAGTTTCATTTACTGGTGAAGGAACAAATTCCATCAATATTTCAGGATGTTTGGTTGATTCGGCCACTAATGGAAACTCATTTTAATTAAAAAATATATAAGAGACAGTATTTCAATTTCCACAAAAATGTTTATGATACAACAATTGTTTCAACACGACGTCGCTTCTTCAGGTATCCATATTCTACTGGCTGATGGTGTCCAGTGTAACCGAGCTTAATACAGTGTATATGACAAAATGATGGAAAAACAAATAATAAAAAATCAAGGTGTTTTTTGGATTTTGCCACTAGAAAAAGCCATTAGGAAAAGATATTCAGTAATGGAGACTTGTGAACAGCTGTTTGTTCATATTAAGGATTTTACGGGCATTGTACCTGTTGATTGCAACAAATTCTAAAAGAGTTAATCTAGAACTTTTGCTTTCGACGTGGATAATAGCTATTGTTGAAATTATGCCTGAATTCCATAAGATGATTAGCAGTAGAAACCTTAAGAAGCCACATCGTGGTGAAATAATTGTTGTATTATAAACATTTTTGTGGAAATTAAAATACTGACTCCTATATATTTTTTAATATTTCAGGATGACGAAAATGCTGTTCGAGGAAATCCATTCTATGATCGAAAATGGCATAAAAAATTCATTTTAAATTTCGTCGACTTATGGGATGTATCTTGGATAACTTCGTTCTGCGTTTAATCCCATACAAATCGCACACACGCGAGTGTCACATCCGAGCACCTCGGATCCTCGAGTGTCTATCCGCGCTCCGTCATGACACGGGGTGTGTGAGTAGTATAATCGCCCGCATTAGAAATATACGTATTCGATAGGCTACTGACGTCACGGCACGAACTACAAATATAATTCCGCCCTTAGTCATAATTATGATACGAAAAGAGTAGAACACAAGATTTATGTCATCCGTGTTCATAGGTTAGCATTGAGTGAAAAAGGTTCTCATTTATTAAAATATTAAACTACCTAATATTATTAAATGCCGTGATCCCAGTAAATAGTAAGAAAGTTAAGAAAATGTTAATTCATTTGGAACCTTACAACTCTTGGGATTATGTTGGTTCTGAAATCCTATTAATTCATTCTGACGTCATTTCATTTTTATATAGCAAATGTCTATTGTTTGAAATAAAGAAATTTATCTATCTACCTCCTACCCAAGATGAAAGCATGCCGCGTCTTTTCAAAGAACGCCGGCGCGTGGCTACCCATGTTCAGTTTCAGTAGTGGAGCCTCACAAGCGATAAAGTCTAGCGTTTTTATTCCTTAAGTTCCTTGGAAAAATTATGTTTTTGTGTTTGTTTCCCTTGATGATTTACTGCTGGCGTAGAAGGAATTGGCCGAGATGTGTCTGGGAACAACAGTGAATTTAAAATTCATGCAAACTACCGTATCACTTGAAGATGATTTTTTTTCCTAAAAACTTCAATCATTTAAGAATTATCCATCGAAATGAACTGAAATTTTGTTTGTACAACAAAGGACAACATAATTGATTTACCCAGAAATATGCTCTAGCATTATCAATTGAATGAAAAAAGGGAAATATTGAATCCTGGATTGCCTACTTTTGTTGTAATTTTCTAGAGGAATTTCTTAAAGTTAGAGTTTGCGGCGTAGATAGGCGATGAACGAGAGTGCCATTTTTCTCTTCAATTTTTTCTCTCGAACTTTCATGTATTCACGAATAGACTGACGGACAGAATGGAATTTTTGGCGTAAATTTCGCAAATAACAGGTGAGGCGAAATTATGAGAGTCTGTTTCCTAGAACAAGCGCTCAGAGCTAATAAAGCTAGTCTAAAAAAATTAAGAAAAGCACTGACGTGGTGTCAGGAGCTTTTGCGCGTTTCTTCATCCATCTCCTAACTCGTTAAAACTACCTCACTAGAGAATTCAAACAATGAAATTAATTAATTTTGTACTCCTAAGCCGGTAGCTCCGGTGTTTGAAACCTTATACCATCCTCACGAATTTTCGCAAGAACATGCGCGTCATTGTTTTAATTCTAATTACCGAATTTAAAATCGATACAATATTAGCACGAAATGGATAACCCGTTATTACCATTTCTTGGTTTTCTTCTACATATAACAGGTTTTCCAATGGGAATGAAACAATTTGAAATGATTATGAAAGTATATTATTTTTAACATTTTCCATGTCATTTGTGTTCACTAGGCTATGCCATTCAACCATGGAATTATACACGCTTCCACAATGTTTGGAAATTGTTAAATTATTTCATCAAAATCATTTTTGAAAATTGTGGGAAATTTAAGAAGAATTCCTGGGCGACATGGTCTTCTGTTATAAATATTCGTACGTTCCGTACGTCATTTCTGTTCAGTTCATTTCAATTAGGTTTCTTTCAGTTCTTTTCAATTCTATCCAGTATCTATCTGCTCCGTTCTGTTATATATAAATATTTATAGGTTATGTTCCGTCCTGTTTGATTTCTTCCAGTTCTAATCAGTTTCTTTCAGTTTCTTCAGCTTCTGTTGAGTTTTATACTGTTCTGTTGAACTTTGTTCAATTCTGAAAATTTCAGTTGTGTTCAATTCTGTTCTGTACGTGTGGCTTCAGAAATTCTCTATTTATGTACCTACCTATTGAAAAAATAATAATAATACTAATAATGGTCTTAATTAGGAAAAAATTCACAATACAAATTGAATTACACTATTGGGGCGAGATTTAGCTCGCATAAATTATGTAGAGTATATTATTGTGTACTTGTTATTAATATGAATATTCCATGAAAAATTGGAATGAAGCAGAAAAATTTCACCTAACTGCTGAAATGATCTGAACATTTTTGTACATCGAGCTTCATACTTTGAGATGAAGGTCTGCTAAAAATTTTTATAGTACCTCAAAATGCCCCTTTTGTTATATCACCAAAGGACGGCAGTATAGATGATACGACGGAATGGTATTTGACTACGATTTAATATTTCAAATCATTAAATTGTTTGAAAATACTTTCAGCTGAAAATTCGATATTTTCATGTTGGCAGGACACGGTAGCGTTCAATCCCCTGATACAAGCTGACATGAAGATTTCAAATGTCCGAGAAGTAATCGAATCACTGTTGAGCAGAATTGTGATAGTTCCAAGACATGATACTTCCAAGACTGTCTTGGAAGTAACCATTAGATATAAAAAACTTCCAAGACTGTCTTGGAACTCAACAATTGTCTCGGAAGTATACAATAGATAACTAAAAATGTCTTGGAAGCAACCCTTAGATATATATATATATATATATATATATGTATATATATATATATATATATATATATATATATATATATATATATATATATATATGTATATATATATTATTATTATTATTTATACACAAACAAAAGGAGGGGCGAACCCATAAACCCTAAAATTAACAAAATTTGTTGCCTCAATAGTAAACATACCTCATTAAATGTCCAATAAAAAACCCGATAGCAAATTAAGCCAAAAAAAAAAGAAAACAAATTTTCATTAATGTCACAATAGTCTCGGCCAAACCACCCGTCCAATCCACTCTTAAACACACCAAACGAACTCGCACCGACAATTCCCGCAGGTAGGGAATTCCACAATGTGAACACGCGATTCACTAAACAATTCTTGCGGCACCTGACAGAAAAGTTTTCCTTCTTAAGTTTCAAATGGTGACCTCTCAAACGAGTGTCAGAGCTTACACTATATATGTCCCTCAGCATGCCATAATTGTACCTCAATATACGAAAAGTGATAATCAAGTCTCCTCGTAGCCTGCGCCTTTCCAAGGTGCTAAGACCCACCATACATAATCTTTCCTCATAGCTTGGTCGTGCACCTCGAAACCAAAGTCGCGTTGCCTTCCGTTGTAGTTTATCCAGTAACTGTTGATCACGCACTAAATCAGCATTCCACACAGGCCCGCAATATTCCAACAATGGTCTTACGTAACTGGAGTATAATCGTATCCATGATCTTAATGATATTTTTCGGAACGATTTCTTCAACATGAAGAGCCTGCTATTCGCCTTTTTCACAATTTTCGTAATATGCTCTGACCACGACAAATTCTCACAAACCGTCACACCAAGATCGTTATAGGATCGTACAGTGTCCAAAAGCTGCTCACCCAGCATATGTGTCCAACGCGAATGATTGCCCCCGAGATGCAAAACAACACATTTATCTATATTCAGTGGCAAAAGCCAGTCCGAGCACCATTGAGATATTGAATCCAGATCTTCCTGTAGAGTTTTGTGTTGGGTGGAGTAATTAAAAAATCTTCGTGTCGTCGGCATAAAAAGCACAGTCAGACCGGATATGACGAGATAAGTCACTGGCATATAATATAAACAACAGCGGCCCAAGAACAAATCCCTGGGGTACGCCGCTCTGTACCACTCTGTCTGTCGAAAAAGAACTCCCGATGCGAACGCAGAATTCTCGGTCAGACAAAAAGGATTTTATCCAAAGGAGAAGTTTTCCCCGAATCCCACAATGTTCCAACTTATGAAACAACCTCTGCCTAGGCACCTGATCAAAGGCCTTGGAGAAGTCCAAATAAATAACGTCCATCGCCTCCCTCCTGTCTAAAGCCGCAGTCTAGCTGTTGATGCACCCCAGTAGATTCGTCATGGTTGATTTACCCTTGACGAAGTCATGTTGCTGTTTTGGAACCAATTTCTAGCAAAATTAAGAATTTTCTCAGCAATGAAAGATTCCATTATTCTGCATACAACCGGTGTAAGACTGATAGGGCGATAGTTATTAGGGTCAAGCTTACTACCTGTCCTGAATACTTGGTGTAAGTGAGTGACTAGGCAGTTAGGAGGCGACGTCATGCTACTGGCTTCTTGATCTAGGGCTACTGGATCGCCGCTTTGTAAGGTTGAATTTTGCAGAAGAACGCTTGGTTGGCTGCAACCAAAATAACTAAAGATTTCTAAAATAAATGCAATTGCAGGGTGAACCTAACATTACACTCAATAGTGTATCATAATTTGAAAATTTTAATCGCAATGTTATTGACAAATCATCTTAGAGCGTACTCATATTCTGACTATTGATTATAAAAATAAAGAACACAACTGAACCCTAACTCGCACAAGCTGAAAAAGCTTCTGAGCGATCTTCACAGAAGATCTAGGTGTATCGGGATAATATTTATAATGAAGATAAAGAAAAGTGGTATATTTATACATTTTCTTGAAATTTTAATATACTTTCTATAAGTTCTCCACAATTCTTTCAACAATCATCATCTAGACATCTAGCTTTGCTAAACATAAAATGACAATATAAATATAGTGAGCTAAAAAAAATTAATTCTGAAAATAATTGAATCATAATCATATATTAACCCTAAAATTGTAATTATTAATATATAGATAATTTTATACAATTATTAAAATCGACATTTTTCTCCTTTGCACCCTTTCATTCTGTACAGGATATTTCTGTAAAAAAACATTTTTTCTGAGTCTATATCATCGACAATATTTTTCAGCTCAAAAGGATCATTCATCAAATCGTAGGCTTCTATAAAATCCTAAAACATACAACTTTAAAGAATGATACATCACATAAATAAAAAAATTTACCAGATCGTCAGAAAAATTACACATTTTAAAATGAGTAGTCTTGGACAGACGCAACACGCAAGAATAAGTATTATTTTTGGAGTCCTGACATTTGCACCAGCTTTCCGGACTGCATTCCTAAAATTCCAGATTTCAAAAGCACCTAACGACATGTATTCAGATATAGAGTGTTACCGATAAATTTCCATCCCTCCAAGGGCATTTCTGATTTATAGTTTTCAAATTACCTTCACCCCAGTACTCAACAAGGACATATTTAGCCGTATGATAATTTCGGAACAATGTCTCCTTGAAAGATTGTCCATCCATATCTTTGGGGACTGGTATTTTGGCCAGGTCCAAAATTGTGGGGGCTATATCCACAGACGAAATAGGTATTGATACCACTCTGTTTTTAGGGATGTAGGGACCGCTGATGAGGAGAGGTACCTTTATGTCTGTTTCATAGGGTTGCCGTTTGTCCCAAGGTTGACCGAATTGACCTGCAGGATGTGTTATTGTACTCCTTGTGGAGACAAGAAGATGTATCGTATTGTATGTATTTTATTGACAGAATACACTAAAAAGGGTGAAAGCATCACAGCAATATCATACGCAACACTCCTTGTACATATGCAAGTAGAAATATGAACCATTTTTTATCTCCTTTATCAGAGTTATTATTACAAAGCCAGTAGCATTTCATTCAAGGACCGATTCATCTCAGATACATTATATCAATATAATTTAATCACTAATCCAAAAGATATTCTACCTACATGAACCAAAGAGAAAGTTACTAGAGCAATCACTCACCAAATACCTTCTAAACCTACTTTAACATCAGCTTTATTTTTTGTAAAGCATAACCAAATATACAAGGATAGGAAGAGCTAAGGCTTAGGCTGTATTGGTCCTTTGAAACAAGGGAATAATTAATTTTCTGAATAAAATTGTTTTCTACCTCTCATTAATTGTCTCTCTTGAAGGTTCAAAGCTGTTTTAGAACATTTCATTGTTTCCAATTTCCTCCACTTATTATCTAAATATATAAAAAACAGCAATTTTACCAATGTGATATCCATTATCAGAGGTGAATATGAGGTACGTCTTGTCGTACACATCTAAATTCTTCAACTCTTTCACTAAACTATCCACCATTTCATCAACGGCTAGTAACGTTTGTAACCTTCTCTTTTGGATAATATCCAACTTGGTAACGTTATGGGGTAAGTGTTTGGGAGGCATTCTTACAACCCAATGTTTCTAGAAGTTTTTGAAAGTTAGTAAAATATCTATTTGAAATTTTCCTTCAAAAATTCTCCCTACCCCTCTCGAAGAATAGTTGAATGATGGATTTCGAACAACTGTTTCATCTGGAAACTTGTCGATGTGTCTCTTTGCTGGGGTGAATGGAGCATGACATGCAGGTGTTGCCAAAGTCATAAAAAACGGCTTCTTGTGATTTAATCGTATGAAATCCATAGCAAATTTTTTCTAAAAACCCATTTTATCAGACAAATTTCTCTTTAAAGTTGCTACGTTACCATAGTATCAGTTAAATACAATTTTTCATAAAACTTTCCAGTACCATTGATTGAAAGAGTATAATTATAGTATTTAGAGTTTCCTTGTAGACCCAACCACCAATCGTAACCGAAAGGGACATGTTTCAGCCCTCCAGAATTCTTACTTCCATACTAAAAAGGAATTTAACGAAATTTATTTTAGTTTAGTGGTTATCAAACGTACCTGATTAAGATATTTTCCTGCATAAAAAGTTGTGTAATTCATCATATTCTTCAAATAAGACGCTATAGTATAGTTTTCAAAATTTTTTTGCCAATTATAACTTGAACAATTTCCATTTAATGAGTTATTATAGACTTTGGTATTATGAGCATATCTTCCTGTTAATATTGTGCTTCTACTTGGACAACAAATGGGCGAGTTTACATACTAAAACATTCCAGTTGTATATAGAAACATGTTATGTGAAAAGCGAGTTAAATTACCGAATTTTTGAAAGTAATTCCATTTTTAGCTATTAGTTCTTGGGTTTTCTGTAGCGACTTCTGTAAGTTGAGTTTCTACACTTAAATGTTTTAATTCCGTTTTCAAAATACATACCATACTATCTAACAAAACATCCTGGTCATCGGTTAAGAAAAATATGAAATTTGATGTTGCTGATATACTCCAGAAGCATGTTGAAAGATAGCAAATAAAACACATAGAATACATCACATAACTATAATTAAAAAAAATATACAGGTATATATATCTAACTTTGTGCAGGTAAGAGTTCCATACCAACGCATTCTTTGGCTATCTTAACTCCAAGAGCAAAAATACCGATGCTTTTAACGACAGACCTGCAATTATCAAGGTTAGATTATAATGATTAAACAATAATATGCGCATTTCTTACCATTTAAATTCATCGTAGTACAATCCCTTGAAAAACGAAGTTAAGGTTCCTTGTTTTGCCATTTTTGTACGTGTTTGTGCAAAGCTCAGGAATATATAAATTCGACTATTGATTGTGTTTTTCCTTCCAGAAACTATTGATGGTTCTTGTTTGAGTCAGCGAGGTTAGGTAAAAGTGTTGACAATTTTATAGGGTTGTTCCTATATATGACACATGAAATATAGAGTTCTGTGCACGGTACATGTTATACCTTTAGACTATTCAACATTGTTTATAATTACTGGTTATAATCAACGTGGGACTGCGTGTATCACGATTCTGAAACTTAGGAAATCCAGTCTGCACTTTTTGAAATGCATAAGTGTCTCTAAACTAAAACATACTTCAGAAAATTCCAAAGCCAACAAATAACGATGTGTGGCATTCCTACTCTATGGTGTTTTTTGACAACTACTAAGCAATGAAATTTAAAATGTTATCCCAACTAATTTTAGTCATATTTTAAGATGATTAAAACAATGAAATCACTAATTTACTCCAGAATCAAAAACTATTCACTGAAAGTGACAAATTTTGATTTTATTCCTCCAAACAATTTTTCTGTATATCTTCAAAAGCAACAAAGGTTACAACATACAAAACCTATTAAATGTTGGAAGTGCGGAATTGAAAGACAAAATATACACGAATTATTCTGTCAGCAATGTAAAATTATACAGAGCCCTGATGACAAACATAACTATTTCAAATTATTGCAACAGAATGAAGAATTCAATATTGACTTCAAAAAGTTGAGGGACAAGTATAGACATATGCAAAGCGTTTTACATCCCGATAAATTTAGTAATAGGTAAGAACACATTATTATTATAACAGGATATTTAAAAAATTACGATTTGTAGGAGTATTGAAGAAAAAAACATTTCTGAAGATTTTTCGTCCCTCGTTAATAAAGCCTATAATATATTGCAATCTCCTTTGAAGAGAGCTGTACATTTATTGAAGTTGAAAGGAGAAACTATTGATGAAGATGAAAAAATCGACGATCCTGAATTTCTGATGGAAATAATGGAACTAAATGAAGAAGTATTCTAAATACTTAAAAATGCAAATTCACAAATGATATGAAAAATCGTTTTTAGGTTGAAAATGCATCTATGACTGATGAATTGAAAGCTTTGAATGTTTCCAACAAAGAAACTATGCAGAAATTAGAACAAGAAATCAGTAAATATTTTGAAGAGAATGATTTAAACAAAGTTAAACGTTGTATTATAAAATTGAGATATTACAATAGTATATCAGTTCATATAAATAATTTAATGAGAGATAAGGGTATTGTAGATTGATTCTGTTAGTGTTTTGTTAAATTTCATTAAAAAACTTGGTTTAAAACTAAATAATTTATTTCAAAACATATCTTAGAAAAATATTTTTTCTTACAATAACATTTAAAAGCATACAATTTAATTATGGTGGTTTTAGGTATCTTTATGATAATTGACAAATATTCATAAACCATTTTGAGATACCAAGCAAAAAAAATTTATCACTTACTTTACCTACATCTTTACTCTTACTATTGTCTAACAATTCTAAAAGTAACCTATTTATAACATCAGTATTTTGAGATTCCGACTTTCTTCTAGATAACAATTTGTTGTACTCTTCAGTAGCCAATTTTTTGGCATACTCGTTGAAGAACTGTAGTTCGGAATATAACTCTCGTTTGAAATAATGCAATTGAGGTTTCTGCAGGGTATAAATATGGTAAAACACTTGAACAGCAAGGAAAGCCATTAGATATTCAAGGGTTGTTTGCACCTTTTCTTTCGAAATATCTTTGATCCAGGGTTCTGAATTGACTTGTTCGCCGTAGTGTAAGAAAGCACTCAATTTGATTGGTTGAAGTATAAGATTGGAACTGCGGGGGTACTCGATGAAACCTATATAATCCTCATCAAACAGTGTGAATTTTCCAAATATCTCCCCCAAACTCTTTTCCTTTGTTATATCTGTGTTAAAAATTTCTTTAGACCGTACACCAGGAGAATCTGCCGTCGAGGTTTTAGAAAATTCTTGATTTAACGTCTTACACAAGAAATATATCATGCACAGAAGTCTACCATACGTCAGATCCTCTGTTATTGGAATATCAAACTTGGGTATCGTGAAGTCATATTCGACTAGCAAATATGAGGCGCATTTTGGTTTTTCAATGGAAAAAAGCTGGTCCATGGAGGGGTTACACTTGATTAGACAACGTAAAGCAAGACATGACAGTTCCAAAAATCTGTTTACCACCCTGGCGATCAAATTGTTCGCTGTCTCGTACACAAAGTTCAATTTGCCCAGCTTATTTATCTTGTAGAAATGTATGTTTTCAGGGCGTAACACCGACGAAATGCAGCTGTTCAGAACCCTCTTTATTGACATGACAGTGAGGGTAAAAGAACCCATGCTCTTTATTGACCAAACTTCTGCCCAGTCCAGCATCTTATCTACGTACAGTAGAGTCTCACAGGAAAGATCCAGAGCTCGATTATCTACAGTATATTCGGGTAAACAAACCATCTGAGCGATTACCCTGTCGTAGACACTCAAAAAGGTGAAATTAGACTCTGTCATTTTCTCTCCGAACTTCTTCAGAAGGATATGATTCAACTTGATCACCATCGTGTAGAGAATCCACAATTCTTTCAAATTTACCGGTAACTCCTCTTTGCTGGGGTTGGGAAAGATGGATTTTCCATTTTCTATAATGTCGTAAATAACTGTGTAGTTTTCCGTCAGGAAATCCATTGCTATATCAGACTCTGCATAGTGTATAAGGGTCTTCAACAACATCTTAACCATCGGTAAGGTGTGGGTGTCGTTCAACAGCAATCTTATAGAATCCAACATCTTTGTAAGGTACTGGTGGTATTTAAAAAAGGCAGAGAATGGTTTGACACTATCTAAAGACAAAACAGAGTCTCCCACACGAGCCACAAGGACCCAACACATGATAGACCGAATTTTATCTGTTAAATCTTGATGGTTTGAACATAAACGATTGTACTCGGAATCGAACATAAGTCCAATTGACTTTAACAGCTTATTTAGCAAATTAGGGTGGCATTGCAGTAGTTCACGACAATCTTTGATGGTTTTGTGAGCTATTGTTAGGAAAACTTCTCGGTTGTGTGAGGATGGAAACTTACAATTCGTAACATAAGTATTTAAGACTGTAGTTAAAAGGTCTACTGTCTCGATTTCCGAATTGTAACTGTTCGACCAGGTGAAAATGAGTATCAAGAACAAATCGGAGAAGTCAGTGAGGATGTCGTTGTTGATTATGACGGAAAAATTCCATATGATACCCTTCAGACAAGAATGGATAAGGCTGCATTTGACCGAATCAAGGGTTATGACTTCGGGTATGTACGTTTTGATGGAGATGACAAATTTTTTCCATGCAAGAATGAATTTCGCGGCTTCTTTGTATTGTTCTTCGTCTATGTAAGTGTTCAGGACTGACTTGATGTAGTTTATCCACTCCTTTATCAAGTTCTCATTTTTGAAAAAGTCCATTAACACTTGTTTCAGGTTTTTATCTACGTTTTTCTGGAATTCCATGATATGTATGGTCGCTATAGTCATTATATGGGTATAAACTTCAGGGTCTTTGATTCTGGGGTGAAATAAGGGATCGGTTAGTAGTGGCCAGAAACACTTAAGGCTGTAGATGTCTTTAACCAAATTTTCTCTACCTGTCGACCATAAGGTCGAAAACACCCTCAAGATATTTTTTTGCACAGGATTCGTTAAATAATCGGGACTTTTCTGGATGTTCTGCAAGTAATCTATCATAAAATCGCAAACAGAGTCGCTGGTAACACCCTTTGCTTTTTCTTTGTCTAAAGTATCAGTAGCGTTGAAAAAAGCTGCTGTTAAACCATTTTGTGTCAGCAAAGAAGTATTAATAAAATCCAAAGCTGTAATTTTGAAAATATCGTCTTCCAGAGGATCCCGCAACTTTTCCAGAAACAAACATTGTATCTGAGTATAATCCATTTCTAGAACTGCTAAAATCGGTATATCTGGATCCCTACTCAACTTTTCCAATAAACGGCAAGCTAAATTTGCCAAAGAGGAACTAAAAGCATTTGTAATGAAAGAAGCTGCACATTTAGTTACAGTCTGAATATTGGGCCTTAAAACCGGATCACTGGGCTTTAAATTACACTCGCTCAACAACCTTAAGAAAATACTCAAGTGCAGTTTAGATAAAGTAATATTATCGAGTGTTTTACCGTTAATCCAGTCGACCTCATTCATCATAACCCTCTGTAAATGAAATTTTTCCTGCACAAGGTACTGTAAAAAGACAGTCATCATCGGGGGACACTTCAAAAGAGAATAAAAAACAAACTTCTTCAACACATCCTCCCCCTGCGCATTTTTTCGGTTCAAAACCTCTAGTATGATCCTTAGGCACAAGATGGAGATCTCAATCTGTTCGTCAGGATCCTCATACTGCCAGTTCCTGTGGAACGGAAAGACGAAAGTGGTCATATAGACGATTCCGGGAGTTTGAACGGCTTCAAGGTCCAAGTTTTCCCTGACGCAATAAAGGATTAGTTCTAGATACGTCCTGATGGAGCTGTGAGTCTCCTCATATTCTTCCTTACGTAAGACTGGCAGGAGGACCGAGTCGATGATGTGACGTTGCATCAGGGCCTCCGGGATACGTTCTTGCGTCAGCAGTTTTGGTAAGAATTGTTTCGTGGTTCTGAAGCCTTGGAACCGGGTTTGGACCTTATGACCTTGATTAATCACCATCGCTATTTGAATCTTGAAATAGATCTTTAGGAATTGGGTGGACTGAGATCCATATACGTCAACCAGTTTATCTAGAAGACAGAGACAATCCCCAAAACCGCAATTATCGATGTTACCCTTGTAATGTTTGATGATTGTGTGAATCAGTTCGTATCCCAACAATGTGTCGTTTAAGAACCGTTCACTCAAATCTGCACCCTTCACCCCTATTTCCTTAACCATGATGCATAGAAAACCAAAATAATTTTCCAATTTTTGATCTAAGAATATTGGCTTTTGATCTAAATGTAAACGGTTCAATTTCAATAACACGACATCTACCAGTTCTTCATGTTTCACCAGCACTTTACATACTCGGGTTAGGTTAGTATAACTTCCCGGAAATTCAGCAAACTGTGTCATTATAACGGTGTCCAAACCTCCCTTGACGCTAGTACATTCCGATGCGATATCAGGGTCTTCCATGAGGGAGCACAACGAAAAAATGAGGCCTTCATTTCTCACCAACGTCTCTTTGTTTTCCATCGCCACTAATAGTTCGTCTAGAAGCTTAAAAACGCCAGCTTGGATCAATTTGACGGCTCTTATCTCCGATTTCATTAGTTTAGTGGATAAAAACTGGTGGATTGACATGAAAGTCTCACCTTCTATCAATATCCGTAAGAGGTTCTCATAGGTGTTTGCAGTTTCAAGATCGTTCTCTTCCAACGATTTTAGTTTTCCAAAAACCCAAGAAAATAGCACTATCTTATGGTTTCCTTGGTTTTGTATGTGCTTCAGGGATACCTCTATGTCTTTAGACAAACCGTTGATCTTTTCAGCCAACTGATGTATACCTATGATGAAACTACCAATTTCTGCTGTTTTCACATCACTGACGTCCATGGGATCACCATATAAAGTCGTATCGAAGTATACAGGTTGCCTTGTAAAATTATGCAGAAAGAAGCACTTGCATAAGTCTGAAAATTCGCTTGTTGATATTTCCTTATACTCCATGGTCATTATAATCAAAAGGATAAATTCTAGTTGTTCTCTGTTATTTCTATTCACGTAAATCCTTTTATCAAAACTGTTTTCTAGACTTTCCTCTGTGATCTCGTTGATTAATGATTGGAGTTGAGTAATTAAAGTTTTCCTGAATTCAGGTATGTCTAAACTGCTTATAAAATTGACGTACTCATTTTTAAAGGGATTCTTTTGGTTCAAAGCGCTCTCAAATATGTGCTTTAAAGTTTTGACGTAATACATTCTTTCAGAGGTGTAAAAATGCCATATGTTCTCGAGTAAACTGAGAACGCTGTGTTCATACAAGATAAGATTTTTAATGTCCTCAATTTTTCCGTAATACTCGAACATTAGATAGTTGAAAAATATTGGAAGGGCAACCATGGGTCTTAGATTCAGACTTTTGCACAACCGTTTGACGAAGGCTAAAAGGTCCGTGTCTTTTTCGGTGATGCTTTTTTCCCATTTTTGGAAATCATCCTCAGAGTAACTCTTATAGATGGAATAGGCCCCTTTCAGTTCCGTACTAGATACTTTCAGGATTTCTTCGACTATATCACTTGTCACTGAAGGACTATAGCCGCTGGCCGTCTGATAGATCTTTTTCCAAAAAGGAACTGTATCTATTTTTTCAAATATAAACATGGTGAAATGGAGTTTTTGATTGGTTTACTGTTTTAAATTTGAATTCCCTTTTACCGGGATCATAGTTAATCTTACAAGATTTTTGAGGTTAGTATGTTAATATAGCGGTTGTTATGAAGCATTTCTTTTTCTTTAATCTGAGATAATGACATTTGGATCAACGACCATGAAGTTTTAATTATGCCCCGCCCCCTCTATCGTAGAATAGAGAGACGAGATCAACAACAACAGCAGTTTTAAATATGGAAACACTGCTGAAATTTCTGAAAACAAAGTACACTGTGAGTTATCCCGTGTTAAGAGGAGTACTCTAAAATATCCGGGAGTACCCGGAGTACTCTAAGGTATTTGAGATTATACGGAGTACTCTAATGAACGTTTTTATCGTGATCATTTAGAGGCAGGAGAATGGGACGTTACGTTGTGTAGACAACCCAAATTACACCTAACGAGAGCAAGGAAACAGTGACGGGAGGTTCAAATATTCAAAACACAGTAATGTCAGAATAATATATTTTATATTAGGCATATTTTAGAGCAACAACCCTCAATAAATGAAGACAATCATTTATCAGAATGCTGTTAAATCTACTCTACTCAGTGACTCGTAAAGCTCCACAGTGAACCTAAAAGCGCCCCGGGTCTAAATGACTTATTTCTATATATCGTTAGGTCCATAACTTACTCGAATCAGATATCATTCTTATACAGCGGAAAGAATTGGAGAGGACAGGATAAAGCCAGCATGTACCTACAACTGCACTTCCGGTAACCAGTGCAGAACCTAATAGTTACAAGGGGTAAGTTTGAATGGACAGTAAGGTGGGTAACGTGGTATGCCCAGGAAATCTTCTTGAAGAGGCGATCTAACATAAATCGGTCGACTGGAAAAGTTACTATAAAATGGACTGTATGTGGCCTCCTCGAGTAGGCCAAGGCCTAGGAAGGCTCAAAAATTACTGAAAAAACTAATCCTGGGGGATATCACAATACCATGGAACAATGATCTAGCAATCACCCTCTCATTCTTACAGCAGCGTTGGATATCCGGAGCTATTTACAGTCTCTATACGATACGTCATCCTCTACCAGGACTACTCAGTGATTTACCCTAAAGAACCACCAGTTCACAAGTAATATCTCTCAAAGTAAGCGGGCGCATGCATATGGCAAATATGTAACAGAAACCGACTAGGACATTATAAAATAGATACAGAACCCCATCACCTGGTCGTGTTAATGAACATTACCATAAAAGCAAACAAAGAAATTAAGCGGGGGATCACACAAGAATTCAAGCAAATCAGTTACATATAAGTTCTGCGAATACCATGAATAGTACAAATAAAGAACCAATATTAATAAATACAACAAACAGCAACCAGGCACCGAGAGAAAGTATTTAATACAAATAGATAACTTGTGAGGGTCGTGCCGCTTTAGTTATATACAAAGGCAATATATTAGTTAAATCATTCCGGTCAGATTAAATAACACTGAAACAAAAATACAAGAATGAAAAGCGATGAGTGGAAGTACAATGGACGAGCGTGTAATCATTAATTTTACATTAAAACTAAGGTGGTATTAAAAGCGTAAAGCACGTAATTAATCAGAAGCATTTAAAAGCAGTTTACTTACTAAGAGTCACCAAGAGGGATTGTTATAGGTATTATAATCTCGAGTATGTTTATAAGTCGCTCAGGAGGTTTATTTCCAAGAAGTTTCCCCTCTGCCGCTTCAAAATACAATGGGAACGCCATAAGGACGTTGTTCTCTTTGTTATTGTCACCGATCAAATACGTGTCAAGTTACAGTGCCACAGAATATTTGACACAAAGATAACGTGGGAAAATACCGTGATGTAATGATGTAATTTATATAATCTATAAAGGATTCTGTTACACATATGATCCTAAGAGAATACGGATCTATTCAAATCAATCAATATTGAACCCAATTTTGGAGAGGAGAATGAAGAGATCCGCATTCTCTACGGACCATACTAGTGAGAGAATCCTTAATAGAATATACAGACTACGTCACGATATTCACTCGCCTATGCTTATGTCAGATATTCTATGGAACTGGAACTGTAGACATGCGCTCTGTGACAATAAGAAAGAAGATGGACACCTTTAAGGCGTTTCTTTAAAATTTTAAGCCGGCAGAGAAGGAGGTTCTTCAAAATAAACCTCCTGAGCGACACTAACTATATGTACTCGAGATAGCTTACATATAGTAGTCTTGGTAAGTGGACTTCTCGTACATATTTTAATGAATTGCATACTTCACACTTCTGAAAGTCCACCTTAGTTATTATGTAAGATTCTCGGTTATTGCATGCTCTTTCGGTGTAATCCCGCTCGTTACAGTTAATTTTCATTTTTTATTTTTGGCTTAGTGATATTTACTGAACCGGAATGTTCTACTAAAATGTATTGATTTTTTATATAAGTCAAAAGTCACAACCCTTACATGTTATCTATTTTTATTATTCTTTCTCTTTGTGCCTGCTTTATTGTTTGTTGTAATTATTTATCATGGTTTCTTATTCATTTTGTTCACGGCGCCTGATATATAACTGATTTCAAGTATTATTGTGTGATCCAGTTACGTATTCCTTTGTTTTTTGTTATAACATTTACTAAATTGTCCATGTTATAGCGTATCTTTTTTATAATATCCTAGTCAGTTTATGTAGTATGTTTGCAATATTCATGTGCCAGCTTAATTTTAGAAAATGTATTGCTCGTCACCAGTAAAGTCCTTTAAGTTGAATCCTTGAGTAATCATGGTAGAGGACAACATATTGTATAGTGACAGTTAATACTCCGGATATCCAACACTGCTGCGTGAATGATCGTTGTGCTCGAGTTATTGTTGTTGCCCCAGTAATAATTCTTGCAACCGTTCGGGTGGTAAGCGGGTTCTTCATATTGAATCTGAGCCTCCCTGGGCCCTGGCCATCCCGGTGAAGTTAGATATGTGGTAGTTACGCTTTCAGTTGACTTGTGTTATGTTAGATCACCTCTTCAAGATGACCTCCTAGAAATACCACATTAACTCCTGTCTGACCATCCAGACCCCATCCTGCGCGACTCTGATAGCTGAAGATTCAGTACTGGCTACAGTAGTTATAGTTATAGGTACAGTTGTAGGTTTTTCTTTAATCTGAGATAAAGACATTTGCATCAACGACCATGCAGTTTTATATTATACCCGGCCCGCTCTATCGTAAAATAGAGAGACGAGATCAACAACAGCAGTTTTAGATATGATAACACTGCTGAAATTTCTGAAAACAAGGTACACTGTAAGTTATCTCGTGTTATAAGGAATACTCTAAAATATCCGGGATTACACGGAGTATTCTAACGTCTGAATAATATATTTATAACAGTAATATTGAAGAGCAACAACCCCCAATAAATGAAAACAATCATTTATCAGCCTGTGGTTAAATCTACTCTACTCAGTGGTTCGTAATCGGGAGGTTCGGGTTAGAATACTGTTCAGGTGGAAAAGAAATTTTCTAGTTGGACGGGTGTCTACCACCATTCCACTGTTGGGTTAAAAATTAATACTGCTGTGAGCTAAAGTGGCGCAAGATCGCAGTAACAAAGTCTACCCAGAACACAACTGAACTCCTAAATCGTTCAAGCTGAAAAATCTTCTGTGGGATCTTCACAGAAGATCTGAGAGTATCAGGATAATAATAAATAATAAGAATGGCAACCCCGGGTCTAAATGACCTATTTCTATATATCTTTAGGTCGCTAACTTGCTCGAATCAGATATCATTCTTATACAGCGGAAAGAATCGGAGAGGACAGGATACAGCAGGCATGCACCTTCAACTGCACTTCCGGTAACCAGTGGAGACCTAATAGTTACAAGGAGTAAGTTTGAATGGACAGTAAGGTGAGTAACGTGGTATGCCCAGGAAATCTCCTCGAAAAGGGGATCTAACATAATTCAAGTCGACTGGAAAAGTTACTATCAAATGGACTATATCTGGCCTCCTCAGGGTGGCCAAGTCCCAGGAAGGCTCAGTAATATTACTAAATAACGAACCGATCACTTGCTGAAGCGCCACGTAAACTAATTCTGGGGATATCACAATACCATGCAACAATGATCTAGTAATCACTCTCACATTCTCACAACAGCGTTGGATATCTGGAGCTGTTTACTGTGTCTATACGATACGTCGTCCTCTACCAGGACTACTCAGTGATTTACCCTGAAGAACACTACCGGTTCACAAGGAATACAATCTCTCCAAGTGAGCGAGCGAATGCATATGGCAAATATGTGACACAAACTGACTATGACATTATGAAATAGATACAGTACCCCATCACCTGGGCATCTTAGACAACGTTACAATAAAAACAAACAAAGAAATTAACCGCGTAACCGGGGGATCATACAAGAGTAAATGCAAATCAGTTACATATCAGGTTCTGCGAATACAATGAACAGTACAAATAAACAACCACTATTAATAAATACAATATATAGCAACCAGGCACCGAGAGATAGTATTTAATACAAATAGATAACTTGTGATGGTCGAGCCGCTTTAGTTATATACAAAGGCAATTCAATTTAGTTAAAACATTCCTGTCGGATTAAAAAACACTGAAACAAATATACAAGAATGAAATGCGATGAGTGGAAGTACAATGGACGATCGTGTAATCACTAATTTTACATTAAAACTAAGGTGGTATTCAATGCGTAAAACATACAATTAATCAGAAGCATTTAAAAGAAGTTTACTTAATAAGAGTTAGTAAGAGGGATTGTTGTAGGTACTATTTTCTCGAGTATGTTTTTAAGTCGCTCAGGAGGTTTATTTCCAAGAAGCTGTTCCTCTGCCGCTTCAAAATACAATGGGAACACCATAAGGACGTTGTTCTCTTTGTTATTGTCACCGATCACATACGTGTCAAGTTACAGTGCCACAGAATATTTGTCACACAGATAACGCGGGTAAATACCGTGATGTAATTTATATAATCTATGACGGATTCTGGTACACGTATGATCCTTAGAGAATATGGATCTCTTCAATCAATATTGAACCCAATTTTGGTGAGTAGAGTGAAGAGATCTGCATTCTCTACGAACCATACGCTCTACAGAATCCTTAACAGAATATACAGACTACGTCACGATATTCACTCGCCTATACTTATGTCAAATATTCTATGCAACTGGAACTGTATACATGCGCTCTGTGACAATAAGAGAGAAGATGGACGCCTTTATGGCGTTTCTTTTAAATTTTAAACCGGCAGAGAAGGAGGTTATTCGAAATAAACCTCCTGAGCGACTCTAACTATATGTACTCGAGATAGTTTTTATATATAATAGTAGTCTTGGTAAGGGGATTTCTCGTACATGTTTTAATGAATTACATACTTTACAGTTTTGAATGTCCACCTTAGTTTTAATGTAAAGTTCTCTGTTATTGCATGATCTGTCGGTGTAATCCCGCTCGTTACAGTTAATTTCCATTTTTTTATTTTTGCATTAGTGATATTTACTGAACCGGAATGTTATTCTTAAATTTGATTTTTGAATGTTATTCTTAAATTTGATTTTTTATATAACACAAAAGTCACAACCCTCACAAGTTATCTACTTTTTTTATTTTTTCTCTTTGTCCCTGCTTTATCGATTGTTGCATTTATTTATAATGGTTTTTTATTCATTTTGTTCACGGCCCCTGATATATAACTGTTTTCATGTATTATTGTGTGATCCAGTTCCCTATTTTTTTTTTGTTGTAACATTCACTAACATTTCCATGTGATAGGTTAGTGTATATTTTTTATAATCTCATAGTAAGATTATATAGTATGTTTGCAATATTCATGTGCCCGCTTAATTTTAGAAATTGTATTTCTTGTGACCAGTAAATTACTTTAAGGTGAATCCTTGAGTAATCCTGGTAGGGGACAACATATTGTATAGAGATAGTTAATACTCCGGATATCCAACACTGCTGCGTGAATGATCGTTGTGCCCGAGGTATTGTGGTTGCCCCAGTATTTATTCTTGCGACCTTTCAGGTGGTAAGTGTATTTTTCATATTGAATCTGAGCCTCCCTGAGCCCTGGCCTCCCCAGTGAAATCAGATACGTGGTAGTTACGCTTTCAGTTGACTTGTGTTATGTTGGATCACCTCTTCAAGGTGACCTCCTACGAATATCACATTAACTCCTGTAGGTCCATCCAGATCCCATCCTACGCGACCCTGATAGCTGAAGGTTCAGTACTGGCTACATGAGTTACAGTTGTAGGAAGGTTGCATTTCTATTTCTTCAATCTGAGATAATGACATTTTGATGAACGACCATGCAGTTTCAAATTATGCCAGCCCCCTCTATCGTAGAATAGAGAGACGAAATCAACAACAACAGCAGTTTTAAATATGGTACCACTGCTGAAATTTCTGAAAACAAGGAACACTGTGAGATATCCCGTGTTATAAGGAGTACTCTTAAATATCCGGGATTACACGGAGTGCTCTAAGATATTTGGGATTATTCAGAGTACTATAAAAAAATCCGGAATTACATTACACGGAGTACTCTAGGATATCTGGGATTATACGGAGGACTCTAATAACGCTAACCTTTTTATCTCGATCATTTAGCGGCGGGAGAATAGGACATTACGTTGTGTAGACAACCCAAATTACACCTAACGGGAGCAAGATAACAGTGACGCGAGGTTCAAATATTCAAAACACAGTAACGTCAGAATAATATACTTATATTAGTCATATTGAAGAGAAACAATCCTAAATAAATGAAAACAATCATTTATCAGCCTGTTTAAATCTACTCTACTCAGTAGTTCGTAAAGCTCCATAGTGAACCTAAGCGCAGGCCCCTCTTCCCCACTGGGCACTATGGGCACGTGCCCAGGGCCCCGCGATCGAATGGGGCCCCCTAGTTCCTGCCAGATTACCAAATGATAACCGATATTTAGGTATTACCGAAGGGTTCCTTTGCAATCAACATAGAATTAATCTAAGGATTTTAAGTTAAACGAGACAGCGAGTTACTTTAGTAGATTATTTTTTATATTTCCTATTTTTTTATAGTTAGTAATTAAATAAAAATAAATTTAGAACCTTGTTTGTCTTTCTTTATCTATTGTAACTAAATAGTGTTTTCTCAAAGTCATAGGGGCCCCATGATCCTAATGTGCCCAGGGCCTCAAATAGTTTAAAGACGGCCCTGCCTAAGCGTCCTGGTTATTTATGACTTATTTCTGTATATTGTTAGGTCGGTAACTTAATCGAAACAGATATCATTCTTATACAGCGGAAAGGGTTAGGGAGGACAGGATACAGCCAGTATGCACCTTCAACTGCACTTCCAGTAACCAGTGCAAGACCTAATAGTTACAAAGTGTAAGTTTGAATGGACAGTGAGGTTTGTAACGTGTTATGCCCAGGAAATCTCCTTGAAGAGGGGATCTAACATAATTCGAGTCGACTGAAAAAGTTACTATCAGATGGACTATATCTGGCCACATCGGGCTGGCCAAGGCTCAGATATTACTAAATAACAAACCGAGCACTACCTGAAGGGTCATGCAAACTAATCCTGGAGATATCAGAATACCATGCAACAATGATCTAGCAATCACTCACACATTCTCACAGTAGCGTTGGATATCCGAAGCTTTTCACTGTCTCTATACGATATATCGTCCTCTACCAGGACTACTCAGTGATTTAGCCTAAAGAACACCACTGGTTCACAAAGAACTCAATCTCTCAAAGTGGGCGGCCGCATGCATATGGCAAATATGTAACTCAAACTGATTAGGATATTATAAAAAAGATACAGTACCCCATTATCTGGTCGTATTAATGAACGTTTCAATAAAGGCAAACAAAGAAATTAACCGGGTAACCGGGGGATCCCACAAGAGTACATGCAAATCAGTTACATATCAGGTTCTGCGAATACCATGAACAGTACAAATAAAGAACCACTATTAATAAATAGAACAAACAGCAACCAGGCCCCAAGAGAAAGTATACAATACAAAAAGATAACTTGTGAGGGTCGTGCCTCTTTAGTTTTATATAAGGGCAATGCATTTTAGTTAAAACATTCCGGTCGGATTAAATAACACCAAAACAAAAATACAAGAATGAAAAGCGATCAATGGAAGTACAATGGACGAGCGTGCAATCACTAATTTCACATTAAAACTAAGGTGGTATTCAAAGCGTAAAGCATGTGATTAATCAGAAGCATTTTAAAGAAGTTTACTTACTAGGAGTTACCCAGAGGGAATGTTATAAGTACTATTATCTCGAGTAAGTATTTAAGTCACTCAGGAGGTTTATTTCTAAGAAGCTTCCATTCTGCCGCTTCAAAATACTATGGTAACGCCATAAGGACGTTGTTCTCTTTGAAATTGTCACCGATCACATGCGTGTCAAGTAACTGTGATACAGAATATTTGACATATAGATAACGCGGGTAAATAAGGTGATGTAATGACGTAATTTATATAATATATGAGGGATTCTGTTACACGTATTATCCTTAGAGAATACGGATCTCTTCAATCAATATTGAACCCAATTTTGGTGAGTAGAGTGAAGAGATCTGCATTCTCTACGAACCATACGATCTAGAGAATCCTTAATAGAATATACAGACTACGTCACGATATTCACTCGCCTATGCTTATGTCAAATATTCTATGGAACTGGAACTTGATACATGCTCTCTGTGACAATTATAAAGAAGATGGACGTCTTTATGGCGTTACTTTCAAATTTTAAGCCGGCAGAGAAGGACGTTCTTCGAAATAGACCTCCTGAGAGACACTTACTATTTGTACTCGAGATAGCTTACATATAGTAGTCTTGGTAAGTGAACTTCTCGTTCATGTTTTTGATGAATTGTATACTTTACACTTTTGAATGTCCACTTTAATTTAAATGTAAGATGCTGGTTTATTGCATGCTCTGTCGGTGTAATTTCGTTCGTAACTGTTATTTTTAATATTTTATTTTTGCCTTCGTGATATTCACTGAACCGGAAGGTTCTACTAAAATGCATTGATTTTTTATATAAGTCAAAAGTCACAACCCTCACAAGTTATCTATTTTTATTATTCTCTCCCTTTGTGCCTTCTTTATTGTTTGTTTGTATTTATTTATAATTGTTTCTTATTCATTTTGTTCACGACGCCTGATAAATAACTGATTTGCCTGTATTATTGTTGATCCAGTTACCTATTCCTTTGTTTTTCATTGTTACATTCACTAACATGTCCATGCGACAGGGTACTGTACCTATTTTATAATCTCTTATTCAGTTCATGTAGTATGTTTGCAATATTCATGTGCCCGCTTAACTTTAAAAATGTATATATATTCCTTGTGACCAGTAAAGTCCTTTATGGTGAATCCTTGAGTAGCCCTGGTAGAGGACAACATATTGTACAGAGACAGTTAATACTCCGGATATCCAATGCTGCGTGAATGATCGTTGTGCCTGAGGTATTGTGGTTGCCCCAATATTAGTTCTTGCGACCCTAGGTTGTAAGCGGGTTTCTCATATTGAATCTGAGCCTCCCTAAGTCCTGGCCAACCCGGTTAAGTCAGATACGTGGTAGTTACCCTTTCAGTTGAGTTGTTATATGTTAGATCACCTTTTCAAAGTGACCTCCTAGGAATATCACATTAACCCGTCTGTCCATCCTGCGCGACCCTGATAGCTGAAGGTTCAGTACTGGTTACATGAGTTACAGTTTCAGGTACATACTGGCTGTAAGACCACTGCGCTGTTTAAGAATGATATACTATGTGAGATATTTATCGTCCTAACAATATGTATAAACAAGGTAGTCCCTTATTCCTGGGGTTCAATTAGGTTCACTCTATATCTTTACGAACCATTGAGTAGAGTAAATGTATTGGCAGGCTAATTAATGTTTGTTTCAGTTCATGGGTTTTTTTTCTTTCATTATTACCAATATAAATATACTACTTTCCGCACTGTTTCATTGCCCTCGTATAGGTGTAATTTGAGTTGTCTTCACAACGTAGCATCCTTCTCTCTCCCAAATTAGACGATAACGATAGAAAAGTAACAGTTCTTAGGGACTCCGTAAAATACGGAACAAAACATAGAGGAAACGAAAACTTTAAAAAATGCCAGGAGAAAAGGCTAATAATGGGCGTTTAGTATGGGTCAGAAAGGTCTATTGAAAAAGGAACTCCTTCAATCATTGGACTCTATATCAGTACAACTTATACAAAAATTCAATGCGTTATTAAAGTTGCTGAAGACTTCAATTTTCTGAAACGTATATTTAAAAATGAGTGTTCACTTGATGCATTGAAGAAGACAGCTGAAGATTTGGTATTGAAGTATTATACCGATTTAGATCCGTATGAATTCGTTCACGAATTGCAGAGAAATCTCGACACGGCCGTCAGGATATTTTTAACGTTGCCAGTAACCACAGCCACTGTGAACATTAAGCTGAAATCAGTAACAACTTACTTAACATCCCCGATTAAGCAGGCTTAATATCAATGGAGAGATTTGCCAGCAGTTCCGAATTCTTTGTTTTATGTCTATATTATAGCGCAGAAATGTAAGCAAAAAAAGTCAAGTTTTAGTTTGTTATTTTCCAAAGGATATTGATGATTTTTGTTAATCAAATTATTCCGAAAATATTTGTTCTTCATATTTTTCGTAGCACCCTTAAAAATCAGGCCCAGAAACGCATTCAGACGAACGCCGTTCCGAAATTTGGGGTAAAATTCTACCTTCAGTTGAGTTCAGCCTCTTCTTGGACCTACGCTAAGCATCCAACAGTATGTATTTGGCACTCGGTGAAGAAACGCCAACACACTCTCTCCGTAGTGTTTCAACTAAAGTGTCTGGCAACATTCACCCAAAATTCTCGAACAAATAATTGAAACTAATTGATTGACGTTAATCAATTACAAGGAAGAATTCAAAAATGTATATCTACACACCAAGCAATTCATTCACCAAGAAAAATAATTTTTAGCGATGAAACATGGAAAGACTCAAGTGCACCACCGATAGGAAAATATTGAATAATGTTCTAATGTAGCAAGGCCGTTTCTAAATGAAACCTAATAGTATTTTTGATAGGTCTGGAGGAGTTGCAGATTTATTTTCATAAATGCATCCCATTAAGAGAAGAGTATGTTAAATAATAAAATATTGTGAATTTCAAATTTTGTTTGCTTCCATGGTAGGTTTAGAACGTGTTAGTATCCCCGCATATGGAAATTAAAATTTTATTGTTTAATATTTCCGTTATACGAGCTTTTTCATGCAGAGCATCACACGAAAGCATAATTTCTAATCGTACTTTAATAAAACTGCACACGAAATAGCAATATGAGACATTGATCAAATTTCTTCGTTTCAATGAATAGGACAAAAGAATCATAAAATGAAGCATTACATAATTTCTCGATTATGTTTTACGTCCGACACTAATGCAACAAACGTGAGATAACCAATCCGGTTAAAGTTTTAGAAAGCGCAACATGTATGTGTTTTTTTCAGGAATTTTAGAGCGTATTGGAACTTTGTTTTTTATGAAAGCCATCCCGTAGTCGTTTCGCAAGTTAAAACGCCGAAAATATTATGTCTGACAAGAAATTACTCAATAATCGCCGTCTGCCAATTTCGAAATCGAGAATTATAAATTCCTAAAGAAATATTGTTTCACTCTATGAATTTATATTTCGTATTTTCAGTTTCTACCAAGGTTTCCCATGTAATGTTTTTTACTGTCGGGAAATAATGAGTTATACTATACAAACTTTCAGATGACAATTTCTTATTTTTTCCGTCAATAAACATGAGAACCTAACACACAATTAAATTTTTAATAATAATTTTCAACCAATTAACGCTTCGAAGAAAACAGTTCGTTTTTCGATGTGTTGAAATTCATATTTATATTAGTTTTCGGTTTGACTGGTTCCATAGACGTGTTAAAAGAAACTCAATCAATTGCTTACATATTATTGTGACGCCAACATTGGATCACTCATTATTCAACTGGTCGATTGTTACCTGTTTTGGTCCAATACTAAGGCCTGTGTTACTAGATCATAATATTGAGTATCGATAGCTTAGTGGTTTTAGCTTTGGGCTCGTTACCGAAAGGTCCCGGGTTCAAATCCTGTTCAGAAGGAAAATAAATTATCTACTTGGACGCTGTTGGGTCGAAAATTAACAGTACTGTGACCTAAAGTGGCGTAAGATCGCAGTAACAAAGCCTACCCAGAAGACAACGGAATTCCCAACTCGCACAAGCTGAAAAAGCTTCTGAAGGATCTTCACAGAAGAAGACCTAAGAGTATCAGGATAATATCTATAACTGTTCATCACTGTTTAATACTCTTTCCCGCCCCTCAAGCAATTTTCGAGTCCCGTGTCGGAAAAACTTCTTGTCTTTTGAGCCGATCCAACTTTGGAGCCAATTTTCGATTTCATTCAATGAAGTGAAGCGGTGACCTTTTGCGACGTTAGGCCAAGCGATGTCATGCAAAAGAATATATCTGTGCTTATATTCCAGTTGTTTTTCTCGTAATGTACGGTTCAATCGAAGTAATTGTCTTTACCGATCATCCGTAATGGAATCACCAAGTTTTAGCAGTTCGTAGTACATAACACCTCCTTGGTTCCACCAGATACACAGCATAATTTTCTTGGGGTTGTCGTAGAAGATCCACTTTTCGTCACCAATCACTACCCGGTTTAAAAAACCCTTTTTTTGCCTTTGAAGAAGCTGCTTACTAGAAACTGGTCTGCAATGTTACAGAAATTACATCGCAAACATTTCAACAGCTCGTCAATGCTTTGACGGATATTTGGCAAAACGTTCCTCAAGCTTTCATTGATAACCTCATTGACACAATGACGAATAGATTAAGAGCACTACAAAGAGCTAGAGGAGGCCTCACTCGATATTAAACAGTGATATTGAGGTGTTTCTAACAGAAGGAACCTTTTTTTAAGCCTGCAGACTCCACTAGGTCAGAATCTTCATTTTGTTCATTTCTACTGACTCTAAAGCAGTCTTGCTTACTGTAGCTTTTTCAGGCAGGTTGACCGTAGCGTACATCAAGTTCGCTCTTTTATTTCCCTTTATACAGGAAGTCCCGGCACCACGTGACTGTTCTTCAGGTGTGAATAAAGTATGTAAAGACGAGTCAGGAATGCTTTAATTTTTTTTCTCGCTTCCCTGCGAAGTTATGTTCCTCCAAATGGTACTCCCATAATTTAGTTTTTTGTGATAACTTCTGAACAACTCAACCGATTCTGTCAATTTTTTGGATTTGAGTTAATACAGATATCAGTAATGATTTGTTTCCAACACCTTCCTCATAAGTCTTCAAGACCGCCAGGGACGGACTGACCCTAGCACTTAATAAGCAGAAATTTTTTTTGGTTACTAAAATTTATCTTGCTGTGATTGTTCATTTTTCTGATACATACTTCAATTGACAAAATACGTACAGTTTTCTTTCGATTTTATTCTAATTTTGTATAACAAAAAATCATTATGAATAATTACACTACAGAAGAATATGCGGATATGCATTTAATGTACGGACGTGCATTTTCTGATGCTGTTAAGGCAAGGGAGAAAGAATATATGATTAAGCATTCAATGTACAGGATTGCATTTTGTAATGCTGTTATTAAGCTTTATTTTTTTTTATTTATTGACTTTATTACATCTAGAAAAAGTCATGATTTGGCGTGTTTTGTGTGCCATATATCTTCAACATGTCTGCAACAGTCAACAAGTTAATTTTGAGATAAACTAGTTTTCTTCAAAGAGATGACAATCAGGATACGACATCACAAGTTGAATCTACCTAAATAACAACCACTATACTTGCACTTGGTCCAAATTCTGAAATTTCTGCTATTTCTTGAGGTCGTCAACCCCCCGAAGTAAAAAGTAGCACGCCTATGTACTATGCAGTAATACCTGATCATCAATGTAACATGTTACATCGATACATAATAGTCGATACAAACGAGGACGCTGTAGGCTTTGAAATTGAAAGTCTTATCTATCACTCTCACAGGTTCAACGATTCTTCGCCGAAGAAAGTGGCTAGATTTCATTTATTCAAACAACTTCCGATATGTTTCCGTTTGCTCTGCCGATTTTTAATTTCATCCACGATAATAAGCGGATTTTCAGCGCCGCAGACTGTTTTAAACTTCGGGAAGGTTGAATTAAATGACAGATTAAAAGTTTTTGAAATAAAATAGAAAGGCCTTTTACTTGATAGAAGAAATATAACAAAACTTGAATATCAAAACAAATTAATATATGTTTATCTTCTACAATTTTAATTAAAAAAAAAATCTTTTATTAAAAAAACTTTTAGAATTAAATTAATGTCTAAAACAAGCACCGCTTACATTTAATAGACGTATATAATCAAAACTCAATATATAATGTCAAATGGAATAAATAAACCAACAGATATACGAAAGTCATTAAAATTAATGAATAAATATTTAAAGGAGACAAAATTTTGTTTCTGGTCTTACCTTTAAGAACATCAATGGCCTTTGAAAAACATGAACACACTTAAAGGACTTCTCAAAGAATATAATTTATTTGAAATATTTAATATATTTAAATGTTCGAATAAGTTAATTTAGAAATCTCTCAAAACATGCACTATATCTTCAAAAAACAAATATAATTCTAAGCAATCCTTTTTTCGGTCCTGAATAATATTCCAAATATCAAAATCAAAAAACTAATCTATATCAACAACGCACCACGTGTAAATGAATAATGTTTTGAAAGACAGATCAACTTTATAATTCAAGATTGATCTATGTTCTAACAAAATCGAAGAACAGTGCGAGTTATTTTTAAGGCTGATTTAAATTCATTGACATTCCATAATGAGATTTATTGAAGCCAAAATATAATTATATATTATATAAAAAATAAAATAGAAAGGCCTTTTACTTGATAGAAGAAATATAATAAAATTTGAATATCAAAACAAATTAAAATATGTTTATCTTCTACAATTTTAATTTCGAAAAAAAAATTTTATTCAAAAAACTTTTAGAATTAAATTAATGTCTAAAACAAGCACCGCTTACATTTAATAGACGTATATAATCAAAACTCAATATATAATGTCAAATGGAATAAATAAACCAACAGATATACGAAAGTCATTAAAATTAATAAATAAATATTTAAAGGAGACAAAATTTTGTTTCTGGTCTTACCTTTAAGGACATCAATTGCCTTTTAAAAACATGAACACACTTAAAGGACTTCTCAAAGAATATAATTTATTTGAAATATTTAATATATTTAAATATTCGAATAAGTTAATTCAGAAATCTCTCAAAACATGCACTATATCTTCAAAAAACAAATATAATTCTAAGCAATCCCTTCTTCGGTCCTGATTCCATTTGACATTATATATTGAGTTTTGATTATATACGTCTATTAAATGTAAGCGGTGCTTGTTTGAGACATTAATTTAATTCTAAAAGTTTTTTGAATGAAAAATTTTTTTCGAAATTAAAATTGTAGAAGATAAACATATTTTAATTTGTTTTGATATTCAAAAAATAGTTTTTGATGTTGGTAATGGTACCAATGAGAACGCTTGTGGGGGCTTTAGAGTAGTTCTGATTGGTTATTAGTGACAGAATCTTCAGTGTAGGGGAACATAATGGCAGTTAATTTGTTCCATAACCTCAACATCTCTATAAGGTCTTCCAACACGTAGTTTCATTAAAAAAAAAGAAAAATACGCTGGGTTTTTGTGAACGACAAGATATTTCTATTTCAATCCAAAGTTAAAACTCTGAAGTGGGTAATGGAATACAATATACGTCGAATATTCGTATTGATGAAAATTTTTATTATGTTTCCGTATAATTGTGGACCTATTCAGCGAAGAGCAGCTTTTAAACTCTGTCTCGGCACTTGAATCGCTGCTGGTTCATGGACGTAGTACTTATATTTGAAACACCTCCAAAGAAAAAATCTAATGGTGTGAAATCGTACGTTTTCGGCGGCCAAATGATCTCTATTCCGAGAAATTACACGTCCAGGATACCGAGAAGACATTGAACATCCCTCGTAAGAGTTATTTTTCATGGTGTAAATTGTGACCTGAAGATGGAACATTCTTAAACTTGAGAAAAGAGTTCAAACATAATTTGTGGACTATATTGAAGTGTGGGAGTTATTGGTGAAAATTGTGACCTGAAGACGAAGCATTCTTAAACTTTGAGGTCTCATAACTTCGAAACTAAGACAGAGCGCTCTATTTTGATTTCAAATTATTGATGTGGATATTGGTTAGGTTTGTATGGAACCGAATTTTCCGCAATATCTGATGAACTGTGAAACAAATAGAATTATCCAAAATATGTGTCGATATCTTAGTGGACTGGAAACCGAAAGGTCCCGGGTTTAAATCCTGTTCAGGGGGGAAAGAAATTTTCTAGTTGGATAAGTTTCGGCCACCATTTAACTGTTGGGTCGAAAAGTAACAGTGCCGTGACCTTAAGAGGCGTAAGATAGCAGTAACAAAGCCTACCTGGAACACAACTGAACTCCTCGTACAAGCTGAAAAAGAAGAGGGATCTTCTTCTGGGAGTATCAGCTTAATATATCATAACCCATACGAAATTATAGACGCTTCCTTAGCAATGCGCAAAAAGAATTATTCATGAAGCACCCGTCAAGAAGCCGATAAAAAACGAATAGTCAGATACTATATCCAGTAATAAATTACAATTAATTTCAGCCTCGTTAAAATCATCATCATCACCGATCAGTTTGCACCGCTCAAAAAATGTATAATTGAATTATGTCAGCCTTGAGCGGTCACCCCACAACATACCAACGAACCAAAGATCGGTTGTGACGCAACGCCGAAGAAAAAACGGTCTTATCCAATTTTAATTCAACAAGTCATAAAGATCTTAGATTACCAACGATTATGTGTCCGTAAATTATAGTTCAACCAGCCTGAATGACCATGAAATTCAATCGTTCAAATATCTTATTTGTATATCATTCGGATAATATGTACAGGGTGTTTGACAAGTTCTGATGTAGCGCTATAGACTTGATTATTTATACATTCTGTCAAGAAAGTACCGGGAATTATCGATTTAAATCTGGCGGGGCAATGAGGCAGGTAAATTTTTTTTTCCTAGGTTGGTACCACTGTCCTTAATTACTATGCCAAGCTTGAGCGGGATCTGTCAACTAGTGTGTTTGCAACAGCTGATTAAGTCAGTCGATGTCAGAGTGCGTGCCGATTTTTACTATGGGTGATTGCAATGGGACGATAACGCGCCTTCTCACCGAGCTACGATTGTGACTGACTTTCTCGCCAAAAACTCAACAAACGTGCTTCAGCAACCACCGTATTCGCCGGATTTGGCTCCCTGCGACTTTTTCCTCTTCCCAAAAGTAAAATTGCCCCTTCGTGGCACCCGTTTTGAGTCGATTGAAGCCATAAAACAAAATTCGGCGCGAGAGCTGAAGTCCATCCCGGAAAGCGCCTATAAAATGTTTCGATAATTGGAAGTGCCGTTGGCATAGATGTATTGGAGCAAATGGAGCCTATTTTGAAGGCGACCCAATAAATTTTGACGATTAAATGTAAAAATGTTGTTTTAATTGAAAATTCCCGGTACTTTCTTGACAGAGTAGTATTCATTGTTGAAATGAACGTAACAAAGCCAATCACTTTTTCCTTATTCTTTTTTTGTTACACTTCATTTTGTTTCATTCTGATCACTATTCGATCACTATTTCACAGTAAGACATATAATTGATCTTAGATACCCTATTCCATAACCACTATTCTCCAACTAGTTAGTTATATTAAGAGTAAAAATAAGTTCGTGCTGTTTTGATAACATATGTCGCTACTGACAATACCTTCATTCTGAAGTGTCATCATTAGTATATTAGCGGGTGTTTATGGTGACCATGCTCTAGCTGAACGAACGTGTCAGAAGTGGTTTTTCCCGATTTAAAAGTGGCAATTTTGATTTGAAAGACGACCCAGAGCGCCACCAAAGTTCAAAGATGAAGAATTAGAGACAAGGTTCAATGAAGATCCATCACAAACGCAAGAGGAGCTCGCAAAAACATTCGTAGTCACGCAATCAGCCATTTGCCATCGTTTAAAGCAGTGGAAATGATCCGAAAAGTGGGAAATTAGATGCCGTATGAACTGAAGATGAAGTATGAACAAGAGCGTCGAATGCGTAGTTTGTCGAGTGAATAACTGCTCCAATGACATAATAAAGGAGTTTTTGCATATAATTGTGACTGGCGATGAAAAGAGGGTCCATTTCGATAATCCATAACGTCGAGCAACTTATGGATGCCTCATCATCAACTGTCAAGCCGAGTATTCGTGTCGAGAAAATCATGCTGTATATTTGGTGGGACCAGCTGGATATTATGAGCTGCTACAATTGAATGAAAGGATCACAGGATAGGTCTACCGGCAATAATTGATACGTTTGAGCAGAGCATTGCGGAAAAAAACGGTCGCAATACACCGACAGACATGACAAAGTAATTTTGCAGAATGACACATGTTGTGTTGCCCGTTAAAACGCATTTAGAAACGCTCAAATGTCTCACTTCACCTGCCGTACAGTCCGGACATTGCACTTCTCCAATAACGATGAAGTCAAATGGATAGCGGCCAACGCCCAATTTTCGTGCCAATTGCCAGAAAGATGGAAAAAGTAGTGGCTAACGACAGACAATACTTAAAACTTCGCATGTAAAACCAATTTTTCACAATAGAGCCTCAAATTTCGAAAAAAAAATTATTTATACTCCTAATAATTTTGTATATTTCGGGAAAAATAATGAACACTGGAAAATGTTCAGCTTTCTTAAGATTCATCTGTTTTGAAAATGGTATTCCTAACAATTATAAATGATTAATGCACGATTATGGATTATTTCGGGAAGCGAAAAAGACCATATACGCTCATTTCTAGATTAAACAGGGTGTCCCAACGAAAATTCGACACACCCCCAGAACTCAGAAACGAAAAATTTTCCAAGAGTTTTAAAAAAACAGGTCTATTTCTGTTTTGAGGGGCATCAATCCCCATCATTTTTTGAATAGGGGAGAGATGTCGAGGTTCGGTTAGTTTGAAAGTTATTTATGTTTAAAATCGGTTCATATTCACGAAATAATGTGATATTGCACTAACTGTCAAATGGTGATGTTGAACATACAGATGAACCGTCCAAACTCAAGAATCCAAAAGTTTTGAAGGATCTAAAAATAATTTTCAAGTTCTATATTAGGGAGAAAGAATTCCTATGCCATCCTCGCTTGGTTTTTTCGGAACAATGTCGTCTTAGGTGTTCTTTTTCCCTAATACAGATTTTGAAAATTATTTTTGGATTCTTCAAAACTCTTTAAAATCATTATTTCTCACGCTTTTTCAGGAAATAACTATCATAATTGCAGATCGGGAACAATGTAGAACAATAGACATAAAGAGTTACTTTATTCTTTTGCAGATTATGATTTAATTCATCGGAATTTTTTTGTTTATGTGAATTAAAAATAAATTAGGATAAACATATTTGACCGATGATGAGTTAGATTTCCTGCATAATAATTTGGAATCTTTTTAGTTCGACTTTTTGACAAACAGAAAAATTTTCGAAGAACGCCAGACGGCTACAAATGATATAACAACCAAACATAGACATTAATGAACGAGAGCTCTAAAGTTCTTTATTTATTCAGTGCTCATATGAATTTTCCTAGATGGAACTTCAATATTTCGGAAAACAAAGGTAACTTGTTGAGTTGTATTCGTCTAATCAATAAACTAAAATCAAAATTTCAGATATAAAATTCATTCTATTTCCATAATCAAAATAGGCAACACTGTGAGTGTAATAATTATGGTCTAGACAGGATATAACTGATGAGTTTTAAATAGAAAAGATTCGTAAGTGTCTAATTAAACATAGACAATTTTTGTGCTGCATTATCTGGTCTTATACTTTTTATTCAAACAATTGTAGAGTGGTTGATGAAATTTTAATTTGTCATAACAGAAACGAAGTCTCCCAGACATATTTTTCACCGAAAATATATTTTTGTAAAGATCAAATGATATTCCGTTTTTTCTGTAACAAGTTGCAAAATTCTTCCTGAATACCTTGAGCTACTTTTTGATCACTTATATAGATATTTTGGTAGGAATAACTCTAGTACCTGTTTTAGAGTTGAATATCACATTAGTCTATCGTCAAATTAAAGTAATTAAATATATCCGAGAACTAATTTCGTTTGATTATTGTGTCACGTCTCATAATGACACGTTGATAAAAATTTTACTTCTTCCTCACGATCGAACTAGTTTTTATTCGCAGATAGCAAAACATGATCCATCATCATTGTTCCAACTAATGAGGTAAAGAGAAGATATGATCACGATTGTGATATTATCATAATACTCCTAGATCTTTCGTGGGATCTTTCAGAATGTTTACACAGCTTGTGGAATTTGGGAGTTAATTTGCGTTCTGGTAAGCCTATGTTGCTGAGTCCTTACGGCAACTTAGGTACAGCACTATTAATTTTTTGACAGTGAAATGGTGGCTGAAACCGTCTGACCAGAAAATTTCTCTACCCAGGCGGGACCCGAAGTCGGAACCTTTCGACTCCTAGTCCAACGCTCTACTCATGAGCTATCGGTACTCATATGCTTCTTGATCTTTATTTTCAACGCAAACTTTCATTAAGATCATACATTCATTATGTAGGACATCGAGTCTACAAGAATCTATTCTGAATCCTTTTGAAAATGAATGGAGAACAAACAATATCACAAAGATATTTCAGATTCATAAAGAGAAAATGAATATGACTATGAAAACTTTGGAGATCAGGTCCGAATAGTCGCTAGAAATTTCGGCGCCAAACGTGGGGCTAACATATTGTGTCCCAGCAACTCTAGCAATAACGAAATTTCAAAAAGGTATATTTTTTTACAACAAATACGAAGAAAACATTATAAGATTGTACTATTTATATGTTTTGGAGGAAATAATGTGAAATTTCTAGCGTTAGAAGAGGACATTCTTATCAATTATGAATTATTATCATTATTGTACGATTAAGGATCCTTTTGGAAAGCGGAAAACGACCATAAACATCCATTTATAGATTGCATACATTATTATTTACTGCAGATTAACGTCGAGAACTAAAATATAGAACCACCACGCGCCTATCTGACTAGAGAGTATCAATATCACAAACCGTTAAACCCATTATTTCCCACGATTTTTTCAGGAAACACCTGTCATAATCTACGTGATCAGATACAGGCACGTTTTTAGTCACTGAAATCGCTTTCAGGAATCTGTACAAGTGCTCCGATTGATCTCAAGGTGGTTTAGTTTCGCTTTATGGAAGATCTAGGATAGGATTAAAGCTCTTCTTTCAATTCTAGGCATGACTAAATAACGGCAAACGTGACTTAAGATGCGTGCAAAAAGACGTACGTGACCACCTCGATGGATTTATTGACGCGGGAGATTTTGAAAAATTTAATTTCATATGTAGTAGCTTCGTTCGAATTGAAACTTTTTCTTTAAAGAAACGTTTGGAGGATTGGTATTAGGTGAAAGTCTGAAGAATTTATATCTGGTAAATAGACAGGACGTGGCAGTACGAATTTTATGTGGATCAGCTTTGAGCGCTACCTTGAAAGAATTTATTCAATAAAATTAGGCAATACCAAAAAAAAAACTACTGTTGAGCAACACGAAGATGAAATATAAATGAAATAGCTCGAAGCCAGAAGCAGGGATAAAACATATTAAGTTAATTAACAGATGAGATTTTTCCTATCGAATATAAACGTTGCTCGTAAACATTTGACTGCCTCAATGACCAGCAAAAAACATTGATAGATCCATTCAAATACAGCTACAGACAAAGCTAACGTAACGTAATGAATGTGTTTCGTAACTCAACGCAAATTGAGGGTTTTGTCCAAGCACATTTTCTAATATTTCCTTTCATCTTCCAATTTATCCACCTTCATAAACTGAAGTAAACGACCTAAGCCATTATGATCCTCTGCTTACAACAGCTTTCATTGCTTCAAATTTGCAATATCCAGCGCTAATTTATGCGACTATAGAAAACCAAATGGAATTGTATGCTTAGATTTTACACCTAAATCGATTAGGTTCGGGAATTATTCTTAATTAGAAAACGTTGTTTATGAGTAGAAAACTGAACAATCGTAAAATCTAAGGTCTAATGTCAGAATTTAAAATGGAGATCAGAGGAACTAATTGAATTTAATACGAAAGAAGACATTACCTCTACAGATGATGGTCATGTTTCGTTTCTCTGAATAATATCTTGTAATCCTATTGGATTTGAAATGGAATAAGAAAATTACTTCGTATTCTATCACTTCCGTTGAATAGATATACAGTTACTTGGGTAGTAGTGTTGCTATACTTTTGAAGTTTGGTGTGATGGTTTTATATTGACGGATGTTTTTTTTTCTTGAGGACTTTCAGACGTTCTATTATTTTAGATCTAGGTGGATTATGGTAGGGATATTTATGTGTGGGTGTTTTTCTAGAGTGATAGTACTTTCGATAGGGATAACTGTGATTTGACAGAAGGTAGAAGCCATGTGGTTTTGACATTTCTGTTCAGTAAGTATTGACAAATTATCATGGAAAAATTCACGCCGCAACAAATTGTTAAAATTTATTTTCAAAATCAGTGTTCTATTCGCCAAACTTATAGAGCACTTCGTGAAATTTATGGTTTACATAATCGTCCATCAGAGCAGCTTATTCGTCGAACTATCGATAGATTTCGGACAACATTTTCTCTACTCAATGCAACAACAAGACAAAGAACTGTACGTACAGAATAATATATTGCTGCTGTAAGTCACAGTGTTAATGATGACACAGATTTGTCGACGTTCACAACAAGTTGGACTCTATGCATCCACCACATGGAAAATTTTGCGTATAGATCTTGGTCTACACCCATACAAGATCCAACTGATTCAAGAATTAAAGCCACTTGACCAGAATAGGCGTCGTTTGTTCGCTTATTGGGTCCTAGAACAGCTTGAAGTTGATCCACTTTTTTATCGTAAACTTGTGTTTAGTGATGAAGCTCATATCTCTTGTTGAACGGCTATGTGAACAAGCAAAATTGACGTATGTGGAGTGAAAACAATCCTCAAGAAATTCTGCAGTAAAATCGGTATATTTATCATTGATTATATTTGCTTTAAATTGAGAGTAAGGAATTAAAGAAAAGTATCATTTTAATATTTGCCTGTCTGCTATAGTTAATATTCCGTTGAGACGTTTTGCCAAGTGAACGAAGTCACGGGCTTTAGCTAACATTAATATTCTGTAGATTATCCTGTACTCAAATATAGGAATGTACACCATTTGAAGCTGTAGAGTTCTCGTAGTGTTGGATTATAAGAACCCACAATCCATGGTCCTTCGAGTCAGATTTGTTCGAATTCGACATATCCGACGATGAATTATCTAAAAAAAAACTTAACCGATTGAAACTCATAATCTTCAATTTCATGAAATCCCAGAATTCCAAAATAAATCAGTAATTAATGAAATATTAGATTTTCCCTTTAAATCTTGGGACATTGTAAATTATAGATTAAGGAGCAAACGTACACGTAGAAATCTCCATAATCCGACAATCAATTCAGTAAATCAAAAACATTTTGGATGTATGTAAATTTTAAATCTCATGAATATTTCACGACTCAAAAATTAGGATTGAATAATTTCATGTTGTTAAGACAATTATTGTTGTACGGGAATTCAAGATTAGATAATTGTTGAATAAATTTCATGATAAGGAAAGAAATTTATTTTTGATAAGTGCTCGAGTACTTTATTGTGCACAAGTTCGTTATTGTTAGGTTAATATTTCGAGTTTGTATCAGTATCAGTGCAGTGGAGATTATTTTTATTACATGCTTAATCATCAGCATGTTCAGAATCAATTTTGAATAACATTTAAGAGAAGTCTTTCATCATCCCAATTTTTTTGTAACTGGGCTAGTGATGCTTATGTTTGAAAGTCATCATCATCATGAGTCCGTACAATCCCCATCCAGAGCAAGGGCATCTCCAAATGTGTTCCACTGTTCCCTATTTTGAACGATTTGTGTCCATAATATTCCTCTCTTTTTCTTAATAGAATCGTGCCATCTTGTTGCTGGATAACTACGGTTTCTTCTACCATCTCTTGGATACCATTCCTGCACCAACTTGGTCCATTTTTCAGTTGACATCCTTGCTACATGGCCATCCCAAGTCCACTTTTTCTTGAACAGTTCTTTGCCTTCATCTTTTATTTGTGTTTTTCTTCTCATATCTACATTTCTTATTAGGTCTTTCAATTTGATTCCTAATAAACTTCTTTTCATTCTTCTCTGACATAGTTTTAACTTCTGTGTTTGTTTTTCAGTCAAGGATCAAGTTTTAGCGTCATATGATAGAACAGGCAGTACACAAGTATCCATCACTTCTTTCTTCATCACCCTTCAGGATAAACGCAAGTACCAGTGCCGACTCCAAGCGTTTTCTATTCTTCTCTTAATCTCTTTGTTCTGACGATTTGTGAAAGAAACGACCTGGTCAAGATAACAATATTCCTGAAGATAGTCAATGGTTTTATCAACCATTTTTATTTCTTTTTCTTCGCTGTTTGCCATCACTTTAGTTTTAGTTTCATTAATCGTTAGTGCAGCTTTTCTACTAGGAGTAATGAGTTCATTCGGCATTTGTTGAAGTTCTTTTTGCCTTTCTGAAAAGAGGACAATATCGTCCGCGAATCTAAGATTAGATAAATACTTCCCATCAATTGTTCTGACTATTTGCTATAACAATGCTGTAAATAGCTGTGGGGAAATGATGTCTCCTTGACGTTCACCTTTTTCCATTTTAAAGGGCTTTCATTCACTTTCAAGTTCGATTTTTGCTTAGCAATTGTGATAAATTTGTTGTAGGATGGTTCTGTTATACCTTGATTGATTAAATAATTTATAGGATAGGTATGATACACCATATCAAAGGCCTTGTTGTAATCCACAAATGCTAGGTACAATTTTTCGTTTGTATTCTCTGACCTGGGTTACTGTGGACTACCTATTCGGTCCACAGTTGAGTAGCCAGTTCTAAATCCTGTTTGCTCAGGTGGTTGATTTTCATCCAAAATGTTGGTTATTCTTATCAAAATGATTTGAGAACACTCTGTAGACTGTTGTATGATTGGGCGATAATTTTCAATGTTTGTTTTTGGCCCTTTTTAATGTAAAAGTACGATTTCGCAAGTAGTCCATTCTACTGGTAGCTTTTGTCTCTGAATGATTTTATTAAATATATGAGTCAGTGGTATTGTGAGTTCTTCTGCTATAAACTTCAACAATTCGTTAGATATTCCATCTTCACCTGGACATTTTCCGTTTCTGAGATCTTTAAGTGTGATAATTACTTCTGATTCTATAATTGGTTGTACTTCATCCATACTGTGATCTAGTATCCTCTCTTCTATATTAGGATCATCGCAACAACTGTGGCTTTCTCCAACGTCAACTTGGAGAATATTTCGTAAGGATCTGGGGTTGCATTCCTATAAAATGGTAATGATTCTCGAACTAAAGCCAAATGATCACAGATTGCGTCGAGAGTTTGCTGACTGAGTCCTTAAACACTTAAAACACCATCGGATTAGCCAAAAATCATCTGCTCATACGAGGTACATTTTTGGTTGAATGGCTTTGTTGATAAGCGAAACGACCGTTATTGGTGCTAGGACAACCCAGAAATGTTGCATGAAATTCCGTTACATTCCGAAAAACTCACTGTGTGGTGTGATTTATGGCATCATCGAACCTTATTTCTTCCGAAATCAAGAAGGCACAAGATGGTAACCGTGAAAAGCGACCGCTGAAGGACCATGTTACTCGAATTTCTATGGCCAGAACCTGAAAATGTCAATATTGAAGAGATGCAGTTTCAACAAGATGGCGCTAAATGCCATACAACTGATGCTACGCTCCCTTTGCGAAGATAAAGGTTTGACGATAGGATAATCTCACAACGAGGATGTGGGAATTAGTACCAGGGTCATGTGATTTGACATCTTTATTTTCTTTGGGGCCATGTGAAATGCCAACAAGCCCCAGACATTGGACCATTTGAAAGAGAATATTTGTCAAAGAATTGGCGAAATACAGCTGAAATTATTGCAAATAGTAAGCATTATTCTTCGACTAATGAAAGAAGATCGCCATATAAGGAGAGGAGATTTTGTACACAGAAGAACTGTTTGTCTTTGAATAAGAAGAGAAGATTTTGAACATAGAAGTATATTCTACGTAATTCTGGGAGCAGAACATTGTTTTCATACATACGGACATACGGACGGTTTCTGGACATACTTTTAAATTTCGTTTATTTCCAAATCTGTTAGCCAATTTGAGAAACCCCAGGCGCCTCATATCGTAGCAGTTTATGATTGAGTTCGTAGAGATTTGCCCCCCGGTCCCGCTCTGATTTACGCCAATGCTCTCCCGCGTCAGCTCACGCTCCGAGCACGTTGCGCCAATACACCAGCGTCCCTCCATCGCAATCCAGAGAACCGGCCAGTCTTCCTCCGCGCAAACAAAAAACAATCGCCCGGTCTTGCCTTCTGTCACTTTCGCCTTTTGCGTCGCAGAACGACGTCGACGCGCGTTTGCAGCCCTCTCGATAGGAGGAAAACGATGGAAATCGACGCACGCTGAGAGATATAGATCCGATATAAACTTCCCAGTGCTGCGTGTGGCGGGATCTAGATCTGTGTAGGTGTTTTCGCGACGTTACTCTCCTGTGTCGTGCCTGTCATCATTTCCTGGGATTTAACGCTCGGACCCACAGAAGGTTAGTTTCAGCATGACTCATTGTTGTTCCGCGGTATTTTAATCCCCTGTATCGCGAATGTGATTAAGTGTCACGAGGAGTTTTCCGTGACAAATCGATTATTGACTTTTCTAAATTGAGGTTATTGCCTTTAGTTAGGGGTGTGTACGATAGTTTTAGTATCGAGGGTAACGGTTTTGATCGTTATGTAGTTCTATAGATTTTGATTAGGTTCGTTTGATCTTTATGTTCGAATGTTTCATATCTTTTGGGAATTTTAAGATCCAAATTTCTATGAATCTTCTACCAATCTTTCACGATAAATATATCTTTCTCGTTTTTTTGCATTCACAACTGGCTATCATATTTTCACATTCAATCAATTTTCTCCTTTATTAACCACAAACTCTATTATCTCAAATTAAATTCATTTAAGTTTCAATCCTTATCAATATATGGTAATGATATTTCGTTGATTGAGAGCTTAACAATAAAGAATTTCTACTGAAATCATTACCTTCAACACGAATGAATCTTTGTGGAAAACATAGAGTAAAGTTTTGGCGTTAACTTTAAATATTGGAAATTGTTTTTGACGCATCAATACCTCATGTTTATCAGTTGTGGATTATTACGCTGTCATAGAATATGAATATATAAAATCAGGGAGGGCGTCATTCTATTCTGATTTTAAATTGAATGTTGTAGAAGTTGGTCGAAAATATTTTTTTTATTTAACTTCCAATGTACAATACAAACAAATAATAAATATATGAACTTTCGTGGTTCATTTTCGAATATTTCATATTTATTTCAGAATTTTAGGTGAAGTCCAAATCACTTATTATTCGGCTTCGATCTTCTAAGATTTATTATAAAGAAAAATGGAAAAAATATTCGCGAAAGTCAATCAACTCGAGTAGGTACATAAAATTTAACTTCATTTGAATATATTGCTATCAGTAGTTCTCATAAAAGAAGCGAATAAAAATAATATTATTATCCTGATACTCCAAGATCTTATGTGAAGATCCCTCAGAAGCTTTTTTAGCTTGTGCGAGTTAGGAGTTCAGTTGTGTTCTGGGTAGACTTTGTTACTGCGATCTTGCGCTACTTTAGGTCACAGCACTTTTCAATTTTGACCCAACAACGAAATGGTGACTGATTTTGTCATTAACAAACTTAGCCGAAGTATTCAGGCTACAAAGCTACCCTGAAAGTTTCAAGTCTCTAGCTCTCCGTTCGAAAGTTAGACTGTTTACGGCCGGAATTATTTTTGACCTCGGGTTCTTCATCAGTGAGTTAAAACTAGTCTATTCAGACAATTTTGGCTCAAAATTCGACAATTACAAACATTCAGGTGACACGATAGCACGCTGCTTCCTGAAGAAGGGTGCAAAAACAATGTCAAAAATTTGAATAATCGGTACTGTTAGACAAAAAAGTGTAGAAGCAGCAATTTGTGAACTTGGAACTGTTTTTCACATTCTTACAACCACCATCTTACACACCGCAAGAATCCAGAGCCAACTTGATCTTTTGTACCGAGCGTTATGAATTTTTACCTGGCAGTACCCCAGAGCTTCTGCGAATAGTTCTTAATTTTAACATATTTCTTAAAGGATGAGTTTGCCATTTAATGTACCTGGTTGAAGATAAGCATACCGACTTATAAATAAAGTAGTTTTCTAAGTTTTGATGTTAACGTCGACGCGCTGAAGGAATTCCATAATAGGTTATGGGCTGACAAACGTCAACGCATTTCTTCGGAATATACAAAATGTTTTGACGGCCGATTACACAAGTTGTTACGTTATGTTTAACCTTTGAATGTTCTAGATGTCCGATATGGTTTCTAGAATGTTTTATCGTGTTGTGGGTAGATACATAATTCTTTAAAGTTTGAATCAAAGGTCAGGATTCATCTAATCTAATATTTTTCGATGTTTCATCAAATGAATATAACTATAGCTTTAACACTAATTAAATTATTTGAGGCAATCAGTGAAAAGATATATATTATTGGAAGTGAAGCACTTATCAAGTTGAAAATGCCAGATTTTCTTTGAAGGAAACATAGGTATAGATATTGAAAATTGTATATAATAAAGTTTCACAAAGGTTTATTAGAAAAGTTGTGAAAATTATACAATGTTTTTGTAAAGCGATAGTTAAATTTTGTTGGTTGGTTACTGATATCGATTATTAATTAATCCTTAATTTTTCATCACTAAACCTACTATCAAGTAAAAAACCTCCTTTTATTATTTTATTGTATCTATATATAATAATTATATATTTTGGTTTACACTTATAACATATTTTCATTTGCTTTTAAGGAAGTCCATAAAATACCTTGCAAACTTTGTGTAATTTCTGTGGCAAAGATAGAATATGTAGGAATTTGGAAAGTTCATTTCATTCTAGTGTTTGTTCAAATATCTGCATTCAGTTTGTATGGTAAGAATTATTTTGTTAATTATTTTTATTTTTTCAAATGTGAACTATGAGTTTCCGTTGTAATAAATCTAAATTGCTTTTTGAAGATTATCTGAATGTTTTAGGAATTTTTTTGAAGGAATTCATTTTGAGCAAGTTGTTTTTGAAGAAGTTCTTGAGGTTATGTTTTGCACTTATGGAAAGGAATTTGGTTTTTAATAAAACAAGGAACGAAACAAAATTTGTCCCCTTCAAGTATTTATTCAGTACATTTAATTGATAATTTATATTTCTTTGAATTCTTTTATTCCCTTTGGTACTATATGATAAGTGTTTAATTCTCCATGTCTACTAAATTGACGCACTGTGTTCTTAGACATTTATTTTATTTTATTCTAAAAGTTTTTGAATGAAATTTTTTTGAAATTAAAATTGTAGGAGGTTGATTTGTAATCTATATTATTTTGTTAATATCAAAACAGATTTAATCTGTTTGTCTCTTACAATTTCAATTTCAAAAAATTTTATTCCAGAAATTTTTATAATTAAATTAATGTCTTATAAGCACAACTTATATTTAATAGACGTATTAAGTCAAAAACTCAATATACAATATCAAATGGAATAAGTAACCCAACAAAAATAAATTGTCAATTAAAATTGAAAAATAAATATTTGAAGGAGACAAAAGTTTGTTTCTGATCTTACAAATATGAAAACTAAATCCATTTAAAAAAAACAAAACATAATTTTAAGGACTTCTCAGAAAATATAATTTATTTGAAATATTTGATGAATTTAAATATTTAAATAAGTTATTTCAAAAATATCTCAAACATGTATTATATTTTCAAAAAATAATTAGAATTCCGATAAGGTCTTAATCGGTCCTACTTCACGTTTAAAAAATAAAATCAATTAACAACAAATACAACTCATCTACAGACCTGGTTTTATCCTCGTTTGAACACACTAACTTTAAAAATCCAAGGTATTCTATGTTAATCATAAAAATCACAGAAAGCTGTAAGATATTATATGGCTTTCTTTAAACCACTTGATATTTCATAATGAGATTTTTTATTCGAACCTAAGTATAATTATACATTATACATAAAATAAAATAATAAGAAGAGGTTTTTTACTTGATAGAAGGAATATTACAAAATTTGAATATCAAAACAGATCAAATTTGTATTGATATTCAAATTTTCTAATATTCCTTCTATGGAGACTAACAGATTAAATCTGTATTGATATTCAAATTTTGTAATATTCTTTCTATCAAGTAAAAAAACTCTTTTTATTATTTTATTGAATATGTATTTTGGTTTACACTTATAACATATTATCATTTGGTTTTAAGGGAGTCCATAAAATAACTTGTAAACTTTGTGTAGTATCTGTGGCAAACATAGAATACGTAGGATTTTGAAAAGTTCACTTCATTGTAGTGTTTGTTCAGATATCTGCATTCAGTTTGTATGGTAAGATATATGTTGTTAATTATTTTTATAAATGTAAAGTTAACTGATGAGTTTCCGTTGTAATAATTCTAAATTGCTTTTTGAAGATGTTCTCCATGTTTTAGGAATTTTTTTGAAGGAATTCATTTTGAGCGAGTTGTTTTTGAAGTTCTTTAGGTTATGTTTTGCATTTTTGGAAAGGAAGTTGGTTTTAATAAAACAAGAAACGGAACAAAATTTTGTCCCCTTCAATTATTTATTCAATATATTTAATTGATAATTTATACTTTGAATAATTTTATTCCCTTTGATACTGTGTGATAAGTGTTTAATTCTATGTCTACTAAATTGAAACAATGTGTTCTTAGACATTTATTCAATTTAATTCTAAAAGTATTTGAATGAAAATTTTTTGAAATTAAAATTTGTAGGTTAACGGAATAAATCTGTATGATATTTAAAAATTTTTAATCTATATTATTCTTTGAATATCAAAACAGATTTAATCTGTAAGTCTCCGACCGTTTCAATTTAAAAAAATTTCATTCCAAAAACTTTTAGAATTAAATTAATGTCTTATAAGCACAACTTATATTTAATAGACGTATTAAGTCAAAAACTCAATATACAATATCAAATGGAATAAGTAACCCAACACAAATAAATTGTCAATTAAAATTGAAAAAGAAATATTTGAAGGAGACAAAATTTTGTTTCTGATCTTACAATTATGAAAACCAAATCCTTTTCAAAAATACAAAACATAATATTAAGGACTTCTCAGAAAATATAATTTATTTGAAATATTTGATAAATTTAAATATTTAAATAAGTTATTAGGAGTACAAATAAGTTACCGCGGTTTTATTGTAGATGGCGCGGCACAGAGTTTCGGTTAGCTTTCGCAGATGATAACCGGCTTAAAAAATAGTTTGGACATTCAAGAACATCATAACCTATTAATATCATTGATTTTATATTGGTAAAATATAATTTTTATAAGTTGAAAATGTCAAAATTTGAGCCAAGTAAGCGTCATTTGCGGGAAATATTAGTTTACTTCTTTAATTTAGAGAAATCTGCTGCAGAGGCGCATCAATTGCTCGTAGAAGCATATGGTGAGGGTGTTTTGAGTAAGAGAACGTGTCGAGAGTGGTTTCAAAAGTTTAAAAACGGTGATTTCGACGTAGAAGACAAAGATCGCAGTGGAAGGCCAAAAATTTACGAGGATGCAGAATTGGAGGAATTATTGGAGGAAGATTCATCTCAAACACAAAAAGAACTTGCTCTAACATTAGAAGTCACTCAGCAAGCAGTCTCACATTGTTTAAAATCATTAGGAATGATTCATAAACAATTTGTGTTAAAAAACGGCGGAAACTTATTTGTACTCCTAATACTTCAAAAATATCTCAAACCTGCATTATATTTTCCAAAAATAATTAGAATTCCGATAAGGTCTTAATCGGTCCTACTTCACGTTTAAAAAATAAAATCAATTAACAACAAATATAACTCACCTACAGACCTGGTGTTATCCTCGTTTGAACACAGTAACTTTAAAAATCCAAGATATTCTATGTTTATCATAAAAATCACAGAAAGCTGTAAGGTATTATATGGCTTTCTTTAAACCATTTGATATTTCATAATGAGATTCTTTATTCAAACCTAAGTATAATTATATACAAAATAAAATAATAAGAAGAGGTTTTTTATTTGATAGAAGGAATATTACAAAATTTGAATATCAAAACAGATCAAATCTGTTTTGATATTCAAATTTTCTAATATTTCTTCTATGGAGACTGACATATTAAATCTGTATTGATATTCAAATTTTGTAATATTCCTTCTAACAAGTAAAAAAACTCTTTATTATTTTATTGAATATGTATTTTGGTTTAAACTTATAACATATCATCATTTGGTTTTAAGGAAGTCCATAAAATACCTTGCAGACTTTGTGTAGGTTCTGTGGAAAACATAGAATACGTAGGATTTTGAAAAGTTCATTTCATTCTAGTGTTTGTTCAGATATCTGCATTAGTTTGTATGGTAAGATATATGTTGTTAATTATTTTTATTTTTATAAATGTAAAGTTAACTGATGAGTTTCCGTTGCAATAATTCTAAATTGCTTCTTGGAGATGTTCTCCATGTTTTAGGAATTTTTTTGAAGGAATTCATTTTGAGCGAGTTGTTTTTGAAGAAGTTCTTTAGGTTATGTTTTGCATTTTTGGAAAGGAAGTTGGTTTTAATAAAACAAGAAACGGAACAAAATATTGTCCCCTTCAATTATTTATTCAATATATTTAATTGATAATTTATATTTTGAATACTTTTATTCCCTTTGGTACAGTGTTTAATTCTATGTCTACCAAATTGACACAGTGTGTTCTTAGACATTTATTCAATTTAATTCTAAAAGTTTTTGAATAAAAACTTTTTGAAATTAAAATTTGTAGGTTAACGGAATAAATCTGTATGATATTTAAAAATTTTAAATCTATATTATTCTTTCAATATCAAAACAGATTTAATCTGTTAGTCTCCTACAGTTTTAATTTCAAAAAATTTTATTCGAAAAATTTTTAGAATTACTTATAAGCACAACTCATATTTAATAGACGAATAAAATAAAAAACTCCATAAACAATATCAAATGGAATAAATAACGCAACAAATATGAATTGTCAATTAAAATTAAAAAATTGATAATCGAAGGAGACATAATTTTGTTTCTGATCTTATGAAAACTAAATCCTTTTCAAAAATACAAAACATAATATTAAGGACTTCTCAGAAAATATGATTTTTTTTTTAAATATTTAATAAATTTGAATAAGTTACTTCAAAAATCTCTTAAAACATGTATTATATCTTCAAAAAACAATTAGAATTCCGATAAGGTCTTAATCGGTCCCTCTTCACGTTTAAAAAATAAAATCAATTAACAACAAATATAACAGACCTCGTGTTATCCTCGTTTGAACACACTAACTTAAAAATCCAAGATATTCTATGTTCGTCACAAAAATTACAGAAAGCTGTAAGGTCTAATATGGTTTTCTTTAAACCACTTGATATTTCATAATGAGAATTTTTATTCAAACCTAAGTATAATTATATATTATTCATAAAATAAATATTTAGTCTATAGTATTTTATTTAATCTACTATTTGTTGATCTAGCGTGAATCTTTGTATAATAAATTTCCACCAAACTAACAAAGAACCAAGAACTGACAAATCGGCTGTCACAGAAAACAGTGCTATCAATTTAAAGTCCCTCGTCTAATCACCCCCTCATTCACGATTTTCTATGACATTAACACAGACTCCATATATAAATAAATATTCATGTTCCAAGGACAGAATCTGAATTTTTATCATACAGTCGATCAATGTCGCCAACTTCCGCCTATTCAAAAGCACCTGAAACCTTTTTTAAATCAATTATCACGTCCCGCAATTTCCCCCCAATTAACACGCTATCCTCGGCGGGAAAATCGGCAGCACGCCTACAAACGACTCGATTTTCCATGAACTTCGATCGACACGTGAAAAAAGTGGAAACATCGCTGGGTAAATCCGAATCGATTTTTGACATTTCGTTCGGATTCGATGTTCGAATTAAGCGCGGTTCAATGACGATTCATCTGCGTTTCTAGAAATTTCCACGTCGATTAACTGGTGCGGTTGCGAAACAAAATGATCGATATGTTGCGACTCAGGAGATTACATGCAATATTCGATCTGGGAGCGAGTCAGAGGTTGAAATGTACATTTCGATAAATGATCTTCCATCTCGTCAGTTCATAAAATGAGAACGAATGGTTCATAAAATTTCTAGGTTTGGATATTTCTAGATTTTTTTCGATAAGTTTCGTTCACTTGAAGTTAATTGCAAGTTTAATTCTCCACCCGGGCCTTATGAATTTCCTCAGCAACCATGCAATACCAACCGACGCATTACAAAGATTGTTTCAATAAGAGCGCAAGATTTCAGTGTTCAATAAAACATGGTATTCTGTAGCAAAGTATTAAAATATTTATTGATTCAGAAAATATACATTTGGGAATAATGTATGAAACAAAATATCTTGTAAATGGCCGCCACGTTATTGAATACATGTAGTGGTATTTCATTGATACGGCGTCTAATTTCGGCTTGCAATGTTCGATGGTTTATTGCCATAAACCTGTGACTTCAGATAACCCCACAACCAAAAGCCTAAAGGCGTTAAATCGCAAGAGCGTGGAGGTCAATTCTGGTCACCAAACCGGAAAATGACACGACCAGTCGCAACTCATGCATCAATGTTTCATGGGCGGTATGACATCTGGCACGTTCCTGTAGAAACCACATGTCGTCAAGATCAATAGCTTGCAAATGAGGCACAAGAAACTGTGTTATCATAGCACGATAACGTTCGCCATTCATCGTTACTGCATTACCTTCTTCTTTTTCGAAGAAAAATGGTCCAATCATTCCTCCAGACCATAATGCACACCATACAGTGACCCGTTGTGAATGCATTGCTTTCTGATGAATCATTCGTGGATTTTCGAAGCCCCAAATGCGACAGTTTTGCCTATTAACGAAGCCATTGGGGTGAAATGCAACAACATGATCCAGGTTTTCATCGAAAAATCGTCTTCGGAGATGAGGCACATTTTCACCTCGGAGGCTACGTCGTTAATAAGCAGAATTGTCGCATTTGAGGCTCCGAAAATCCAAGAATGATTGTTGAAAACCCTCTCCATCCTCAACGTATCGCTGTTTGGTGTGGCTTTTGGGTTGGCAGTGTGTTTGGCCTTACTCATTCGAAAATGATGCTGGTGTAACTGTTAGGGTGAATGGATTGCGCTACCGAGCTAAGATTAATGATTCAGAATTGCAAGATATTGACGTGGACGACTTTTATTTTCAACAAGACTGATGTACGTGCCAAGCAAGCAGCGAAACAATCGCAATTTTGCAAGAAAAGTTTCCTGGTCGTGTTATTTCTCGAAGAGGTGATCACAATTGGCCACCGAGATGTTGTGATTTGACACCTTAAAACATTTTTCTTTGGGACCACGTGGAGGATAACCGACCTGCAAAAAACCTCCTCTCACCCCTGCCATGATGAAAAAAAGACTCCAAAGTGATAGTTGATGATTGGAAACAGGTGATTTAGAAATATAATGATAAATAAACGGTAAACTAATAGGATTACTAAATATCCCAGGTCTGCTTTTCGATTGAATCAACCGTACAAATTCTTATGGACAGATCTGAATTTGTGAGGAGAAGACAAGGGGAAAAATTTAAGGATGACTGCTTCGTTAGAACGGTCAAGCATCCTCTAAGCATCATGGCGTGGTTTATAATCAGCAGTCAGGGAACAGGTCGCCTGTACATCGTTGAGGAACAATGAGACAGGACCAGTATATGAATGAAGGAAAAATGCTTCCTCAGGCGCTGGAGTGGTTCCCAGATGGGCGCTACATATTCATGCATGACTCATCGCCATGGTACAAGGCTAAAAAGTGACTAAATTTCTTTCTGAGAGCCGAGTAAAGGTTCTAGACTGGCCTGGCTATTCTCCAAATCTCAACCCGATCGAGAACCTTTGGAAGTTGATGAAGAAAATAATTGTAAACGAAATAATCACTAGCAAGCGTCTACTGATAGAGTGTTTTATAGAAGTGTGGCACAGCGAAAAAAAAATAAGAGAAAATTGTTAAAAATGCATAGAAAGCATGCCCAGAAGGTGCCAGGCAGTCATAGGTGGTAATATCAAGTATCCAAAATTTTGGATGTCAACTTATTATATTATTCTTGATTATTATTGAACTCTTAATATTTTTCTATTTTTCAAGAAAAAAACTGACAATTGTATATAAAAAACTGGTATAATTTTTTTACAATAACCAAAATTGCTTATTTTTCACTGCGGCTCTAATAATTTGATCACCCACTGTACAGCCGCTAATGTGCGAATTGGTCATGAGAAGGATATGATGCTACAACTGTAGCCCTGGCGGTTATTTGGCTGATATTGTTAATGCCAAACTTACTCATTACAATGCAATAAACATCCATTGATTTTACTTAAAATATACTCGTTTTTTTTAATATCATAATTAAACCTCTTATTGGAAATTAAACCTCCTATTGGACTAATTGAATAGTGTCCATGCAAAAGTGAAAAAGAAATTCTGGGAACACAAAAACTTTTATTCTAACGAACTAAAAGTGATGAAAGTGGATAGATGAAAGTCGCTTGTATCGCCAATTGAACTTTTTATCGATTTCGAAACAAATATTCCAACAAACTTCATAAAATCGCTCAAATTTCGACATACCGTTTCAATTGATCTACCGGTTGATTGGTTCACGGTTTGATCGACCTACTCACTCAGTAGTTAATAAAATACTCAAGCCACTGTTACCACAACACATATTATCAGAGTACACATTAACTGAATGTTTTTTTTATCACATTGTACAATAACATTCATGAAAGTGATGGATTTCAATTTTCAGCTTTTTTTAACTTTATTTTCTTGACACTTCTGTCTTTTTGCTAATAGTGTTCAACTAGGGAAGTAAATAACCATAACAATTGTCGTACAAATTGTTATACAGGAGGTGTCTAAAAAGTTATAAGAAATTTTTTTCTAGCCTATTTTTCAAATCTGAAAAATAGTTTAGAAAAAATCTTACACGTGAATGAGTTCACGTTTTTATCCGATCCAATTCGTCTGCCTCGACAAGATCTGATTCACCTGTTCCGCTATATTTTCATATTTAAATGGCCTATTGTTTCCAGCTGCAGAACTAAATGGTATAAATCACGACGATGCCAGACTGTAATAAGCCAATAAAACAATGAATAATAATAAAATGGTCACACGTTATCAACGACCTTTTATGTCCAGTGAAACTACTATTATCGACTTCCTTAATTGCAATTGTTCGTTCTCCGTTTTGCTTTCGGTGTCAGATTTTTCATTCTTTTTCATTTTTACACGATAATAAAAATCGTTCAATCAATTAGTTTTGAAATTTGATTCAATGTCATAAACGATGACAAGAAAATTACTCATTAATTATCCGTTACAAAATTCTATACTCAACCATCAACAAAAAGCAGCCATAAAATCGCGTTTTGATTGACGTTTGCTCAGAGCCGAATCGCCTCAATTTTAATGAAATTCCAGCGTAACATTAGCCCTCAAGGATGAATTTACAAACGACGCGAATGCAACAAATCCGAATCTAATATCTCGTCAGTTTCTCAACGTAAAACTGCGCAATCCGACATAAAATCCGCTAATTCTACAACTTTCAACTCAAAAGGCAAGATCACGCCGCGTTAAAATACGGCGGCATTATAATGTTATATTATTCTATGTCGATCTAATTTTTCGAGATGTGAAAGTAGCACCTTGATGGGTTGCGGTTGTGTAAAAAGTTAATTTCGGCGGGTTATCTAAGAAGTTCATCTCGACCGCAATTTTGGAAAGATTTGCCAATGGTTTTCTGGGACGAAAGTTGCAATTTATTACGTACCCCTTTCACTTTTGACCATAGATGTTCCGTTCGTGAATTTATGAATTCTTAATGAACCCTAGAAAATTTGATTCTTCATGTAGGGATGTCCAAAGAATTATTATCTATTGTTACACTTTATAATTTTTTTAATACATATACATACATACAATAATACAGTTGGTATATGTGATATAATGAAACCTTGAGTTTTCCGAATGACCTAGAATATTTGCCTATTCTCCTTAAAATAGTGAAAATGAAGGAAGCAACAATAATTTGCATATCATTAACACTTATTTACATACGCGTAAGTATCGGTTTTTATGATTTCTTCCATACGAAATTCACAAATGGGTTCAATAATAATTTTGATCAGCAGGAACCAGTTTTTTATTGCCATATATGAAGATACGACAGATTTAAATATTCATAGATTTGACAGGTTCATTTAGATTCCAATATCCTCGAAAATAGATTTCGATGGTCGTAATAGTGAATGGAACAACGTTAGTTTTTACGTCAAACATGTCAGGGAAATTCTGCAAAAAGACATTTATATTATTCATATATTTTCTGGTTGTTTAACATTGAATTTCAAGGTGTTGTATAAAGCTGATGTTTAATCGAGAAGTCATGGCACAACTGAATTTTCTGAATTAGAATATTGTAGGTCTTAAATTTTCACATAAATGAATCAATGCGGGTCTTCCAAAAAGAAGATTTATTTTGAATTTCCCGTCATTTTTCTTGGCTATTCCAGGGAAGAGCGTTCTATCGTTTTGTTCAAATGTCTATGATTTTCAAATTTTCAGCCGAAAACAGTCTCAAACTACTACAAACTAGTTTGGAGTCACTGATGAAGAATACGTGGTTAAAATTAAAGCTGTCGGTCCCTGAACACTCCAACGGAAAAAGGTAGGGTCTTGAAAGCTTGAAGGTACTTATAAATAAGGAGTATGAGTTATGGTAATTGAAAGTTCTAGAAATCGAGACAGTGTAACATACATCTATATAGCAATTCTATACTCAAACAAACTCGACAAGGTTTTGTTGATCACAGAGGCAAATTGCAGATATGTGCACGTTTCAAACTGATTGGTTTTCGTCAGTATGCTAGTGACTCAAAATTTGTCAAGTATCTATATTCGCTATACACAGAGGCTCTAAGGTATTAATAATACACTGGTGCTATCTAGAGTATGCAAAATACATACAAGACATACCTTTGCGAATTAATTCAAATAAAGAAATGTATTCTCGATATTTTCACGTTACTAACACTGAATAAACTTTCCTCGTGCTCTAATCAGACCATAATTTGCCGTAATGCTCATAATTATATTCATATTCAAATATGCCTGATCTGTATAAAAAATTATTAATAAGGGGTATGAGCTATGGTTATAATAATAATAATTCACTGAAGGGTAAGTTTGGAGCCTGAATGTTGACTTCGTTGATGAGCAAAATGGTTCAGCAGTTAGTCACATTAAAAATTTTTTCCAATATTTTCGAAACTACAGATCTCATTGATCTGATTTTGGTATTTAAAAGTATAATATTAACGCGCGTGTTTGAGCAAAACTTTGTGAGGATCGTTTAATTGGAAGACTAATAAAAATATTTTGTGAGCAAATCGGAACTATAGCAATTATGCTACGAAGGAGTTTGAATTCAACATTTAGATGTAAAATAACGACAAGAAGGCTAATGCAAAATTTCGTGAGGGTGATATGAGACTATGTCAAAAGTAAGGTCTACGCCAATGCTTCGATCAAAGAGTTGAAAAACAACATAGGAGTCATTCGCGGAATAAAGCCATATTATACTAAAACGTGATGGAAATTCAATTAGAAAAATTTAATTGTTTAATTTGCTATTTGAAATGATTGACAACATATCAGTCAAAAGGACTGTGATTGGAATGTAATGTAGATAGAATTTTCGGCTTATAGATTTCAGAGAGTATAAAAATAATGGATCAAAATATCGTCTTTTCATTCTGTTCAGTTTTGGAATTGTTCAATCATAAACGCTACAAATTCTCCAGTGCTCAAATGTTTCCTGTTTATCGATTATTTTTGATAAACGAAAATGACCTTAAAACAAAGGAAGTTATTTAAGCCTTCTTGAATTCTATCAGAGATCAAAACAACAGTAGCAAATTGTCTTATCTTATCTATGGTTCAGCGTATTCGGTAGTATATTCTTGCATGATTGTCACGTTCCTTTGATTATTTTCCCCATAATTTCAGTAATAATAATTGGAATGGAACTTTTTTCATCAATATGGTCTCTTTCAAGATCGATACAATCATTCCAGCGCTTTCTAACCCTTCGATACCTTTCATGAAGAACGACTTTGCTTTGGCTTCAAAATAGGCGTTTGTTTCTGTTATCATTCGAAAAAACGTGCTGCAGAATCGAATAGAATGCTTGTCGAAGCTTTCGATGAACTTGCTCAGAAAAAACCACTAAAAAAGTTCCCAGACACCGAATTGCAAGTCTTATTGGACGAAGATGAACTCAAACTCAACAAGAACTCGCGGATCAATTGAAAGCTGTGGTAAACATTCAGAAAGTGGGTAAATGAGTTGGGCATGAACTGAATGAAAGGCAGCAAGAAAATCGAAAAACCACTTGGCAAATGGTGCTCGACATATATAAAAGAAAACCATTTCCGCGGAATCGTGACAGATGATGAAAAACTGATTCATGTTGATGATCCTAAGCATGTTAAATCATAGGTGAATCCAACATTGAAATCCACTGCCAAATCGTTTTGGAAGGAAGGCAATGCTGATTCTTTGGTGGGATCAACTTGGTGAAACCGTTAACAGTGTCCGTTTCCAAAATTATTGATATAAAAGCAACACAAAGTCATTTTCCTCCCTGATAAAGCCCCATCACACACATAAAAACTCGTTAGGGAATCGAGCAAGGCTATCCGTTGAGAAATACTAGCGCAAGTGGCTTATTATATGCGAGGATCTTGGGTGCGCAAAAACTCCTAACTTCACGTCGGTGCTTCTCACCTTTTTTTCATATTCATTCTGAATGTTCAACGATCCGGTACTTTTTTTTCGATATTCGAAAAAAATTGATGATCCCAGATTGTTGGAGCGAATAGTTATAGAAATAATGTAGTGAAATATAAATTAAAGACACAACCTCAATGAAATCATAAAATAATAACTTTCGAGTTATATTAGCCTGAGAACTTGTTGAATTAGACGGCAATAGAAATAAAATTCGTTCGTTAGCTTCCTCTTCCTGATGGTTTAGGTGTTAAAGCTGTTTCTACTCGCAATTATTGAAAGGAAATCAATTTGAATTGACGTTACAAATCCATATGTGGTGTGAAGCCGTTAAACTAGTTCGATGAATACGGGATAACAAAAATGTTGAATTATTTTTCCTTATATTCTTTTGAAATTTTGATTTAATATTTCTTAATGCTAGTGGATTTTGCTTGATGTAAATCTATATCATATAGTGCGTCTAGAAAGTATCCGGAAAAAACAAAGCTCAATTGTAATTATTTAGTATATATTTTTAATTCTTGAATTAGAAAATTACAACAATATTCGTCTTATTTACTTATACAACCTCCATTTAACTGTAAACACTTGACTAAACGTCAAGGTACTCCCTAAATTAGATCACCTTCATAATTTTCGGTGATCGTAGTCCAGGACTGTGAAACTGACTGAATGAAATCATCTTTATTTCGTGGCGCTGCTCGTCCAACTTCAATCTCCATATGTTTTCAATAGGACTAAGATCTGGTGAAGCCGCTGGTCATGAAATGGTTGTCACTTGGTGTTCTTGCATTCAAGCTTGAGTATATGCCGAAGTATAGCATCTTGCATTAGCCTGCTTAAAATGTAACCCTGATTGACCAGAAACGACCAAAATTGACCAACAGAAGATTTGTTGTGTGTTGACACCGCCAAGCCACAGAGGTCTGTAGTGACTCGCCAGAAACTCTGGAAGCTTGATTGGGAAGTTTTAATACATCCACCATATAGAGTAGACTCTTGAAATAGTGAACAATGCTTATAATGAATTACTACAAATAGTAAACGAATAAATATTTGCATTAGTTTTCCATACAATGAACAACTGAAACTTCTAAATAGTGAGCCTAAAGAAATTGACAAGTCATAACAAGAAAACCTTTACTTCTGGTCATTTGCCTTGGTAAAGTGCTACCAAATTGTTATTCTGTTTTCGAGTGAGCTTAAGTACGACCAGTATCCATTTAAAGCTTAGTCGAGAAAGTGAAAAAGTTGAACAGTTAGAAGAGGGTGTTGGAGTGACGGCTTTAGCAAAAAAATATGGTTTGGCTAAGTCTACCATTTGTGCACTTCGAAATGGGGGAGTGAATATTTTGAAGAAGATCAGCAATACTTACGGGAGACCAGGAAAAATTGAAACTCTAAGATCATCCGAATTCCCTAGAATGGAAATAGCTTTATACCAGTGGTTTTTGAAGCAAAGAGATAAACATATTCCAGTCACAGGTTTTATGATTAACGAAAAAGCAAAAAAAATTGCACGAAGAATACAAGGAGACTCCAAGTTTCAAACGGATGGTTGCAAAAGTACAAGAAACGTTTTGGAATTCGATATCCTAAAATCTCAGGAGAAAAACTGACATCTGCAGGGGAGATGGTCAATCCATTTAAAAAGACTTCGCTTGAAAAAGTGGATAAGCTTCAGCTGTTGAAGGAGCAGATTTATAATGCTGATGAATCTTCCCAATACTGAAAAATTGCTTCCGGACAAAACATATATAATATCTGGGGAGAAGACAGCTCCAGGAAAAAAACAGAAAACCAAAGGGTTACCTTCCTAGCCTGTACAAATGCAGCCGGCAATCATAAGCTGAAGCCACTAGTCATTGGAAAAGTAAAAAATCCTCAATCGTTCCCCGATTTCAATTGTCCAGTACATTACAGGAATTCCATAACAGCTTGGATAACTGGATTCATATTCAAGGAATGGTTCTTTAAGGTATTCATTCCAGAGGTGAGATGCCACCATTTGTTTAAATTTTAAGAGCATTAAGCTGAATTCATTGTTCTGGGTTCAAGAATTCTTGACTGACAAAAAACTTCCTGTTAAAGCAATTCTTTTGTTGGAAATGCGCTAAGTCACTCGCCAGCGGAGGAGTTAAGAAGTGGTGATGGTTTAATTTTTGTTATGTACATGCCATCTAATATAACACCTCTGATACAGCCCATGGACCAGAATGTGGTAAGGTTAACGGAACTATTCTACCGTAAGAGTTTGTTGTCACGCATCCTAAAGGACAACGTAGACTCTATTAGAATGACATTAAAATCTTTCTCTTCAAAAGATGCAATTGTTGATTTAATTTTGGCATGGAATTCTTTGAAACAAGATGTTATCGATAAAATACTATCGCCATTGGAGGAAACACCAGACTCTGATGATGAAGATAACATTATTGAAGTCGCGATCGTGTAATATGGAAATGGACGACAGAAATTAAAAAATTGCTACGTTATGTAAATCCTGATGTTGAATTTGAAGCAACTGACCTATTGATGAGTGGAACAAAGATTACGTTCAATATGTGGGGGAAGCTGAAATTTCCATTGAAGGTGATAAGGATAATGGTGTACCAGATAAAGATTTAGGGAATAATCTACAAGCCATTATGACATCTAATGCATTAAAATCATTAAATGAGGTGATACAGTGAATGGAGGAAAATCATAATCGTATTGACTACTTCACACTAAAGGTCTTACATAATTTGAGACATACGATGGTTCAGATAGGTGTAGAGAAATTGCAGAAACAAACGAAAATCACCTAATTTTTCGAGAAAAACTTTGAAACATCAAATTTAGATGGTAAAAACTCTTTTGTATTATACCAAGTAAAATAAACTGTTGTCCATTCCAGAAAACAATGTTGTTTCATTCGAACTTCGTTTTGGTGAACAAATCAAAATAGTGAACTAGGCGTGCACGAATTAGTTCACTATATCGAGAGTCTACTGTAGTAGAGACCTGGCACCAAGCGATTACCATTTTTCTCGCATTGCGAAACTTCCTTAGTGATAAGCAATTGGCATCAAGAGAAGATTGTAAAAATCGATTGCTAGAGTTTTTCGCCAATAAGTACCAAGACTTCTATGAGAAAGGCATTATGAAGCTACCCCTAAAAAGGAAACAAATTATGTAACAAAACTCAAATCATACAATACAAAACATGTTAAATAAGGTCTTGAAGTTCACGCAAAAATAATGGATTTTTCCCCCAACCTATTATTTAATCCTATTTCAATAAATTGGCACTTTAAGATGAGTACATAACATAACATAAACTTTTTTCTCATAATCAATGCAATCATACAAATGAAAAGAGGAAACTGTCAAATAACTTCAAGAAGATCTGAAAGAATATTCCATAAATTCTCTAATCGAATATGGTTATAAATCGACACTAATTTTAGTTATTTCGATTTTGAATTTTCTTAAATTAGATACATTGATGAACTCCTTAGGTAGTACATTGAACAATCTTGTACACATATATTTTGGGCTTCTTTCAGTAAGTGTCATGGAATACCTCGGAAAGTGATATGGAACAGTATGTCTTGTGTTGTTTTCATTCAACAGATCATCAAAATATTGGGGATGTTTTCTCACAAGTAGCAGACATTCCAAAACATATAGTCCCGGAAGTATGAGCATGGAATTATTTCTAAAATGACCTCTGCATGATTCTGTATATTTCAATCCTATTATTGCCCTCAAGTCGTATTTCTGCAGAATGAATAATCTACTTAAATCACTGCTCCCACCCCATATGACAAGCCCCTACCTCAGAAGTGAAACAAAATTTGCATGATAAACTGTTTTTAAAAGTTCCATGTCCATCCTCCATGACAATACCCTGATCATGCACAAAACTTTATTGAGTTTTTTGCTGACCTGACTCACATGATCATTCCATTTCAGGTGACAATCGAACGAAACTCCAAGAAATTCCGTCGAAGACAAAAATCTAACCTGGGTGTTATCCAGAGTTATTGACTGAGGATACATATTTTTAGACTGAGTCGTTCTAAATATCGCACACTCAGTATTACTGACATTGAGAAATAACTCATTTTGAGTGCACAAATGATGTACTGAATCGAATAATCTAGTGTGTTCAATAATCGAATCAAGATTCTTGTTACGCAGCAAAGCACTGGAATCGTCAACAAACAACAAGAGGTCGAGTTCATTGATATATATCAGAAATAAAAAGGGTCCCAGATCACTTCCTTGGGTAACTCCCACGTTGACATATTTATCTTCTGACATGAAAACTAGTCCTTCACTATCAATACAACAAACCCTATGAACTCGAACAGACAAGTAGTAGACAAGAACTCGATCAGACAAGCAACTCTAGTTGACAATCGCGAATAACACATAAAGATAGTTTCTTCAAAAGGCATTCATGATTCACGCTATCGAATGCCTTAGATATATCTAGAAAAAGCCCAACCGGCACCTCATCACTTTCCAAAGCATCAACAATATCACATACCAGTGGTACTTAGGTTTTTTAGATAGCCATATTGTTTCTCATAGAAAATTTTGAACTTATACATGAATGAGCAACGCCTACCGACCATAAGTTTCCCGAATATTTTTGCGAAAGAACTGAATAAACTAATTGGACGGAAATTATTAACATCAATAGATCTCAATGTCAAAAAAGTCACGAAGAGCTAAGAGATCACGATAAAAACTCGGATTTTTCTTGATAAGTAAATTTCAGCTGGAGATAATATAGCAAATTACTCAATTCACCTCGAATGGATTTCGAGTATCTGAGATTACAATACATTTTCGGAGATAGATACTTCAGCTTTGAAAACTATTGGAAGAATGTGATATTGTAATAGATATCTTATCCTTGAATTAGTTATTCTCTCGTCCGATCAATACTCGTAATAATGGGCTGATAAAAAGTCGAACTTTAGATCGGTTGACCTTTGAAGATGTCGCAATATCGAAATTGTTTATATATTATTAATTATATCGTGGAAAAATTTGTTTATACGGAAGTTTCAACTGAATTTTCTGCAACGTTCTACATATTAAAATCGAATCAACTGTTTTGAATATTCCCTAAACCGTTAAAAACAACTAATTGGGAGAAAGGCAGCAGATTTATCTTTCAGGTAGGTTAGATCAGTTAAATGGTAAATTTAATATCTTAAGATTGATGTTTATGAAAAGCGCCAGTTCGTGTTTGATCATATAAACTGAAATGCCATCAAATTATTATTATCGAAATCATTTGAACAAGCTAACGAAGTGGTACGTGGAGAATAGAACTAAATGAAAACATAGCCAAGCAACAATGTTTCATCATAAAAGAAGACAAAACCTAACAGAAAAAATAAAGTTTAACGACAGAGAAATAGAATAGAAATATTATGTAAAATATTTGGGATTAATAATAGAAAGACTTAAATTTCAATAAACATATAGAAGAAACAGGAAAGAAAGACAAGATAAAGAATATAATCACAATATAATTAACAGAAGAAGAAAATTAAACAAAGAACCGGAAGTTAGAATGTACAACGCAATGAAGACATATGGAAGCGGAATCTTACTACTTGACAGCAAAGAATAAAAAAAAACTATAAATAATACAACAAAGACTCATAGTATATCAGAAACCAAGGCATCAGGAAAACACAAAAAGCTCCGAAAATAGAACAATTTATAATAGTCATTAATAAGGAGTATGAGCTTTGGTAATTGAAAGTTCTAGAAATCGAGACAGTGTAACATACATCTGTATAACAATTCTATACTCAAACAAACTCGACAAGGTTTTGTTGATCACGGAGACAAGTTGCAGACATGTGCACGTTTCAAACTGATTGGTTTTCATCAGTGCAATGTATGCTAGTGACTCCAAATCTGTCAAGTATCTATATTCGCTATACCCAGAGCTCCAAGATATTAATAATAAACTAGTGCCATCTAGATTATGTAAAATACATACACAGAGACTCTAAGATATTAATAATACACTAACGCCATCTAGAGTATGCAAAATACATACAAGACATACCTTTGCGAGTTAATTCAAGTAAAAAAATGTATTCTCGATATTTTAACGTTAAAAACGCAGAATAAACTTCCCTCATGCTCAAATCAGACCATAGTGTGCCGTAGTGCTCAAAAATTAGCATATTCATATTAAAATAAATTGATTCGGTGATCTGTACCAAAAATCATTAACAAGGAGTACGAGCTATGGTAATAGAAAGTTCTAGAAATCAAGACAGTGTAACATACATCTGTACAACAATATTATACTTAAACAAACTCAACAAAGTTTTGTAGATTACAGAGGCAAAATGCAGAGATGCGCACGTTTCAAACTGATTGGTTTTCATCAGTGCAATGTATGCTAGTGACTCCAAATCTGTCAAGTATCTATATTCGCTATACACAGAGACTCCAAGCTATTAATAATATACTAACGCCATCTAGAGTATGCAAAATACATATAAGACATACCTTTGCGAGTTAATTCAAGTAAAGAAATGTATTCTCGATATTTTCACGTAACCAACGCAGAATAAACTTTCTTCTTGCTCAAATCAGACCATTAATTGCCGTAATGCTCAAAAATTAGCATATTCATATTAAAATAAATTGATTCGGCTGATCTGTACCAAAAATCCTTAATAAGGTGTATGAGCTATGGTAATAGAAAATTCCAGAAATCAAGACGGTGTAACTTACATCTGTATAACAATTATATACTCAAACAAACTAGACAAGGTTTTGTAGATTGCAGAAGCAAATTGCAGACAGAAAAAAAATTTTTTTATTTTCACCCAAAAAATTTTTTTTTCACCTAAAAGTGAGAAAATTTGAAAAATTTTTCATCCAAAAAAAATTTTTTTTTTAATTTTCACAAAAAAAAAATTTGAAAAAATTTTCTCCCAGAAAACATTTTTTTACACTTAAAAAAAGTGACAAAAAAAATTTCTTGAAAAAATTTTCTCCGAAAAAAAATTTTTTTTCACCTAAAGAAGTGCCAAAAGAAAAAAATTTGAAAAAATTTTCTTCATTCTAAATTCACGCCGTTCAAATTTCCCACCAAAATAATAGTTTGGGGAGCAATATCTCAGCGTGGTGCTACGCTTTTCTGTATAGTTGATAGTACCATTAATAGTGAAAAGTATTATGGCGTTCTAAACTATTTTCTGTCATACTTCGGCCTATACGTAAGCTTGGATGCAAGAACACCAAGTGAGAACCATTTCATGGCCAGCAACTTCACCAGATCTTAGTTCCATTGAAAACATATGGAGACTAATGAAGATTGAAGTTGAACGAGCAGCGCCACGAAATAAAGATGATTTAATTCAGTCAGTTTTACAGTCCATCACCGAAAATTATGAAGGTGATCTAGTTTCGGGTGTACCTCGACGTTTTGTCAAGTGTTTACAGTTGAATGGAGGTTGTATAAGTAAATAAGATGAATATTTTGCTATAATTTTCTAATTCAAGAATTAAAAATATGTATATACTAAATAATTACAATTGAGGTTTGTTTTTTTAAGGATACTTTCTAAATGGACTATAGTTTTATTCAATTCAGTGATCTAACTATTCAATCTCAGCATCGAAATGTTTAATGAGATATTAGGGTTCTAATTGGGAGGTTTTGTTCATCCATTATCTTGTTTGGGCTCAAAATCTATCTTTTCGGTATCAAATCTCTGGGTAATTCATTAACGGCTTGACGGATGAACAAAATTTAATATTATCGCGAATTTTTCATCTGTAATTACAATGTAATCATTGGGAGAACTTCAGATTCAAAAATTGCGAAAATAATGAAATGATAGCTCTCTGATACGAGCGAGTAACTAATGTCAACTGTGAGTTGACACAGATTTTAAAAACTACTTTCTTATCTGTGGCTCTCTGAACACCCCACTTCCTATCGAAAAAAATAACGTATTGTTAGTAAACATTACAAATATTCTGAAAGTTTAGCAGGCACTATTCCAAAGTTCCTTTTATTGTTGATATCCAAGAGCGATTTAATGTCTCCACAATTCAGAGATCAATTTAAAAATCAAAGAGAACTAGTTCGGCCATGAACAAATAAACCTGTTAATCCGCTAATTTGACGATCGTTTCGAGTTCGGTAGAAATCTAGACCTTTTTGATAATCATTCGAAAGATATGGGGGTATCACAGAGTGGTAACTAAAACCATCCCGGTCTCTGACGTCAATTGGCCGTCCAAACCTTGCGATTTGACGTCAAGCGTTTTTTCCTCAGAAGTTTATGAATATTCCAACGAGCCACGGACTTCTTAACAAATAACATAAGCTAAACCAAGAAACCTGTTAATCCACTAAATTAACGATCGTTTCAAGGCGGGTAGAAATCGAGACCTTTTTGAAAATCATTTGAAAGATATGGAGGGTATAACAGAACGGCAACTAAAACCGTCCCGGCCTCTGGCGCTAATTTATCGTCCAAACCTTGCGATTTGAAGTCGAACGATTTTTTCCTCAGAAGTTCGTGAATATTCTAATGAACCATAAATTCAAATCATTAGGAAATATGACTTGTCAAATCCAAAAAAGATCTTCGGAAAATTATATTTGCTTGTCATCTCAATTTAATCATAAAATCGTTTAACAAAAACCTTCTTGATAGAATAATGCGTAAATTCTATTTCACAGAACGTCCAACGGACTTCAAACTCAATAAAATTCATGTGCGTGATAACAACTTGAGTTTTGATAATGCAATTATCATTAAATTAAATGGGAATATAAGCAAAAAACTGAGATAGATGAAAACTCCATTATCTACTTAGCAAAAACGCAAATTTGCGTTTAAAGATTAAAGATTATCGTAAATAATTTTTTTTTTTAAGAAGCCCGACAATGAACATTCACATCTAATTGTACTCATGGTCTAAGCAGTAAATTATAAATTTTGAATATCAAAACAGATCTAATTTGTTAGTCTTCTACAATTCTAATTTAAAAAAAATGTTTTAAAAGACTTTTAGAATTATTTAATTAAGATAAGCATTTAAAAAAATTTTTTTTAAATTAAAATTGTAGAAGACTAACAGATTAAATCTGTTTTGATATTCAAACTTTGTAATAATCCTTCTATCAAAACCGCTTCTTACTATTTTACAGTAAATTATATACTTTTTCTACTTCTAATTTATTTCTTCGAAAATGATGGTGCGACTATTACAGTGAATGGATTGTGTTACTCAACGATGTTGTCTTTTTTTTTTGGCCCTCAATTGATACATTGAATATGGACAACGTTTATTTTAAACAGAATGGTGCAACATGCTACACTGCTCGTGAAACAATGAATATCACGTGAGAAATTTCTCTTAATGGAGACATCAACTGGCCGTCAAGATCGTGCGATTCAACACCATTAGATTTTTTTCTTTAGGGCTATTTTGAAGATGCCAATGATCCAGCAGCAATAAATAAATGAACCTTGAGACTGTCACATAACATAATGAGGCATTTTCGAGTGAAAAAAACCCCTTCAACTATCTATAAATCAAGTCAGCTGGCTATTTCCTTGTTAGTCTTCTATATATGAGTGCGGACAGCTCAATGGTAGAGCATTTCACTGTTTGGTCGAAAATCAACAGTGATGTCACCTAAAATGGCACAAGATCGCAGTAACAAAGCCTACCCAGAACACAACTGAAGTCCTAACTCGCACAAGCTGAAAAAGCTTTCGAGGGATCGTCACAGAATATCTAGGAGTATCAGGATAATAATAATAGTAATAAAAAATTCAAGCGCTGAAAGACAACAGAGGAGTTGTTATCTGCGAAATAAAGCTACAATTAGGCTAAAATGTGATGGAAAGTTTAATCGAAAATTGAATGTGAGAATAGTCAAGGCGAATATTCGCCAGATATTTTGTTCCATTATTAATCCCAGGGTTTTGTACTTTGGATTGAAATAAAAATATCTCATTGCGTTTTTCTCTCAACTTACAATGAAACCGTTCACTGGAAGACCCGTTTCATAATTTATAATTCAAAAGTTTTTCAAAATTATAAATGCAGTGCTATTTTTTTGGAATCTTGAATTGTTTGTCTCATTTTATATTTTGAATCACTTCGATAAAGGGAAAGTATGAAGTCGAAATATCGGAATTTTCGGATAAATGTTAAACAAAGTTGAATGCATAATTAAATATGCTTTCACTATTCTTGACAGATCCTCCGCGAAGTAATTAAAACATCATAAAATATCCGAAACGTCCTTTACTGAATACTATCTCAACATACACTTACGCAACGACCTAGAAGGCAATATCTCTTTTACGATCGGACAAATATAAATTCAAACAACTCTCAGTATTGTCTGAATGTTTGAAATTTCGCGCAAGGTCGCTCATCTGTGCGAAATTCGGATTTTATCTGCATTTTAGATTAGAAGGTTTCCACTCACTAATGATAGGGGTACGATTTTTTGCTGGAAATCCGGTTCGTTTCCGAATTTATTCGACTGTACACCGTCGTAGGTTAGTTTGATATTGACCTAATCCGTCTCGAAGGATCATCAAGTTTCCGTCAGTAGAAGGCGGAGCCAACCTTTCAGAATATTGATTGGTAAGGACGTTGAGTCAAATATATAAGATCTGTCTAGGATGGATGTATATTAAGGCCATTATTCTCAATATATAAGCTTGGCATACTGTTAATATTCGTTATTGTTGTGTTAAATTTGAAGCGGTGAATTTTAATTGGAGCGCTGAAAAATGTATACATAACTAACTCATTCGAAGAAGATTTATGTTTAATTATAACCACAACTAACAAATATTTTTCCCATTTCAGGTCGACATCTGAAGAAAGCCGAATATGACGTACAAAATACGAAAAAAGACTACACAGTGAACCAAAGAAACCGACAAAACTCACACGTTTAGTTTGTTGCATCTTACCAATCTAAAAAAAATCCATCACAATGCCGGCCGTAGTGTCCAAATTCTTGGAAAAGAGCGAGAGTGCTCTGAAAGTGAACAAGACTGCCATATCGGGAGCCCTCATAGCTGCCGTGATGTTCACGTATGGCTACAAAGTGGCATATCCTCTGGTAGACAGATACTTCCACAAGGTAGACAAAGAGCAGATCAACATCAACAATAATCTAGTCAAACCCAGCATAATCCAGCAGAATGGAGATCCCAAGACACACCAATTGATATCCAAGAGAAGCAAGTTGCTTAACGTCATACCGGGGCTGAACCTCAAGTTCATCCTGCAGTTCTTCAAACTGCTAAAGATAATGATACCCGGAGTTTTCACGCCTGAGATCGCGTTGTTATCAGGGCACACCCTCTTCTTGTTCTTGAGGACATTCTTGAGCATCTACGTGGCCAATTTAGAAGGCGCCATAGTCAAATACACCGTGAAGAAGGAGCCAAAGAATTTCATGATCCAACTGGCCAAATGGTTTGCTGTAGCTGTCCCTGCCACCTTCATCAACAGCATGATCAGATACTTAGAATCCAAGATTGCTTTGAGCTTTCGAACCAGACTGGTCGAACACTCCTATCAACTATATTTCAAGAACCAGAGTTACTATAGAGTCACGGTGCTTGATGGACGTTTGGACAATTGCTCTCAACGTTTAACCGATGATATAGAGACAGTGGCATCTACAGTTTCCCATCTATACGGCCAAGTGACCAAGCCCATGTTTGACATCTTACTGATGGCCATAGCGTTAGGCAACCTTGTCAAATCCAGGAACGCCAACTTGATCGCAGGACCTGTCATTATCGGCGGTGTAGTGTTTGTGTCCGCCTTGATTCTAAGAGTGGTGTCTCCCAAATTTGGACAGTTGGTGGCTCAAGAAGCTGAGAAAAAGGGATACCTCAGGCACGTGCACGGGAGGATCGTATCAAATGCTGAAGAAATTGCCTTCTACGGCGGGCACAAGGTGGAACAGAGCCATCTGAGGAGTGCCTATAGAATCTTGGTGCAGCATATGGAGCATATGTTTGGCGTGAAGCTCTGGTTTATTATGCTGGAGCAGTTCTTGATGAAATACGTATGGTCTGGAACAGGTGAGATTGATCTGTTTTTTCTTTTGAATGATATATTGAGTATATTTTTTTGAGGTATAACCGAAGGAATTAAGATAACTCTTATTTTTATTTTTTGGTTTTAATAATCGGTGTTACAAGATAGAACAGACAACTTTTGTAAGTATTAATATTGTCTTTTATTCAGAACGTTGGTATAAATAAAATGTTCTTACTCTTGATGCTCTCATGAAGCAGTGATCTTCAATGTGAATACCTATAGATCTAAGGTATTAACTTTTGATGAAATTATCAAGTATTAATGCATCATATAGAAAATACGTTGCATACTTCGAAGAAAACTAACTAACTAACTAACTAACACATTAATTTCCCTTTCACAAACTTATTTGAGCGGTCATTAAAATTCAGCGTATCCTTCTTCGAATTTTAACTGATTAAAGATTCTTCGAGACTTTGACACAACACGTTGACCTAAGCTGTGTCATTCGCAATTTTCTGTCGTCCCCCGTAGATGTGCAATAATCCTGCCTGATACCAACGGTTGAAGGTTATTTCAACATATCGATCCACTTGATCGTCCTCAGGCGATGTTCTTGAAGAACAGAATGGGGTGACGATCAAGGAAAAGATTACTGCAACCTCATTTCGTCTTTTTATACCATTCTCAGAGTGGATCCGACTTATGAAAATGGAAGTTGACTTATTCGTGATTTGAGTGGAGAAGTAGCTCTTTTGTCTTTCGAAATAGTTTCAGTAGATGTCAATGTACTCTTGGATACGCAATAGTCGAAGCATTTTTCATTTTGAATTGTGCATATTCTTAATACCTTCAATGAAAGTAGTAACCCTCTCTTCATACGTGGAAAAACTTCCACCTCGTAGAATTTTTTGATAGAAAGAAGTTAAATCAGGGCTGTGTGGTGGATTACCAACTAGTTTGCCTTTTTCAGTACTCAAACAATGTTGGGGCTGAAGTTTGCATTATCCTGTTGTAGGTGGAATGACATTATCAAATCTAGGTATATTGTAAATATTCGGAAATTAATAGGTTGGATTTCAAAGCAGAGAGAATGCGATCCTTGAAATGAAGCGTAAGATAAGAAATTGTAAAACTGTTTTGTTATCACTTGGTGTTTGATTGTAATGAGACAGCTCAGTGGTAGAGCATAGAGCTCGTGATCGGAAGGTTCGAATCCTGTTCAGATGGAAAAGAAATTTTCTAGTTGGATGAGTGTCGGCCACCATTTCACTATTGGGTCAAAAATTAACAGTGCTATGACCTAAAGGTGCGTAAGATCGCAGTAACAAAGGCTACCCAGAACACAATTGCATTAACTCGCACAAGCTGAAAAAGCGTCTCGAGGTATCTTCACAGAAGATCTAGGAGTATCAGGATGATAATAATAATAATACTGAAAAATTGTTTTCAAGAACATGCAAAGAAGAAATTTAGCACAAAACAATATGTTACGAGCCTAAGAAATTATTGAGGAATGCGTCAAGTTGCTATTACCACTGCTTTGGAGACTACTCAAATCGTTATTTTAGACCTCGAAAGATACATGCTGATCGATGAATGATGACAAATTAAATGTTCAATTTATTGGTAGTAAAACATAGTAATTTCTACAACTTTTTTCAATTTTTGGTTAAATGGAGGTTGTATAAGTAAATACGGTGAATATTTTGTTAAAATATTCTTATTCAAGAATTAAAAATATATACTAAATAAGCTTTGTTTTTTCCGGTTACTTTCAAGAAGGACTATTTATAAGAATTGCTAGGTATAGAGCTTCTATTCGATATCTCATTCTGTATTCGTAATTTTGTTCTTAAGTTTCTCGAAGTGTATATATCGTATTTTTTAAATTCGATATTCCACCAGGGTTTGAATGGAAGAGCAGATCCTGCTTCGTTAAATTCTGAACTCCGTTCTGTGATTTGTTTTTTCAATTTAATTATTTTCTGTTTCCCTTTCTTAAAATAAATTCATTATTTTTACAATTTTTGTTTTAAAATTTCTTCAGTGAGACGATGTTAGACTGTCCTCTTTATATTAACATCGACATTCAGCCAGTTACCTCGCTCTTTTCACAGCAAAAGAAACAGGATACAGATGGCGTGTTACGAAATGAAACTAGACCAATTCCTCCGCAAAAATGGATAAAAACCTTCCTAGATCTACATCGGTCACTAACGATCCGTTTCAAATCGCAATTTAATCACAGTTTCGTGAGCCTGAATATATCCCTTCATTGGATTCATGTTTGGTCTGTAAACACGAATATGTATGATAATTCTAGAGCTCATTATCTGATATAATGTGCTATTTTTATCCCGATTTACGAAATAGCCAGGTTTTCTCTTATCTTGTCTTATGGGCTAATGTGAGAATTTAAAGGTGTGTTCTCGCCATTGTTTAGGTTTAAATGGCGAAGAACGATGTGAAATACAAAACGATGCTAATTTTACATGTTTCATTATTTCCTTATATGTATATAATATATAAACTTTATATAGGGTATGAAAAAATATGAAAATCAAAACAGATTTAATCTGTTGTCTTCTACAATTTTAATTTCAAAAAATTCTTTGAAGAGACTTTAAGAATTAAATTAATGTCTTTATAAGCACTGCTCATATTTAATAGACGTCAAAATTCATCATACAATATCAAACGGAATTAAGAAAAACCAACGAATACAAACCGTCAATTAAAATTGAAATATAAATAAGCAAACATTTTTTGTTTCGTTCCAGGCATGCGTAATGAACTCTTCAGACAAACTTACGAAGCCCTGTTTGTTACAAAATGTTGTTTTCCGATCCCATATGAATGAAAAATAACCCTTTCTCAAAAATATAAAACATAATTTCAAGAACTTCTCAAAAACTAATTTATTTGAAATATTCAATATATTTAAATAAATTACTTCAAAAAATCTCAAAACATGTAGCACATTCTCAAGAAATAATTAAAGTTACGATAAGATCAGTTCAACATTACATATAAAAAATATAATAAAATCAAATAAACAATGTATAGACTTACTCGGTGAATCTTAGGAATACACGGCCCTCAATAGAAAATAAAAGTAAACACTTTCATAGATCCAAGGTACTTATGTTCCGCGTTCACAGAATCATACAAAGTTTATAAGGCACTTGGCCTCAGTTAAAACCGTGCAACACTGTATAATAATAATTATAAACTTTGTATGATTCTGTGAACGCGGAACATAAGTACCTTGGATCTATGAAAGTGTTTACTTTTATTTTCTATTGAGGGCCGTGTATTCCTAAGATTCACCGAGTAAGTCTATACATTGTTTATTTGATTTTATTATATTTTTTATATGTAATGTTGAACTGATCTTATCGTAACTTTAATTATTTCTTGAGAATGTGCTACATGTTTTGAGATTTTTTGAAGTAATTTATTTAAATATATTGAATATTTCAAATAAATTAGTTTTTGAGAAGTTCTTGAAATTATGTTTTATATTTTTGAGAAAGGGTTATTTTTCATTCATATGGGATCGGAAAACAACATTTTGTAACAAACAGGGCTTCGTAAGTTTGTCTGAAGAGTTCATTACGCATGCCTGGAACGAAACAAAAAATGTTTGCTTATTTATATTTCAATTTTAATTGACGGTTTGTATTCGTTGGTTTTTCTTAATTCCGTTTGATATTGTATGATGAATTTTGACGTCTATTAAATATGAGCAGTGCTTATAAAGACATTAATTTAATTCTTAAAGTCTCTTCAAAGAATTTTTTGAAATTAAAATTGTAGAAGACAACAGATTAAATCTGTTTTGATTTTCATATTTGTAATAATCCTTCTATCAAGTAAAAAACCATTCCTTCTTATTTTATTTATATAGGGTGTTCTATAACCTCTATGACAAACTCTGGCAGTAGATTGTTGTGCCTATTCTAAACATTTTTTCCTGTGTCATTTAGGAGATACAATCATTTGAAAAAATATACATTAAAAGTAGGCTGACAAAAGAAAATACCGGTTGATATAGCAACTTATGTCGTTTAAATGATTCATTTTACATTTGGTGTATGTTCTGAATAAACAATGCACTTTTTCTGAACTGTGTGCAGATATTGTGTATATGCTTATTCTAGTAGAAACTCCAGAAAAGAAGTTCGAGGATACCGAACGAAAAAAATAGACATCAATCTACCCACATAGTATTCAGTGAATCATTTCGAAGATTTTGAAGAACAGATAATCCTGCTCCAAAAAATCCATTCATCTTATTGAATGTAGAAAATGAATAAACTGTATTAGAACCTGTGCTTTACCACCCATCAGTTAATTATTAATAAATAGTATGAGTTATGGTAATAGAAAGTCTAGAAATCGAGACAGTGTAACATACATCTGTATAACAATTCTATACTCAAACAAACTCGACAAGGTTTTGTTGATCACGGAGACAAGTTGCAGACATGTGCACGTTTCAAACTGATTGGTTTTCATCAGTGCAATGTATGCTAGTGACTCCAAATCTGTCAAGTATCTATATTCGCTATACACAGAGACTCCAAGCTATTAATAATATACTAACGCCATCTAGAGTATGCAAAATACATACAAGATTTACCTTTGCGAGTTCATTCAAGTAAGGAAATATATACTCGATATTTTCACGTTACTAACGTAGAATAAACTTTCCTCATGCTCTAATCAGACCATAGTTTGCCATAATGCTCATAATTAGCATATTCATATTCAACCAAACTAATTCTGCTGATCGTTACTAAAAATTAATCATAAGGAGTATGAGCTATGATAATAGAAAGTTCTAGAAATCGAGACAGTGTAACATGCATCTGTATAACAATTCTATACTCAAACAAACTCTACAATGTTTTGTTGATAACAGAGGCAAATTGCTGACATGCGCACGTTTCAAACTGATTGGTTTACCAATCAGTTCAAAACGTGCGCATGTCTGAAATCTGCCCCTGTGATCAACGAAACCTTAATCGAGTATAAAATTGTTATACAAACTCGACCTGGTTTTGTTGATCACAGAGGCAAATTGCAGACATGCGCACGTTTCATACTGATTTGTTTACCAATCAGTTTGAAACGTGCGCATGTCTGCAATTTGCAGAACTTTCCATAGCTCATACTTCTTATTAATACCTTTTGGTACAGATCAGCCGAATTAATTTATTTGAATCCTTCAGTTAATGTTCGGCGTGTAGTTACTGACGCATTCATCACAAAATTTTGTATGTCTTAAATACAGAAATGTTGCATCCACTTCACAAGCAAAATGTAAGGGATAGGCCATTTAAAATTTGCATTTTTTATATCGTTCGTCATTTGACCTGACGAGGCTTATTTTACTAGGGAAGGTATAATCATAACGAACATGTGAGGGCATTGTAAAATCGCATGCCATTAGACCAAAAGGATTTCAGCAACTTTTTTGGTGAGATGGGATTTTTTACAATGATTTGATGCCAGTACATGTTATAAATGATTGTTTGAACCCAGGTATGTACAGAATTTTTTTTAAACGCGTTTTTGAGTTTATTGATGACGTAGAACTCAAGATTGCACTGGCAAGATGGTGTACCACCACGTGGAGGGTGGCAAGTAATTGACGGTGAAATGAACATTTTCTGAATAGATGAATAAGTCAAGGGGGACCAATAGCATGGTCACCTCGTTCGCCTGAGCTTAATCTTCCAGATTTTTATTTATTGGGACATGAAACAGCTTGTCTATCATGTTGAAATCACATCTCAACAATTACTTTAACGAATTCAAGATACTGCTAATCAGATGAGAAACGACCGAAATCTCAGTAACCAAGTCTTTAGCCTTTACTCCGTCGCTGCGAGGCTCGCATTTAAGACGAAGGTGGACATTTCGAACAATTTCTATAATCTTAAGATTTGATATTTCGATTCCTAATTTTTATCATTATTTGTTGAAGAAGATTGATGCAATATTCAAAGTTTAACCATAGTTCTGACTTAAACAAGAAAATGTATGCTTGTATCTTCTAAACGAGATCGAATCGGACCCATGTTCATAGGAAAAAAATGATTAGAATAGCTCAACCATTATCTGCCAGAGTTTGTCATAGAGCTTATAAAATTGCATGTATAGTCCGTCTAGAAAGTATCCGTTATTTATTATTTTTCATAATTTTAATCTACTTCTTTTTTGTAACACTCTGAGACAAAAGTAATGTATAAAATAGGTTGTGCAGATAGTCGGCTATGGCCAAAGTTGCATGGCAACACTATTTGTCAAATATTGTTGGTTGACAACAGGTATATAATTTATGAAATAATGTCGCAACTAGAAGAAAGAAAACAGGTAGAATATTTGTATGGAAAAGGTTTTCGAAACGTAAAAAAATTAGTGCGAATAATTGAAATGGGAAAAAGTGTGTATACGAGACAATAAAGAGGATAAAAATGGCATGGATATGAGACACAGACCAGTTTCAAGAAGACCGCGTATGATTAAAGGAAACAATTTAAACGCCTTGCTGGCTTTAGACGGCACAATCCGCGCCTGAGGTTTCGCAAATTTACTAACAGATTTGGAAATCAACAAAATATGAAAGTTTACCTAGAAACCGTCTGTATGTCACTGAAAAGACAAGGCTTTCCCACCAAAATAATAGTTTGGGGAGCAATATCTCAGCGTGGTGCTATGCCTCTCTGTATAGTTGATGGTACCATTAATACTGAAAAGTATTGTGGCATTCTAAACGATTTTCTCCTTGAAATGGCGTATGCTTAATATCTAGAGGGGTGGCGTATTCAGCAGGATAATGCAAGATGCCATACTTCGGCCTATACTCAAGCTTGGATGCAAGAACACCAAGTGACAACCATTTCATGGCCAGCAACTTCACCAAATCTTAGTTCCATTGAAACGTATGGGGACTAATGAGGATTTAATTCAGTCAGTTTTACAGTCTTGTACTACCATCAGCGAAAATTATGGAGGTGATCTAGTTTCTGGTGTATCTCGACATTTAGTCAAGTGTTTACAGTTAAATGAAGGCGATACAATAAATTTGTTTGAATAACACATATTCATCACTGAATCTCGGTAGTTTTTGACAAAGATATATCGTCTGTTATGTAAAAGCAGGTTAGATAATATACTACTCTGTCAAGAAAGTACCGGGAATTTTCAATTAAAACAACATTTTTACATTTAATCGTCAAAATTTATTGGGTCGCCTTCAAAATAGGCTCCATTTGCTCTAATACATCTATGCCAACGGCACTTCCAATTATCGAAACATTTTTTATAGGCGCTTTCCGGGATGCACTTTAGCTCTTGCGCCGAATTTTGTTTAATGGCTTCAATCGACTCAAAACGGGTGCCACGAAGGGGCAATTTTAGTTTTGGGAAGAGGAAAAAGTCGCAGGGAGCCAAATCCGGCGAATACGGTGGTCGCTGAAGCACGTTTGTTGAGTTTTTGGTCAGAAAGTCAGTCACAATCGTAGCTCGGTGAGAAGGCGCGTTATCGTCATGCAAAATCCATGAGTTGTTCGCCCACAAATTAGGCCGCTTCTTACGGATACGCTAACGCAAACGTTTCATAACGCCTAGGTAATACTCCTTGTTTACCGTCTGACCCTCTGGAACGAATTCGTAGTGCACCACGCCACGGATATCGAAGAAAACAATGAGCATCACCTTCATTTTCGAGCGGCTTTGGCGTGGTCTTTTCGGTTTCGGCTCATTTTTTGCCACCCATTACGATGATTGCTGGCTTGTTTGCATATCGTACTCGTAGACGCAGGTCTCATCACCAGTTAAAATGCGTTCCATGAATGTAGAATCGGAATTACAGCGATCCAGCATGTCTGAAGCAACCTGTTCGCGATGACGTTTTTGAAGAAAATTCAGGTCTTTCCGTACGAGTCGTGCGGCCACCTTTCTCATGCCAAAAATATCAATCAAAATCGTACGTGCGGACTCGTCGGATATCTTAAGATCATGTGCTATCTCTCTCAAGCTGGTACGACGGTTTTCCAGCACCCTTTCCTTAATTTTATCGACGTTATCTTCGATCGAAGCCGTCGATGGGCGACCACTTCACGACCGTCCTTGAAGGCTCTGTACCACTGATATGCACGAGTTTTCGATAGAGCATTATCACCAAAGGCCTTTTGCAACATTTTCAATGCATCGGCACACGAAAATTCATTTGCAACACAAAACTTTAAACAAATTCTTTGCTCAACGTAATCACCCATAGCAAAAATCGGCACGTACTCTGACATCGACTGACTTAATCAGCTGTTGCAAACACACTAGTTGACAGATCCCGCTCAAGCTTGGCATAGTAATTAAGGACAGTGGTACCAACCAAGGAAAAAAAATTTTAACCTGCCTCATTGCCCCGCCAGATTTAAATCGATAATTCCCGGTACTTTCTTGACAGAATGTACACTAACCTAACCTAACCATGCACTCGCCTGATAGGAAGTACTTATTATTTAAGCTTGTTTGCTCGCCAGGACCTTCTCCAATCGAAACAATACAAACTCTTTTGCTTGTATCAGTGCGGAACCACGAAATGAGGCTAAATACAAGTCTTGACATGGACTTATACTATTGTTTCTAATGCACGCTTCTTGCTTCACGCTTACTAACCATGTGATATTTGTATTTCCGCGTATTTCATGCTTTCACGATATCTTAATCTCGCAAAGGACGATGGATATCGTTCTAGCATCAAGTGGCCTGTTGTTTTTGTAGTAAACCAGTTTTATTAGAAGGTACAAAAGCTTGAGACAAGTGTACAAACACTTGAAGATATTGAAGAAGCCAAATATCAAAAGTAAATAATGTTGAGGTGTGTTCGGAGAATAGTTACATTGCTAGGCTAGTCGTGTCGTTAATTTTGCTATTTTTCGTCGTTAAATCGATAATATGAAGAGATTGGTTCTGGCCTTCGATCGAGTGTAATTAACGTGTGTTTGACATGCTCGTCCTCTTTAATCGGGATTTTTTGTAAAAAACAAGTTTTATAATGTTTTACAAGCAATGGATAAAACTATGTGGATATACAGTAATGCAAAATTACCTCTATTTATTATATAATTTTACGATAAGCGTTCTGCAATCTGTAGTACGTCTAGAAAGTATCCGGAATTTATTATTTTTCATAATTTGAATATACTTCTTTTTTGTAACATTCTGAGACAAAAGTAATGTATAAAATAGGTTGTACAGATAGTCGACTATGGCCAAAGTTGCATGGCAACACTATTTATCAAGTATTGTTGATTGTCATCAGGTATACAATTTATGGAATAATGTCATAACTAGAAAAAAGAAAACAGGTAGAATATTTATATAGAAAAAGATTTTCGAAACGTTAAAAAATTAGTGCAATTAATTGAACTGGGAAAAAGTGATGTATATGAGACAATAAAGAGGAAAAAAAGCTTGGACCAGTTTGAGGAATATCATGTAACATTGAAGAAACCAATTTAAACCCTTTATTATCCTGTTGTATAAGGTTGTATAAGTAAATAAGATGAATATTTTTTTAATAATTTTCTTATTCAAGAATTGAAAATATATACTAAATAATTACAATTGAGCTTTGTACTTTCTGGAGACTTCCTAGACGGACTATACATACTAAGCTCTATGCTCCGTTCATAAATTAAACAATTCAAATCTAGTCGGTGAAATATCCCTGAAATTTCTAAGTCATATAAATCACTCTTACCTCACCATAATTGATTTAACGAGACGAAATCATTCTCATTAAACTCTGTGATAATGGACTTACTGAGATACAACTTTTCATGTCCCGCTACTGGCTTTTATCAGTTCTACCTATAATTAATGAATATAGCTATGACTCAGCTTGTGAATTAAAATATCAATCAAAGAATTATTGCAGAAATAAACCGCGCATAATAGTTTATTCCATGGAAAGCAGTTGGTGGATATAGCTAGATTCCTATCTGTAGCTTAAAGCGGAAGATTAATTTGATTTATGTTCCAATAGGGGTTCCCACGGGGTTCATTTTTAGGTCGCCTCGTTTCTTCGTTTCTTTCATACGGCGTGAAAGTAGCTCGCAGTTTTTCGCGAGTTTGTAAGAACGCAACAGCTATGCAACAATGCAACGTTATCAATCATTCTGTAACTGTTTGACGGCTTTGAATAGCTGGGGAATTCGTTGAAATTGGAACACAAGTTGAGCAAGAGTAGGTTTATGGCAGATAAGTTGTTGATAGAGTTCTTTTTAATATTGACTTCTCAATTATAAAACTCAAAAATATCTCAACAATTGTTAGAAGACGTATATCACTCTTTTCGCGCTTGTTCTAGTAACCGAAACTGGTCTCAAGCGACTAGTTTGGACTCCCCGATGAAGAATACGGGGTTAAAAGTAATTCTGTCCGGCCAGTCGGTCCGTAAACACTCTAACTTTGCAACACAAAGAGCTAGAGACTTGAAACTTTCAGGACAGGTTTAAGGCTCAAACATCTCGGTTGATTTTCTTAACGGGCAAAATTGCTTCAATGGTTTCACAGTTGTTTACTTAAAACAATCCATTTGAAACGAAATTTGGTGTTAAAGTGTATAATGACGGCATTAATGCCGAATTTCTTGAGGATCAGCTGGACGTAAGAATGCTTATTTCCGAAGGAGAAGACTTAAAGACACAAATGTTATATGACGTTATATTTAAACAATGCAATGATGCGAGTGACCCAAGAGAAAGAGGTTATGTGTCCGCGTGTTTTGCTTGTTGCAATTCCATCGAGGGAACTCGCCCCGTGAACAAGCGTTCTTAGATTGGTTTCAACCATAAACGAAAACATGATAACTCCATGTCTCTTTGCCTTGTAGCAATATTTTAATATGCGTAACAGTAACAAATAACGCTGTATTGTTGCATGCAGTTACATTCTAACAAACCTACCAAATGAAGATAACAACTTTCATGGCGTTCAAACCGAATGGGGGAAACGATGCGACCCAAAAATGATCCTTTTGGAAACCCTCATTAATAAATTTCCCGTCTTTAAGCCACGGGTAATTCTCTATCTTACATCTGCTTTCCACTATAAACTCTTAATATTACACGTTCATTTCTGGCATAATTCTCTGATTGATATTTCAATGTGCAAGGTGAAACATTGTAGCGATTGTTAATTGGATTGTAGATGGAAATGTAGATAAATTCAACAGTGGCGTTCTATGAAATATTTTTCTATATACTCAATGTATTAGAAACGCAAGATCAAACAAGAATCAGAATTTTTTTACCCAACTCAAAAATGATTCTTATTCAAATTGGTTTTTTGAAAGAATTGGAAGCAATTTTGAATTGCAAACAGCAATTAGACGACGTTTATAATAATCAAATAGCTTCAAGTTACAGCCAACACAACCTTATATGAATATTAACCTAAATCTTAAAATACAACAAGTTGTTTTCCTTGAAAAGTCAAGTCCTTGAGAATGTGTTAATCAACATATTTGTATCTAACACTGGCACTTAAAGCGTCGATTTTCTTTTGGTTTCTTGCGTTTAGTTGTCTAATTGGTGTTCTGCTATTGTACAAAATGAAATTACTTTCGAAGAAAAACCATACTCTTGAGCCTGAAGAATGTTTTTATTACATTTGTTGGACAGTTCAAATTTGTTATTTTTATTCTAATCTATTTGAAGTTTTTTGTTTTATGTTTCTTTCACATTATGATATACTGTGGACAAAAAAAATTCAGGCAATGGATGTCCGGAATCATAATAATTAGATTGCTTTAACATTTAGATTAACAATTTTTGAAGACTTGTATGTTTTCATGATGAATTGTTAAACTACTAGGGTTTGCTACTTAAGTTTTGAGATAGACAAGTAAAAACAAATATTTAAAATCGGAAATGATATTTACCTTTCTCATAATATTTGCTATTGAAATTAATACACTTTTACAACCATATGAATATATTTTAAGTACTTTTCCATTCCGATTGAAGTAATATATGATTTTAACGCATCAACCGCTTCTTCAACCGACAAATGTTGACCTCGCAATTTATTTTCGATCTGCGAGAATGATAAGAAATCGATGGGTGCCAAACAAGGACTGTGCGGCGGATGACATCAGTATTCGATGTTTTCCCTGCTCAAACAATTGTTTGAGCTGATGTGTGAGAAACCTTGCATTGTCGTAATGAAGGATGATTCGTCTTCTGCGAATGGTTTCCCTGATTTTTGCGAACACTTCTGGAGAACAAATACTGATGATTCGTCGTTCTAAAAGCAGGGCCACTAGGGCTAGAGTTTGAATTTTGAAGTAGTGGTTATTTCGAGTCTTCCAACACATCTGTCGTTCGTATTTTGACAGAAAGTTAGTTTAATCATATAACGATAAAAATAGGTTTTTTCTCGAAAGAAGGATTATTACAAAATTTTGGATATCATACAGATTTATTCCGTTAACTTCCTACAAATTTTAATTTCAAAAAAATTTTATTCAAAAACTTTTTAGAATTACATTTAAAAAATATCTTTAGAACACACTGTGTCAATTAAGTAGACATATAGAATTAATACTTATTACACAGTACCAAAGGGAATGAAAGAAATTCAAAGAAATAAATATTGTCAACTAAAAATTATTAAATAAATACTTGAAGAGTAGAAAGTTTTGTTTAGTTCCTTGTTAAATAAAAACAAAATTCCTTTCCAAAAACATAACCTAAGGAACTTCTTCAAAAACAACTTGCTCAAACATGCATAACATCTGCATGTTAAAAATCATGTTTTAGGAATTTTTTTAAAGGAACTTATTTTGAGCAAGTTGTTTCCGAAGAACATCTTTAAAAAGCAATGCCTAAAACATGCAGAACATCTTTAAAAAGCATGTTAGAAATTTTTTTAGAAGAACTTATTTTGAGCAAGTAATTATTGAAGAAGTTCTTGAGGTTATGTTTTGTATTTTTGGAAAGGAATTTAGTTTTCGAAAATGCAAAACATAACCTAAGGAACTTCTTCAAAAACAACTTGCTCAAAATAAGTTCCTTCAAACATATTCCTAAAACATACAGAACATCCTTAAAATGCATGTTTCAGAAATTTCTTTAAAGGAACTTATTATATTTTGAGCAAGTTGTTTTTGAAGAAAATCTTCAAAAAGCAATGCCTAAAACATGCAGAACATTTTTGAAAAGCATGTTTTATGAATTTTTTTTCAAGGAACTTCTTTTGAGCAAGTTGTTTTTGAAGAAGTTCTTTAAAAAGCAATACCTAAAACATGCAGAACATCTTTAAAAAGCATGTTTTCGGAATTTTTTAAAGGAACTTCTTTTGAGCAAGTTGATTTTGAAGGACATCTTTAAAAAGCAATGCCTAAAACTTGCAGAACATCTTTGAAAAGCATGTTTTATGAATTTTTTTGGAGGAACTTATTTTGAGCAAGTTGTTTTTGAAAAAGTTTTTGAGGTTATGTTAAGATTTTTTGGAAAAGAATTTAGTTCTCAAAAATGCATAACATAACCCGAAGAATTTCTTCAAAAACAACAGAACATAACAAAATAAGTTTCTTCAAAAAAATTCCTAAAACGTCCATAACATCTTTAAAAAGCATGTTTTAGGAATTTTGTTGAAGGAATTTATTTTGAGCAAGTTGTTTTTGAAGAAGTTCTTGAGGTTATGTTTTGCATTTTTAGGAAGGAATTCAGTTTTCAAAAATGCAAAACATAACCTGAAGAACTTCTTCAAAAACATAACAAAATAAGCTCCTTCAAAAAAAATTCCTAAAACATGCAGAACATCTTCAAAAAGCATGTTTTAGAGATTTTTTTAAAGGAACTTATTTTGAGCAAGTTATTTTTGAAGAACATATTTAAAAAGCAAAGCCTAAAACATGCAGAACATCTTTAAAAAGCATGTTTTAGGAAATTTTTTAAAGGAACTTATTTTGAGCAAGTTGTTTTTGAAGAACGTCTTTAAAAAGCAATGCCTAAAACATGCAGAATATCTTTGAAAAACATGTTTTATGAACTTTTTAAAGGAACTTATTTTGAACAAGTTGTTTTTGAAGAACATCTTTAAAAAGCAATTCCTAAAACTTGCAGAACATCTTTGAAGAGCATGTTTTAGGATTTTTTTAAAGGAACTTATTTGGAGCAAGTTGTTTTTAAAGGAGGTCTTAGGGTTATGTATTGCATTTTTGGAAAGGAATTCAGTTTTCATAAAACAAAAAACGAAACAAAATATTTTGTACTCTTCAAGTATTTATTTAATAATTTTTAGTTGATAATTTTTATTTCTTTAAATTTCTTTCATTTCCCTTGGTAATGTTTAATAAGTTTTAATTCTATATCCTATTTTATGGTGATCCGTTAAGGATAAGTATTACGTAAACCATCCACAAACGATTGATGTCTTGAAACACGAAATCGAAGTTGTCGTGCATGAAATTGAGCTCCAAACAATCGATAATGTACTGAAAAATTGGGTTAATCGAATGGGGTACGTAGCCAATTGTGGCGGTCATTTGAATGATAGTGTTTTTCACTCGTAAATGTCAAGGTTCAACATTTCTAATAAATTCGTAACTTCGAAAAAATATTCATTGGTTTTTTATTCATAGCCGATCAAACTTACAAATTAAAACAGGCCCACCCCTTACGTTGTTCTCATGGAACTGTGGCAACATGTTCACTATGACAACACGGTCTGGATAAGTTTACCATTAAGAATGTCAAACATTACAATCTGACGTCAGATTTGACATATTCACATCAGTATTGCTATATCTGAAAACTTAAATAACAATCCTCGTATACACAACCAACATTTGTGAATATTCTATAAAAATATCTGTTCACTGAAAAAATCACTTGAAGGAATGATGTTTGTACTGATGAGAATTTTTTGGTTCTTAAAAAATGTTGAAAAATATTCCATTCGAAATTATCTCCATTGTTATTTATATATTCTCCCACATTTTCGGCAGTTTATGAATGCTACGCCAAAAAAAATTGTTCTTTTGCAGCGAACCAGTTATCAAGCTCTTTTTCGTTTATTTTCATACGAATTGAAACGTTATTCACCGAGAGCGCGTCCCAGTGATGCGAACAGATGATAATTAGATGGAGACAAGCCGCATATTTCTCAACTGAGCGCCGCAATCGCATCCTTAACCCGTTTTGCTGTGTGTGATGAAGCAAAATTAACTTTGTGCTGTTTTCTTCCATATTCCAGTCGTTTATTACGTAATGCCCGATTTAAATCGATCACTTCCTGTATGTAGAGATCAGTGTTAACAGCTTCACCAGCTTTTAGCAGCTCATAATAAATTTCACCAAACACAGTGTTCTTTCTAAAGCGAAGGTTGAAGGTTATAGAAAAATATACCGGCATATGGAACTTGGATTGTAAATTGTTGAAAATCTTCGTTCACTGTTAGAGGGAGATTATGACGCTGCAAAAGCAGTCCCTCAACTGATGGTTAGCACCATCTTTAGGGAGATTTCAGTTTCATTTTTTGACACCTGTCAATACCATTGTTTGTTTTAGTATTGGTTTTATGTTAGTAATTAAACCACTACATTTTTGTGATACTTCCGGGTTAGTGAAGTCGCAAACGTCTACGCAACTTACAAACATCACATACACACACATTCATCCACTTAGACAAACCGGAATGTGTTCTACAAACGACAGTGTGATCTCAGTTCAGTTTTTCAAGTTCTAAATGACATTTCCTATTTAGGAAATCACAGAATCATACGATAAAAAATTCTTTAAACCCTGAAACGATCTTATTCTTTCTAGGAATGTTCGTGGTATCCCTACCTATCCTGTTGAGTGCCGCCAAAACTGGCAAGAGCGAAGATTCCTCGGACCAAGACAACGTTTCCGAACGCACTCACTACTTCACCACGGCCAAGAACCTCTTGATCACCGGGTCTAATGCCGTGGAGAGGCTGATGTCGAGCTACAAAGATGTGGTGGAGCTGGCTGGACACACTGGGAGGGTAGCCAATATGTTCCAGGTGCTCGAGGAGGCAAGCCAGGGAATTTATCAGAAGACGGTTGTCGAGAAAAGGAGAGAGGTAGGAGGGTTCCAGATAGAGTTCAAGGGGAACCAGCCCATCGCCAAAGGTTGGTATTGGACAACTTGATAACGACCATAATATACTTTTTGAAACATTTCTAACAAAGTTGCAACAAAATGAAGCTGAGCTACTATAGACTCAACAAAAATTTCCTTCAAGTTTTACAATCAAACACTTGCTTAGAATCTAGGGATGTTATAAATGCTCGGAAATTATCAAATGAATTGTAAATAAAGTTGAATGTTGTTTTATACATATAATTCTATAACCGGTGTATTATCGTTTGGTTTTTAGCTGTTGTGCAGTGGAATGGCACTAAATGATATGTTACGAGTAAGAATGCTTGAGATAGTAGCTTAAGAAGAAGAAATTCTGTTCAATCAATGGTGACAACCCCTCAATTAGAAGCATGAAGAAATGCGACTTCATCTCAACTAAATAGAAGTTCCTTGCTAAGGGTTGGAAATGTGGGTATTTCACATATGGGAGATTGAAAGAGACAAATATAGTAAATAGACATCCATGGAAGTGTTGGCCCCTAAAACAAGGCAATTCGATTTTCATAGGCTCAAGAACATGTAATGTATTATATTATAGAACCAGAGTCTGAGGGACAACATTTTATTTACCGACGAATCTCAGTTTGGTTTGTATCGAAATTCTAGAAGAGCACGTATTTCGATGGTACGGGTGCCAGAGAGCGAATTCAGTATGTATGTTACAGGGACGACATGATTACGGTCTAGGATCCGGTACCCTCGTGTTGGGTAGCCGATGAGTAGAAAAAGAGAGAGAAGAATTTTCACTGGATTAACACTCCAGTCCAACAACAAGCTGAAGCGCTTATCGCCCTCTAAGGAGAATCGTGAATTATGTTAGGTTACTCGCGTGTGAGCATGGCTCTTTCACCAGGAGACTACTCAGCAGTCTCCACAATCTGCCCAGGAAGCAGATAGTGTGACAAGAATACGCCTTATCATCGCGCATTAGCGAGAACCACTACGAAAAGTTGAACCCACCAAGCTTCCGGTTTCGGCTTCAGTCCGAAAACCTACACCATGACTGGTAGCAGCAAAGAACTATCCAACCCCTACTGGCTCTGCAGTATCAGTGCGGAGTTGTTTGGGACTCAACTCACACGCCGAAGGAGCTTCTTATCCAACCACCCGAACGCAGTCCCATGAACCAAGATAGTCTCAATTGATCCTGGTACGAGCACCGTCAATCTGGCCTGTACGCCAAGACCCACGAAACCTTGTGAAGTCTTTCAATTGATTCTGACTTGAAGCACCAATGTTCTAGCCGTATCGTCGAGATCCACAAACCCCAGAAACGTCTCGCAATCTGGTTCAGAACGAGGCCGGTCGAACCGTCAAGTCCCGCTAAACCCTGAAGCACCTCTCGAGATATCCTGAACATAAGTTTCTGCGAACAGATAGATGGAATACCCTTCTAGCGCACCTTGCGGACTTTCCTTTCAACCACTGCCCTCTCGAGTCCAACACCAATTGGGTGGCCAGGTCGTATGAATACTTTTCGAGGGCCTCCACCCTCCCGAGGTAACGCAGTATGCTACATAACGCACTCGGTCATTGAACCAAAAAACCCGGAGATTTACTGCAGCAGGGTAGAGTACGTTAATTTTAAGAGTGAAGCCCTGTGCTGCAACAGACACCCTTGGCACAGAGTTGAACAACGCGGCTCAGCCCTCAATTTCACCTTTACGATGAAACTAGGGCCCCATTCGGTCGAAGCTACAATGTCATGGGTTGTACCTCTAAGGAGAAGTCCAATTAGCCCTATCGCTGTCAATGAACGAGCTGAGGTTGCTTACTGAACTTTACACTTGCTACTGGGTCACACTTGTCGGAGCTGCAATACAGGGCGCTTGCCCTTAAAACTGGCGTAGCTCCACTCGAGTGCAGTTTATCGGTCCAATGGGCGAGTGCATCAGTAATAGATCTACGTTAGCTTTAAAGAGAATGAGGTTACGACGTGTCAGATACCTCGAGTATGTTGTTTCTAACATCGAATTGAACTCTTCTTGACGACCGTTAGCCTTCGATGTATGAAAACAAGCATAGTGAAAGGATCTACAGGAGTGTTCGCACTTCTGACCATCCAGTCGATATTAGACTCGTAGGGGCAAATGGTTGAAAGCCTTCATGCTAACTAGAAGGGTATTTCATTTTTCAGGTCGCGCGTAATTCTCGAGCCAGGATTGATCGAGATACGTCTCAGTGTCCTGTGGGTCTTGACGATATATATGACTGCTCGAATCAAAATAAATTGAGAGACTTCTCAGGAGGGTTTGTGGGTATTGAAGATACGGTTGAAGATTTCTCAGTGGTTTGTAGGTCTTAACGATATGACTGGCTGTTAGTGCTCGAAGCAGGATCAATTGAAGCATTCATTCTTGGCGGTTTATGGATCTTGAATTTGCGGCTGGCTGGTAGAAATAAGCCCCTTAGGCGTGTGACTTAGGTACTGACCTGCCATAGGTTGGGTAGTGCTTCGATGCAAATAGTCAAGGTGTAGGTTCTCGAACTGCAAGCAGGGGGGTCTTCTCTGATGGGGGGATTGCGCGATGATAAGGCGTAACCCTTATCACACAACCTCTTTCGGGAATTGTAAAAACTACTTATTGGTCACCTAGTGAAGAGCCATGTACCAGTAACTACAATGATGATACTTACACTGGCCACTGGATCGTGAGATACCACCTACACAAGAATGGTAAAGAAAACTCTAATATTTGAAGGTTATGAGAATCGGCAATAGAAACCGCCATACACAAATCGCTGGCCCAAACCAGACTTACCCTACTGACTAGCATGACTCTCACGCCAAATTGATATAAGAGCCAAGTCTAACAGGAAAATAATCAACTTTGCGAAAGAAATAACCTTCCTGGGAAAAACTTAGTAGTGTTGTAACGCACAAAAGACCTTTTTGGTCGCAGTGTAGAGGAGTTGTCACCAAACGACCACAACTAATCTAATCTGATCTAATGATCTAGGGTAGAATTTCGCTTTGTCGCAGAACTTATTCGTTTGGCTAGATTGTTTTTTGATGGCTAACAATTATATATGCTATGTTCTTGAACCTGCAGTGCTTCCGAACAGACATTTGGTTTGGCCAGTCGGGCATAAAAATCCCCCTTCACACACAACAAGAGACACGAGAAACTTCCTGGAAGAATAGGTTCTAATATGGTTCACGTTTACTTTCGGAAGCACAAAATGGATAACCCTATATACTCAGTATTTCTATAAGTACAATGGATTTCTTCCATTAACTAAATGTCAATTAAATTTAATTAATGTATTTCATATGATGAGGTTGAAAAGTTTTGATGTTTTCATTATTATAAAAAAAAATTCTTTTGAGCAGACGCCTATAGGAAAATGTCGAAAAAACAAAGAGTCCCTTGGGCCACCTTCTACGAAACGCCACTGGTAACAGTACGCTTTTAGATTGATGAGATCTCATACGGTCATAAAAATGATATGATATTAACTTGTATTAAATATTTATCTAGATTGTATATACCATCACCGATCAACAATAAGAAAGTGAACAGAATAGCTTCATATTATTCTGAACTTATTCATAATTGTCTCGTAATTTATATACGTGTTTTGATGCAAACACCTCGAAGATCATTTTTCGCTTCCTCATTATAAAGTTTTATTGTTAGATAATAATAAACCGCTGAAATGATTGGTGATAAAATATAAATTAATGTTCAAAACCATTAATGGAATGAAAGTTCGAGTAATATTGACTAATGATTGTTAAAATTATTCCATGCATCATTCAACGTACGTTGAAATACTTAATCATTCAAATCTTCAATCACCAATTAACTCTACCAAATAATTTTCAGGAAAATGGATGCAATCCAAGAACGAAATAATGCTGAGGGACGTTCCGATAGTAACTCCAAACTGCGACGTTGTCTGTCCCACCCTCAGTTTCCAACTCCTACCGGGTCAACACCTGCTCATCACAGGACCAAATGGTTGTGGCAAATCAAGTCTGTTCAGGATCTTAAGCGGTCTTTGGCCCATCTACGGTGGCGAACTGCACACGCCGAAAGACTCGATGTTCTACATACCCCAGAGGCCTTACATGGTAATAGGTAAGTCCAAAGATAGATCCTTGAGTGACTCCAATGAGTTCACATGGCCATAGATAAGCTTAGAAGTCCCAAGATAGATTATTGGGAACCCCACATGAACATTTTGTAATTGGTTCATTTTTTCAGGTAATTTAAGGGATCAAATAATTTATCCGGACACTTACGCCGATATGATCAACAAACAAGTGACTGAGGATGATCTTAGACATATAATGAGGATGGTGCATCTAGAGCATATAGTAGATAGGGATACTTTCCACGAGATCAAAGATTGGACGGATATCTTGTCAGGTGGAGAGAAACAAAGGATGGCCATTGCTAGACTGTTCTATCACAAGCCTAAATATGCGCTTCTGGATGAATGCACTTCTGCAGTGTCCATCGACGTGGAGAGTAACATTTATCAACAAGCTATTGATATGGGAATTACTCTCTTGACCATCACACATAGGCCGACATTATGGTAAATTTATATAACTCTCTAAATCGCACAAAGAAAAAAGTCACTTGTTATTTCTGTCCCATGGTTACGTTGATTTGATTTTTAGAATGTTTTCAAAAGAGGTTTAAAAGGCGGTAGAACTATTCAAGACACCCTAATATGAGCATAGGGTCATATTAGGGCATAATATGACCATAGGGTCATATTAGGGCATTTATCGATAATTTTTGAACTTCTCCATTTTTAAAGTTTTATATAAACACACGTGGACACACAGATAAACGTATTTCACCACATCGAATTCGATTTCAAGACAATTTTTGTTGAAACAGTTCATTTTGATGAGCTCTACCTTCTGTTAAAAAAAGGCTCATCTTTGAGATTGTTAGCTTTCAACCGATGCAGACGTGTTGATACTTATCGCCGTATTGAAGTGTGTTGTAAGACAGCCACCGACTCCGGGTATAAAAACCCGGATTGATCGAGCTATTGCTAAATAATTGATAATTCCGCTAATCGGGAGATCTCAAAATATATTCGATTCTCGAAGGGGGAAAGTGAATAAAATCAGAAAACTTAAACGTTATCTTTATTCAGTCCAGATGATGAATTCCATACCAGACAAAATAAATAGAAATATAACAACAAATCGGAATGCTATACAGGATGTCCTTATGAAAGACTCAACACAAAATATTCCTTCAATCAGTTCACAAAAAATAACTGGCATATTTCCTACGGGGAACCTTATAGGTTTTGACAATAATGGTCAACCAGTTCACAATTCAGCCAATACACGTTCTCAACCAACAAGACAAATGCTAAATATGACATCATCAAGCAAGGATGAAGAAGATCAAAAAGAAAGAAACAATAATAATGAATGGCAGGTGATAGGAAAAAACAAAAGAAGAAGAATATTCAGCAACAGACAGAAAATAACAAGTGGAGAAACTGCAATAAAAAACCAATTCCAGCCATTAGAAGGGAAAATACAGGATCCGACCAACGAAAATCCTCTAATGTTGTTAAAATCAATTCAGAAACGCCAGCAACCTACAGAAAACTAGTTAGCGAATTCAAGAACGGAAATATATACCATCACACATATCAGATGAAAAAGGAGCGAGCTTATAGGGTAGTAATAAGATACCTGCACCGCTCTATAAAAGCAGAAGACATAAAAGAGGAACTATCCGAGCTGGGACATGAAGTACAGAATATAATGAATGTCCATCACAGACTGACAAAAGAACCGCTAAATCTCTTTTTCGTAGACCTAGAACCAGCCCTGAACAACAAAGATATCTACAAGATAACAGGTTTACAAAATAGGGCCCATACCCAAAAAAACAACGTCATACAGTGCATGAGATGTCAACAGTATGGACACATACTGCAACAGACCATACATCTGGTCTGAAATAAAAAATGGCGAAGTTCTTACGAATTGCACAATGGAACGCAAATGGCCTTCCAAGTCATAAGGATCATACAGATGTGGCATCCTACCGCCCAATAAACTTGTTATCAACAATAGCAAAACTACTTGAACGCCCTATCCTCAATAGAATACGGAAAGACTTAAAACACCAAAATTGGATTCCTAATTACCAATTCTGATTTAGATGGGGCCACTCTACCACCCAACAATGTCATCGCATACTGAATGTGATCAATCAATCTCTGGAAAATCACCAAGACTGCACAGCTACCTTTCTAGACGTCAACCAAGCATTTGACAAAGTATGGCATCCCGGATTACTTTACAAAGTGAAAAAACATCTTCCTTCATATTTTAAATTGATAAAGACCTACTTGCACCAACGGAAATTTATTGTGAGGGTGGGCATAGAAACTTCTGACTGAAAAGGGGTCCACTCTGGTGCACCAAAAGGAAATATATTAGGTTCATTCCTGTATTTACTACATACCAATGAGTTGCCAACAACTCAGAAGACTACGTTGGGGCATTCGCGGACTACATAGCTATTTTTGACACAGATACGGACCCAACAGTGGCAAAGTGATAATCTCCAGGATCACTTGAATTTGCTAGATGGTTGGATGAAAAAATGGAAAATAAAAGTAAATGAGTCCAAGTCCTCTCGTTACATTTACGCTCCGAAGAGAAACTTGCCCTCCAGCCACCATGAATCAGACCATAATTCCTAAAAGAAACCAGGTTAAATATCTGGGACCATATTTCGACAGCAAGCTCAATTGGAAACACCACATAAGCAAAAAACGGAGCCAACTAGATCTCAAGGCAAGAGAAATCAATTGGCTCATTGGGAGATCCAATCTCTCGTTAGAAAACAAAGTCCTCATATACAAAGCAGTGCTAAGACCCATTTGGACATATGGTATACAGCTCTGGGGGTGTGCTAGCAAATCGAACACCGTCATCATCCAAAGTCCAAGCTACTCAGAACGATAGCTAATGTGCCATGGTATGTTTCAAACAGTACGACCTTAAAATACCATTTGTTAATGATGTCATAAAAGCAAATACTACAACGTACCACTGCAAATTAGAACATTCGAATCCGTTATTACAACAACTGCTGCAATCCATTCGTAACAGGAGACTCAGAAGAAAATGGCCAATAGACCTGAGGGAAAACTGAAGAAACATCGCTGGATCGCCATTAGTATACAATAAATTAATTGTATCAGCCATCATATTGGCCTATATACTGTAAGACTTTCTGATTGCCAATAAAGAGATAGAAAAAAAAAACCTTTGAGAACATCCTATATAATTGGATTACGTTTGATAATTTATTTTTACTCCATTTTTGGTTAAATATCTTGTAGAATTAATTTAAAATCTTTTACAGGAAATTCCACAGCCACATACTACAATTTGACGGAACGGGATCTTGGACCTTCAACACCTTAAACGCAGACGACAGGCTAGACCTGAAGAGTGAAAAACTGAAGCTGCTTGAAACGGCCAAGTTACAAAGCTTAACTTCCAATGAAAAGGAAAGAATGGACGAAATCAACAGACTTCTCGGCGAAGACGACAATTAGATCAGGTTTAAACGGTGATCTAAATCGACACGATCATTATTTAAATCGAAGAGAACAAATGACGCATCACAAATGGGGGGGATGTAGCTAGGACGGCATCACATATCTGAGACCGATTTTGAAGGATATCGGGACTTTTACACTTCACCTAGACAAATTCGTGCTAAAAGCAGACAGGAATATGTGATTTCATTCACTTCACTTGTAGATACGTAGTGCAACTGTATTGTGATTTTAATGTATTACGTAGATGTTTTTATTTTTTAATATATTTTATAACACCGTCTTATGTAAGTATTAGTTCAGTTTTTGATGGTTTTCATTAAAATGTACACAAATGAGGGAGATTTGTTTCATTTGTACGAAAATCAGTTTACTTATTGTCAATTTCATCAAGCTAAAGGATGTTATAAAATTATATGGGAAATTATTACACGAGAGATGCTACTTAAGTTTATTTTGATCTAGGGGAATAACAAGCAATCATTGGGTGCAAACGAAGGACTGTACGGTGGATGACCCATCAGATCAATGTTTTGACTTCTCATAAACGTTTTTGTTGTGGTGGAGAATAATTTGTCTTCTGCGATTGGTCTTACTGATTTTTCCGAACACTTTTTGCGAACAAATGCTGAGAGACCAGTTAGAATTGACCGTTTTAAGTTGCTCTAATGGAACTATGACATGTCTAGGTATTTTGAATACACTGGCGATCATTTACTTCGAAGTGTTCCGTGCCGCGTCTTGAAAGACCCATAAAGGGGATTGTTATTTAGTTTCACGTTCATGATCTTCAGATAACTTTCTGCCGTGATAGAATTTTTTCAAGATTTATTTGTACCAATTGACATGAGCTTTTTTTAAGCAATTTTCATGTTATGCAGTATCCAACACGAACAAATTTTTGTGACAGTAATATAATTGTGCAAATATTAAATGTATGAGAGTGAAACTAATGTCCAGTTATGCCTCAATCTCACCGTATGTCACATGACAATCTTGCAGTATCAATTCACGTACATCATTGATGTTTTGTGGCACAATAACCGATTTCGGACAAGCTTTACAAACATCGTCTTGTTGCAAGGTGGGATCACGATTGAATTTGGAAAACCAACAAAAGACGGTGACTTCAGATCGTGCTTCATCTCAAGCTTGAAAGAACAAATTGATTCGGTCCATTTTCAAAAGATGGCTCTAAAAACATTAACATTAAGTCTAAACGTATGACGAGTTTGCACTTACATGGGTGTAACCCAAGAAGCAGTGTCTGCACGTTTTAAATCTATGGGCCTGATTCAAAAGCAAGGCAATTGGGTTTCTTATGAATTGAAACCAAGAGATCTGGAAAAGTGATTATTTTCTTTTGAGCAGCTGCTTCAAAGGCAAAACAGAAAGGGTTTTTACACCGAGTAGTGACTGGTGACAAAAAGTGGATCTTCTACAACAACCCCAAAGAAAAAACTACGCTTTGCCTAGGCAATCATGGTCATCGACCTCAACATCAACAAAAAAGCCGAACATTCATGGTTGGAAAGTTATACTGGTTGGACCAAGGGGGCGTTGTGTACTACGAACAGCTAAAACCTTGTGATTCCATTACAGGTGATCAGTACAGATTGCAATTACTTCGTTTGATCCGTGCCTTACGAGAAAAACAACCGGAATATAAGGACAGATATGGTAAAGTTATTCTTTTGACAACGCTCGGCCTCATGTCACAAAAGTTGTCAAAAAATATTCAGAAACGTTCAAATGGGATATTGTACCGGGCCCACCGTATTCTCCAGACATTGCTCCTTCTGAATGCTGGCTGTTTCGATGGATGCACCTCGATTCGGCAGGTAACCACTTCACTTCTTTCGAAGAAATCGAAAATTGGCTTCAAAATGGAGTTTTTACGAGATAGGATTCGGAAATTGTCTGAGAGGTGGGTAAAAGTAGTAAGCATTGATGGACAATATTTTGATTAATTTGTTAATTCATTATCTTTTGACCTGAATATATTTTTGGAGCTAAAAAAACGGACCAAATTAATTTGTACTACCAATATAAAGATGTCTAATATTGATACGGTCACTATAAATGTTGGTTGGTAACTAATTATATTAATTTAAGAGAGTTGGCAAATAGGTGCTTGTATAGATATTAGTAACTGAAAGAAGAAACAAGTAAATAAGTTGTTATGCGTTAGAAAAGCTGAAAACCAATGAAAATAATAACAAGTTCCTCTTGAAAACTTACCTTAGGAAATCCACCTGTTGAAAAAAAATAATAAAGACAAAATGGAGCAAAAATTAAATCAATTCTAGTTTTGCTCGTTTTAGAGTGTTGACATTATACTGTATTGATTTCAATATGAATTATACTTGAGTTATTCGGAGACATTTGGAACAAATTCAGGAACATGGCTTAATTGTTTGTTTAACTCTGTACAACTCCAAATACATCAAATTATTCTTTCTAAGTTAATATAAAAATGGCGGACTTTTCAAACATTACTTTTGATTATTTCTCAAATTTTAGATTTAGACAGACTAATTAATTGAACAAGCATATCTATTAGTTGTCTCTTTCAATTTCTCACAGTTTATCCATCTTTGAAACAATAAACATTAAGTCGTTAAGTGAATTTTGTATATAGTTACTCTTGGTGATGGAGTAAAACCTAAGAAACAAATCTTCAAATTACTTGTTTCAATTTCTTTTCAGAGCGTCGTTGTAGTTTTATTACATCAGAAATTAAAGAAAACATGGATTAAAGCAGTGAATGAAATGCGGACTTGCCAATGCAATACATCAATACATAAAAATCTTGCCTTTTCGCTCTTTATCCAACGATGGCTGCAGATGGGGTCGATTCCAGGAAATCCCTCAGGCAGCCCTTCTCTAAGACCTTTTTTCTTTCTTGGAGCACAAACACACTTGCACAACACACAAACACACGAAAAAGAACGAAATAAACCCTATCATCATCGTGGACATTTTGGAATTCAAATGTTCAAATATATCATGAAATGTTCATTGGCTGGTCCCTATTTGAAAAACAAAACTTACGATTGTCGTCACGTCTGAGCATGCCCATTGAGTTAACAGTAACAGTTGAAAAATGAAAAAATGGAAGAAAAACAGTTTTCAGAAATATGCAAATATTTCACCCTAGGAACTTAATCTTTCAAAGAATTTCCATTTTCCAAACTTTCCTTACCAATTGTTAATATATTCTTGATTTCTGATGATTAAAAATACATGTTTCACAATTCTTTAAGTATAAAATGTAAAATATGGATTTAGTTTTTAAGATGACAAAATATCCAAATTAAATTAGCGGCGGATATTCTTTTCAAGTGAAATTACTAGTAGGAGTATGAGCTATGGTAACAAAAAGTGCAACTTATACATGTGTAGCTGTTTAAACTTTAATGTTATCATAGCTCATACTCCTTATTTTATTTGGAAAAAATATTCGACGTTAATTTAGATGTGTTATGTTAGGAGTTACAATACTCAAAATTTACATGATTTCAAACTTACCAGAATGTGAGTGTTTTTATAATATATATTTTACTTCGGCGGGAACCAAGAATTTATTAGAATTCACAATTAACGAGGGCTCTACGCAAGTTTGCATGGAAACACTTTGAAAGATTAGGTTCTTAGTGTGAAACTGTTTTTCCTTCATATTATTATTTAACTGTTCCATAACTTAACACGCATGCGCGGACGTCATGACATCATCCTAAGATTTTTTCAAATAGAAAACAACCAATGAACTTGTCACTATGTTTTCCATATCTTCATAAACTTTTGAATTCGGAAACGTCGTCGCCGATGAACAGGTTAATTTCGTTGATTTGTGTGTTGTGCATGTGTGTTTATGCTTCAAGAAAGAAAAAGGAACCGTCGAGAGATCTTAGGAGGGAGCTGAGTGAGGAATCTCCTGGAATTTGGCCCCCCATCTGTAGTCATCATTGGACAAGGAGCGAAAAAGCAAGATTTTTACTTCAATGCAAGTCCCCATTTCATTTCCTGCCTTTTATCTATTTTTTCTTAAAATTATAACGGCGGTCTAACGTAAATTTAATGATTTTGATAAACTCTGAAAAGAAACTGGAACAAGTAACTTGAAGATTTGTTTCCAAGGGTTTCCTCCATTTTCAAGAGCAACTATATCCAAAATTTACCTAACAAAACCGCCTATTATTGTTTCAAAGATAGATAAACCATAAGAAATTGAGAGAAGCAACTTAGATTTGCTTGTTTGTACTTAATTGAATTCCACCAGTACAGACAAATTTTAAGTTTTCCTTTGTTTACAAAATGTTTTTAGACTTATATGAAGTCTTTTGTGTCTTACAGATATATTGACTAAGAATAATCCCTTAGATTAAAAATTACTATTTACAACACATACTTGCAATCACATGAATTTTGAGAAATATTAAAAATTAGACTTTGAAAATATTACCGAACGTTTTTATTTTCACTAAAAAAAAATTATTCGATGCATTTGGAGTTCTACAAAGTTGAATGAATAATTAAACGATATCTATCTCTGAATTTGTCCCAAATTGACTTGGAATAACTGAAGTAAAGTTCATTTTTAAATCAATTCAATATTATGTAACTCTATTTCCTTCGTATTATTTCTTACAACAGGTGGATTTCCTAAGGTAAGTTTTCAAGAGGAACAGGAATTTATTTCTATGGGTTTTCGGTTTTTCTAGTGCATTTCGGCTAATTTTCTCATGTGAATCTTACTAAAATTTATCTGATTTTCATCCAAAATTGAAACAATCGTAAAGTTTGTTCTAAGAATCGTACTGGTAAATATTGATCTTTGAAAAAGAAGTTCTGTCTATTTTTGAAAGTTTTAGTCAATCTATAATCACTTGAAAATTATTTCAAATTTGAAATCTTCCTTTACTAAAGTTCACGAAGAAAAATGTATTTATTAATTTATTTATTTACTATGCTTTAATATTTGAACATTTCCTCTGCTTTAGTTTTAAATTAACTGACTATTCAAGAGTTTACCAATAATTTTCATGCCAGCATTAAACTAATATTAGGATAAGTTCCTGTCAGAAGTGTAATCGAGGATGAAAAAATAAATGAAAGATGGCTTAGAAACATTGCAAAAAGTTATACTTATAATGAAAACGAGTAGAGTCGATTGATCTATATTTTTCGATCGATCCACCTCGAAAAAACCAATTTTTTTTAATAATTTTCTATAATTTTAGGTGGGATCTACTTTTCGTTGAAATTCCGTCTTTGGTCACCCCCGTTTGGTCATCCCTACGCGGCATACGCGTAAGGCGGTACCCGTTTGGTGAGGGCGGGAAAAGTCCGGAAATTATCATCCGCTCGTATCGTAGCGACGGAAAGTAATCCGCGAAATATAGGGGCTTTAACGGGTAGCGGGTCTATCGGACCTTCGGTCCGAATGGGTATTTTCGCGACGGGCTTCGCCCGTCGCTAGATATATCCGTTTTTTCCGACGGTCCGAAAATTTTCGGACGGTCTCCGTACTTGACTTCGCGGATCGCCCCTATACGTACACCACAGAAACGGGTCGAGGTTACGGTGGGCGGGGCTTGTTGGAGTGCGCGGGAAAATTCCCGAACTTTATCCGCCTGTATCTCGGGAACGGAGGGTCATCCCGGAACGGGAACGGTAAACCGGTCTAGAGGGAAGTGCGGACCTTCGGTCCGCAACGATATCCAGGCGACGGGCTTCGCCCGTCGGGATTCTGCGCGTCTGGAAGTTAGCACTGCGTGACGTCACGCACATCTGTGGTTTACTTTTACTATTTTAATATATAGTTAAATAATCAAGAATAGAGATTGTACCATTGGGTCTTCTTAAAGTTTTTTTCTTCAAAGCGGTTATTGATATTATGCCAGTTATCAGAAAAAATAAAAATCCAATATATGGCATGTAAATTTTTAACTTCAAAACATTGGAATCTTTCCAATATCAATCGTTTTTAAAATTGAAGTTGATGATATTTTTAGCTGGAGGTACTGAATTAGTACTCTTGCAAGTCAAGCCTGCAGCACAGCCGTATTATCCTTTTCTCGAAGCATTTCAAGATATTTTCAATCACCCCGTAACTTCATTCTAGACAAAGCTAGAAACTTGAATTTCCAGGTACCAGGAGTCCTATTATAACTTACCTTATCTTAGATTCAGAATCGGGCTTATATAGGATCATAATGATCTTGGCTAGGCCGTATCAAAACAGAATTTTGCTTGAAAACTGAATCAGTTAAATTTCTAAAAAAGGAATTCGTATCTCAGATAAACGTAGGGGAAGAAAAATACAAAGTCAATTTCGATAGGGATGAAATTTATTTGCAATGAGAGTCAAACATTGATTAAAATATATTAGTTTGACATTGATCTAATTGAAAAAAGCGTCTAAATAGGAAGTAACCTCCTAGTAACAAAGATATCTGTTCAACATATTTTGATATCTTCAAATAAAATCCAAAAAATCATCTATAAACCTCACAGTTACCATATTTATCAAATATAACTTTTCTATTCAATTTACACAATTCTTCCACAATCGATCAATGCAATTTTAAAACAAATATTTTGCATTCAAATTGTCGTTTTAAAATCATACAAATGCTTAAAATTTCATAATTTACAATCAATCGTAGAGACAAGATAAAAAATATATCACCACTAACAGCAATCGAATCTGAACTTGAATCAATAAAAAAAATATACAAATACGGCAATATCTAAAAATTATAACAATTACTTTGTTAAATCAATCAATAAACAATTATTAGTTCTCAACAATGTTACTCTTTTTATGAATAAATAATAAATTACTTCATAAGTTCCAAACATGCCAGATACGGCTGAGAATTAAAACTTTAAAAGAAGTCCATACCCTTGTCGAACTTCGAAAATCCTTCGAAATCTTCCAAAGACACTTTTTCGCGGGACAGACCAACAAGAACAGGAAAAAATCTCCTCAACCGTTTCGTGACATGTCAGTACATTGCAATTCAAAGGTTTAACGTCTATGTGGACCATTTCAGTCGTTTGCCTCGACGAAGTACTTTTTGAGTGTGGCGATCTTGTCTGCGTTGAGATTGGGTATGCGCTGACACAGCTTGTTGAACGTGAGCTGCGACATCCCCTCCAGGGGTTGAGGTGTCTTAGATGTCTGGACCAGCAAATCCGAGGCCGACAGAATGAAGTTGAACAGGGCAGTCTGCTGCGCTTCTGTGGCCCCATTTGACGACATCAGGAATTCGCTTCTCACAAGAAAGGCTGTTATGGCCGATATGCCAAACTGGGAAAAGACGGGGTTGATTAGGATTGACAAAAAATTTTATAAATAGCTATTTTTCCACCAAAAATTGAGAAGTTGGCATTTTCTTGTGAATTGGAAGGTTCACATTGCAACTTTAAGTACTTGTGAAGTAATATTCGGTTCAACGAACAGAAAATATCTCCTTGATCAAATTTGATTTTATTCACAACATAATCTTCTTCAAGATTGATAAAATAAAATATATAATTATTTGGTTTCCTTAACATTCTTTATACAGATGTCCTTGTGCTATAACAGAGGCCGTTGAATTGCCGGTCAATCTTTAAGATCTATGGTAAATCACAGAACTATTTGTTGGGGGTAACATGGGGCACCATTTAAATGTTCAGTATTCATTTGCCAAGATGTTTCTAGATTGTTAAGGTGAGTAAATATTTTTTGTTGATTGATGCTATATTTTTTAAATGTGATTAGGTACTGATGAGCAAAGTCGCTCATAAAACGTGTTTTTTAGTAATGTTTTTACATATCTTGAGATTTTCTAAAAACTAACTTAGTTGATACTCAATAATATTGAATATTCCAAGTAAGGTAGTTTTATGAGGAAATTCTTAGGATTATGTTAAACATTTTTTAAAGATATCTGTTTTCATAAGTGGGATGAGCAGAAACAAAATTTTGTCAACTCAAAATATTTATAAATTTATAGGATTTGTTAACAATTTATATTTGTTGGATCTTGTTATCTCATTTGGATGTTTATTTTGATATAAGCGGTGCTTATATGACATCAATTCCCGAAATTATAATATTTAATAAAATTATTTGAAATTAAATATGTAGAAGACTAACAGAATATATCTGTTAATATTAAAATATTAAAAAAAAGTGATGAAATAATTCCAAAGTTTTTTTAACATTTCAATGCTTTTCTATGCTGTATATGAGACAATAAAGAGGATAAAAAATGGCATGGATATGAGGCATAGATTAGTTGAAGGAAGACCCCGTAAGATTAAAGGAAACAATTTAAACGCTTTGGTGGCCTTACGACGACACAATCCGCGCCTGGGATCTCGCAAATTGGCTAACAGATTTGGAAATCAACAAATATAAAAGTATGTCTAGAAACCGTCCGTATGTCACTGGAAAGACAAGGTTACATATCAAGGAAACCAAAAAAAATCCCTATGACACCTTTACAAAAGGAATTAAGGATAGAATTTTGTCAACGTTTTCAAGAAGATAATTTTAATAATGTCTTTATATCTAATGATAGTTGTTTCCAACTTGCTGGAAATCACTTAAAAATCCTATTAAAACAACCTGTTACCGTTCAAATTTCCAAATTTCCCACCAAAATAATGGTTTGGGGAGCAATATCTCAACGTGGTGCTACGCCTGTCTGTATAGTTGATGGTACCATTAATAGTGAAAAGTATAGTGGCATTCTGAACGATTTTCTGCTTGAACCGGCGCATGCTTTATATCCAGAGAGATGGAGTTTACAGCAGGATAATGCAAGATGCCATATTTTGGCCTATACTCAAGCTTGGATGCAAGAGCACCAAGTGACAACCATTTCATGGTCAGTAGCTCCACGAAATCTTAGTCCCATTGAAAATATATGGGAACTAATGAAGATTGAAGTTGAACGAGCAGCGCCACGAAATAAAAATGATTTAATTCAGTCAGTTTTACAGTCCCGGACTACCATCACCGGAAATTATGGAGGTGATCTAGTTTCTGGTGTACCTCGACGTTTAGTCAATGGTTTACAGTTAAATGGAGGTTGTATAAGTAAATAAGATGAATATTTTATTATGATTTTCTAATTCAAGAATTAAAAATATATACTATAATAAATAATTCCAAATACTTTCTAGATGGACTATATTTCTGACTTACCTGATTCATCAGAACAAAATATAGAGGTGCCCTAGACTGATGACCGAGTGGGGTACTTCTACTGTTTTCCAATTTAGTAACCTCGGTTAATCCGTTCAAATTTTCCAAAATATTTTCCATCTTTACTGTCTGGGTATACCTGAAAGTGAATTTAAATTGAATATAATTGCGAAAATTCACGATATTATATTATCAGTCTTAATATAATACGAGGACAAGGCTGCAACCATGAGGAAGCCCAGTATCTAACAAATCAAATCAATTACCTTTTAAATAAAGGGTACAACTTGGGCAGAATTTTGTCTCCTACCGTGTCCCTTCTACCGATTATCGGTATGCTCAACAGCAGCCTGCCCCAAATCTCTACGACCTGGGGAAAGAACTGTTCCGAATGTATGGCTGGGAGGAATCGCAAGAGCAACATCTGAAACAAAAGAAAATATATATAATTCACATTTTTTTTTGGTTTTCAAAAGACTCTCAACTTGAACATTGACCTAAAGAAGAAACCAGAACACATGAAGCAGTTGTTGAAATTTTCATGTAGGTTTGGAGTCTTAATGTATCAGTTATGTTCTAAAATGGACAGAATGAGCTCGGTTCCTGAGTTATTCTCATTTTAAATTTTATTTTTCGAATATTTTCGAAATTACAAATTCGATCGAGTTCAAATTTAGTATTCAGATGTGAAATAACAACATGAAGGCTCGTGCATAATTGAGTGAAGGTAAAGTACGAGAATTTTCGAAAATGGACCAACCTTTCCCTTCCTGATATTCATGAAACTCGTAAACTTATCCTCCGCCAGCAGGGCGCTCAAGATCTTCTGCATGTAATCGTGGGGGTTCTCCACCACAGTATCGCTGTCCCTCTTTACCATCTCCAGGATCTCATGTTTCTGTTCGGGTGTGGTGGCGTTCTCCAGCTCCCTGATCCTCTGCTTCAGTTTGATCTCCTTCAGCGTCTTCAGGTTGCTGATGGCCATCGCGTTGGTCAGGTCCTCCGCCTTCAGAAACATGGAGTAGAGGGCCTCCAACTCGAGCAGGAGCTGTTTAGTCTTCTTGGTGTCTTTGGAGGACCCGGAGGCATTGTCGGAGTCCTTGTCACAGTTGACCACGTCCATGTCGATGATCTTCCTGGGGGCCATCACCGAGCCGCACTGAAGCTTGCCGAGGGAGTTCTCGAACTGGAGGGGCGTGTACACCCTTGGGGTGAGAGGGTTCTCTTGCCGGTCACTGTTGCGGCGCTGACGTCCCGTTTGATGACGCAGCATCTGCAGCTGGTTCTCTTTGTTGCTTCGGGCCTTACGTTCCTTGTAGATCTGTGAGGAAAAGAAACGTTAAGGTTTAGTTTGGAGTTTATTTCTAAAAGTTTCAAATATTAAGACGTTTTTTACTTCTTTAATCTCAATAATCAAAATAAATGTAGAGAACCTTAAGTTAGCAACACTGTTCTCATCATGAAGATTCACACTGCAGCAAAGTTTGCAAATCGTTCAAAAAAGCATTGCATCGATCTACAATTTCATTTAGAATTTTCATGAAGCGTGAAGCACAATTTAGATTAAATGGCTGTGTTAATTAAAAGAGTTGCTGTATCTGGAGCGATGATAATATATAAACCATTGTCCAAACAACATTACATCCAGAAAAAGTCCCTATTTGATGCCTTTTACTAGCCAGCAAACTCACTAGATATTAATCCAATTGAGCATGTATGGGATTACTTATCTAATCGCCAAAACCCACCTTCAACTTTTCAGGAATTGAGTTTAGCCTTCAGGAAGAATGGAACAATACGCCTGAAAATTTCATTAGTGACTTGATTCGTGGGATGCCTAGGCGTATTGGGCAGTTGATTGAAAGAAGAGGTGGTAATACGGACTCATCCTGCATAAAGCAAAGAGTAACAAACAATGATTTTCTATCAAATATATTCCAGTTGAAATATTCATCTCATTTCCAGAACATAGATTGTTTATTTCTTGAGAAACCTAAGGGGGCCAACACTTTTGACGATGTGTGTATATTAAGGGGGGCAGGTAGGTGATATATTTTTTATTGTATGTTTTTATTAATGATTCAAAAAAGTCAAATAACAAGTATCGATGGGAGTTTCAAATGCTGTTCTGAAACATGTGCTGCATATTTTTAAAAGGTTTCTTTGAAGGAGTTTCTTTTAAGACCAATTTTTCCAAAGGATTTTTTATGTTGTTGGGCATTTTTGGAATAGAATTTTGTATTCATAAGGTTGGTATGAAACACCTGTGTCGGTAAAGTTTGATAGGTACTTTGGGTCAATATTCTACAATAATTCTATGATTTTCTTTAGATTTCTTCATGTCTCTTTGGTGCTGTGCAATGTTTGATAATTCTATATGACTCCTAAAAAGAAACAGTGTCTTTAAACTTTTTTTAAACCGTTTTTTGGACAAAAACTTAGAGAACCATCTTGTGAATTGTCTCAACTAAATCTTCAATGTATCTTAGTAAAACAAAAGCACATCCTCGAGCCAAAACAGCACTGGGTTCACTTGAAATATACTCACGGTATAATAGTAGTCGTCGAAGTACGGGGTTCCTGTGTTCAACTGCAGCATCTGGATGTTCAACAGCCACTGCTTTTCTCTGGTCGTCATCAGTCCTTCGTACTCGTCCCTGACCGCGTTCTTGTCGCGGTTACCGTCGTTATATCGCCCTTGCTGATGATAGTGGAACTGGTGCTGTTGGTATTGCTGCATCGGATGCACCACCTTGGCCGGTAACATATTCACGCGGCCCCTCTGAAGGTGCGCCGGCGGCGGGCCCTGATGATGGTTCAGCTGAAAATGAGATTTGGATAAACTTATCACTTCGCACATTTTTCGAATTTTCACACCACGCCGTTTTCTGTCAAACTGGTGGTTCGGGAGGAAACGCGCAGTTCCGCCGGAAAACACAGAATTTGAGGACGCGTCGCGTCTTAACATAGAGTTCTTATTTAAAGATTATCCAATGACTGATTGGTCGCGGGAAAAGTCGAAAAACAGTCAACTTTATAACTTTCAGTGGCGGATCATGGTATTGGCACGACTGAAAATTTTTATTTGTTTCTTATACCGAAATATTCCACTTTATTGAATGAATATCAAATATTTCAAAGCTTATGTTCTGAAGTGAGTATCATTACACAGGATCATCCAATTTGGGGTTGGGATTTAACATTCCTGTTCTAACAACATACGTCAAACCCAAGTGTCTTCCAAGACTATACAGGTAACGACAATAATTTTCGAAATAAAGGAATCATCTTGCATTTACAAGAGAAGCTATCATTCCAGTCGTCCAGCACAAGATTAACTTCATTCTACGTTAAAATGATGACTAATATACAACTGGATGGCTGTTTGAATCGTTCCCCACCCTTTGGCGAAGCCTAGCATTTTGCTACAAGCTTTACTCGGACTGTAGATCGTCAGTATGAAGCGAGGGTGGTTTCTGTCTTACTGTTGAAGAAGCAATAAATGCAACAAATGAATTCTCTCCTAAAATAATTGTTGAATTTTTTTTGTCATAACTTTATAATAAATATAATAAAATAAATTCTGTTTGATTGATTCGGTCTTTGTTGGTGGAAACTCATTTAAATTAAAAAATATATAAGAGACAGTATTTTTTGTGGAAATTAAAATACTGTCTCCTATATATTTGTTTCAATTAAAATAAATTCTAAAAATCATAAAAGAAACCACTGACTTCGGAACAGAAGCTCACTAATTCAATGTACTAAGGGTTCAAATAATCCACCTTGTTGAGGTAAACAATAACTAAATCATATAAACACATCGTCAAAAGTTTTGGCCTCCCTGGGTTTCTCAAGAAATAAACAATCTATGTTCTGGAAATGAGATGAATATTTTCCTCTATTTCAACTGCAATATATTTGATAGAAAATCTTTGTTTGTTACTCTTTGATTTAAGCAGGATGAGACAAAATAGGAAAAATAAGAAAAATCTAAATTTATCGATTATTTATTTTTGATTAATTAGAGTTATTCCAAAACCGAATCCAAATTCAACAGTCCGTATTACCACCTCTTCTTTCATTAATGAAATTTTCTGGAATATCGTTCTATTCTTCCTGAAGGGCTTAACTCAATTCCTGAAAGGTTGAAGATGGGTTTTGGCGATTGGGTATTGCTCTTCCTAAGTAATCTCATTAGTGCTCAATTGGTTTCATGTCTGGTGAGTTTGCTGGCCAGTTCATTCTCTGGATATTGTTCTCTTGAAGAATGTTTTGAACCCTTCGTGTGCGGTGTGGCCTTACTGAAATCCGTGAAATATTCAAACGTTGCGCAATCTGGTGATTCGACCAAGCTTCTTGATGTAGGGCTACTATTCTTGCCCGGTCAAACTGAGATTGGATGTCCCGGCGAATATTTTCAATATTACAACTCTCGTTATTCGCTGAAAACTGATTAACTTCGAATACACTTGTAGTCTCCCGAACAAGAAACTTTTTTTTGCTGATTTGTTGTCAAATGACTATTTAGTCGACATTTGAAAATGGCACAGTTATAATTATAATTGGTGTCTTAATCTGATCGTTTGAAAATTGTATGGAACATTTTTACAATTCCCAATGACATATTTATGTATTTGAATCATATGATTGGTAATATTCACTAAAATAAACAGAAAAAATTTTCTAAGGTTATTCTGATTTCCATTGTTATTTAATAAAACGGTTTCGCTATCACAGTAGCATCTTTGAAAAAAATTATCGAATTCCAGGGGACTTGCGAGATAGTTTTTCAACACTTCATCCCTTAAACTTTGAAATTTAATATAATGGTAAATATAAGAGCACAAAGATTTCATATGTGGATTCTGTATAGCAATGAAAATTTCGTCTGAAAAAAAAATATCGATTTCCAAAGGGGTTGAGGACTTGTTTTTCAACATTTCATCTCAAACTTTCAATATCTCCAAACATTTTGTTGGAGCACATACAGATTGTAGGTTTAATGTAGCAATGAAAATATATTCTGAGAAAAATTATCTTTGGAAATATTCATGGGAACATATACAGATTTCACATATGGGTTCTGCATAGCAATGAAAATATCTTCTGAAAGACTTCTGTAGTGTAAGGTGATGGAAAAACGAGAAGTACTTCCATTATTTTTTATTTCTATTATGTATCTTCAATTTCCTTTTTCTTCAATTGATAAATTTAGAATAGTATATATTAGATAGATACAATATAGAATTAACAGAAACAAAATTTTGTTTTAAAGACATAATACTAATTTGATATACTTATTATATTTTTATTATGCATTACAAGCAAGTATTGGGAATTTATCAATTAAAAACCGCGTTAGATAGGTTATCAAAATTCTTTTTGTTGCTGAGTTGGTACACCCATCCCCTAGGTTCAGGCGGAGTTTAAGCCTCATCTATCATTTAATTTGTTTATAGTGTTCCACTTTGTCAGTTCATCTCAAGTGTGTTATATACCATTTTTACGATGAAAAAAAAAAGTAAAACAATGAATCGGTCTTAAATTTTGCATTGCATATGGAATTTTATGCAAGAAAAGAAAATATTACATAAGGATTACGGTAAAAACGACTTCAACAACACGTATGACAGCAAAAAAACACATCAATGATGATCAGAAGTGAAGGTGATGTTGACATTTAATATATTTATTTACTATTATCTGAACATAATGCGGCGTTTGAGAGGACAAATTTATTGAAGAAAACCAGTGTGGTGTTTGAAAATGATAAAGAATATTTCATTCAAAACAATCTGCATTGCTATTTATACACTTTTTCCACTTCTTGGGCAGTTTATGAATGTCATGCCAGAAAGCTGTTTTTCTTTTGAAGCTAACCAGTTATAGCTTGATAATTGGTTCGCCATATTCGTACCTTTTCATAAGACTTGAAGCATTGTTTCCCGAGAGCGTGTCCCAGTTATGCGAATAGATGATAATTAGAACGGAGCTGAGACTGAAAAATTAACCACATGTGCTACTATTTTCTAACTGAACGCCTCAATCGTTTCCTTGACCCGTCTTGATGATGGGACATTATCATGGAGCTCTACTGCCTTTTAACATATTGCAGTCTTTTCACGTGATGTCTGATTTAAATCGATCATTTGCTGTTGATAGCGATCACTGTGAATGATTTCACCAAGTTTCAGCAACTCGTAATAGATTATGCCCTTCTGATCCCACCAAATGCAGAGCACTGTCTTCTTTCCAAAGCGATTTGGTCTTGCAGATGTATCGCCTGGATTCTCAAAATATATTCCATTTCTTATCTCCTGTCACGATTCGATGGAGAAATGACTTTCTTTTGCCTGTCAAGCAGCATTTCACAAGTGGTTTTTCGAAGATAGCTTTCTGCGTCACATTCAATTGATCTGAATACTCTTGTTGAGTTTGAGTATCATCTTCATCCAATAAGACTTGCAATTAGTTGTCTGCTAGCTTTTTCGTAGATTTCCTACACTCCTTGTTTCTTAGGTCAGAATATTCTTTGGATTTTTTTTAAACATTCGAAACAATATGTTTTACCAAGAGGAGCATGTTCACCTTAGGCTTCAATATGCATTCAATGTGATTCTGCAGCTGTTTTCTTCAAATGAAAGAGCAAACCAGTGGTGTCAACAAATCATAGACGCAAAACTCGACATGTTAAAGGTTATAGAAAAAGATACCTGAACTTGGGTTGTGTATTGAAATCTTCATCAGCTGTTGGGGGAAGTTAATGGCTCTACAGATGCGGTCTTACTGATGGCTCTCAAAATCACGGAAAATTGAGAAATGTCACATTCTTTTCCTAATAGCAAATAAACGAAAAAGCATACATGAATGAAAATGCTTTTATAATTTAGATCAATCTTTCGACATCTAACTCGGTCCCTAATATTTGAGGTTATTCTTGTATGGCCAGATATCATCACTCTTATTGCTTTAATTATATTAATTACTGATATTATGTGTGCAATATATTATGTCAAATATTTTAATAATATCCAAATTGTCTACTTACGTGGTTGGGATATGGTATGCCTGGAGGAGGCCTCTGGGGCATCCCGTTGTTACCCTGCAAGAAGGAGTGCGGAGGCAGGGACCTGAACCTGGGAAACACAAGCTGCCTCATGGGGGGCGTCATATTCATATTCGCCGGCGGGAAACCGGGAGGATACCTGTTGGGCGGACCTCCCATAGGATAAGGATGTCCCTGGAACTGATGAGGCAGCGGATACGGCCTGTTGTGATAGTATGGCGCGGGGGGCACCATCCTGTACCCAGGGGGCGGCTGTCTCAGGGCGCCCGGCGCTGGTAGATTCGGCGGCGGGGCCAGGGGGGGCGCTGCCACGTTCGACTTGATCAGGTTCTTCTCTAACTCCTCGACCGTGCATATCTTGGCCGACGGTTTGGGGACGGGAAGATTCGGGGGGAACGAGGAGGTCTTTGGCGACTCAGTTTCGCCCGCCCGATCCTCCAGGTGCGACCGTTTAAGCGCCCTGGGTAGCAGGTTGTGTATAGAGGGGGTTTCTCCATTTTTAAGCACGGGGTTATAAGACCATACGGAGTTACCAGTAAGGTTCAGAGGGGAGGGGCTAAGAACCAGGTCCTTTAAACTGTCAACTGGAATAGGATAAGAAAATATTAGATGATATTTAAAAACGTATCATTTAAAAATTAAACTCTAAATCTAAATTCTTTAAAAATCTAGCCAACGAATGGAGTCACCTCTAAGACCTTTTGAATCAAACATTTAATGGATAACTTAGAAAATATTATAGTCGCAAGACATTATTTTAAAAAGAAACATATTAGTTTTTGGCATAGATATGTAGATAATATAATTATTGGTTTTAACAGAACAGACCGATAAATTAATCATTATCTAGAATTTCTCAACTGCGCTGACCCCAAAATCAAATTCACAGTTGAAATATAAACAAATTATAAATTAAATTTCTTATATGTAACAATTTCTCAAATAATAACCTCTATTAAATTTTAACGTCTTCAGAAAAAGTACTTTCACAGGTGCAATCATTTTCCTCAAAATTCCTTCAGTCCTGGATTGTTTCAGTCTTTACTTGCGTGAAAATAAAGAGTTTTACTTTAAATCATATCCTTCAGTCTGGATAATTATTAATTTGTTGCTCTGAATTCCATTTACAATGATTTACAATAGTTATGTATTATGTCTGAAGAAAATTTTTCAATAAAACAATAAAGCCCGAAATAATAAATTTCCTTTACATTTGGTGGACAGAAAAACTCCAGCATTTCTGAGTTCTATCTAGCAACTGATTTTGAGGATCACGCGAAATTAAATGAGGTGTTCAACTATCCACTTCCCACATCTCCAAGGCAAAGACAGATCATTCCAAAATAGGGAACTACAGGCTTATCACACTTCTACCTACATTGGGAAAGAATATTGGGAGAGAGAATATGCAAAGAGATAGGAAAATATATACCACAATATCAATTCGGATTCAAAAAGAAGACATCGACCATCCACCCTTTAATTGTACTCACTTCAAACATTCAATGCAATAGAAAAATGGGAAATAAAACAGCTGCTATATTTATGGACATTCAAAATCATATCAACCTCTAACCTCTATTTATGTTATATAATTATTTGGTTTCCTTAACATTCTTTATACAGATAGTCCTTGTGCTATAACAGAGGCGGTTAAATTGTCTTTCAATCTTTAAGATCAAGTGTAAACCACAGAATTATTTATTTGTAGTGAACCTTACTCCATTTAAATTTTTCAGTATTCATTTACCAGAAGTTTTCTAAATTGTTGAAGGGTCAGGAAATATTTGTTGTTGATTGATGTTATATTTTATTGAATATGAATTATTTGAATACTGACGAAGCAAAGTCTCTCTTAAAACTTATTTTTCAGTAATGTTTTTACATATCTTAAGATTTTACAAAAAGTAACTTAGATATCCAATAATATTGAATATTTTAAGATAGTTTTATGATGAAATTCTTAAGATTATGTTAAACATTTTTGAAAGATTCATAAGATTGATCAGCAGAAACAAAATTATGTCTATTCAAAATATTTAATTTATAGGATTTTGGTTAACAATTTTTATTTATTGGATTTTGTTATATCATTTGGATGTCTTATAATGAATGTTTATTTTATATGTCGTTTGATATAAGTGGTACTTATATGACATTATTTTAATTTAATTCCTGAAGTTATAATTATTAAATATAATTTTTTGAAATTAAATATGTAGAAGGCTAATATTAAAATATTTAAATAATTCAAAAAGCCTTAGACAGTGTCTGGCACGCTGGTTTGATCGCCAAGCTTTTCCATCTAAAATGCCCCATCTATTTGACAAAAATGATAAGCCATTTCATTTTAAACAGAAAATTACAGATACGAGTCAAAAGTGAAGTGTCAGAAGAATTTACATCAGCACAAGGTCTACCGCAAGGCGCGCTGTCTCCGCTGCTTCACAACTTGTTCTGCTGTGACATGAACAGACAATACCAGAACATCAACAAGCATGGATACATTCTTCAATTTGCTGATGACACAACGTTAATATCCCACCACAAAACATTGAAAAAATGTATGAAAAGAATACAGAAGTTGGCAGGTGTCACAATAGCATGGATGTGACATTGGAGGTTACAACCCAACCCAGCAAACTCATCATCTTCAACCACAAAATCAACGTTAACTCTCACAATATAAAACTTGGAGGTGACACAGTTACTCCAACAGATTCATGCAAATACCTGGGCATACAGATTGACAATAAGTTGTTCTTAAGAGCACATTCAAAACTACAAAAGAAAACAGCTATCACACAAGCGGGACACTTTACGTCTCTAACTTATAAAAACAAAGGAATCATCAGTAAAACAGCAAGTATGATCTACAAAATGATATGCATACCTTTATTGTACTATGAACCTACAATATTTTCAAATTCAGCCTCTGAATATAATTGAAGTGGCGGAAAGAACTTGCTTACGAAAAATTACAAAATTGAGACATTCTGACAACCTACTCTATAATCCATCCAATCAACTTTTACATCAGATAAGTTGTAGCTGTATATGTCCCAGCAGTATATGTTGTATAGTGTTGGAGATACTGTGGGATGGACTTGAGAGTTGGTTCTTTACTCGTGCTTGGTTGATTCTATTAGATAGAAATTGATCAATTATCTTGAGCAAGTAAATGGGGCATTTCAGTTGGAATAATTTATAAATCATACCAGCATGCCAGACACTGTCGAACATTTTGTGAATATTCATGACAGAGTTGCCATTTTAATTCCTATCTTCTTATTGCACTGTATATTTGTGGTTAGTATAGTTAGGGGGTGAATGGTAGAGGTTTTACTTTTGAATCCGAATTGATATTTAGGGATAAATTTTCCAAGTTTGGCGTTGATCCTTTCTTTCAAAGTTTTCACCCAGCACAGGAAGCAGAGTGGTCTGTAATTTTACAACTTACTGTGGTCTGTTTTTGCTTTCGGTATAGTTTTATTCCCTTCTTCTATTCCTTGGGGAAATAAGAGTTTGTCAAACAGGAATTATATATTTTTATTATATGCTGGTGAATTAACGAATCTAATTTTCTCAGTAATTTTCTGGGGATGTCATAGCCAGGGCATGTATTCTTTCCTTGGCCTAGTACTCTATAATACTCTTCCTTTGTAATGGTTGCAATATTTTCTTCCAGTCTTATTTGTGAGAATCCATTTTCATGCCAGTTCTTTACCTTCTTTTTGTTGTCTTCATCATATTCTTTGTTGGTGGACTTCTCAGACAGCTTCTTATAATGTTCGGCGAAAGCATCAGTGATATCTCTGTCAGTATTCAAAGTTCTTCCTTTGATTTGGATAGAATTAGTTAGGTTGTGGGTTGTGTACATTGAAAGTTTCATAATAGTTCTCCAGCATGTTCTGCCTTTATTCTATCTCTTTTCCAAGTAGTTGTGAGATCTATATTTGAGAATCAATTCATGTATGTTTTTATTTAGTTCGTTGTACTTAATGTTAATTATTGAAATAATAATAATAATTGCACGCTCTTTATTCCCAATAGAAATAGTGTCAAAGATACTGATTACATGGGGGACATATAGTTCTCAAAACTGTATGGTGCTAGATCAACAAGATATTTAAACAGCTTTTTTTAAACATTTCATATTGGATATTGTTTTTGTTTTTTGGAAGAGCTTTATAAACATCTATATTCCATCTGTTCTTGAGAAGTATTTAGATTATGTCTGGGATGAATGTAATCTTCATTCCTGCTTTTGTAGAAAGTTTTTCTATTTTCGTATTTCTCAAATAAATTCCTATTGTTTCTGATGAAGAGAACACATTCTTTTACTCCTGCAAGAATCATTATACTTTATTATTATTATTATCCTAATACTCCTAGATCTTCTGTGAAGATCCCTCGGAAGCTTTTTCAGCTTGTGCTAGTTAGGAGTTCAGTTGTGTTCTGGGTAGGCTTTGTTACTGCGTTCTTGACTCAGTTTAGGTCACAGCACTGTTAATTTTTGACCCAACAGTGAAATGGTATCCGACACCTGTACAGCTAGAAAATTTCTTTCCCACCTGAACAGGGTTCGAAACCACGAACTGTTACGAGCCCTAATTGCTCTTTTCTGTAGAACACACAATGGCCCCATATTTCCTGATCCATAAAATATAATTCCAAATCTTAGATTAGCCCCCACCATCGCATGATAAACCATTTTCAGTAATCACCATGGATATATCCACTTATAATTCTCAGACAATATATAGATCATATTATTTTTTTACGTATACAATTTATATGCCTCTCCAATTGAGGTTTTTATCTTTAGGAATGCCGAAAAATTTGTATTTTTTTAATTTGATATTTTTCCTGACTTATTACTTATTGTACAATCTAGTTCAATTCTTGATCGCTTTGGCGTGAAAAGCATAAATTTAGTTTTCTCCCTGTTGAGAAGTAAATTATTAGCCCTGGATCTGTCTTATCTAAGGTGATTTCACTTAGTCTTTCTAATTCTGAGAACAATTATTCAATTAGGGCTAAATTTGCATCATCTACATAATTAACCATATTAACTGTCAGTACCTAGTTCTAAGTCTGGTTTGAAGTCATTTATATATATTAGGAAGAAATAGGGTCCCTCAAAACATCCCTGTGGTTTGCCTAAAATTAATTCTTCTAAATTTGATCTCACAGTCTCTTCATTTATTTTCCAAGTTGAAATTATGACTTTACCCATTGTAGCGCTGGTCCTCGAATTCCATAACGTTCTAGTTCTTTACATAACTTATCACTATCTAAACAGTCATATATGTCTCGGTTAAGTCGAGAAAAATTCCCATGGATACCACTTTGAAATCAAAAGATTCTACGAATTTGTTGATAACTGATTTTCCTTTAATGTATCCATGTTGGTTCTCAATTTATATTTTATTCGTTATTATATATTACATTATTTGTCGGCAATAGGTAATCTCTATAGTCTTGGAAAAGCTTAGTAGAATACTTATTTTTATTTATAGTTGTTATAGTCAACTTTTGCAACGGCTATCTTGAGTTTATCTGGCATAGATGCTTAATGGGATATTTATTACTTGAGCAGCCAAAATAACATTTTTCTCCCAAAAAAAAAATACTTATCTTATGATACTGAACTTCCCATATCTTTATGCTTATCATTATTATTGATATTCATGTACTGATTAAGAAATTAACCTTAAGAAAACATGTAAAATTTGTATTATTCGACAATCACTATTATGAACAAGCCAATATTTTGTTTTCATATTAACAAAGTTGCATTGTAGTTTCATCACTTTCAATATTTTCATGTAGGAATAATAAAAGTTAACCTACCTATTTCACCATCTTTCCTGGAACTCTGAGCGAACTCAGCAAATTTTTCATGTTGTTTCTCCCAGTCATCTAGGGTGGACCCATATTCTATTTCACCGAAAGTTTCATCGTTGAGAGCGTCATATTCCTCCTCATTATCCAAACAGTTATCGTCGTCCGGTAAAATGATTTGTTCACTATCCTAATAAATTCAAACATTCAGTCATTCAAATTGAAATTTTTGGGAAATTGAAAAATTTTAATATTTATTTACATTGCTTTGAGCCTTCAAATATTTACTTCCATATAATATTTCTATTATCAGATTTGTTAATATATCCCATTACTTTCGACGTAAACAATGCCATATGTTTATAAATATTAACTATTTATCCAGAACGCAATTCGCGAAGGAAATACGTAGTTGATAGCTCGGATGAACCACAAGAGATGAATGACCTCAAAATGGATTCGAGCTAAATGAAAACTGCGGAGATCTGTAAAATACCTCGAAAATAGATTGGATTTTCCACAAATTCCTGGAATTAGTGGGACGTAGTTCGACAAAATGGAGATTATCGAGATTTAAAAGTAGCACACTCACCTTAAGAGTGGGAAAATTAAAAAATGAAGATTCAGCCATTTGATTTAAAATCTTCATCGAACATTATGCTTGACATCAAATTAAGATAATCTGTCTAGGGACACCTAACACTCCACTTATTTTTTAGTTTATTTCGCAAATCTTGTGATATCCCAGGAGTAAACTTTGATATGTCCTAACCTCTGTCAATGTCAACTATTTTTTATGGTTCAGATCAGAATGGAAGAACTACTATTCTTTTTCTTTAGACTATGTAATAAAAACAACACCAAATTCAAATAAGAGCCCAACTAGTGTTAATTTTCCAAGCAGAATGTAGATTTACGGAAACTATTTTTTAGTGCTCAAAATAATTAGGCCAAATTAGGAGAACTTTCCTGTAATCGTTCAGTTTTAAAAATGTGTATTTAATTGATAAAGAGCAAATAACTGTTACTATCTTTGAGCTTTGAACAGAACTGCACAAATAAGGGATTCACCGAATTTTTATTATTGAAATTTTTAAATTCTTAATGTTTGCTAGTTGAATATTATAGCAAAAAATAGAAAAAACTCCAGACGAAGAATTTCACTTCTACTTTGCTTTCTAACAAAATTATTTTCATATTAAAAAAAAAGGCCATAGCTACTTCGATGTTTTATTGATTCACATCAATTATAATCATTTGTTTTCAAATTATTATCCAGCCACCATAAATAAAAAAGTCACATTTATGTAATCATCAGAAAGTATATACGCATTGAGTCTTTCCATCAAATGGAAGATCTATTTTTGGTATTTATTTAGGAACTCTCAGTCAACCAAGGTTATTTTGCTATTTCGGGGGCAATCTTCTCAAATCAAAGATTTCACATTGAAAAGATTCGAGAAAACAGTTGTAATATGCACATAAAAAACTTCAAAAGTAGATGAATTATCATTGAAAAGACAATCAGATAAATAGTTTCTCATTCTTTGGATGTCTCTTTTACTCAAACAGTACTTCCCATACTTTCTTAGAATCCCTTTCGTTCTTAAACGAAACTGTACTGGTTGTCTATAGCCCTTCCAGGTGTTTCGTTGTTAGCTTCTGGTTCTTGTGTACGAACACTCCCATTTCCGGTTTGTACCTAAAAATGTTCAGTTCTGGTATCACTACATCTTTGGAGGTAAAGACATATATGCATGCTGCTCTTTCAACAAAAGATCTAAGGGTCAGTTTAACTAAAATTTTTTCAAGACTACGAAACATTTGTGGGAGGAGTCTACATTTTCAACCAATCTATGATATTGTAAGAGGGGAAACTAAACCTCCCCATATACTATCATTTTGACATTTCAGTTTTCCAAGAAATCTAGAGATGAAAAAATTTGTTAATGCAAGGAATTTCCAGTAGACCAAAAATAAATGTCCCCTAAGTTTAATCATGTTTAAGCGAAAGCAGCCAAGTCTTAAGCGGCATCTTATAGCAAAAGCTAACTGCTAAAACTAAATGCCTTTTTAGTTTTATCTTTTTCGTTGTCATTCTTTACGCTGTTATCGAGAAAAAGAAGGAAATTAATGAATTGAAAGAATAGATAGCAATTAAGAAGTTATATTTACATGTTTGTACTTAAAATAATGGATGTTTTCAAATAGAAGGTAAATAAAGAGGTATGTTGAGAATCTACAAAATTAACTGAAATAAATAAAATCAACAATATATAACAAAATACAATTGTTAAATCATATCGAGGTTTTTCTCGTATCTCAATGTCTTACAGTCACTTGAAAATTCGATTATTGGCAAAACTATCGGAATCAAAATATGTACAATAACTTATTTAAATCTCAGAAAATGCTTACATAACCAAAAAATACTTATCTAATTTGTCATTATGGGAAGAAGGTCAAACTCACATGAAAATCTATAAAAAAGTGACAATTGAATAAATCTTCAAGCAAATATTTTCTTGCGAGTTCGTGCCACACCAAACTATTTACAAAATTATTAAATAAATTAAAATTGAAAGGTAACATATCTACAAATATCTAGAAGAACAATGAGGAAAAAACATTCATAATATAAGTTAAACAGTGTTTATCCTGGAGATCTTGAGAAAACCCTTTCAAAAAAACAAGATTTTCTATTAAATATACGCATTGGAGGTAGAAAAAATGATCTTAAATAAAAGCTTTCGACATGAACACAGAATGACTTAATCATAGAAAATATTACTGAAAAAAGGCATTTGATTTCATTTCTTACGGTTTATGGTACCAGCAAAACCATTAGCAAAAATAAATCTCGCTTTTAGCTTTTAGCACAGCCCAAACCTCTTTATAAAATTGCACAATTTCTCCTCAATTCAAAAAGTAACATTTTTGACAACTGAAAGTAAATGACATTTACTTGACAAATATGGTTGAACTTCCAAGATCATTTTTGAGATCCTCGTGAAGATAGTTTCTTAAGAAGGTCGACGGGTTACTACGTAAATTTCCTGGTACCACGGCACCATCTAACATGCAACAGAAGTACGACGAAAGAACACAAACTATAATCGGAAGTGACGATAAAATTTCACTTTTCGAGGGAGTGGAAAGTGACGGAAACATCGAAAAGTAAGAGTTCAACAACAATAATATCTTTTTCATCTCACTTGTCTAACTTCGGGTATGGGAGGTACCCTTCTTTCTCCGTTCGCCGTCGTCTGATGGGCCATCTGGTTCCTGCGTTCCATCGAAGATTGAAGGGGTCCCATAGCGTTCTGGTTGATTACATAGTCTGTGAGCGTCACGTCCGAGTTCCCGCCGCTCTCGAGGGGGATCGGTTGGTTTCGAAAGTGCTCCAGCATCTCGTAGATCGACTGGAACCAGAAGTGTTGAACCCTACACTGGCCCTGGTCGTTGATGGTCATCCTTAAATGTTTGGCACGTCCCTGTAGAGAAAAAGTAACAATCAACTGTCAAAAATGACAAATTACAGGCAAGGTTGGATTCTTACCTGGAAGTTAAAAGTGAGGACAAACTCTCCAGTTCTCGTTTCACTCTGTCGGACTAAAAATAAGCCGTGGCTTTGTGTTCCCCCATGTAAGACGAGTTGTGTAGCTTCTGACCTGCCCAATGTACCATGAAACCAATATTCTTTCTTAAGGGTTTGACCAATATCAGTTTCCATCATTGCTGTAAAGGGATTACAGTTAATAATAACAGTTTTTATTGACTACAGTCAATGGCCATCGACCTAAGTCCTTCAGCCTGGTGGATTATACAACTTTGTGACAAAAAAAGAAAAAAAAAAAATTACATAAATTATACATTGCATATGAAATTTATGAATTAAGTATATTCTATTGTAGTTCATGAAGTCTGTCCATCACGCTTCGAATTGGGAATTTTCTTGGGGGGGTGGTTACTGGCTCATTGTGCATCATACTTGCAACATCCTCTAGGTCTTTGAGTCTTTCTGAGAATTTTCTATTCAGATCCATCAGTCTTTCTTTAATTGGTTGTATGTTAGCTTTTTCGTAGAGTAGCTCGTTTGGCGGATTGTGCAGTTTGTTGAGTGGGTGTCTTAATCGTGTTATGATTCTTAGTGCCGATCTTTCTCCTACTTCAATGTTTCGTAATACAGAATCTGCCACATTTATGTACAGGGGGTGCCCATATTCTAGGATGGGTCTACAAATACTTTTGTAAATTTTGACCGAGTTTTTTAAACTAATTCCTTGGTCTTTATATGTAAGGCATCTGAAGTGTTTTGCTCGATTTATTGATTTTTTTTTGGCGATATTTGAATTCAGTTTCATGTTAGCTTTGTTGTCTACATGTATTCCCAAGTATTTAATTGAGGGTGCTGGTGAAATGATGTTGTTTTCAATCTTTAGTGTTGGTGAGTTTGGACGTATTTTATGATTGAATATTATCAAATTGGATTTGCCAGGATTTGGTTGAAGCCGCCATTTGTGAAACCAAGTAACCATATTGTCCATGTATAGTTGTAAACCTTCCATGCATTTACTTTCGCTTTTCTCATGTGAAACGACTATTGTGTCGTCTGCGTACTGTAGATGATATTGGGCTCGGCTGGATCCGTTATATATGTCGCTGCAGTATATGTTATAGAGGAATGGACTGAGTGGTGATCCCTGTGGGGTGCCCTGTTCAGGGGAAAAACAAGTGGAGATTGTCTCGTTTATTTTAATTGCAAGTATTCTCTCTTCTAAGAAGCCCTTGATTATTTCTATTAGGTATTTAGGAGTGTTCAGTTTTTGGAGTTTGAAAAGCAAACCTTTATGCCATATGCTATCAAATGCCTTATTGATATCTAAGCAAATCGCAGCTGTTTTCTTCCGATTGAGTTGTGCATTTTGAGTGTTGGAAATAAAGATGGTCATTGGGTGGATAGTCGATTTTCTGGGGCGAAATCCGAATTGTTGCTTGGGTATGGCATCTTTCAGTTGTTCCTCCAGTCTCCTTTTGATGATCTTCTCAAATAGTTTTCCCAATACTGGCAGTAGTGTTATTGGCCTATAATTTTCTACTTTGTGATGGTCTGTGTTATGTTTGGGGATGGTAATTATGATGCCCGTTTTCCAAATCTTGGGGAATAATCCAGAGTTGAGACAACATTCATAGATCTTTATAATTTCCGAGTGTATATCTTCATTCAACCTTTTCACAACATTCCATGGGATAGAATCCACTCCTGGAGCACTATTCTTGTTTTTGTGAAGAATTTCATAATAGACCTCCTCCTCTATTTTGATGTTATCATTTGCAGTTGTAGTTTGATGGTTGCTAAAATAGTTGTCATACCAGGAGTTAATATGCGCTTCGTGAGATTTGTCAAATTTAGAGTTCTTGTCATAGTTAAAGGAGCCTTTGAAGTGGTCAGCAAACTTTTCTACTTTTTCTTTATCCGTGTTGTATTCCTTCAGTGAGTCCTTTAAGGTTGATATACTATTAAATTTCTTGTATTTGGAAAGCTTGTTAACCTGCTGATAGAATGTTCTTCCCGATGTCTTATTAATTTCATAGCAAGCGTTTATCCATGTATGTTGTCTATATTGTTGAATCATTGTTTGAATGCTCTTGTTAATTTCATTGATGTTCCTTTTAATGTTCGGATTGGGTTGAAGCAAATATTCTCTGTACATTTTACGTTTCATCTTGATTAACTTTATTATGTAGGGAGGAAGTTCATGAAGGGTCGGGTTATGTTTAACAATGGGTGAGTGCCTTGTTATGCTGTTTGATAGGGTGTTGTTGAATGCTGTGATGTAGTCTTCGTTTATATTTACGTTCTTGTTTTCATTTATGATGTTCATCATTTCTTTATCGACTTTTTTGATGTTGCACTTGCGAAAATTGTATTTTATCATCCTAGGCACTTCTTCTGGTGTTCGCATTAAATCAAGGGTAATTACCATTGCTAGGTGATTTGATCCCAGGTCTGGAACAAGTTCGACATTCATGATGTTGCTCGTCAGGTTAGTGGAGTAGAGAATCAGGTCTGGAGTACTGTCTGGATTGTTATCCATGAGGAAGGTAGGATTTGTCAGACGTTTGGAGAATGTTCCGTTCTGCAGGAATTTATTAAGTTGTTTGTTTTTCTGCCTGTTAGGATTGAAATCCCCTATGATCATGGCGAATTTGTATAATGCAGCTTTTGTGAATATAGTCTCTTCGATTTTAGAGTGTGGATGTATATACACTAAAAAAATATGTATCTTTTCAGTTCCAATTGGTATTGTGAAGTGAATACATTCATTCAGATAATTCTGTATCACCGGTGAGTTTTCTTTGCCTATCTTCAGAGATGGATGACCTTGTACAATACTTCCTCCCCTTGTGTTAAGTGTTTTGTTACCTATTTTATTGATAACTTTCCAATCTCTGTAAGTCGCAGTGTTCTCATCTTTGATTTTTGCCTCAACGAACATTGCGCATTTTATGTCGTTGTTTTCAATAAAGTTATTAATGAGTTGTTTTTTGGGCACATAACTGTTGATGTTGTTGTACAATATTTTCACTTCAGAATTGAACTTGAATGCTGTTGTTTTTAGGCTCGGTTGGTGAGGATTCGTCTGGGTTCTCTACATCAAACATCAAGATATATACCCTGTTTCCTGAAAAAACAGCAACGGTATCGATATCTTACTGGTTGATGAATCTGCGTTTTAGTTTATTAATGAGTTCTTCTCTGTTGGTGTTTTTTGGTTTATTCAGTTTCCTTATATATGTGTTGACTATATCATCGTGAATGGTTATCGTGCTATGTATTCTGCTTTGTTTTTTGTGCAGTTCCTCTATATTTCTTGATTTCTTGTTGAGTGATTTGATTGAGACGTTAGGTATTCCATCAATAGGTGTTTTTGGGTGTTTTGAGCATTTAGGGGACCATGCCTGATGGTCTTCTGAGCCACATGACCTGCATTTGGGTGGTAGGTTGGTTTTACATTGTGATTCTCTGTGTGGGCCCTGGCATTTTGTACATATGAGAGGACTTTTGCAGTTTTCGCTTGTGTGGTCAAATAATAAACACTTGCTGCAAGGCATTGGAGTAGGTTCAGGGGGATTGCTAGGGTAGATGAGATAATGTCTATTTTTGTAGAACATTCCTTCGTTCAACAGTTTTTCAAATGTTGCTTCCTCTCCAGTTATTATTCTGATATGTCCTGTTGGTGTATTTGTTGCTCTTGCTATTATTCTCTTGCAGTATCTGTGTTTTAGGTTTAGATTATTCAGATGTTGACTGATGTCTTTTTCATCAATGGATTTTTCTACGGCTGAAATAACTACGGAGAAAGTTTTTTGAGGTTCTTTTCTTTCACTATTTCTTTCGTATGGTTTGGTTTCATTATAATTAATGATAATTTTGTTAATCTTCATTTCTTCTAGAGCAGTTTTAAGTTCCTCTTTTTTACTATTAGATTTCAGTAGGTATCCCAGTTTTGTTCTAAGAATAACATCAGCTGAATTTGGGAATTTCTTATTCCATTCTTCGGACATTTGAATTCGGTCTTTTATAATGGCTTCATCCACTGATAAATAGAATAGCACTGCATATTCAATTCTCCGAATTTCGCTCATTCTTGTTGAAATCACGGTGTTTTGGTTGTGTTTACGTGGGTATGTCATTTTTTGTGGAGTGTTTATGTTTACATTTTCTCGTCTTGATTTGTTCTGTTGTGTTGTGTTATCAGATGTTCCATTATCTATCTCCATACGTTCGCATTTTTTGTTGTGATTTGGTTTGGATTTCAAACTTAATAATTGTGGTTCTTTGAAAATAATTTCTGGGGATTTGCTTTCCTTATTCTTTTTTGCTGTTTGATCTGCTTTGTTTGTTTTCTTTTTACGTTTTTTCTTGGTAACTTCTTGAAAATTTTCGCCATCGTCCGATGTTACGTAAGAAGAAGTGCCGCTATTTTGAGACATCTCAGCGTGGAAAGCCTCGAACTCCGCGGCGCTGGTGGAAATGTTTCGAGAAATTTTGAATTTTCTGAATTATTTTCCGCTTATCTCCGGTTTTTAGCTTTTTCACTTGTAAACTATCAATTCGCATTAGGATGCTAGACATGTGTTCTCCATGAAAGTCAAACACACTATGCCGGGATTACAGTTAATATCTTAAAAAGATGATTGAATTGAAATTTTACTTTGAGCTGCTTCGCCAGAGCATATCTCGAAGTTGCTGCTAGAAGAGAGCCTGTCTCCTCCTCTTCCTAAAATATGTCTTGGTGGCAGTTCGGGAGCATGGCCCTGGTAATCCCTAGTCATACCGTCTCCACTCATGCCATCTATTCCATTGGTGGCCCTCATACAGTATTTTATTGTAGCCAGCCATGATCTGTTGAGAAAAATAAATGTCTATCGATTTAAGCTTGGCACTGCATATAAATTGGATTTTACCTCATATCATCTGTATCTTGAGCCTCTATAACAAACTCCAAATTGTTAACAGCTTTCAAAACAAACGTATTCTCATGGTCAGGCATTTCTAGAGCTGTAGTTTCCCTAACTTCCACTATGAGGGCGCAAAAGACACCACTTCTAGGCTAAAAATTGCAATGGCGATCTTAGTAAAAATAAATGAGATTTAGAAATTGAATCACATACTTTTGAACTTTTAGGAGGAGAGTAAAATTCTAACATATATCCCCCCACAGCTTTAACTAGTGCCAAACGGCATTTTTCCCATCGTTGTGGGCTTCCTGTTTGATCCAAGCTTTCTGGGGTTGAATAATTAACAATTCCTTCTTTCCTACATTCTACAACTATTTTGGCAAGCTTAGTTTTGTTGTGAGTTAGGTCCATTTCATCTGAGTGCTGTTTATGAAATCCCCTACGTAACATCTTGAAACTGAGCCTAAATATAAAAACTCATCAATAAATATTATTCATACATTAAGATTAAGTATAAATTCAAACATTGGATTTTAAACATCTACTTTGATCTTCCGATGATGCCATTACCTTCTGAAAAAAGGTTTATGTTGCAATTTCGGGGATCCCTCCTCATTTTCCGAGTTCTCATCGTGTTTTAAACTACCGTTGACAGACTTGCTACCTTGCAGTTTCCTCCTGTTGTAATCTACCTCGAATTGTTCAGTGAAACTTTCGATGAATTTACGTAAAAAGTCCTTATGAGTTAGGAGATTCCTGTCATGTTCGTTTAAGTTATGCGTAATGAAGTGCGAACAACTCTTGGAGAAATCTTGTGCGGCCGCACTGGCGTGTTTTTCGCAAAATTCGATCCAGGCGCTATCAGCCAGAGGCGACTCCAAAGCTGTTGCCATCTTAAGCGATCAATTTGATTTAATGGGGCATTTTATACACTTAGTGTCAGTTGATGTTTATTACATAAAATTACTGTTTTTGTTTTGACAATAACAGGACTAAACTTTTGACGCCATTCCAGCACTGACAAATGACAGTTTAAAGTACATATACACTGGTGTCATTTGTGACAAGGAGACAATTCAGAATCAAATTCACTCATTATTTTGACCTTTTATATATTTGCTACTCATAATATTGACCCAAATTGATCCAAATATGTTACAGGTAGATTCGGAGAGTAGAGAGACAGCAATCTCATATTCTATCAATTAATCTGTGATTCTTAAATTCATATTTCTATGATTACTGGGAAAAGCAAGGAAAAATTAAACTATGGGGATTTCGGACGTTAACCATTGTCTTTGGCATTTGTTTTCTTTTATTTCTATATAAAAATTAATCAATTAATAATATTAGTGAAAAAGATTGTCTATATTAATTGCCATATCTTACTAATTCTGTGTGTTACCCGAATTAAGTGAGGTAGACAATTATTGGGTTTATTGGAATTAACAAAGGTGTCATCTTTGGAGCTGATAAAGTTTTGGTTCTTTGATGGATTGGATCGCCAAGATCTCCAAGTGCTATAGTTTATTAACCCCAACTTCTGTTGCTGATATGACACTCCTGCCAAGGGAAGTGAATGTGAATTCGATTGCAGACATTTTCCAAGATGATTTGGAACATTGTTTCAATCAGTAGGTTAAGATCTAACCATTGCTGTGCTCCTTTTCAATCAAAGAGAATAAATGTCACAGAATTATAGCAGGAATTAATTCATCAGAACCTTTACAGATTTCAATCTAAATAAATCTCATGAAAACATTTAGAATTCAATTTTAAATTATGTCCTAATTACACTGTATCACTTTTTAGACAGATATATTATCACCACATGTGGTGGACATTAACTAATAAAGAATCAAAAGAAATATAAAATTATTTAGACATCACTTATACATATGTTTCGATTGGATGTTAACGAATCACAAGTTCCATCACCGAAAAATGTTCAACATAAAATTCAAAAAGGCCTTTTTTTATTTTCCTTTTTAAAGAATATATAATACATTCTCCAGAGTTGCGGAGAGAGGTGATATTCCCCACCTATTCTTTAATTGTCAAGACAAACATTGAATTGCTAAAGGTTGTTTAATGATCTCATAAATAACAAAGCAATCACGAAATTTCCTATTAATATATGTGATTTACTTTTCGGAAATGATATCACAATATACAGGTGATTGTATAATTTTCTATTGGCTTCAAAAATTAAGCTGTAGAAGGCCCATCGTCTGTGTGTGTGTGCTTTTTCTATCTTTTTTTTATTTTGTTGATATTGGGGTATTTTATCCTGATCCCCTTTGGCCTTATCTTTCAGGGTTTTGTATCGTTATATGGTGAACACTTATCGGTTAAGAATCTAAACACTAAAGACAAAAGATATTATAATTAGGAGATCGACCATCACTGCCGAGGTGATATTTGGAGCTGGGCATAGATTAACAATAATAGTCTTGTTAATCTATGGGAGCTGGGAAGGCCGTTTGTCTGATGTGTTGATGGTGATCAACCGAACACATTATAAAGGAAAGAAGAAGAAAGAAAAATGAAACTAACCTAACTATATTTTGAAAATTTTATTTGAATATAACCCTTTAAAAATAAAGTGGAAGTCGTTGTTTTCCTATTAATCTTATTCCAGCAATTTGTGCCTTGTGAAAAACCTGACTCAGCTTATCCAAAATCAACCGTCCGCGTCATTTTTTCACGATCATTCTTCGTCTAAGGCCTGGTCACTGTTTTACACCTTCATATCTACATAGATTTAGACAAACAAATATAACTTGGATTCTAAGGAATCTGATCAGAAAACAAATAATTGGTTACGATGCCTGAGGTGAAAATTTGCCTGCCAGGACAAAGGTTATGCGTGAGGGATGAAAAGACCATTGGAGGTAATGGCACGTACGAAAGGCAAGGGTATATTTACTCGAATTTAGCAGGTGTTGTGGATGTCGTTAAAAAAAATAATATAAGAGTGATTGAAGTTAATAATCCAAACGTGCAAACTATTGTACCAACACAAGGTGATATTGCAACGGCAGAAGTAACTCTCATAACACAGCAGCATGTAAAGTGCCTTATCAAAGGTATTGGAGACAAAGTACTAAAAAAACCTTTCAAAGGGGTTTTAAGGAGGGAGGATATTAGGGAGACTGAGAAGGATAAGATAGAAGTATACAAATCTTTCAGACCCGGCGATATAATTCTCGCCAGAGTGGTGAGTTGGACTTAGATTTAAGTCATTTTAATAAATTTTCAAAAATTTTTTTGTCTTAGATGCCCATAACAGAGGCTCACACCTATCACCTATCCACAGCGGAAAATGAATTGGGTGTTGCTATAGCCAATTCCGAACATGGACATCCAATGGTACCAATAAGCTGGAGTGAAATGCAATGTATCAAAAGTTATTATAAAGAACCAAGAAAAGTTGCAAAAATTATCCCAGAAAAAGTTCATAACATTCATCAATTATTGGACTATTCGTAAAATACTTTCGAATTAATTTCTGTTTTAATTTTGTTCTTAATAAAGTCTGGAATGTAAATGAAAAAATACATATTATATATAATTAGAAAACTATTTATTCATCAATGTATAATAAATGTAATAGGAGACAGTACAAAATTTTATAAAATGAATATCATTTATTCATAAAAAGATTGAAGAAAAATTGGTCTTCAATTTATTCTTCAATATTACATTATCCTTTACTTGGAAATTCAGTCTTACTGTAGCATGTTTTTTAAATTCTACCTAATAACTAGATGTTGATTTACATCTTAATATGCACAATAAAATTTATAAAGTTATAACTCAACTAAATCACAAACAGTCAAGTAAATTTGAGGTATATATATGTAGAATTATGATATTCTGTAAAAATAAAATTTATAACAATGAGGAAATATTCCTTAAAACTAAAGAATTTTTTATAATCTCAATAGTCATAAAAGTCCTGAATGCTTGTAGATGTTGAAAGATGTGAAAATATTCATTAATATTGTTCTCGCTTGTTCCAGCATAAAACAATCACACAAAACTTTTAAATGGCCAATAAATCATCTATGAACCTTTACAGAACAGATTTGAATATAGCATATGAAAACTTTTCAATATAAGAAAAGTAAAACGTAGTAAATATGGCAACTTCATTGCACCAACTCAAAAGACAAAATCTAGATAATTTTGCATAGATAAGATTAGTCCAGTTTAAGGCAGATTTCACATTTATAAATATAAAATCTTTTCACTGTTAGAAAAATGTAGAATAAAATTACAGAGTTGTCATATTTACATGAATAACTGAGTGAAATTCTGACATTTGACAACTCAAATGGATATCCGGCAAAATTAATTTTTTAATACAAAATAGATACTCAAAATCATACAGTAAAGATTCAGAGAATATTTGTGATCAGTTAAAAATTGATGAATAATTGTTTTTATAGTGGAAAGTTCAACATTGTATATTTTTTGTCTTTTAGATCATCTAAATTCTAAACTGAGAAACAGTCTTAAGTTTCCACGAAAGATTTGCATTCAGTTTAAGTTATAATATAATATTTAACGGTGGCTATGATGATAATATTGACCTCAATATTTTATACAATAAAATGTATCCACAAAAAAAGAAAAAACCCTATTATTTTGTTATAAGACCTGCGGCATCTCAAATTTGAAACAAAAATCTTAGATTTTCCATTGAAGCATCAGAGCAATACAAAAAGTGTTTCATCTTTCACTTACTGTTTCTAGCATAAAAGCAATCATACAAAACTTGCTAATAAATCATCTATGAACCATTACAAAGCGCATTTGAATATGACCTATAAAATATATTCAAAAGAAGGAAATTTAAAGCACACAATGATTTGATAATTTAATTAATTATTTGATAATTTAACTAAATAATTATAGTAAGTATGGCCATGCAGAAATTTAATTGCATTGAAAGACAAAGACATAATCTGAATAATTTAGAGCATGGATAAGGTTAGCTAAGTTCATAATTCCTGAAATATGAAATTTTTTTGCTCAATGGTCTAACATTGTTAGAAACAGGTAAAGTTGAATTGAAGCCTTGTGAATTACTTAGTAAAATTCTGGCGTTTTACAGCTAAAATGGTTATCTGGCAAAATGAATTCTTTAATACAATATCAGGGAATTTTGAGAAGATATATTCAAAATCATTCTGTAGAGATGCAAATTCATTTGTGATCTTTGAAAAAATGATGAAGTGTTGTTCTTATAGAGGAAAATTGAACATAGTAGATTTATGAGTTTTTACTAAAAATTTGCATCAGAGGATTAATCTAAATTAATATAATAGTAATATTTAAAGACCACTATAATGGTAATATTTGCCTCAATATTGAATTTAATGCAATGTATCCAGAAAAAACTCAATTATCTCGTTGTAATACCTCTCTCTTGGATTTGAAGCAAAAATGACAGATTTTTCATTCAACCGTCAAACAGAAATTTCTTATAACCTAAATAATTGTAAACATTTCAGTGATGAGCCTGTAGATGTTATGAAAGATGTGCAAAAAACTTCCACTCACTTTCTTCCGGCATAAAAATAATCACATGACCAATAAATAATCTATGAATTTTTGCAGAATAAATTTGAAAGTTAACTTTAAAAAATATGGACTACAAGAAAATTTAAGGCACTGCAAAACCGTTTGATCTGTCTGATTAAAGAATATAACTAAGTCATTGTAGTAACTGGAAAAAAACTCCAATGCACCCACCAACTCTGAAAACATAATCTAGATAATATAGCACATGTTAGATTTTTCGTTTGTTAGACATCTAATGTCTAAACAAAGGTATGGTCGTGAGTTTCTACTAAAAATTTGCATTCAGACGATCAGTTTAAGTTGATATAATAGTAATTTTACAGAGGTAAATTACTAAGTAAAATTCTGGCATTTGACAGATGAAGTGGCTATCCGGCTATAAATTAATTTTTTAATACGATATCAGGTAGTTTTGAAAAGAAATACTCAAAATCATCCCTTAGAGAAGCAGACAATATGTTTGATCAATGAAAAAATGTTGAAGGATTGTTGTTAGAGATAAGTTTTTGATTTTAAGGAGTTGAGTTTCTGCAAAAAATTTGCATTCGGAAGTTCAGTTTAAGTTAATATTCAAAGTATTCAAAGGCGGCTATGATGATAATACCTCTCTCAGATACTCTTCAGAAATTTTGTGAAAAAAAAAATGGCTGTTCTTTACACTCCAGGATTCAAATAGTTTAAATCCTGCACCCTCAATAAAATTTAGAACTTCCCATATAAAAATAATAAAATTTAAAAAATAAAGATGTTTAAATTGCTGATAAATTGGAAAAGTTTTATATAGTTGACAAGAAGAACCAGCCATCCAACGTATCAATCAAAAACGCAAGTCAACTATATTTCATAAGCAAAGCCTTCCTAGAACTGCAAGAAATCATTGTGTGCAATATTTAGCCATCCATTCAACAATGCTCTGTATATGCAGTGCAATAGTGTCAAATACTGGACGCATCTTAAACTGTCTCTCAGTCGGTCATATCGTTACTCAACTCTAAAGAACAACTAAAATTTCAAATTGTTCCAATGTTAAAAAAAATTAAACATTCCGAAAGAACAAAAAGGGAATTGAAGGCACCTCCTAAGATACCACTTTGATGGCCCACGGTTCCACCACTATCTCCTGGTTCATTACGGCGTGGAAGACCAATTCAGTGTTGCAGATGTACTTAACCTTGTCCTTCTTGTTCCTGAGCAGGTCTCCGGTGAGGTGGATGTCCTGTTCTATGGTCACAATGAAGTAGCTTTGGGGCGCCGTCTGATTGGTCGACTCTATCTGGGCAGCCGTGCGTCTCACCTCTTCGACCACGCCCCCGGAGGCCTCAATTACCCTCCTGACCATTAGTTCGTTGGGGAAAACCCCCGGAGTGATCCAGAAACTCCTGCCCTGGAATTGGATAAAAATATGTACAGAGTGTTTTCAAATATGAGTCTTTTTTAACAGAAGGTAGAACTCACAAAAATAAACCATTTTGTCCTATATAATGTTCAAGGGGACAAAGGCATAAGGTCGAATTCAATGCCGTGAAGGTTCAAGTGCGGTTCTGTTACTTCAAACGTAAATTATCAGAATCACAAACGACTTATCCATTGTTTTTTGAAGTTTCGCTGAAAGTTGTCTCATATTTATTGAAATAGTGCACTTGTGAAGTTTATTGGAGAATAAAGCATTGTTTTCTTTTGAATTTTGGTACATTTTGAATTGAAGAGTTGTTCAGCTAGAGTGTGTCCCAGTGATGCGAATGGATGTATTTAGACGGAGCCAAGTCATGGAGCAAAATGACTTTGTGTTGCCATTTTACCATATTGCATTCGTTTTTCACGTAAAGCTCAATTTAAAACGACAATTTGCTGTAGTAGCGATCAGTGTTAACAGTTTCATCAGGTTTTAGCAATTTATAATAGATTACACCCTTCTAATATCATCAAACACAGAGACAGAAAAAAATTTTTTTTCCTCACCTGGAATAGTTTATCCCGATTCTCCTTTCGCAGGAGTCCGTAAAAATCAGAGCTGAACTCTCGGTTGAAATTTTCTACCTCCTCGGCTTTAAAAACATAGGACGAATGGTCCAAAAATTTCCCAGCAGCTTTGGAATCCTTCAGCCACTGGGCGGGCACAATAGGTATGTGCCGGGGTATGCAATACAGCAGTTTGATGGTACGTTCCAGCTCCTCCATTACTAGATGAGTGCATTTCTGCCATTTATTGGTGGCAGTGCCTCCAAGCTTCCTGGAAGGTAGAAAACGTTAAAATTATTACATTTAAAAAAAACTTCCACGCAGATAATCACCTTACGATGTCAGTGTAGTCGTTCAATTTGGAGGGAATGCTGGAGAACAAGATGTTGTACTGTGTACTCGGGATGGGATCCTCCTCGGATACCATAGCGTCCAAATCTTCCACCAATTCACCATCGGAATCTTCCTCCCCAGAGGTCCAATCCTCTTCGTTCTCCTCCTCACTATCCTCTTCGACCTCCAGCTGTTTAGCTTTTTTGGATTCGGATGGAGTTGCTTTCTTCACCTTCTCGTAGGTGTCCTGAGATATGTTGATGGGCATTTTCCAGCCATCTGAATGGGAAAAACTCGAATGAAGAAAATGTAAAATTATTGAAATCTACTGACAGTCTATGAGATCTTCATGTTTGCCTCATAATGGCCGTATTACTTTAAGTAATTTGTTCTTTATTTTGAAAATATGTCAATTTCTTACAGGGTGTCTTCAAAGGTGACTCTGTATTTTTAATAGAAAGTAGAAACGTTTGATTGATTTGGTCTTTACTTGGTGGAAACTCATTTTAATTAAAAAGTTAACACATCGTCAAAAATCTTGGCCCCCTTAGGTTTCTCAAGAAATAAACAATCTATGTTCTGGAAATTGGATGAATATTTTCCTCTATTTCAACTGCAATATATAGAAAATCTTTGTTTGTTACTCTTTGCTTTATGCAGGATGAGACAAAATAGGAAAAATGAGAAAAGATATAAATTTATTGATAATTTATTTTTAATTAAAGTTATTCCACAACTAAATCCAAATTCAATAGTCTGTGTACTACCACCTCTTCTTTCAATCAACTGCCCAATACGCCTAGGCATCCCACGAATTAAGTCGTTAATGAAATTTTCAGGCATATCGATCCATTCTTCCTGAAGGGCTAAACTCAAGTCCTGAAAAGTTGAAGGTGGGTTTTGGTGATTGGATATTGCTCTCCCTAAGTAATCCCATACGTGCCTAATTGGATCCGATGAGTTTGCTGGTCCGTTCATTCTCTGGATATTGTTCTCTTGAAGAATGTTTTGAACCCTTCGTGTGCGGTGTGATGGGGTGTTATCATCCTGATAAATGAAATTATCCCCAAATTCGTTGCTCAGAGGAACAATGATTAGTTCAATGATGTTTTCTTTGTAGATGGCACCAGTCATTGTTCGTTCAAAGATAATAAGAGGGGTACCACGACCGAACATTGTTGGTCTGCCTTGAAAGGGCACAACTTCCCGGGCGAAATTGAGTCGCTCCAGTCTGCCTGCACCTCTACAAAGCCTTTCTCGTTGATTATCACTTTTTAAAAATCATGACTCGTCCGAACAAAGTACGTTGACTTGTGACGATGTGTGATATAAGACAGTATTTTAATTTCCAGAAAAATGTTTGATACAACAATTGTCACCATCAGTCATTTTTTAAAAATGGGATATACAAATTGCCATGACGCTGGGAAAAATTCATAAATAATGATGGCAATTATATTATTCATTAAAGTTTATTCAAAGTATGAATATTTTATTCTTTTGTTTCATTCTAAAAACGGACAGAACTTTCCGGTAGAACTAATAATAAATTTATATAAAAGATCGTTAGTGACTGCAGTTGGACACTGATAAATTTGTAGATCTCCATAGAATCAGTGTTTTGTAAGAGTATTGTACTGCTTTCTTATTTCCATCAATTCCCTGAGGAGCTGGTACTCCAATCAATAGCCATTTAATGACTACTACTATTATCCTTAAAATTATTAACTCTTGGTCAGTACAAACATCGAATCAATGACACTATAAAATAGTAGTGACAGTTTGAAATTAAAATAAGCATCATTTACTCACGCATAATGTTAGGACACAGCTTGGGATCGAAGCTGAAATTGGGAGGTTCACTGAATTGCTGATACAGGACGCTCTCTATCTGTTGCAAGGCAACGTAGTTACCTAGCAGGACGTCTGTGAGCCACTGGATATTAACTATGGGAATGCCCCAAGACTTGGCCCTCTTGCACTTTTTGCCTTGTACTTTGGCAGCTACTAGTAACGTGTTGTGTTTGGAAAGGTATTCTGTATACTGTAGGCAAAGAGAAAAGTGTAGGTGGCAGGTTAGTTATTACATAAATTTCTACTTTTTCTAGACATACCTTGGCTCCAGTGCTACAAATCATCTGACGGACCCTGTCTTTCTCCTGTCCTTGGAATCCGCAGGTGGAGACGAGGTATTTCGAACATGGCGTAGTGTCAATGTAGATCGAGGGGACATGCAGCGCTATCCAAGGGGGCAGCAGCTGTTTTCGTCTGATGACGTCCTCCAGCCAATAAAGGGTAACGCAACGCTTGCAGTCTCTCAGGGCCTGCATCACTATTCCATGACGTTGGGTTGCGCACAGAATGTGGGTCACCCTTGCGCAATATTGCTTTTCTACCTCGCCTAGAGGAAGATTTAAGAAATTATATACTATAATATTAGATAAGAAAAGTATTTGCAGTGAAACCAAGGAATTAATCTTCAACAACTGAGATCAAGAAGTAAGAAACAAAGGTCTTTAATTGAATCACTCACTAGTTGATGAAAATCCATTATAAAGTACAAAATTTCGAAACACAGTTCAAATAACCATATATAGGGGTTTTCAAAGGTGGGTCTTTTTTAATAGGAGGTAGAACTCCTCAAAATAAACCATATAAAGTTCAACGGGACAAAGTAGAATTCGATGCCATGAAATTTCAAGTTCGGTTCTGTGACTTCAGAAGATGCACATTGGAGTGAAAGCCACGTATCCTTAAATGAAACATCGAATGGTGAATGCACGTAAAATCAACGGTACGACTTGTCCCTTATCATGAGTGTTTCGATTTTCATGAATTCTTTGAAAGATGCTGCATTTTTATTGAAATGCTGAACTTGTAAACATGATTTTATGTATGGCAAATGCAAGTAAAATGCGACTACACGTCATTGAAGGAGGCCCAGTAAATGGGCTTTTGCCGATTTCTCATAAACTCATAAAGATACAAAGTACTTAAAACGTATTCTTTGGACTGCTGAAACTAACTTTGACCAAGATGGGATAACTAATTATCACAATACAGATTCTTGGTCCCCTAAAGGTCAAAATCCCTGCAAATCAAAGGAAACTGCCCATTAGAGAAGATTCTTTATTATTGTGTAACGTCCACGATTGCATTGTTGATCCAGTTTTTCTCCTGGACAACTTAAATCACCTATGACAACTTTTCAAGTTCCATACACTGTTATATTTTTCTATAACCATAAACATGTGGAATTTGGTGCCTATGAACTACGATTTGCGGACTGCACTGGTTTTCTGTTATGATTTGAAGAAAAGTACTGCAGAATCGCATCAAATACTTATCTAAGCTTACGGTGAACATGCTCTGGATAAAACACAGCGTTTCTAGTGTTTCAAAAAATTCAAAAGTGGTGAGAAACGAAGAGCGTGGGAAACCACCGAACAAGTTTGCATCTATTCAAATCACTAGAACAACACTTCAATTCGCACGAAAAAGCTCGTTACTGGAATTAATGGAACTTAAGAACATTTATTTCTGAAATTATGCGAGTTTTGGGCAAATATTTCTTTGTCTAAAGACACTCATTTTTCAGTTTTCAAAAAAGTTTTGGTAACAAGGCTGAAAATTTCTCAAAAATTGAAAAATCATCATATCTCACCAACTATCCATTTTTTACCGCTGCTCAACTGGACTCAATTGTTGCAAATGATCTCTAGTATAACTTCTTTGAAGGATCACATTTTCAATTCCCAACAGGCAATTTTTTGATGCAATGTTTCATTTAGTATGGTCAGTATATCTTACCTCCATGTCTTTCCACCCTTTTCTTGAAATCCGGCATCATTCTCTTAAGTATATCTTCAACTTCGGCCACCACAAAGACGCATCCCAAAAAGAACTTATCCTCTGGCACTAAGAATCAATAAATCTGAAGTGAGTGAAAGATCGAAAATTTATTTTTTTTAAGAAAATTAAAAAGAATAACTTTATTGGAGACTGACTAGTTTACAGTATGCGCAGAAGTGTAGGATGGAATGCTAAAAGATTGATTGCTAAATATTTTTAATTTTTTATAGAAGGTAACAAAGATCCACATGTACAATCTGTATGTCTTAAAAAGTATTTTAAACGTTCAGTCTAAACCAAGAGCCTTCTCTTTCTCCATAACTTCAAGCTCTAACTTCCTTATTTCTAAACGTAGTTTCTCAATTTTCAGGGCTTCGATCCTTCCCGCCTTTTCAGAATTAAGCACAACAACCACATTTCCACGCGGTCCTAGAAATGACAACGATGAAAATGAATTTTGTAATAGAAACACTGACATCATCAATTATGCATGTATATCCAGATTGACACAAAACGAAGTCTGGTAACTTTCGGAAAAATAGTTTAAACCTCCTTCTTGTACTTCTAAACTTTATGCTTATCATAAAGAACTTTTCTTTTACAAAATAAACCCAACCTAATCTAACCTCAATTTTAAAAACTGATCAAAACATTAAATGAGCCTATTTTTTCCAATACTTAAAGAAAACTCTTTCATATCACTTAATTTGATTGGAAATTTGGAATAAAGGGAGGATCAGAAGAAATCTCACCAATAACTAGGGACGAAATTGTCTCAGCATTAAAGGAAATAAAAACAAGGCACTTGGAGAGGATGACATTCTAATATAGACAATTAAGGAGGGTGGTGAAGAAATTCTTAAAGTATTGGAAATGTAATAACATAAATAGAGGTTAATACTTGATAGAAGGTATATAAAATCATTTAAATATTTTAATATTGGCCTTCTACATATTTAATTTCAAAAAATTATATTTAATAATTATAACTTCGAGAATTAAATTAAAATGTCATATAAGTACCACTCATATCAAACGACATATAAAATAACATTCATTATAACTTCAAATGATTAATTTTTAACCAAATTAAAAGAGGAGTTAGACTGAATACTATAAGCTGTGAATCGATGGGAATGAACAACATAACACAAAATTTTTGTTATTTCGAGTTTTGGTGGTGTAAACTAGCCACCAAGATTGTTTGATTTGCCCTTATTGAATTTTCTTTTTCTTTGGGCTATGCGAAAGATTATACACACAAACTGTAAACTCTTGACAATCTGAAAACGAATATTCCTCCAGTTACGGTCCAATATATGTCAAAAAGTCATCAAAATTTATCCTGTCAAAATCAAATCCTTCATGAACTATTTCAATAGTAGTTCAATTCAAATGTCATGTGAAAAAAAATTGCACGATATGATATAACGAAATAAAAATTTTATCAAAATCTAAATCATAAGGGTATTTCATTTAAATTCATAAAATGGAGATACAAAAAGAAATAAAATACCTGAACACACGAAAAGCTGCCGGAATAGATAAGGTCACACCAAAAATGATCAAGGAACTGCCTAAGAAAGGAGTAGCAATGATGGCATATATATTCAATGCTATCCTGAGACAAAATTATTGACCAGAACACCTAAAAACTGCAGAAATAATTCTCATACTGAAACCCGGCAAGGATCTAAATGCTGTAACATCATATGGACCAATTAGCTTACTGCCAATTTTATCTAAGATCTTGGAGAAAATTTTGCTATTGAGAATAAAGTCAGATCCCAACACCCAAGAATGGATTCCTCCACACCAATTTGGATCCAGAACAAATCACTCCACCATACAGCAGACACACAGAATAAGTCATGAGATAAGCAAAGCCCTGGAACTCAAACAATACTGCACATCTGCTTTTTTGGATGTAAGCCAGGCCTTTGATAAAGTTTGGCATTCTGGACTAGTGAATAAAATAAAGAAATGTCTGCCATTATACTGCTACAAGCTGATAAGATCTTATCTTACTGGAAGGAGATTCAGAGTACGGGGGGATGATAAAATGTCTGATTTTTATCCTATTCAGTCCGGTGTTCCCCAAGGAAGTGTTATGGGAGCGTTTTTGTATATACTGTATACGGCAGATAAGCCCACAAATGCGAATACGATAATGGGAACTTTTGCAGATGATGCTGCAATTCTTGCAAGCCATGAAGATCCCAAAGAGGCATCTAATAGATTGCAAATTCATCTTGATGAAATAAAAGAATGGCTGCATAAGTGGAAGATAAAAGTTAATGAAACCAAGTCAGTTCAAGTAAATTATACTCTTCGAAGAGACCAGTGTCCACCCATCTTTATAAACAATATAAAAATATCAAATTCCCCAACTGCTAAATATTTGGGAGTGCATTTAGATAGCAGATTAACCTGGAAGGAGCATATTGTTAAAAAAAGGAAGCAAATAGACCTTAGAACTAAAGAACTGAATTGGCTTATAGGTTGAAAATTGAAACTTTCATTAGAAAACAAGCTGCTGATATATAAAACGGTCATAAAGCCCATATGGACATACGGAATTGAACTTTGGGGATGTACAAGTAAGTCCAATGTAACTCTAGTCCAGAGAAGCCAATCGAAAATACTGAGATTGCTAACAAATGCTCCATGGTATGTATCAAATCAAACCCTACATGAAGATTTGGAAATACCTTATATGAAGGATGTCATCAAGGAACAGAGCCAAAAACATCACACTAAGTTAGATGGTCATATAAACGACATAGTACAACCGTTGCTTCAACCTCAAGACATGAGAAGACTCAAAAGGAACTGGCCAGCTGATATGAAGTAGATTTAAAATGGTCTTTTCACTGGAGAAGACCATATCAAATCATTTGAGAGCTCAAAGCTCTGTAGACAGCAAATTAGCTCATAGAATTGTTGTATTCTGATTGCTAATGAATAAATGATAATAAAAAAAAAAAAAAAAATGGAGGATATTTCATCGTTTTCACTGAAACTTACGCTTTAGATTAGGATTGTGCCCATAGAAGGGCCCAGGTCTGTGTTGCATGGGCACTGAAGACGACTTTGGTGAATTCTGCACCTGCTGCTGCTGTTCCATTTGCGGCGTCGCAGGAAGAGACTGCTGGGGCGCCGGCGGCCTGGGGTCGCCGTTTGGACCGGCCTGAAGCGCCCTGCGTTGCTGCTGCTGCTGCATGGCCAGAAGATCCAGAGGTCTGCTGTTCGCGTTCAACGAGGCGTTGTGTTGGGCGGTCATCAGTCTGCAAAATTACAGCACCACGTACATCCTCAAAGTATTAAACATAATTTATCTGCTATGAACAAGTGAACATAGGTTCCGTTCGTTTTTATTTAGAAGATACAAGCATTTGAAAAAATATATTTTCTTGTTTAAGTTAACTATGTTTAAACTTTGAACATTGTATCAATCTTCTTTAAAAACTATTGATAAAAATCATGATGAATAGATTTGACACTAAAATGTTGCTGAAATCTTGGTCTAATGGTATGTGGATTTTGTAATGTCCACAAATGTTAATTATTGTTGTTTATGCTGTACCTAGTAAAACAGGCCTTGTTGGACCACATGACAAGCGAAATGAATCTATTATTTCATGCATGGTGTTGAAGTAACCATCGACAAAATTCTATCCATTAAGAGGCATGTAAAGCTTGTACATTTTATCTATGAAATAGATGCAACATTTCTCTGTTCAAGACACGCCATACAAAATTCGGTGATAAATGATTGTGCCAAACACTAACTGAAGTGTTGCCGAGAACACTTTCTAATACATTTTCTACATTCACTTCATTTGGGCGAATGGCTTTTTTTTGGAGCAATATTACTCGATTCTCGAAGTCTTTGGAATGATGCACTAAATACTGTGTGGGCGGGCGAGTGCAGTCTTAAGGAAGAAAAATCTTTCTGAAATTTGCACTTCAAATAACACCTAAACCTCAACTCACTGTCCAACATGATCCCAAGAGTTCTAGTTAACTATACTGTCAGTCATGTCCCATTAATATTTTTAAAGTTCATTTAAGCATTTTAATCTCATTTTTTACAAAAAGAGATAAGATTTATGAGTATTGAGCGTCATGTGTTTACAACAATTTTCATTTAGTTTATTGAGCTCTTCATTGACAACATTTTGTGCTTGAATGTGGTTCATTATTTTAAAAGAGAAGTACATCTCCAAACTCTTCAGTAATATACGCCACCAAATTCTTCAGTACACCATATACATTCCTAAACCACTTTATGTATCAGGTGTTTTCTTTCAATAAATCAATTGTTATGGTAGCAGCATGTTGTTGGGAACAAAACACTTCTGGGTCGATACCATTCAAATTTTGAAACAAATAATCATTGATCATCGATCTGTAATGAGCACCATTCCCTGTAACAAGCTCCAGCATCGTTTTTAAAGAAATATGAACAGATGATGCCTCCAGCGTGTAAAGCACACCTTACAGTGCATTTTTTCAGGATGCAATGCAGAACTTCTTGAGAATTGTTTATACTCCATATACGGCAATTTTGCTTGTTTACATAGCCGTTCAACCAGAAATGAGCTTCTCACCAAACACAATTTTACGATAAAAAAGTGGATCAACTTCAAGCTGTTCTAGGGCCCAATCAGCAAACAAACGACGCTTGTTATGCTCAAGTGGCTTTAGTCCTTGAACCGGTTGGATCTTGTATGGGTGTAGACCAAGATCTTTACGTGAAATTTTTCGTGTGGTGGATGCACAGAGTCCAACTTGTTGTGAACGTCGACGAATAGACAAATCTGGATCATCATTAACAGTATGACTTACAGCAGCGATATTTTATTCTGTACGTACAGTTCTTTGTCTTGTTGTTGTTGTTGCATCGAGTAGAGAAAATTTTGTCCGAAATCTATCGATAGTTCGACGAATAAGCTGCTCTGATGGACCATTATGTAAACCATAGATTTCACGAAGTGCTCTATAAGTTTGGCGAATAGAACACTGACTTTGAAAATAAATTTCAGCAATTTGTAAACGTTGTTGCGGCGTGAGTCTTTCCATGATACTTTGTCAATGTTTACTGAACAGAAATGTCAAAACAGCATGGCTTCTCCTTCTATCAAATCACAGTACCTATCTATCCCTATTGAAAGTTCTATTACTCTAAAAAAAAAAACACCCAATTCATCCCCATACTTCTTAGTACATACATCTCCAAACAATCATCATGACAGTTTGTTGTACGACATATTAAATTGAAATTTTCTTTTCAATGTGCTTCAAACTCTTTAAGAATGTTCCTGTCCAGACATTCACAAGAAATATGAAAGTGGACTAACCTCAATGTACCAGCCGCCGAAGGTTCAGGGAGGGGATCTTGGGAAGCCCCTACGTTATTGCCCCCGCTCTGCAACCTGATGCTGAGCATGTTGGCCAGGGCGGTCTTAGTTTTGGGATTGACGAGCACTTGACTCTGACCTACAGAGGGATCCTGAATGGGAACCGGAGGTTCTGCAATCGGGGGTTGAGCAATAGGCCTTGCCATAGAGGGTTGCTGAGCTGCCGCCTGCTGTTGCTGCTGTGGTAGAGTCGGCGTTACGGACGCTTTGGGGACCTGCCCTTGAAGCTGTTGGAGCCTCAATTGCTGTGAGCAAAAAAAAATGTTAATTTCTTTAGTTCCAAAGGAAAATATTAGAGATATTTTCGGAAAATCTCTATGTATCATTTGGGAAAGTATTGTCCTACATTATTAATTAAAAAAATTTCAAGGAAAAGTTGCCTATCACCTTCAGCTTCAGGTTATGCTCTTGCTGTGCCTGGGTGCTCTGCTGTATAGGGCTCAAACCGGGAGTCTGATTGAGTCCAGAGGGTCCAGCGACCGTTTGGGGAACGCCTGGCTGCTGATTCATTGTGGTTGAACTCACCGTCTGCTGCTGGAGGTTGGTGGGTAGGACAACACCCTGCTTGTTAGCCTGCTGTTGCAACCACGCCATCTGCTGTTGAGGGTTGAGACCTGCAGGGACTGGACCTGACAGAAAAATATTGAAGTCATGCAAATCACCCTGTCTCAAAAGCTTAAGATCAAAGAAATTTATACTACAGTCATTTTCTTTCTTCAAAGTAACATTATCTTTTCAAATTATCCATAGAAATTTATGCTAAAACAGGATATCCCATGATTAAAACTTCATCTGAACTCTAAATGGCATCTTTAAATTGAAAATAGTTTTTTTTAGACAAATTTTCAGACAATTCAAAATATCATTCCTTTTTATCAGATCGGTTATTTTTAGTCGAAATTTTTCAATAATATCTCGTATTTCTATGGGCGGAATGCTCGGAAATAAATTTTGTAACCAAATGAAATGAATCTTTAATTTTTTGGTAATTTAATATTTTTAATTTTGTCTATAAGGTCAAAACTATTTTTATTTGAATATTTCGCAGGAAATATTGTTTCTGTTTGGATAAATGAATTTAAAGCATTAGACAATTTAACGCTAGAAGTGATGAGGGGTGGGCCATTTAAAATTCGCATTTTGATCAGTTATAAATGAAAAACGAATGAATATTTTTTCAATATTATGATTTTATTAGAAAGCTTGAACTTTGACATTTACGAATGAAAAAAAAACATCATTTAAATGGCCGCCACGACTTTCTACAGTAATAACATAATAATTGGATTTCTTTCCATGTTTTAAAAGTGTTAAATTTTTTATACTTCATTATTTCTGTTAAATATTATAATTACCGTACGAAAAGCTGCATTAAATAATGAATAAATTCTGAACGAATGGATTTCAAAGTTTTAGACAAAGTGGAGTAAAGAAAAACATTGAAAATATTTACATTTTTAAATAAAAATCTTCCTGTCTGTATGAATATTTCGTTTTTTAAGAATCAACCATCAATATACTAAGCAACTATTACTTTCGTAATTTCACTAAACATCTCAAGTACGTGAAGAAATTTAGATTGTCATTAAAACAGTAAGAAAATCGAAAATGGAATATCCCAAACTTGTTGCTTCAGAAAACGGCTACTACCTTTTGATCGGACACACGAGCGCCATCTGTAACTAGAGAAGATTGTTTACTTACGTTTTCCTCTCGAAAATGTCGACTCAAAACCAGGGAGTCTCGTCATCTTGAAAGTATCAAAGGAAAACAAGATCGAAAAACGAAATCGGAATGTAATTTTCCACGTCACGAAAATGAACAAAACAGCAAAAACTGCACATGTGTCCATATCCGACGCATCTTTTTTGCGACAAAAAATCGATAATTTTTATCGAGTATTTATGGAACTCTGCAAATGCTTATTATAGATACTACAATTCATAATTTTTTCTTTGGAGCCGCTCCCGTCTTCTAATAATAAATAATCTTAAACCCGCACACAAAAAATCGCAGTAAATATCGATATATTGAGTGGACCGAAAAGTAATGTCGCTTTCTTAAATTAAATTAAAACAAATTATCCACCTTCGTTATCAACAGCCTTTTGCCATCTGATGTTCAAATTTTCAATGATGGACCCATAAAAATCAATTGGTTTTTGAGTAAAATATCTCGAGATGGCAATTTGGACATCATCCAAATTGTCAAATTTTTTGCCACTAAGAAAATGTTGTAGCAATCGGAGTAAATAAAAATCCGAGGGTGCGATATCGGGCGAATATGGTGGATGAGGCAGTGCCTCATTGCATTGTAGTTTTGCAGAATAAAGCGTTTTCTGTTGACAATCGCCGCATACTTTTCGATTAAAGACTGGTTCACTCGATCCAATTGTTCACAATAAAGATCTGCATTAAGAGTTTGGCCCGATTTCAGCACTTAAAAAGGGAAAATTCCGCGTATACTCCACCAAACACACAGAAGCGCCTTTTTCGGATGATCGAAATTACTGGAGAACCATCTTTGGCATTTGGCTGGCCATTTCACCCCAAATTGCAAAAAAATCTAATATTTAATTATTCATAAGTGAACAAGTGACAATAACCTAAAAATGTATTTGACACCACTTCGAAGTGCAAATGACAATCAAATATCGACATGCGCAGACATTACCGGTCCCCTTATCACAAGATTTTTTTTAAAGTAGCACAACCCATCCAAAAACAACAAAAAACTACTATGGTTCCAAGATATGCCCGATCAAAGTTGCCACTAATTTTCAGTGGGAATGTGAGCACGCTCGTTCAAAACCGAGATCAGTTTACTTCCTGAATCTATGACAATTTAATGTAACGCTAAGTTTTCGTGAATTTGATATATGTCGATAAATTTGGGGAAATGTCGAGTTGAAGGTCTGTAAGAACTGAAATGATATCCCTACTTAAATAGAAGTGAATCTCCCGACAACTAGAGTCATTTAGCAAATTAATAAAACCACCATTAATTAGGATTATGCGTTATGGTAATAGAAAGTTCTAGAAATCAAGACAGTGTAACATACATCTGTATAACAATCCTATACGCGAACAAACTCGACAAGGTTTTGTAGATCACAGAGGCAAATTGCAGACATGCGCACGTTTCAAACTGATTGGTTTTCTTCAGTGCAATGTATGCTGGTGACTCCAAATCTGTCCAGCATCTATATTCGCTATACACAGAGACTCCAAAGATATTACTAATACACTAGCGCCATCTAGAGTATGCAAAATACATACAAGACATCCCTTTGCGTGTTCATTCAAGTAAAGAAATGTATTCTCGATATTTTCACGTTACGAACATTCCTCATGCTCAAATCGGATCACCCGGATTAATTTATTTTAATATGAATATGCTAATTTCTGAGCCTTACGCAATTTATGGTCTGATTTGAGCATGAGGAAAGTTTATTCTGCGTTCGTAACGTGAAAATATCGAGAATACATTTCTTTACTTGAATTAACAAGCAAACTTATGGTAAAAATATGAAACATTTTCAAACGTGAATAACTCCGAAGCTATTGATGGTATTTTGCCTATTAACGAACTTAGCCGCGGCATTTAAACCACAAACCTTCCCTGAAAATTTCAAGCCTATAACTCTTTCCGTTCGAAAGTTAGCGTGAGAATTACTTTTGACTTCGGATTAATCATCAGTGTGTCCAATCTAAGATTTTACGGGCATTGTACCTGTTGATTTCAACAAATTCTAAAAGTGTTAATCTAGAACTTTTGCTTTCGATGTGGATAATTTCATAGTTATTGTTGAAATTATGCCTGAATTCGTTAAGATGATTAGCATATGTCGAATGTACGGAATCCGATATGTAACTCCTTTGGTGTTCTTGGATTCTTTCCTCGAATGATCTACCTGTCTGGTCAATGTATACTAAAGGGCAATCGTTTCAAGTCAACTTGTAGACTCCAAATTTATTTTCTTTATTTGTTCGATCCTTAAGTTAATGGATTATCTGAAAATATTGCTAAATATTTCAAAAATATTTTCAGTTACAACACATCTTTTAAAACCATCAATAACCTTAGTACTTACATAAAAAACAATAAGGATCAAACAAATAAAGAAAATAAATTTGGAGTCTACAAGTTGACTTGCAACAATTGTCTTTTAGTATACATTAGCCAGACAGGTAGATAGTGTTTATAGAACATTTTTGTCTTAAAATTCAACATTCTATCAACTGTTAAAAAGTATTTTACAAAAAAATGAACCACCTGTATATATTCCTTGACCTTTGCATTGTTCCATGCTTCTAGTTCTGCAAATTAATGACATATTAGGCAAACTCACCTCTGATTACAATGTGCCCAGAACCCCTTTGTTGAGCTTGCTTGAGCATCAGCTGTCTTTGCTTCTGCTGCAACCTTGCTATAAACAAGGCCTGTTGCTCTGGAGGCATCTTCTGCAGCTGATTGTGAGTCTGAGCATCCAAATGTATGAACTGTCTAGGCTGAACCCCTTGTCCCTGCTGAGCGCCGGGGGTCCACTGCACCCTCTGTCCCTGTTGCTGCTGCTGTTGCTGGACGTTCAACGGCTGTCTGGGGATCTGACCCGGAGCTTGCTGCTGCCCCTGTTGCTGAGCCCATAACGCCTGCTGCAAGTGAGGGCGAACCGCTTGAGCTTGCTGGATGCCCTGCTGACCCTGAGCCTGCTGCTGGGCGAACTGGCTCTGCTGCTGATTTAATAGCTGCTGTTGCTGCTGAATCTGAACCTGACCTTGACCATCTGGTTGTTGCTGAACCTGTCCGAACTGCTGCTGATTCTGACCAAATTGCGGTTGCTGGATTATCTGCTGATTACTGCCAACTACCTGTCTAACCTGCGTCAATTGATTCCCACCGAGTATCTGCTGACCTTGCAGCTGCTGCTGTTGGGTTTGTAATTGCTGCTGTTGATTTTGCAATTGCTGCTGTTGCTGATTCTGCAATTGTTGCTGTTGTATTATGTTCCCAAACTGTTGGTTTGGACTTTGAGGAATCTGTTGGTGACTGATTTGACTCTGGCTCAGCTGCTGATTCAGTTGGTTTAACTGCTGATTTATCAACTGGTTCTGATTCAATCTCTGCTGGGCTACCATATTGCCCTGGTTTATCTGCTGATTCAAGATATGGTTCAAACCGAGGTTAATCTGCTGCCTTGGTGACTCGGTCAACTGCTGCTGTTGTTGATTCTGGTCTGTTTGATTCAAAGGTTGGGTCTGGGTGATCTGAGGATTCAACTGCTGACTCTGGAGCATTCTCTGAGTTTGAGTCATCTGCTGCGATTGTCCAAGTGATTCATTTATATTTTGATTTAGTTGTTGATTTTGGCCAAGAGTTTGCAGCAGCTGCTGATTCTGATTTAATCCACCTTGCACCAATTGGTGGCTTTGGCTCAGACCCTGACTGAGCTGCTGTTGACCCTGACTAATTTGATCCTGAGCCAAACCTTGGTTCAATTGATTCTGAGCCAAACCCTGGTTTAATTGTCCTTGACCTAGCTGATTTTGGCTCAATCCTTGTCCAATTTGATTCTGGTTCAATTGACTTTGGCTCAAGTTCTGGTTCAGTTGATTTTGTCCCAAAGGCTGATTGATCTGCTGATTCTGGACCATTCTTTGATTGATCTGCTGATTTTGAACCATGCCTTGATTAACCTGCTGGTTGTTTCCCATCTGAACCTGACCCATTTGATTTTGCTGCTGCTGCTGTTGCTGTATCTGTCCCAACTGCTGATCTACTTGTCCGATCTGATTATGATCCATAAGGTTCTGTCCCAACTGCTGATTCTGCCCTATAGGAGTTTGGATTGTTTGATTTTGTTGCTGCTGTTGTGCCAATTTCATTTGCTGTAAGTGCTGTTGATTTTGACTCACCAGACGGCTCTGATTTAGCTGGATTTGTTGGTTTTGAGTCAAAGGCTGAGAAGCCAGTTGAGGTTGACCAATTTGCTGAGTTTGAAGCAGTTGTTCAGAGGATAACTGTTGGCTCAATCGCTGATTCAGTTGAGCTTGTCGTTGGGCTAGTAACTGACTTATTTGATGATTCTGAGCAAGTTTCTGTTGGTTTAACTGTTGCGCTCGATTCTGGAGTTGACTTAACTGGCTTGGAGACAAATGCTGAGTATTAATCATTTGATTTCCACTCAATATTTGTTGGTTCTGACTCATAGGAGTAGGTTGACCCGCTTGATTTTGATTTAGGTTCATTTGCTGCTGATTTTGCTGTAATAGTTGCCTTGCTTGGTTGATTTGACCTTGTTGCAGCTGTAACTGGAGTAACTGCTGTTGCTGGAGTGTCAACTGGGTTCTTTGCAGCACATTTTGTTGTTGTTGCTGTTGATTCAATCTTTGCTGCTGTTGTTGAAGAAGCTGTTGTTGTAGTTGAGCTGTGCCTAACTGTCCTCTGAGTTGTTGCAAGGTAGGTCTGTTGATATTACGATTGATAGCAGTATTCTGCTGAAATTGTAACTGTTGACCTTGGGGTAAGTGGTGAAGAACAGCCCTTGGACCCTGCTGGGACATGTGACCTTGTTGTAAGGATGATTGTGGTTGAAGAGACACTTGCTGTTGTTGCTGAGGTAAATTTGATTGAGAACTCTGTTGTGACTGGATGTTCTGCTGTGAAAAACTCATTTGAGAAGATTGTATCGGATTCTGTTGTTGTTGGGCATTCATTATGTTCTGTTGGCTCATCCTTTGGGAGTGTATATTTTGCTGTGCTTGTTGAAGAGCATTCTGTACCATTTGCTGCTGCTCCGGAGTCATTTGTTGTGGAATATTTGACATAGAGGATTTGGCACTCTGCGCTTGGGACATCTGCAATTTTTGCATTATTTGCTGATGGCTCAATATTTGTTGAGTCTGTGAATGTTCACTCTGTTTTTGTTGAAAACTGGGTGCAACTACGTTAGGTGGTACGATTTCTTTCATTTTAGGAGAGGCTTGCATGTGTACATTTTGATCATTTTTTGATTGCTGTTGTGGTTGAGGGGTTGGAGATTGTTCAGGTTGATTCCAAGGCATTCTCTGCTTCAATTTTTCCAAAAGAGCTTGAGTAGAATTAGCAACTTCATCATTTGCATTGTCTTTATCTGTTGTTTCAGATTCCTCGAATCCGGTTATTGCGGTTGTACTTTCATGATGAACTGGAGGGAGTGGTTTAGGCCAGTCTATCAGTCGAGGATGGAATAGATCTGGTTGGACCAATGCCTTATTTTTGATGCATTCTAAAATCCAATCTGGTGTAACGATAGTTATCTTATCCGGTCCTAAACTTTGAGCTTTCTCATATTTAATTGTACTTGTGTCAACTGTTACTAAATAGTTGCAAGTTTGGTCTAAATTCAGCTGAACTTTACCACCCTCGTATGTTATCAGCGCCCATAGGGATTCCAAGTCCTCTTTAACTTTAGAGAAACAGAAAATTTTGGATGCGAAAATTTGTGGTCGATTGAACAGATAAGGCTTTGTGCTCACTAATCTGTTCAACTGGGAACTTATCAATATCCATCTGGGGGTTACAGCAGGTACTTCATAAACATCGGTAGCATCTATAATGTCGGTTTCTTCGGGGTTTTCCCCACAAATCAAATGGGTAACGAAGTCTGAGAAATATTTCGACTGATCTGCACCGCCCTTGGTTAATAATGTAATAACCTGAAAGCAATATTTACTATAAATATCATATAAATTACGTTGTGTATATACTTACATCTTCGGAAATCTCGCCACTAACATAAAATTTAACGTCTTTGAACAGATCGTTACTAACTTCGAGGTTTTTAAATTTTTCGGTTAATTCGCTCATTTTGAAGATGCATCAGTTAACAGCAATCAAAGTCTTATAAGAATTTTCAAAAAGATTCATATATTTTTTCACGCTACACAAATAAACATTCAAGACATTGTCGACTGTCAAAAAAACTAAAATAAAGGATTTTTCTAGGAAATTGCATAGATGGAAATTTTAAAACAATAGATAACTGTGTTGATAAAAACTTCAATTCTAAGTTAGGATATGTTCCGAATTTATCAATTATAGCCACAGAAATCATTGAATCTATAGTAACAGTTTATTATGGTTAAACTGAAAATCATATTTCAAGAATCTTTCAATTTATATCTAACAGTTAAAGTAATCCAACGTATATATGTCTGAACGGAAATTTCAATGAATTGAGCACAGGAATATCTTTGGTATGGGCTTCGAGAAGAAAACTCTCAATTTGATAGATAAAAGACGTCTTTTTAAATGTCAGACGCTCCGACAGATTACAGATAATAAATTACTTTCATCATCTGTGGGTTCCTTATTCCTGTCATGTTTTTGTTTTCTTCCTCTAAATTTGATTCATAAATCATTTCTTGCTCAAAACTCATTAATAACCACTTAGTATAGGAACTGTGCATCGAAACATAATAAATAGAAAATGTCCGGTTTCGACTTTAAAACTTCAACAAATCCCTTCGAAATCGAGGACGTTGACGATGAAACGTTCTTAAAAAATTCCAGAAAAACTACCAATTCTGCCTTCGATAACCAGGTGCAGGCGTATCAAGAACGGAGGAGACAGATTGAAGAACGAACTGTGAACAGCACTGAAAGAAGTATCAGTGTTCTGAGGGACTCTGAACAGATTGGAATAGCCACAGCTGAAGAACTTATGAGACAAAGAGAAAAATTGGAGAAGACTGATAAACAACTCGATGAGATTAACGCCACCTTAAGGTTTTCCCAAAAACATATTAATGGTATCAAATCTGTGTTTAGCAGTTTAAAAAACTATGTTTCGGGTAGAAATGATAGTAGTCCCTCAATTTCCAGTTCTTCAAGCAATATAAAAGTAAGTTCTAAACTAACCTTTTTATTTTCTTTCTTTTAATTATCTTGTCTGAAATCTTGAGTAGAAGTTTTCTCTAATATTCTACCTTTCAGCCATCTTCCTCTAGTAATTCCTTAAAAGAAGTAAAAAATTATGACCGTTATGAAAATCACCCTAGCACTCGTCTTAGGCAAACACAATATGAACCTGATCGCCAACAATCCAGCGGAAAAGATTTCGAGGCCAAACTAGATGCTAATTTACAAGAAATGTGTATGAATATATCAAGACTCAAAGGCTTAGCTACAGATTTATCTTTTGAATTAGACTCGCAAAATGATCTAATTAGTACCATAGTGGATAAAACAGAATCTGCTGATTTAACTATTAATAAACAGAACAAAGACATGATGAGAATATTAAAGAAATAACTTGGAGTATATCTAACAGGTTGGAGTTGTTATTTTGGACTATGATAACATGAAGTGAAATAAAAACTCGATTGAATTTTAATTTGTAAATGTTTTTTGATTTTTCATTAAATCGAACATTGGTTGTTTGGTTTTTAAATGGTAGATAGTCATTTTCTTGGATGTTTTAAAAATTAAATTGTTACTATTTTTAATTGTGATTTATTTCTCAATTTACTTAAGAAGTATTGTTATTTTTGAAAGTTATTAAAATTGGTAGTATATAAAGTCTTCTAAATGTCGGAAAGAACCATTTTTGTGCAAAATGGATTTTCAAAGCACCTCTTATCGCCATTGCAGCACGTGTATTTGTGATTAAATGTATTCAATATGTGATCTTGAAAAAGTGATCTCTGCTCAGTAGATCTTGGAACTTGAAGAAACAAATTTATTTCCAGTACAAATATTTTATGAGGATAAACTGAGATATATTGTTGTAATGCTGTATTAAATATTTTTATCAATGTATGTAAAAGAATATATGATTTGAATGTTTAAAAAATCTTATTTATCCCGGACAACAATCTTTTTAATTGTTGCGGTAACATAACATTTAAGATGTCTACATGGAATATGAGAATTACTTTGTTTTCTATCAATTTATTGAATAGGTACACAGTGGCCAAGTTACCTACTGTAACTAACTGCATTTTTAAATTGTGAATAACAAGTTGATTATGGGTTTCAAATTATTTTTGAAGCATATTTATTTTCTTAAGAACTTCTAGAAGGATTCCATGGTTCCATCTGATCATTTAGGAGGTTAATGGCAGAATTATTGCTGTGCTTAAAATTTGTGTTGATTCCAAGATGTCCAGTTTTTTGCCTTTTGGTTACATATGTAGGAAGTTGTTCAGGAGATTAACTGAATGAATTCTTAATGTATTTAGAAACCAATTACTTAATTTCAACTTAGTGTATTGAGTTAACAAATTTTCAAATGGGCAAATTTTGTGAGCCCACAAGTGTCCATTTACAAGCTTTATTTTCTCATTTGGGTTTAACCCTTAGTCTGCAAATATAATTTGTTTTAAAGTCATAGTACTGATAAACTGACAGATAATGTTAAGTTTGGTCCGGAGTTTTTCATCTGGGTATCCAATCAATTGTTTGAGACAATTTTTGGATAAAAATTCAGAAGAATGATAGAGCCTTGGATTGAGCACGGAAATTTAACATAACAGTTTATTTAAAAATTTTTAAAAATTAGCCTTCTACATATTTAATTCCAAAAGATTATATTTAATGATTATAACTTCTGAAAATAAATTAAAATAATGTCGTATAAGTACCACTTATATCATGACATATAAAATAAACATTCATTATAAGACATCCGAATGGTATAACAAAATCCAATAAATAAAAATTATTAACCAAAATCCTATAAATTAAATATTTTGAATAGAAAAAATTACAAATTGGCAGAATGATTTTGCCAATTCACAAACATGTCATTTCTATTTTGTCTTAAACCTACCCTGCAAATTTAATGCCAGCATTATTTCCTTTTGAAAGATATGGACCTAAATTTTACTGCAGATTTATTCATATGTAAGTTCAATGTAGATTTTGATAACCATTTTAGGCTCAATAATTAAATTAGGATAATTATTCCAAAAGTTATGTTTTTCCATCAAAGTACCTAGTAATTTAGGAAAAATTAATTTTATACTTTTTTCACCAATCAGGAAATCAAAAGTTAACATCAAATTCTAGGGATATAAACATGTGAAATTAACAGTTGAGGAGTGTTTTATACACATAAAATTAAGGACATTTTGTAATCAGTATTTATTTTAGAAATTTTTGTTTTTTCGGTTGTAAAATAGTTTACCATCTGCATGCGATATTTGTATCGTAATTACTTGAAAGAAAAAAGTTGTTTTGATTAAGTTTGACAAATCCCTATAAACCATTATCAGCAATTGTTTTGTTTCAATGGTTTTATCTCTCTGTCGCAAATTGATTGAGTTGTGGTACCATTTTAAGTGTTGAATTAGCTATAAATACTGTTATTGCAAATTGTGGCAGCTATAGAAGATGGGGTCTCCAGTGTGCAATGTGTATTTTAACGTTACAAAGAGACTGATTTATTCACTAGAAGGACGATCAAGGACTACAGCTGACTCATTTCTAGTGCTTTGCGAAACCGAATGGTCACTGAAGTTTTCCTTCAAAATAATTTGCCAGAAGTAAAAAATGTAAATGTGATAGTTAGAAGCTTTTGCACCCTTCTTCAACAGTCCGTTTACCCTGAAAATTTCAAATCTGTGAATTATTGCTTTAAGAAGCTATATATACATTCTGTCAAGAAAATACCGGGAATTATCGATTTAAATCTGGCGGGGCAATGAGGCAGGTAAATTTTTTTTTTCCTAGGTTGGTACCACTGTCCTTAATTACTATGCCAAGCTTGAGCGGGATCTGTCAACTAGTGTGTTTGCAACAGCTGATTAAGTCAGTCGATGTCAGAGTGCGTGCCGATTTTTACTATGGGTGATTACGTTGAGCAAAGAATTTGTTTAAAGTTTTGTGTTGCAAATGAATTTTCGTGTGCCGATGCATTGAAAATGTTGCAAAAGGCCTTTGGTGATAATGCTCTATCGAAAACTCGTGCATATCAGTGGTACAGAGCCTTCAAGGACGGTCGTGAAGTGGTCGCCCATCGACGGCTTCGATCGAAGATAACGTCGATAAAATTAAGGAAAGGGTGCTGGAAAACCGTCGTACCAGCTTGAGAGAGATAGCACATGATCTTAAGATATCCCACGAGTCCGCACGTACGATTTTGATTGATATTTTGAGCATGAGAAAGGTGGCCGCACGACTCGTACCGAAAGACCTGAATTTTCTTCAAAAACGTCATCGCGAACAGGTTGCTTCAGACATGCTGGATCGCTGTAATTCCGATTCTACATTCATGGAACGCATTATAACTGGTGATGAGACCTGGGTCTACGAGTACGATATGCAAACAAGCCAGCAATCATCGGAATGTGTGGCAAAAAATGAGCCGAAACCGAAAAAACCACGCCAAAGCCGCTCGAAAATGAAGGTGATGCTCATTGTTTTCTTCGATATCCGTGGCGTGGTGCACTACGAATTCGTTCCAGAGGGTCAGACGGTAAACAAGGAGTATTACCTAGGCGTTATGAAACGTTTGCGTGAGCGTATCCGTAAGAAGCGGCCAAATTTGTGGGCGAACAACTCATGGATTTTGCATGACGATAACGCGCCTTCTCACCGAGCTACGATTGTGACTGACTTTCTCGCCAAAAACTCAACAAACGTGCTTCAGCAACCACCGTATTCGCCGGATTTGGCTCCCTGCGACTTTTTCCTCTTCCCAAAACTAAAATTGCCCCTTCGTGGCACCCGTTTTGAGTCGATTGAAGCCATAAAACAAAATTCGGCGCGAGAGCTAAAGTCCATCCCGGAAAGCGCCTATAAAAAATGTTTCGATAATTGGAAGTGCCGTTGGCATAGATTTATTGTAGCAAATGGAGCCTATTTTGAAGGTGACCCAATAAAATTTGACGATTAAATGTAAAAATGTTGTTTTAATTGAAAATTCCCGGTACTTTCTTGACAGAGTAGTATATGGATAAAAACACAGAATACTGTGTTGGAAAATACTATTAGATTAATAGCCTGTTCAGCGAAATGAAAACCCATCGGATGGTCACTCAACTTCTTTCTCTAGTTGAACTTTGTAAGTCTTCATATTGAGGTCTGTATGCAAAATTCTCCTCAGAGAAGTACGATAAATATTCAGTTCTTAAGCATGATGACGAATTGATGTTGATGGATGTTCCTCTATAGCTCCTTTATTTTCCTAGTTTGAAAACAGCTGCACTACTCTCAAAATCCCTAGATTTTGAACACATGTGTATTTCAGGTACATAGGAATCTAGATTAAAACACATGTTTAAATGGATGAAATGATAAAATTTATTTGTTGGCTTATGCGAAACAATAAAATTATGAACGCATATATACAAAAAAATGTTTTTAAAATGTAAAGTACACCAATATTGATTTTCATCAAGAAAACTGACAACAAATCGATCAAAAAAAATTAAATACGCCATGCACATAGGTCAGATACCTACGTTTCCCCAATTTGGTCAACCAAAAAAAATCAGAATATAATCAGAGAAAACAATTTTACAACAACGGCAAAACCAAACAATCAATTTGAACACCGAATTGTCGAAACAAAAAAACAAACAATTTCTACCGGTGAATGTGATGAGATCTGCCATTTTATTCATTGTGAACGCGATGGTCCTAACACGACAATTCTAAGCTAACGAACTTCTACTACGCCTAACGAAAAATGAACCGTTCTCATTCTCGAAACAGAGCCGCAACTCAAGTCGTCAACCATCTGAAAATCAATAAAATGGCACCAAATTCGAACACTATCATATTCTTGTCCTCTAGAAAAACGGAAACTTGCAAAATACAATATAACAGCGCATTCAAATTCATTTATTTACTGTCTGTGTTGGTTTTTAGACCTTAAATACTAATATTACAAATTTAAATTAATAACAAAGGTGAAATTCAACATTTTTCTCAGTTTAGATAGAAGGGACAAACTAAATCGATCTAATTGGCCGATTTTGTTTTTACAATAATTTTTGGGTATTTGGAATGATCAAATTATACAAGTGCAGGTGATTTGTTGCTTGAAATTCTTTCAAATTCACACTGGTTTATACATATTTCCTGCTCCTGTTAGAGATATTGAAACGGAACGAAATCACGTTAAAGGAGTTAGACTAAGACATTCCTTGTTCAGGAATGGGGTTCTCAAATGAGTGTCAGGGGAATTTATGCAATATTAGTATTTAAAACTTTGAATAAAACTTTTTACATTACTTATACCTAGTTCATAAATAGACAGAATTCACTTCTTTTTGTTTTTGTTAGTCGCTCCTCTAGGTGGCGTCGTGGGCCGTCCAGAGTTGGTGTTGTACTGGAATTTCCTCTTGTCCGCTGGCTTCAAAATCTGAAAACTGCACATTAGCGTGTCGTCCACCGACATCATGGCTCCTGCATTGTCAAATTCTCCTGTAAATCAAAAAGACTAGGCGTAAACCCAATATTCTGCTCTAAGATATACAAAACCGGCCAAAAAAGAAAGTGTTTTTAGTGTTCAGCAGTGAAATTGCTTTCTGGTAATGTAAAACCAATAATTACTTACATTTGATACCTGAGTTTTTGAATGAAAAGATGAAACAAATAAAAAAAAATGTGGAGTATATATAACTACAGATTTTAAAATAATAGAAACCGGAAAGTAATGTTGTTTCTGCGCATGTCGAAATTTTATTGTCATTTGTACTTCAAAGTCATGTCAAAGACATTAAGGTTATCCTAACTTGTTCACTTCCAAAATATTAAAATTTGAATCATGATCATGTTTGCTGCTTATGTCCCAAAGATCAACGAAACCCCTTTAGGTAGATCTGAGTTGTAAACTGTCGCACAGATATAGGTTGTATCACTGTTACTCTTAAATTTTTTTTTGTCTGTCATAAAACTATACTTTTCATCCACCATCAATACAAAAATTTTGCAATTGAATATATATTACTAAATCGGCACTTACCGCAGTAATTTGGTGCGCTGAACAATGTGACGAGCTGCCTCTTGGCGAAGAACTCGTAACCGTCTTCCACAACCTGATGCGCTCGGCAAATGAGATCAAAATCGTGTTTGTGTAAAAATTTGCTCACAACCTGGAAAAAATGGAAACTATATTTATCTATGTGTAAAAGTGTATTTCTATTTAAAGAAGAACAAATGAAATAACTAACATACATAAATATACAGAAAGTAGAATTCAATACATAAGAAAACATTGAATCATTATTATCATCTATCATACTTGATAAAGTGCCAATAAATCAAAAATAAAAATGTTCTAAAATCTTCTACAGTATATTTCAGTCCTAGAATATATTTAGTTTGGTTAGTCCATTTTTAATAGTTATATCTAATATAATCTCATGAATTGCAAATAATATATTGAGTTACTCATTTGCATATCTGTTTTGATACTTATTTTCATTAAATCACATAATTATACAGGCTGTTTTCAAAGGCGAGTTTAAAAGAAAAAAAAAACTCCTCAAATTGAACCTTTTCACAGAAATCGTATATATCAGGTGTTTTTTTTAGAGTGATAGAACTTTCGATAAGGATAACTGTGATTTGACAGAAGCCATGTTATTTTGACATTTCTGTTAAGTAAGCATTGACAAATTATCATGGAAAGACTCACGTCGTAACAAAGTTTACAAATTGTTGAAGGTTATTTTCAAAATCAGTGTTCTATTCGCCAAACTTATAGAGCACTTTGTGAAATTTATGGTTTACATCATCGTCCATCAGAGCAGCTTATTTGTTGAACTATCGATAGATTTTGGACAACATTTTCTCTACTCGATGCAACAACAAGTCAAAGAAGTGTACATACAGAAGAAAATATAGCTGCTGTAAGACATAATGTTAATGATGATCCAGATTTGTCTATTCGTCAACGTTCACAACAAGTTTGACTTTGTGCATCCACCACGTGTGAAATTTTGCGTAAAGATCTTGGTCTACACCCAAACAAGATCCAACTGGTTCAAAAACTAAAGCCACCTGACCATAATAAGCGTCGTTTGTTTGCTGATTGGGCCCTAGAACAGCTTGAAGTTGATCCACTTTTTTATCGTAAAATTGTGTTTAGTGATAAAGCTCATTTCTGGTTGAACGGCTATATAAACAAGCAAAATTGCCGTATATGGAGTAAAAACAATTCTCAAGAAGTTCTGCAGGTACCATTGCATACTGAAAAATGCACTGTATGGTGTGCTTTACACTCTGGAGGCATCATCGGTCAATATTTCTTTAAAAACGATGCTAGAGCTAATGTTACAGTGAATGGTGCTCGCTACAGATCGATGATCAATGAATTTTAAATGGTATCGACCCAGAAGTGTTTTGGTTCCAACAAGACGGTGCTACATCTCATGCTGCTACCGTAACAATTGATTTATAGAAAGAAAGATTTGGCGATAACATTATTTAGAGAAATGGTCCAATTAGTTGGCCTCCAAAATCATGCGACATAACTCCACTGGATTATTTTCTTTGGGGTTATGTCAAGTCATTGCTTTGCTGATAAACCAGAAATAGACTCATTGGAAGCCAACATAACTCGTGTTATTGATAATATAAAGCCTGAATTACTTGAAAAAGTGGTCCAAATCTGGTCTGATCGAATGCGGTTCCTCAGAGCTAGTCATGGTGGACATATGCCGGAAATTATTTTTAAAACATAAATGTCATAAAATTATCTTTTAAATAAAAAAAAATTGGTTTTAATCTTGATTTAAATGTGTTTTATTTCAATTTAAAGTTCTTTCACTCTAAAAAAAACATCTGATATATAAAATATTCAAGAGTATCCAGATATAAGTCCTTAAAATCGATTTTGATGCCGTGAAATTTCAAGTCTGGTTCTGTTACTTCAAACTCTTAAGATGGTGCAGCACTTGGGAACAAAGCCCACTTATCCACAATTCAATATTCAACACGAGTAGAGTATTATGAGCTCAGTATTCACTCAAACATAAACAATTAGACTTATGTACAACTTATTTGTTAGTTTTTTACTTTCGTGAATTTGTTGAAAAATGTTGCATATTAATAGAAATATTGAACTTGTGAGGATAACACAAGCAAAATGTTACAGCAGCAGGCAGATTGAATGGCGAAAAATCCGTTAAAAAATAGTCCAAATTCGCTAATATTCATATCCTTGGCGGAGGTGGAGCAGTAAATACTTTGAACAATTTGGATCAATATTATTGATGATTTTTTGAACGTCGTTATTTGATGAAGGTTTTTTTCAAAGGGTAAATATTTGAATTTCATTCTCAGATGTTTGTGTCGTTGTGTTCAGCTCCTAAATAAAAAATGTGCAACTAACATGGGGCAGTCTCTCCATAAAAACACTCAATCACTGGTGTTATTTGGTCCACAAAAGATCTTTGATCAGTTCCACAACTGATGTTGTGTTTTCTTTTGGAAATATTCAATATTTCAAGAAAAAACCACAGAAATTCTAGAGCGATCACATAACAGATCGCGACCTTCAAAGTAAGTTTGGTGCTTGCACATATTCCTTCAGCAGTAACAGATGAAAACATTTCACAATTTTGAAAAAAAGTTCACAAAAATGATATGTATATGCAAATTTATAAATATATATATGATTACTTAGATAAAAATTAACCCTCACTAAATAAATGGGTCCTTTCAACCCATAAAACCCGTATATCAGAACGTATTTTCTGCAAGTCGGCATTTATCCTAATGAATCATTTTGTTATTTAGTTCTAATTCAGATAAGCATATTTATAAATGCAATTGTATCTGTTTACCCCACGGAGATAGAATTTAGAGCTAAGACGCATTAGTCATTATTCGTTCATCATTGAATTCAAAATAAATTGTTTTTAAAAACATGGTTTTCAATCATAAAAACATATTTATATACTTATCTGGTACAATTTCATTTCAAATATCGGTACAATACTGTTTGGAGACAGTTTTTGATGAAATATTTCTTTTTGTTCTTCCAGCTGTTACAAATAGACACCTTTAAAAAAACCTGCATACTATCAATTACCTCCACATATGATTAAATCAGTAAGCAGAACACAACTGAACTCCTAACTCGTACAATATGAAAAAAGCTGCTGAAGATTCTTCACAAAAGATCTAGGAGTATCAGGATAATATATCATGACAACCAATCATAGAAAAGTAACCTAAAAAATGCTTTTTTTGTAAGTCTATAAAGCTTTTTTTCCAGTATATCCCTCTACATTCATTATCAAAAGAATACTAAACTGAATAACAAATAAGAAACAATTTACATCCTTTATCATATGGATAATATGCAAAACCACAACATGGAAACTGTTATGTAAACAACATGTGCATACATAATGATGTCGTTCACTTAGAAAGTTATGATAACTGTCTGGATGTTGCAAATGGATAGAAACTGAATTAATTTTACGTGACAGAACACTTTCTTAATTCAAACCTGTTATTTTTCATTAAGTACCAAGTAAAAAAATTAATTAAAATACTATCTCTTGGGGATGTAAAATTTTAAAAGTGTTGGCTATTTACCATACAAAATGAGCACTAAATCCAGCAACATCAATAGTAGTTCAGAATAAACTTGTATCCATATTCCTATTTATAATATGAGTTGTGTAACACCAACCAAGACTTTCACTAGTGTAATTGCCTTCCACAATAAAACATCACAAAAATAAAAATAGGAAAAAGGTATACACACTTCTATGCATTTTAAAATTTCAAACACACTAACCTCTGCTCCAAAGGTAAAACTAACACCCCGGTCATTCTCCCCCCAACCGTTCTGGTCTTTGTCTGGATCCGACCACAACAAATCACAAAGTAGGCCCTGATCAGGAACGTCTGTGGGTCTCATTATTCTGCGGATTTGCTCCATAGATTGTAAGTCCGGACTTAAACCTAAAGAAAGCAGATTTAGAGTGAACATGTTTTTAATGGTAAACTGACTTTTTTACCTCCATGACAACAGAAGATTTTCTCATCTACAATCGCAGCTACTGGAAGACAGTTAAAGCAATCAGTGAATGTTTTCCATAATTTGATGTTGTACCTGAAATAATAGTTCATTATATTAAAGTTTAAAGAAATAAAGGAAGAACTAACCTTCTCTTGCATTCGTCATAAAACCCATAGATTCTGTTGATGGAAGCACATTCATGGTTTCCACGTAACAGGAAGAAATTTTCAGGGTATTTAATTTTATATGCAAGTAAGAGACAGATGGTTTCTAAGGATTGCTTTCCACGATCAACATAATCTCCCAAGAACAAATAATTAGATTCTGGTGGAAATCCTCCATATTCAAATAAACGGAGCAAATCATAGTATTGGCCATGGATATCTCCTGTAAGATAACAGATCATTAACCCAAAACTTAAAATACAAATACATTAACAACAAATGCACATAATGAGAAATTTTAAAAATCTAGAGTTGAGATTGCATGAGTCAACGTCTAAGCCATCAATTCATCGATTCGAGGGTTCACTTACCGCAAATTTTAAGAGGTGCTTCCAATTCCAGTAATATCGGTTGGGACAAGAATATTTCCCTGGATTTCAGGCATAAGCCTTTGATTTCGGCTTCGGTAAGTTGTACATTTTTGCCGGGTCTCGCTCCACGCACTGAAAATTTCGATAATTTCGTGAATTTATTTTGACAAATAAAGGCGTATACGACGCCATTAGTTTTGTCAACACAATTTGACCTTCATGAATTTTACCTTCTAAAAGACGAGCTATAATACTGTCTATATTCAATTTATCTGCTTCAGCCATGGTCTTCGAGAAAATAATTGCTGTTTTATGCACTTGAAATAATGAAAAAATATGTGATGGCTCGGATTAGGGAGGATTTTTTGGAGCCAATCTAACGTTTACTGTTCTTTTATTGTTCGGTTGCAGAGAACGAATACCCTCTCATTTTGGATGACTTTGACAGCGGCTGCTACCAACATTAGCAGAAGTCACTAAAATTTTGTAACGACAATTTACGTTCTTAAACGAAATATTCCGAATGATTAGTAAAATAATCAACAAAACTGTTGAATTTAAAACAACAAATTGAATATGGCATTAAAATTTTTCCCAAATTCAAATAATTATTAAAAAATGAAATAGGGTATTTTGTAAATTTTGTGTTGGTGAACATTCATACCAACATGTTGGAGAAAGTTGATGGCCGCCTGTCAAACTCATATGAATATTATTTTTTCAATTAATAAATGTTTCCTGAATATACCGATATAAACAATCACCAAAGGTATAAGAAGAATTAATAATTACATTCGAAATTATCTATTATTATTGTTTTTGTTTATTCTAAAAGCATATACAACGCCTGATAAAATTCATAGTATACTCAGTTTAAACTTAAACAATTCAAATTGAAATACATATTTTAAAAAAATTAATATGTAAAGTACATTTCTTAATTATCTTATGGTTACACGAAGCTGTTCCCGAGCTGCTTCTTCAATTTGTTTGTGAATTACATTAACTTCCTCCTGCATCAAAGTGCGTTCCATATGCCTATAAACAATTCTATAGCAATGGCTTCTTTTTCCAGTTTTAGGTTGTCTGAAATTGTCCTTTAAGGTTACTTGTTCTATAATATCACCTCCGACTGTCCTCACTAAGTCATAGAAATCGTTTTCGGAGTATTCTTTGTCTTCAGGCAACCAAAAGCTGATGTCATTAGCGCACTGAGGGAACTGACTAATTGGTTTGTATGTTATATTAGAATTCTTCTCAATGTCTTTGAACTGGTTCAAGAATCCACTATCAGTCGACCAAAACAGACGGATGTCAGGTATATTATATAAGCACATAGCTAGTCTTTCTAATCCTAATCCAAAAGCCCAGCCTACTTTATTGTTTACACCTGCGTTGGTTAATATAGGTTGTTTCATGATACCACAGCCCAAGATTTCCATCCATTGTCCTTTGTGGAAGATTTCAAGCTCCCAAGAAGGCTGAGTGAAAGGGAAATATGTGTCAACCCATCTGTATTTGAAGCTATGGTCAAACAATTTTTTAATAAGCTTCAAAAGCGTATCTTTCATTTCAAACTCCATCAATGCAACAGCTTCTATAGTGTGGCAGGACTGTTTGTCTTGAGATCCGATATATCTAGTGTAATCGCCCAACTCGAAGATTTCTAAATCGTCATCATCAGGAAACAATTCCATTCGTGAACGTAATCGTACACCATCAACTTGGTGAAATACTGGATAATGAGTGCTGTCTATCTCGTCTCTTCTGTAGACGTCTCCCATTACCAAAAAATTGTGCACGCCTTTTTGTATAATCTCCTTTTGGTGGGCAGTCGTATGAGCTCTCAACAAATACTGTCGATTTAGGTAGTAACAGTCGCTCTTGGACCTCGAAACATGATCTTGGGGTATCAGAAGGCTGTCGAAGTTCTGCTCTACAGATACAACTTTAGACATGTTGGGCCATGAGGAAAAAAAAGACTTATCAAAATTTTTCTTGTCTTTGAACGACGCAGCGAAGTGCTCCCTAATTCTTTCAGATACCAATTGTAAAGGATGTCCTTTTTGCATGTGGAGGTTTCTTCCTAGATGCGAAGTGATTTTGTCTGTTATATTGGTATAATCATCCCTAAAGTAGTTTTGGTGATTTATTCTGAATGGTTTTTCTTCTTGGATTTGTTGATGCGTTGCCGAAAATTGACGGAAGTTTTTAAGCTTCAGGGTTTTTCGAATGAACACTCTTGAAAGAATCATTTTCGTCTCTTCCTTATACAATTTTGAGTCCTAATTTTTTAATTTTTGGAATATATGTTAGACTTTTCGATTGTTATGATGCTAAGCTGACCTTGACTAGGACAACAATGGTGGTTATGCATCAGATTTTTCTTTGTTACCTAAAGGGATCAACAAGGCTATACTATTTGGTAATCTGTGGTTACCTAAAATACGAATTTTTGGTATGGAAGTTGGAACTATCTGTCACCTGTCACTTTTTTCTTCATTAATAATAATAAATGCTTAATTTGCATTGGATAACTTAATCGTTTCATTGTTTCAATAGAATCAATTCAATCTCGTATTAATACCCATATAAATTATAATACCACTATAAATGAATGTCATATCTCTCAATTCTTGTAACGATGTACAGGGGTAATACGAAAAGTAATTCAATATTCGTCTAAATTGTATAACTTCTTTCATAATATTCAAATGTGGGAAAAGTTTCTTTGTTTCTAAGCAATTACTTGAACTTGGTACTACAAGAACCTGTAAATTGAAAATACTGCAGAATTTTGAAGCTGATCATTTCTTTCAAAAGATATCTATTTGCCTTTCCATTGAAAATCCAAAATTTAATTTGTCTTATTATTATTCAGAGTACTTTCATTTCCGCCAAGTGAAATACTTTTCTTTCTTGAATGATTACTTTGGAGCTAGAGTTTAAAAAAATTTGGTTAATTTTTGTGTTCATTTAACTTGATATTTGTTGGATGGATTTTATCCTAAATGGGAAACAAACTTACTTGAAAGATATCGTCCTATCATGAGCCTATTTAAAATTTAGGTTTTTTATTTAGCAGTACCAGATATTTCAGACAACTTGATTTCATACAAACCTAATTAATCTTCTGAACATAAGTCTTGAATCAAAATAGGGCGCTTGGAAAATATGTAGTGGCTAACTGGAGGAGAGGGGTATTCAAAATAATAAAATTTTGGTTCTTTTTTAAAATAATACAAACTGTGATTCTATATTTTTTATTTATATTTTAAGATACGTCGGTACATAGCATTCTGGTGAAAAACAACATCTGACATGTGGTGGCCACTATCAGCAATCAGTTGAAGCCGTTCTTGGAAGTCGACCGCCCATCTTTCCAGCATTGCTCTGTTGATTACGGTGGTTTGCACTAGAATTGTTTCCTTCTAATCTTGCGGAGTTCAAGGCTTATGCCAGTATACCCGCTCTTCCCACAAAAAATGAGCACATTTCGATAGATCCGACGATCAAGGTGGCCCAAACCAGGAAATCACATGACCTGGAAAATAAAGAGCATTGATGCGTTTGCAATGTGAGGCGTGGTCCAATCTTGCTGAAACCAGACACGTCGGATTAGAATTCATCTTAGTCGTAACTGAGGCAGGAAGAAATTGTTAACATAGCGCGCTATGTTTACAGTTACAACCCTCCCATTGGCATCTTCTGTAAGGTCCAATGCAAGTTTTGGAAACTGCGCACCAAACTGTAACTTCGGGTTATGCTTAGATCTTTTGTGTAATTGTCTTAGATTTTTTTGTGCGCAAAAATGGTAGTAATGTTGCTTCACCATGACGCTCAGATGGAAATGAGCTTCATCAGACATGAAGATTCTCATTTTAATCAAAGAGTGCTTCCATTTCACCCTCAAATATTAGTCGTTGTTCGTAATCTCCTGGCTCAAACTGTAGAACAATTGCCAATTTGTAGGGGTAAAAATGCAAATCAAAGTGTAAAGTACGCCTTACCGTCCGAGTACTCAAACGAATCTCAGCGGAATGGTTCTGAGCAGATCGACCTGGACTGCTCAGAAGGGTTGGTAGAATTTTTTCAACATTTTTGTGAGGTTGGGCCTTTCATGGAGGCCGTAGGTGCCTTTTGTTCATCTACAAAACCTCGTATACAAAGTGCTTGAACCAAACGAAGAAGGGAACACTTTGATTCCGGTGAATGTTGAAGTGGCGACGAAATTCACGCTGAACTGTCGTCATTTTGGATGAAGCTTTCGCACGCAAATACACGGTGTTCTAACAACCACAGCTCCATGACTTTGACACATAAATAATCGTTAATGGACAAAATCGAAAAATTTTTTCATATTTTTCCCAATATTTTCGAAACTACATATTCGATCGATCTGAAATTCATCATTTAGAGTTAGAATAATGACGCGCATGTTATGTTTGTGCAGAATTTCGTGGGAATCGTATAATTAGATGATTAAAATTAAATATTTTGTGAGGATCGTGGGTGATATGAACTAGCGAGCAAAAGCTCCCGACTTCACAACAGTGCTTTTCGGAGTTTTTTTATAAACATAATACAGATAAAAATGAAAATCCATTACTAAAGACAGTATATTCTAGAAAATTAAACGGTTCCAAATATATATATATACAATACTGATAAGAGACAAAACATATGTTACATTTCATCGATAAAGAAATATTCAACATATCCCTCACAGACTAAGACGAATTTCGTAAAAATCACTTTTAAAATTTAACATCCTCCCAATAGTCACAGGAATAAAAAATATACAACAATATTGCTTTGATTGTTGGGTATACCTGATATTACAATCCTCTGTATATATTGAAAGTTTGCCCCAAAAGAAAATTTATATTTGAAAATCTTACGAGATAAACGCAAGAAATCAATATGTAAATTTATAGGGTGTCCGAATTAAACGTTGATAATTTCAGGATACGATTCTAGAGATCAAAAAAATATGGAAAAAACTTCATATCAACCTATGTCCTAAAATACACATCTGGGGAGTCGAGTTTTTTGATGAGCCAGGTTTTTTTGTGATAAAGGTACTAATTTCCATCTCATTGGTACACTTCCACAAAATGACTAATTTTTTCCTGAGCTGGTGATCAAATTAAATTTTTAATTGGAAGATGAGATTTTTCAAATGTTATTAAATAATGAAAGTATTACAAAGCACCATTCTCAGGAAAAAAACTGTTCTCTGATGTGATACATTCTAACAGAGCCTTCTTTTCCCGGGAACAGTGTTTTGTAACACTTTCAACTAACTATTGATCTCCATGTCTTGGAATATATTTACGTTGAATACAGACACCTGTATATGATTTATTAGTTATTTTTGTGTTTTTAGCTAGTTGACTCCACTTCCATCACTTATGCAAGAATAACAACACTTAACTTTACGCAAAAACTGTACACTTACAAAATCTAAGTGGTGAGTTTAAGGCTTCCAATTGAACTGAATAATTTTTATCCTAATCCTCCATTTTATTTGAGGTTTTTTGTTTTAGGTTTTGTCCACATAACGGTATATTGTGTACAAAAAGATTTAGACGTCTGAAATTCCCTGAACAGAAATGTAGACCGCTTCTCAATTAAGCAGTTATGGCCGTGAAAACCATTACTCAACCCTTTTACATTTAAGAATGGCCTCCTAAATCATTTTTATTGGCTATTTAAATTGAAGAATTTTATTTTAAATAAATTTAAAAAAATGTTTGAACTGCCATTTTTGGAGTAATTTTGATTTACTTAAATTAAATATTGAATGTTTTCAAAGGAAAATACTTGAAGTTTTTGTGTAAAAGTTTAGAGATAATTTATGAAGTATACCAAAGTTCAGAGTTCAGATTTATTTTCCGAATATCAAATTAACAAAATATTATCACCGGAAATATTTACAGAGGATTGTACTGGTATAGTTCAACAACTGCAGTACTTCAGAGGATTTTATATTTTTAGCACCTTCAAATCGACACATATCTTCAATGCCCCTTCATTAAAACAATTTTAAATGAATATTTTACACTGGTTGAAACAATAACGATGATCAAAATAAATTAGGATGGATTGAAATCAAATTAAAAAAAAAACGACGTCGCTCCTTAATTACAAATGGATGGCACTAATGACTACTTATCACAAATTTCCACTTTGGAAAAGTCTTATTGAGTAGGGAAGCCTTCGATTCGAAACTTAATCTATTGTCCGTGAGTTCTCTCTCCTAATATATAACTGTACCCCTACTAACACAGCGCCTTCTTTGATTCACACGTAATTCATACATTACATGTTGTCATACGTAAACAGTCACATAGAAAGTTAGGTTAGCTCACGACCTAACCTTCGAATGTTATTCTTCGTAATTAATCTAGCTACGCGAATCTAAGGACATGGCACCAAATTTGGCTGGACAGTCCAGTCTCCGTTGAACTTTCCATTATGTTTCTTCCGCCCCTAGCATTAACCCAGCTGAACTTGAAGCTCGGAGATGTCGGTCATTTCTTCGGCGAGCTCGACGTGTTCCTCCTGCTCATATTTGGTTTCGTATTTGGTCTCGTACTGGGTATCGATCTCCTGGCTTTCCTGCACCACGGAAGGCATTGAGGTGTTCGAGTCCGTCGTAGTATTGACCGTCTGGGTATCTTCAGTCGAAGAGGCCGCTACTTGGGGTTTCGTGCGGCCGTACTTTTCGTGAATGTTCCTGTGACGCTTCAGAGCGAATCTGGAAAAGGAAAAGTGAAGTATGTAAAGAATTCAAACGTCTTAACTCAGTGTGAAATGTTTGTTGTCTTTCTGTGAGTCTTATGACGAGTTTTTGTCTTTTTATGCAACCTTAACATAACTTAGTACTATTCAAATGAAGTATAAACATATGTTCAATTAATAAATCAATTATAAATCATTTCTGTCACATCGGAGTTTTTTACCATCTATTTTCTGTGAAAACTTCAACATGTACAGTCAAGAACATGAATATATTGACCTTATCCATAAACCAGAAGGAAACATTTACGCAGTTAAGTAAAAACTCACCTATCGGAAAACCCAACAGCACAGATATCGCACTTGAAAGGCTTTTCCCCTGAGTGCACCTTGGCATGGTTCTTGAGATGCGTGGCCTGGTTGAAGCACGAGCCGCAGATGTCGCACCTGTAAGGCTTCTCGCCTGTATGGATCCTCCTGTGGTTCCAGAGAGTGGAGTGACGGGCGAATTTCTTCTCGCATACTTCACACACGTAAGGTCTCTCTCCTGAGTGTATGCGTTCGTGGTTCTTCAGATGGGGCGATTGGGAGAACTGCATACCGCAAACGTTACATCTGGAAATAATAATTATATTGATAATTGATTTTGCGAGACTATGAAGGATAAGATTCAGTTTTCAATTTGGCGGAAAAAATGCGTTAAAGAAAAAAGTGAAGGTGGTTTAATGTGAGATAATCTTATGAGATTTCATTGAGAGATTTTTTGACACTTAGTTACATCCCGTCTTCCTGCTGTCAAAAAAAACTTGGAGAAATGAATTCTACAAAAGCTAAAATGTCTCTAGGCAAGGGAATTCCAGATTATCAGTTCGGCTTCATAAATCAAAACTCTAGATCCACTGATAATGAGCAACTTTTAAGCTATGAAGGAAAAAGGAAAAGGTCCCCACACTTTTACTTAACATAAGTGAAGCATTCAGTGCAATATGGCATGCAGATTTGATTAACAAACTTAATATCTAATCTGTTAGTCTTCTACAATTTTAATTTCAAAAAATTTATCTAAGAAACTATAAGAATTAAATTAATATCTTTATAAGCACTACTTATATTTAATAAACGTATAAAATCGAAACTCATTATACAATATCAATTAGGAAAAAGCAACGAATATAAATTGTCAATTAAAATTAATAAATAAATAAACATTTTTTGTTTCGTTCCAATAAATGTTTATTTATTTATTAATTTTAATTGACAATTTATATTCGTTGGTTTTTCCCAATTCCATTTGATATTGTATAATGAGTTTCGATTAAATATAAGTAGTGCTTATAAAGACATTAATTTAATTCTTAAAGTTTCTTAAATAAATTTTTTTAAATTAAAATTGTAGAAGACTAACAGATTAAATCTGTTTTGATATTCAAATTTTGTAATAATCCTTCTATCAAGTAAAAAACCGTCCCTTATTATTTTATTCTGTGAATATTTTATATAGGCGATTCTTGATGAGTTAGACTTTCTGTTAAAGAAAAAGTCCCACCTCTAAAAACATTCTGTATAAATTAAGTGTTTCTTTTGAGTGAAATTAAAATGCAATGATTGTAATGCAATATATAAAGAGTGTCTCAAGTCTTCAAGACTTTATTTAACATGTTTCCGGTTGTTCGGTTTGGGACAAATATGCACCATTTTGTTCTATAATTTGTTGCCAGTTTAAAGTGTTTCATTTTTTTTATTATAATACATTTATTAGCAATCAAAATACACACATTATATAAGCTAATTTTATAACTATGGAGCTTGAGGCTCTCGCATGATATTATAAGGCCTTTTTCAGTGAAAAAGCCTCTTCCACTATATCTCAAGTTAGCTGGCCATTTTCTTCTTAGTCTTCTTTATTGTGGCAGTACTAATGAATGGTATGACTTTCCAGTTTAACATGATGTTTCTCTCTCTTCTCTTTAATGACCTTCTTTTACATAAGGGATTCGTAAATCCTCATATAGGGCTTGATTAGTGACGTACCAAGGAGCATTTGCTATATTCGAAGTAAATTGATTGGATTTTCTGAATTATTGATATATTTGATTTGTACACCTCCAGAGCTCGATACTATATATATATATATTCCTTCCATGTTCCTTCCATGTCTGCAATCTAAATGCATGCACAAGTATTTTGTACTTGAGACCTCTGGTATTTGTAAATTATTCATATATACAGGTGGACACTGACCTCCCCGTAAGGTGAAATTCACTTGCACAGGTTTGGACTCATTTATTTGGATTTTCCACTTGATGAGCCATTTTTGGATTTCATTCAAATGTTTCTGTAATTTATTAGTGGCATTTTGTGGAACTTCGTCAACAGCTACAATGCCTGTATCATCTGCCAAAGTTCCCAATATGGTATGAGGACTTGTAGGCAGGTCAGCAGGGTACAGCACGTATAGCAGTGGTCCAATGACACTTCCTTGAGGAACTCCTGCTTGTTTAGGGAAGTAGTTCGATTCCTCACTACCAAATCTCACTCTCTCTGAATCGTCTTTCACTAAGATAGGACTTCAATCATTCATATAACCAGAACCAGGCAGATATTTTTTGATTTTATAAAGCAAACCAGGTTGCCAGACTTCGAAAGCCTGACTCACGTCCAAGAATTGTGATGCCTGTGTTCAAGCGCTTTACTTATTTCGTGGTTAATTCTATGAATTTGCTGTATTGTGGAGTGGTTTGACCGGAATCCAAACTGATGATCTGGTATCCACTCCTCTGTATTTGGGTCAGAGTTTATTCTTTGAAGCACCAGTCTTTCTAAGATTTTTGACAGAACTGGGAGCAAGCGAATTGGTCGATAGGATGTGATGGTGTTTGCATCTTTACCTGGTTTAGGGACGAGTATAATTTCGGCTGCTTTAAGTTGTTCTGGCCAGTAGTACAGTTTTAAGATGGCATTGAATATGTAAGTAATTACTTTTCTTTGGCAGCTGGCATCATTTCCTTTAGTTGCGTGGAGCATCGGCTGTAATAATAACTATAGAACAAAAGTTGTAACAAATGCTGGGTGCTGAGCTCTGAACAAGAGAGCAGTATTGAGGTACTGGTCTGATCTGGAATTTATACAGTAGAAGAACTTGAGCTGCAGAGAAATATTTCCTAGCCTTGAACAAACATCCCAGCTTATTTGCAGCAAACTTTGCAATGTCAGTCACATGTTCCCCCAACAGACCGAAGCATTGACAGTCACGCCAAGAAGATGCATGGAATCACTTGGCTGAAGCACCTGATATTCCATCATCATGTCAGAAGTTGAGAACTGAGGTTTTCTAGAAAAAGTTGTAGTTTGGGTCTTCCAGGCTTTAAATTGCAGCAGATTACGTTTATCTATCAGAGAATCGATTTATTGACATCTATGGAGGTAAGACTGAACAGTGCTCAAAGGTTTGTCACTGGTGAAAGAAGTGAAAGCATGCAATTATCTGCGAAGCTGACATTGTGGTTCTCAGTCGTACTAAGAAGATCATTTATGTGGATCAGGAAGAGGATGGGCAACAAAACTGAGCCTTGGAACACTCCAGCAGGGTTTACGTTGAAACCACGGAACTGACACCATCCACTATATCATGAATGTTCCTGTTAGTGAGGAAACTTTTCATTCAATCGCAGAGACTCCCGGGAAAGCTATACAAAGATAGCTTATTCGGAAGAGCCTTATGACACAGTCAAAAGCCTTGGATGTGTCCAGAGCAGTTGACGTAGATTCTACATAGTACTCAATAGCCCTTGTCCACACTTGCGTCATATAGCTAAGGAGGTCACCTATTGATAGGTGTTCACAAAACTATATTGTTCCTCAGTTATGAGACCTTTGCTCTCACGGTATCTAATAATTTCTTCCATGACTTTCGGCATAATTGATATTATTGTATTGGGTGGTAGTTGAATGTAGTGGCATCATGTATCTTGTCAGATGGATTTGACCGCCACCATTAATAGGTTCTATCTTTCATAGTTGTGGCCCATCTGCAGTCATTTCCAAACCATAGCTTCCTGTTTGATTGTATTTGGAATAAAAGTGTCTACTTCAAAAAGAATAGCATCTATAACACAATCAATTATCATTATAGTTCCAAATCCTACGTGGTTTCCTAGACAAAACAGGTTGGGTTTTTGGAGTGAGGAGGGTTGCTTTTATGAGGCAATGATCCGAATTGCCCAATGGTACTGTAGCGCTCTGGTGTATTTGTCCAGTATATTTGTAGTATCTTCTGGATGATAAGTTACCATTGTTGCATGCCTGAATCTGCTTAAATACTCTGTACCTTCTGTTAAGTTTTCAATTGCCTGAGGACGAGGCAATACCTCTGAAACTTCAGTCACAAAAAAATGTGTAAACTTTGAATTTTTTCATAGCAAAACGTAGCTATACCTAAAAACTAAAAACACAAAATACCAACCTGTAGGGTTTTTCTCCTGTATGTATCCTTGAATGGTTCTTGAGGTAAGCGGCCTTTGCGAATGCTAGACCGCAAATGTTACACTTGAAGTTTTTCTCGCCTGTATGTAGCCTCTTGTGGGACCAGAGGGAGGAGTATCTGCTGAAGGAACCTAAAACCCCAGAAGTGCTAAATGCAGACGTTATTCAAGCAGTACGGGAATGTTTCAATCGGGTCGGCACTCACCGTTGCATATGTTGCAATGGAACGGCTTGTCTACATTGTTCTGTTGGTTTTTCGTGCCACCTATAAAAATTATACCGCTGCCATTGCATTTAGTGCATTTCATCGCACTTGCGAAGCCTCTTCTTTTCACTGGGTGGTTATTTTTCACTCCGATGGGAATCGTGTTTTGCGTCCCTGTGGTTACAAATTCTACAATAAATAGTTTTATAAAAATAACATATGACAAGGAAAAACTGATAGCGGACAATTGCTATTGATCCCTCAAATACTTTTTTAAAATCATGCAAACACTCATGTAACTTTAGAAAACTGAAAAGTCAAACAAAAAATTCAAAAATTATCCCTAAATTATGCGTAAATAAATAAACTAATCATTATAAGCTTCAAGGAATGAATTTGCTCTTTTCTGATTCAATAAGGCAAATTTTTTTTTCAAACATTTGTTGAAGTCCGTGGAAGATTTTTAGGAGAAAATTATTGGAAGTATTGTATGGAAAAACTGTCTTCCCATTCAAACTGTTCTTTGCTGTCGATTAGGGATGGGAAGTCTGGTGCCGGTTAATGAAAGGATTATTTTTTGAGCGATGGATAGATAAAGTAAATCGAGCACGTAGCCATGATATAAAAAATATTTAAAATTCAATTATTAGTTTTATAATTGAAAAGCAATATTAAAGTTACTATAATTAGATTTGACACTTTCCCTTTTTACTTCAAATAGTTTTCCAGTAGATTCTCAATGGTTTTTTTTGGTTACTTTTAAATCTTTGATTGTCACTCGACAAACCAGTTCCTCAATTTATCTTTAGTCAATTGATTTATTTTGTGTTTTCATTTATCCAGAGTTAAAGACTCACGCCGCCTATAAGAAGCGGGCGGAGCAACTTGGGTCGAGAAGTATCACATAAGTATCTGAGAAATGATTTGAATAGAATTTTAAATAACTAACTTACAACAGAAACCTTACAGGATGACGTGAGGTAAAGAATTGCTTATATTGCCCAGAGAAACGATAATCAATTCAGGGATCACATTGATTTATGGTGACTAATCCTCTCGATCAAAGTAAATGTGAACTCAAATTTCTAAAGTTGAAAAAAAATCAAAACTAACCAAGGTTTGTGCTCGTGGTCTGAGTACCAGTAGATTCCTCAAATTTAACAGTTGAAGTGTCCGGCGCTGCAGCTACCACAAAGATCTGCGGTTGTATGGCCTCAGCAGACAAGCAACTCTCGCACTTGACCTTCATGACGGCCCTCTTCTTGTTGTTATCCTGAGGCAATGGCGCGCCGCAACTCTCACAATTCTTAATCTTGAGGGTGTTGGACTGAGCTTGCGTAGTCACAACCTGTGTAGTAACAACCTGCTGTTGCGTGGCGCCATGGCTCTGGATCTTGTGCGTCTTCAGCTCTTGCTGGGTGTTAAAGGTCAGACCGCATTCTTCGCACGAGAACCTTATGCGATCTGCTGACACTATTTGGATTTGAGTGGCTTGCTGCTGTTGCGGTTGGACCTGGAGGGTGATCTGTTGAGGCTGCTGGATCTGGCCTGCGAAAAATTCTGATTACAAAAACATTAAACGAGGTAGAGAGAGATGGTGGGGAGCAACTACTACTTGATAATCGAGCGACGAAATTCACAAAATGAGACACAATTTTCGCCAAAACTATTCGAACAGTTTCTTGATGGGTTAGCACGAAGTCACTCATTAAGTAAATATCCCTTGATCAAAGCTCATTCCATTTTTACTGTCAACTTGCAGGAAAGAATTTAAAACACGTTAAATCAAACTTAAGATTAATTAATTGAATCGGCGGATATTTATTACAAGTAAATAAGATGTAAGTTGCACTGCCCCGATTATAGAAACTTCCTATTAACCATGCTCTAAATCTAACATATCTGTTATAAATATCCCCCGATTTAATTAATTCATTTGGAGAGAAATGCTAATATTTGTACATCGGCTTAATTGGATATTACTTGAGCATATGGAAAAATTTTGTCTGTTTCGTTAAATATAATTCGGCTTCATTTAAGTTTTGCACTGTAAAACAGACGTAAGTTGCACTGTCCCGATTCAAAAAACTTCCTATTTACCATGCTCAAATTCGTGTTAACAAAATCAAACTTGTCCAGTTAAAAATAAATATGTAGCAAAAGAATACTGTAGGCGCTTTTAACTCTAGTTGTCTGATCATATATAAGGTATTAAAATGACATTATGCCGCTTGATAACAGTGAGTTCCCTACCTTGTTCTCCCTGATTGTGCGCCGTCCTCTTGTGATGGTTTAGCAGAGAAAGATGTGCGAACATCAGTCCGCAGATCTCGCATTTGAAAGTGATGGTGTTCTGGGTGAGCGACATCTGATTGACCAGAGCATAGTTGTAGCCAAAAGGCTGGGTGGTGATGTAGCATTTGTCGTCGGTTAGCTGGGACATGTTAACTGTGGAATGCTGCGGCTGAGTGGTGTTGGGCGTGATCTTGTGAATCATGTTGACGTTCGCATAGCAGAATGAGGGGAAGGTCTCCTTCTGGGTACCGTCCTGGTTCTTGTCTTTGTCATTCTGAGGTTGTTGGTACTGAATCTGCGACTGTTGAGTCGTTATGGCGTTCGGGTCGAACATGGTTCGGCCGGTTATCTGAAATTAGGAATTAGGATATTAAAAAAGAAATTTCATTTAATACATCATAAGACAGTGCTTGTAAAAAAGACTTACTTAAACTAGATGCCGCCGTTTAGTTTGTATATTCAAGCTTTTTCAAGGCAAGTTCATCTAGTCCAAAAAGCATTACAGAGAAATGCATCCAGTAAAAAGTTTTATCAATTTTATTAAAAAATTTAAGAACCAATATCGAATTCCTTTTTTTCAATAACAATGATAATGCATCCAAAAATGTAGGTATAAATCAAATATATTAAAAATATATTTCTAATTAAAAACCGGCTATGGACTTTAACGTGTGGGACAGACTTTAGAATGAGTCAACCAATGTGTCCAATCACTTCCACAGAATATTAAATATTATCATTCAAGTTTCTTCCGAAGTTTACGTTTTTCCAAGCAGTTTTGTTGTCGAGTTATTAAATTTGGTTGAGTTGAAGTAAAATTGAACAGTATCAAGTTTAACATAAGGAAATATTCCGGAGGAATCCTTTCGGTTAGTTAAGTAACGCAAAAAGTAAATTTGATTCTTTTGTGTCCATATAGGCACTATACTCAATGTAGAGTATTGTGGATATATATTGCCTATAACATCTGATGTACATAAAATTGAGGAAAACATTCTGGAAAATGTTTTTTGTATCATGTTGCAGCAGCTTATGAACTTTTATATTTTTCAATTTTTTCATAGATGTTTCTGATTTATTTTAAAGAATGACACCTTCTGCCTTGCGATCACTATATAGAACTCAACCTCAATTTGTGATGTTTGAGGTTACGTGTTCTAACCTCAAAAAGTTTGATATCTGTGAATCGATGTAGATAAACCAACACCACCTAAACAGTTGTTTAGGAGGGAGGTGTTGAATAAACTATATTAGTAGTAGTTTATCTATGCGTACATCCTAAGAATAATATATAAACAAGTACATCCCAAATATATCTTCAAATCAAAAACACCTAGGAATTCTCTAGATGGTTTAGTTTATGGTATTGTTCTGTAATACCCCCACACCACCTAACCTCAACAGATTATTATTAGTTTGTACGTTTGTTAACCAATATTCTCCTATTCTTATCTGCCATTACAAAAAATAACATTTAAAGAATGCATCCAAGATATTCTCTAGATGTGGTCTTGTTTAATAGAGTTCTGTCAGTATCTCCATCTAAGTCAAATAACTGTTGGTTCTGTGTTGTGATTCGAGACAATTTTTCTATTTCATGAGGTAAGGCATTCAGAAAATTAGTTAAGATTCGATTCATCTGCTTTTTGTGTATTTCAGGTGAAATCCGATCCCTCATGTCGTTGTTCGCATAGGTATTTAGAAGTGTCTATTTAGACTATGTTATTCAATAAGGCATTATCTATAGTAAAAATGATTCTGTGAGTATGTGTAAATATTTATTTCATTTATTATACCTTCAGAATATTAAAATAAACTAAACAACCTGTATATCAATGAGGAGGCTATCAATTAATATTAAAAACACCGATCATAGAATCTTCGATTTACATTTATTTGGTTACAAATGTCAACAATTGTTTTTCAATGAAAATTTTAAATTTGATTGATTGAAGATATGTAAATAAATTAATCCCTTATATCAGATACTTGAGCTATTAAAGATTATCGTTGAACTAGAACTGATAATATTGAGCACAAAATATTTCAATTATTAAGCCATTCAACTAACACTTCGTCTCATGAAATATAACCAAGATTAATTTTATTATTAAATGATAAAATGCGAAAAAAATATATAAGCAATTTGTTCATTATTATTTAAATTATCCAAACATTAAACATCGCAGTTGAAGGTAAACAATACGCTCTTAGAAGCCGGTTGTATCAAATAAAACCCACAAGTTTAGAAAAAAAAGGCTTTCGGTCAATATGGGTGCGGTTTACAAAACGAAAATTACCTAATCCGCCTCTACTCGCCGTCCCTACCAGTTTTCCAAAAATTGTTTGGAAATTTTACTTCCTCGAATTTATCTCTTTTTACAAACAAAGACGCTGATAAAGTTGAAATGAAATAAGTGCAGAACAAAGAAAACCACTCACCTACCTCCTCTATCACTAAAACGCTCTTCCAAGACGCCGAACTTGATTTGGCCAAAAAGATACGATTTTCAATGTGATCCTGTCTTCCGGTGTCGAATTAACGCAATTAGGGGTCCCTAAGTGCGTTAGCTATTCAAAATTCAATTGAAAACGGTGTAATTTTCGAGAAAATCGGTAAAAACAACTTGTTCTGTCTCACTTTAGAAAATGGCGGACATAGCCATAGCCATCTTTGTTCCCCTCGCCGTCAGACGTTCGAGAGAGGATGCTTGGGTTGCGCCAGCGCATAATCACCATTTGCCGATTTTTGTCTAAGGAGTATGTACATAATTGCAATTTAAAATAGATTGATTACCTCACCTTCAAATGGTAATAATCACTCGTTGACGTCACGATTTAACGTTGGATTCAATTTTGAATTCCAGAATTATACAAGCGATGACATCACTTGTTTCTGATACGGCTATTTTGAATTGGGAAACCGGAAAAGGCTTACTAGGAATTTTCAATTGTCGGAAACATTAAAACAGTCATATCCATAATACGAAATTCATGAATGTTTACCATAAATAACAATGATGAGATAGAATGCTCTAAATTCCCTCTTTAGTTTCGGAATAAAAACTATTAAATTCTTTCGGAAAATCAGAAAATCTCCAGAAATCAAGATATTCATTAATGTTTTTGAATTTCTATCGAAAGTGAAAGATAGTATTATAAAGCTGTCCTAAAAATTGAAGGAATCTTCAAAGATTTTTTCTAAATTTGATCATTTCTAATCTGTAAAATGCTGCACATTTCCTAATAAGGAGCATATTTCACCTGAAACGCGATGTCTGTAAAAATTCAAATTATTGTTTCATATTTTCTCTAGCTTCAGTAGAAACTCCTATAAAGTGTTGATTGATTATAAAGATACAACGCTGAAGAAACGGATTAAACCAGACGTAGTTTAATCGTTTTTAACGTTTTTTGTGGGTTCCACCTTCGAATAGTCTATTAATTAATAAAACAGGTCTTCAGCTCAGCTGTTTCACGGTCAATCGGAACAGCCGTATATGATTAGTGATATTTCTGGTGACTTTTGCGTTTGCCCCAAGTTAGTGAAGGTTGAGTGTGTGAGGGTTTGCAATGTCGGATTTAGGAAGTGGAGATGAGGGTTCAAGTTCGCAAAGTAAGTGAATAAATTTGTACGAATCGATTACAGGCAGATTGCCCGTATTGTTCTCCGTTATCTCTGTTAAAATCTCCTCGAAATTCCGATTGGATGTCGAAATATCCGTCCTGCAGTTTTGACAAGTGATGCAAAATGGCGATATTTCAATTGTAACCAAAATGAAAACCGTAATTTCTGAGGCAATTGCGAGTAATTCTAGTTAATATTTGTGCGAAACGGTGGTTTATCGGTGATTGATTCGATATCGAATTAATTAGATCGACTAATTAGGTCAGATTAGCTGCAAAAAGTCTGCAATGTAGTGTGGATTGTCGTAGGCTCTAAATGACCTTGGATAACGTTTGTTAGGTTGGCTTTCCTATGAGCCCTTATGTAGAAATTTCCGAATGTGAGCCTTACGGCGAGGAATTATGTTTTCCGAGGACATTGTTCATATTTCGCTGGATTTTCGATTGATGGGATTGAGTAATCGGTGAAATTGGTAGATTAGAAGATAGTTCCTTGGAAGAGATATCCTTGTTAATAACTTGACTCGTTTAACTTGTAGAATATCATCAAGGTATGGAGCAAGGGAGCAGCGACTACGACCCAGGTTAGTATTTCTCGCATTTCTGCTTAATTCACGATAGGAATGATACGATTTGCCCTTAAACATAGATAACCTACTAATTCATACTTATTGATACGGTCGGAGAGTAAGAGCTGCGCCAAGATCACCATTTTTATTATGAATGAAATTGTCTTAAGTATGAGTCACAGGATTTCTTGGAACCTGTGCACGTTTGCTGTTACAACCTCTGAATCACTTCATCCCATTCAGCATGTAGACTTTCGCGCCGGTAGTGTTTATCTCCGATTTTTGCTCATAGCTGTGTGTTTTTTGTTCCCATTTACTTTTTTTGTGTTATCATGAATCCCAGAGAGCAGTCAGAGTGGCCCTTTAAGAAGATACAATATTGGAAGGATCCCAGTATGGTTTTTTCACGATATTTTTTGTAGTTATTGTTGTGACCGGTGAAGTGCTGTAATTTGTTGATTTTGGTGTTTTTTGTAGGTCCCCAAGCCCATGTCGAGCAAGAACTGGCGACTAAAATGCTCCAGATTCAGAGCAAACGATTTTACTTAGATGTCAAACAAAATCGGAGAGGTCGCTTTATAAAAGTTGCAGAAGTGAGTTTTACTTTATTTTAACTTTTTGTTGACAATATTAATAGTGTTTTTTATAATATATTTTCGGTGCTTTCGGGAAGCCTGTGACGATTTAAACATTGATTTCAATGATTCACATTGACTTTGTAAGCTCAATTTGGATATAACTTCAAACACATGAATCATTGAATTGCTTAAAAGACTTGATAGGTCTTTCATACTCTAACAACCCTTTTTTTTTTATCAGATTGGGGCTGATGGAAGGAGATCCCAGATTTTCCTGGCACTTTCCACTGCCGCGGAGTTTCGAGACCACTTGTCAAATTTCAGTGAATACTATTCCTCTTTGGGTGAGTCCCCTAGTTGATTTAAGTTGTTGTATCTGTACCAAAAGAATTTCTTGCAGGGCCCCCTAACCCCGACAATGTACCGGAGGACGGCAAGCTGAAGAGTGAAATGATGATGAAAGACAACCGACGCTACTATCTGGACCTGAAGGAGAACGCCAGGGGCCGCTTCTTGCGCGTCTCGCAGACCATAACGAGAGGGGGACCCCGTTCCCAGGTTGCCATTCCGGCCCAGGGAATGATCGAGTTCCGGGATGCGCTCACCGATCTCTTGGACGAGTTTACTCAGGTAAGAGAAATGCCTTTTTCATGTAGTAAGAGGATTCAGAGTTGTTTTACTATATAGCCTTATATTTATTATTATTTATTTATTAAAACAATCGAAAAAACTAATTTTGTCGAATTGGCAAATAAATTGAAATGGGACTAATGAGGGCCCTTGGAGACCCCCATGAGCCACAGAAAGTTCATTTTATGCTTTTTCAGAATTATAGGAAGCTTGTATCATGGTCTGACCTGCTCAGAAATCTAAAAAAGAAAGATTTATATCTGCCAGAAATTTCTTTTTGATATATTTTTTCAGCATTAGTTTGTTTAAATCTATTTTCAAATGTAATCTCATTTCAAATCGATATGGTGTGATACTTTGGGATGTTCAAACTTTCAAGACAATCACAAAAATTAATTTTGTGGAATGGGCAAATGAAATATAGAAATGAGAGTAATGTAGGCCCTTGTGGAACCCCCTATGAGCCACAGAAAGCTTATTTTATGCTTTTCTAAAATTAAAGAGAGCTCACATCATTCTCTAACGTGCTTCAACACTTGAAAATGAAAGATGTGAGTTTACAAGCTGTCCAGAAATTTCTTTATGATATTTTTCTTTACCATTAGATGGTTTCAGATTCATCTCAAACTTACTTCAAATCTATATGGTGAATGTTCAGACTTTTCAAACCATCAAGAAAATGAAATTTGCAACACTTTGAGATGGGCAAATAGGTATATTCAAATGGGTCTAGGGTGAATCCTCGTGGAAACCCCTTATGTGTCCTATAGAATTCATTTTATGCATTTGCAGGATTAATGAAAAGGTTATTCTGACATGTTTAATAAAAAAAAGGTGTGTTGTATTTGTTATACATTCAAGACATTTTTTCTTGGAGTCTTTCTTTTGGATTAGGATATTTGGATTTTCATTGTAGTCTTATTATGAATTGATATGGTGGGCTTTTGGATATTCAAACTTCTTCAAACTATATAAAAATGAAATGAACTTAAAATTGTATAGAAATTCTTTCTATAACCCTCACTAAAATTAATATTAATATCACTTATAGTAAATAATTTCTAAGAAACACGGTTTTTTATCAATGATGATGTGGAAAATTCAACCATGATACAAAATTCTTAATCAGAAACAACTCCCCAGTACAAATTGATAAAAATATGATTCAGATATGAAAGTAGAATATTGCAGTGGGACTAGAGCTGACCAATGTGACATGCGTCTATTATTCTTAGAGAGAAGATAGAGAGAGCAAGTTCTTTCTTCCACTTCAATTATATTCAGAGCTGTTTTTGTTGAATTTGAAAATATTGTATGTCCATAGTCCAATAAAGGTCTGCATGTCAATTTGTAGATCATACTTGGTGTTTTACTGCTGATTCCTTTGTTTTTATAAGTTAGAGACCTAAAGTGTAGTTTTAAATATGCTCTGAAGTTCAACTTGTCAATCTGTATGCCCAGCTATTTGCATGAATCTGTTGGAGTAATTGTGCCACCTCCAAGTTTTATATTGGGAGAGTTAGCGTTGATTTTGTGGTTGAAGATGATAAGTTTGGATTTTGCTGGGTTGGATTGTAACCTCTAACGTCTCATCCATGTCACAGTGACACCCACAAACTTCTTTAGTCCTTTCATACATTATTTCAATGTTTTGTGGTGGGATATTAATGTTGTGTCATCAGCAAATTGAAGAATGTATGCATGCTTGTTGATGTTCTGGTTCCTGTCATTGTATTGCCTGAACATGTCACTGTAGAACAAGTTGTAAAGCAGCGGAGGCAGGGGCGAGCCTAATGGTAGTGTGAATTCTTCTGAGACTTCACTTTTGACCCGTACCTGTAATTTTCTGTTTAAAATGAAATGGCTTATCATTTTTGTCAAATAGATGGCTTTCCGGATGTGCCAGACACTGTCAAAGGCTTTTTGAATGTCCATAGCAGCGGAGACAGCGCGCCTTGCGGTAGACCTTGTGCTGATGTAAATTCTTCCGACACTTCACTTTTGACTCGTATCTGTAATTTTCTGTTTAAAATGAAATGGCTTATCATTTTTGTCAAATAGATGGGGCATTTTAGATGGAAAAGCTTGGCGATCAAACCAGCGTGCCAGACACTGTCTAAGGCTTTTTGAATTATTTAAATATTTTAATATTAGCCTTCTACATATTTAATTTCAAAAAATTATATTTAATAATTATAACTTCAGGAATTAAATTAAAATAATGTCATATAAGTACCACTTATATCAAACGACATATAAAATAAACATTCATTATAAGACATCCAAATGATATAACAAAATCCAATAAATAAAAATTGTTAACCAAAATCCTATAAATTAAATATTTTGAATAGACATAATTTTGTTTCTGCTGATCAATCTTATGAATCTTTCAAAAATGTTTAACATAATCTTAAGAATTTCATCATAAAACTATCTTACTTAGAATATTCAATATTATTGGATATCTTAAGATATGTAAAAACATTACTGAAAAATAAGTTTTAAGAGAGACTTTGCTTCGTCAGTATTCAAATAATTCATATTCAATAAAATATAACATCAATCAACAACAAATATTTCCTGACCCTTCAACAATTTAGAAAACTTCTGGTAAATGAATACTGAAAAATTTAAATGGAGTAAGGTTCACTACAAATAAATAATTCTGTGGTTTACCCTTGATCTTAAAGATTGAAAGACAATTTAGCCGCCTCTGTTATAGCACAAGAACTATCTGTATAAAGAATGTTAAGGAAACCAAATAATTATATAACATAAATAGAGGTTAGAGGTTGATATGATTTTGAATGTCCATAAATATAGCAGCTGTTTTATTTTCAATTTTTCTATTGCATTGAATGGTTGAAGTGAGTACAATTAAAGAGTGGATGGTCGATGTCTTCTTTTTGAATCCGAATTGATATTGTGGTATATATTTTCCTATCTCTTTGCACATTCTCTTTCCCAATATTTTTTCAAAATTTTTTCCCAATGTAGGTAGAAGTGTGATAGGTCTGTAGTTCCTTATGTTGGATATTATTCTTATTTTATTGTTTAACACTTGTCAATCTGGAAAATAAAGACATGTTATATGTTCACAAATTTCATCTAATCACAGAGTCTGAATATGTAATTTTTTTTTTACTGTTCTAAGTTTTCATAGTGTGTCCCATGATAGGAGGAAGCTGTTTTACTTAAACTTAAATAGTATTTTAATTTTGGGTTGTAGTTTCTAAGAAATATATCTGCACTAGTCAAACTAGGAAGATCTGTCAGAAGCATCCATTGCAGGTGTATTCTCTAAATTTTAAGAAGGTTCCTATAAGTGACTTCCACTTTTGCAAGACAATTGACATATTAAAGCGGCCCAATTATGGACCCTTGGGACGCTCCCATCAGTGGACTCATTTGAGACCGTTTTCAATTGCAGGACGAACACGCTTATAAACACGACCTGCCTGAGGGCAATCAGATGCATGTCGACAACAAGAATTTCTACTTTGACATCGGCCAGAATAACCGTGGAGTGTATATGCGAATCAGTGAGGTGAAAACAAACTTCAGGACCGCCATAACCCTGCCGGAGAAAAGCTGGCCTAGATTCCGGGACATATTGGCCGACTACTGCGAGAAGCTAAACAAACCGCTTGGTTCCCAAGGGGGCCAGTCCGGGGGTCAAGGGGGAGTCGGTTCCAGTGCCGGTTCGGATCAGCACACAATGGTGAGTTCGCGCCTACGCTGAGAGCGAAAATTTAGATTTTTTTATTTTGTACTCTATGGAGAGATACAACCACTCCTTCAAACGATTTTATTTTCAATGATCAATTAGAGAAATGAATCAAGAGATCTTGAAGTGCAAGACAATAGACTTCAGCATGTTAGATAATTTTGATAAATTTTTTTGTAATTGGGGTGTTTGTGTATCTTGCATAAAATTGAATTAACTTGTAGATGTTTATTTCCTGAAAATAATGCACTTTATTCTTTGCTTCACGCAGGTTGAAACCATGATGATTTTGGGTCAATAATCGAATCCTTTGTTGCTTTTAGGTTGGAAACAATACTCAGCAAGACACCGGGACAAGTTTAAAGTAGGCGTCTCTGCCATTTTAGACTATTAGATTTATTAATATAACAAATTATAAAATTGGACAGAAGTGCCATCAGTGTCCCGTCCAGTTTGTGCACTCAAAATAATCCGGCAGGTAAAAAATAGAAAAACAACAAAAAAAAGGGAACGGGCATAGACGAGACTCTAATGGCAAAATATTTGATTCGACAGTTGGTTTTCAGAGAAGTGTTTTTCAAACACTATAAATGTTAGATTCTCTATTATATGTTGAAAATATTACAAAAAAAATGAATTGTTTATTTAGCTGATTTTTAAGTTGTTAATATTTGGGATGGATCTGTGTAAGTTTGACCCGGAAAAATCAATAGGGCACCACATTTAATGTATTCAGAATCGACAGAATTTGGAAAAGATATAGAATTTTCAATAGATGTTATTTCATTGAATATATTTGATCGGTCATGTTTACGATGTTTCTGTGATGTTAAATTATTTATGTATTTATAATAAAGATCTTTTATTTATTTATATACTTTAATTTTTTTAATGCACTTTCATTGTTGGACAAAATTATATACAATGCGCTATTTTAGTATTATTTTACTTTTATCCTTTTTCTTAATTTTTCTTACTTACGTTGTCTTATTATTATTGCTACTTTTTGGCGGCGGAGTGTTTTTATAGTACAAAAGAACTACCTCTTCAACTGCCAATTGTTTTGTACACAAGCAAAGTTTAAATTGAAAACAGAGCCAAGTTTTGGAAATGTTGAATTATATTGTTCTTGTGTTGTTATTTCTGATTTATCCAATCTTTCTTGGCTTGAAAACTACTTCATGTACAGGGTGACCCAATAATAAAATGAGAAAATATGTGTTGTTGATTAATTTTAAGAATACAACCGTTCGGTTTTATGGGTTCCATATGGATTATTTTTCGATATTCTGTGTTGGGCACTGATGCATATTCGAATAGTATTTTTCGCTGTCGACCTGAACCCCCTCCCGAAATGATTTTGGAATATTTCGTGGACATGTTACTTTTTTATGAATAATTAAGGAAATTTGTTTCAAACGTTTGGACAAGTGGTGCCCGAAAAAGACAAAGACAAGATAATTTCGTGAGTTCCGAAAACAATTCACAATTCTTAAAAGATATAATTCGAAAGAAAATGTGATTAGCGTTACAAAATTCCTTTATCGTTTGACAAATTTTGCATCAAAATTTTATAAACAAATTGAAATATATATAATGAAAGATATATTTTTGTTTTTGAATTTATAGAAGGGACACTATATGTTCTTTAAGTTCATGTTTCTTTTCTGTAGTTGACTAGTCACTATTGATTTTTATATAAGATCGTATTATAAAAGAAAGGTTGAATGTTTGTTTTTTGTGTATAGTTTATGTAGGTTTTTGAATGTTTTTTAAATGGTATCTGGGTATCGATCACTTCTAGAGAGAACCTCGTTCGAAACAGCCAGTGACGAAGAAGACAATCCCTGTGTACTTCTAATATGTATATTTATTATAGATCATGTTCGATGAAACCATTATTTATTCTATATCTTGGATGTAATTGCCAGAATGTTGGCAAGAATATAATTTGTCGCAATAAGAACATTACTTTGTTTTCTAATGCTTTTTATTAAGTAGGTACACAGTGACCTGAATTTCGTAATGTTCGTGTGAGTTACAACTTGTGTCTAATTGCTTTATACTGAGGTTTGTTCATTTTCTTAAAAAATTAGGGAAGAGGGGAATTGCTGAGGTACGTCTGTTCATTGAGGAGGTTTATTGTAGGATTAATGAATGCGGTACTTAAATATCTCTGTTGATTTTAACTCAGTTTTTCCTTTCGGTTCCAGACGTAGGATTTGAAAACTGTCTAATTTGGGCAAGACATGACTGGTCTCAGAAAAATTTTTGCAAAATTGAAGTTATCTGCTACTTGAATGAAAACTGATGTTCTTTGAACCTTTTTGTGAATGTTCTTCCCATTTAGCATACATACATATGCCACTTAATTAATGACAATTTTTTTATAAACCCGGAAGTTACTATGAAGCTGGTTGTTTTTGTCATTGAAGAATAAATCGTAAATTTTATGATGAGAGTTTTTTTCAATCATTTGAGCTATCTTTTATCAAGTTGATTCAAAATATTTTAGCTTGGCAAATTTTTCGTTATTCTCTATTTTTAAAATGAGATATATTTGGTTTATAGTGAGTTCTTTTTTCTTTTTATTTGTAAGCGAATTAATAATTTCTTCTTTAAATAATGATTATTCCTAACTATCTGATATTATGTAATGAAGTTGAAAATGCTTGGTGCATCGACTATCTATAAACAGCGACTTTATGAAAATTAGAATGGATTAAATAGTTGGGGTTAGATATATCTGTTCATGTAGGTTTTCTAAATATATCAAAAGAAAATCTCTTATTCTTTTTAGTTAAAGTTATGTCCAAAAAATTCATTTGATGCCTTTTTTGTAAACAGTAAATTAAACGTTATGGTGTAAATTATTATGATAGTCTAATGTGTTTTTCAGTTCTGAATGTGTACCACAGAAGCCCACTAATATGTTGTCCACAAGGAGCTATAAATTAATTTTGTGGACGTAACCTTAACTGAATAAAATATTAGATCCCCTTTGATAAATTAAGAAAACCTACACAAACAAGTATAACTATCCATTGTTCCTAATTCGCAAAACTCACTGCTTGAAATTATAATTTCGAAGAAGAAATTCTTTAATAAATAAAAATAGCTTTACCATAAAACAAAAATAACTCATTGCAAAGGAAAAAAATTGCTAGGCTAATATATTTCATTTATTTAATTGACATTTACAATAGATTACCAATTTCATAAAAGATAGCTCGAATAATTCGAAAAAACAGTATTTAAATAGCTTTTATTCAATTTGATAAAATTTTTAATTTAATCTTTAATACTAAAAACAACCAGCTTGATAATAACTCGGGATTTTATTTTATGAATGCAGTGGCCAAACAAGAACTTTCACAAAAATGTTAAAGAAACATCAGGCTTCATTCAAGCACCGCAACAATATCTCTAAATTCTCAAAACATTTTTTCAAATCATATTTCCAAAAACAGAAAGACAAAAGACTGAATATCTTGGAATCAATAGAGATTTTTAGTTACTGCAATACATCTCCTAAATGAACACTCTCATCTCCTATATGACATCTGGAATATCCCACTTTCGAAAGTTTTCAAGAAAATAAACGTCTTTAATTGAATCAGTCCTTACTTGATGGAAGTTTCACTGTTATTCACAGCTTGAAAATGTAAAATTACTTCAAAACTACAGTCACCGTGTGCTTATTTAATAGTGATAGAAAACAAAGTATTTTACTTATCATCATACTTCATTTGAAATTAACTATCATAAACTGAGACTTCTCTATCTAAATATTTAACTTTGTCTTCTTCGTATTGTTCAGAGCTGCCAAAACAAACATTCAATTTTAACTTATTCTTTCCTTGTACTACCCTAATATAGCTTTTTAGTGATAAAAAAATTATATACTAAAATTTAATGTTGCAAAGATGAAGTTTAAGTTGTTTTAAATTTTTCATTGAAGATGTTAAAGTATTAATTTCCACATGATATCAGATTTTAGATTGTTTAATTTTTCATCAAAAACACAGTCTTATGAGACAATTAAAGAGTATGCAGTAGAGCCATCCAAAGTTTTCATTTTGTAGATAGATTTTTGAGAATTTTGTACTTTCCGAAGTGTTTCTCTGTTCCATACACACTATGGTGAAGTCGAGAGAACAGTACCTATTGATAAAGAAGGAGACGTAAAAGTGACTTTGCTGTTGAAATATCTTGCATTTTACCTTGTAAGGAGGAATTTCTTAATAACTGCACAAATTTGAATGAAGAAGTGGTATTATTTTATATTGTGCTTGTCAATAATTGACTTGTACATGTTTTACATGAAGAAAGTACGAGAATAAAAGAAATAATTCAGTTTGATTTATGAAAATAGTGAAAGAGTTAAAAGTTAATGAAATATTAATTTCTGCTCAAATTTTATAAGTCTTCGGAATGAAGAAGGCGAATATTGACGAACATAATATAAAATCACTTTTATTAGCTAAGGTAATGTGTTTCAATTTAATATCAAGAATAGGTGTTCCTTTAATGTAGGGTACTGTTTAAGGGAATTATTCATAATTACTATCGGAACAGGACCTTTAACTCCTTAATCTTTCTCACCGATCTCTTTTTACTTAGTCTTAATTATTTCATACCGCACTTGTTTTTCTGGAAATTCAATATCGAAAAGGATATAATTATGAATAATTCCATTGCATCAAATTTGTGGTGTTTAAAAAATAGGAGGTACGAATATGTTAGTTTGAGGATTTAAAAACACGTAAAATCATTGGAATTTGGCGATTGAAAGAATTGCCAAGTTGACTTGCTTATGTTTCTACAAATGAGTATCATTTTTTTAAGAATTAAGTTACGACAAATAAAATTTATAAAAACGATGAGAGTTTTCGTGAAACCTTATATTTTGATTATAATAATTTGTTTTTTAATTTTCTACAATGCAATAATACCACAGAAACTTTCTTGTTATTACGGAACGTAAGCGTACATAACCTAGGTTTAGAATAACCTCAAAATGTTGGGAAGAACCTTTGTTTGGAATTTAAATAATCATTTTTTAAAGAACAACGTCAATATATCAATAAAACGGTCTGCATCTAAAAATGTGATAAAAAATGAATCGCCTGAAGAATCAACGACACATTTTGGCTTTCAAGAGGTTAAAGAAAATGAAAAAGTTGAGAAAGGTAATTTCCTGCTTTCACTTCATAATTAGGTATTATATTACTACGTGTTCACAGTTCACAAAGTGTTCAGAGATGTTGCCGCTAAATACGATATAATGAATGATGCTACTTCTCTGGGTATACACAGGATATGGAAAGATATTTTCATGCACAGGTTGGGACCTACCAAACACACAACTTTACTAGACATGGCTGGGGGAACAGGTATATATAAATCAACTTCTTAAGCTAAACTTGCTCAAGGAGTTTCCTTCTAGGCGACATAGCCTTCCGTTTTCTCAACCATATTAAAAGTACGGGATCCGAAGAAGGATGTCACGTTGTTGTCAGTGATATCAACGAGAAGATGTTAGAGGTCGGAAAAGAAAGGAGTAGAAACTTGAATCACGATCAGAAATTGATCAGTTGGAAACAAGCAAATGCAGAGAGTTTACCATTTGAAGATAATTCCTTTACGGCTTACACTGTAGCTTTCGGTATTAGAAATGTGACTCATATCGACAGAACTTTGCAGGAGGCATATAGGGTTTTACGGCCTGGAGGACGTTTTATGTGTCTGGAGTTTAGTCATGTTACTAATCCACTATTCCAATGGTAACATATTTTCGATTTATTTGAATCTCCCAATCTTTCTTTTTGTGGTTATCCTCGAGTAATTTCTCTTTTTCCACCTCTTTCTACTCACGGTGATCTCTTATTACACTTAACTTTTTATTTTATACAAGAAAAACTGAGCAAGGTTGTCCAACTCACGTACACGAATTAGATTTCCCCGCTTACTTAAAAACAAAGAGCCACTGACCCTTCTAGAATTCCTCTCTCTGAATGTATTTAAATTACATTTCAATATTTCATGAGTTACATTATATATTTTAGGGTATATGATCAATATAGCTTCCAAGTAATACCAGTTTTGGGCCAAATAATCGCAGGTCAGTGGCAGCCCTATCAGTATTTAGTGGAAAGCATAAGACGGTTCCCCAACCAGGTAAATCACTTCAAATTGAATTCTTAGGGGTGAAATTTATGAATAACTATTTTTAGGAAAAGTTCAAAGAAATGATCGAAGAAGCAGGATTTAGAGCAGTTACATATGAAAACTTAACTAACGGGGTGGTTGCAATACATTCAGGATTTAAACTTTGATGATTTAGGAATAAAAAAAATAAATAAAAATGATCTAATAGAAATATGTTGTGTATTTATCAATTCAATCTGTTCAGATTACATCACACATTTTTTCACGCAAAAAGAAACCTCAAATACAAAAATACAGTAATAAAACAATTAATCTTAAACTATCTTCCTCTTCCCATATTGCCCTGTTGGGGCTGCCAGTTGCCCCCTCCTCTCCCACCTCTTGTAGGAGGCTGTATACCTCGACCTCTACCTCTCGCAGCTGCAAAAAAAAAATTATATAAAAAATGAATGAAAAATTTATTATAACATAACTTTAAGAAAAGTATATAAAAAAATGTGAGGAAAATACCTTGTGCACGAAGTATAGCACTTTTTCCTCTGCCAGCAGTGCCGGCTTTTGTCTGTTTTTTAAACATTGGGGCATTTTTCAGCATATCAGGTAATATCAGGAATCTGATCTTTGATCCTCTTATGTATACGTTTTCCAATTGGGTTACTCGGCCGTCTCTGTATGTGACTGATATTTGCGACATTTGGCAGTTCATATTGTCTTCGGCTTCTATTAGCTTGCCTCTATAAACTTCGCCAGTAATAGTTTCGCAGGTGACTATATGGCCTTCTGCTTCGTGAAGAACTTTGAGTGGTACACCGATAGACATTATTAACTGCTAAATATGCCAGGCTTCCGAAAATAAACTAGTATTTGTATTCTTTCTAAAACGGTAGGATCACGACAATGAACGCTTAACAAACAGTTCGGGGTTATGTTTGAGTTCATAGAGTAAATGAAATACATTGTCATTTTTTTGCGCGCTCATTCAATCAATATGTCAAAAATGGTCTTTAGTGATTACATTGGACTTATGGGTAAAACATTCTTGCACAAATTTAATTGTATCAGGCCGATTGGACATTTGTAAGCTCGATAACTTTCGGAAGGAACTACTGAGAAAATTGAAATTTGCAGAAAGATTAGACCCAGTTGTGTAGGTTCTGTAGCGTCCGGCCGGGCCGAGTTACATCGAAGCAGAAAAATCCGACTGCTAACATTGCCGATATGTTTTTCAACAACCTTTAACATTTTCAGTTTTGTGCCTACTGAAGAGATCCGTATTCTGTAAGGATCATACGAGTGACAGAATCCCTCACAGATTATATAAATTAATTACGGTATTTACCCTAGTTATGTCTTCTTCTTCTTCTTTATCCTTTACTATGTGCTGGGTATCTATGACCATCTACACAGGAGTTTTCTTGTTTGTAAAGTTAAATCTTTGTATAGATATTGCATTTTGTGGAGAGTATACTTCACTAACGTGCTTTGTTAGGATTGTGGGAAGGAACATTGGGTGGACATTGATAAAGAAATTAGACATCACACTAGGATGTTAGTACACCACATATACATCGTCGTCACATACACTTTCCTACGGGCTACGGGACAAACCACACATTCTCATTTGAATAATTATCAAAGTCAATTTGAATTACTTCTCAGAGTTTAATTCCTGAAACAGATAGAAAGTTTACTATGATTTTGATCACTTGAATTTCACTCATAAACAGGACTTCCGAAAAATTTATTGGGAATGACAACCTATTTGCCAATAAACGGGTCAGGTCGGTGTGTAAATCAGCAATATTTTGTTCATTGTTGATACAATCATGGAATATATGAAAAATATCTCCCTTCTCTCCACAGTTACATAAGGGTGACTGATACACTCCTATCTTATGAAGATGAGCGGGGCTACTGCAATGAGAAGATCGCAATCTGATAATAGTAGACATATATATTCTAGGTAAAGAGATTGTGTTGAACCATGGACTGATAGGTAATTTCCTATTAAGGAATTCTACATATATTTTTCCCTTTTGAAGACCCATTCTCAACCACTGATCTTTCCATCTTTCCCAAATTACTCTTCGGAATTTAGGCCAAAATTCCCTCACGTCACCCTTGATATGTTTTTGATTGCGCAATTTTATGGCCTTTCTAGCTAATGAATCCGCCTTATCGTTTCCGTAGATTTGGGTGTGACTTGGAACCCAGGCCAATGAAATACAGAAACCTTTCTGTTTCAACTGATATAGATTTTTCCGAATATTCAAAGTTGCCATATCATTTGAACCGTGAATCCGCCAATTAGTGATCTTTTGAAGAGCACTCTTTGAATCTGAAATTATCACAGCTTTATGGATTCTTTTTGTTTGAATAAGGGTGATGGCTCTTTGGATAGCTGTGAGCTCCGCGGCGCATATGGAGAAAAAACCCGGCAGACGTTCCTTGTAGTCAATTGTTCTCAGACTATACACTCCTAAACCGACTCTATTATTATCCCTGGAAGCATCGGTAAAAACTCTAACTTCTTCTGGGAAAAGTTCATTACATCTGTCTAAGAATAATTGGTAATTATCTGGGTTATCCTTTCTTAAGCCGAATGAGTGATACTTAAATCTAGTGTAGTGAACTTCCAGGTCTAGAAGGAAACAAGGAAGAAGGAAGTTAGATTGTATATCGTCCGGATTTTCTAACAAATTGAGTGCTTCCATGAGAGGGGGCGGACAATTAACTGTCCAGAAGAATTGCAGTGAGTGTAATTGTTTCAAAATGGATAATACCGGATTATTCCTAACCTTGAACTGTTTCGACAGATACTTTAAGGCTAGCCAGATTCTTCTGAGACCAAGAGGAAGTTCGCATGATTCCGCCAAAATTACGTTGGTTGGAGTTGATCTCATCACCCCCAACACAGATCTTAAAGCCGAGAATTGAGTGGTATCAAGTTTTTTTAATACTTTCTTGGAACATCTCCCCAGAAAAATACCGCCGAAATCTAGATGAGAACGTACAATGGAATTGTATAGAATCATCAAGGTTGATGGATGAGAGCCCCACCAAGTTCTGCACAATGATCTTATTATGTTGATCCCCTGAAAGGCTTTAGTACACATATTGTCGATGTGTTCTGTTCATTTCAAGTTTCGCTGTACAGTAACACCCAAGTACCTGACCGAATCTACCCATCGAATGTCATTATTAAAAAGTTTTAATGAAGGGAGATTAGTCCACTGTTTAGACCTGTGGCAGCACATTGCCTTGGATTTTTCTGAGGATATCTGCAGTCCCTTTTTCTGAGACCATAGTTCTAGCTGAGTTAACGCGGAGGACATCAGGTTGAAGGCTGTTATAAAATTGGGAGCTGATACTAACAATGTCATGTCATCTGCATATTTGAGTACTTTAACTCCATTACCTCTTATGAATGAACCGATATCTTTTACATATATGTTAAATAATACTGGACTGTAAGGAGATCCCTGTTCCAGCCCAAGACTTGCCTGGCTTGGACCTAAGAGTACTCTAGTAAGGGGGTCAATTATGAAGATTGATCTATTTAACGTTAGAGACTCCAATATTTGTATAATTCCCTCGGGAATTCCCTCCCTTACTAACAGTTCCCTCAATATGTGGAAATTGACCGAATCATATGCGTGTTTAATGTCCAGGAACACAGCTAAGGTTACCTCTTTTTTGGAAAAGGATGTGTAAATGAATGATGTTAGATAAGTGATTGCGTCCTCTACTGACTTACCCTTTCTAAAGCCAAATTGAAGTTCCTCTTTTGAGGAGTTTTTTTCATAAATTCTCTCGAGTCTAGTGGACAGAATAGAACCTAAGATTTTAATCAGACAGGAGCTCAAGGCAATTGGTCTGTAACTTCGAGAGTCATTGGGGGGTTTGCCCGGTTTACATATTGGAACTATAACCGTTTCTTTGAGGGAAGGGGGAATGTTCGGAGAGTGGATATTTGAATTAACTATATCAAGTAAGATAATTTTTGCGTTCAGGGGTAGATTCTTTAGCATACTATAGGTGATTCCGTCTTTACCCGGAGCTGAGTCTCCTTTCTGTTCAAGCACACAAAGGAGTTCATCCAATGATATGTCAGGAAAGGAGGACGTCTCTACTGAAACTTGGGGTAAGGCAGTGGGAGCTGGCAAGGGAGAACAAAGCCGATTCAAAATTTCTCTTCCGCATGTTACTGATGGGAACTGAGAGGAGCTAGAACTGACACCGAATTTAAATCTCTTAATGTCTTTCCACAATTGCGCACCATTCTTATGTGGGAGGTTTTCACAGAAGGTCCTGAAAGATGACTTTTTGGCTTGTTTAATTTTGCGTTTGGCACTCGATTGAGACCTCTTCGCGAGCAGAAAAGATTCTATTGATGGGTTGGACAAATAATTCGCGAATGCCGCCGATCTTTCCTTTACCGCTTGGGTTAGAGTATCATCCCACCAACATATTGAGTACTTTGATCCCAAACCAGTAGTTTTGATCTTTTTTCGAGGAATTGATTCATCTGCCGCGGATATTACCATCTGTTGGAATGACTCGAAATTAGGGGGAGAATGGCTTGTAATTGAGCCTTCAATCTTATCTTGAAATGATTCCCAGTTCGCTTTTTTGATATTGTATTTGAATGAAAAGTATCGATTCGAATTGGGAGATGAGCAGGGTATGTTGATGTTTTCTATGATTATTGGATAATGATCACTATTACCTGGGTCTGTTTTGACTGACCACGTAAGAGCAAGTTTGATATCTTTTGAGCAGATAGAAAGATCGGGAGCACTCACACCATCCACACATGAAGAAACTCTAGTGCCTGAGCCATCGTTTAACAAACATATATCATTCTCCAGGAGAACCTTTTGAAGGGTCAATCCATTTGAATTTGACGTAGTGGATCCCCAGATGGGATTCTGGGCGTTTAGATCGCCACAAATTAGAAAGGGAGGAAGGAGGTTCAGCAATATACCGTCCCATATTTTTTTGGTGAGACGTGTTTGCGGGGGACAGTAAATATTTACTATAGAGTATTTGGCAATTCTTACCGCTTGGATTTGTAGTTCTTCGGGGATGGTTAGGTTGGAAAAGGACAGCGGATAGTGCTTAATGCCATTTCTTATGAGCGTTGCTATTCCACCTCCCCTTGAGGGTCGGTAGTCACGGATAATTGAAAAACCTGACAGACGAAAAGAGCTGTCTGGGGTTAGCCATGTTTCCGAAAGAAGGACAACAGATGGATTGTCCTCGTCTATTCTTATTTTTAAATTTTCAATATTGGATCTGAGGGATCTTATATTCCATTGTAGAATACTGTCCATTAATTGGGGAGAATGATTACTGAGACTAAGAAAAATAAAGTAAAATTTGGAATTTAGGTTTTGGAATAGACGAAGTACAACAAATAGTATAAGAATTAGTTAATGTGAATTAGAATCTGCTATAGTAGAATTGGTTTTATGTAGTATAGAATTTATTGAGGTTATAACCTCATTTAGATTTTTAATTAATTCAATATAGTTGCCTGACGAAAGACTCTGAACTATCATTTTCTGTATCTGTTCCGCTTGTGGGAGTTCTGGAGAAAGGGGTAAATAATTTAATGAAGGGGTGAAGAATTTCTGATGATGGGGAGCTTCGGATCCGAGCTGTAGGAGATAAGCTGTTGTTGATGAGCAATTCTATCATAACCAGGAGGTGATGGGAGTCTCCTCTTTTTAGTAATTTCTGAATATTGGGTTTTGTTTTTTGGATCATCAAGGAGGGATCTCCGATTATGAACTGATATTATGTTTGCCTGCTTTGGTGAATTTAAAGGAGGAGAGGATTGCAGATGGGGAAATTCCTGTGGGGATCTTGAAGGGCTGGGAGTTGATGTTGAGTTAAGGGAGGTTGAGGGGCCGTAGGTTTTGGGCATTAATTTTACTGCGTCAAAGTAGGAAATGTTTTCGCAGGCTATTATATTATTTATTTGTTTTTGTCTTGAGAATTCTGGACAGTTGCGATCAGTTGATGCGTGTTTTCCCTCACAAAAAACACATTTATTAAGTTCTGGAGATTGATTAGAACACTCCTCTTCGTTGTGCTTTTCGCCGCAATTTCTGCACCTTTTCTTTCCGTTACAATTAGATAATGTGTGACCGTATCTTAAGCAGTTATAACATTGGATGACTGGTCCAACATAAAGTGATATTCGCCTAATACATCCCCAGATGGAAATGAATTCAGGGAGATTTTTTCCTTCAAATGTTAGAACCCATGTATTAGAGGGAACATATTTAATGCCCTCGTCGGTTTTTGTTCTTCTATTGAGTTTTTTGGCGGAAATTATTTTAATTCGGGAGTCAGCGTAATTTAATACATCTTCAACTGTTATTTCATCACCTATATTTTTTATAACTCCTCTACAAGTTACCATTCTTGATGGTATGTAGACGTCTATGTTCTGATCAGTTGAGAATGGGTTGTTGGTTAAGAAAGAATTTGCGCTGGGAGCACTAGAGAATTCTAGGCTGATTCTGTTTTTACCTTTTTTTGAAATATTCTTTATTCCGGATGTACCTTCTTTTACTAACTTTTTTCCCAGATTCATTGGATGAATATTTCCAATATGATTATTAAATTTTGATTCGATAATAATAATATAGGGACCTACTGAAGAGATTGGATATTTAAATTTAGTTTTAGTAGCCTGAGGCCTGTGTGAGATTTGTGATAATTTAGATTTTTCTTGTACATCAATTAATTTTTGAGATAGGGAATTTGCCTCATTTATTATTTCAATATCTTCACTAAATTGTGCTTTTATTAATTCTATTTCTCTGGAGAGAAGAGATATATTTGCAGGTGAATATTGAGATTCATCATCGTCAGATCTGTTTTGAATTTTGGAGAAAATTCGTTTACCAGTTGGAGTTAAATGGTTGTAGATAGAGATATCTGAGTGAATGGACGAGGAACCATCAGGTTCCTCGTCAATTTGCCAGTCCATCCCTCTACTGATAACAGTAGGGGAGGAGACTGCCCTTCTTCAATGTAACTATAAAAGGATTTCCAAATAGACTTGACTGTACAACGAATAACTTACCCCTAACAGTCACTAGTACATACCCTAGTTAGTTAGAAAAAAGGAACGAACTAAATATTAATTATTATAATAATAACAAAAAAAAAATAAACTTCTAATCCTGGATACACGAAACCTCCGTTAGATCAAGGAAATATAAGAAATTCAAGGAAAATCGGAAAGACGTATAGCCATACATAACCTCTTCCCCTAGTTATGTATTTGTCAAATATTCTGTGGCACTGTAACTTGACACGTATGTGATCGGTGACAATCACAAAGACAACGTCCTTATGGCGTATATTTTGAAGCGGCAGGGAGGAAGGTTCTTGGAAATAAACTTCCTGAGCGACTTAAAAACATACTCGAGATAATAATACCTATAACAGTCCCTCTTGGTAACTCTTAGTAAGTAAACTTATTTTAAATGTTTCTGATTAATTGCATGCTTTACGCTTTTAATACCACTTTAGTTTTATTTAAAATTAGTGATGCAACGCTCGTCCATTGTACTTCTACTCATCACTTTTCATTCTTGTATTTTGTTTCAGTGTTATCTATTTGTATTGTATACTTTCTCTCGGTGCCTGGTTGCTGTTTGTTGCATTTATTAATAGTGGTTCCTTATTTGTATTGTTCATGGTATCCGCAGAGCCTGATATGTAACTGATTTGCATGTACTCTTGTGTGATCCTCCTGTTACCTATTTTTTGTTTGCTTTTATTGTAACGTTCATTAACAAGCCGAGGTGATGGAGTACTGTATCTATTTTATAATGTCCTAGTCAGTTTGTTTTACATATTTGCCATATTCATGCGCCCGCTTACTTTGAGAGATTGTATTCCTTGTGAATCAGTGGCGTTCTTTAGGTTAAATCGCTGAGTAGTCCTGGTAGAGGACGACGTATCGTATAAAGATCGAATATCCAACGCTACTGTGAGAATGTGTGAGTGATTGTTAGATTATTTTTCTGTGGTATTGTATTATCCCCAGGATTAGTTTGCGTGACCCTTCAGGTAGTGTTCGATTCGTTCTTTAGTAATATCTGAGCCTTCCTGGGACTTGGCCACCCCGAGGAGGCCAGATACAGTCCATTTGATAATAACTTTTCCGGTCGACTCGAATTATGTTAGATCTCCTCTTCAAGGAGATTTCCTAGGCATACCACGTTATTGTCCATTCAATCTTACCCCTTGTAACTGTTAGGTTCTGCACCAGTTACCGGAAGTGCAGTTGAAGGTACATGCTGGCTGTATACTGTCCTCTCTAACCCTTTCCGTTGTATAAGAATGATATCTGATTCGAGCAAGTTACCGACCTAACGATATGTAGAATTAAGTCATTTAGACCCGGGGCGCTATTGGGTTCACTGTTGATAAATGTTTGTTTCCATTCATTGAGGGTTATTGCATTTCAAGATTACTAATATAAATATTTTATTCTGACGTTACTGTGTTTTGAATATTTGAACATCCCGTCACTGGTTCCTTGCTCTCGTTAGGTGTAATCTGGGTTGTCTATACAACTTAGCGTCCTATTCTTCCTCCACTAAATGATCGCGATAAAAAGGTTAGCGTTGTCTCAAGTATTCCGTACAATACAGGACAGCTCACTACAAAATTCTATTTGCGTAGAGCTTTTTGTTATCAATTGAAGAAAACTGCGGATGAAGTTTGTACTCAAACTCAACAAGAGCAGGCGGATCAATTGAATGTGACGCAAAAAGCCATCTCCATTCGTTTGAAAGCTTTGGGAAATATTCAGAAAGTGGGATACTGGATCCCGCATGAACTACATGAAAAGCAGCAAGAAAATCGAAAAATAACTTGTGAAATGCTGCTAGTCAGTTAAAAAAGAAAGTAATTTTTTCATCGAATCTTGACAGATGATGAAATATGGATACATTTTGAGAATCCTTAGTGTGGATGGTGTATCCTATCGACATCCACTGTAACACCTGATAAAACTGTTAACACTGAGCGCTACTAATAGCAAATAATTAATTTAAATCGAGCATTTCGTGATAATAACCGGAAATGTACGAAAATGTCTCGATAATTGGTTCGCTTCGAAAAAAGGGACTGTTCTTTTCTGTCGCATTCGTGGACTGCTAGAGAGGTCGAAAAATGGATAAATATCAATTGAGATCATATATGATTGTTTCGGTCTTTACTTGGCCGAAATTCATCTTGAAATTATGAATAAAAAACAATATTCTATTTATGTTAATATCATGTGAAACACGAAATCGAAGTTCCATTTATGAGATTGAGCCCCAACCCCAAATAATTGACTATGAAAAATTGAGTTCATTAGATGGGTTACTGTAGCCAGTCGTGGCAGTCATTTGAATGATATTGTTTTTCATTCTTAGAAGATTAAACTTTTCTAATAAACTCATAACTTTAAAAAAATATTCATTAGTTTTTTATTTATAGCCAATCAAAGTACCAATTTTAAATGTCCCATCCCTTATTATAATGTAGTTTATCTATTATTAAACTGTAGTATAAATGTATAACTGACCTTAAAGCACAAATCAAAATATCGAGTTCCTATATGTATATGGACTAAATTGGTTAATACAATCATAAATATGTCTGCAGAAAATATTTGTAGGTAGAAATAAAGGTTTTCCTTCATTAATTTATTGATTTTTTGTTATAATTATCCTGTTTTTTTGAATGCTCAACCTATCCGTCTTGCTGTTAAAAGTATTTTCTCCTTCGCTGCCTCTTTTTCAAACTTAATTTTGGATGAAATCAAAAAAACAGACAATTCAGGCTAAATTTAATGTATACACAATTTAAAACAATTTTAATATTAAAATATAACATAAATTTTATACAGCAGATCTCTTATTGGAATTTCTAGCTGAATATATTTTTCTTTTTAAAGGCTCTTTAGTTTTCTGATGATCTGGTTTACACCTGAAAGTAGCATAAGATAAATACAGTTAGATGATTTAACTTACAACTTACTTATTAGCACCAGCTTCAGGACAACAATTCTGAAATGTAGCTCCAGGCAAAAAGTGCTTATTGAACAAATTCAACATCAAGGTACCACTGCAAGAATTTTTATTTGCATTATAATCAAATGGTTGAGTTTTTAAATCGTCTGAAAGTGTAAAAAATTAATTGCCAGTAACCTCAAATTTGTTATTGCTACCTCTGGATATTTCTCCTTTTTCAAGTGTGTACTCTTGTAACTCACGATCTTTTTTCTTGAGTAAATCGTGTAGAGCAGACTGTGATTGTTCCAAATATAAAACTGTTTGCACCATAGGCAAAGTTACCTCACTAAAAAGCTAATTAATTCATTTCAAATTTAAAATAATGGAGATGGTTACCCACCTCTTCTTGTAGTAGTTTTTTCAGAATGAATCTAAATCGGATTTTGTAATTTTTTTCTAATTCTGACCGAATATTGAGTACCATAGTGTCATCTGTCCATTCACTTCTTTTTTCCAAAGCCTTATCAATATTCTCCATCATCAAATGGACTGATTCGATGATGTTTCCATTGCATTCAAATGCTGGATTAATTTCCTATAAAGACTTTGTTTAATGGCCACTGAATACTGACGAATTAAACAATATACCTTGAATCTATATAAAATAGCAGTCGACGAAATTTCCTCTTTCCATAACGATTTCAAATCACTTAGAGTCACTTTGAGATTGTGTTCTTCTGACTGTATTTTGAAAATAAAGTATTTTCCATCAATGTCGAAGGTTTTCCACATATTTTTTGTATGTTTAAAGTAATATACTACCATAGACAAACTATTGTACGTAGTTTAATAATTACGTTGCTATTAGGTGAGGTTAGGACTGGAAATGCATAGATTAACGAGAATATCTCGTTTATCTATGGAAATGGTAGATATGGTGGATTTCTGTGCAACCAGTTATATTGTAACACAGATTAGTAAAGCCCTGTTTATCTACGATATTTTAATGTTTAATGAGGACTATTTAGTGCTGCTCTAACTTGGGGGATATTTTGCTAGCGCAACATATGGATTATCCTTATTTTCATTCATTAGATTTCTTCTTATCGTTTTCTGCAACTACTAGTGAAGAAAAGAGAAGTTATGATGGAGAACTTCATGTTTAATGTTTATTTATTCCAGTTTCACTTAGATAACTAAAAATTTTACTCTATAACACACAAACTACTAACCTTACGTTCCACTAGACGATCACAACGCTCATGCACGCGTTCACGGTCTTTCCGGTTCCACTAGCTTTTTGACAAGCCTGCGAATGTTTTTGTTGGCATTGCAAGTGGAACGGATATTCATTAATTCTCTCTTTATTGTTCCAGCAATTTAGGCTATGCAGACAGTCTACGTAATATTCTTCGTTTCATTTTTCTCATTCATACCAACCATTCGCACAACACACACAAACACACCCATGGCCGCAGCTGGATTCGAACCCGCAATCCCCGATACCACAGCTCGCGTTGGAACGGATGTTGTGAGGGAATAGCGATGACAGATGAATGACAATTCGTAGGTTATGGTATATTTCAAAAACAATGGATGAAACGGGAAAATAATAAAAAATAATATATATAATAATCATTCTTTGCCCTCTTGTACACATCTTGCATCCTCTGTAGACACAACTGCTTCCACCAAAAGGTCCTTCTCTGAGCAAAACACTTCGACTAACGTCAAACATGGGTCTCTGCGGGCTTGTCGCGGTCGAAATGAATTATGTCATTGATGACATTTTAAGAACGCACGTAACGACCGTGTTCTGCAAGTGACAGAACGACACGAGCGTTTTAGGCGTCGTGATCGCCTAGTGGAACGCACAAAATAATGTAAGTAGCACAGATCACAGAACGCTACTACTTTAGTAATCTCTAGCAGTTTGTCTATGATTCTTGTTGAATTGCGACTTGATTGTTGTGGTACAATATTTCCTAAAAATAATATTAGAGTAGAATGTTATCACATTTGATACTTATACAATGGACGAAGAGGAAGAAATAAATATCGTTAGCGATCCAAATTTTTTAAATTGTGATTATACAGTCCATCCACAATGGTTATTGGATAGACCCAGTACAAATCCAGATTGTTGGTACAATAATTCGTTGAACAGGAGTCGCGAGGACTCCGACCATGATCCCATCGGTCATATAACTACAGAAAACTCGATAACTGACGAAAGTGGTTGGACCGAAAAAGAGAAAACATTGTTGGAACGAGGGTTGGAGATTTTTGGCAAGAGCCCTGTTCGCCTTTCACAGTTTATTGGAACAAAAAATCCATCTGAAATCAAGTACTATTTTAAAAGCTTTTACATGGACCTTCATCATCCTACACAATTTGTTAGAAATTCAATAAGAAAACTCAGTGACGATTTTATCGATCTTGGAAACATACTTATTGATTCCCAGATACCTTGTACTAGTGAACAAATTGTCGGGGATGATATGCAAAACGATAATAAAGGGATTAAAAGAAGAAGGAGTACTTCTAAAGAGTTAGTTTCAAGAGATAAAATAAAAACATCCATAGAAAAACAAAGTACAAGTAATAATAAGTGTAATGTAATAAATAAGCAAAAACAAATAGCTAATAAAAATAAACAAGTGAATAGGACTAAAACAAAGTTAATAGATGATACTCCTTCCAGTATCAGTAAATTAAGAACTAATTCAAAACATTTAGAAGGTGAAATTGTGTATCTGAAGAAAACTTCAGAGAGTTCAGATTCTGATGTTGAAATAGATGTAGAAGACAGCTGTGAAAGTGTGAAAACTGTACAACATAGACAATCAAGTGCGGTTTATCAAGAAGTTTTGAGTAAATGTTTAAACAGTGAGGAATCTAGTGAGAATTCCGCGAATGAAGGAAGTATGGTAGAAGACGATGAATATGTTTTAAATCAGTTATCATCACTTGATATCCCTAGGTTCGAAGTAAAATTTGATAAAAACGCTGTGTCAAGTTTGGAAAAGTTTATATTTCCCGAATTCTTTCCCATAAATGAAAAGTCATCGGAAAACTACCTGAAACTAAGGAATCACATCATTCTCACCTGGAACTCTAAGAAACCTAACTATCTCACCAAAGGGGACATTCAGAAAGGTTTCAAACCTTCCGTTAGGAGTAGCTTGTGCAAAATTCACAATTTCCTCGAACAAATCGGAGTGATAAACTATGGATGCGGGCGGGTCAGATACATCAGACCTATGCATAAAGTTTTCAAAAACATCAGTATGCAAAATTTACTGAAAAACCCTTTACAACAGAGAAGGTTCAAAAAGAAGTTTTTGTATAATGGGGAAGGAGGCTGTACGGTCAGTCATGGGGCTCATGGTGAAATAATAGACACTATGGTTATAAATAAAGATCCGGTGTCACCTAAAGCGAAAACAGTGAAAAAACAGCCTACCTATTTGATAAACTGCAAGGCATTTCCCTACGAGTATAAATACAAGGTAAAATTGCATTTGTCAACTTTGCTGTTGATGGATTTCCATGCTCATTCATCACTAGGTGAAGTGATGGGTCTAGTGGGGGGATCTTGGAATTCAACCGCGAAAGTGTTGCTAATTACTCATTATGAGCCTTGTAAGAACTTGGCATCGTCCACTACTCACTGTGATATGTGTCCGATATCCCAAGCAGAGTCTGCAGAGAGAATCAACAATATGAAGTTGAACTTGTTGGGGTGGTTTCATTCGCATCCCACATTCGCCCCCGAACCCTCCCAACAAGACTTGGACACCCAGAGGGAGCTTCAGGAATGGATTGGAAACCAGAAGCCGTGCGTGGGGATTATTCTGTCTCCCTTCAACAGACCAACAGTTTTAACTCCTTCCGAATACCGTTGTATGATAGTTGACAAGTTGCAAGGTGACGATAAGTTTTTACCTTATAAGTTCAAGGTAGAAATCATATCTGATCGTTTTGATTTGGATAGGTTCGTGGGGAATATGACAAAAATCCACAATTTCATTGTTTTAAATAGAGAATGCCAGGATGAGAAGCTTCGAATAAATTTTGAACAGCCTTATATTCATGATAAAAGTATGACTTTTCTGGAGAAATTCATTTCTAGTGCTAGACTGATTTTAGAGAGGTATTTTACTGTGCAGGTTTGTGACAAAATTCTTAGAAATATTGCAGATGTTTGTAAAGATAAGAAGACTTAGTTTAGTCTTTAATATTTTTGTTATTCATGAAATGTTTTAAAGTTACTATGTTACATGAAAAATTTGATTCATTCAATAAAGGTTTTAATACTTTTAATTGTATTTTTTATCATTTTGTCGTAATTCATGACGAAAATGCAACAAATAAGAAATTAAATAATAAATTACTGTCTCATATATATTTTTTAATTCAAATGAGTTTCCACCAAGTAAAGGCCGAATCAATCAAATAAATAAGAAATTATTTCGCTTTTATCACATTTTTTTATCATTGAGAATACAGTGAGTCAAGTTTCGTAGTCTTTCTATATTTTAAAGCTAGTTTATGAGAAGTTGTATTTCAAAGGTTCTCATGTATTTTAGAAAGACTTTGGTTTGGAAAGTGTGGAAGTCTAGTTTCTTGCCTTTTATTTCCAAATGTGGTTTTTTAAGATTATGCAATTCTATGACAACATGACTTGTTTCGAAAAACTGTTTCAGAAAATTCGCAGTTTTTTTCAATTTTAATTAAATATTATTCAACTTATCACACCATACATTATTCAATTTACACTTGTATAAAGCGCTTTTTGATTGGCGGGATAGAGAATTCAAGTAATAAAATAACCTTCAAAGTAATATACTTTTATTTTGAAAGTTCAGGGAAGACGATACAATTATGTATATTATATCATATAGATTCTGTAAGTGGAAACAAATATTCCAGCAAAACTGTTTTGAAATCAAAAATTCAGCCCATTAATCACCAAGCTGCTTATACAAGATTGGAACATAATCGTCCCATTGCGCCTGATAGAAGTTACCAGCAATAGGTTGCCCTAAATTGTACTTAGAAGCAAATTTCTTGATAGAAAAGCATCCTCTACCGTCTCCTGAGTTGTTAGGCAGTCTCTTCTCCTCGAAATCAATCTTGCCACCTTGTTTGTAAATGAGAAAGACGTACCGGTGAAGGCCAGTACCCTGTGGGGGGCCCGAACCAACATAAGCCGATAAAGTTTCTCCTTTAGATACGTCATTGCCAGGGATGTTTCCAACTAGCCAGTGGTGCCATTCACGGAATGTTGGTTCTTTTCTGGAAGGGGCATCTGGGTCGGTCATGCAGAGAGTATATAAGGTGCTGGAGTCTGCCGTCCATTTTACAGTAGGTAAATCTTTGACCTGGGTTGGTGTGAGTTCGTTGCCAAAGTCAACTTTGACCCCGCTCGGATAGGACACTTCCACGGTTTGATCGGGAGCCACGTCAATGACATCGGGGACAACTTCGTGCTTCTCCATGTTTCTCAACAATTCTTTCGGTGCCGCTACACTGAATTGTCTGCGGAAAATTTGAACGCCGGTTAAGAAACCTGAACGGGAAGCAAACATCGTGCAAAATTTTGGATAGTGTGGTGATAGTTACGTACCTAGATACACCGATACAGTTTAAACTTCCAAACCTTAACACCCAATAATATTATTCAGTAATTTCTAATAATCGAGGTGACCTTGATTATCTTATAAGAAAAATCCTATCGAAATGAAATCATAGAATCTTGTATAAAAAAAGGGTTAGTTCCATATTAGTAGCATTGAGAGAACTCTTTAAGTAATGGTAGTACAAATAGTGTACTTGGATATTTTTCGAAGTAACTGTTTATGCTCATTAAATATTACTTGAAACGAAACATCCTGAATGACATTAAGGAATTTTGAAGAAAATAAACACTCTGTATTTTGTGTTGCGTATACTAATCAATTAAAGGGGAATTTTTTTTTATTAATCTGTGGTGTCAATGAGCCATAGATAAAAATATATGTATTAAATCTATATTTCATTTATACTCTCTTTAACAGCCTCAACTCTTTGGGTTTATTGCCAGTCATCAATTTCCTATTTTTCAATCATCAATTTTTTTCAATATTCACTCTCATTCATACATGGACTTTGGACAATTTTTATTATTAAACAATTCACCACCTGACGCACACAAAAACACATATTGTGGCAGTGGGATTCGAATATATCTATACATAGATACATATCAATTGTTTGTCTATGTATCTATATTACTGATCGAATGGAACACACGAAGAAAGAGAGACACACAACAAAACATTACGCACGTGTATGTTGATTCTATTCAATGTCTGTTTATTTTTATTAACAGTTTTTTCGTGTTGTAAACAACAGATATAAAACATGGATGAAGCGAACAATTCCAATAAAATGTCTGATGAGGAGCGTTCTCAACTTGCCGCCAAGTTGGACAAAGAATTGGAAAAATACATAGACAGTTTACCAAAAACCAAATACGAAGATGGTTGGAATGAAGATAACTGGGAAGAGGTACGTACACACTTAAGCCTTATGGCAATTTGGTGGAACGGTTTCTGATATGTTTAAGGAAATGGAAAGCCACCCCTTCTTCATGACCAAAACTCCAGAGGCTAGTGCTGAACTGAACCCACTTTACGAAGGTTTGCAGCAGCTGAAATACGATCCAGATGTCAACAGCCCGCAAGGTTCAGTTTGTGGTTTTTTATGTCCTAATATTCTCTGAAATTGTTGATTTTCAGAACTTGCTACATCATATAAAGAGGATGGAATATTCAATTTTAAACATAAAAATTATAGATTGGCCATAATAGCATTTACTGAGGGTCTTAAAGCTAAGTGTGACGATACTGAGCTTAATGCTTCATTGTACAATAATAGGTCTGCAGCTCATTATTTCCTCAAAAATTATAGGTATGAAGATGGAAAATATTTTTTATCACATTGAAAATGAGAGTTTTTGCAAATGTTTGAACTTTAGGTCTTCCCTGAGAGATTCTGAGTCAGCACTTAAGTTAAAACCAAATTATCCCAAAACTTTATATAGAGCTGCTCAGTGTTGCTATGAAACAAATAAATTGGAATTGTGCATATCCTACTGTGATAAAATCTTGGGTGTTGAGAGTAAAAATGAACGTTTTTCCTTACTGAAGGAGAAAGTAGAAAAAATATTGCAAAAGCAAAGAATGAATCAAAAATTGGACGAAAGAAATGAAAGAAAAAAAGAGAAAATGGTAGAAAAGTTATATAAAGCCATTGTTGAACGTGGGATAAAAATTGAAAATGATAAAAGTGATTGTACAAAAATATTATAGAATATAATTTATAATGTTGAATTTTAGATGGATTACTGGAGTTGTTTCATAACTGTTATGAGGAATTTGTAAAGATACGTTTAGAGAAAGACGGATCTTTAGTTTGGCCAGTAAAGCTGTTGTATCCTGAGAATTATTATGAGGCCCCTGATTACATACAAAGTTTTCCCGAAGGATGTAGGTGAGTATTTCAGTTCTTGGAGTTGTTTACTCCAAATTTTTGTTGGTTATAACACAACAAAACAGTTAATGAATTTGTGAAGTAAATTAAGAATTTTTGGATGGATTTTATTACATTTATATGTATGTTTATTTCTATGATTGTTTTTCTTTTAAATGATATAGCAAAGTAACTTTATCTCAACTTTCGATTTAGCGATGTTATAGAAGTGACTGATGAGCGTGCTTGCCGCTTTAAATCATTCTGCATACAGTTTGAATAAATGTAATAATATTCTTTCAACTACTGTACAGTGGAAGAATCATGTTTTTTGAGCAATTTTTATTGATGTATTTTGTTAATTTGGAAGTAATTCTCTGTTAATGGAAATCAATTTCAGATTTGTAGATATATTCCAGGACGTTTTTAGCAGTCCAGCTGAGTGGGACCCTCAGCATATGTATAAATTGGATACTATAAATGTTTATTATAAATCCACAATGCTGAAGCTTACAGCAATAAGATTATCTGATACTTTGGGTGAAGTTTTAGCACGAAAAGAGTGAGTTACACTTATGTATTATGACGTAACAGTTAATTACTTTTTTAAAACATAAATCCTAATTTTTCTCTTCAAATTTATGATTTGTAGGATTATATTTCATAATGATTTTTTCTTTTTAGCTTTATAGTTGAAAATGGTACACCAGTTTTTTTAGTATTTCGGAGAGGAAGTGAAATGGAGCAGAGGTTTATAAATTCCATGTAAATAATTCTGTAAATAATAAAGATTATTGACTACTTTTATTCTATCAATTGGCACCTTTTTTTATTTGGAAAGGAAGAAAAAATAAAGTCCATTCAATATTGGACTGTTAGCAAGGCATTTAGCAAATGTTGTTTCTATTGGGAAGATTTGTTTCCAACTTAATATACTTTATTTTTTATTTTTAGTAATTTCTTACAATGAATAATTTAACTACTTCTCATTCGGAATGAACAAAATCAAATCATGGAAGTTGGAATAATAAAATAAAAACGAAATACTAATAATGTAGATCTAAGGATAAATAATTTTCTCATAAAATGAATAGAATTTGCGATTTTTGAGGTGGATAGTTTTCATAGTAAATTGAAAGATATAGAATAATGAATATTAATAAATCTAAAAGACATTTGGACAAATGGAGTAAATGGTAGAGTGATTCATATAGAATTTTGGAGCGATACGGTATTCTAGTGTGACAAAAGTGTCAAGAATCAAAAAAATTTTGTTATGCATATTCAATTTTATCAAATGTAACGTGTTCCAACAATCGTCCGAGTTTTAGCTTATTGATGTTATTGTATACCGTTAAAATAAACAAGATTTTGATTTAGACGAATTCCACATTTTAGAAAATTAAATCGTCACTAATTTAACTGAATCAGTCCTTACTTGATGGAAATTTATTTTGGTTCAAAATGTGACCCTGAAGAAGCCTGAATTATTATTTCAGATTAGTCAATATCCAAAATTGATGGCTCTTTCTTCAAGTCTAGATTACCATAAACATTATAACGGTACAAGTGAGGTTGAATATCAAGCATTCAGTGAAAACTACCGAGAATTCGTTGAATTGCAGCAGTGGATACAGAACAATTAAAAATAAAAATAATTTCACGAAATTAATCAGTATGCAAAATGTTTGAGGTTAAGATAATGAAATGTATAGTAAGACGCCGAACTTAAGAACGGTGCTCTAATAACTAATATCCCAGCAAATAACTAATTATACTTAGCGACAGTTTGGCTGTCAGATTCTCTGAATTTGAATTTCGCGCGTAGGGTGTTCCTGGTGATTTTTAAAATGTTTTTGGTTACAAAATCAAACCTCTAGTGACATTCGTGAGAGCGCTTCTATTGGCCAAATTGATACTGGATGGAAATTATACAAAATGGCGGCGACGTGATCTGTGTTGATGTCGCCTGAAATCATTACACGTATTAATGAATTTTTCGTGAAAAACTAACAGAAATTGGCTGAAAAAGTGCGTGAGATCATGAAGGGACGTTCGTTCGGTTAGTTTTCAGTGCGAAGACTAGGAAGTGATCATCGCATTTATTGGAAATTGGATCGAAAAAATGTTATGTTGTTTCTTTGTCTTTCATTGTGGGCAATGTGAAGTGATACTCTAAAACCCTACTGGAAATAATCTGACTTTTTGGTTAAATTGTGAGTCTTTGGCAGCTTTTGTGATATCTCTTTATTTTTACACGTAAGTAGGATGGTTCTTGCTTGTTCTGTACTATTTTGTGATTAAATTTCATTGATAATTCTAAGTAGGACATGAAGATTCTTGGGCGTATTCAACGATGTTTACATTACTTGGCTGGTCCACAATTTTGATATATCAAAGTGGTTTTCGGGTTTCTTCATGCTATCAATGGATTTTAAGGCATTCACAAGTTTGCTTCGAATTTTAATCCAATAAGATCGTTTCTAAACAATTTGTTTTTCAAGAATTGCCGAGTTTTTCGTTGAATTATTCATATTTTTCAATGTTCCATAATAATTTTGGGCGGAAAACTGTGTTCTTTTCATTTTATTCAGCTCTATTGAAATTTATTGTAAATTTCTATTAGAAAATATCAGAAGAGTTCCATACACATCATAATTCATAAGCTTTCAGTTAGTTGTAATATAATAACATTCAAAATCGTTATGTTCGGTTATTGTGATTGAAATTTTCATATTATATACAAAAGGAGGAAAAACGATTTTCCAATAGGAATTTTCAATTCAATTCATGCCGGCGTGATTCCATTTGATAAATCGTTTGTAGGTACACAATAATATTCGTTATTTTCGTCCTGAACGTTTGAATAGAAGGAAAATATGATAAATCGTTCTTTCTATGTGAATAATGGTCTTCTTTTTCCTGAGGTCCATAAAAGAGTAACTAACATGCGTATATAAAGGCAATAAATAACTTGTGTTAATTCCAAGAAAGGTTCTGTTAGTCCCGATGATTAGATCTCTTGTGTTTCTTGATAAGCTGAATTTTGTTTGGCCACAAGTGCCTCTATCAGGTGCGGGTTGTTGAAATGTTTGCTTAAGATATTTCGACGTTTGTTGGGGTCAGGTGATTTAGAAGTATTTAATTCGCAATTAGAATGTAATCAAGAAATTAATTTGAAATTTGATTTCCCTGCCTACGTTAAAGATTACATTTCTTTTCAGATTCCTATTTTCAAGACTGGTTTATTACATACCTCCTAAATGACTGTAAGTTTTCAGAATATTTCTTAATATTTTTATTTGATTTTTTTGTAATCAATCTTAAAAATTGCTCATTAAGATTATCTTATAGATAAGGAGCAACTTGTTGAAGGTGCATTGAGAAAATGGATCTTTTAAGCTTAATTAGAAGACCTGAAATTTTTCCTGTTTTTCCATTTGGAACAAAATAGCTTTTGATGTGGCCATTTAAAATTGTTGTTAATATATATTAATTGAAAATTACTCTGCTAATGCTAGTTATTTTAGAAGAAAATATTGTTTATAAGAGCAGTCCATTTTAATGTAAATTTTTTATTAACAATTTTGTGACATAGAGCTCTTTATCTATGTTTTATATTTCATTGATTCTGTTTTCGATTATGTTGAAACTATCCAGCAAATATACGCTATAATCAAATTAATTATTTATTTTGTTGAGAGTTTAAGTCATGAAATGACAAAACAATTGTTGTGAAAACAATAAAATTTAGTAGCATTCAAAATTTCTTTCATTTTATAAATTTGTAGTTCAATTTCCCTCATATAAAAATTGAAACAATCAATGGTTTATGGTTTTTTACTATATGGTGGAAACACTATTTATTGTTGGCGTAGTTCTTTGTTAAGTTGATATTAAAATCAAGAAGAAGCAACCTTTTGACGTACTAAACAATTTTATTTGTAACCGACCATAAAACTGCAGTTGTGGATGTATACGAAATATAACTAGGCCAGCCAATTGTTTTCTGTGAGTGTTCATTCGTTCATCTGAGTCTGCATTACCAACACAAAAGATATAATTGGCTGCAATGCATAAAAACTAAACCAATCTGTCTTGCAATATCAATTCAAATATTTTGTGACTTCATTTCATCATTGTGTCAGTTGTAATATAAATCTAATTATCCTGTCATCCTATTCTATGCAAACCTAGACTAAATGAAATCGATCAATTTGTGTAGCCGAGTCCGTTTTCTGTGATTTTAAGCCGTGTCGCATTTGTCAATAAATTGACGTAATAGTCTGTGGGATTCTCTTCGATGATTAATAGGGCGAAATCACCGCTAGGCGTAAATTTGTCTCGGTGATTGCGGTCATAAAATTTACACGTCAAAGGGGACGCATTCCGAAAACCTCTTTGCGTCGAATTAACGCGTTAATTGTACCACATCCAAACAAATCGTTTTGTCCAATTGCGCCAGTTAAACCTGTGTCGGGGTGGTTGATTTCAGCATTTGTGCCGCAGTTTGTCTCGATGACATGCCGAGGCGACACATGTGCGCTACGCGTAGATAAGACGATACGGGTTCCAGATTACGTCCGTGCGTGGCCTGTCATTAGAGAGTACGGGGTGTATTCGATTTCGTGGGCAACCGTCAATTTTCCGGTCGCTGAGATCGGTCGTGTCATTCACATCCTTTGACTTTACGGATCCCAGCTTGGGATCTCTAGCGTTGGACGTGTAATTACGTTTGTTCGCGTCGACTGCTAAGTGTAGGTTGCCGCTAGTACGGAGTTTGATTGTTTATGTCTATTTTATTGTAATTTTTATCAGAATTTCATCAGAAGCCTTTATCGGATTTCATGTATCAGCTTGAAAAACATGAATCGGGAATTAAACGTCAATGCCATTTTCTATGACAGTAATTTAGTTTTGGGTGGTTCGTACGTTATACAGATAAACTACGCTCTGTGGTTCATACCGTGGTACAAGGTATAAATAAAATGGATCAGTAGTTTTAAGCAGACAAAGGGATTCTCTTCCAATAATATGTATTATTAGTGTAGATCCCAGATATATAGACCATGATATATAATATATCTATTCATTTAATAAGTTTACTTGCATTAGAAACATTTCTGTCCTTTCTTGAACAAACCTACATATATCCTTCTTATCATTTAAATATATCTTTCTATGACTCAAAGACCCAAACATGCATTGCATTTACTTTCAGTTATGAGGTATTATATCAGAACAATTTGTGACCTTTATAAAGTGATTAGTGAGGTTATGTTTAGCTCTTTAGTGCTAGAGTTCTGACAGAACGCTTTGGAATGCAGTGAGCCTGAAATATTCCCCCAAAGCGCTTTCCTGTCAATTTATTTTTCCTGAACTTTCATTTATGGGTATTTTACAAACAGACCACGATGGTTTTGGTACGTCAGTTTTGTGGCTAATTTCACTTCATTGACAAGCATCCGGGATTCCAGATCAAGGAGATCCTATTATTCTTGCCTGGTTCATTATTTATCTATTACATCTTTAAACTAATGAGGTTAGAACTATGTTTTTTGATGGTAGCACATATTCCAGTTTTTTGTAGTAGTTCTTTATGAAAGGGAAATAATCCATATATTTTAAGTATCTATTTATTTGTGTCTTGCCTTAGTAGTTGTTTTCGATTTATCTGTATCTTTAAAAGCATTTATTGTGGACTGTCTTCCCAGTCGCTTAGATTTATTGAAATTTGAATCTTTTCTTTGCACTGGGGAAGGTTTGCAGATAAATTGTATTTGTTCAAAGATGATCAAGATCTTGCCTTTGATCTTCTGAGTATGTCTCTTCTCAAGATATTTTAAGAGTAGGCTGCTGTGATCATCAGGTGAAGAGGTCTGAAATCCTTTAGTACCTTCCTGATCAAGCTCTTTGAGAAGGTTTGTCTTTATGATACTTTATTTTGCTTTAGCTTGCGTTACAGACAATATTTGGGTTACAACCCCAAGTCATCCCTGTCAGATACCTGACGTTATCAGAACTTCACTTTTGCCTTCTAGCAAAATGCTCATTCCGATAAAATTACTACCTACAGTGATTCTAAGATATTTAACTACTATTGCTTTCAAATTTTTTCCTAGAAAGCTGGAAAATTAATCGGAATATATTATACTATGATTAATATGTTCCCGATAACCGTTCAGGTGCAGTGTACCCTAATATTTCAGCGCATAAATTGTACCTGCTCGACCACGACGTCCACCCTTATTAATGCGTTGCATACGCGGCTGTTTTAGTTATCTCGGGACGCCGTCATCTACCTGTCGTCCTATCGCGATCTCGCGCGCTAGCCACCTACAGTCGTCAGAAGGCCCGGAATAACGAGCTTTGTGCGTGTGTGCGCCTTCTATTCGGATTATCGCTTGAAATCCCAGACGACGGGTGCTATCTGGAGCGTCGTTTAAGTGATTTAAACGAGCAACGTATCGGACAAGGGTTAGATAAGGGATCGACTTGGGGAGGGAAGGTTTATCGCCTGCTCCGAATACTGTGGTTAATTTCCGATCAAATTAGATCTTGTACCTTTCGCCGCGGAAGGGAGATGTGGAACGCAGCCTTTTAATTTTACTCTATGTCGATTTAGATATAGACTATACAGTCTTTAAATTTCTGTCAAGAAGATATATAAAGTGATGTTGCGGCTAGTAGTTGTCTATTCATGGAATCATAGACTCAATGTCTCTGATCAGTTAATTATGTATATAGAATCTATGGAAAAGAGACAGTTAGACTAACACCTAGATGGTGCCTAAGCGGTAATGCTTAGACATAGATCATTACAATTTTGTCATGTTCAAAACGTCAAATTTCTCAATCATAGACTATTAACAAAATCATTATAATGTAGTGTTAGTTTATCTATCTCTAGCTATTATCTAGTTATCTGATGTTAGGGGTGCCTTCTTTTAGGATCGAACTGTTAGTTTACTGCGTTTTCATAACAGTATAAGTTTTGGGAGTTCGTCTTTCAGTTTACCGAGGTACATTTACCTTTTTCGCTGCCATCCGCCGTTGTTCGAAATGAGTTTGTTGCCTGCTTGGGACGCAATCGATTGTTTCTGCAGCAACACGTCGTGTTCTGCGGTTCGCGGTCGGAATATACTGAGACCGCGAGTTTTCGCCCCGTTAAAGTCGAGATACGTGTGGAACGTAGCCCCCCTCGCGTCTTTCTGCTCCGCAGGCATTAATGTTACCATTTCAATTACCTTCCGTGCCCGATGCAGATTTTACTTATGTATGTGTGCAAGGGGCGCGCGAAGCAGGAGCTTATTGCGATGTTATATTAAATTATATGGGTATTTTAGTGACCTTTGGAAACGTATAGCTTACTTACAGTGTCAATTGTGAATCTTTTCGGTATTCAGCTAGTATCGGTAAGGGTTTGATTTCATTGCAAAGACATCTGTAAGATTTTATTGAAATTGAGTATCAATAGCTTAGTGATCAGAGCATTGGGCTCGGAACCGTTGTGTTTCGACAAGATGGTGCATTGCGAACACATCAATGCTCGTTATTCGCCATCATTTCCCAAGTCGTGTGATTTTCCAGTTTGGGGGCATCCAGTGGCCACCTCGATCCCCGACCTGTCTTAATGTGATTATTTCTTGTATGAACACCTAAAGACGCGTGTATATGGGCATAACTCTCGAACTCCGCAAGATTTAAAGGAAGCAATTCCAGTGGAAACCACCGCAATCGTCAGAGCGATGCTGAAGAGAGTGGCGGCCAACTTCCAAGAACGCCTTTAGCGGTGCATTGCTGATCGCATGTCAGATATTAATTTTCACCATTGAGTATCGTGAATACTACGCCTTGACGTACTCGAAAATATAAATAAACATTTTTCCGCCTGAACGCCAGGTTCGAGTCATCATACTTTGGTACGAAAATCTACGCAACCAGCAGATGCAGATCTGACCAACGTGAAGGTTTTCAGAATATTCTGATTTTCAATTTTTCAAATACATCCAGACCTCTCCATTCGACTCCAGGATAGGCGTAATAATTATCGACCCCTTCCCACAAAATTATGGCTCAAGACTTCGGAACATCGTTGGAATTCTCAGATGGATTCTACTCTGAGCGATGCTTATTTAGGTTTTATCGAATCGGGAGAAAGTCCCTCGGGGATAGTTTCATAATCGAATAACTTGGATATAATGTTCGCCAATCCGGATTTGTTGGTTTTCCGATAGAAGACGTGTCATGTATCCGATAAATAATCTATATGGTTGTGGTGGAAATGTCTGAGGGGAGTTAACCTAATTGGTATGTGGTTTTTTTCAAGATAGGATTTTGTATATCAAAACAAATAATGCAAAATGTGGAACGATTAGTTAACTAATAGATAGGATAATTCTGTTCTCTTGCTAGCGATTTGCTAGCTACAGTTTTTCATCACCGAATTTAATTTTTTATGTCACAAGGCGCCGTACTTTCTTTACGAATCGAAAAAATAATACAAATTTCAGAATGATAAATGCGTGATTCTACTCGAGATAGGAAATCAGCTTCATTCTTGGGATACCTAAATCAAAACCATACTGTAGTTTCGAGCAGAGAAGGCTGTAGCAACATCGATCAGATTGACCAGATTAAGATTAAGACTTTAACAACCTTTATTTGTAGTAACCGGCTTCAAAGGAAACAACAGTTACTTGACGTATTGTATTGATTCTTTCAGCAGGTCCCGATCCGCTTTCAATCTACAGGAATCAGCTTAACTAAACCTCTTGTTGAATTTACTCGTTGGTACTTAATTCTTCCACGATTGTACGGAGCTGATAACACTCTGGATTCTCCAAATCCCACAGAAATTTAATTTTCAGCCATAAAATTCCACTATGAAGTAAGTTCGTTTCAGCTGAACAGCGTAGTATAATTAATTATTCTGCGATACTAGATCTAGAGAGCCAATAGTTGGAGATTCCGCAATAAATCTACCACAAACTCGTCGATAGGAGCAATAATGAACAAATTGAAAAGCCCCTATTTTTACACCAAGCTGAAATTCAAAGTCGGACCAAATGACGATTAGAAGCTTCAGAATATCCCATGAAGTATGAAATGTAGAATTATAAAAGGAGAAACAAATATGGGAAATTATCTATCGGGTGTTTTTTTTAGAGTGATAGAACTTTAAATTGAAATAAAACACATTGAAATTGAGATTGAAGACAAATTTTTTTTTATTTGAAAGACAATTTTAAGTCATTTGTTTTAAAAATAATTTCCGGCATATGACCACCACAACTAGCTCTGAGGAACCGCATTCGACCAGACCAATTTTAGAGCACTTTTTCGAGTAATTCAGGTCTTATTTCATCAATAATACGAGTTATGTTGGCTTCCAAAGCGTCTACTTTTTCAGCATAAATCAATGACTTGACATAACCCCAAAGAAAATAATCCAGTGGAGTTATGTCGCATGATCTTGGAGGCCAATTAAGTGGAATATTTCTCGAATTAATGTTATCGCCAAATCTTTCTTTCAATAAATAAATTGTTAGGGTAGTAGCATGAGGTGTAGCACCATCTTGTTGGAACCAAAACACTTCTGGGTCGATACCATTCAAAATTTGAAACAAATAATCATTGATCATCGATCTGTAACGAGCACCATTCACTGTAACATTAGCTCCAGCATCGTTTTTAAAGAAATATGGACCGATGATGCCTCCAGCGTGTAAAGCATACCATACAGTGCATTTTTCAGGATGCAATAGAACCTGCAGAACTTCTTGAGGATTGTTTTTACTCCATATAAGGCAATTTTGCTTGTTTACAACCAGAAATGAGCTTTATCACTAAACATAATTTTATGATAAAAAAATGAATCAACTTCAAGTTGTTCTAAGGCCCAATCAGCAAACAGACGATGCTTATTATGGTCAAGTGGCTTTAGTTCTTGAACCAGTTAGATCTTGTATGGGTGTAGAACAAGATCTTCAAGCAAAATTTTCCATGTGGTGGATGCACAGAGTCCAACTTGTTGTGAACGTCGACGAATAGACAAATCTGGATATTCATTAACACTATGACTTACAGCAGCGATATTTTCTCCTTTACGTACAGTTCTTTGTCTTGTTGTTGTTGCATCGAGTAGAGAAAATGTTGTCCGAAATCTACCGATAGTTCGACGAATAAGCTGCTCTGATGGACGATTATGTAAACCATAAATTTCACGAAGTGCTCTATAAGTTTGGCGAATAGAATAGTGGTTTTGAAAATAAATTTCAACAATTTGTAAACGTTGTTGCGGCGTGAGTCTTTCCATTATAATTTGTCAATGCTACTGAACAGAAATGTCATAACAACATGGCTAAAAAAAGCACCCGATAGAATACTGACTTCCTTTACTCTCAAGCCGCCACTGAATCCAATTGATGTTTTGGGATAAGTTTCGGCTCACACTCGACAAATGAAAGAAGGGTTTTAGACAGAAAGCGATTGCATCAAAGACTGTATATTCTCAGGAGGAGGACGTGACCTGATTCAGTTTGATATTTTGTTGTCCACCTTACTATCTTGTATATTTCATGCTGATCGATTGGTTCAAGTACCTCTCGCTTTAACCCATTGTACATTGTACATACTTTTCAGTACTCGGTTTTATTTCCGAATCTGTATATCGACGATAGATTATCCCAACGCACACTACCACCATTCTTGCATGGTGTGAGTGCGCCAAATCTTATCGGATCCCTTTCGAAAGGTTCTAGTAATCGGTAATAACCGGGTATTCTATCCGGATTCCGGTCTCTGCTCTGATCGCTCGGTTGTACAAGACACGCCGATCTTTGAGAATGCCCACAGCCTCTCTCCTTCTATCCCTCGCCAGCGCGATGGAACGAATCGCAACGGTACATACCGAGAGGCAATCTTCATTACGACACCGGTAGAATAATGATAGATATAGTTTTTGATCGGAATCTACGAGGCAGAATGAACGGGGAAGACGTGCCGCAGCGCTGCGCGGCACCGCTGAAAAAACGGAGTCTGATGTTATTGCGCCCGAAGAATGTTACGAACTTCGTTAAGCGGGATAAATTGCGATGCCTCGGAAGAAGAATGGCTCGGAAGGGAAGGAAGTGGGGAGGGCGACATGGATATTTGGGGGTCCCTTGCTGTTAGAACTGGGTCGAACATCTCACAGAATTTTTTCGGGAGTTCCGGAGAACGTGAGACTAGCTTGGTCGATCCCACGATCGATTGTAACTTTGTTTGGCGTTTTGTCCCACTTTTGTACTTTTCCTATGAACCTAACGTAATTGTCAGCTTTTTCTGATTCACACACATAGACTCTATGATCTGTTTCTTTTCTTCATCTTTCATAGCATTGAACATTACGATAGTGTCTGTGACATGAAATTTCATATAACATCCTTATTTGACATCCTTAATTTTATAACGAACTAATGTAGAGCGCCGATCTACTCTGGAAGTTGATCTACCTTGAAAGTAAATCATTTGAATCGGTATATTAATTGAGCTTGTGAAAAAATTGAATCTGTAACTCAACCGGTAGATTCACCTTTCGCCTGGATCCACCTAGCTAACACTTAATCTAGCCGCAATAGGGACAGACTGCATTTTTAAGAAAACAGAATAGTTATATTCGTTAGGTCACCATATTTTCATAAAATGCTAGTTAGCACAGTAGCACAGATACAGAACATCCTGCCCCTTGAAATTTGTTTTTAATTTCACAGTGGCTTGTCCTTCTGTATTTCAAAGCCAGATTCGTCAAAGTTCGCTGTACCCTGGGAGTTATTGAAGGTTTACTACCATAAGACCTTTCCGAGCAGCTTCAACGGGTTGGTTTTATTCCAGCTTTTGGCTCAAGCGTCGATCTGTTGATCGAGATAACCCATACAGATTTGCAATATGCCTTTGACTGAATGTTATATTACGTAATAGGAGACGATTGTTTTTCTGCATAGCTTTTTCACCAAGTGACTAGTTAGCAAGTCTCCACAGTTTGCCCCAAGGGGCAGTAAGTGTAATAAGGATTACGCCTTATCATCGCGCGTGGTGAGATCCCTTCTGAAGAGATGAATCTACCGGCTTCCATTTGGGGCTTCAGTTGGAAAACCTACAACCGTCTGACTGGTAGGAGCGAAGCACTGTCCAACTTCTACTAGCTCTGCATGCTCAGTACCCGAGTTGTTTCGGAGGCAACTCACACTCCGGAGGGGCTTCTTATCCATCCATCCAACCGAACGCAGTCTCACGAACTAAGATTATCTCAAGATTGATACCTCAATTGATCGTGGTACGAGCACCATCAATCCGGCCTATACGCCAATACCCACAAACCCTTGTGAAGTCTTTCAATTGATCCTGGCGTCAAGCACCATACTCAGAATTGTACATGTCGTCATATGAGCAGAGCTCTCCACCAACGTTAAAAGTACCATTGTCATCACTGCTGTCCCGGGTTTCTGCTCAAGTTTTGACACTCCTGTAGACCCCCGATAAGCTGAAAGAGAAACATAGGAATTTTGAAGGAAGATTATAGAGATTTTTGCTCCAGCACAACTAGGTGAGGGACCTCCACAAGTCACCTCCCTCCTTGCCAAAAAAAAAGGATCACCGTGCGATCCCAACACTCAGTCATTTGAGCAGAGTGTCTCTATGGTTGTGAAATATTGAAGCAAGGAAACAACACAAATTACAGCTTCCCAGCATGGAGCCCCCGCACGAAGGATCGCTGTTGCTGTTCGACTGCTAAAAGCGAGGCTCCGAAGCATCGAGGAGAATGGGCTTTAGGATCAAAAAGTGGCGCCAGATTTGGGGGAGAGCGGAGCAAATCTTCTAGGATCTCCAAACCTCGTCGAAACGTCGTAGTCTCCCTTTCCCTCCAACAAACCACTTTCGACTCCGCAGCAGATACAATAAGCTTAAGGATCCACGAATGGGGCCGAAGTTGGGGGCGAGCAGAGTGATTCTTCCAGGACCCTCAAACCTCGTCGAATCGTCGTCCCTTTTTCCTCCAGCGGACCAATCAGGACCCCGCAGCGGAAGCTTAAGGATCTGAAGATGGAGCCAAATTTGGGGGCGAGCAGAGAGAATCTTTCGAGATCTCACCCCGATCTAAGCGTCGTAGTCTCCCTTTTTCTTTTAGCAACCATTTAAGATCCCTTAGTGGATAAGTAGACGAAGGTTGGAAAACCCATGCTGAGATTCAGCAGGGTATCGCATCCGCCATTGTATGGATTACAAAACTCTAATCAATCGCAGGGTCGCAGATTCTGATCGTCAATCAGAGCCAGCTTCTTTATATTCAATTTCTCGACAGATGTATATGGAAGCCCATAGTCAAACCTTAATCTCCACAAACAAAACGGAACCTAACGATTTCAATTTTTTATATGTTCAGAACGTCAAATTTATACCTGGGTCTGAATAAAATTATTATACTTTGATGTAATGTTAATCTGTGCTCATTTTTAGGTCGAGGGTGTGTTCCGTTAAGATCACTCTGGTTTATTAAGTTATTTTATACCCTTTTTGGCTGCTATATTACCAGGTTCGAAATGAACTGGTTGTTTTATCGCGGTTTCCACGCCTTCGAACAACACGCTAATCTTTTCCTTGAAATTCTCCATCTCAAATTGGACTGTAACTCATGAACTTTGTTAATTCAATTTGCATTTCGTGAAACTCCAACCTCAAAAGGAGCTATTGGACGTTTGCCAGAAAGGAAAACAGATCGGTAGCCATGTTTTTCCTTTCTACGATGTTATATTCTGCAGCGCAGCAATACAAGAGTATTTTTCATGTCCGGAATACGAACATACCCCGGGATGTATCGTCAACGACGAATGAACTGCAGGGAGCTTTATTTGAGATCTCAGGCGTTGTCCGAAAATGGCACATCCGAAGAAGAATGCGAAACGCGAGGAAGAAAAAACGCGTAGCAAATCGGATCGTCCCGTTGAGGCCGAAAAAGCCAATTAAAGACATAAGACGCGGCCCGATGTGAATAGTTCAATTCTATGGTCCTGGCGGACGAAACTAGGTTAAGTGCCCGATTCGCGTAGATACGACCAACGAAATCACGACACGGATACGGATGAATGGACCATCGATCCAGATAAGGAGTTGTTAATTTGGAACAATAGATTGTCTGTTCGTGAATTTTCTATGTTTTAGTGTCAGTCGGTTTTTTCCTGTTGTTTCTTCTCCGTGAGGTGTTTGGTTGATTTGAAGTTTGAATCTCTCAAATAATGGATCGATTTACGCACCTTCAAAGCTTGTTTCATGTCTCATGCTATAGCTTCATGGTTCTGATGAATTTTAACTGATAGTAGCAGAAGATAATCTGTATGATTCATGCATGCTGATAGTGTTTCCGATTTCTCATTTTTCATTTTGAATATCTCTTGTTTCCTTCAAATAAAAAAAGAACAATCCTATCTTGCATTGCGAATTGAGTGCCCTTTTCTTGCTAGCTTTTTGACTCTCTTGTTTCCTCACATAGCTAGATTTCAAGGCATACTAGATTATTTTTGGATAGCTCGAATTTTCCTAGAATAGACGTATAATTTCAACAAAAAAATCCGGTTTTCTACTTATACACCTGATATCACTTCCATATTTTTAAACCTCTCTTTGCTCTCTTTCGCTCCTTCAAATTTCAGGTACGCCCGTAGTCGGATTCTTTTTACCCGATTTTTCGTTTCCGCGGAAATGCGAAGGGGGTTTAGAATCCTCCTGTCCGATTCCCTTATCCAGAAAATTTATTATCGGAAATAACGAACCGAGGGCAAGCCGGGAGTTCAGTTCTATGGTCCGGCGCTATCTGACGTATGAAATTAGGTTAACTCGCTTGGCATCGATTCCGACCATCGAGTTCGCGATATGGATATGGATTAATGGGGCTGCGTTCCGAATAGCTTTCAGAATAGCCGTTCGGCGACAAGTCGACCGGTCGATGGAGTCATCGGATATTCGGCGAACGCGTTCTTGAGGGGGTTCTTCGCCCCTTCCCCGCTCGTTGAACCGTAACTAATCTTCGCATGTAACCAGATGATCGAAACCTCATAAAAACGGCCATTACGAGACCCCGAAACGGCGGACCCGTATGGGACGCTTGCCTCTCCCCCACGCCGCGCCCCGATCCCTAAAACTAATAAAACGTAGGTTGGCGCGGTGCAGGATCTCTCTTTTTTGCCGTTACCGCGAGGTGTTTTCGAGATTTTGGACGTTGCGATTCGTGCAGCGCCGTCCGTTACGATTCGAAAACCTGTCTGGCTTATCGTTTTTCGTTCGCGGGGTACGATGGCATGCCTGCGTTTTCCGGGCTTTCTTATTTTATTGTTCCGAGATCGGCGTTTCCGATAAGGCGACAGGTGTCGCGGGGGGATCTTTAACGACTGAGTTATAAACGTAGTGAATTTAATTTCACGTTTGTTCGGATTTGCAACGTTCTGTGCGGGAAATCGCTAAAAAGTTGTAGTTACTGAGAAAATCGAAGTTTTGCATTGTATTTCATGCAAACAATATTGTTGACGCCACTTTGGCGTTAGTAAGCAAACGCATATTAGCTGGTTAATGGCAGAATATTATGTTGGGGCAATAATGCAGAAAGAGTGCATTGCTCTCTAGAATATTCTAAACTTATATGAATTTTCTGTTAGGAGGCCAGGTACAAGCGAACTAACCTACCTATAGTCTTAATCCAAATTTTTTTGTTCCCGATTTCGGGTCATGATGACGTGAACGTGGAATAGACCTCCAAAAAACGTGGAAAAGGTAGGAGAGACTTAATAAGATAATCCTTTCTAAAGCGGTCTGGTTTTAAAAGTTTTATTAACCTTGTGTCAAAAATATACCTTTCCGTGGTATCAGATTTATGCTTTAGATAAGAAAGTAACATTGGGATCGTAAATTCGCAAATTATCTTCAAGAGGTTTTATTCCTCGAAAACCAATTATTTCGTACCGTTGTTATTGCACAATAGAAACCAATTTACTTTCTGAATGAGATAGTCTAGCTGTTAATGAAGAATTTGCCGAAGTGTACGAAAAATTCGACCATGATAGTTTTCATCTACAAGAACACGCCACTGAAGCATATATAACGATGATCCATTGTACTTAGATCCGGCGATTGAGGGAGCCAGATTAAAATCAACATATTATCTAGTTCGGCACGCCGTAAGCTTAGATGTATTTGACCGAATTGATGTAGGAAAAAAGGTCTATTGATTCCCTGTCGGACACAATCCAGTCACTTATTTCTATTATATGTCTGATCGATTTTGTAGTTGGCAACGTTGTCTTTTTATTCGCGCGCAAATTTCAACCTTGCCGTGAAGAAACCGGTCGACGTTAACATTGTTCTTCTCGATAACCGACGACGTCTCTACTTTCTCTAAGGCGAATTCGAAGCAACGACCATCGATCAATGATTGATTCTTATCTTGGAACGCCACAGCTTGCCACCTCCTTAAATTTTTTTAGCGGCATTATTTCTTAACGATTAGCGAATTAAACTTTATCGTGGATGCGCTGTGTTCGACATTACGGTTCTTTCGAAGGAAAACTGGGAATGACATTAATTTGTCGTTCTCTCAACGCCCGCCTTCGTTGCGCTTCCCAATTCAAATATATCGAAATAATACGTTTAGAACGCGAGGATCGATATTCCGAAAGTAACGGGAAAAGCTTACGCGCACGTTGCGACATATCCCGCGGGTCAGTGGACGTTTTTAACGAGAAAATGCCAGGTATTCAGTCCGTCCGATCGAAAGAGCGACCAAAACGCGACCCCAAAATCGGATTAAGCGGGGAGGTCGCCCGCATTCGATGATCCGCTCCAATTCCTCGTGAAATGTCAGATATTTCTGTGACCAGAGACGATTGAGTACAGACATGAATCTCGTCACATGACAAACCATAACTGGGATTCTGTGTCCTATAAAATTCTATACATTGCTACAGTTCACTGCCGCTTCGAAATGCTGAATTCCATCACCATGAAGAGATACCCGAAGATGTGTCGTTTGCTACAGTTAATCTTGATGAATAACATTTATCTGTGTCATTCTCTGTCAGTATTGTTGTTGTTGTCATTTAAGTGTAACTTCAAAACGAGAATAATAGCCCCGAACACCAAGGAGTGTGAGGGGAATCCTTGATATAATCATCTTTAATGAAAATATGTAAATTTTACGATAAAATGAATACAGCTGAAAACATCAAAATATTGACACCTAAATAAATCTGGCAAATAGGCAAATAGGAATGTCGGTAGATTTTTGACGTATGGTACAGAATACGAAACGAATCGACCGCTGTTTTCTTCTAAAGGTATCGACAGTAGAATTTTATGGATACATACTACCATTACATATTACCGTTCGAATTGCTTTTACACTCTAAAAACATACATAAAATTTCAGTTTGACAAGTAGAGAACTCCCATTTTCTGTGATACCGTCGACTTAACATAGAAATGCATTGCTGTCACCTTGATAGTCGTTTTAGGGTGACCTAGATTTTCGAAACCACAGAGTTATATCGATTTAATCCCCACATTATTCCACCGCGGGCCCTCCCGCACGTTCTGAAATCGGGCAACGATAACGACAACACAAACACACGGATCGGCCCGGTATAGGATAGCTTTCGGCGTTCCGGAAGCGGAACTCGTTTCTCGCGAGCCCCGCTCGTCGGCCCCCAGTCTCGCAGGTACACACGGCGAAAATTGAAATCGTTATTAGCATAATGACGTAATTACTAGAGGTAGTTGTAATCGCGACAGAGCGATCCGTGGCTCGGAGTCTGGAGCACGGGCAGCAACCCCCGCAATAACCGGCCTCGACTACCGGAACACGCCCCCGTTGAAACAAGAAAGGTCGCGTGTAATGACGTCTTAACGACCCTAACGACGTTCGACATTAGGAGGATGGTCGATTGCGAGGGTCATTCAAAAATCCATCACTCACACTTCAAGACATAGGTATTCAAGAATTCATGAGATTCTGACCACCAGAGGACAAGGACGTCTAAGACGTAAATTGAGAGAGTACGGCAATAAGTATTCTGCAAATATCACAGTGTCAGTTGGATCATAGAGTTTATATGATTTTCTTTTAATTTTGGTGTTATTTCATGTAATACTCTGTACTTTAAACAAATATCTTAGAATTTGGTATATTTACATTACTTCATGAAATTGGAGGAGAAATTATAGTTTTAGTCAATCATTGATATCAATTAATAATAATTAATCAAAATTCAATGGTCATGGAACCAACTAATAAACATGAAGAAGAGGCAATTATAAAAACATCAAAAAATAATAAAACACCTCGATTGGACGGGCTGAGGGCAGAAACCTTAAAATGTATGTCTTGCCACATCTGTGAACCACTTGCCTACCTCATTAATCAAAGCATCTCAATGGGAGAATGGCCTAAAAGTCTCAAAGAAGCAATAATAAAGCCCCTATTCAACAGCGATGATAAGACTAAAATAGTGAACTATAGACCAGTATCAATAATTTCAAACCTGGCAAAGATTTTCGGAAAAATTATCAAACAGAGATTGGAGAAATATGTGTTAGATAAAAATATTATCTCAAATAGACAGTTTGGATTTCAGCCAAACAAGTCCACTGAGGATGCGATTTCTTTGCTTGTATCAAATATTTATGAGGCTTTAGATAGGAGTAAGCCAACTCTGTTCCTTCTTTTTAGACTTAGCAAAAGCCTTCGACACTGTAAGCCACCCACAATTATTGGAGGCCTTGGAAGACATTGGTTAATCTGATAAAGAGCTATATATCTAGCAGACAACAATATGTCAAAATAGGAAACTGTATAAGTGACGCTTGCGAGGTTAAGTTTAGAGTCCCACAAGGAACCGTACTGGGACCTATATTATTCACTATTTATATGAATGGTCTACTTGAATTGGATATCCATGGGAAGATAATTAGTTTCGCAGATGCAGCCATTTTATATCAAGCTGATAGCTGGGAAGAACTCAGAGACCAAGTTAAAAACGACATGAAATCTATCAAAGATTGGATGGATTATAATTTATTGACAATTAACTTTGAAAAGACCAAATATATCACATTCACTTGCTTAGATAGAAACTTACCAGACTATGAGACACTGAAAATTGATGAGAATTGTGTGATTAAAAGAAAGACAAAAAAAAGAAAAGAAAGAAGACTATATCAATTATTTGGGTGTTATTGTGGATAAACATTTGAGATGGGATAAGCATATGGAAAACCTCAGCAGGAATCTCAGGTGTTTAATCTATAAATTTAAGCCTCTGAGAACCATTCTAGACACAACCAAACTCAAAATGGTTTATCATGCTTTGGTGGGTTCACGATTGAACTATAGTATCATAGGGTGGGGTGGAGCAATGAACACACACCTTAAAAAAATTAGTATAATACAGAAAAAAATTTTGAAAATAATCTTACGGAGACCTCATACCTATCCGACAGATAATCTCTACACAGAAGCAAAGATCTTCGACATAAAGTTATCGTTTTATCGTTCCATTGTGGTATATCAATTCAAAAATAAATCAAATCTACGATCTCTAACACATCAATATAATACGAGGAAACATAGAACTTGCTACAGAACTCCATTTTCAACGAAGACAGTGGGCCAGCGCAGTTTTACTTATTTAGCACCGAGAATGTATCAGATTCTACCCAAAAATCTAACAGAACTTTATAATCTACGCCATTTCAAGACGAGATTGAATGAATTTATTACAAAGTACCCGAGAGATGAACTTGTCAAAATAATAGACATGCGAAAATAAATATTTGTGACACTGAATTATATAACTTCCTTCTTATATTTTATATTATATATATACACTTTCATTAATACACCATTTTATCTGTACACACTCTATCAATATATGATGTTTTATCTATACATTTTATTTGTTTATATAACTAGTATTTGTACATTTTTTGTCTACATTTGTTTATACGTTATCTTCATTTTATCTATACACTGTTTTTAAAATAAAATTAGTATTAGTATAACAAACCAATATCCTAAATCTTAACAACTCACATACAGGCAATATGCATTAGTGAGTTTTTGCTGTTTATTGAAACTATATTTCTGAATATGTATTGGTTGATTTTTATAAAAACTGTACTTTTTCAATAAACTATATATTATTATTATATTATTATAATTCATAAGATTGAGACCATCGGAGAACAAAGAAGTCTATGACATACAATATTTGGAATTGATTAAGAAATCGCTTCTTTATTAACTAAATATGCAGTAACTTGAATTTCGTATTGTTTACTAGATTTTCAAACTGAACAAAAACAAATTGTACCTTAACACTAATATATACGTTGAAGACATTGGCTGGTGCAAAACTTTGAGAATTAATCCGTCTACTCATTTAATAGTTTTATCGTTGAAACGTGCTGTTTGTGTTTAAATATTTTTATGGATTCCAGGATGTCTATTTGTTTTCCTTCCGCTTCCAGGTGCAATATTTCAAGATTGTCCAATTCTGGGAAGATATGATTGGTTTCGAAAAAATGTTTCGCGAAATAAGAGTTATTTTTATGGTACCTGAATGAAGATTGATGTTCTTTGAACCTTTTTGGGAAAGATCTCCTGTTTGTCCTATATATACGCTACTGCACTGTTGACAACTTAATTTATCGACCCCAGAATACGCCTTCGCCATTTTGCAACATATCAATGATACATAGATCATTTTCAATTCCTTGAAATAATATTTCGTTGAGAATACAATGAAACATTTAATTCGAAACAAAAACCATAAATTCCCTCATAAACAAAAAAGAAAAATAACTCATTCTGAAACAAATATACCCCATTTCCAAAACAGATAATAAAGGCAAAAAATTTGTAAAACTAACTTATTTTGGACCAATCTCGCAAAAAATAGCTCAAATATTTTCTAAATCTAACATAAAAACAGCTTTCACAGCCTCACATAAAATTTCTAACTTCTCTTTTAATGCAAAAGACAATAACAACCGGCTGAATGATTCTGAAGGCTATAAATTGAATTTGAATATTAAAACAAATTGAAATATGTTTATCTTCTACAATTTAAATTTCGAAAAAAAATTTTATTCAAAAAACTTTTAGAAATAAATTTATGTCTACACAAGCACCGCTTACATTTAATAGACGTATATAATCAAAACTCAATATATAATGTCAAATGGAATAAATAACCCAACAGATATACGAAAGTAATTAAAATTAATAAATAAATATTTAAAGGAGACAAAATTTTGTTTCTGGTCTTACCTTTAAGTGTGTTTCATGTTTTTAAAAGGCAATTGGTGTTCTTAAAGGTAAGACCAGAAACAAAATTTTGTCTCCTTTATTAATTTATTAATATTTATTCATTAATTTTAATTACTTTCGTATATCTGTTGGGTTATTTATTCCATTTGACATTATATATTGAGTTTTGATTATATACGTCTATTAAATGTAAGCGGTGCTTGTGTAGACATAAATTTATTTCTAAAAGTTTTTTGAATAAAATTTTTTTTGAAATTAAAATTGTAGAAGATAAGCATATTTCAATTTGTTTTAATATTCAAATTTTGTTATATTTCTTCTATCAAGTAAAAGGCCTTTCTATTTTATTTTATTTTGCTATAAATTGAGTTGTCAACATTGAAGTACCGTATACTGGCTTTCCCTATCAAAATTTGACCCAACCCAGAACTCAAAAACGAAAAATTTTCGAAGATTTAAAAAACAGGTCAACTTCTGTTTTAAGGGGGACGAATTTCCATCATGAGTTTGTTACGAAGAAACCACCCCATGAATGATTTCCTTTTAATTTCGATATTATTTCATATGATACTGTGTAGTTTAGATTGATTTCATGGAATCGAAGGAGAAATCTATATTTTCCGTCAATCAATCACCTCATTGATGATAATTCATAAGATTGTGACGACCAAAGATCAAGAAGAACTAATATATAGAACAACACTAACTTACCGTTACAATTGATATCCTTCAGATGTCAAGGGGCCGTAAGATCAGAGAATTCATAGAGAAAAATGATCGTATTTTAATTTTAAGGTTATATCTTGTAATAATTATAATTGTAATTATAGTATTCACAAAAAAAAAATTATTCTTGATAACACATTTGCTTTACTATTATATTACAGCATTTTGGATGAGTTCGGTATAGTGAATTGTAGTATTTTGTTTTATAAACGTCTTCATTGACAAGCAAGGAACATAGAACTCTTCAATCCCATGTTCTCTTTTAACGTTATCTCACAAACACAGACTTCGACGCCCATTTTCGAGACGCCGAGGACGTTAATTTCGACAAATAACCCCCATTGTATCATTTTCGAGCGATCAATTCCATCGTATCGAAACCGTCGAAGCATCCCGATTCTCCCTCATTTAACATTTTCACGAGCGTCTACGAGAATCAAAAGGCGTCTGCGAAAATTATCACCCGACCGTGTTACCCCCAGAAATTCTGTTTTAAATATTCAAGAAGGACTGAAAGTAAATTGCGATCCTCTACTACACCGCCCTCCGCGTCGTCGTATTTATTATTTGTGGGGTCGAGTTGCTCACCCCCCGTTCATGCCGCGTTTAAACGCGGGATTAACCTCCACAGGAACTTTCGAAAATTCCGCGCGAAATTACGAGGCATAATACTGAAATATCAGTGTACCTATAAGAGATTTCTGTGGTTAAAAACGATGAATATTTTCGCCCATGGCTGAACGTTTTGTGGTTCTCTACCGTTATCGGTAAATTTCAGTGGAATTAACATTGGTCCATTTCAACTCGACAGTCATTGTTCTATTGCTGGGCTTCATAAAGATTCGGTCATCACAGGATCAACAGATACTCTACTCAAGTTTGAATTTGTGTTTCATGAAACAAGTTCAGGCTGAATGAAGAGTGCGAGAAATGTCGCACTTCCATAAAATTGACAGCTATACCATAGAAATAGAAAGAAAGTTGTAGACAAACTAATAGTTGTAATCTCTCATCGATCGATTTATTCCCTTTTAGTACGTAGTTCTACTTCTGGTCCGATTTTATATAATAATTCCATCACAAATGTCTTGTGGAACCCAATTTGTACTTGATCGACGATCAACAGTGTTGTGTTTTAGTTTGACACTAGTGATTAAATCTGTGATCTGCACTTTGGGAGCATAGAACTAGATAAATTGTAGAAGGACTCCGTGATGAACAGGCTTGATCCGATGACTTAAGTTTTTTGGAATCCACTGTGTGTGTGTAATTTTATATCATTCTTCAAGCAGAAGTGATAATTTGCTCGATTAATAAGGCAGAAGGAAGCCTTCCCTTGGTTACGTGAATAGAGCCCAAATTCCCCATCTGTGAATTAATTATGTACGAGACAAATTGATTTTCCCTGCTGTCGGTAAGAATCATGAATGAACTAGGACGCATTGATAGCACACGTTCCATCCATGTGTTAACGGAGTTTTATCGAGACTCTTATCCTCTATGAAAGATAAGGGATGAACATAGATCGGATTGGCCCCGTCTCTACCGGAGCCATTCTGTCGCAGTTCTTTCATTTCTCGAGTCGTAATTCCGGTGAAATATAGTAATAGGGAGTAATAAAGAACGCCCGAAAATGGGACAATATCCCATCCACGAAATATGAATTCGTCCAGAAATCGACTTCCGACAATTTCGGAACGCAATTAAGGAAAGATATTGGTTCGTATCGATGATCATACATTGTGTTACATCGAATAGTACCGAGGAGATTTTTATGCCCCTGAATGAATCTTCTGTGATTTCTTTCGTAATGTAAGAAATTCATAGAGAATTTCTCAAATGTTTCCGTGGCAGCTCGAGTTCGTTCTGCACTTTTACGAGACTCTCATCCTCGATGATCGATAATGGATGACCAAATTGGATTGGCACAGCTCCCGTCGCGTTTCTTCCTCGCCGGAGTCGTAATTTCGTCGAAGAACGGCAAAAGACGAAAAATAAAGGACGGCGTGAAACGAAACGACAATATCCTCCCGGCGAGATATGAATTTGTCGAGAGATAGGAACCGAACGTCCCACAACTTCCGGCGATTCCCGGAACGCGGCCGTTCCAGCATGGATCGAAATTGCATCGCGGGGTGTCGGTTTCCGCCTCCTCTAAAACCTTCCCCGGAGGAACGTTATCCGGCCAATTCTGGCAGTAATTCAGTCAATAAGTCCCGCAACGACTACGACGGAATTCGGATAACCGTGGCACCGTTCCGCGTCGTATTTACGGCCGCAAGTGACTCCGTCGACGACCTCCTCCGGGATCCGGGTGAATATT